>CM069080.1:10952500-12307497 GCA_035578085.1 Solanum pinnatisectum | reverse complement strand
AAGCGAATCTTGTTTAGAGATCAAAGACTAGTGGAGATTTTCACGCTAACTGTTTCTTCTTTTTCGCCTCTCGATCTTGGCCGATCTCTGTCTTGGCAGATCATATAAACTCTGACTTGCGTCTTTTGACGATTGTAGTAATTATCCTTCTTGAAGGGTGTAAGTTAAATGAAACCAAATTGTTCACAAATCTGCGGCGAGATGCGTTCTTTGGCTTATCACGTTTAATTTTGCCTTGCTGCATTCAGTTCATTACACGAGGTTTGCGTCTTGCATGTACATACTCTATAATTTTCCTGTAACAATGTAGCATACGGTATATCAATCCCCGTTTCCTCTTATATAATTTTTCTAACCGTTACGCAAAAGGAGAAATCAATGATGAATTTGCTAATCGTTAAACTTATTTAGATGATTCATATACTACTGTTATAAGTATCTGTACCGTACAAATAAATGGGTGCGTCTAAAGTAGTTTAGTAAACGTATTCTTCTATCAATCTTGGTACATTAAATCTACCATTCGTGATGTTCAAAATAGTAAAATCAAAGTGTAAGCAACATCTCTATTTTTGCAAAGCCATTCAGTTATCAATTCCTTATGTCGGCTGGCATTAATATGCGACACCTCTGCGGTGGTAAGATAATTATCCCACCATCCTCTGGTATTTGTAACCTGCAGTAATCATCGCTTGCGATCGTTATCACATGTTTTAACGCACTTTTGCAATCGTTGAATACACTAAAACAATTGGTATACCATATTGAGTTGTGATCTGTTAACTTCCATCACAGATTCGTGCGTAAATTTGGAACCAGCAGTAAGGCGTATTAGTACGATTCAATCCGCGTTCTTGATTAAGGCGTCTTGAGGAGTTGGGCCGAGGATAGTAGTATGTTGTTCATACTAGGTTTGGTAAAAGCGTGGCGGTGTACTATTTTTCTTTGGACCTATTACTGAGTTTATTAACTTAGATGATATCACTGCATTTTTATCAACAAAATCTTCTTGTGATAAATCCATAGGACCAAAAATTTAATCACGTGAAGCTTCTTACTTACATAAGGATTCTCGATGTCTAGATTTACAAATTTTGCGCTTAGAAGATCTACTAAATTTTTAAGAGATTGGTTTAAAATCAGGAAACTGGCCAGGTCTTTGAATAGAAAGTAAGAGACTACTTTGTGCCAGAGGTATTTTAAGAAGTAGAAACAATATCAAATTTTTCTTTAAAACTTCGTTTTTTGTATGTCGACCTATAATATCTTTTAGTATTAAGATGAGTTAAATCATGCGATTTTTGTCAAAGGAAAGAACTTATATGCTCTCTAACGCTTTAACATAAAGACTTAAATAATTGTTTTGAGTAATCAATTTATTAATTTCATTAATCTTTGATTGAAAGCTTGATATCTTACGTCAATGAATTTTTAGTTGAAAGTACCCGGTATTATTTGGTAAAACAAAAAGATGACCCAGGAGGGTATATGGCTTTTAACAAGCTTACCATTTCCCATCTTTATAAGTCCTTTCAATAACGTTGATATATAGCGGTAAATAGGTGGTTATAAACCAAGGAACAAATACATAATTTGATTATGCAAAGCACAAGTTTCATAAAACTCTTGAGAAATACAATTTAAATCTTCTTTGCTATAAGCCTCAAAGAACCATGTTTTAAACCGATTCCATTTTTCATCAAAAAATCCTTTTGAATATGTTTTCGCCGGTGAACACGGACTAAATCAATTTGGTGTGGAATCATTAAGAATCGTTTAAATCAAACTCCATTTGTGAAGGAATATCCTTGTCATGGCCATCATTATTCACTGCACTATATTGGTTTGGGTCGATCTTTACCTTTTCGACCACGAGTTCCATCGTAACCAATAGTATGTAACGGCTAAACACGATCTCGAGCCGACCATAAATTGGATCAATCGGAGAAATATGATGCATCGCAGTGAGTCTAGCCCGCGACTAGACAAAGAATGTCTATTCATACTTAAAGAAGACATGAACTGCTTTCGCCACATTAAAAGATCGCCTATGAGGCGTAGCTATTATATGAAAATTGATACTAATCCTTCCATCGGGATTTTGAGAAATATGAGAAAATCAAATTAATCAGCATCTGCTAATCGATTTGGGGATATAACCGAATTTAGAGTCCACGAAGTAGGAAAATCTATTTCTTCCTACTTAATAGGTCTTCTAGTATGACCTTGGACCTTGCAAAATTGGTCTCCACCAAAATAGTTTGATTAGAAATATCATATAATCTACATCTAGGATTGAGTAGATAATAATTTAAAATAAATTGGTAAGATAAACAAATAAGTTCAGACCGGGAGCATAGTTGTAACCATGAGTTTTAACATTTAATGTTAGAGCATCGAGAATATTCCATTAATAAGAAGATAAATCGCAAATTAGGTTGCATATTGAAATAAGCGGACCATAGGCACAGTAGATTCTATCGAACCCATAAGAGGCGGAAATTTAAATTTCTAGCATCACGAAGAGCAATTAAAAAGTCTCGAGCAACCTTAAGAGTCAAAGGTTTAAATGCAATTTGAACCATACCAATATGCAAATAATTATACTGATTTTTATAAAAAATCACATCTCGATCATTCAACAAGCGAATAGTCTGTTCAGAAGAATTTAAAGCAAGAGACTGCTCAGTTGTTTTTATCAATTGTTTAGAAGAGAGTTTATCAAACCAACCATAATCATATCTAGTTTTAATAGGGACTTTAGGAATCGTCCATTTGTTTAACAAATCAAGATTATGAGGTATATCTACCTCTTCTAGTCTAGTACTTTTAGTACTTGTATCTCCCAGATCCATGGGTGAAAGATTAAAATCTATGTCGAATAGTTCACCTCTATCTCAAATATATTCCATGAAAAGTTCGTGGCTCTGATACCATCTTTACAAGATCAAGGACACAGCGTGTCCGCTGACCAAAGATCAAGCAATTCAACATCCTTAAGCTATGCGATGTCCACTCGCTAAAGAATCAAATATACAAGAATTTTGGCATAGTTTTTTTGTATCAGGAGCGGTATGCTTTTACCCAAGCAAAGGCTTTCCCACTGTGAGAATCTAATACGTACTACTTATTAAGCTTCCACGTGTGCCCGCAATTCTAACCGATGAAGTGCCTTACTTATCAAAACACATTTTTGAGGCTAAAACCACTACTGCCAGTGAGTCACTAAGACAAAGCCAATAAGAGTAGTGCTAGATTCGACTGCTTCTCGATCTCTAACCAAGCTGAAAAGCCATACTAAAATTCCTTTATATTTAAATAGGGCTTAGATCCGCTCATGGTCTATATAAGAGTAGAGTTAGTTATTCGACATAGATAATCTTTAGCGGACATAGTCCTGCTAGAGAAACATACTAAATATAAGACTAAAAGAAATTAATTACCTTATAAAGGATTATTGTATTCAAGATCCAAAGAACTCGAATAACTGATCGATTTATTTATATATGAAGGTTTAAACAAAGATCTACAAAGCTTACACAAAGACTTACAAACTTTAAAACAAAGAACAAAGAGAGAGAGCTAAAATTTTCTAATGCCTCTCCTCAAACTGCTTATGACTTATATAGAAAAATAAGAAAACATAAAGCATCTATGTACGATGCAAAGATGGCCCTCATCCAGGTCCCTAAACAAGAATTCTACTGTTTCAACATGTTTTTTCTTGTTGGTGGGTCTCTTCTTCACATGTCTTCACATGTTGTTTATTATTATTATTATTATTATTATTATTATTATTATTATTATTATTATTATTATTATTATTATTACTATTATTACTATTATTATTATTATTATTAAGTGTTGGCCACGCCCAGGGTATGGCTCGTGATGTGGCACTTTAATTTTCTATGCACTTTAAAGTTCAATATTTGTCAACAATTTAATGTTTTTTCTCTTTCATTATTTCTTTTGTCACCAATTTAATGTTTTTTCTGTTTCATGATTTGGTTCGGTCCAGTTTTTCAATTATTTTGATATTTATGTCCATCCCTACTTATAAGTTTCTTTGATTTTTTTATTTGATTCGGCGTTTTTTTTTTAAGTTTGATTCTTTAGTTCGGTGTTTGGTGTAAGGATCTCGGAGCAAAGCTATATAAGGGAAATAAATTAAAGTAGAAAAGTGAGAATTTTTTTTAAAGTTAGAGAGGATTGTCAAAAATGGATTTATGTCACATCAATTAGTGTATATAAAAATGGGATAAATGTAAAAAATGTGATATATGTAAAATAAGAAAAAGAAAAACAAGCCTCGTGAAATACTTTTGACAGATTTGCATCCTTTATGAAAATCAATAAAGAAATTTTTGCAAATATAATAATAAATTACATATTTAATTTTACCGCAAATGATTGATTTTTCAAAATAATAGACTTCTTTATTAAGTTCCTTTTCTTTTAAAGTAGTCGATTTGGGCCTAAAGGTCCTCTTCAACAACATAGTTCCTTTCTATCTAAAGTTGTCGATTTGAGCCTAAAAATCCACATCAAAAACATAGTTCTTTTTCCATTTAAAGTAGTCGATCTGGGCTTAAAAATCCTCATCAACAATATAATTCTGATTCTTTGATTCAAAGTTTTTTTATAAGGGTCTCAGAGCAGAGCTATGTAAGAATATAAAAAGTAAAGTTAAAAGTAAGAATTTCTTTTTAAAATTAGAAACCACTGTAAAAAATGGGATATATATTACATTTTGTTTGTGTATGTCAAAATGAATAAAGGAACTTCTGCAAATATAATAAATAATTACATAATTAATCTTACCGCTAATGGTTGAATTTGCAAAATAATTGACTTCTCTATTAAATTTATTTTCTATTTAAAGTAGTCGATTTGGGCCAAGAACTCCTCATCATCAACTTAGTTCCTTTCTATCCAAAGTAGTCGATTTGGGCCTAAAAATCCAAACAATATAGTTCCTTTCTATCTAAATTAGTCAAGTTGGTCTTCAAATCCTCATCAACAATATAATTCATTTTCTATCTAAAGTAGTCAATTTGAACCTAAAAATTCTTATTAACAACATATAGAAGCCTGTCTTTTACAAAATCATTATTTTTGGCTTGATATTCTCACGCCTATGTTGCATGAACCAATTTAGAACATGTTTGGCCTAAATTTTCCCTTTCCTTAATTTCCTAACGTAAATTCCCATTTCTAACCCGAATTCTCCATACCTACCCAATATGATCAACTCAACATCCGATTTACCATAATATGTTATGAAAGGCACTTGAGTGATCTTTGTGTGACACATCTGACACTCAATCTTACCATCTCGAGCTACATTTGGAAAAAACACCTAACATGAATGGGTGATTGCAAGACAAAAATGTCACCACATCATTTTCCGGTCAAGAAGGAGATAGTCACAACATGAGGACCACATGTTGACTACAAAGATAGTTTCAAACCAATTTGACCTACCATAGTCCGACTTGCTACTTGAACAAGAGCATATGAAGGAAATGGTTTGAAATCATACACTATCCATTCTTTAATGCTTTGTCACACATAGCACAAACGAATGTTGTTGGGAGAGCGTTATTGTTGTGGTTAACATTGAGTACACTCTCCTTAAGATATCACGATACATGACACGCCTAAAACAAGGCACACCAAAGGCAAGTGAGTCATTATCTTTGATAAGTTGCTTACATGACTGACAAGTTGCACTCCTCAACGGCAAACAAAGACATTTTCATGCTTTTAGATAATTACATAGTTTCTTTCTTCCTTTCTTGAGACCCTTAGGACATAAGAACTACTTCTATTTATAACATAGTTCCTCCACTTCCATCCTTAGATAGTAGTATTAGCTAACAAATGAATAAAATAAAAGGAACAACATAGGAAAGATGTCGTACATTAATTACTATTTACTATGCGATCATTCAAATTATGATGAAATTGGTTATGTTAAGAATACTTATCAAGAATGCTTGGTTGCTATATTATTAATAATAATATGCCTTGTAAAATTTTAAAAATAAATTGTTTGTTTATAAAAGTACTTCCATAAATGTAAAGAATGTGAAAAGTAGTGTATAAAAGGGTCAAGAATGTAAAAGGACGTATAAAAGGGTCAAAATGTGAAAAATGATGTATAAAAGGCTTTTAGAGATATTTGTATCATTTTAACTATTATCTAATAAGTTATCACAAGATTATTGTTCCACCGAGAGACGGAATAACTTATGACAATACTAATTATCAATCTTGAAATAAGCTATCTCAAACTTTATAGCAAAACAGGGAATTAAGGGATATCCCTTTATCCATCACATCAAACTTGTCCTAAAAGACTTGGAGTACTTCATTGTGAAAGATAGTGGATATTCTTTTATATTTTTATGAGGTTAACTACTATCACCGATAAAGAAAATTACAACGTCAACTCACTTTTAGAAATACTTATTTCTCTTAATATATTCATATATTATTAATATTTAAATAAAAGATAAAAGAATTTTATATGGTAATTTGGACTCTAAATTTACTATAGAAGTTTGTTTAGGATTCTTAATTGGATTACCAAAAATACGAAAGAAACATTTAATTTTGAAGTAAATAGTTTTTTGGCGTGAAAATGGCACCCAGTTGTTGTTTAATTTCTAGACTATTATTTAGGTTTTTTCTGACGTTGATAAATTATTTGACCTAACCCATCGGTGACCTTCTAAAGTTGACACAAATTTTCACTTAGATCCGTTAACTAAGTTTTGTTCATTTTAAACACCTCATTTGGAGGTATGTGATATCATTTTGGCACTTTTGTATATTTTTAAAGGTCAAACCCATCGGTAGCCCCTTAAAGTTGACACTAATTTTCACTTAGACATCTTAACTAGGCAATGTACATTTTAAACTCCTCATATGAGATTCTACTGTGTCATTTTGACACTTTTCGCTGACTCGGCAAAACATGTGTATTACATGAATTTGATGTGCGTGAAACATTTTTTTTCTTGAAAAATATTTTTGCTCTCTTCTTCTTCCTCACTCTTCTTTTTTTGCAACTTCTCCACCTTCCATCAACCTCCATCACCACATAACTTTTTGAAATAATTCTACAAATTTTGTTGGGTTACATCGGAATCCAATTTCTTCAACAAAAGAGTCAATTTCTTTAGCAACCTCACTAGAAAAAAAGAAGACCATCATCATTTTCTAAGAATTTGTGATACTCTTTTTCTTTTTAAAATCAAATCACATAAATTTTAAACTCTACTATATTAATAGTGCCTGCTACTACACTCCTTGAAAAACATTTTTCTATAACATTCATAACTAAATCCCCAATTTATTCCTCCGTCTGCATCTTCACCATATATAAATAATATTGTTATTTTCTTTCAAGTTGCATTTCGATTTTTAAGAAAGGAGAAATTGAGGAATATAACACAATGAATCAAAATTTTGTATAGCACAAGAACACATGAATTATAATGGGTTTGAAAAGAATACAAAGAAGAACTAAAAGGCATAAGAAATGGGGTTAGATATTCCGAAGAAAAAAAAAAAGTAAAAGTGAGTTTTTTAAAAAAATATATAAATAAATTAACCATATATAAATAATATTGTTATTTTCTTTCAAGTTGCATTTCAATTTTTAAGAAAGGAGAAATTAAGGAATATAACACAATGAATCAAAATTTTGTATAGCACAAGAACACATGAATTATAATGGGTTTGAAAAGAATACAAAGAAAGAACTAAAAGGCATAAGAAATGGGGTTAGATATTCCGAAGAAAAAAAAAAGTAAAAGTGAGTTTTTTTTTTTAAAATATAAAAGAAAATTCCACATGTCATATGTTGATTCATTTATTTTTCCACATAGGAGATGTTTGGATACACACTTAAGCTAGTTTTAAAAATATACAAAAAGTGTCCAAATGATATCACAGACCTCCACATGAGGTGTTTAAAATGTTAGTTACAGGATCTAAGTGAAAATTAATGTCCACTTTAGGAAGCCACCGATGAGTTAGATTATTAAACTATATATATATATATATATATTGAAAAGCATGCAACCCTTTATAAACACTCTAGGCAATTGAAGAATGTAGAATAGGGAATTTTGATTGACAACTTAAATAGGCGGCAGCCGGCAGAAATGCAAGCCCCCACCCATTGGTCCCATCTAAATACATGTGTGGCTCGTTGCTCTAACTGTTGAAAAGTAGGACGAAAACAAAATGGGATATCAAAAAAAAAATTATATAGATGGTGATAAAACATATCAACTCCATTCGGATTGACTTAAAAATCGCTTAAGCTCAAAAATAAAAATCAAACTAAAATAATTTTTAAGTTAAAAATAAAAAGTATATAAGATCTACTTTTGGATTTGACTTATTTTAAGTCATTTTAAACTTATTTTAAGTTATTTTTCGACTTCTTAAACACTTCTCAATTTATTTTAAGTCATTTTGATTTATTTTAAGCTTATTTTTATATTCGACAAATACTTTGTAAGAAAATCGATTAAAAATAAGTGCCAAATTTTAAACCAATCCAAACACCTCTAAAATAAACATTGTACAGAATAAATGAAAAAAAGTCTACTATTAAAAAAGATTTTTAAAGAAAAATAAAAAAGTTAAAATAATTTTGACCCAGCATTTGTACATAAAATAATTTTTGAGACTATATTTATTAATTAATTCTCATGATAAATGTGGGATAAAATAATAAAGTCCTATTTTGTCCCCAAATTGTTATGGGTAATCTCACCAGCCGAGCAGTATTATAGATTATGAAACTAATTTATTTTTCATTTACAAACTGGAGTCAACTGTAAACCAGCGAACTTACACCTTCAGATAGTCCATTTTGTTCCCCAAAAGAACAAACGAAACTCCTTTTCTGACTGTTAAATTACACTTTCAGGCTCAGCTCGTTACAGAGGCTGTATCGACTCTGCCAAATTAAACCGTCCTTTCCAGTCAAAATACTCTCTCTCCTCCACCACCTGCCGCCGTGGTTGTTTCCGTCAAGGTCGATTTGCGGTGGCCATACGATCTGTTCAACTTTGGAAATTTGATATGAAAGTCGGCAGGAATATTTCTCTGCACTTCTGAATTTTCTTATTGAGTGATACAAATCATGGCCGAATCAGGTAAAATAACTCTACTTGGATCACTTATGCGTTTTACTGTTACAGTGAGTTCACTTATTTTTGTGCTAAATCTCTGCGATTAGTTTTGTTTAGATCAATTGACTTGTGCGTTTCAGTATTTTTTGGAGTTGGTTAAACCCTTGTAGGTTCAACTTTTAAATATTTTAATCATGACATAATTTTGACTGATCTGAGATACCTGATTGAAGAGCTTCAATGGATGTTAATAATCATCTTTCCAAGGTACCTTTCTCGAGTATACGTTTGTAAGGACTTATCACAAGTCTTTATACGATCATGAGATTCTCCTCTTTATCTGGACATGGGACCGGCTATCCTCTGTCAGCATAGGTGGAGATACTTTTCTGTTATGACCACAACATATCTAATAGATTTTATGCATATCTCACCCTTACTTTAGAGGAAGAGAGACTTTTTCTAATATATCCTCGGCTCAAGGAAAATTAATCTAAAATAATCTAGGAAAGAAGTAATGGAAGTACAAAAATAGATAATAACAAAAACAGCACATAATAACAAAACTACAATAAACTTATACGATAGTTGAGCTACAAGTAATCAACATATAGTAACAACAATCAAGGACAAGAAACTACAAGAGCAATACTATGACTTCTAATATGAATGGACAACAAGACAATGTATTGCTACCTAATACCCTTCTACTCTAATCTTGTGACCTCCACACCCTCATAAGTCCTATCTAAGGTCATGTCCTTTGTAAGCTGAAATTGCCATATGCGGTCTAATTTAAGGGAAAAGAATTTGAGTATTGGAAAGAAATAAACGTGGAGTATACCAAAATGGATATAGAGGATTAGCATAGCTGACACCCACTAATTTGAGACAAATGTATGAGTAGTTGATAGATCGACCATTTCTTGGGCATGATTTCCTTGGTTAGTGGTGATCTAGAATTTTGTGGTTCACAAATGCTAAAAGCATGTCAGACTGGAAAAATATGAATGTGTTTGGTGAGTGGATTGTCGTGGTTGTTGCACTCTATGACTTTGTGAGTTGTAACTTTTAGAATCTTTATTTACTGATTGAAAAGATCATACAGAATTGGCAAAAGCTTGTATAGGAATGAGTTTATTATTTTATCGTTATGATATATTCTCTTTGGAGCGGCAGAGGCTGTGCTCTATCAAACAAAATTGTAGTAATCTATGCCCAAGTAAAAGAGAATACTAATATAGAAAAGCAACAAGCTTGTCTCTTTCAGCTGATTGACTAAAGTGAAAAGGTTCTCATTCAGCTAATTGACTAAGGCCACAGCAAGGGCACACTCACTTCTGATTTAAAATGATTCTTTTTCCTCTGTCCCATGTTAGAAGGGCTTTGGATTTCCTTCGTGCTTGCCTAGTCAGTCAGTCAATCAAGGTGACCGATAATTGATTATCTAGGCTTTGTCCAATGGGAAGGGCTAGTTAAAAGATTGGCCTCCGACCGACCCTCACTAGAAGCCTAAAGATCCCAGCTAGTTAGTAGTCCCTGGTTAACCACCTCTTATTGCATGGATTACAAACGGTGCAAAATAAATTCCTTTACTCATGGTCTTCAAATAGGGAAATTTCCTCCTACAAATAATGGAAGGTCTTAACAGAGTAGCAGTTTGATGGCACCTATCCCGTTGTCAAATCATGCAAGAAACCTCACTTGTAATTGGTTAAACACTAAACTATTGCTCTTAATGTTGGCATATGTTAGATGGAGTTGTAGTACACATTTGCTCAAATCCATCTCAGCAATGGATATCGTTGCTCTTCTAGCCCTCATCTCTCTTGTGCTACTGAGCTCTTCGTATTCATGCCTTTCCTGGATTTGTCTCTTCTTCCATCCAAACCATTTCATGCATATACCAGTTGTGAGCAGTAAGGAGAGCCCATTAATTTGTAAACCATTTCACATTAAGGCTCATTATTTGATCAGGGGAGCTCAACATTTTTGGAGACCTAAAGCGAAATTTCCATTAGAGACCTAAAATCTAAACAAACTTTAAATGTATTTATTCAAAATTTATTTTTCTTGTACTTTTTAGATGCAAATTATTACTCAATATTTTTTTATAAATGATTTCTTCGATTTTTTTTTTCAATCAATAGTCTTAGGTAAGATTTTATCAATTCAACATAGATTTTTTTTTCATGATGACAATTATTATATGGATTGTTAACATAATTCTATAAATAATAAGTTGACAAATTTTAAATAAAGATAAGAATTAGGACCATAGAATCTGATTCAAGGAATTGATAATTTGATATACCTCACTTTAATATGTTTGTTGTAATGCTTGAAAATTTAAAAAGAAATAATAATGAATTTGCAATTCACTTAGTTTAACTCGTTTCTACTATTGATTCATATGTTTGACAGAGTATTACTCTAACTTATCAAAAAATTGAAGAAGAAGCATGCAGAAGGAGTTAAAAAGAATAAAATAATATGAGCGTTAGATGGGAGAATGTAAGAATGCAAACAACATTTTTTTGATTTCTTCTCTTTGAATGGTATTAAAGAGAATAAAATAATATAATTTTTATTTTAAAAATACTTCTTATCATAAATAATTACATAATTTATTATTGGCACATGAATAATGACATAATAGACTGACCCTGCATTTGATTGGCACATGAATAATGACATAATAGACTGGGTTCTTATGATAAAACATGGCTATTCAAGCTGCCTTGAGAAGTAAGAGTACATAGCAGCCAATCTAAAACCTTATGGCAATGAGTGGGGTGAACCAACAATTTTTAAACCACTTTAGATGTCATTTTATACTTGATGTGAGACACTATATAACTCAACACCCTTTGGCAAACATAACTCAAATTTGAGATTTACATGTTGACATATGAGTGGAGAATGGGCTTGCAAAAGTTTGATTTTGGTGCCATGTGAAAAGAATCTAAGCATTTAACACATACTAGGTGAATGGGCAAGTTGCCTGAAATCACAATGGTTAGGAGAGATAAGAAATCTGCATGCAACTCGAGAGACTCAGGCATGCAGAAGCTTAAAAAGAAAATCTGTTTGCAACTTGAGCCTTATAAAAAGGTTGTTTGCAACTGAGCCTTACAAAAAAAATGTTATTTGCAATTTGAGCTTTATAAAAATGTTATTTGCAACTGGAGAGAGTTGGACATGCAAAACATCTATGGGCTTGCAATGCATATTGCTTGCCCAGTCTTTGTTGACCTGTGACGTTATTGCTTCTACTTTTGGGAGAGGTCTTAGTATGTCTAGTAGTTGTTAGTATCTCTATTGAATTTGCTTGTTTGCTTGTTTTGAGGTAATTACACTTTAAGTGGCACTTGTGACATAAGTAGGCTTTTCATGTTAGAGATCGGAGGAGCAGGTGCAGACTTGTATTCAGTATCTGGTATTAGAAGGCAATGTGGAGTTGAGAAGAAAAGGAAACTATATGCGACCTCTATTACTGCATTAATTGGGTAGAAATCCAACATTTTCCAAACTTGTCAAACGGGTCTATCCAAGCTGACCTAGTACATTAAGGGTTTGGCCCGTCGGGCGTGGTCTGTTAGGTTCAGTTCAAGTTCTTTACATGCCGGGTCTAACCCCTTTATGAAACACTAGGACCCGGTCTGGCCCCTTGACCACTAATCCCTTTAACTGGGTTGAACTGTTAAGGGGTTTTGATTATTTTGTTTTTTCATATATGTTATATTTTATATTATGTTATATATTTAATTTAATAATTTATCATAGTTAAGTTGTTAGATAACAAAAACTTATAAGTAACAAATACAAAATGTTACCTTCATAAAAACAAATACTCCCTTTGTCACATTTTATGTGAATTACCAAATTTTGGAAATGTGTAATTATTTTTGGGACAGTCTAAAAAAGAAAGAGTGTTGGATGCCCTTCCTACTTATATGATCGTTATTTTCCCTATTCCTAAAAGGATGGAGAAAATATTGCTAATTTAAGAAGAGATTTCTTTGGTTGATAGACAACAGATGACATTCATAAAGGGGAGACAAATTATGGATGCCATTCTAATTGCAAATGAGTGTGTGGAATCAAGAGTAAGCTACTAGGTATTCTATGCAAACTAGATATCCAGAAAGCTTATGATCATCTAAACTGGGGCTTTCTAATTCAGATGATGGAAAAAAATGGGGATTGGAGCTAGATGGATCAAGTGGATTAAGCATTGTATTAGTACAGTAAAATTCTCAGTCTTGATAAACAGGACACCAAATGGCTTTTTTCCTTCTCATAGAGGATTAAGGCAAGGTGACCCCTTGTTACCTCTCTTGTTTATTCTGGCAATGGAGGGTTTGAGTAGCTTACTGGACACAGCTAAGGTGAAGGGATGGATTAGAGGTTTCCAAATCGGTGATGCAAATAGTTTGGAGATCACTCATTTGCAATATGCAGACGATACCCTAGTTCTTTGTGATGCAGTGGAAGAACATATTTTGATTCTAAGGGCTATCTTCATTATCTTTGAAGCTATGTCAGGTTTGCATATTAATTGGAAGAAAAGCTTCATCTATCCCATAAATGAAGTTGTGGAACTAGAAAGCTTGGCCACAAAGCTAGGAGGAACGGTGGGGAACCTCCCAACTACATATTTGGGTATGCCTTTAGGGGCAAAAAGCAATTCCATAGCAATATGGAATGGTGTACTCGAGAAATCTGAGCAGAAGTTGTCAAATTGGAAGAGTCAATACCTTTCTAGAGGAGGAAGACTCACCTTGGCGAACAATGTATTAGATGCACTGCCTGCATACATGATGTCTATCTTCCCAACACCAGCAAATGTGATAACAAGAATTGACAAAATCACAAGAGATTTCTTTTGGCAAGGCACTGAAGACAAAAACAAATTCCACCTAGTTAAAAGGGAGGAATTGACAGTGGGAAAGAAAGCAGGAGGGGTTGGAATGAGAAATATGAAAGCACAAAATCAGAGTATAATGATGAAATGGCTGTGGAAATTTGGAACAAATGATAACATGCTATGGAAGGAAGTCATTATTGCCAAATATGGGATGGAAGATAACTGGAAAACAAACATGGTTTCCATACCATATAGTTGCACTGTTTGGAGAGCTATCAGAAATTTATGGCCTCTGTTGAAGAGAAGAATTAACTACAAAGTAGGTAATGGACAAAAGATTTCTTTTTGGAATGATAACTGGATAGGGGGTGCACCACTACAACATCAATTTCCAGATCTCCACAACCTTTGTATTCTTCAACATGCCACAGTTGCAGAGATGTGGACCGGACAAGGACGGAACCTAAACTTAAGGAGAAACCTGAATGATTGGGAAGTGGGAAGAGTAGCAACTTTTTACACCATTATGGCCAGCTTCAACAATCTATCTCAAGAAAGGGATACCATAGTATGGAAGAAAGGAAGGAAAGATATTTTCTCTGTCAACTCAGCTTACAGAGAACCGTATAAGATCAAATCATAGGGAGGTAAATTGGCCGTGGAAGATGATATGGAAGACCACGATCCCATATAAAGTTAACTACTTCATATGGCTACTGGCTAAGGAATCAGTACTGATACATGACAATTTGAATAGAAGGAAATTTTAACTATGTTCAAGATGCTCCTTATGTGGGGAACAAATGGAGACAATTAGCCATCTCTTCTTGCACTGCAAATGGATAGAACAACTTTAAAGGATGTTCATCAGCTTGAGGAAAATAAATTGGGTAAAGCTAGGAACATCGGAGGAGTCCTCAACAGTTGGAATAGTGATGGTAATGCAGCAACGAAGGAGGAGAGATGGAAGATTGTCCCAGCATGCATATGGTGGACTGTATGGAAAGAGAGAAATCAGACGTGTTTTGAAGACAAGCAGAATGGACTTCAGAGCTTTAAGATGAATTGTCTAGCATTATTTTATTTTTGGTGTAAACAGAACATTTTAGTCCAAACAGAAGATATTTTGGATGTTTTAGATTATTTGTAAGAAATAGAGGTGATAGGCAGCAATATGATTAGTCTGTAATACCTTTTGAAGGGGAACTACATATTTTGGATGTAGTTTACCTGTGAATATATAGATTAGTGTTACTATCCTAAAAAAAAAAAGAAGAGATTTCTTATGGCATGACAATAAAATGAACAAGGGCTTTAATCAAGAATCTGAGTTTACATAACAGGAGCTTGCTACAAATATGGTTATGGAGGTTCAACTCGGAAGAAATGGCACTATGGAGGAACTTTGTCATTCAGAAGTATTAGATAGAGATTCCGTCGATCACTAAAGAAGTTAAGAGTCCGTTCGATAGGTTTGTAGGGAAATCTATAAGAAATCAATGGCAAGACTTTCGGAGGAATGTGGTTATCATGGTGGAAAATGGTAAAAAGACAACCTTTTGGTTAGATCACTGGCTGGGTCATATCAGCCTCAAATCTGCCTTCTCTGATCTCTATTCCATAAGCTCTCAGGCTCATGCTCAGGTAGATCAATTGTGAACTCAACATGGATAAGACATGAATTTTAGAAGAGCCTTGAATGATTGGGAAATTGTCAGGTTTCCGGTCAGATGCTAGGATCTTTTGGTGTAATCTCAAAACACTCAGGTAGGCACATATGCAGACTGAACAGAAAAGGTTTCTTCTTTGTGAAGTCTTCGTGTCGGTTAAGGTATCCTGTTTTGTTTGGCCGGTGGTAAGGAAAGCTTGTTTAACTCAACAAAATCTACGAATAAGAGGTCTCCAGATTTCTTTAAGATGTATGCTTTTGGTTAGGATGGAAAAAGTATTGAACATTTATTCATGCATTGTAGCATAACTACCAATTAGGCACATGTTTCTTTTGTATTTTGGGTATAAATTGGGTTATGCTGGTTCTATTAAGGAGTTGTTGAGCTGCTGGAAGAGTGCGGGGAAAAGGAATGTTGAGGAGGATTGGTGGTAGATCATTTTAGTAAATATATGGTGGAAAATATGGTAGGAAAGAATTCCATATATTTTGAAGACGAGTAGTCCCATCCGGCTAAGAAATTAGGATTTCCAAAAATGTTGCTGCACTTGTGTTAATCTTTCAAAAATACACTATTTTTGGAAGATCCGACACACACCCATCGACATTTTTGTAGAGTCCGAGAACATAGACATCCGTGAAGTTAGGATGAATTGTCTTAGTCTTTTTTTATTTTTGGTGTAAAACAGAATATGTGGGGGGAAGTAAGAGACTTGATAGATGTAACTGCGTAGTATTTTGGATAGGAGTTCCTTTTTTCCCTTTTTGCAACGGTAGAGTTCCCCTCTTAACACGTTTTTTTGTTGTTAAGAATATCGAAATACATCGGTTTACCTATTTCAAAAGAAAAGAGTGTCACATTTATTGGACGGAGGAGTATAAGAATACAAATGAAAGAAAAACTTTATACTTTATTAATTTTTGAATTTAAAAGTTGAATGATGAAAACTTATTCTTAAAAATTGGCTAAGTCAAAATTTGAAATAAGAAAAGAAAATAAGTATTTCTCATGGAAATAAAAATCACAAACTTTACTAAAATGCAACTTTCTATAGAGTGATGGTTAGATCGATTATGTTGTATGGAGCAGTGTTGGCTCGTTAAAAACTCTCATATTCGTAAGATGAAAGTCATGGAGATGAGAATGTTGAGCTTGATATGTGACATACCTAGAGATAAGATTTGGAATGAAGATATTTGGGACATGGTAGGGGTAGCCTCCATGCCGACAAGACGTGTGAGCGACATCGAGATGATTTGCCCCGAGGAGGAGGTGTGAGCAATTGGCAGCGGACGCCAAGAGAAGTAGAGGTAGGCCAAAGAAGTATTGGAGGAAGTGATTATATAGGATATGACGATCTTGATATTATCAAGACATGACCTTAGATAGGAGAGCTTGGAGGTCACGGATTAGGTAGAAGGTTAGTTGGTAGTGAGTGTTCTCTCGCTTCCTGCGTGATAGGCTTGGTGGTCATACTTTGACTTTTCTTCTTAGTCGAAGTATTAGCACTATTTTTGTTCTTCAATTTTTACTTTCACGAGTGGTTTTTGTGTTCTAATTATTGCATTATCTTGCTTTTGTGTTTGTTCTTTCCCCTGTTTTTTGCTTAACACTCCCCATTTCGCATTGATTTGTTGTTGTTCTTGCTCCCATGTCTGTACTCCCTTTTTTAGACTGTTTGGTGAGCCTTATTTTAGCCGTGGTCTATCGAAAACTTCTCCATCTCTATGAGATAGGGGTAAACCGCAATGTTATCAAAGGCGCGCTTAAGCTCTGAAGCGAGGCTCACAACGCGTCAAGCACTTTGCCTCGCTTAATGTGCGCTGTAATATCGTCATCAAGGCTCTAAGACATACTTTTCTGTCTGAATGAGCATATCCTGAAGAGGCGATGCTAAACCATTGATATTTTACTTTATCGTAAAAACAATCAATTTCTTTGTCCTTATATTTGTTATTCATGCTTATAATTATTAGTCTTGGATTTTATTTATACACACACACACACACATATATATATACATATATTTGTATGTTTTCTCCATTCGCACCTTTTCTCAATAAAGCCCACACTTTATTTGCACTTTGCGCTTAAAGCCCCCAACGAACATTAGAGTTTTCTTGCACTTTTCACTTTTGTTAACACTAAGATATACATTCTACCCTCCCCAAACTCCATATGTGGGTTACACTGGGTATGTCGTCATTGTTGTTGTTGGCCTATGGGCTATGGATCGAATCCTGAACCGATCCAATTAAGGGGTCAAAATAATGGACACAACTTAAACCCCTCAAGTTAGAGGGTCATATTAGGGTTTGAGGAGCATTTGGGGGCCTAGTTTGAGAGGTTATATGAACAGAAAATTAAAGGAATGGCCAATCGGTCATTATTTTAACGAAAATTGACCTAATTATCAGCCTTAGTTGCGCGGACTCTTCACTTTTGATGCTGCACCCATCTTGGATTCTCCAAAAATACACTACTTTTGGCGAATCTGACACGCACCTGTTGCCATTTTTGAAGAGTCCGAGCAACATAGTTATAGCTAATTATCGAAAATGGCCCAAGCTTTGTCTCCACTCTTAGCTAGCGTTTGGTCATAAATTTTCAAATATTTTGAAAAACCAGATTTGGGTGAAGATTGGATTGAAGTTTGAGCACGTGTTTGACCATAATTTTTGGGAAATGTATTTCACTTTTTTAACAAATAAAAAAAGAAACATGATTATACCCATAAGTTCAAAAAACTATTAAAAATACCCATAAAATTCGACAAACTTATCATTTTTATAATGAACTAATAATTAATCATCCAAAAATCATACTACGATATTTTAATAAAAACTACTAATAACACAAGTACCAACTATTACAGTTCATCAAGTTACGATTTGTTACGAAGATCCATCGAGGTAAAAAAAACAAATAATAAACAACAATAGTAACTAACTATTCTTGAACATAATCTTCCCACATTCTAAGAACAATCTCTTCACGGTGAGTATGCATTTCCAGATTAGATGATCGAGAAGATGAAGCAACATTGTTACTTTGAGGGGTTGGGTAGGTAGAATTATAGTTGGAGTTATAATTAATGCACATTTATTTGTAAAATATAAACTTTGGGGTAAGTTTTAAAAATTTAAAAGAACTTAACAAGTATATTTTCGCCCCAAAACTACTTTCTTGTAGATTTTAGGGATTTTTGCCAAAAGAAAAATCCCAAAACTTGATAGATTTTATGGCCAAACAAATTGTGCCAAAACAATTCCCAAAAAAATGCTTGTAATATCTATGGCCAACGGGTCCTTATTCTTTTCTCTTCCCACTCTTAAAATTTGTTTTTTTTTTTATATTTGTTTCTTTAAATTTGTTATCCCATTAAATTAATATTAGAATCAATGGTCATTTTTCTTCATTTGATTTTGTGTATAATAGTGTGGATACATTATTTATACATCATATATACACAGATATACAGTATAGATACAGTACATATACATTATATAACAATGTGTAAATATTGTATAATAGTGTATATAGATGTATATATATTTCTTGTACATAGTTATACATCATATATATCATATATAGACGGTGAACCCTATTTATACAATATAAATACATTACATATACATGCGGCCATTAGCTGAATATTTTTTGATGCCTGGTATATTTGTATTAGAAACCCTTATATGAACCGTTTCGTGGGTTGACTTCCCACTTGACAAACTATGGTAAGAACTACTTGTACACACTCTGACAAAGGCTTCAAATGTCTTATGATCTTCATTTCAGAGACATGTAACAGAACAAAAGCCAAGAGTTCTGAATTTCTAGGATAACATATGTCAAAAAAAAAAAAAAAAAAAGGAAAAAAAAAGGCATAACATATTTGTAATTTAAATTTGTAGTGCACAGCACACCAAATATAATCCTGTTGTCACTATTGCTATTATGATTCAACTTTCTCATTTTGTAGAAGTTCTGCATTAGGAACCAATTGAAAGTGTTTCTTTTTAAATATAGTTGTCTTCCTTGGAAACTACTGATTGACCTTATGAATTATGCCACTTTGAGAATGGGTTGTAGTTATATGTTTCTGCTGAACTAGATGATTTAGGAACTGCTGTTATTCTATCTTTCAGGATATGATATCAATGATTTGGTTCGAGAAGCCCAAATCAGGTGGTTAAAACCCGCTGAAGTTCTCTTTATACTGCGAAATTATGAGAACCGCCAGCTCTCCAGTGAGCCATCTCAAAAGCCACCCAGTAATCTCCTAACCCTATTACATTGGAACCTTTGTTGTTAGATGGTTATCCTCTTTTATCATATCATCTGACAAAGTGTTTTATCACCAGGCGGATCATTGTTTCTCTTTAACAAGAGGGTTCTCAGGTTCTTCCGTAAAGATGGTCATAGTTGGCGCAAGAAGAAAGATGGAAGAACTGTTGGGGAGGCACATGAACGCCTTAAGGTAACCCCTTTTATGAAACTTGTGTTGTTGATATTGCAAATGACTTTCTAAGAAAATTTTGGTGTATTTTTCACATGGATATAATCAATCCCAAAAATGTGCATCTGATGTTCATCTTGCGTTTCACTGAAAAGTTTCATTGAATGAGAAATTCCAATTTGGCTCTTCCATGTCCAGGTTGGAAATGCTGAAGCCCTGAATTGTTATTATGCACATGGAGAGCAAAATCCTAACTTCCAGAGACGCAGCTATTGGATGTTGGATCCGTGAGTGTACTTTCTTTTATTTATCTGTAAAATGGTGTTTTATGGTTATGATAACTTTTAAGAAAGAGGCATTAAACTCTCCATAATTTCAAATGATAGCGAAATTATCAGGAGTTGCAAAAAAAAAAAAAAAAAAATGAACAAAAGAAATGTGGAATGCACTTAAGCTTAAAATTCTAGAGCTTCCTTTTTTGTCATCTCTCTCTCTCTCTCAATCTCTTAGAGCAAAAAGTTGAACGGTGACTGATTGTCGTTTTTTCTTTTAATTGTTCACAACTTTGCATGCTTGGGCAGTGCGTACGACCACATTGTTTTGGTTCACTACAGAGACATAACAGAGGTCAGTCTTCTGGAACCAGTATACACAAATATGATGCCATGATAAGATTTCTCAGCACCACCTGAAATTACTTTTCATAAAAGGAGGTCTATTCACCATTAAGTTTTTGTTCTTCAGTTTCAACCATCATATATGTAATTTTATTCTCCTGTGAATGCCACTAGAATGTGATGTTGGAGGTGCTTCCATGATATCTATTGATCTGTATGTTCAGCTAAATTGAGAACTAAATGTCTGTTTGATGCATCTTATCAATCTGTTTATCATCTGAAACTTACATAAGTTGCAATATAATATGTGAAAAGTATAATTAGTCCCAACATCATTTGTTTTAAATATGAACACAGGGTAGGCAGAATCCAGCCTTCATGTCAGAATCTTCTCCAATTTCTTCTGCTTTCTCTCCCAGTCCAAGCTCCTATTCTACTCCACATACGGGCTCCACTGGCATTGCCAGTGAATCTTATGACCAATATCAGAACCAACCTAGCCCTGGAGAAATTTGCTCTGATGCAATCATTAATAATAACGGGATGTCGGACACCATAGGGAGAACAAAGGAGGTCATCAGTTCTCCGGGGCTTGAGATGAGTCAAGCATTGCGAAGGCTCGAGGAGCAGTTAAGTTTAAATGATGACAGCTTCAAAGAAATTGATCCCCTCTATGCTGATGCAATTAATGACGACAGTTCACTTATCCAGATGCAGGGGAATTCAAACAGTCTGCTCTTGCAACATCATTCAGGTTTGTCATTTTTATACCTTGATATTATTGTAGAATGCACTCTAACCTGTCTTTGCCTAGCAAGATACGTCTAGTTCTCCCTTTGCTTTCCTATGTCAGTAGGAAATTGGAAGTGTCTCTGATTTTAAAGAAAAAGCTGAGGTAAGAGCTATACCTTCTGGACATATGGATCCTTATGATTCTCTGCTTTGGATTTCTAGTATTGGTAATTCAAAGCTTGGGGATTTTCATACTTATTTGTGCTTGGTCATGAACTAGGTAGATATTTCTGTCAATTTGTTTGGTGCGGCTGGCTGCTTGTTCTTGGGCTTGAAACTATTGACCTGGATTCTTAACAGTAGTTTTTTTATTTATTTTGAAGTGTTTGCAACTGTGTGTTTTTTTAATTTTTTTTATTCCCTAATCATTTCACCTGAAGTTAATGTTGATTGGTACATCAGCATCTGAAGGTCCTTTTAGAGTTAGTGAAAAAATGTACACCATTAGAGTTATTCCATTAATTTTAAGCACATAACTAGTTATAGATTTTCATGGCACAAATAGGATTTGAGTAGTACCATTTTCTAGGCTTTTATATTTTCTAATTATCCACTAATGAATATTGTATCCGTATGATTGTGTTGTGGAATACTGCTTGTGTGAAGATCTTCCCATTATTCGTAAAATTATTTACCTAATCAAATAAAAAGTGGAAGTGTTAACTTTTAAGATCTGACACCAGTCAACTTGATACTTCCTCTTGGATATATACTTCCATGTCTTTTGTATTTCTGTTGTTGTCTTAGCTCCCTTCTAGTAGACTTTGCACCCTTTTTTTGTTGCTTACTATCTTTTCTTCACTTTTGCCTTTTTCTTCACTTGAGCCGAGGGTCTTTCGGAAATAGCCTCTCTACCTCCATGAGGTAGTGGTAAGGTCTGTGTACATTCTATCCTCCCTACACCCCACTTATGGAATTTCTCTGGGTATGTTGTTGTCTTTTGTATGCGTTATTTCTTGTACTTATTTTTATCTTTAGATGGAGTTCTCATCGGTTTATTGTTCAGAAGCAATAAATGTGAAGGTATGCTGATAAGAGTGATAAGAGTGTGCCTCTGTAGGTGAGAGCAATGAATCTCATCATCAAGATCTGACCCAGGATGGTCATATGTGGAAGGATATGCTGGATCACTACGGGGTTTCTGCAGCTGCTGAATCACAAACCAAATATTTGCACAAGTTGGATGAGAATGTGAGAAATGTATACTTTGTAGTTAGCTCTGTTTCATTAGGACTGTAGATGCATATAACATCAAAATATAGTGTGAGATCTGACCTTATTTCAGGGCCTTCTGGCCAAATACAACATCTGCCTCTTCTCATAGACTCATATCAGCTATACAATTCAATTTTAAAACCTAGTCATCTTTTTTCATGTCTTACGTACCATAGGCAATGCTTCAAACCTCATCAGAGAGAAGGGCCATAGAAGCATATGAAAGTTACAAGTGGCGTGATTTCAGTGACAAGGAGGCTCAGACGGGTAATATTTTTTTTCACCTCCAGAGGATAATTTATGTCGACTACATATAGAATGTCAGGAATTAGTTAATTTCTGGAGAACTTGTATTTCCTTGCAGCTCCTGTACCAGCTTTTAAGCAACTCAAGATTTCACGATCCTACATATCCTCCTGCTATCACTACTTTTGGATCCAACCCTGATGAATATACAACAATATTTGACCAAGATCAGATTGGTACTTCTCTTGAAGATGAGATGAGCTTAACTATTGCTCAGAAGCAGAAATTTACTATTCAACATATATCCCCTGATTGGGGGTATTCATCTGAGGCAACAAAGGTATATGTCATGATTTAGTTGATTGTTGCTGTTTGTACCACAAAATTTGTCTGCGCTCCATGGTTTTGGACTTGTGGTGTTCGTTGAACTTTTGTTTTCTGCATGTGCAAGTAATGTTGAAATGTCCCCAGCGGATTGCTTGTATGTTTACAATAACATACGCAGTTGTATAATCTCACAAGTGAGGTTTGGGGAGAGTGGGGGTATACAGAGACTTCACCCTACCTTTGTTGGGTAGAGAGGATTGCTTATATGTTTGTTTAGTCATTTCAAATTTCAGTATTCTATTTTCTATGCCCCAATATCTTATGATTATTATGGCTTCCAAAGCACACAGATATCCATTATTTTGCAATTGGCTACTTTAAATGGTATTACTTCAATATCTTAGTTGGAATGCTTTTATTTGATGGCTTAATATGGCTCATTATTGCTGGATGCTGAAAAATAATATCGCAATTTAAAGAAATAGAGAGGTCAAAAGGAAGAAGAGCTGCTGCTTGCTCCAGCAACCAAACCATGATGGCTAATTCAGCGGTCTTTTATCAACCTTTGAAATGCTCATGCTCGAAAACCCCTTAAAACTTAGATATCCATGTAAACTTTGATAGCTTTCCAAGAAAGCTGTTTTAAATCCTTCTGTATGTACCTTATATGTATGACCATGCTCAGGATATCGACAAGTTAGTTACTATGGTTGTATTTAATATTTTTCAGCTGATTTTCATCTAGTTTTTAAAATTATTATTATTTTGAGCGTTCTAGCTGTTCAATGCAGATTGTTATTATTGGATCTTTTCTTTGTAATCCTTCAGAGTGCACGTGGACTTGCATGTTTGGTGATATTGAAGTTCCTGTTCAGATCATTCAAGAAGGTGTCATCTGTTGTCAAGCTCCTCGTCACTTGCCTGGTAAGGTCACCCTCTGTGTTACTAGTGGCAATCGGGAGTCGTGCAGTGAGGTGAGGGAGTTTGAATACCGGGTTAAGCCTGATGATTGTGCTCGAAATAATCAGCCTGATGTAGAAGGAGCTTATGGAAGTACAGAGGAACTGTTGTTACTTGTCAGGTTTGTGCAGCTGCTTTTATCAGACTTATCTGTCCAAAAGGGAGAAAGTTCTGAATTAGGCAATGATTTCTTGGAAAAATCCAAAGCAAGTGAAGATTCATGGTCCCAGATCATTGAATCTCTTTTGTTTGGATCTGCAATGCCAATGGTAACCATTGATTGGCTTCTTCAAGAGCTTTTGAAAGACAAGTTCCAGCAGTGGCTTTCTTGTAAATTGCAACAAAAAGATAATCAGATAGGCTGTTCTTTATCTAAGAAAGAGCAAGGAATAATTCACATGGTTGCTGGATTGGGATTTGAGTGGGCGCTGCACCCAATTCTAAATGCTGGAGTCAGTGTTAACTTCCGTGATATTAATGGCTGGACGGCCCTGCACTGGGCTGCACGCTTTGGGAGGTAATCTATGTTTTTTGCTGTTTGGTTAATTACTTCTCTATGCACTGTACTTCAGTTTGCATGTTATGTTTGGTATCAGTAGCAATAGAAGCAGGATATAAAACTTTTAGGAAGTCAAAAATGTATCGCTTCTAGCCCCCAGGGCTTTGGTCTAGTGGTAAGAGATGCAATGCGTGATATGAGGGTTAGGTACGTAACCCGTGTTCGAACCTTGACACAAACAAAAGCTTGTCATTTAAGTGCAGAAAGGTAGAGGGGCATCAGCCAAAAAGTTTTGTTCCGTGCACCATCGGGCTATGGATTTTTCAGTTATTTTAAAGATAAAAAAACCATATCTCGCATCTACATTTGTGTACAACAACATACCCAGTGTAATCCCATGAGTAGGGTCTGGGGAGAGTAGTGTGCGCGCACCTTACCTCTACCTTGGGAGGTGTAGAGGTTGTTTTCGATAGAACCCCGACTTAAGGAAAAGCATATCAAAGCATATACTAGAAAAATGCATGACAAAGCATTCTGAAAAAAAAAACAGTAGCTACAACAAATAGTGCGAAATCAAAGTACAAGAGATAGTAGATAGTATTTGAGGACAAGCACTATTGGAGAAATACTACGACTACTGGAGGGAAAGGATAATCAAGACTACTAACCTTCTACTTTTTGTGTATGAACATGGATGATATTTTGAATTTTGCCTCAGTCACTCAGTTGCAGCAGTTTTACGGAAACTTTTTGTCTCGTTCCTAATTTGCCTATGATTCAGGCTGCGAGGTTGAGATGGTTCAAGCATGTGCTGAGGAGATGCACGGATGCCCCAGTGCTGAGGAGATGCACGGATGCCCCAGTGCTGAGGTGTGAGAGGTTAGTTATGGATGAATTTAGGAGAGGTAGAGGTAGACCAAAGAAATATTTGGGAGAGGTGATTAGACAGGACTTGGTGCAATTGCAGCTTACCGAGGACATGATCTTATATAGGAAGGTGTGGAGGACACGAATTCGGATAGAAGGTTAGTAGGTAGGATTGTGTCCATACTAGTAGATAGGACTTAGGAGTGCTTTGTCTTGTGGCCCTTACTAGTAGTCTTAGGACTACTCTTGTAGTTTCTTGTTCTTCGATTTTTGTGACTATCTATTGTTTCATGTAGGTTTTTTGTAGTAGTATTTTGCTGTAATACTGTTATGTTACTATTTATTGTCTATTGTACTTCCATTATGTCTTTGCTTAGACTGTTTTTGTCTTGAGCTGGGGTTTTATCGGAAACAACCTCTCTTCATTATCTCTGAGGTAGAGCTAAGGTTTGCGTATTCACTACCCTCAGACCCCTCTGCGTGGGACTACATTGGGTATGCTTTTGTTGTTCCTAATTTGCCTTTGTGAAATTTTAGAGTTGAGCACATTAGGCAATATTTTCAACCTTTTAAATTCATTATGGAGTAATATATTGATCAAATGGACAGATCAGCTTTGAAACACTTCATGGATGTTGAGATATGAGGGTGGTCTGGGTTAGGCGCACGTCACAGGCCCATTAGGCACCGAGTATCGAATTTTACACCGCTGACAGGGATTTCTTGATTATTCAAGAAAGGAACATAACAATAATATTAAAGAGAGAGATATCAGGGTGAACTCCTTGAATCTTTCTCCCTTTATATGTCTGTCTGTGTTTGCATGTGTAGTGGATTTTCTTTTGACAATCTATGTTCTCTACAAGGGCCTTATGTGTGGTACCCATAAATAGCCAGCTGACTAAATATCCATATCTGTGACAGGGAAAAAATGGTTGCTTCGCTCATCGCATCTGGGGCATCGGCTGGAGCTGTTACAGATCCCTCTTCACGAGATCCAGTTGGTAAAACTGCTGCATCAATTGCTTCCAGCTGCGGTCATAAGGGACTTGCAGGATATCTTTCAGAGGTAGCTCTCACCAGTCATCTTTCATCCCTCACTTTAGAGGAGAGTGAGCTCTCAAAAGGTACTGCTGATGTGGAGGCAGAGAGAACTATTAGTAGCATATCAAACACAAGTGCCACCATAAATGAGGATCAGTGTTCTTTAAAGGACACTTTAGCTGCAGTCCTTAATGAATCTCAGGCTGCTGCTCGTATACAGTCTGCATTCCGAGCACATTCTGCTCAAAAAGACAACAGAGAGAATTTGGTGTCTCTGCTAGTGGAGATGAATATGGTATCCTCTCAAACGATATTAAGGGGCTTTCACCTGCATCAAAGGTGCCGTTCCTCAACCCGCGAGACCACACCTCAGCAGCCTTAGCTATCCAGAAGCATTATCGATGATGGAAAGGCCGGAAAGATTACCTTGCATTCCGCCAGAAAGTAGTGAAGATACAGGTGCTTTAAATGTTTGAAGTCAAGATTGATATTTTAAACCTCATTATACTCAAAAATATGATAGTTAAGCGGTCATAGACTTCAAATACAATCTCTCACTAATAAAGAAGTGTAATCATATTTATCTTGGGGGTGGGGGAGGGGGGGGGGGAGGAATAATATTATATAAGTTGGGAACATTCTTCAATTTGTTATTTTTTTTTTTTTGGTTTTTGGGAGGGTGGAGGATGGAAAATGTTTGGAGATTAGAAAATAATTTGTTCAGCAGAGAAAGTGACTTCCAGGTGATTTCCATGGCAGGCTCATGTACGAGGCTATCAGGTTAGGAAGCAATACAAGGTATGTTGGGCTGTTGGAATCTTGGAGAAGGTGGTGCTAAGGTGGCGTCGACGAGGTGTTGGTCTCCGGGGATTTCGACATGACACAGAATCAATTGATGAAATTGAGGATGAAGACATTCTAAAGGTGTTCCGCAAACAAAAAGTTGATGCTGCTCTTGACGAGGCTGTCTCGAGAGTTCTATCAATGGTTGAATCTCCAGGGGCACGTCAGCAATATCATCGGATTCTTGAGAAGTATCGGCAAGCTAAGGTAAGCTAAAGAATCATTTTACTATGTCATTTTTGTGATTTATATACATGAGCTAGTGAACTTCCAATAGGTGAATGTTTACTTAGTATTTTGATTTGGAATGCTTTATGTACATCATTCTGGGAATGAACTAAATCTGTTCTCTATCACCTTTGTGAGATTTTAGGGGCACAAATGCATTAAGTATATATTCCATTATGCTTTAAATTTTCTTTTACCTTTTCTTGAAAGGATGGAAAAAAAGGTTTTTGTTATTCCCATCTCCTAGTATCACATAAATGTAAATATTTGATTTCATGGCTTTAGAGAAGATGTTGTCGTAAAAATAGTTAGGTTCTGGAGTAGCTACATCGTTTGCTATTGAACAAGGACAAACTAAAATCCATATATGAGGATATTGGTGGCAGTGTCTATGCAACTGGAAAAATATGAGTGAATGAATGTTCTTGTGTCTGAATTATTTACAGCCTATCTGGGGATAGGGTTGGAAACATAATTAGCTTCTTGATTCATTTGTTTTGTCCACAGCATACTCCATTCTTTTGAAGAAAATTTTCAATTTTAACGAGGGGGATAGGGAGCATTTAGTTCTGCTTTTTTTTTTTTTTTTTTTTTTTTTTTTTTTTTTTTGAGAAGCATTTAGTTCTGCTTTGATAGTTCAAAATATGGAAAATCAAATAAACTAATAATCTTCGTTGCACGGCAGGCTGAACTTGAAGGAGCGGACAGTGAAACAGCATCAACTGCTCATGGAGACATGTCTAACATGGAAAATGATGACATATACCAGTTCCCTAGTTATTTATCCAACTGACCTCTTCATTGTCATCCAAACTAGTTTCAGTAGGTTCAACAATTATACATTGAAGTTTGGTTATTTCAATTTGTAAGTCATTGTAAGGTATGTATTTTGTAGGTGCTGCTGTTCATAATGTGTATAGGTTTTATAGGTTCAAAACTTTAACTTTATAATATTGGATGCCTGCAAGATTAGCTTGGAAGTTTTATTTTTCTTCTCTAACATGTACTTTTGTGCTTGAGCATCTTTTCGGTGCTAAAAAGTAGATCTTTAAAAAGGGTAAATGCTAGGGGTAGGTTGTGGTATAGTCACTTGCATGACTGCCTATTTGGTTATAAAATCAATCTCAATTGACGGATTTCACTATTTGTGTGGAATCTCACTTGTTGATACTCAAACTTGAATGAAGTTAAAAAATGTATCATCTCATTATCTTGATAAGAGAAAAAAAAAAAAAAGAAACGCAACTAAATTTACTTACTTGGTGAAATGTTTATTTATTTTTCTCCAAAAATTGATAAGTGAAACCCAAAAATACTGCTTGCATTAATTATAGATAAATTATTTTTATGCATTATTTGGTTTGGTGCATTAAGAATAGCATTTATTGCATAAAAAAAATTATTTACAAGATACCTTTCACAATTATGGTGGAAAAGATGTCAAAATTGTTTTAAAGGGCAATTGGTTTTTAACCATGCTAATGCATGCATTAAAATCACTGCATTACTAATATCTAGAATCTATGGTATTAGTAATACACACCTTAATATACAATAGAGTGTATAACAAATGTTTACATTAGCTATACATAGATTGGAAAATAATACTACACAATAAAGTGTATAACTAATATTTGCATTAGTTATGTTAGGTCGAAAAAAAGTACTAAACAAGATATTAGTAATACATAAAGTTAATGCATACATTACTCTGCCAAACGACCCCTCCTGACAAAGCGTTGGTTGTTCAAATTGGAAAAGTAATTTCCTTGCAAAATTCAGCATAATCAATACCTTGTTTGTTTGAATAAAAGAGATGAGTTATTAATATATATATATATATATATCAACATGACTTAATACTTGTTTGGTTGCAGTTTTGCAATTAAAAATATATATGCAAAAGAATTGATACGTGTGAAGTGATGAATGGTTAATGTTAACGGCAGAAGCTGAAGTGGATTGAGGTAGCTGTTGACTCTTTCTCACACTCTATTATAAACCATTTGTATGACCTACATCCACAGCCACAAATCAACACGTCTCTCTTTGAATGAAAGAAGGAAATTATGGAAAGGGAAAGAGAAAGGGTGAAGAAAGTGGAACTCATACAGAAAGCAATCAACCAATTAATAAATCATGAACAACTCCAATCAAAAACATGTCATCTTCTTGATGACAGCTTCTGCTGTTGCTGTTGCTGTTGATGAAGAAACCGACCACCGCCACCAACTCCTCTCACAACTTTTAACTCAGGTATGAAATTTTCAACTATTTGTGTTTCTATGTTAAAGGATCATGTGACATATGTTATGATCATAAAGAGATTAAACAAGTTCAGTTCCCCATATTGCGCAACTCCCTTTTGTGTCCAGTTTTCATGAGCTACTTTTTGTATTACTCTGATTCTTTACAGCTGGATACACTAAAAGAAGAATCTCAATTTGATCACATGAATGAATCAACCAACTTACAAGATGCACCAGTTGAACTTGAAGCTGAAGAAGAAGTAAAAGAAGAAAAGGTTGTGAAAGAGCTAAGGAAGATACAGAAGCAGAATTTTATCACTCAATGTCTTTTATCAGTCATGATTGTCCTCACCTTGACATGGCAACTATCTGAGGTTTCTATCATTTTGAAAATGAAAGATGGATTAAATCATCCCTTTAGATCCATTACTAGTATGCTTACAGGCTGGATTAAAGGCCCTCCACCTGTATTAAATGGTCGAGACCGCGATCTAAACAACTCTGCAAAACAGCTTAAACATCAAGTTGAAGCTATGTCTCTCCCAAAGCTAAAAGCTCCAGAGCTTCCACATATGGAGTTGGCCTCTTTCGACTTCATCAATGAAGAAGACTAGCATTTTCCATTCAGTTTTTACACAAGTAATTCAAAACACAACAACTCATGCATGTAATATTGTAAACCGTATGAATAATATAAGGTATTATTAGGATTGGTTTGGTTGAAGCATGGATTCATGGTGCAGTATACTAGTATACTTTTCCATAATTTGTTTCCAGCATAAACTTAACAAACCAATGACATGTTTTGATCTTCAATACAGGTAGATTGATGTCATCAAAAAGTCATTCTCCAATGAGTAAACATCAACTTAGCAGAAACCGGAGCAACTTGAAAACATTAAATCATAGCATTTTCTAAAACAAGTACATGAAGGGGAGACACAATATCACTATTTCAAGAAACTTGAATTTCATACAAAAGTCTAAAACTTGAAAAAGACTGAACAAATTAACATGAGTTGCATTCATCTTGAGCATATCAGCCATAATTCAACCGGAATATGTCATTGAAGACGTAGAAGCTTCCTTGTGGTGTTGGCATCAGATGAAACATCTGCAAGAAAAGGAAAATTGGAAGTTTAAGCCACAGAGAATAACAAATTATCAAAGTGTCATCAAGGACAAAATAATGTTCAATTTTTTGAAACGAATCCTGTGAGTCACATACCAGGAATGTAATAAGTTCTTAAGAATTCTTTGCTTTAAATGTAACAAGTTATATAGGAACAGTTGGTGTTATTTAAATTCATTGCAGATAAGGGGGTTAAATTTAGCTGAGGGCCATTCACCACATATATGAAAGTTTTACCAAAATTTCCATCAGAATAAAGAGGTTAAATCTGAAACTAAGTCATGCCTGAGTCAAGATTAAATTTCTGTTTCCTTTTCTTTAAACCGCATTATTGGGAGTTTGGCCAGGGCTGCCCAAAGGCTTATACAACATGTGACATAAAGGTTCCCAATAGTTTGTTTACACATTGAACAAAGATACCTTCACCGGAGTGGTACAAGAGATACAATCTACAAGCACAAGTTCCACAGCGATCGATCCCGGTAGCTTTAACAATAAAAACTGATTTTCTATCAACAATTCCTAAAATGCTAACCCAAGTTCCACAGAGATCGATCGGTAGCTTTAACAATAATAACTGATTTTCTATCCACAATTCCTATAATGATAACCCTAACAAAGCTAACGTCCAATAAACTCACTGAGAGTGCATCAATAAAAATGTTTGAGAATAAGAAATCAATTAAATCAAGTTGCACATTAAAGTCTACTATGAGGGAGTCTTACATTGTAAGTACACTACCCAACTATGGGAGGTTTTCCTAAACATCTCTGGCCAAAGCTGGACCATGCCAGCACATACTTCCAACCTCTTTAGCTGCTGGATTAGGGGGGGGGGGGGAGCAAGACTCAAAAGAGATGGTGGAAATTGATTCCTTCGTGTATTTGGTGGGCTGTCAAGAGAAAAAGGAATGGTAGATATTTTCAAGATAGAATCAATTCCATCCACAAAGTCAAATGGAATTGTTTAGTATCTTTACTCTTTGGTGTAAACAATAATGCATAAAGATGTAGATCAAATCAAAGATAGGAAGGTTGTAAAAAAATTTTTGGAACATGGTTGTAACCTATTTTGAAGGTGGCCAGCCTTCCCTAATGCTGAAGAATACTACTACTTACCAATTGTCAAAAAAAAAAACTCTACTCAAAGGGAGTCATTAATTAAAAAATCTACTATGACGGAGACGATCATATGAAACTTAACAAACCCAAGCTCAATATACACTAACCAAGCCCCTATCAATATTGTATTATCTTCTGAAAGGTAAAGAAAAACACCAACCCTTTTATGGTAGTGAGAGGCTGTTTCAAGCACTGGAAACAAAAAAGAATACAGTATTACATTTTGATAAATGAAAAGAACATCATATACACCATGTACTTTGAAATGACACGAAACGGAATGTAAAGATGTTTGAATTGAAGCACAGCCGTCGTATCAGACTAATGCAAACTTGTAAGTTCTGAAACTAAGCAATTTCTGCCCTCTGTTATTAGAATGAACAATGCCCATGTTTGCACACATAAAACATAAATGTAATCTGAAGAGATTACTAGACAAGGAAGAAGTAGAAGCCTAACTGTGTTCGTAGTACTTTATGAGCAAAAGACTCTAGCAGCAAGCAATATTAGGAATCAAATAACCTTATTCACATTGCTCAGAATTGTTAAAAATTGCTCAGGAAAATTGTTAATCCAAATACCAAAGTAATTCAACTCAAGCTAGAGGCTCACCATTCTCATTTCCACCACTTAGCATTCAAAACAAAACTTTATATACATTTCCTGAGTATGAATTTTGATAAATTTCCATTATAATATTGATTATTTATCTCAAGTTTTTTCTATTCCCAAACAAAATTCAGCTTCAAGGCACGCAATCCTTAAATAGATAATTCTCGAAAAAATAAACAAACCCCAGTAAAGAATAAATCATAAATTGCACTAACAAAACAAACCCAAATCGGAAAATTTTTAGAACCTGGCCAAACTTAAGAGCATGTTGTTCACCGGCGAGCTGGAGATGACCGGAGACGACAACAATCATGCCACCAGCAGGACCAGAAGGCTGACAATCAATTGTAGTGATAGTATGCTGACACTGCTGAAAGGGAAGGCTAGTAAGTTTAGCCACAATATTTTGTGAACCTTGAGTTTTAATGCCTTCGAACGTCAACATGGAACCTTCTTGATACAGATTTCCAAGCCCAGCCCTGTTGGTATCGAAGGTGGAGTAGTAGTGCTCCACGAATGCCTTTGCTAGTTCGTTAGGGTCCATTTTCCGATGAACTCGTGTAGTTACTAAGCCCAAGATAACCAGTCGATATTGGAGGTGTAGGGTTTTTGTATATATAGGAAGGAACAGACGGCCGCCTACGGTGGCGTCAAATCAACGCTTGTTGTTGTGGTCTTTTTTTGGTTCTTATGATTTAGGGCAAAAATTGTGAAAGGAGGACTTTATTCCTATTTTTTGAAAAATGGGTAGAATATACTTAAAAATTCTTTAATCTTGTGATTTTAAGCATGTTACATGTAAAATTGAAATTAAAGAATTATTTTTTAAAAAAAAACTAAAAAAGAGAAAGCAATTTATCAATTTAAGTAGGAATTTAGTTATAACTAAGGTTAGAAAATAATTTTTATGCAAATATATGCGTTATTTATTTATTAGTTTAGTGCAAATCTTGAATTTAGATAATTTATAATTATAGCTCAATTCAGAACTAGAGCTAAGTAGTTGTAACCCCAACTTGCACACTCTTATTTTAATGGTAATATATGACTTTCACCTTAGTGTAATCGTTTATAAAATAGGCTGTCATTTTGGTTAATAGTATAATTTGTTAAAATAGGGTTAAAAGACAAGTGGATTAAATCAATTAACTTAATTTCCCTTTGTTTGAACCAACAAAGTAGAGACCGGGTACAATAGTGTAAATTACTCAAAGAAACAAAAAGAAAAAATATAAAAGAGAAAAGGTCAAAAGTTTTCTTTCATTAGAACCTTAAGAGAACAAATCTAATAATGTTTTTAGAGCAAGTTCTGATGTCATCCCTTCATTCGAAAGAGCGCAATTATAGGCCAAAAGGTCAAGTCTAAGTCATAATGTGAAAAACTATACATTAATTTTGAAAGGCTACCTAGCACATGTTTGATCTGACATTAGGCTCGAAACTTATTAAGGGCAGGTCGATGCTAAACTCAAAATAGAATGGTGATCTGATTGATGGTCATTATGAGAGTATTTCAGCTATAAAGCGCCTTGTTTTCGATGAGAGATCATGCAAGCTATCCAGCTACAGAGTGGCCAATTGATTATATTAAGGATATACTAATCTTGGTCATGTCAGAAGACGGGATCTTGAAACTTTCTTCAACCTAAGGTAGGAAGAATCAATATTTCTCTAGTTTTGATTTAACCATGTACCCTAGTCTAGATCGCCCATTTGTCGAGGGGAAATTTCCTCCCAAACAAATTATTCCCTCATTTTCTTTAATAACTAATGAAATGTATCTGAAAAGTGAAAAAAAATTTGTTCTTCAAATCGGGTCAGTAACACCCTGATCTTGCTTTAGTATTTCTGCATCTGTTCCTCTTTAGCTTTGCATATGTTATGGATTTTACGTATCTCCTCTTTGATGAACTTGTTGCAATCGAAGGGAATTAGTTTTTTTTGTTTTATTGGAGGGTGATATGAGTCTACTGTGAACTTATGGACTGCCTCATCTGGAGGAATATCTGTGATGTCTTTTTTCACCGGGAGGTCTACAAAGAGGACGGTCTTGCCCCAAATTAGGGGAGGCAAAACTGACATCAGATACCTTATTCGATCGAGTTAGCCACTATAACATAATTGAAAGGGAACGAGGGCCAACAAGGCCATCACAATAAACTGTTGAAACAAGATAACTAAACTGGTGAGGTCACAACAACATCAGTAACATAATGAAAGGGTCAACAACGCCAACTTAACAAATAAACAACTAGCAAGTTGACGATGCAATAACTGAAATCATATATATAGAAGCCGATAACGCCATAAATGAATATTGAAAAGACCTAATAGAGTATGTCCATAAGTCTCTGTGAATACTACAACTCAGTTGATTCAGACAAAGCCCCGACAATATCAATAACTATATGCAAAATGCAAGTATGCAAAATCTACAGACCAGCAACTTCAAGAAGAATGGAGCTTATCAATCCTTAGCTGAGACAACTACCCTATTGGAAAGGCCAATCAAGACACTGTTCCCCAGGCAATGAAATGTCTGTACGAATAAAAATATACTGATATATAAGACATAAAGTAAGGTCATAAGTAGTTGAGGTAAAAATAATAATAGAGATACCACTTGAAACTAGAACTACAATAACCTTAATGACCGACATCTGACCTCATAGTATTCAAATATGTATGGTATGTACTTATATGTCGTAAACACACACACACACTCTGCATTTGTCTCAAACCCATAACAAATATATCTCATTTAGCCCAACACATAAAATTTTCTAGAATACCTCTTTAATGACCAAAGTAGCCCTCTTTTAATTTTTGTCAAACCAACCACCATTTTTTGTGAAATTACTAACCAAGCTATAGTGTCAAAATCATCTTCCACCATTCCGTCTGTTACATACTCTAACTCGCGACTCCTTCTGTCCAAATTTTGAATTTTAAAAATTCTGTCATTCTTCTTGTATAAATACTACATTTTATCTCTTCGTCAGGGGGCAAGTTTTCACACTCTTATATTTGATATTACTTACAAAGAATTTTCAAATTGTCTCTCGATTGCGCTTGACTTTGTTTGAAGAACGAGGGTAGTTTCAAGGTCGATAACTTTCCAGTTCACTGACCCACAAGAGGTAAATCTAACTCCATTATGTGGGGAAACTCTTATTTTAGGACAGTCGGTAATGGTTGGAAATCATGGGAAGGGATAATTTTGTATGATAGTGGTACGTGATGATATGAATTGTGTTTCCATTTTATTTGATATTCATTCACTGATAATGTGGTGTAAGTGCCTAATTTTGTGTTGTTGGGTAAGATCCTGGAGTGCCCAATGTGGTGTGAGTGCCTAATTTGATATCAACCAAACAAAAAGAAAACCCTAAACGAATTTCTTGACTAATAAAAGGCTTAAAATAATCAGATTATCATCTTTTAGTCCATCATTCTCTTCTCTCTCAAACCCTAGTGCAAAACCCTAAGGAAAAATCAAAGTAGAAGAATCTATTCAAGATTTTTTCAATCTTTTTCAAGATTCTTCTTCAAGGTAAGTTTTTCTCCAAGAATTCCATTATTTCCAACTCAAGTTCCTCCATACAATCATAAATCACTAATGAAAATCATAAATCTTGGCCATAGAGATTTCAAGAATCTAATTCAAGAATCTCAAGAAAGATTTTCTTGATTGTTTACCTTTAAAATAGGGTTTCAAAGTTTCTAATCAAGTTCTTCTTCAAGATTCTTCAAGAACCGTGTTTTTTTAAGTATGTAAGACTATCATAGTGTTGGACTAGTTCTTCCTCATGCCCTACATCTACTTTCAGATCAGTAAAAGAGTAATCTAGAATACTTTCCCTAGATTTGAATATTCTTGAGATAAGTTGATTTTGAGTTTTTGAATTCATATTTTTTTTAAAAGCTCTATTCCTAATTATCGAATTTCTATATTGTTATTGAGATCCTTCATATCATGAATCATAACTCTTGAATTCATAATTCAAATTCAAGAAAGAGTTAAGAGTAGAGTTCAAGAATGTCTTTGAGTTCAATTGTGAATCCTTTGAGATCAACTATCACTTTGATCTTGAGGAAGTAAGTATGAGAATGAATAGAATCGTATACACGAGTCCCATATCGTTATGTAGACCCTTGAGTCAAATCGTTCATAACCATAAATTCCACATGAACTCCATCAGTTGAGTACCTTTGAGAGAAGTAATATTTTCAAGTTCTAAGTCTTGAGTATTGAGTTCCTAACCCTTTGAGACTATATTCCAAATCATGGGATCATTGCACGTTACTCGTGAAGTCTTTGAGTTGAGTAGTTCATGCTCATAATTCCGCATGAACTCTATAAGTCGAGCAGTCTTGAGATGAGAAGTATCTTTGAGTCCTTGAGTTGAGTAGTTCATGCCCACAATTCTGCATGAACCCTCTGAGTCGAGCATTCTTGAAATGAGTATTATCATTGAAGTTCTTGAGTTTCGAGTATTGAGTTCTATGTATGGTTATTTAAAACCTTGAATTGAGTCGTTCACGTCCATAATTCGGCATGAACTCTATTTTAAAAAGTCTTTTGCAAATGCTTTAAACTTGTTTTAAGACTTGAGTTTTGAGTTGAGTAAAGAGTGAAATTCATTTCTTCAAAAGAGTATATGGGGACTATGTATTCCCAAAGAGTAAATATTTTCATATTTAAACAAGAAAGGAAACATTGATTTCCAACAGAGCTTTGAGCTAGTTTTTCAGTAAAGAGTAAATGCTTTAATATTTAAGCAAGAGAAGAACCACTGATTTCCTAGAGAGCCTTTGTGCTTGTTTTTGAGTAATTATCTCAAACCACAGAAAGAGTTATGTTTTTAAACATATGATCTAGTTATGTTTTGGGAGTAGTATTGAGCACCGATATGGGGGAGGGTTCAGACAACTCACAGCCCCCATAAACCATGTAACCAACGTGGGTAGAAACGAGTCATACTTTTTAAATGATTTCTTAGTGCTTTTTAGCATAGACTAGTGGATCCACTTAGTAGTTAGGTTCTATACCCCTGGCAAGGTATAGGAAGATCTTGGCAGTGTGAGGCAAAACGTTGTATCATCACATAGCTCATAAGTGATGGTTGTCGGTTACAGAAACTCCCACAAAGATTATTTTGTATTCTTATATACATAGAGTTTATTTTGTATTTTCATATACAAACAGAGTTTATTTTGTATCCTTGCATACAAACTGAGTATATTGTATTCTTAAATACATTGAGTTGCTTTCTACTGTTTTAAAAATTTTCCATATATTGCATCTCTTATTGTCGTTTTATATTGAGTTGAGTATCTAGAGTCGAGTGTCCTATTATTGAGTTGAGTCGTATTTCACTGAGTTGAATATCTTATCTTTGAGTTGAGTATCTTATTCTTGAGTTGAATTTAGTTGAGTGAGTTAAGAAGAAGTAAGTATGTTTCCTTTTTATCAAGTTCAAGCTTATGTTATGCTTTAGAATTCCCCTTACATGCTCGTACATTCCATGTACTGAGCCATTTGGCCTGCATCATTTCATGATGCAAATACATCTATTCAAGATCATCAACAAGAGCTTCATTGATACCACATGCAGTTCGAGTTAGCTATGGTGAGCCTCCTTGCTTCCAGAGGGTTCCATTTGTACTTTCAGTTATATCAGTTGTTAGGATGTCGTGGGTCTTGTCCCGACTTCCATCTTTGTCAATTAGAGGCTTCATATATAGACAGTAGAGTTTTAGAACTCTGTTCATTTATTTTGTTAAATGTTTTAAAGATTTAAGTTGCCTATTTTTTTGGCGAGTTGAATATATTATTTTTATTCACGGTTAATCATTTCAGTTTTTAAGCTTTTGCATGCATAAGTTAGTCTTCCGCTTGTAGTCAGTCAAGATGAGAGTTCACTTGGGGATGGGTAATGGTTCTTGAGTGCCGGCTACGTCCAGGGTGTAGACTCAGGTCGTGACAGTTATAGCTTACACGGTCTCAATGTTAGTTAAGGAATATTTTCCACAACAAGATTAATAATGAACTAAGACATGATTCAAGAAGTATCTCGTAGTGTTCAAAGGTTTTAAAGATGATGCTAGCTTGCATAGAAAGAGGATGTTATGACTTATGTTTTCCAACTATATCTATGATGATGTTTAAACTTGGTAAATTGCATGCTTTGAAATGAAATGTCTCTTTTTAGCATGTTTTAAATGTTTCTTGCATAGTTATCATACTTCGTGCATTTTTGTACTCACACATACTCTTGCCTACATTTTTTCCACTGCAGTTAGGATCAGTTTCGTGGCTAAGTGTTGATCTTGAGATTTCGAGCTTTGGTGAGTCCTCATGCTTCAAGGACAGAGTTTATTGTTTAGTTCCTTTTCATTGTATTTTCCTTTTGGACATGATGTATGGGCTAGTCCCAATTTCGTTCAATTGTAATAGATGACTATGATGAGACAAGTGTCTAGACTTCCGCTTTCTTTTATAAAGAATTTTTTTAGACTTGAAATATTTTTTTACTCTAAATTTTTCTATTTCTTATGTTATGAGGACTAAGTGGCTTGTATGGAGTCCTTCGGGGTTCTATACACCTTGTTACATCTAAGGGGTACCCCCCTAGGTCGTGACAATATACCTAAGCTATCATAAATGGTATGCAGATACCCTCTGTCATACTTTTAGGACATTGGTGCCCCTGTCATCCAAAAACTAGAGCATATATGCCCTCCACTCTAACGAAAGACTAAATAGGGACATGTGGTGCAAGCTTATCCGTCGATCCAAAATTTAGTAAATGTCAGGTTGGTGGATAAGATTATGACACGTGTATGTCTATTAGTATAAAGGGTATATATGCTCTAGTTTTTTTACGGCAGGGGCACCAATGTCCCAAAAGTATGACAAAGGGTATCTACATACCATTTATGATAGTTTGAGGGTATATTTGTCCTTTTTCCCTCTTTAAAATACACTATTAAATAGTGCAGGGGGTAATAGGTCCTACCCAAAGTTTGGGATTGTTACAACAATTTCGGTTAAAGTTCAAATATATTTCAGATCTTCTTCTTCTTTTTTTTTTTTTTTTTGTTATTGTTGATTTTTTTATAACTAAATGTGTTATATTATTAGTCTTATATATTTTAGTTCTTTTTTCTTTACCTTATCATTTAGTGTGCATTTTTGTGTATCAATATCAACATAATTTTGACTTTTGATATCCATTACAAAATTTTGTTCACTACATTTAATGTTGTTCCTTAATTGTTAGTATGATAGTGAGTTATCATGTTACACTTTTTAAGTAATTTTTTTATCTAAAATTTTTTATATATTTTTTTAAAAAAAGCTATTAATAACACGATACACTCGTACAAAACACGTACACTTGATTAGTATTTTAAATAGTGTGTCTAATTAAAAATGACTATCTATAATTTAAAAATGTAACTAAATTGTCCACATTAAACTAGATGAATTTATGGAACGAACATATATATACAGAGAACTTTATATATAATGAGGTGAAGAAAATTAGAGTTCGGGAACGATATGGAGGGAGTTTTCTTTTCATAATCTTTCTCTATTTGAGAATATGTTGGTGTTGGAATTTGGTAGAATCTTTTTACTTTTTTTTTTTTAGTTTAAGAAAATCTTCTATAGTATTTAATTTCCTTTCAAGTCTAGGGTTTACATAATTGAAAAATATTTAGTTTCCTTTTAATTTAGTATTAAGAAGGAAAATAATATTTCTTTTTAACCATTTATAAATAGTGATGTATTCTTCTATTTGAATCAATGCAAGAATCAAAGAAGAGCTTTTAGACAAGATAAAGTTGTTGAAGGTATCTTTTATGCAAACTATCAAAAAAGAAAAGTTGATTGCCCTCCTTGCAAATATTGCAAAAAGAAAACACACTTGAAAAAAATTTGTTGGTGGAGATCTGATGCATTATGTGGAAATTGCAAACAAATAGGTCATGTTACAGAAGTGTGTAAGTTCAGAGATACTCAAGATAAATCACAGGCGCTATTAGTAGAAAGAAAAATGGGAGGATGAATTCTATTAATTGCCACAACAAAAACAAGGAGAACATATTTTTTAAAAATAATTAAGTGTTCAAACTCAAGTAGGATACACCAACTTGAGTTTGAGGGGAATGTTGAAATTTGGTAGAATCTTTTTACCTTTTTCTTTTTAGTCTAAAAAAATATATTCTATACTATTTAATTTCCTTTCAAGTCTAGGGTTTACATTAATTGCAAAATATTTAGTTTCCTTTTAGTTTAGTATCTAGAAGGAAAATAATATATTTTATTCTCTTTAATTATTTATAAATAGTGATGTATTCTTCTTTTGAATCAATGCAAGAATCAATACAAAGAGTTATCATTCATTCTCTCTTTAAATTTTTCTTTCTAATTTATTCGATTCCAATAGTTGGTTATTAAAGTTTGAGGACGATATTTCTTGTGTTAATTTTATATTTTCTTTACCGAATTCTTTGGCTAATTACTATTGTTAATTTAGTAAAAGAAACAATATGTTTTAGGAAAAAGAAAAGTAAAAATTACAATAATATACTCCTTCCGTTCACTTTTACTTGTCACTTATTCCTAAAATAGATTTTCATTTTTCCTTGTCACTTTTGGCATATCAAGAAAAGACAACAATTTTTTTCATGTTCTACCCTCAACATTAAATACTTATTTTCCAAATCATATTTCAAGACATCATTTAATATGGATAGTTTGGTAATTAAAGTACCTATATCAATAATTATTTTCTTAATGTGTGTGCTAGCTCAAAGTCTGACAAGTAAAATTGAACGGATGGAGTACTACTTAAGACTTTATTAACAATATATGTACATACTTCTTTTTAATTACAAACGTAATAGAAAAAATAATTTTCGAATTTTATTTAATTAATTAATTTCGATTTACTTCTCTCCTTCTTTTTGGGGTTGTATGCCTAATTTTTTGGAATGATAATTATGATATTAAATTTTCTTACTTGTTATCTTTCCAAATACAGTTTCAAATACACACGTTACTGTATTTTTTAAATATTATTTAATTTTTCTTCCTTTTTGATATAATTTATGTAGGTGTGCTTTATTTATAATACCTGATAGGTATAATTGAGAATTAATAATGGTCAGACGTGGGTAATGAGCATCAATGTGAATATATATGTATATATATATATATATATATATATATATATATATATATATACCTAAAAGATGATAATCTGATTATTTTAAACATAACTAGATCATATGTTTAAAAACATAACTCTTTCTGTGGTTTGAGATAATTACTCAAAAACAAGCACAAAGGCTCTCTAGGAAATCAGTGGTTCCTCTCTTGCTTAAATATTAAAGCATTTACTCTTTACTGAAAAACTAGCTCAAAGCTCTGTTGGAAATCAATGTTTCCTTTCTTGTTTAAATATGAAAATATTTACTCTTTGGGAATACATAGTCCCCATATACTCTTTTGAAGAAATGAATTTCACTCTTTACTCAACTCAAAACTCAAGTCTTAAAACAAGTTTAAAGCATTTGCAAAAGACTTTTTAAAATAGAGTTCATGCCGAATTATGGACGTGAACGACTCAATTCAAGGTTTTAAATAACCATACATAGAACTCAATACTCGAAACTCAAGAACTTCAATGATAATACTCATTTCAAGAATGCTCGACTCAGAGGGTTCATGCAGAATTGTGGGCATGAACTACTCAACTCAAGGACTCAAAGATACTTCTCATCTCAAGACTGCTCGACTTATATAGTTCATGCGGAATTATGAGCATGAACTACTCAACTCAAAGACTTCACGAGTAACGTGCAATGATCCCATGATTTGGAATATAGTCTCAAAGGGTTAGGAACTCAATACTCAAGACTTAGAACTTGAAAATATTACTTCTCTCAAAGGTACTCAACTGATGGAGTTCATGTGGAATTTATGGTTATGAACGATTTGACTCAAGGGTCTACATAACGATATGGGACTCGTGTATACGATTCTATTCATTCTCATACTTACTTCCTCAAGATCAAAGTGATAGTTGATCTCAAAGGATTCACAATTGAACTCAAAGACATTCTTGAACTCTACTCTTAACTCTTTCTTGAATTTGAATTATGAATTCAAGAGTTATGATTCATGATATGAAGGATCTCAATAACAATATAGAAATTCGATAATTAGGAATAGAGCTTTTAAAAAAAATATGAATTCAAGAACTCAAAATCAACTTATCTCAAGAATATTCAAATCTAGGGAAAGTATTCTAGATTACTCTTTTACTGATCTGAAAGTAGATGTAGGGCATGAGGAAGAACTAGTCCAACACTATGATAGTCTTACATACTTAAAAAAACACGGTTCTTGAAGAATCTTGAAGAAGAACTTGATTAGAAACCTTGAAACCCTATCTTAAAGGTAAACAATCAAGAAAATCTTTCTTGAGATTCTTGAAATCTCTATGGCCAAGATTTATGATTTTCATTAGTGATTTATGATTGTATGGAGGAACTTGAGTTGGAAATAATGGAATTCTTGGAGAAAAACTTACCTTGAAGAAGAATCTTGAAAAAGATTGAAAAAATCTTGAATAGATTCTTCTACTTTGATTTTTCCTTAGGGTTTTGCACTAGGGTTTGAGAGAGAAGAGAATGATGGACTAAAAGATGATAATCTGATTATTTTAAGCCTTTTATTAGTCAAGAAATTCGTTTAGGGTTTTCTTGGAGGTAAAAAAATAAAAACAAGCCTTTTTAATGTTTTCCTATCGGCTAAATTCGTAACAACATTGTATAGGTTACTAAAATAGTCATAACTTTTTACTCAGAAATTGGATTGACGCGAAATTAGTAGAGTTGGAATGTAGATTCAAATACCTTTAATTTAATAGGTTATGGTTCATGTAACTATTTATATTTTAAGAGATATGGTTGTTTGAATTTGACCCAAGTAGAATCTTACATCAAAACTTAATCAATAAGGAAACTTTAAGAACAATTATCAAGAACTCATCAGGAACTCTAATCTTTCAACTTCAAGACTTAAATTTGCGCTGAAAATAACATGATTGGCGTGTGAGTGAATGAACCCAACACTAAGAAAGCTTACATACCTCTTAGGGATTAAATCCATGGCGAAAATCTGCAACAAAACTGAAGAACCTGGACGAACAATTTGATCCTCTCCACTTTTCTCCTCTTTTCTCTTCTTTTCTCTTCTTGAACTCTCAACTAAAACCCTAGGGGTATATTAGAATTATAAAATTGAACCTAATCATATTAGACTCTAAAACCTTACTAAAAATGAATTAAATCTGATTTGGTACGGAAAAGACCAAAATACCCTCATTATTTTTGGATAACTTTCCTTAATTGGACAGCTTAACTTCAAAAGGGCATATCTCACTCATCCAACCTCAAAACTTATCAATCTCAGTGGCGTTGGAAAGATAATTCAAAGACCTTTCATTAGATATCTTGTAGCCTACCTAACTCATCATGTACTAAGAGTTATAGTCGTTTGAATTTGCCCCAAAACTCATAACTTAAGCATAACATGCAAAATTTTAGATTTTGCTATTTCCAATTAAGCTCATTTTGGAACTCAAGGTGCTAAATCTAGTGACCTTACCTTAATACTTAAGAAAATTTAAATTCCTTGATAAAATCCTACTTACAACGAAGGATGGTTCAATTCTTAGCTTAAAAAATTTCTGGGGTGTTACAATAACATGTTCACCCGGTGTCTCCCACATCGAAAAGGGTTGGTCGACTTGCCTAAGGTAGAACCGATAACTCTTACCTTAGGTGGATCCACTAGCTAAATATCTTACGGGGGCACTGATCTTAGGCGTATTTATGGACCTAATAACCAATTTATCCCATATATATAGCTAAGTTTGAGAGCATTTTCTTAGTCGAAACTGAAATTTTAAAGTCTTTTGATGTTGTTTCCTCTAAACAATGTGATTAGATGTTTCAGGGTGAAAAGCAAAGAAGAATGAGCTAAAAAAGGGCACCCGGACAAAGGTCGGAAGATAGAAGACGAAGTTGTGGAGGAGACTGGACAAGAAGCTGGAAAATACACTAGGAGGGAGCAACTCCGCGTCGCGGAGCTAAAACTTACATGCAAAAAATGAATTCCACTTAACAGTGGAGTGCGCAGCAAGAGCGCGTCGCGGAGGAGATCCTTTTGTGCACAACTTGAGGCAAAGGTACAGGTCCGCGTCGCGGACTTGGACACCATATTTGAGTCACGTGTTTTATTTTAGACTATAAATAGTCTAGTTGTGTTATTTTATCATTATCCAATTTTTAAAAGACGGGAGAACATCGATTTGGGTGATTTTGCTAACACTTTCTAGGGCTTTTATTCTACTCCTTCATTTTGGTAAACCCTTTTATGATATTATTTGATGATATTTTGTTCTATGAGTAGCTAAATTCCCTTATTCTAGGGTTGTAGCTACTATTAATGGTATAATAGTATTTGTTTCTAGTATGAGATGAGTTTTCTTGTGATTTATGCTTACATTCTTGTTTGACTATTTTAATGAGTGATCAACATTAAAATAAACTCATTGTCCACTTTTGAATTCGGAACATGAATAGAGGGATATACCAAAAAATGTGAGAAGCATGTTCATTCTATGGTAAAGTTTAGAGTGTTTCGTATATATGATAGTCTTATACCTATATACCACGCTTGATTAATATGCAAGATGATAGCTTAATGCTCCGCTATTGGTTCATGCCTATCCCCGCTCTACGATGTAGTTAGGCTATCGATGGTGGTAGGCGATTAGAGGTCGGGAGATCGTGATTGTAAATTGAACCTTGCAAATCCATAATGAGGTTAACCTGTCGCATGCTAGGATAAATTAATATTATGCCTGAAATTGGTTTATGCTACAACCCTGGAATACTTTCCCAAATTGTGAAATTCTCGTGTTTGAAATCGTTTGATTGTAGCAATTAATTTTTGAGATTGTTCAACTTAGTAGATATAAACAAGTTTCTAAAATTTTCTGTCGCATAGGTAAATTTAATTTAGACATAATAAAGTTGTTATTTGTTGATTTGAAATCCTTTGGGTTCGATAATCTGGTTCGAAAGTGTCGTTGTACTACTTGAGTGACCACTTGCGTGTACTTTTGGACGCAACAAGTTTTTGGCGCCGTTATCGAGGACTTTAAAATAAGCAGAAATCTAATTTTTGAGTGTCTAAATTAGTTGTACAAGTGTTGTGAACTTGATCTTGGCTCTTCATTTTGCAGGTTGTGTCAGGTTTTCACACTGGAAGACGATTAAGACTTGTTAGAGCCTCTAACTGTCCGGTTCCTCTTGTGGATAGTGAACCAGAAACTTCAAAAGAAAGGGAGGATCAAGACCTACCTGCAATGATGGCAGAAATGAAAGTGAGAGATGTGGCAATTCCATAGACACCAATATTACCTCAAGTATTCAAAAACCTACACCTGGTGAGAGGTTTGAATTAAAGCAGAACATGGTGCAACTATTGTACACAAATGGGCAGTTCACTGGTCTATCTCATGAGGACCCACGAGTGCATATTTAGAATTTTCTCTAAATCAGTGACACGTACACCCCAACTGGAGTGAACTCTGATTATGTGAGGCTCACATTATTCCCCTTTTTTCTGCTAGGGGAAGCAAAAAGATGGCTGAACTCTGAGCCTATTCCATAACAACTTGGGATGATCTTGCCCGAAAGTTCTTGATAAGGTTTTTCCATCCGGGAAAATAGCCAAGCTGAGAAGTGATATAATAAGCTTCCGACAGAAGGGAGGGGAAAACTTGTACCAAGCTTGGGATAGGTTTAAGTCCCTGCTGTTAAGTTGTCCACATCATCATCAAGCTAACAAGTGTTGGTCCATACCTTCATTGAAGGGTTGGAACCAAACACAAAAATCTTACTTGATTTTGCTGCAGGTGGTCAAGCTTTGGAGAAGACATATGATGAGTTGTTTACATTGCTTAATAGAATTTCACAGGGTAACCTCGAGTGGAATGGAAGAGAAGCTAAATTGGTCGTATAGAAGACTACTAGAGTATTGGAAATGGATGTAGTGACAGCTTTGACTGCACAGATTTCTGCAATGCAGAATATGATGACTACTTATTTCAGCAATATGTCACTAGGACAGCAACAAGCTCAAGTTAATATGGTGCAACAACCACAAGCTTGGTGTGAAGTATGTGGAGGTGGAGATCACAGTGCTGAGGTATGTGGAGCAAACCCAGAATCTGTTCATTTTGTAGGTAATGCTCAGCGAGGAGGAAATCACCAGAACTATGGAAATACTTACAACCCAAGCTGGCGGAATCACCCAAGCTTTTCATGGGGTGGTAATAAAAACCAACATCAAGGACATAATCAATACAGGCCACAAGGTAGTGGACAACATTATAATCAGCAAAGCCATGAAAACCAGTAGAGTCATGGAAATCAGCAAGTTGCCAAGCAAGGTGATATTAGTAGCAGATGTTCGAAACAATCAATTGGCGACTCATAATTTGAAGAAGTAGTTTGGGCAGTTTGCTAGTGCCTAAAATTCTCGACCACAAGGGGGTTTGCCTGGAAATACCGATCCAAACCCGAAACAGGTAAATGTTGTGAGTGCTCGGAGTGGTCGTCCATTGGAGGAGTTAATGCCAAAGGCAAAAGCTACTGAAGAAAAAGGAAAAGAGCAAAGGGTGAATGAGGAACCAAAAGCAAAACCACCTTTTCCATTCCCATAGAAAAAAGCAAAAAAAGGAGGAATGTTTCGGTAAGTTTATTGAATTACTCAAACATGTACATGTTAACTTGCCTTGATTGATGTGTTGCAGGGCATTCTTAAGTATGCCAAATATGTGAAAGATGTGGTAGCCAACAAGAGTAGATTGGCTGAGTATGCAACAGAAGCACTCACGGAGGTGTGCAGTTCTAGGATCCAGAATAGGCTCCCAACTAAGTTGAAAGATCTAGAGAGTTTCACTGTTCAATAAAATTTGGTAAGTGTATTGAGGCAAGAGGGTTGTGCGATTTGGGCGCAAGTATTAACTTGATGCCTATGTCCATGTTTCTCAAGTTGGGACTAGGAAGGCCCAAGTCCACAACTATTATGTTGCAGTTAGCTGACCATTCAGCGGTAAGGCTAGATGGCGTTATTGAAGATGTCTTAGTTCAAGTGGGAACTCTGATTTTCCCTGTAGACTTTGTCATTTTGGATTTTGAGCCTGACCCAGAGGTCTCATTTATTTTGGGACGCCCATTCCTAGCAACCGGAGGTGCATTAATTAATGTGGCGGCCAGTAGACTAACAATGAGGGCTCATGACAAGGTCGAGGTATTTGATGTTTACAAGGCAATGAAGTTGCCTGCAATATATGAGGAGCTATCATCAATTACAGTCATTGATGAGGAAATGGCAGTTAAATATGTTGAAGCTCAAGACCCTTTAGAGAAAGTGTTAATTGGGCAAGACATTGAGGGAGATGCTGAAGCCCAGGAGTTGGCTAACATTCTAGATGTCCCGAATGTGAGTATGCTTCGCAAGTTTGTGGAGCCATTAAACAGAGTCTTGGGACCACCTCCCAAGCCTTCAATTGAGGAAACACCAAAGTTGGAGTTAAAGGCTCTCCCTTCTCATCTCAGGTATGCATTCTTAGGTGCTAATGAATCTTTACCTGTAATTCTTTTTTCTGCTTTGTTTGAATGACAGGTTGAGGCATCTCTGAAAATATAGAGGAAGAGGAAAAAGGCGATAGGCTGGCAGATGACTGACATACATGGCATCAACCCAGCTTTATGCATGCACATGATATTTATGGAGGAAGGTCACAAGTCAAGTGTGTAACCCCAGCGCAGACTAAACCTAATGATGAAAGATGTGGTGCACAACGAGGTGATTAAATAGCTGGATGCGGGTATTGTATATTCGATTTTAGATAACAAGTGGGTCTACCCAATTCAGTGTGTGCCTAAAAAAGGAGGCATGACGGTGATCACCAATGAAAAAAATGAGTTGATTCCAACCAGGACAGTGACAGGGTGGCGAGTTTGCATGGATTACAAGAAATTGAATGAGACTACCCGGTTCTTTTTATTGATCAGATTCTGGACAAGTTAGCTGGGCAAGAATATTATTGTTTCCTGGATGGCTATTTAGGATATAACCAAATTGTGATTGCACCAGAGGACTAGGACAAAACTACATCCACTTGTCCATATGGGACATATGCTTTCAAGCGAATATCGTTTGGGCTATGCAATACTCCATGTTGACACCCAATTTTGGACCTCCACAACATAGATTAATCACCGAGCCTCTTAAATTCCAAACGATTTGAAATAATTAATTTTTATGAAGTCTAAAATATTTCTCAAGTTACTTTTAATTAATTTTGTCATCTTTATCATTTTTAAGTAAAATATGTATTTTATATAATTTTGTATACAATTAATATATTTTATAAACATTTTGAAAATCATTTCAAAAGGATTTTGATTTAAGTAAGTATTTTACTAAAATTAGTTTAGTTTAAATTATGGCTATAATTTTAAATCATTAATTTACACGTAAGTTAATTATTTTATTTCATCAAAATTAAGAAGCTCGTTAATTAATTGATATTAATTCATCTTATTTAGAATTTAGCCAAGTTTGTTGATTTAATTCAATTGGGTTATTTCTTAAACTTCAAATCCAAACCCACTTTAAGACCAAGTTTTGGGCCTTTTCTCTAACTTTCCCAGCAAACCCAACACCCATTTTCCCAGCCCAATTCTTTCCTGCCAAAAGAAACCCAACCCACTCCATTACTCCAGAAAATCCACTCTGTCGACCCAATCTCTTAATTGACCCGACCCGACCCATTTTTTTTTCTCAAAAAGAAACCCAGAGAGTCCATTCCCAACGTTTGCATCAAAGAATTTTGCCAGCTAAATGCACACAACAGCAACAACTCGCGAATTCCAACGGCGTCAATGACGGAAAGCAGCGGTGATACACGCCTAATTCACGGCGTCTATGCAACTATTCATGCATCTTCTTCCTTGTTTCCCCAATACGAATTTCGTACGATTACAGCAGGAATATTCGTCCTTTGCGGCCAGGTGGAGTAATATCGTTGCCTCTTCGTCCTTCATCTCCAAATCAGATGGCTCTCCTCTCTTTGCCATTAGAAATTGGTACAATTACAGCTTGCAACCTTATTCTTAGGGAGCAATTCGAATTTCAGATTTGAAATGGAATCCCGATTTTCCCCCTACAATCTCCCCTATTTAAATCCCTCTCATTCCTTTTGTTCAAGAGGTTAGAGAGAGCTGGAAAAGGAAACAGGAAATAAAAGCTAGAATAGTATATAGAGGCAATAGTTACATACCCAGAAAGACCAATGAAATAGATTAGAAACCTACAGATACTTAAGAGTCTAGTTTTTGGTTTTCTTTTGTTCTTTGTTTATGAGAGTTTGCCGGAGTTTGAATTGTGGTGGTGGAATCGTCTTCAAAGTCCTGTTCGTCCCGAGTCGCTGCCCCGGGAAAGGTAATCTTCTCCCTTTTAAGTTTTTCTTTATTTCTTCCTTCTGTACTTAGTTATTTTCTTTTGAAACCCGATTGTGGTTCTTATTTTGGTGATCTCTTAGATTGAATTTTGTGTTAGCAGTACTTTGTAAATTTTGTTTATCATTTGCTTCATTCGTTTGTCGCCTCTTCCCATGAATCTGCTAAGCACACTTTCTTTGTTTTTAATTGTCATACTATTTTTAAAATTTCAATTGATGACTTAGTATTTAACTATAAGGATTGGTTATTTGTGTAGTGCTCAAAGTACCAAGTTTAGCAACTTGGTTTGTTTTGATAGATGTTGGCATGCCGTAAATAGATATGGTCATGTTTACGTTCACCATGATGCTTTATTGGATTTAATCTCTTACTTTCCTAATTACTTACCCACTTGAGAAATGATTGGTATTGACATGTTGTGTTATTTGAAAATGGTACGTCTTTGTTTAGAGCACCAAAGCTCTTTGGGTAATTTAATTTGATCATTTTATAAAACTAAGGTTTTGGGGTCATGTTCTGTTAATTTTTTGGTTTTATCTTTAGCCATGACTCTTATTAATCATTAATTGAAGTAGCTTCCCTTCATGAGTCAGGACTATTTATGATGTGGGTTTATTAAATTTTATTAAATATGTGATGCATGCCATTTTGATCTTATATTAGTTAGTTTGAATTTTATTTTATTTTGTCTTTACTGTTCCATTTAAAAGTGCATGAATATCTACATATCATGGTTCATCTCTACCTATTCTTGTTTTACTATTGGAAGTATTTGACCATTCTTGTTGATCTGAGAGTGATAGCCAATTTAGGTGTTGCATTTATGAAAATATACACAGTGAATAGCTTAAAGCATGCCTGCATATCCCTTTGTTACATGTTGCTTGGCCGGAGTTTATTTGTGTTTGGAGTCACTATTTACAGTGTTACCTACATAGGCCTTAAATATTTATTTTCTTAATTCTTGTTATCGTTAAGTGCTAAATGTTGGTCGGTTGATATATAGTAGTTCATTCTGCTTTGTTTTGAGTCACCTTTTATTGTGATCTAATAGTGGTTTCGATTTTCATTTTGGATCTTAAAATACTCGAGTTACTTTGTTTTTCAATTAAGTTATGTCTCATTTGTTTTATTTGATTCAATATGCTAATTTCGTCTCTTTCTTTTCTTGTGTGAACCTTTTTTGAGTCCGTGGTGGACTCCTACTCTCTTGCCTCCTCGAGATGAGCCATGGAGGCTCAATTTTTCCTTCATCGAGTCAGTCAGTCATTAAAATCAAAGAACAGGTCCCTTAAAATTGGCGAACAGGAATTGGAGCTGATACGGATTTGTATACACTAGGTGTATACGAAAAATGAGAAAGGGGGCTTAAAAGACCCACTCATCTTTGAAAAAATTGTATTTTGTTATTTTGGGCCAAAGTCCACTTATTTGCTATTACTTGTTAGTTCTTAGGGCAGGTGGAGGAACATTGGGCCTAAGGCCCAAAAGAAAATGTCTTATATATATTAGACTAGGACATGTGTAGGTGACTCAAATGGGCTAAAGGCCCAAAATGAAAACGGGTTCAAATACTAGTCCAAGCGGACAGGAAAATCAGATTTGGGCCCAAATCTCTTTCCTCCTTTCTTTGTTGTGTTCGTTTACTTGTTATTACCTGCTATTAATCTTAAGGTTAAAATTTCAAATTCCTAAAAGACACCCGTTCTGAATAGATCGCTTAACTAAATTGCCCATCCTTTACTTGGCTTAAAAATAAATAAATAAATAAGTTTACAAAATTTTTCGCTTAGATAATATTACAATTTTTTTTCTCTTTCTTCCTTAAAATGATCCTAAAATAGTTCAATTTTGCAATTCAAGTTAAGTCAAAATTATTTTATCCAAATAATTAATTGCCGGATAACCACGTGTTAGTGGGCATTTCGGGTGCTTTCAGACCCTTCCTGAAATGGCTAATATGAACCCCGAACCCCTTAAATATTTTTCAATTGATTCCCTGTTTTAATCTTTTGAAAAGTCATTTTTCTTAATTTTCCTTTAAAAATTAAGTGGCGACTCTAAATTAGTCTAAATCATATTTTTCCTAATAAAAACACTTCAGTCACCTTACAAAGATGCATAATGGCTATCTTTCATGATATGGTTGAAGATTTTGTGGAGATATTCATGGATGACTTCTCAGTCTTTGGGAAGTCTTTTGATAGGTGTTTGGAAAGTTTGGACAGGGTGCTGGCTAGATGCGAGGAAACTAATCTCGTCCTAAATTGGGAAAAATGTCATTTCCTAGTGAATGAAGGGCTTGTATTGGGCCATAAGGTGTCAAAGAGAGGGCTGGAAGTTGATCGTGCCAAAGTGGAAGTTATTGAAAAGCTACCTCCCCCAATCTCTGTTAAAGGGGTGAGAAGCTTTCTGGGTCATGCTAGTTTCTATAAAAGATTCATCAAGGATTTCTCTAAGCCTATAAGACCAATGTGCAGTCTCCTAGAGAAGGAGATGAAATTTATATTTGATGAGCAGTGCATTCAAGCTTTTGAAGCTTTGAAGAAGAAGTTGATAGAAGCTCCAATCCTAACTTCCCCAAATTGAGAGCTTCCTTTTGAGCTGATGTATGATGCAAGTGATGTGGCTGTGGGAGAAGTGTTGGGGAAAAGGAAAGCGAAGTGTTTCACTCAGTATATTATGCAAACAAAACACTGGACACAGCCCAAACCAACTACACAGTGACTGAAAAAGAAATGCTAGCCTTGGTCTATGCTTTTGACAAATTTAGATCTTACTTGGTAGGGACTAAAGTTGTTGTTTATACTGACCATGCAGCTATCAGGTACTTGTTCAACAAGAAGGATGCAAAGCCGCGGTTAATCAAGTGGATTTTATTACTGCAAGAGTTTGACATAAAGATCAAGGACCGAAGAGGTTCTGAAAACCAGATTGCGGATCACTTGTCAAGATTTGAGAGTTCGTCACATATGGAAGATCAAAGTCAGATTCGGGAAGAGTTTCCTGATGAACAACTATTGGCACTAGAGGTGATAGAACTACCATGGTATGCAGACATTGTTAATTATTTGGTTAGCAGATTGTTTCCATCGGGTACAACCATATACCAAAAGAAGAGGCTGATTTATGATGCTCGGTTCTACATATGGGATGAGCCTTATCTCTCTAAGAAAATGCTGGACAAAATGATGAGGAGGTGTGTGCCTGAGTCTAAGATGAGACAAGTGATGAATAGTTGCCACTCGTCCGCATATGGGGGTCATCAAGGAGGTGAGCGCACTGCACATAAGGTGCTCCAATCAGGTTTTTTCTAGCCTACTTTGTTTAAAGATGTTGCATAGTATGTTAAAAGTTGTGATCAATGCCAGAGAATGGGGTCTATTTCCAGACTATATGAGATGCCTTTGCATAACATCTTAGAGGTTGAAGTATTTGATGTTTGGGGGATTGACTTCATGGGACCATTCCCTCCATCGAATGGCAATTAATACATACTTGTGGCTGTGGACTATGTGTCAAAGTGGGTTGAGGCAGTAGCTTTGCCGACTAACGATGTTAAAGTGGTGCTGAAGTTTCTAAATAAGCACATCTTCACTCAGTTTGGAACTCCTAGAGTAATAATTAGTGATGGAGAGACGCACTTCATAAATCAATTAGTGATGAATATCTTAGCTAAATATGGAGTCAGGCACAAGGTGACTACAATATACCACCCTCAAACTAGTGGCCAGGTAGAATTGTCAAATCGAAAAGTTAAGCAGATTCTACAAAAAATAGTGAATGCCTAAAGGAAAGATTGGGCAATGAAGCTCGATGATGCATTATGGGCGTACATGACCGCTTATAAGACACTAATAGAGACTTCTCCCTATTACTTGGTGTTTGGTAAAGTGTGTCACCTTCCAGTTGAATTAGAACATCAGGCTTACTGGGAAGTGAAGAAGTTGAACCTAGATCCGAAACTAGCTGGAAGAAAATGGATGGGTCAGCTACATGAATTGGAAGAATTCCGGCTCCATGCCTATGAAAATGCTAAGCTTTATAAGGAGAAAACTAAACAATGACATGATAAGCATATTGTGCCTCGACTCTTTGAGGCTAGGCAAAAGGTATTATTTTTTAACTCTAGATTGAGGTTATTTCCAGGTAAGTTGAAGTCAAAATGGAGTCGACCATTTGAGGTGGTACGCATGACCGACCACGGTGCTGTAGAGTTATGGAATGAAGGTAAGCAATCCACGTTCATCGTGAATGGACAGAGGGTGAAACATTATTCTAACAAGAGGTGGATCGAGAAGAAGAAAGTTTGGAGTTGAGCAATGAATGAGGGGGAGCTGAGTTGTGCCGTGACGTTAAATTAGGCGCTACTCGGGAGGCAACCTGGGACTTTGTAATTTAAAAGGCATTTGTGTTGTATTTTGTTTTGATAGGTTAGTTTGGTTTAATTTTAGTTAGAGGTTATTTCACTTATCTTAAAAGTTGTAATCTATATTTCAAAAAAAAAGAAAAGGAATTTTAGGCGAGGAAACAATGGAGTCCGCGACAGGAGCACGTCGCGGACTTGTTTCCATCACGCCTAAGTTTCATCGTGTGATGAAGCAAAGTTCACAAGGCATGTCCGTGACATCTCTGCGCCGTGGACCTGGTAAGATTTCGGGTTATTTTCATTAAATAAGTCAGTTTTTACCCGACTAATATGGTAAAACCTGACCCCCATCCCCTTTTAACCCCTAAAATTGGCCGATTCTCTTCATTATTTCAAGAAATTGGTGCGATTTTTTTTCCTCCTTCAACCCTAACTCCCTCCATAAATCAAATCTGTGTCGCGAAGGTGAAGGATCATCTTCAATTTTTTCAAATCTTCCTTTTTTCTAACACTCAAGGTATGTTCTCACATCTTTTCTTCTCTCTTTGGGGTGACATTGTGATGTGAGTTCATGAATGAGTGGGAATTGTTGGTAAATATTCTAAAACTGATTGTTCTTTGTATAAATTGTGTTACTAGGTCAAATACTTTAAGTATTTAGCCTAAGTTTGGGAACTTCTGTATGTGTATCTTGTTAAATGATTATAGAGGAAGTGGAAAGAAATTCTTTGAATTAATTGGGTAAAATAATAGATTTTGTAAAGTCTTGAGTAGTAAAGACGTTATGGGGGCAGTGATTGAAGTGAAAGCAGGGCTATTGGTTCGAATTCTTGAGTAGAATCAAAGTATTAAGGGGTTTATATGCTTAAAATATGATAAATTTTGAGAAACATATGCTGAAAATAACATTGACAAGTATGAGTACCGTATTGTTTGGCAAAGTTGTGCTCGAATATACGTGTAGGGTGATCCTCTATTATTGAGTCTCATCAACTTAAATGATATTTGTCTGATTGCAGGATAACATGTCTAGCACATATAGGTCGGGCAAAGCGGTTGCATCTAGCAGCCGTAAGAGAGTAAGGAGGGGCACAACCATTCCCCCAACACCCGCAGTTCCAAGAGGACAAACTTAACGCTATCAGGCTAAGGCAGTCACATTTGAGGGCAAGAAGTGGTATAAATCACACACCGAAGCTAAGTACTTCTCAGATGTGATACTTGATGACGTCCAATTAGAGAAGGAGTTGCTACACATTATGCATCGCCTACAAGAGTTGCACATGAGATTCATCTTTCAAGATCCATCAGAGTGCAATGTTAGTGTGGTGAGGGAATTCTATGCAAATTGGAAACCCGATGCCCACTCTCACTTTGTAACAGTGCGGGGCGTGGAGGTCCCTCTAACACCTTCAACTATAAATCAAATATTGGGGACTGCAGATGCCCCTTTTGATGTCCTCACGGGGATCAATATCAGTCCTTCATATCAGCAAATTCGACATGCTTTGTGTAGGGCACAATCCACTGCAAAATGGATTAGGCATAGGCACCATGGCTATCACCAGTCATATCCTTATGCTCACATGAATCGAGAAACCCGGGTGTGGTTAAAAATTATCACGAATATTTTGATACCAAGGCTGCATTTTACCAAGGTGACGAGAGATCGAGTTTGCTTAGTTTATACTCTGATGAAGGATGTCCCTATAAATATAGGAGTGGTATTGAAATCAGCCATGTGAAAGGCAAGAGTACATCGAGGTTGAAGGTATGCTTTTGGGGGACTAATTACTAATTTGTGCAGGCAAGCTGGAGTTCCAGAAGAGAGTGTGGACTACATGACACCTCTGTTCACCATACCCCTAGATGTCACAAAGACAAAGGGGCCGAAGAACATGCATGGACCCACCCTCACTACAACAGAGCTCAACAGGAGGGATGAGATGATCATGATGTGCATGTTTAGATTGGAGATGTTGCGTCATATAAATGGAAGCCGAGCTTCAACTCAGGAGCAGTTGGACGAAATTAAAACGAAGTACCTCCTGAATGAATATGCTGAGGCATTCCTGGGACTCGGACCTGCATTTCTAGAACACGTATGGGATAATGTTCCAACTAATGAGGACAAGAGGCGAACCATGTAGGATAGTGAATCTGATTCTGAAGCAGAGGAGGTTGACCTTTTGGCTCTTGAGGGCACCGCCGGTTATGCCGACATGGATGAATGATCAGGGAAGTACACTTGCCCTACTTTGCTTTCATTTCGAATTATGTCACACTAGGGACAGTGTTGCGTTTTTAAATGTGGGGTGGGAGTACGATATCCATTGTAAATAGTTTTTGTTTTGTTTTTGCTATTTTGTTTTGGGTTCCTTGGAAGTTACTTTCGGTTCTTTGGCCAAGGGCAGTTTTCTTCATTTAGGTTTGTAAGGTTTGTTTTTGGCTAAGGCTGGGCAACTGCTTTGAGTTAGACTAAAAGTTGAAAACATTGGATGACTTTGTGTTGAGACATCTAGGCTCTTTTATGTGACTCTGAATAGCGTGTGCTTAAAATGAAGTTGTGTCAGTGAGTGGGAATTAGTTTGTAGTGATCAGTTCTGAGTTGAATATGCGCCAGATGTGTAAGATTTGTATATTTATTGCTACTAATTGAGGTCCATAACTTGCCTGGTGTGTTTGCATAGCAAAAACAGGATAAGAAGTCAAGAAGTGATATAGACATTTCTTTGATAGCCCTGATTGTGCTTTCCTGTACCCACCTTGATGTATATCCTTAGTTAACCCCTTCGAGCCTTGAACTTATTCTTTCGTATCCTAATTTGAAGCTAATGTTCTTTGGCCTATCAATTTGATCCAAAAGATCCTAAGCGCTTTGTGTGAACAATAGTGAAGGAAACGAAAGTGAGGGGAAAGCCCCAACATAAGTATGGCTCGTATAAAAAAATTGATGAATGAATTTAGAATAAAAATAGTGGGAAGAAGTGAATGTTAAGTGTCTTACAACAAAGGTCCAAATGGTTCCAAGAAAATGGGCATAAGAAGGAGGTTATTAAAGAAGGTCCAAAAATGAAGTTTGTCTTGTATTAAAGCGCTTGTGAATCCAGTCACTATTTATATCCAAAAAAAAATAGTTCCTACCCGTCCCCTAGCCTACATTACAACCCTTAAAAGACCTAATTGATCTTAAACTTCTGTATTCTCAAAAGTTGTGATGCAGTACACTAAGGGCAAGCCTATGGTTCGTTGGTTGTGGCATGTGAATTCTTTCGAGAGTGTGAGCGAAATTTTCTTCCCGCACCCTTTATTGTATGAAAATTTTATGTGTGAGTAAAACAGGGTGTTCATTTGTGGTGAGGGCACATGTTTAATAAGATCTGATAACTGATATATCAATGGATCCAAAAGTTATGCATAAGTTTGCTGCGTTATAAGAGTCTATTCTTGAGGCTAGATTGTCTTGCTCGAGTTGTCCTGATGAATGCATAGTTTTTGCCATGTTGTTGTGAAGCTATGGTAGTTGTTGTGGCCAAAGCTAGAATGCCATTAGAGGGAAGTGTAGAAGAGTCGTCGTATGTTTGAAAGTGTGGAAGTGTTCGAGGACGAACAAAGCTTTAAGTGTAGGGTGGTGATCTTAGGCATATTTATGCTCCTAATAACCAATTTATCCCATATATATAGCTAATTTTGAGAGCATTTTCTTAGTCGGAACAAAAATTTTAGAGTCTTTTGATGTCGTTTCCTCTAACTAATGTGATTAGATGTTTCAGGGTGAAAAGCAAAGAAGAATGAGCTAAAAAGGGGCACCTGGACAAAGGTTGGAAGATAGAAGATGAAGTTGCAGAGGAGAATGGCCAAGAAACTGGAAAATACACTAGGAGGGAGCGGGAGCAACTATGCATCGTGGAGCTGAAACGTGCATGCAGAAAATGAATTCCACTTAACAATGGAGTGCGCGGCAGGAGCGCGTCGCGGAGGAGATCCTTTTGTGCACAACTTGAGGCAAAGGAACAGGTCCGCATCGCGGACCTGGACACCATATTTGAGTCACGTGTTTTAATTCAGACTATAAATAGTCTAGTTGTGTTATTTTATCATTATCCAGTTTTTAAAAGACGGGAGAACATCGATTTGGGCGATTTTGCTAATACTTTCTAGGGCTTTTCTTCTACTCCTTCATTTTGGTAAACCCTCATAAACATTATTTGATGATATTTTGTTCTATGAGTAGCTAAATTCCCTTATTATAGGGTTGTAGCTACGATTAATGGTATAATAGTATTTGTTTCTAGTATGAGATGGGTTTTCTTGTGATTTATGCTTACATTCTTGTTTGACTATTTTAATGAGTGATCAACATTAAAATAAACTCATTGTCCACTCTTGAATTCGGAACATGAATAGAGGGATAGACCAAAGAATGTGAGAAGCGTGTTCATTCTATGGTAAAGTTTAGAGTGTTTCGTATATAGGATAGTCTTATGCCTATATACCGCGCTTGATTAATATGCAAGATGATAGCTTAATGCTCCGCCATTGGTTCATGCCTATCCCCGCTCAACGATATAGTTAGGCTGTCGATGGTGGTAGGCGATTAGAGGTTGGGAGATCATGATCATAAATTGAACCCTGCAAATCCATAATGAGGTTAACATGTTGCATGCTAGGATAAATTAATATTATGCCTGAAATCGGTTTATGCTACAACCATGGAATACTTTCCCAAATTGTGAAATTCTCGTGTTTGAAACCGTTTGATTGTAGTAATTAATTTTTGAGATTGTTCAACTTAGTAGATATAAACAAGTTTCTAAAATTGTTTGTCGCATAAGTAAATTTAATTTAGACATAATAAAGTTGTTATTTTTTGATTTGAAGTCCTTTGGGATCGATAATCCGGCTCGAAAGAGTCGTTGTACTACTTGAGTGACCATGTGCACTTGCGTGTGCTTTTGGACGCAACAAGTTTTTGGTAGTTTATGGGATACAGAGATTGCCACTAGAAACCCGGACTCTACTACGTGAAGGTTTCCATCTCATGATATATACATTGGGAAACCCAGACTCTATTATGTGAGAGTTCCCATTTTGGAAGATCGGACTCAACTACGTGTAAGCCTCCATCTCATATTCAATATCCACTCGGTGCTAAGCATAAATCCCATAGAGTACTTATTAAGTCTTAACTTAACTCATGTCTCATGGAAGGATGTCCTTGACAATCAATCCAAGTTAATTCATTAGGATAGCTCTTTAGATCATGCGTGAGAAAACCTTTCACCATCCATGATCAATTTTACTCTTTGATTCAATTAGGTGAGAAAATCTTTCAACCTAAGAATCCTTACTATGTGAGAAAAACCTTTCACATTAATGTTCATATGTGTTCATGAGAATGTCCTTTCAATCAACACAACAACAATATCATAATCATTGACACTTCACTCTCAAAGTGTCCTTAAAGCATTTTCATAAATTTCATAAAAACATGCATAATCTCATATTTTGCTCTTTCAAGGTTCAAAACGTACTTTCAATCACCACATCTAGAATTCAAACATTAGATAGGGATTTCATCATAATTTCATGTGATTTTATCACTTCATGCATCAATTCATAAAATTCTTCTTTCATCAACAATGACCCACATCATACCATCACAATTGAGAAATATGGGAATTACATGGGTTCATGGGGAACTTCATAAAAACCATAAGAAATCATAATTGCTCAATTTAACTCAATTCAATCAATTAAATCAAGTTTGAAAGGAACCCATGAATTTTGTATCAAACCCTAACAATGGGGGATTTCTATCTTTTGAAATTGTAGATTTTGAAGGAACTCTGTGGATGAAAGTTATCCATGGATTAAAGCTACCATACATTAACGACAAAGCCCAATGCTAAACTTCAATGGAGGAATTGAGCCTTGACCTTGATCCTAGCTTAAACTTCCTTCTTCTTCTTCTTCTTCTTCTTCTAGTTTCTAGAGAGAAATATTTTGAGAGGAAGAACTTTGGGAATTTGTTTTGGGTTTTGGAAATATTGACTTGAATGGGTTAGTTTTAGAGTTAAAATAGTTTATATAGGGGTCCTAGGCTTAGGAAAAATGAGGTGGCTTAAGTTTAATTAAAATCGAAATTACCCAAATTAACCCTCACTTGCCAACCTACTGTCCATCTTCATGAGAGGCACCACGAGTCGTGGTCCCCTCTGTGGTGATGGACCAGTAGATTGGAAAGCCTGGTCTTCACTATGAGCCGTGAAGTGGCTTGTGAAGATGCGGGCTGTTTTGGGCTATTTTGGGGAGGCTACTTCCTAGCCCACCAGGAGCCACACCACAAGTCGTGGTCCTCACCACCATGGTGGGGGCCGTGGTAGGTGGGGCAGTGCCTATGCCCTGCCCTAGCCCACTTCCTTGGCCTTTGCCCTTCTTCCTTGGCTCTAACCCTCACACTTAGCCCTAGTTTAGTCTACTAGTTTCCGGGGTGTTATAGATATATTTTTCCCTTTTCCCTTTTAAATGTATATATGTGCCCACGTAGACAAGTAACTATTTATAATGATGCAATATTTATGATGTCCACGTGGGCACTTATATATCTTTAAAATATACTATTAAATAGTACAAGAGCGGTAATAGGTCCTGCCCAAAGTTTGGGATTGTTACAACAATTTCGATCAAAGTTCAGATATATTTTGAATCCTTTTCCCAAAAAAATTGATATAAAGAAGATGATAATCTCAAAGTTGCGACGGAAGAAAAAGGCCATCGACATCATAATTTTTCCACTAAATCAATATCAATATTTATTTTAAAAATCTATTTTCAAATTATGAATTGTTATATTGTCAAAATTATCTAATAGTGCTTACATCTAAATTGGTATGATGGAGTTAATGTTATTAGGACTTGGAAAATTCAATACAAAAGTGTAGTTAATTTTATAATAGTGGATAATAGTCATCTAAGGACTTTTCCTAATTAATATGTGTAAGAAACTTTTCTTCTCTGATTCTCATTTAAGATAAAAACCAATTCTTATACAAGAGGTTCCTGAGGAGCCAAGTCTCCTAACATTACTAGTATACACAAACAGACATGATACATAATTATATAATACTTCTAGTTATCTATCCTTGTTAGAGTCAAAGAACATTTATCCTTTACATGCCCCCACAAGTTGAGCAGGATGTAGGAACATTTATCCATTATCAACTTGTTTCTCAGCATTTGATAACGTGCTTTGCGCATATCTTTAGTGAGGACATCAACTATCTGATCATGAGAGCTAATATATTTAACTATAAGAGCCTTGTCTCAGACCTTTTCACAGATAAAATGAAAATCTATTTCCATGTGTTTTGTGAGTGAATGGAAGATTGAATTTGCAGTCAAATAGGTGGCACTAAGGTTATCACACCAAAGAATAGGTGCAGGTGAATCAAGCTGGCAGCCAATCTCTTTGAGGATTATTTCCAGCCACGTGAGTTCAGAGGTAGCACAAGCAAGTACTCTATACTCCTATTTACTACTCGAGCGAGACAAAACCTTTTTGCTTTCTAGATGCCTAAGAAATAAAATGAAAACCAAGATAGATGGCAAAATCAGTAGTGGATTTGCGATTATCAAGGGAACCACCCCAATCAACATCACTAGAACTATGTAAAATCAGCGAGGATTGTCGGGTAAAGAAAAGAGATGTGAGGGAGTGACTTTGATATATCAAAGTATTCATTTCACTGACATCTAGTCAGATTCCAATTGTAAATGCATGAATTGTGATACTTTGTTAACTGAGTAGGCGATGTTAGGCCTTGTAAATGTTAAATACTATAGAGCATCCACAATACTTCAAAACAAGGTCTGATCATGAAAGGGTTGACCATCGGATGAGGATAATCTGCTTGAAGATGAAGTTGGAGTATCCACCGAGGTGCAGGACTCCATTTGAGCACGTTTAAGTAAGTCAGAGACATACTTCTGCTGGCACAAATGCAAGCCGCATGGTGTCCAGGTTGCTTCAATACCTAAAAAATATGAATTTTTTTCCAGATCTTTAACTGCAAATTGTGATTGCAACTTAGAAATCAGAGAGCTAAGGCAACTAGAACTACTTCCCATCACCAAGATATCATAAACATAAATCAAACAAAATATTTTAACACTACCAGAATCAAATAAAACAATGAACTATCTGCCTTAGAGCACTTGAAACCAAAGGAGATTAGAGCATCAGTGAGGCATTTATTCCACAAGTGAGGGGCCTGTTTAAGGCAATAAAGTGATTGTTTGAGTAAGCACACATGATCTTGTCGTGAAGGATTAACAAATACTAGAGGTTGGGACATATAGACAGCTTTATCCAAATGCCCATGAAGAAAGACATTGGAAATGTCCAACTGAGTAATATGCTAATGAAAAGAAACAACAATGACAGAAGCAGTCGAATAGTGGCAGATTTAACTATCGGGTTGAATGTATCAATATAATCAATGCTCGATATTTGATGATAACCCTTGGCTACAAGTGGTGCCTTATACCGCTCTATTAATCTGTTTGGCTTCATCTTAATTTTGAAGGCCCACTTACATCCAATTACATTATGAGATGGGGAAGATGGAATTAGCATTCAAGTTTCATTTTAAATGAGGGCATTGTATTCATCATGCATAGCTTAGCGCCAATTCTTGTCTTTTGCAGCTTGCGAATAGCAAGTTGGGTTTGGTGAAATTGATATCATGACGAAAAGTGATACATGCTGTTTTGGTTTTAAAGAGCCCATTTGAGCACGAGTCACCATTTTGTAGGACATTAGAAGTGTGGGATGCAGGGAAGAGTTATATGGTGAGTGATTAGGCATGGATTCACAACGTGTGAGATTGTTCGACGGAGAAATACCATTTGTAGTAGGTTGACCACTTGTGGGAAGAGGCATTTGCATTGAGATAGTTGGGTCCATTGTATCAGTTGCATAGGTAGAAGCTAGTTGGTTGGAGGACGAGAGAGGTGATTGAATAGGAGCATCTTGACACCTATTTGTCGGTATATTCAAATTAAGAGAGACTGGAGCAATAGTTGGCATTGGCAATTGAATGGTAACAGGTGTGCTATCAGAACTAGCCAAAGTAGTAGGCACCACATCATCCCGAACAATGAAAGGAAAAGTGCTTTCATAAAAACCAACATGACGAGAGACATAAAATTTAGACCTGAGAGGATCAAAACAGTTATAACCCTTATGAATCTTGCTATAACCAAGAAAAACACAAGCTTTAGAGCGAGGTGATAACTTATCTTTTGTGTAAGGACGAAGCCATGGAAAACAAAGACAATCGAAAATTCACAAACAGGAATAATCTGGATCTGTTTTGAATAAAATACTAAAAGGAGATGAATTATTCAATTATGGAGTGGGCAATCTAATGATTGTAAACACAACAATGTCAAAAGTACTGGTCCAAAATTTTTGAGGAACATTAGCTTAATTCAACAAAGCATGATCGGTTTCAACTATATGTTTATGTTTCCTCTCAGCACAACCATTTTGTTCTGGAGTATAAGGGCACAATGAACATTGAACAATGCCATTTTCTCTCAAGTAACTAGTTTACACCTAAAATTCACCCCCCAGTCTACTTGAAAGCATTTTATTGGGCAACCAAAGAACTTTTCCAAGATTTGAACTGAAGAAAATAAATCCAAGTATATTTGCTAAAGTGATTAAAGAAGTAATAATGATAGTCATAATTAGAAATAACTAGGGCAAGACCCCAAACATCTGAACAAATTAAATCTAGAGTCCCTGTGGCCCTAAAACTAAACTCGCTAAAGGAGACTTTGTGACTCTTGCTAACAACACATGTAGAGCACAATTTAGGAGATAAACTAGGAGACGACACAAAGACACTTGACGGCAAAGCCTTACAAACGGTAGGATAAGATGCATGAGCTATTCATGCATGCCAAACACCAAGGGATGCAACATATGAAGCAAGAGAAGATAGTGATTTCAACATTGGAAGGGAGTACAAATCATCAGTTTTTGGCCATGTATGAAGAATTGACCTCGTTGCCAATTCTTTGCCAAAAAATAGGTAGGAAAAAATTCAACCGAAACTTGATTAGATGTAGTAAAAGAACTACTCCCATCGTTTAAAAAAGAATGGCCTAATATCCTTTTTATCCTGTTTCAAAAAGAAAGACCCTTTTCCTTTTTTGGCAACACTTTAACTTTAACTTTCCACATGGTATGCTTAAGACCATACGATTAAAGGGAAATTTGGTACATTGTGATATAACTTTAATTTAGAACTACAAGATTAAAAATTCTTCTTTCTTTTGTTAAACTCTGTTCCAAGTCAAACTAAGTCATTATTTTTTAAATGGAGGGAGTAATAGATAGTAAATTTTGAGTGGCAGTACAAACATGTAGAATATTATCTAGAGTAAATATTTTATTAGAAATAAAAAGTGAGCCTTAAACTAAATGAGAGATAGGTCGCTTGGAACCATTACCTAAGGTTACTTCTTCAGGACCTTGGTATTCTGAATGGATGGCGAGATTGTCAAGATAAGCTGTAAGATGATGTGTGGTGCCAGTATCCATTAACCAGTTCTGTGCATGCTAAGTCGATATGCTAGCTAAATTTGAGAAGGATCGGCTAGGGATCCTATTACCACTGTTGATTTTGGGTGAAGGGAAAACACGTGAAATATGACCCTTTCCTTCACAATTATGGCAAACAATCCCAGACATATCAGAGTATGAAGATTGGACCCCAGATTGAGTTAACGGAGTAGAACTCTGAAAGTTGTGGTCCTGAGAGTTAGAATAATGACCACGACCTCGACTACCTCTACCTCTACCTCTACCACTACCACGACCATGTGTGGTGGAAAAAATACTTTGAGTATATTAAGCTGAAGGAGAAATCACATTGAGGACATCATCTTTCCAATTGTCTTTCTTCATACAACAACATGCCATATAAATCATCAAAAGTGACATCTTCATGACGTGCATCAAGTGCTCTGGTGAAAGGATGATATGCAAGACCTAGACCTACAAGAACAAACTCTACAAGGTCTTCGTTATTAACAAGATGTTGCAAGCAGCCAACCTATTTGCAATCCCTTTTGCCTTTTGGACATAAATCTCAATGCTCGCATTGTCACAATTTAGAGTATGCAATTGTGTTCTGAGCTCACGAATTTGTGGTTTGGATCCGGATGCATTGGCTGCAACTAGTTTGTTCCATGTTGCACGGGTTGTTTCAGCGCCAACTTATTGTGGTAGCACATTCTCGGATACTGAAGCAACAATCCAACTTAAAACAAGTTGGTCTTGATGTGTCCAAGCTTTGTAGGCTGGATTCAACTGATTATCTACTATAAACTTATCAGGAACAAGTTCACTACCATAAATATGGTGATTAAGACCATACCGACAAATCATTGGAAGAAATTGTGTCTTCCATACCAAGAAGTTTGACGACGTAAGCTGCAAGGTCAATTGATAAGCAAGGTTAGGTGTTGGCGAATAAGTTGTCATTGGGGTGGTTGAAGCGGCTACTGGAGTGATTGACGTGCTTGGAGGAATAGAGTCTCCCATTGCTGATTCAAGTGGTCAATTTTTTTTTTTTTACCTTAGAGAAGAACGAAAAAAAAAATCCTAGTTGGAAGGTTGCTTAAACCATTAGGGCTCTGATACCATGAAAGAAACTTTTCTTCTCTGATTCTCATTGAAGATACGAACCAATACTTATACAAGAGGTTCCTGAGGAGCCAAGTCTCCTAACATTACTAGAATACATAAAAAGAAAGGATACATAAATATATAAATCTATCCTAGTTAGAGTCAAAGTATATGTATCCTTTACACGAGGTATTTAAATGACAAATAATAATTTACCAAGTCAATCAAATATATTAAACATACTCATTTTTCTTCTTTCATCACCAATATGTTTTCTGTGTAGAAGTTATCCAAATAACAGTTGTCATTTTTTAAATAAAAACCTTGTTTAAAAACTAAGGATTCTAAAAGAAAACATTATTAAGAAATGCTTGTAAAAAAATATATCCATTATTTTTCCCGATGAATTACTTGAATTTTGTGAATTTGTTTAACAAATTGTGTTTTAATATTTATATATTTTTCAAATTTTGTTATGGTCTACTTACACCCTTATTTGGAGAAAATTGTATACTGGAAATCATATTCCTTATAATTCATATATGACTCTCAAGATATTTTACTTTTAAATGTTATTTGATATATTTTTTTATCAAAAAAAAATCGCCAGCTCTATTTTATGAACAATATAATATCGAAAACAAATGAAAATTCTTCCTTGCAAAAATAAGACCTTGTTACTAAAAGTACAGATCATGGATATAGACAACGATCTATCAACAACATTTTAATTAACTAAGCAAAAAGTAAAAACAGATTAAATCACAACTAATACAAAATTTTCTAAAAACTTGAATGGAAGTATATGAAAAGAGATTCACAACAATTGACATATATAATAATTAATAATTATTAGAATAATACATGTAAATTCTTTTTTCTTATCTCATTATGTAATACTTCTTTCTTTGAATCTTCATGTTAGTTCCTACGATAAAAATTATGTGAACAATTGATTTCAAAAAGACCTAATGAAGAAACAATCTCCAAGAGACTATTTTAAAAGTTTAAGATAAAAAAAAAATAGCCAAAAAAAATAGCCATCTTTTTTCCACATATTATATGACATATGCAATGAGCTTTGATTATATGAGTAAAGGGATAGAGTTTCAAATTTTGATTTATACTCTAATGTTTTGCAAACTGAAGTTTTATTGCACTACCAAATTTCAATATTAAGAAAATCTTTCTTGTATTTCTTTTATTAGGGTTCTTTTCATTTATTTTAGGAGTTCTTTTTATGTAGAAAAAGAAGACCTACCAATATTAAGAGCATGTTTGGTATGAGAGATAAGGTATAATAATCTCGGAATAAAATGCAAGATTATTTTATCCTACGTTTAATTGCATGTATTAGGCAGTTTTGAATTATTTATCCCACCATTTACACCTTAGTGATGAGATAAGTTATTCCTCATATATGGTGGAATAAGTTATCCCGGAATAACTTGTTCCCAAGATAAGTTATTCCTCATATATGGTGGAATAAGCTATCCCGAAATAACTTGTTCCCAGCCAAACAATGCTGGTCAAACCTACTTTTTCTACATAAAATATTATAAAAATAATTAATTTAGGACTTCTAATTTTTCAGGACGTTTAGGAGTCAATATTATAAATATAATTAATTAATAATTTCTAGAAAATATTGAAAGACGATTCATTTAATACAACATCGATTAAAAATTTAATAACAAACAAAAAAAACTAAAACGTCGACAACAGGGTTCGAACGTGCGCGGGCGAAGCCAAACAGATTTCAAGTCTGTCTCCTTAACAACTCGGACATATCGACTTTGTTGTTTTTAAAGCTAGGAAACAATTTATATTACCAACAAAGTCTTTTGAATGTCACCAAACACACTATACATGATGTGGGAACTCAATTTCTATATTTAGTCATGCCGTAGATATAAATAATAAATAATTTTAGACTATGGTAAATACCCTTGATAGAAGGGTTGAGTACAACCTTCTTTTTACCCTTCGTGGTGGTCCAATGATTTGGGCTCGGGACTTTCATATTGAAGGTCTCAAGTTTGAAAATCCCTTGGCAACAAAAACAAGGAATTTGCCTAGTAGAAATTATCTCTCCTGTGTAATTTACAAGATATAGCATAGTAGCGATTACTAATTTCCCTTGCCATAAGAAAGTAGGTGGAGTATAACCGAAGTGATTGCAAATTGTAGAGTTGGTAGTTAGTAAATCCCTGTCTTACCTAAAACGTGACTGTTGGACACTTGTGACCCATCTACATATAGCAACAAACTCTTATTGTCAATAAGTTGCATTTACTGTACAAAATGGGTCACAATTTGGCTCCACAAATATTGACCGAGTTCAGATAAACTATATACATATGCAAATAATTGTAACTTACTTTTATACTTCCTCCGTCCCATTTTATGTGGCAACATTTGACCGGACATGGAGTTTAAGAAATAAATAAAGACTTTCAAATGTTTACCAAATTATCCCTTCAAAAAATAGTCAACTTTTCTCTCTCCTCATAAATGTATTGAAGTACTATCTTTGATATTAAGTGAAATCAATAAGGATAAAAGAGAAATTATACCTTTAAATACTTACCATATAAGAAAATGTGACATTCTTTTTGGACCTGACAAAAAAGGTCATGGTGCCACATAAAATGGGACGGAGGGAGTACTTGATATCAAAATGTCCCTACATCAAACTTGTTCTTTCTACTATACATAAGGGGAAAAAAAGAAGAAGCAAACTCAGCTGTTTGCTGTCCCTATGTTTATGCCAACTATGACTGACTGAACTAAACTTTTTTTCACCTATTATGACTACTTCCCTATGTGCCTTAATAGGATTTGAGAATATATACATGAAAACATATTTCTGTTACAAACAATGTTTGTTGCTATATAAACACTTTCTATGGTAACTGCAGGCAACATCCATTCTAAGAAGCCTAAGAAATCTAAAGGATTGTAATCTTTCTTTCTTGATGAGAGAAGCACAAGTCCTCCTCCACTCCTCAAGCTTGGAAGATGCGAGCGAGATCAAAAGCAATCCCAAGTTTTATGTACATTTCAGAGATTCATTCCCTGAAAAAGAATGCATTGGGATCCAAGTGGTGGACATCGAGATTTTGAACAAGTATTCTAACATGCAGAAGTAATCATGCTTCGGACAGAGAGGACTCAGAGTTGGAAAAAAAAAATGTGAACGACCTTGAGGCACCATGAAGTCGATGGCATTTCTACTCGAGGTTGATCATAAGAATTCATCAGGAATGTTCTTCAGGTATTCTGAGTTGGCTTGATCTGGAAAAAGCGTGATACTTCTTCATAAAGCTGCTCAGCTTCAAATGGCTTCGAAACATAACCATCCATTCCACATTTTTGACACTGTTCATTTGTAGCTTGAATTACGTCAGCAGTCATGGCCAGAATGGGCACTTTCCAGCTTGAAATGTTTCCGTATGCTTCAGGAGGAAGTTGCCCAAGTTTGATACGGCTATTGATATCAGATTCCATTTCGCGGATTATTTTTGTAGCTTGAAACCTGTAATTTAATTTATAGTGTTACTGTCAGCTTAAAAGCGATTAAATTTGTCAAAAACAGTGGTAGAAAATATAGTTTGTCTTAAGAAACATACCCATCCATTTCTGGCATCTGAATATCCATGAAACAGGCATCGAATTGATGAGGTGGTTGTAGAAAAGTGAGTGCTTTTTTCCCACTGTCTGTGCAGACGACATCAGCACCATACTTCTTCAGTGCAGCAGCAGCTACTCTAAGGTTCACGTTGTTGTCATCTACAATCAAAATTTTTCTCCCTTGAAGGAGCTTGGAAAGAGAGAGACCGGAGAGCTCTCCATTTGTACAATTTCCTTTGTTACCAACACCCATGGCACGTTGGAGTGATGCAGCAAGCATACTCGCCCTTAATGGCTTCATGATGATAAATGGAGTAGGAAAACCATTGACTGAGACACCTACTCGGCTAGAATTTATAGAATTGGCTAATATGAAAAGTTTGGGAGAACTATTAGCATTGATCTTTCTTAAGTTTTTGACAAAGAGACTTGACTTACCCGAATCAGTATCCCAGATCTCCTGTTCAATGAGGATCATATTCGTAACTCCATTTTCAGTTCTTACATAAGACAAACCATGATTCAAATCTGAGACCACTTCAGTATGGACTCCAAGTCGTTTCATGTGATACTGTGAGACCCTTGCACGGACAGTTCTTGGGTCAACAATTAAGGCTCTCATGCCATGGAAATCTGAAGAGATAGAGTTCGATTGATTGTTTATTTGCTGGCTCTTCTTCTCATTCCAATTATTGCGGCCATTGGCGAAAACAGCAGTAAAAGTAAAGGTGGATCCAATCTTTGGCAAACTTACAAATCCAATTTCACCTTTCATAAGCTGTACCAAACATTTGCTTATGCTAAGTCCAATACCAGTTCCTCCATGGATGCGAGCAACAGAAGGACCAACCTGCATGAAGGGGGTGAATATACGAGATTGAGCATCTAAAGGAATTCCAACACCAGTGTCTTCTACTGAAACCATTAGAGTAATCTGGTCCAATGAGGAAGATGTGAAAGAAGATCCTTCTTGATTGAAGCCCATGAAACTTCTCCAGCTCTGTCGTTTATCGGCTACAGGCAATCCACTCAAAGTACTCTTAAACAATGAATTCACCTTGAACTCTTCAGCTGACTCGGTCACTTCCTCGACAAGATGGACCGTCACAAATATATGGCCTTTTTCAGTGAACTGCAAAAAGATATTATACTTTAGAGAGTGTGAAAAGTAATCATCCAAACCAAATCCTTAACTGGGCAGAGTACCCACAACTAACCCCTTATATATGCAATTCTTGATTTTATATATCACCAAAACTCTTTCTTGTCCTTACAGATCTAAGATCAACATGAGTCATTGTATATCTGTGACAACGTCCTTACTCTTATCGCCTTACATACTTGATATGAGTCCATTCCATATCTCCAACACTCCAGACTTGAATGAACATTTACACGTGAGAAAATAGGTTTACCAAAAGTTGGTGCTGATACCTTGTCACAAAATCTAACCATTCAAGCTAAAACCAATAAAATTAGGTATCCCAACACCTTAAGAGAATCCTTTGGATGCCTTTATACCCTGGATACAACAATAACAATTACACCCCAGTCCCAAGCGAGTTGAGGTCGGCTAGAATGAATCATATCAAGTATACATAGACTTATCCTTGATGTAGGACCTTATATATCGTCATCAAGGTGAGTGATATATATAACCAAGATAACAGACTTAACAAAATCTGGCGCAACTTTGATAAATGAATTAGCAGAACAGACAAGCACATTATCAATTGCATTAATTACCCCCCCCCCCCCCGCCACGGCCCCCCCCCCCCAAACTCTCGGCTACAGATTAGCGTTCTGCTTTCGCTTCTAGCTAATTTCAAGCTCTGTCGCTGCCATATTTTCTGGGACCAAAGTCTAAGAGATAAGTGAACTTACTTTGATAGAGTTTCCCACCAAGTTTGTGATAATCTGACGAAACCGTCCAGGGTCACCAATGAGCACATCAGGAACCTTATCAGAGATGTAACCTGCCAACTGCTCTCCAGAGAAAAGGTTAATTAGATCACACAATAGGAAAAAGAAGACAGTAATAAATGGAAAGTCTATGTTGTGGAGTACCTCCACTCCTTTTTCTTGAGATTTCCCTGAAAAGAGTGACAGAACCTCATCCAGAGTAGCTCTCACGTCAAAACAAACTGCGTCAAGCTCAAGCTTACCAGATTCAATCTTTGCTTGGTCCAAAACCTCATTTATGAGTGAAACTAAAGCTTTACCACTGGCCTGAGCAGTGCTGACATAATCTTGTTGTGTCACATCTAGATTGGTGTCCGTAAGCATATGAAGCATGCCTGTGAAACAAGTGTATATATGTTTATCGTAATCACTCCGATATATACTAAGAGTAGTGATGCAGCAAAATGCATATTTTTAGACTCACCAAGAACACCGTTCATGGGGGTCCTGATCTCATGGGAAACAGTAGCAAGAAACTACAAGATAGAGGTCAGTTTAGAACATATCCCATAACAAGTGTTAAATAAAAGTATTAAGCGAACTAAGAAAAGTTGTATATACCTGTGATTTTGCAACATCAGCAGCCTCTGCACGTTTTTTCAGCGTCATCATCTCATGATAATCATCCTCAACTTTGGCGATTCTGTTGATCGTTGCATGAAATATTTGCCCTATAAGCAATGCAATTATGAGGATTCCTGTGGCAGTTGTGATGGCTAGCCAAGGCCATGGTGGTTTCTGTTTGAATCTGCAAAAACGAATACCAATCCCAGTGGATTCAATTCTCTGGAGACTTCTCTAATCTTTAGTGTGGATATCTAGTTAAGCGAATAGAAAAAGCCTAAAATGACAGGAATCATGATCATACACAAAAAAAGGTGCTTCTTGCCGCTTTATTAGTAAGTAAGCTTGCTTTATAAAAATCAAGGACACCTCATTCAACTAAATACAAATAGCTGCACAAATGCTTCCATCAAACAAAATATCACAATCAGCAACATGGAAGCTAGGCCACAAGATGAAGTTGAAACAGAAAACATCCAATGATATGAAAGAACATAATCACCTGCAACGCATCTCATGCCTTCTAAATGGATCCCCAAAGTTGAGGGCACTGACATGCTTCAGACCATCACTCGACACATCTGAACCATACATGCTAATATGGTGGGAGATATTAGTCGTATCATAGACGTTTACGAGGATAGTTTGTTTGCTTGCAAGCTGCTGAAGAAGCTTCTCTACAAGTGATTCAATGTCAAGTACTCCACCAAGGTACCTGCTTGGAAAGGGAAGAAGCGTCAAAATATTTGTGAAATTTGGTAATATACTTGGGTCTTGAGAAGTCATCAGTTTACGATCCCCTTCATGAACTCCTATTTAATAAGTATTCCAGAATATTAGCTTACTCGTAGAATGTGAATTCTTAAAGGTTGAACAAGTTTATTATCTTTTGTCTTTCTCTTGCAGTTCTGAGATTCTTTTCCTACTATGAAGGGGTAACATATTCAAAAAGTTGGTTACACAGTGAGTGATTGCATAAAATCAGATGGCATACCCGTCAGTTGCTTGGATCCTTTCATTTGGAGTTGCATTGGAAGGAAGATCAGTTTTGTAAACTGCAAATGTCTTTATCACCCCAAGGCGATTTGTTTTAAGTAGCCTGAAGGGAGCTGTGAGGACACCCTTTCCTGATTCCCTCGCACGTAAAACATTCTCGCGATCTTCCTGTTAGGCACAATCAATTGTAAGGGTCTTGCTCTGTACTTCCCTTCGTATGTATGTCAGTGTGTGTGAATAGCAGAAAGTAAAATGACTAGAAATTTGCTATTTAATACTGTACATTCAATAAACACTTGGGAACCTAAATAAAGAAGTTACCTTTCCAGAGAGCATATCAACAGAAATTACATGTGCTATCGTATCCTGTGCAAAAATAACAGGGGCATATTCTGCCTGAATTGGAGATGGCTCCAGGCCATCTCTATCATACTCATTGTCTTTGTGAACTGGAGTTGGTTCACGTGTATCCATTCTCTTAATACTCCAACCGTGTCGCTTCTCAAACTCTTTTCTTTCTGAGTGGAGCACTCTTACTGCATATGCCACCCCACTAGTAAGAGGCCTCTCAAATGCTGTTCTGTCTGTATAGCTTGCAAAAGTACACTGCACAAACATAGTTTTTCAGTATTTTAGTGAATTAAATAGAAAGATTACTAATTAAGTTGGTTCTTTAGGCTCAATGTAAACTAAGAATACCTAGAAGACTTCATTAAACAGCAAAAATTAGACAGTTCACTTTTATTCTATTAAAAACAGGAGTATGGAGTTCAACATAAAAAGTTCAAAAAAGGTTCATGACAAAGCACAAGAATTTATGGTTTTAGAGTTCATTATTCAAGGGCATATTGATGGGAAACACATAAATATGTGAAAAATCATTGATGGGAGGAGGGGTTTAAACCACGTATAGTCCTTGAATTGAAAAGATGAGTAATTTTGACCTGATCAATAGCAGAAGGATTCCTGGCATGGTGGAAAGTTGAAATGAGAATGGACATAGCCTGCACATGGTTCATACTAACATTAAACTGATCTTGTAACATCCTAGCTCTCTCATCACACATACTTGTGAGTGTTTCTTTTCTCTTTTCAACAGCTTTAGAGTTCATATACCACAAGACTGAAAAAGAAACAACAATCCAAAATAATAACCATACTATCAAAAGCTTCCTCCACCACTTGTTTCCCACTTTCCTATTTCCAACATACTGAGGGTAACAATGATAAATCTTAGCACTCAACTCCCACAATTTCTTCACTATGTGCTCTCCATCACCAAGCAAAGTCTTGCTGCTAGTCATAACTTCACCATTCATGGAAAAAATCAGAGACAGAAACCAGCAACATAGAGTCAAAAGTAGGCTCCCCAATTTCAAACCAAACCCAATAACATGAAACAAACTCATCCAACTACTCTGGAACACATCAAACACAAACCCCTTTTCAAGAATTAGCAGTCTACTGAACCTAACATCAGTACAGGTTCAAACTTTAGTTAAGAAGATGTGATGAGAGGAATAAAGAAGGTGAAAAGTTAGAATTTGATGCTATCTTCCTTCAAATTAGGGGAATGCCAGAATTCATGAACAAGATAAGAAACAGCAAAAAGCCAAAGAAAGAATCAAGGGATCCCATCCCAAAGATTCCAAATTTGATTATTACCAAGTTAAGCTCAAAAACAATGGGCCAAATCAAGATTCTCCAAAGAAATTACACCAGGATAAAGCAAAAAACAACCCCAGACAGAGAATCTTGGATGTGTCCTTAATATGAAAATTACAAGCTAATTTTTATTCAAGTAGTACAACTTTTGGATAGCCAGTCAATAATTAAGAATTTTGTTATGTAACCAAAAAGAAAAAAAAAAAAGAAGAGTTTTGGTTCATATAAACTCATAAAGAATCTGTAAAAGCAAAGATGAAAGGAATATGGTGGTGGTAGAAAATGTCTGCTGCCACGGTCTGTTATCTCTCTATCCAAATTTATGTCTACATCCAAATAATAAAAGAAAAATAAATACTTTAAATTATTAAATGAACATATTCTCATCTTATACTAAAAATAATAAAGGGCAGAAAAGTATACTTCCACTCAGCATGAAAATGACTTTATATTTTTTATCTTCCTTTTTCATACTTCCACTGAGCTTTGTGTTCACATCGCCTTATCTATCCACACAAGACAAGTCCTATGGTTACACGCCAAGTTGTTGAACTCTATTCCTTGTACGTTTATAGAATGTTAATGGACAATATTATCCTTGCATGTTGAGCAATATATCATGCATGGCATCTAATACCAAGAGGGCAAGAGAACAACAAATATTCTTTTAGGGGGAATTAATTAAAATTTGTTGTCTTGTATGGTTATGGATATTATAGCACTAACACATGATAAATGTAACCCCAATATAAATACAATTTTTAAAATGTAGTTAGTTATTTACCATTTTCTACTACTTACTAGCTAATCATTATTTCATGATTGTATTGGGAATGTTATCATGCACATGTCGCGGCGTAGGACAAAAGGAGCATATGACATCAGAGTGAAATTAGAAAAGGAATTAGCATAGAGGCATCGAAAATAAACAACCTATGAGATATCATAGTTGTTGTTAGAGAAGAAAAAAACTAAGTCATGAAAGAAGAAGAAAAGGGAATGTGGCCCAAAGACGCGATGAACATTGGGAGAATAATAGTGTAACACACTGCAAATTCTACTCTAAGATTCGAACCATTTTTGTATGTGTGTAGGCCTAGACCGGATGATTTCCTAATTGTGCTTAAGGTTAAGGTCAATTTCTAAATGTGGTAAGTGTAATAGATGTGAATTAGGGTTATAAGGAACCTCTAGTACTAAGTCGGGTTCAACACTTTCCTACTTATTAAGTTATCATGTAAGTTCAAACAAGGGTCAACTTCAAATAGTCATATTTTCTATAATAAGAAGGGTTACGTGGCCCATAATCTATACAATTAAAGGTATACGAGTCTAGTTTCAAACACAACAAACCATTTGTCAATCTGACATGGGAGAAAGAAGTTATGCCCATTTTACTAAGGACTACTCTGAGGTCTATGTCACACCTGTCACCAAACTAAACTTTAGAGGCTGAAAATCATCCTAGGTCTGCGATGGAGCCTGTGGGGTGACTCCCAGTGTCTGCAATGAGCCCCACAATGCACCCTTTTTGTTCCTAGGTGAAAAATGCATTAGAATTTGTCTCATTAATTGTATTTTGGTCATTTCCTATTAGGAAGCCTCACTCGACTTTTAAGTCTCGTATAAGCGTAAGATCAAGGGTATTGTAACACCTCAAAAATTGGAAGTTAAGTTGGAAAGGGAAAAGTTGCAGAAAAAGTGTACTGGTGATTTCTACGAAGCCTATCTATGGTTCGTAGAAATCTCTGTGGGTCGTAGGAGGCTCTTGTGAAACTGAGTTAAGGTTTTGGAAAGTATCAAGTCTTTGTTGACAATCTATGAATGGATAGGACGAACCGTAAGAACCTCTACGGTCCGTAGAAATGGTTCCAAACTTGGTGAAATTATGGACTTAGATCTACGGAAAGACCTACGGGTTGTATGAGTTCATGTTAAGACCGCAGAAAGGGTGCCTTTGGAAAGTGGTTGGACTTAAAGGATTATTTTTGGTAAATTGGTTTCTACGGAAGAGGTCTACGGACCGTAGAAAATCTGACAGCTCGTAAAAGCTAATCGTAGGAATTGTTCAAAGTTTTGGGTTCCAATAGTTGACCCTACGAATGGCTAGGACGGACCGTAAAAATTCCTACGATCCATAGGTTCAAACCTTAGGAGTCATCCGACCATTTTTTAATAAGGGTGTTTTGGTCTTTTTCTACCCATCTAACCCCTAAACTATGTCGTTTTGGCCATATAACTACCCGTATAACTAAATTTACTCTTCAAACTTAGCTTATTCTATCTCATTCACTCAAATCCCCCAAATTCTCCCAAGTCTTCTTCTCTAATTTCCTCTCAAGGCAAAGCTAGGGTTTCAAGAGCTTCAAGGTTTCTCCCACCATTGCTAGGGCTTTGATTACCCAATGTATGTGAGAATTCACCAATGGATCCCTTTCATCCATTGGGTCCCAAAAGAATCTCAATCTCTAATTCAATTTCACCCAATTCTTTTAATGTTTCATGTTATTCTCCAGGAGTTCAATTTATTTTGATTCAATTATTCATATTCAATCTTATTATGCATGATTTAACTCGATTACATTATTTTCAGTTGATTTCAAATGAACTCATGACTATGTCTATTTTATGAATATGAACTATGATTATGAAGTTATGAATTATGATGAAAGTAATGGTTATGACTAAAGGATGATTTTAAGACAAAGTGTCAATGATTTGTGAAAGGTTTTCTCACATATGAATAAAATCATGATTTGGATGCTTAGATAAGTAAGTGTCTTAATGAATGAATATATGAAATCATGGTTGTGAAAGAAGTTGTAAGATCCCATACTTTTTTTCTCTATTCTTGCATAATATGTGTGGCGTAGTATGGCGTGGTTATATGAGGTATATCTGACTTGGTATAGTACATTGGAGATTAAGATTGCAAATGGGTGGCAATATCAAGGAACTAAACTAAAGTTTTAGGTCAAAGGGACCCCTCAAAAAAATTTCGGGATCAAAGAAATGGCTCGAGTAGCACTTCACCCGTTTGAAAGGATTAAATTATCCCATACCTTGGGTATAAGCATATGAGTATCTAACATGCTAAGAATAATGTGCTACGAGGTATTATAATATATAGAAAGAACATTTATATGAGAAGTAAAATTATGGTTCTTAAATTTAGAAGAAGAAAGTAAAAAGACATTAAGATCAAGTAAAGATATACAAGCTAAAGAAACCACATCAGTAATGGACATACTTTATAAATATGAAACAGCTATAACAAATGAATTTAGTAGTATGACAACAGAGGAAGAAGAACGAAATAAAGATAAAATTATAAACAGAAATTTAATGAACAAATTAGGAATATGTAACATGTGTTATTTAGATGAATACACTTGTGCTTATAAAGAATATTATTATAAATGAGGATATAATACACAAGAAAGTCCAGGAATAAGACATTTATATTTTATAAAATTACCAGAACCATTTAGTTCAAAAATAATAAAAGCATGGGAAGAAGCAAAATTACATGACACATTAGGAGCTAGAATAACATTTGTAAAACAATGGTATGCAAATATGTGTGAACAATATAGAGAAAATATAAAAATGGAAAAAACAATAATAAAAAATTTAGCATGTTGTAAAGATAAAATAGCACCACAATTTGGTTGTGATGATAAATATTATAAAAAACATAAAAAGAAAAGGTTTAAGAATTATAAGAAAATAAAACATAAATATAGAAATCCAAGAAAAAGATATTTTACAAAATCTAAAAGACCATATAGAAGAAAGAAAAGTATAAGTGAATGTAAATGTTATAATTGTGGAAAATTAGGACATATAGCAAAAGATTGTAAAGTACCAAAAAATCCTAATAAAAAACAAATATCAGAAATAATTATAGAAGAAGAAGTTTGCTTACAATTAGAATATTTAGATTATGAATTAGAAAGTGATGACAGTATCTATCAAATATCCGATAATGAAATATCTGACAATGAAGAAGAATATGAAATAGATAATGAAATAGAACAAATAAATGACTGAAGAAAATATACAAATAATAAGAGAAGAATATACAACAGATGATTATTCTGAACAAAAAATAATTTTTGATAATAACATATTTGAAAAGGTAAAAGGAAAAGAAATTGATTTAAGTGTAGAAAAAATATTTAGTATACCCTTAATAAAAAACCCTTTTAAAAGAAATAAAGAGGAGTTTTACATAATTAGCCAAAAAGAACATATTATAGATTGTAAATATGCCCAAGGAAAAGCTGAAGTACCAATTATAAATAAAAGAGAATTAAATAAAGAGATACAAAAAATAAAAAGTAGAGAACAAATTAAATACGTACATTTAGGAGGAATAGAAATACTTATAAAAGCTTGTTTTAAAGAAGGAATAGATACCCCAATAGAAATATATTTAGCAGATGATAGAATAATAGAACCGATAGAAAAAAGTGTAATTACAGCGGTAAGAGGAAACTTAATCTACCAAAAATTTAAATTTACAGTTAATACTAATTATTCAGTAGCACTAATGATCGTAACATAGATAAAGCATTAGTATTATATTGGAAAATAAATGGAATAACTTTAACCCTGTGAAGTAAAATATATGCATTAGATGTAAAAATTTATATGTACTAACTACTAAACATAAAATAACTGCAAAAAGTAAAATAAAAGGAATAGAAATAGAAACGCCATTTGAACAATTTGTTAAAATAATAGATAATAATAACTACTCATACCAAGAAATAAATACTATTGAAAACTTAGAAATAATAGAAGAAAGGATAGGAAGAACGAGAAAAATTAAAAATAATCTACAAAGAGAACATACAAAAAAGATAGCATATGATGTAATCTCTAACAAATACTACATAATAGGAATAATAGAAGGAAAAGAACATTTAATATTAATAGACACAAAACAAGAAGATAACTACATAATAGATAAATTATTAAATAAAGAAGAAATGGAAATAAATAAAATGACAAAACAAAAATGCTCAGACTTACCAGCATTAATAATAGCTCAATTAGAAATAGAAAAAGATATAATAATAGCAGATATACCTATGAAAATAAAGTTAGAAATTAAGGAAGAACAAAAAGCAGATATAATCTTAGGATTAAAATGGTTAGAAGAAATGAAACCCTATAAAATAGAACCTACTTACATAACTATTACCTATAATAATAAGACAACAATAATAAAAAGAATAATATTATGAAAATACACATACTTATGAAAATAATAATAGAAGGATACTATAATAGATATTATACACCAATGATAGATACAGGAGCAGAAGTTAACATATGTAAATATAACTGTTTACCAAAAGATAAGTGGATAAAATTAAAAACACCAATAATAGTAAAAGGATTTAATAATGAAGGAAGCCTAATACACTTTAAAGCAAAAGATGTAAAAATACAAATATGGGATAAGATACTTAAGATAGACGAAATATATAATTATGATTTACCTACAAAAGACATAATTCTAGGAATACCATTTTTAGAAAAATATTATCCACATATAATAACTAAAACCCACTGGTGGTTAACAACACCATGTAATCATAAAATAGGAGCTAAAAGAGTAGGAAATAAAATAAGAAAAGACACAGAATGGATAAAAGGAAGTGAGAATATTACACAAAAATTAGAAAATATGCCAATTAATAATAATAATATAGAATATATAGTATTCACAATAGATAAATTAAGTCCAATAAAAGATAGACTAGAACAATTATATAGTGAAGACCCATTAAAGGGATGGAATAAACATAAAATTACTGTAAAAATAGAATTAATAGACGAAAATAGTATAATAACTCAGAAACCCTTAAAATATAATTTTGATGACTTAAAAGAATTTACAATGCATATAACAGAACTATTAGAAAAAGGATATATACAAGAAAGCAATAGTAAACACATTAGCCCAGCATTTATAGTTAATAAACATAGTGAACAAAAAAGAGGAAAAAGTAGGATGGTAATAGATTATGGAAATTTAAATGCAAAAACTAAAACTTATAATTACCTAATTCCAAATAAAATATTAAAAATAAGACAAATACAAGGATATAATTATTTTAGTAAATTTGATTGTAAATCAGGATTTTATCACTTAAAATTAGAAGAAGAATCTAAAAAATTAACAGCATTTACAGTACCACAAGGATTTTATGAATGGAATGTATTACCATTTGGATATAAAAATGCACCAGGAAGATTTCAACATTTTATGGACACATATATCACAAAACTAGAAAATTGCATAGTATATATAGATGATATACTATTATATTCTAAAACATATGATGAACATATAAAATTATTAGAAAAATTTATCAACATAGTAGAAGAATCAAGAATAAGCCTAAGTAAAAATAAAGCAGAAATAATGAAAAATCAGATAGAATTTTTAGGAATACAAATAGACAAAAATGGAATAAAAATGCAGCAACACATAGTACAAAAAATTATAAATTCAGAAGAAATATTAGATACAAAGAAGAAATTACAATCCTTTTTAGGATTAGTAAACCAAGTAAGAGAATATATACCTAATTTAGCAGAATATTTAAAACCCTTACAAAGAAAATTGAAAAAAGATATAGAATATAATTATGATGAAATAGATAAAAAACAAGTTCAAAAAATAAAAGAACAATGTAAAAAATTACCAAAATTATGTTTTCCAGATGAAAATAAAAAATTCAATTATATAGTCAAATCTGATGCAAGTGAAAACAATTATGGTGGAGTATTAAAATACAAATATGAAAATGAAAAAATAGAACATCATTGCAGATATTACTCAGGAACATTTACGGAAACGAAAGGTAAATGGAAAATTAATAGAAAAGAATTATTTGCATTATATAAATGTTTATTAGCATTTGAACCATATATTGTATATAATAAATTTATTGTTAGAACAGATAATACACAAGTAAAATGGTGGTTAACAAGAAAAGTACAAGACTCAGTTACTACAAAAGAAATAAGAAGATTGGTATTAAATATTTTAAACTTTACTTTTACTATTGAAGTAATTAAGACTGACAAGAATGTTATTGCAGACTACTTATCAAGACAAAGCCGTGCAAACGGACTTTGAGGAAGAAATTACCAATGCAGTAATTATGAAGGAATTACTAGAACAAATTAAGATGCTCAACAGTAGAGTATCAATTATGAAAACAAGATATGTGGAGAAGGACCACAATAAACAACCAGATCTAGTAGTGCAGTCGGAGCAATCTAAAAAACCAGACCTAGAAGGTGACGTTGGGAAACACCTAAAAACCCAAATTATTAACGATTTAGTTGTTGATGCAGGTACATCTACAAAGGAATCATTTACAACAGTGACAAAAAAGAAAAATTATAATTTGAATAAGGTATTTGATAAGCCTTATGCCCCACCTCACATACAGAAAAATGAATTATTTATACCACCTCAAATACATACTTATGCAACATCCTTAAACCAAAGCAAGAAAACTTATAACCATATAACCCGCACATATATTGAAAACATTGAAAAAATCCAAAAATTCCTAAATACTCAACCTATAGAAAATCCGGAAAAATTAAAAACCCATCAAGGATATATCACCCAGAAATTACAAAATTATAACAAACTGATTGCCTTGCCAAATACCAAACCAAACTTAGTAGCTACATGTAACTCTTATGGACTTATTTTGATTGTATATACAATTATGGGAGATGAACTTAGCCTAATACCAGAATTACATCAAGCGTTTATGAATTATAAACGAGTTACTAAAGGACAATTGTTCTATGTAAGATTTTATTCAGCTACAGCAGAGATATTATTTGACGAAATCAAACCACTTATTACGGTAATAAAGATAGGAATGACGAAAGATTATATTATACGAGAGGAAATTACAGCTCAAACAGTTATACAAAAAGCAGAGTTACCAGATTTTTACGCAAATAAAAGAATTATTGGACTTAGCACAATATTAACTGAATTATCAAATGTCTATGAGGAAACGAATTATATATGAAAATATTGTTCGAGGAACCACTTATTGATCTACTCCACAACAAAGGAATTAAGATATATGGACAAATTAGAAGTGAAAAATTGGGCCTTAACACTACTTAGACCAGAGCAAGAACCTATAACAAAAGCAATAAGGAAAGGATTTATCTCAGAAGATAGCTTAGATCAGTATTGCAAACTTGTTGGAAAAAAGTATACGGAACATGAATGTAGTAGATGCAGCGGTACAAACAACTACATACCAGATGTCGACATAGATTAAAAGATAGATGGACGGACAAAAATTAACAAGCAGCAATTATTGAAAACAAGTGGACGGACAAAGAGATAAAGAGAAAAGCAGCAACTATTAATCAACTTTCCAAAAAGAAGGACAAAGCCATGTGATATTGGTCAAGAAAGCGACGTAAAGAAGACATAAAGAAGACGTAAAGACAAATTGACATAAAGAAGGATTGACATAAAGACGGGGACTAAGATGTAAATATTTAGGGACTTACTTAATAATTAACTTTCTTATTTTGCAACTTAGATCCTTAGTTTGTAAGTATAAATATAGGATAGGATTTTATTTGTAAAGATCATCCGAAAATCTCACCACATCTCTCTCTTAGATTCCTAATATTCCAGCTTTGTAAAAGAATATATTCAGTAAAAAATTACTTTTAAATTCCCCATATAATGGAGCAGAACTTAGCAAACAGTGCAACTGAGGTATAACTATATACTTATTTATGATTCATACTTAGTCAATAATTATGATTATGATTTATACTTGTTTATAATTATGTTTAGCTAAATAGTTAATTCCTGTCAACCGTTATATTATGTGATATACTTATGATTGTTATTATGAATTAGAATTATTCAGTATTTATTATCTAGTTTGCTAGCATAGAAAAAAGTAGGAGAAAACTTCTAGAACTATGCATCCAAAAATGGGAAACCATGAAAGGCAAGAAGGCCGTGTTAGGGGAGTACCTAAGTGTTGATGCGCTATTTAGGAAGATAGTATCTGAAAAAGGTATCATGCTAGTAGTGACCAGATAATAAACATGAATACTCTAATCCTTAATAAGCTTTCATAAGAATTACCATATGGTAGACATGGAAGACAGGAATAAATTGCTAAATAAATTGATAAACAAATTGTTAAGAAAAATGAATACTTCTAATATACCCACTATAGAAGTTAACAATGACTATTTTGAAGATAATTATAAAATACTTATTTTTAAAGCATTAGAAAAAATAAACGAAACTAGTATAAGAAAATTAATATGGGAAAAATTAATGAAATACGAAGAAGAAGAAATGAATAACCTAATAAGACAAACTTGGTTTGACGACATAAGAACAGTAATGCAAGAATTATATGACAGTCATGAATACTTAGATGTATATCCAGACTATAATAGTGATTAAATTATGATAAATGAAGAATATTTCCAACTCTGGAAAGAAGTTATGACTGAAATAGATTCATGGGAAAATATTATAAAAACATATTTAGAAGAATACCTTAGAACACAAGACATACAATACTTAAAAATGTTAATAGAAGGAGCCCAAATAATTCTACATAAGAAAGAAAAAGAAGATGAATTTTACAAAAAAGCATTTATTTAATAAAAGACTATGACAAACTTAAACATAGCCCAAATTCTGCACTTACCCCCCAATATGATATTAGGGGCTTAAGAGTTAGGGAGTCAAGGTATGACCCCCTAAGGACCACCCAAGGGGTCCTTGAGGAGGACTTGGAACAACCCAAAAGTTGTAAAAAAAAACAGCATGGTCCACGGATGGGCACCCACGAACCATGGGTGGACCCACTCCCCGTAGGTGGGGGTCGTGGGTCGAGGCTTGACCTCCCCTAATCTCGCTAGTTCCATTAAGGAACCACAAGTCAACATAAAGACCCATCAACCCACCCACGGTCCGTGGGTGGGGGTTTCGTATGTCCCTTCAGTTTTTAAGTTTTTAGTTTTAGTTAGGGGCTTAGGGAATTAATTAAGTAATTAGTTAAGGGTTAGGGATGTAGGTTAATTAGTTAAATAACCACCTATAAATACCTAATAAGACCTAACTAACTCATTAACTCATTCATCTAAAGAACCCAATTCCTCTCAAATATTTCTCTCTCTGGAAGCAAAGAAGAAGAATAAGAGGAAGGGCAGCAACCTAGGTCGAATTCACCATTGAAGCAAGCTTTATTTAGGGATTTTTGTTGACGTATGTTTAGCTTATTCGTCTATGGGTTCTTCCACCCATAGAGTCCCCTAGGTTTCTGCTAATTTGTGAAGAAGAACCCCAATCTAAGCTGAGGTTACTTCCAATGTGTGGTTTTAGATGGGGGTATGATTCCAATTGGTTGGATAATACTTATATATGATTAATTTAGTGTTGATTCATGATACTATGAAGAATTTGTGTGAATTTTATGGTTAACCTTAGAAATCAAAGTATGTGGGTTTATGCCTTGTGAATAGAAATTGATGATTCTTAATAGATTCTCTAGAATTGTTATCGTGTATAGAACTTGTTCAAGAATAGGAATATGAAATAATGAATTGAACCAGATTTATGAATGCTAGATCATGAATTGTAGTGATTGAATTTGGGGCCTTATGATAAATTATGCTTAGAATTGCCTATGACTAAGACTTGTGACTAATATGTCTTGTGATCTAGTCTAGTATGATGATTGTGGAGTAAAGCTTGAAGGTAGGGCTTGAAGTCATAATGTTGATCACTTGGGCTTATTCAGTAAGTCTAATATGATGAGATAGCTTGCATGAAATCGGTATACAAAATAGATAGTGTTGTGATGGAAGGCTTTTACCCACATGTCCTACTAGAACTATATGAGTGCATGTATATAGAATGTGAAAGGTCTTCTCACCTAGAATGGTTCTAATTGCAAGGTTAATCACCTTAAATAAATCAAATCAAGTTAGAATAGAATAGCTTGAAGTTGTGACATACGATCCCTACATGTATAGCGTGTCTAGGTAGCATGAGTTAGTAGTTCTCATGGTAGCTTGAGATTGAGGAATTATACTCTCCTAAGGTTAGTTTGAATGAGTATTTGTGGGATGTTCTTCATGGTAGCTTGCATTAGTATAGGCATGATAACTTAGGATTGGGGACCTATACTCTCCTAAGAGTAGCTTGACATAGCATTATTAGAATTCCTTCATGGTAGCATGACTTAGTTAGGCCAAGACCACTTCATGGTAGCTTATGATAGAGGATTTATACTCTCTGAAGGATAGCTTATGATTGAGACACCCTACTCTCCTAAGGGTAGCTTAGGGTTAAGGATTCATACTCCCCTAAGGGTAGCATGCATTATATTGAATGTTGCATGGTAGCTAGGTTGTGGTACTTGTACTCTTCCTTGTATAGCTTGGTTTGCATGATAGTGTGTCTTACCATGGTAGTTAGGTCTAGCCTAGTAGTGTGCTATTCTTTGATAGTCTAGAATGATAAATAATAAGCATTGAGTAAGCTAGCCTAAAGAAGTACGTAGTGTGAGTAGTAGTATGGGATGCCATTCATACATGCCACAAGTATGACTTGAAGCTACTTATGAAGTGTTCTCTTATGTGATATATGCTTAGCTTGGATTGTTGCTATAGTTGTCTTCCATGATATGATTGACTTAAGATGATAGTTCCTTGTCTTTATAAAGTAGGTCAAGAATGACACTTATGACTAGTAAGCATGAATAGAGTGATGTCAATATATGCTTAGTGTGGATTGTATTATGGTATGCCATTCATGCATTGCACAAGTGTTCCTTGAGGTTGCATAGGAGTATAGTGCTCTTATGACATGAAAACCTAGGTCTTGACTATGAATGTAGACTAGGCCCAAGAATGACCAAAAAGAGGTACTTAGCTTGGATGGTATTATGGGAAGTTAATCTTGCCTTGCACATGTATACTTTGAGGTGGCTTGTGAAGTAGTTCTCTTGTAATATAAAAGACTTATGGTTGAAGTATGTAAATATGAAAGTCTAAGTAAGCACTATGCCATGAATATGATTTATCTCCTATGCTCATTAACTATGTCTTATGTTGACTTGTGGTGATATGATGCTTATGTTGGAGATTATGCTATGATTATGTTATTGTCTCTTAAGCTTATGTCTTATGTTGACTAACCATTTTTAGATTCTCTTATGATGTTGTTCTAACTTTCATACTTAATACATTTTGTACTAACGCATATTGCATGCCTACATTCTAATCAAATGTAGGGTTTTGGAGATTGAGTTCCTTTGAAAGATAGGTTTCTAAGGAGCAAGAAGAAGATTGAAGATTTGGTGAGTCCTCATAGCTTCGAGGACAAACCCATTATTTCTTTATTTCATTTCTTTATGTTTTAGACATTGTATGGGATGCGTCCCAAGTCTTTTATTCAAGAGTTTAATAGATGGTTTGAGACAAAGGTTTAGTAAAGACTTCTGTTTGCTTATAAAAATGTTTTCGATTGTATGGTTTTAAAGAAGTTTTAAATTTTCCATACTTTTCTACTCTCTTATGTTATGATTATGATAAGGGATTGTATGAGACCCCTTTAGGGTCAAATACTCCATGTTACGTCTAGGGGTACCCCTGGGTCGTGACAATATCCATGTTTTAAAAGTTTTTCTTTATATGGCATTTTTGTTATTGCTTTATATTGAAATGAGTTCAGTTAAGTTGAGCTGAGTTGAGCCAAGTAAGTTCTTCAGTTCCTTTCAAGCTTATGTCTTATTTTAGAATTCCTCTTACATACTCGTACATTCGATGTAGTGATGTCATTTGGCCTACATATTTTTATGATGCAGACACAGGTAATCAGGATCAGCATCCAGCGCATCGTTTATTCTAGTTGAGCTCCATAGTTTGTTGGTGAGCCTCCTTACTTCCATAGGATCCCTTTTTATTGCTTTTCAGTATTTAGTTCATTAGGACGTTGTGAGTCTTGTCCCGACATCCATCTCAGTTATTAGAGGCTTCATAGATAGACATTTAGTTAGTTCATTTGTCTTTATGTTGTTATTGACTTATGTTCAGTTTTAAATTGCCACTTTGGCTAAGTTAAATGTTTATTTCTAAAACATTATGAGTTTAGTTTGAGACAGTTAAGTTATCTTACATTTGAGTTCTTTTCTTAATGCTTAAAGTCTTCCACTGAGTAAGTAAGTCAGGACAAGGGTTCGCTTGGGGCAAGCAATGGTTCTCGAGTGCCAGTCCTACCCAGGGTGTAGGCTCGGGGCGTGACATAGGATATTCGACATCTACATGTCATTTTATCGGTTTCCTTGATTATATGTCCATATGTATGAATTCTTATTCTTCTTCGGGTGATGTGGCTTAAAAGTATTATGGGAGACCTTTATTATTTGTAACCAACCCTCTTTAACCTTTAAAGTTTATGATGAAAAATCTTTAAAGTAACACAGGATTTTCAAAACTCTCAAATATAACTTAATTGTTTAACCTATTAGAACACTTGATTTTTGAAATACTTCTTTTATAAATTATCTAGGAATCAAGTATAGGAACTAAGTAAATCACCTTAAACTTGTTATGAACATCTTCAAGGTTAGGTTATCTTTCAAAAAGTTGAGTTAAGTTTTCAAGCTTATTTGGAAGAACATATGGAGTTCCATAAGATGGTTACATGTCATACGAAAGTGATTACGAGGATATGAAAACAAGAGTACAAATGGTCCAAGATTGGCAACATGACAACGGTAACATATATGTTCTATAAATTCATGACATGACATGTTATGCATTATATTCTCGAGTTATAATCGGGAGGTATGGAGCCTATTGCCTATATTTATACGTATGAGACATTGATGGCCATAAGTTGGCGAATATGATGTCGGTTAGCTACCGGAAAGCACCACCATTGCTAGTATTTGGTTTGGTATGTCATGCATTTGCATCTATATATATGTATTCACGACATACGATTATACGAGCATATCATGCATATTTAAACAGTAAGAGGCTAAATGTCAGTCATGGAGATTATTTGAGTTTCAGTTTTAGATGGTATCTCTATTACCCTTTTACAACTGCTACTTATGATTCTACTTGCTTTTTGTTTTGTGCAAGCAGGTTTAGGCAGGGATTCTGATCGACCCACCAGTTAGGATTCAGGTTCATCTGTGAGTTGGTAAGCTCCATCTTATCATAAGGCTATCAGAGGATGTTTACTTTTGTTATACAGTTTGGGTATAGTCGGGGCCTTGTCCCGACAGTGCTTATGTCACTCATAGAGGCTATCGTGGACACAAATTTTGGGTTTTCTTTTGTAAGTTTTAATCTCATGCCCATAGACTTGGCATATATATATATATATATGTGTGTGTGTCTATAAGTAGGTATGTCTTCAGTTGTGGCCTGGTTGGCTAGCTAGTACATATTTATTTTTTGGCTTGTCTACCATATTTGTATAGGTTATTGTCATACAGGTCATGACCTTCATGGTCCAGGCTTCACATTTTAGATGTTGTGCTGCCTCATCTTTTTGTCTCACAGTTTGATTAGCTAGTATGTTTCAGTGGCTAACTCGATCAACTAGGTTATCGAGTGCAAGTTACGCCTCCCTATTTTGTGGTGTGACACTATTCTATACGAACTTATGATTGGATTGGTAATCTTAAATTTTGTCTTTCCAAGTATTATTGATATGATTAATAGTATTTTTTGTTGGAATTTTACTTAGCATTAAGAGGACTTGAGACGGAGGCTCTCCCATTAGTAGAGGTTAGGTCTTTAGAAGTAATCTCTTTGTCTCAAACTACATGCCCTTGTAGGATGTCTTAAATGACCTAAGCCTATGGATTCATTTTAGAAATAATGAATGATACGTAGTTCTACCTTGGTAAGTAGACTCTCTCTTTTTTGTGTGAGGGTTACACCGGTTTCCATGTCATAGCTCATATGGTCTTATATTCGATTGACGGTAAAATATCCCACAAATAAATTACGTTTCTTCAAAAGGTTTTATGAAAGTTTTCTTTATGATTTTAAGATGCACTAACCTTGTACACGCTTTATGAATTGGCTTTTAAAACTTCGCTATGCCTTTACATGGTCTTGCATATTCACGTTGCTAACTCATTATGCTATTATATTTATGTTTATTCATATTTCTCCCTACTCAGTACATTCACCATACAAATGCATATTTGTGCCTATATTGTCTCATAATATAGGATCAGACACTCATCCACCTGGGCGCACTTAGGTGATTGATCAGTTGCTTCTACTATTGATTGGTAAGTCGTCATAGTTAGAGGGCAAGGTCATTATTAGCTTTACAATTTCCAGTCTTTCCAATTTTCAGGTGTTTTTCATGACTTAGGGGTTTGTCTTAGTCACATTATGATTAGTAGAGGTATTGTTAGATATAAATAGTGTTTTGTGTATTCTCTTATGTACTATGTTGGTATCTTTTATGTCATTAGTGGATTTGAGATTTGTAGCGATAATATCTCTTGAATTGTACTTTACTACATCATGCTAATGTCAAGTGACTTGTTTTGCACCTCTCGGAGTCTTATTCTCCATGTCACACCTAAGGGATACTTTGGGTCGTGACAAGTAACCCTTATTATTTTCTTCCAACATCTTCAAGACAGTTTTATTCAATAAAGTTCATCTAAAGTTCTTCCTTCTATTTTAATTTCTACTCCTCTAGGTATGTAATACTATCATAGTCAGGAACCTAATTATCCCTTACGCCCTATATGTACAGTTTCAGTTAATAAGATTAAAGCTAGGGTTTTTACTCCAAAATTTATGATTTTGAATTCTCTATATTTCAAATTATTCATTGTTGATCCTATTATATTTCATATTTGTTGATGATTCTTGGTTAATGGTTCATGATTATTCTACCACATGGTAACGTTACTTGAAAACCTTGTTATAGTATTCATATGCATTGTATTCATGAATAAGGTAGGTTTCAAGATTTTTAAAGAAGTATATCAAGAAAGAGTTCAAGAAAGTAACACCTCTGTAATGCCTTTTTGCCTAAATAGTTGCCAGTTTTCTGATAAAAGCGGCGCTTGAACGGGTGATTTACAATCTCGCATCTACAAGTCATCAGTCAAACGTCAGCCTCACTTGGAACCTCAATGATGAATTATTTTTACACTTCTATTATGTTACAATTTCTTTTCAAGACAATGACTTCTCAAAAGGGGTCATCAAACAAGAAGGATCGCCAACCCTCTTCTTACAATGGCAAAGGAAAAAGTAAAGGCAAGAGAGGATAAATCTCCTCATAATAAAGCCAATAAAGTGGAGTGTATCCAATTCAGAGTTGAGTGGATGAAAGATAAGTATACTCTCTACAAAAGTAAATGCACCTTCACTCCGGAAAAGAGCTTCAACATAGCTAGGTTGGGGGAGGAATTCCTTAATATTATGCAACAATTCACCACCAGAAAATGGATTCCCCTTCACAAACACCCCATAGATCTTTTTTCCAAAGTTGGTCATGGAATTTTATGTCTCATCTCAGGTAAGGCATGAGCCGATGGGCCTTTGTGGACCTATAGAAATGTTTCCAAATCTTTCTTCAATTCTTGTGAGGGCGTGGAGATCGACATCACACCAAAGGCAATCAACTCTCTCTTCTAGGATGAAAAGATAAGGAAAAAAACTTCATTTACTAAGAAAATCTCCACTAAGAGCAGCCAACTTCTATGGGTTGCCAACTCTATTGTTGTGGGCCAAGCCACACTTTGGAGGGAATTTATATATGTGCGACTCATTCCCTCCAAAAATGAACAAGGAGTCCATAGAGCTAACATACTTATCTCTTGTTTAATTACGGGGTCCATATCAACTATGGGAAAATAGTTGCGACACAAATACGAAGAAAAGCACGACAAAAGACCCTTTTTATGCCCTTCCCAATTCTAGTTGGAGAATTATCTGCTCATGCCCATGTGAGGTACGTACCTTTGGATGTTGCTTCACCCGCTATCGGGGTGATTGATGTGGATTGCAAGAGAAATTACAAGGAACCTAAGATCAATAAGCATAAAATTAGGATGTTGTGAGACCAATATTTTCCTCATGATACTCCGGATAGACCAACTCCCGCAGAACCAAGACATGCAACAATGAGAGAAGACACTAATCTAGGAGGAACTTCTTCTCAACTATCATTAAACCAAAGTTCCTACCACACCCTGATGGAACTAACTTATTCTAATGAGTTCCAACTGAAAAGGCTTTCAAAATCTCCACCTGGCATGCTCAAGGCTGTGACGAAAAGAGTAATAAAGGGCTTGGCGAACAGTGTAAACAACGTGTGCAAAGGGCCTGCCACTATTTTGAAAACTGACATGAGAGACTTATAGGGAAAGCTCTGATACATGATAGTGAAATGTCTAGGTTGGTTGAGGTATGAAAACTATGAAAAACACCCTTGGACTAATAGATGTTTTGATGTGGAGTATGAGGATCACAGAGGAGGGAGCTAATGAGAAGATAACAAAGATGTAACAAGCCAAGGAGGTATCCGTTAGGACAGTAACTCACAAGGAGATGAAGTTTAGTCTAGCGTGTTGTTCGAGCAACACGATGATGAAATGGGGGTGGGTGATGAAGAAGAAAAGGTCCAATGATCCACTAAGTGTTTTCCCCCTTCTAATTTCATTACAAGAGCATTGGGGACAGTGCTAACTTTAAGTTTGGGGGTCATTTGAGGTTATTTGTGTGTTAATTTGGTTGTTATGTGTTAATTTTCAATTTTTAATTTTTGTGACTATGTGACAGTTGATTTTACTTTTCTTTTAAGAATGTTAAACTATCCCATGTTAGGCGTATGAGATATTCTGCTTGATTGTTAGCCAAGTTAGTCTTGTACTTCTCTATTATTTTACTAGTCATAAATAAATTCGTCTTTGTAAATAATTGTTAGTTGCATAAACTCCAACATTTCTTAAATGTCGCGTTTCTTTTCAAAGGAGCAAAATATTTGTTTTCTTATTTTATTTTATTTTTTTCTTGGGTCTTTTTTTGTGTTGAATCGGGTTGGAGTTCCATAGGATAGATTGAGATACAACTTTCTTAAGAGAAAATGCCAAATTTTAGTTTTAAATCGAGTCTTGTGTCATACCTCTTGCAAGAGAGACCACCAAAAAAGATTTATTGGAAAAAGAAGTTTTAAAAATGTTTCAAAAATGGAAAAAAGTGAATTGAAAAACAATATTTTATCATGGTTCGTACTTTTTTATTTGGCTTTATAATTTACAAGTGGGATCTCCCCATTGTAGTTTGTCAAAAGTCATTCGAGTTAATTGATTTTGAGACTTGTCTTGAAAGATGAACCAAGGCCTTTTTTGACCAGCCAATCTATCCCAAATTCCCCCTCCAATAATGTGATTTTAGTCAGCCTCTTCGAGCCTAAACCAATTTTTTTATCCACCGTGTTGCATACCTTGAACCTTTGTAACTCTCTATCTTGACATCCTAATGTCTCCCTAGTTACTAATGGTTTGTAATATTGGGTAAAAGCCTAAGTTCCGAAAAGAAGAAAAAGTGAATGAATTGAAATGTAGGCAAAAAACTAAGTTTGGGAGTTTGTGCACCAATGAAACAAAGAGGTTTGAGCCAAAACACAAGCACCATAAGCTTTAATTTGAAAAGTGCTGAAAAGATTCTATGAATGAAGAAAAATAAGAATGTCACTTGACCAAATGATACCCTACATATTTCCTAAGCCTAAGCTAAGCCCGCAAATCCTTGGAGATTTTGAGTCTTATCAATCTACATTTGTGGCGATCTAAATACAAGGAGGGTTAATGTGTATACTTGAATTCATTTGTGAAAGGAAGTGTTTTTGCATGATCTACAATCACTTGAACTAACATTCTTAATTGTGTGTGGGATTCTCTGTTGTGTGAGTGATATTGTATCCTTCAGGTGTTAATTGAGATGTCTTGATTTCAATTGATTTGCATGAATTCGACAAATTTGTGTGAATCTTTAGGCAAAATGAGAAGGTTGATACCATTGACTTGAGATTCTTTAAGCTTGTGTTTGAATGAAAAATTGGTCCCAGACCAATGATGAGATATGCTTGTATAGAGTCTTTTTTATTTGAAGTCTTTTGTTTTTGTTGGTTTTGAGTCAAGTATATAATTATGTGAATTCTATCTTTGGTGTAATTGATCTTAAACCATATATAATGATTTTTTTTTTCTAAAACACTGAAAAAATAATATCATATAAATTCATTTTTTTCAATTATAAGGTTGAAAAATATTTTCGTCTTGATATATTCCTAAAATAATTAAGAGTTTTGACTTTAATTAGGACATTGATAGTTATTCATTTTTTTTTTTTGAATAAAAAATAAATATACATATTTATCTTGATATTTGTTGTTTAACAAAAATATATTAATAATTTCAATTTTTTATAATATTGGGCCCGTGTCACGTGTCATTTCCTCGAGTAGGATCATAAGCCAAACATAGTATTACTCCAATATAAGATACACTACACATAGGAGCCTGAGTCAGTAAGTGTCCAATATATGGTATTCTCTTTATCCCAATTTATGCAATATAGATGGAATTTAGAATTTCAATTAATTTTTTATATGTTTTTGAAAATAATTGAAAATTTTAATTATTGTGTGTTAGAGTAATCTATACGTCATTTTTAAATAATATGTGTTTCTCCCTCTGTCCAATTTATGTGGTGTAGATGGAATTTTGAGATCCAATCAAAATTATTTATTATATATTTTAGATATTTCAAACTGTTATATTGTGATTTATAGTCCTTTAATATTTACGTAATTTTTAAATATAAAATTAATATTTTAAGTTGTTACTAATGTAATTTATAATATTTTAAAGATAATTTTCAAACCTATAACATATTAAAAAGAAAATTAAAATAAATAAAATTAAAATGAAAAAAATAATGAAAGGACCCACTATAAGTACACAACTCAAGCAGACACATCATCAACGAGCTTTCGGCTTGTAGAGTCTTATATCGTAGAATATTACTTTACTTTATTTTACTTCTATTAATAAGAGTCTAGTAAGCAGGTTGGTGGTCTGTACATGCCTGCTTCCTAAACAGGTAATTTGATCATTTTGTACTTTTTTCTGTTTTAATCTGTTTGTATTATTTATTTTTTTCAGTCTATTATATATTTAACGATTACGTAAAATAATATTATCTCATAATAATTAGCAACTTAATATATATATATATAAAAGATTGATTGACTTTCAAAATCTGTCAATGCTCCAATAAATTAGGACAGAGAAAGTAACATATAATATTTGAAATGACTAAAACGTACTATAAACACACAATAATTAACAACTCAAAATTTTAAATGATATATAAAAAGTTTGATTGACTCTCAAAATTTCATCAGTGTCATATAAATTGAGATAAAGGGATTAACATATTTTATTTGAAAATAATGTAAAAAGTATTATAAATGACAATAATTCACAACTTAAAATATATAAAGAAAAAACGTGAAAAGTTTGGTTGACTCTCGAACTTCTATCGGTGTTACATATATTGGGACAAAAAGAGTAACATATATTATCTGAAAATTATGTAAAAAGTACTATAAATTATAATAATTAATAACTTGAATATCTACAAATCATTTTTTTTTTTGTTTTTAATTGATTCTCCAAATTTCATTTGTGTCACATAAATTGGAACAAAGTGAATAATATATATTGAGCTCGTGTTGGCACAGACTCCAATATTGTGTGTGTATATATATATAGGTTTTAGTGAGACATCTAAATGTGCAATGAAATCGTTGATGTACCGTCTAATATGAGTTTCCTCGTTTGATGAACTAGGTAAAACGTAGTTCATGTGCTGTAAAAATTTGCCTTCTCATTGGAAAGAAATTTTCATCTTAACTTAATTTCGGACGATGTTTTGTAAATTTTTAATAATACTATATATTATAATACTAAAAATGTAGTCTTTATTTCTTCTGTTGCCCAATAAAACTTGTGGACGTAACCAACTAATTAATTATTTTGAATGTTGCTTTACCATCTTTATTTAGAATATTAATGGTAAAATAATCCAATTGCTAGAGAAACAAGTGAGATAAGAAAGTTGGTTGGCCAACCTTCTTCTTTAATAATTAATAAAATAATATATTTTAGGTGTTTCACATTGTAGTAACCTTTTTCTCTTATACTTTCTTAATCTTTTAATTATGCTCAAGGAAACAAATAAAGTAATTAAAAAGAAGACAAAAGAGAGAGTTGATTGGATATTTTGTGGCATCAAAGTGATTGCAAGCTAGCTAAGATTGACTTGATAGGCATAATGTCACAAGCATATACAGAATTTCTCCATCCGAATAGAGAGTACCTTTTTTTTATTTGATATTCATATTGAAGCTCGATTAAATTTGAATGTCTGAAAGTTCACATAAGAAAATAAAGCGTTTTTTAACAAAAACAACTCTGTGTCTAAAAAACTCGAAATCTCTAATTAAAATTAAATAAATACTTACTATTCCATCACAACTTTTGTTGGTACTCACAGAGTACATTGATTGTACATAAAGGTTATAAAAAATAATAGAGTCCGGCGCTACAAGACACATTTTTCATCTCATTGCACTAAACGGGTTGTTCCCAGCTATTAGGCGAACCCCAATTTTTGTCATTGTCGGTCATTAACGTCCGTTTATTTTTGTAATTATTTTTAAAAAAAATAAAATGAAAGGAGTAGGCCTGCAACAAACTCCATTTTAATATTGTTTCATTTGTTTGCCATTTTTTGCAACGAACTACAGGTTGTTCCTTTTTTCCCCACTTTTTCAATCAAGACTCGAGATTGAAATTTCTTTTATTGGTTCCATGTTCTTTAAGCTTACTTATGCTGATGTGATTGAAAAGAATTTCATGACTATTGTCACGATTCCAAGTGAAACCTACGCTAACCTTTGGTGGAAGAACCAACTAACTATTATCACATGGTCCATGTCTATTAAAGAATAAAAAATAACATGTTTTCAATTCAAAGACAAACTTTCATAATTTTAAAATTATGTTTCATAAAACACAAGTCATTATCATCAAACATTTGCGGAAGAAACCTCCTAGGAACTGAAAGTCCTATACCGAAACATCTACTAGTCTAGAATATAGCGATGCAACCCCAAAACAAAGAACTAAAGAGAGTCTCAGTCCAAAAAATGGACTAGGAAAAACAAGATGAATCCACGACAGCGCAAAATAAACAGCTCGCCCTTGAAATAACATACAATTATAACCATGATTACGAACATAACACTGACTCTCAGTCCTCACCATTAGTTAATATGCATAATAAACATGAACAACCACATCATAACAAGTCAACCCGATCGACTCACTTATGGAACCCACACACTAATAGTTAATGTACTAGGCATAGTACCATTCGTATGTACCAGTGTGGTACCTGAGCCAACCATTTATGGATACTAGGCATAGTATCCGAGCCAACCATTAGTATGTATCAGGTGTAGTACCCGATCCAACCATGGAAATATCATATTCGAAACATGGTACCCGAGCCAATCATCAATCACACATCACAATCACAATGAATAGCAATCACACTTATACACACAAGTAAACACATACATTGCATGTGATTGACAACAATTAACATTTCAATTCATGATCCTTTCATTCCCTAACCGTACATCATACATGCAGTAGTAACAAAGCAATTAACAAGTACATATAACATAAATGATAAATAAATAACTATCACCAACCTCAAATCAATCTTTGAAAGCTTTATTGGACCTAAGTTTTCCCCTTATTATGAATCTTGGCTTGTTCTTAGTCTACAAATAATAATAATATAAAACAAAATTATTCTCTCATGGCCTAATTATACCCGAGTTATACTCAAATCCTAAATTTCGGGCCATTCCCATGATCATCATTACCCAAACCAAGGTCTTCTATCATTAAATCCTACAAAAACCCTCCCTGAGATAACTACCATAGATTCTAAGGTCTAAGAATCAATTACTAAATTAGGGGGAGTAATTAAATTACATATATCGATGAAAGTGATTGACAACAAAGAAAATTTACCCTAGGTCATCCTTGCTCTTCCCTAAAATGAAATTGCTAAACAATGAGGAATTTTGGAAAGTTTCTGCATAAAATTGTAACTAACCTCGCTATAACAGCCCCAACCCGCTATAGCGGTGTCGCCATAGCAGGATCACCTTGTATAGAAGGAATTTATTTCTCTGCTATAGCGGCGTGTCACCTGCTGTAGCGGCTTGTATGGGACAAAAATTTAGAAATCTCCCCAAAAATCCCCATTTTGCAACAAACATTCATACCTTGACGCTCACAACCAACCCATTAACACCAAGTTTAATATCGGGAGTTATACTCGCCCGAATTCGATTATGAAAAGCCCCACTAACTCCTTGATATCTTAAATAATAGAAAATCAGCTCAAGCTTAGATATTTTATCCAATTCTTTCTCGGATTTTTCTAAACCTCACCTTTCTGAGATTTCGTCTAAGTCTAGCCTAGTTTGAAAATTTTAGCTCACCACTCCAAAAGTGTCCTGGCCTAGTTTCTTTTACAATAAGTTCAAATGTAACGATGGAATGGGTCGTTAAAATAGATATCAATTTACCCATCGCTCATCATAGAGTTGTCAAAAAAGAAAATATGGCTAAGTCAAGAAGAAAGTAGTACCTGGATCCTCGAACAAGTGAGGGTACTTATCCCGCATGTCCCTATCGATTTTCCAAATGGCTTCCTCAACTAGGCGATGGTTCTATTAAACCTTCACGGATCTGATTTTGTTTGTCCTCAACTTTCAGACATCCCCATCAAGAATAACAACCAACTCTCATTTGTACTTTAGATCCTTGTCTATCAATATCGAGTTCCACTTGATTATATAATTTCTATCTCCAAGGTACTTCTTCATAATGAACACATGGAAAATTCGTGAACTATAGAAAAGTTAGGTTGCAAGGCTAACCTGTACTACTAACTCCACACTGTCAAGAACCTCAAATGGACCAATATAACGAGGACTAACCTTACCTTTCTCGCCAAACTACATTACCCCTTTCGTTTGTTACACCTTCAATAAATAATTCTTACTAACCTGAAACATCATGTTTCTTACCTTGCAATCTGCATATTCCTTTTGCATGCTCCAAGCTGCCAATAGCTTGGTTTGGAATCCCCTTACCTTTTCCTGGGCTTTCCTCACCATGTCAAGAACCAGAGGTTTCACATCTCCCGTCCTCTAAAACACAGCACCCGACCAACATTAAGTGTGGCATCTGGGGTCTCACTCGATACCACCTTGTCTCGAATCTTGCTTAATTTCTCATCCTAAAATTGCTCGAATTTGATCTCATCAAGGAATGTGGTTTAATTTCGATGTTGGACAACACTCCACCCTTATCTAAAATTCCCAAGTGCATGAATTCAGATGCTAGAGTTTGAATCTCCCTACACAAAGATCGCCAAGTAAGCCAAATTACCCAGGATAATTGTACTCAATGCATCTACCATCACATTGGCCTTACCTAAATGGTATTGTATAATCACATTATATTCTTTAAAATATTCCATCCACCTTTTCTATCTCAAATTCAAATCTTTCTGTGTGAGCACATGTTGCAGGCTACGATGATTAGTGAATACCTCGCACTTGACATCATAAAGATAATGTCTCTAGATCTTGAGTGCAACAAGTACCATACAATGCCAACTCCAAATCATGTGTTAGATAGTTCCTTTCATAGAGCTTTAATTTCCTTGAAGCATAGGCTATCACACTCATATCCTGCATTAACACCACCCAACTCGAAATGAGAAGCATCATGAAATACAATGAAGTCCTTATATTTTACCCAAATTATGCTCAGATCTTAAACCCTAGGCCATTCTCATGAGGATCCCTACCCGAATAAGGTTTTACCCACCATTAAATCCAACAAAACTCTCTTATAAAATAACCACAGTAGTTTCTAATGTCCAAGAATCAAATTACAAAATAAGGAGAGTAATGAACTTACTTTTACCATTGAAAAACATGGAAAAACTCTCACCCTAGGTCGCCCTTGCTCTTCCCCAAAATGAAATTGTCAAATACTAACGGTTTAGGAAAGCTTCTGCATAAAATCGCGACTAACCCTGCTATAGCGGTGGCGGCGTAGCGAGATCATCTGTTATAACAACATTTAACACCTCGCTATTTGAAAGAACTAGAAAGAGCTAGAATTAGAAATAGTCATTTTTGGAAAGAATGAAAAATCTGGAAATTTGTTGAAGTTAAGAATGAGTTTTGGGTCAACTTCAAGCAACCATAACTCCTATATCACGATGAGTTAGGTGTGCTTCCATATACCGTAGGAAATATCTTGGGATTATCTTTCCAACGCAGCCAAGTTCGCGCAATTCCAAATTTGTATGAGTTAGATATGCCTATTTGAAGTTGGGTTGTTCAAATAAGGAAAGTCTAATTCGAATTTTGGAAGGGTAGTTTAGTTTTTTCCTTTCCCAATTATTTTATTTCATTTTTAGGTGTTTATTTGGGGTCTAACTAAACTTGGTCAGTTTACGCTTTTGAAAAACTAAGTTAGGGTTTTGAGGAAAGAGAAAAGAAAAGGAGAAAAGAGGAGAATGAGCAAGAATCGACAAGTTTTTCAAGAATCGCTTGTGGATTTCGTCAAGGGGTGATCCCTAAGAGGTATGTGAGATCACATAGCGTTGGGTTAGTTCACCCAAGTGCCAATCATGAGTAAATTTAGCGAAGTTATATAGTTTTGAAAGCAAATCTTATGAGTTCTTGATGAAATTCGTTTGAAATCTTGTGGGTTCTTGTTGTTGAAGTTTCTTGAGGTTGATTTATGTTTTAGGTGTTATTTCGAGTTGAATATTGCATATATTGAAGGTATAGTCGATTCTAAGTGTTTGGGGAAAGAACCAATTTGATTTAGGGGGTTTAGAATTGAAAAATGAGCAACAAAAGTCGGGACTTACCTGGGCAGGGGCTTGGAGCACCGCCCCAGCCAGAGCACCTCAACAGAGGCTCTAAAGTTTGGGTCTTGGGGCACCGCGCCAGATAGAGCGCCCCACCCTTGCTTCTGAAGTTTTCCCTCTGGTGCTCCATGTCTCTCTGAGTGCTAGGGACGCCAATTCTTCCCATTCTTCTCCCATCTTTCTGGACTAGTTCCTTAACAATGTACTTATGTTTCCTAATTGATTCCAACACTCTAAGGTACGTCTAAACATCATGAAATCATGATCCTTGAATCCATCGTTCAATTCAAGGAAAGTTAAGGGTAAGTTAATAAGTTAAGAATCAAGTCAAGAAAAGTTCATAGAGTTTTTCAAGAGTCTTTCACAAATGTTTTAACGTCGTTTTAAGACTTAAGTTTTGAGTTGAGTAAAGAGTAAAAGTAAAGTTCATTTCTTCAAATATTATACGGGAAATAAATATTCCCAAGAGTTCAAATATTTCACATTTGAGCCAGAAAGGAAACACTGATTTCCAAGAGAGCTTTTAAGCTAAGTTTTGAGTAATTATCTCAAACCAAAGAAAGAGTTTTTGTTTTAAAAACATATGAGTTAAGTCTATTTTGGGAGTAGTATTGATCACCGATATAGGGACGCGAGTTCATAATAACTCAAGTCTCCATAAACTATGTTGCCATCATGGGTAGAAAAGAATCATACTTTTTAGATGATTCCTTAAGTGCTTTTTAGCATAGACTAGTGGATCCACTTAGTTAAGGCGTTCTATATGAAGACAAAATATAGGACAGTTCTGGCAGTGTAAGAAAGACGATGTATCACCACGTAGGCTTATAGTGGTGATTGTTGATTAGAGAAACTTCCACAGAATTATATTACTTTACATGTAAACTGAGTTGTTATTGAATTTCTTTAACAAATTGAGTTGCTACTACTATTTTAAATGCTTTGTATAACTGCAATATTATTGTTGTTTTACTTTGCATTTGAGTTGAGCTATTCATGAGTTGAGTAAAACAAAGGTAAGTGTTCTTTTCAGATTCCTTTCAAGCTTATGTCTTGTTTAGTGTTCTCCTAACATACTCGTACATTCAATGTACTGATGTCATTTGACTTGCATCATTTTATGATGTAGACACAGGTAACCAGGACTAGCATCCAGTGCCTCGTTGATCCAGTTAAGCACTCAGAGTCAGTTGGTAAGCCTCATTGCTTTACGAAGGACTCCTTTTACTTTGCTTTCTAGTATTTCAGTTGTTAGGATGATCGGGAGTCATGTACCGACATCCCTTTTTGTTTTAGAGGCTTCATAGACGAGTAGTCACAATTCTTTAGTCTTGTATTTCAGATGTTTTTCTATAAGACTTGAGTTGCCAATTATGGCTAGTTTGAATGTTTATCTTTAAAATTCTAAGTTTATTCCAGCTAGTTGTTTTACAAATGTATTTGATTATTGTAATTATGCTTTAAGTCTTCTGCTGAGTAAGTAAGCCAGACTAAGGGTTCGCTTGGGGCCAGCAATGGTTCTCGAGTGTCTGTCCCGCCCAGGGTGTAGGCTTGGGGCTTTACAAGCTTGGTATTATAGCCCAGAGTTCAAGAGTCCTAGGGAGTCTATGAATTCGTGTCTGTAGAGTCCTAGTTATCGTTGTGAAGTGCGCCACATCTATAATTAGGAGGCTACAACACTTAAGAAAATTACCTTACTTCTTTCACACTCATTTTGTGCGTTAGAGTTTGATCTATAAAAAGTTCTTCTAATTCATGCTTGCATATGTTTTCAGTTAATCATGCCTCCATGAAGAGTTGTCTAAGGTCATCCTGCTAGGAGGAACGTTGAGGAGCAAGGGGTATCTAATGCACATGAAGTGCAACCCCAAGGAGAAGTCACGAATGTTGAGTTCAAGGAAGAGATTCGAATGTTAAGTCAAGCTGTGATTAACCAGGTTGGGCAACAAAGAGAAGCTAGACAAGAAGTGGCAGATATTTTGAGGATCCGAGAGTTCTTGAAGATGAATTCTCTAAGTTTCACTGTTTTAAGCACTACTGAGAATCCAGAGATTTTTTTTGAGGAAGCAAAAGGTATTTGTGGTCATGTACGTTGCCGAAGTTGAACGAGTTGAACTAGCTGCATATCAACTGAAGAATGTTACTAGGACTTGGTTTGACCAGTGGAAGAAGGGTAGAGCTGAGGGAGCACCACCTGCGAGTTGAGCTTGTTTTGAGGAGGCTTTCTTAGGGCGTTTCTTTCCCCAAGAACTAAAAGAGGCCAAGGTATGAGAGTTTCTCACCCTTAAGCAAGATTCACTAAGTGTTCGTGAGTACAGCTTTAAGTTCACCCAACTTTCTCGATATGCTCCGGAGATGGTTGCAGATATGAGAAGCAGGATAAGTCTTTTTGTTGCTGGGTTGTCCCGTCTGTCAAGCAAAGAGGGCAAGGCAGCCATGCTAATTGGGGACATGGATATAGCAAGGTTGATGGTCTATGTGCAGCAGGTTGAGAAAGAGAAGTTGAGGGATAGAAAGGAGTTTAGAAACAAGAAAGAGAAGACAAGGAATGAGTCCGGGCAGCAAATAAATAATGTGAACCGGTCTTCTCTTTCCAATAAAAGTAAAAGGGACCTGCTCCATCATCTACTAGTACACCTGTACCTAGAAACAAAGGTGAGTACAATGGTCAGAATTCACAGAACGTCAGAGCTAGACCTGCACAGTCTTAGGGTAGTGTGGCACAAGGAGGTAACTGGGCTCCTGCATGTGCTAAATATGATAGGACTCACCCAGGTAAGTGTCGCGATGGCTCCACAGATTGTTTCAAGTGTGGACAAGAGGGTCACTTCATGAAAAAGTGCCCTAAGAACCGGCAAGGTAATAGAAATCAGGGCTTTAAAGCCCAATCTTCATCAGTTTCTCCAACAGACAGGGTTGCACCTAGAGTAGCTACTTTCGGTACTGGCGAAGGAGAAAACCGCCTTTATGCGAATACTAGTCATCAAGAGCAAGAGAATGCTCCAGATGTTGTCACTGGTATGATCAAAGTCTTTACTCTTGATGTTTATGCTTTGCTAGACCCATGAGCAAGTTTATCTTTTGTGACTCCTTATGTTGCAAATAATTTTTGATGTTCTTCCTAAGAAACTTTGTGAACCCTTATATGTTTTTACACCTATTGGGGAGTCTATTCTAGCTGAGTGAGTCTATCATGATTGTATCATTTCCATCAATTACAAGAACACCATGGCTGATTTAATTGAGTTAGACATAGTAGATTTCGATGTCATTCTTGGTATGGACTGGCATCATGCCTGTTATGCCTCTATTGATTGTAGAACTCGAGTTGTTAGGTTTCAAATTCCTAATGAGATAGTTATAGAGTGGAGTAGCAGTTCAACAGTGCCTAAGGGTCATTTCATTTCGTACCTTAAGGCGAGGAAGTTAGCTTCCAAGGGGGTGTGTCTATCATTTAGTCCAAACTAATGACTCTAGTGTTTAGATACCTCTTATTTAGTCAGTTTCAGTAGTAAAAGAGTTTCCAGAAGTTTTTCCTGATGATCTTCCCAGAGTCCTTCCTGAGAGAGAAATAGACTTCAGTATAGACATTCTTCCAAATACTCATCCTATATCTATTCTGCCATACAGAATGGCACCAACAGAGTTAAAAGAGTTGAAGGAGCAATTGATAGACCTCCTACATAAAGGTTTCATTTGACCAAGTGTCTCACCTTGGGGCGCTCCGATCTTATTTGTGAGAAAGAAAGATGGTTCCCTTAGGATATGTATAGATTACCGCCAGTTGAACAATGTTACCATCAATAATAAGTTTCCTCTATCAAGAATCAATGATCTTTTCGATCAGCTTCAGGGTGCTACCTGTTTCTCTAAGATAGACCTCAGATCGGGCTACCATCAGTTGAGAGTAAGGGAGTGTGATATTCCAAAGACAGCATTCAGGACCCGTTATGGTCATTATGAGTTCCTAGTCATGTCCTTTGGTTTGACCAATGCGCCTGCAACATTTATGGACCTTATGAATAGAGTATTCAAACCTTATTTAGATATATTTATTATCGTATTCATTGATGACATACTAATCTATTCAAGGAACGAAGAAGACCATTCTAGTCATCTCAAAATAGTTCTCCAAACTTCAAAGGATAGAGATTTATATGCCAAGTTCTCTAAGTGTGAGTTTTGCCTTGAGTCTGTATCATTTTTAGGCCACATTATGTGTGGAGAGGGAATTAAAGTTAACACTCAGAAGATAGAGGTAGTGCAGAATTGGCATAGACCTACATCTCCAATTGATATTAGGAGTTTCTTGGGATTGGCTGGATATTATAGAAGGTTCATAGAAAGGTTCTCATCTATTTCATCCCCTTTGACCAAGTTGACTCAGAAAATAGTGAAATTTCAATGGTCTGAAGCTTGTGAGAAAAGCTTTCAGGAATTGAAAAAGAGGTTGACTACTGCCCCAGTATTGACCTTACCAGAAGGCACGCAAGGCTTTGTTGTATATTGTGATGCGTCTAGAGTTGGTTTGTGTTGTGTGTTAATGCAGAATGGCAAAGTTATAGCTTATGCCTCCAGACAGTTGAAAGTTTATGAGAAGAATTACCCAACCCATGATCTAGAATTGACTGCCGTAGTCTTTTCTTTGAAAATATTATGCCACTATCTGTATGGTATTCATGTGGACGTGTTCACCGAACACAAGAGTCTGCAGTATGTGTTTACTTAGAAAGAGCTTAATCTGAGACAGCGAAGGTGGTTAGAGTTACTCAAGAATTATGACATGAGTATTATTTATCACCCATGTAAGGCTAATGTGGTTGTTGATGCCTTAAGTAGGTTGTCTATGGGTAGTACCACCCATGTTGAGGAAGAAAAGAGAGAGTTAGCGAAAGATGTGCATAGGCTTGCACGATTGGGAGTTCATCTAATGGATTCCACTGAAGGAGGAGTAGTGGTGATGAATGGGGCTGAATCATCCTTAGTGTCAGAAGTGAAATAAAAGCAAGACCAAGATCCTATTTTGCTTGAATTGAAGGCAAGTATTCACAAGCAAAAATTATTGGCTTCTGAACAAGGGGGAAATGGCGTATTGAGGTATCAAGGTAGGTTGTGTGTACCAAGGGTGGATGAACTCCAAGAGAAGATCATGGAGGAAGCCCATAGCTCCAAATATTCTATCCATCCGGGTTCCACAAAGATGTATTGTGATTTGAGAAAGGTTTATTGGTGGAGTAGTATGAAGAAATGCATTGCAGAGTTTGTTGCTAAGTGCCCGAATTGCCAACAAGTTAAAGTAGAGCACCTAAGGCCGGGTGGTATGACTCAAAATATAGAACTTCTGGAATGAAAGTGGGAGATGATCAATATGGACTACATCACAGGTTTACCAAGGTCTCACAGGCACCATGATTCTATTTGGGTGATTGTTGATAGAATGACAAAATCAGCCCACTTTTTGCTAGTAAAGACTACCCATTCAACAGAAAATTACTAAGTTGTATATTCAAGAGGTGGTTAGACTTCATGGGGTGCCAGTTTCGATTATTTCAGATAGAGGTGCACAATTTACTGCATAGTTTTGGAAATCTTTTCAGAAAGGCTTGGGTTCAAAGGTGAACTTTAAGTACTGTTTTTCATCCTCAGACAGATGATCAAGCAGAGCGCACTATTCAGACCTTAGAGGATTTGTTGAGGGCTTGTGTGATTGATTTCAAGGGGAATTGGGATGATCAACTACCTCTCTTTCAGTTCGCTTACAACAATAGTTACCACTCTAGCATCCAAATGGCTCCTTATGAAGCTCTTTATGGGAGAAGATGCAGATCTCCTATCAGATGGTTTGAAGTTGGTGAAGCTGGGTTGATAGGACCAGACTTAGTTCATCAAGCTATCCAGAAAGTGAAAGTCATTCAAGAGAGGTTGAAAACAACGTAAAGTCATCAGAAAACCTACACTAATGTTAGGAGAATAGAGTTAGAGTTTTAAGTAGATGATTGGGTATACTTGAAAGTTTCACCCATGAAGGGTGTTATGAGTTTGGTAAGAAGGGGAACTTAGTCCCCGGTATATTGGTCCTTATAGAATATCCAAAATGGTTGGTAATGTAGCTTATGAGTTAGAGCTACCTCAAGAGTTAGCAGTGATTCATTCGGTATTTCATATTTCTATGCTGAAGAAGTGCACGGGAGATTCTTCACTTATCATACCAACTGAAGATATTGGTATCAAGGATAACTTATTCTATGAGGAGATTCCGATTCAGATTCTAGACTGTCAGGTTCGCAAGTTTAGAACCATGAAAGTAGCGTCAGTCAAAGTCCTTTGGAAGAATCAGTTTGTTAAGGAAGCTACTTGGGAAGCTGAAGAGGATATGAAGAAAAGATATCCACATCTCTTTGAACTCGGAGAAATTCCAGACCAAGGTACTAATTCTCTTCTTAGTACTCTTTAATTTATATACTTGATGTGTTAGATTTGCTTGTTGGGTGTTTGAACTGAATGATTGTTGTTACACCCTTAGCTTAGTAAGAGTAATATCATTCGAGGACAAATATTCCCAAGGGGGGAGATATTGTAACACCTCGCTATTTGAAAGAACTAGAAAGAGCTAGAATTAGAAATAGTCGTTTTTGGAAAGAATGAAAAATGTGGAAATTTTTTTAAGTTAAGAATGAGTTTTGGGTCAACTTCAAATGATCATAACTCCTAGATCAGGATGAGTTAGGTGTGCTTTCATATACCGTATGAAAGATCTTGGGATTATCTTTCCAACGCCGCCAAGTTCACACGATTTCGAGTTCGTATGAGTGAAATATGCCTATTTGAAGTTGGGATGTTCAAATAAGGAAAGTTTAATTCGAATTTTGGAAGGGTAGTTTAGTCTTTTCCTTACCCAATTATTTTATTTTGTTTTTAGGAGTTTATTTGGGGTCTAAGCTGAACTTGGTCAATTTATGCTTTTGAAAAACTAAGGTAGGGTTTTGAGGGAAGAGGAAAGAGGAGGAGAAGGAGCAAGAATCGTCAAATTCTTCAAGAATCGCTTGTGAATTTCATCAAGGGGTAATCCCTACGAGGTATGTGAGATCACATAGTGTTGGGTTAGTTCAGCCACTCGCCAATCATGATTCAATTCAGTGAAGTTATATAGTTTTGAAAGCAAATCTTATGAGTTCTTGATGAAATTCGTTTGAAATCTTATGGGTTCTTGTTGTTGAAGTTTCTTGAGGTTGATTTATGTTTTTAGCTATGCTTTCAAGTTGAATCTTGTATAAATTGAAAGTATAGTCGATTCTAAATGTTTGGGGAAAGAACCAAGTTGATTTAGGGGGTTTAGAGTTGAAAAACGAGCAACAAAAATCGGGACTTACCTGGGCAGGGGCCTGGGGCGCCACCCTAGCCAGAGCGCCGCAGTAGAGGCTCTGAAGGTTGGGTCTTGGGGCTTCGTACCAGCTAGAGTGTACCACCTTTGCATATGAAGTTTTCCCTCTAGCGCTCCACGTCGCTCTGAGCGCCAGGGATGCCAGTTCTTCCCATTCTTCCCATATCTTTTCGTACTAGTTCCTTAGCAACGTACCTATGTTTCCTAGTTGATTCCAACACTCTAAGGTACGTCTAAACATCATGAAATCATCCATAAATATGAGATCATGAACCTTGAATCCATAATTCAATTCAATAAAAGTTAAGAGTCAAGTTAAGAAGTTAAGAATCAAGTCAAGAGAAGTTCATAGAGTTTTTCAAAAGTCTTTTACAAACATTTTAACGTTGTTTTAAGACTTAAGTTTTGAGTTGAGTAAAGAGTAAAAGTAAAGTTCATTTCTTCAAAGATTATACGGTAACTAAGTATTCCAAGAGTTAAAATATTTTCACATTTGAGCAAGAAAGGAAACACTGATTTCTAAGAGAGCTTTTAAGTTAAGTTTTGAGTAATTATCTCAAACCAAAAAAAAATATTTTGTTTTAAAAACATATGAGCTGGGTATATTTTGGGAGTAGTATTGAGCACCGATATGGGGATACCAGTTCATAATAACTCAAGTCTCCATAAACCATGTAGCCATCATGGGTAGAAAATGATCATACTTTTTAGATAATTCCTTAGTGTTTTTTAGCATAGACTAGTGGATCCACTTAGTTAAGGTGTTCTATATGATGGCAAAGTATAGGACAGTTCTGACAGCGTGGGCAAGACGTTGTATCACCACTTAGGCTCATAGTGGTGGTTGTCGGTTAGAGAAACTCCCACAGTATTATATTACTTTATATATAAACTGAGTTGTTATTGCATTTCTTTAGCAAATTGAGTTGCTACTACTGTTTTAAATGCTTTGTATAATTGTACTATTATTGTTGTTTTACTTTGCATTTGAGTTGATCTATTCATGAGTTGACTAAACTCAAGGTAAGTGTTCTTTTTAAATTCCTTTCAAGCTTATGTCTTGTTTAGTATTCCCCTCGCATACTCGTACATTCAATATACTGATGCCATTTGGCCTGCATCATTTTATGATGCAAACACATGTAACCAGGATCAGCATCCAGCACCTCGTTGATCCAGTTGAGCACTCAGAGTCAGTTGGTGAGCCTCCTTGCTTTCCAGAGGACTCCTTTTACTTTGCTTTCTAGTATTTCAGTTGTTAGGATGATCGGGGGTCATGTCCCGACATCCCTCTTTTTTAGAGGCTTCATAGACGGAGCAGTCACAATTCTTTAGTCTCTTGTATTTCAGATGTTTTGCTATAAGACTTGAGTTGCCAATTGTGGGTAGTTTGAATGTTTATCTTTAAACGTTCTAAGTTTATTCCAGCTAGTTGTTTTACAAATGCATTTGATTCTTATAATAATGTTTTAAGTCTTCTGCTGAGTAAGTAAGTCAGGCCAAGGGTTCCAGCAATGGTTCTCGAGTGCCAATTCCACCCAGGGTGTAGGCTCGGGGCGTGACACGACGTGTCACCCGCTATTAGGGACGGACCCACATGGAGTCTGCTGGGTTCTCGAGCACCCATTAACCTTGTCTCGAAATATATATATTATGTAAAAACTAAGAGGTATTTGTATAAAATTAACATAGAGCACCCAATGAATAAATAATCTAATTGGTCCATTGGCTCTTGGGTGGGTGCTTAAGGCTATTCTAGTATTGTTGAGCCTGAGTTCGAATCTCATTGTTAACATGTATTTTTTATACTTTTCACTCCGCCACTTTCAGAGCACCCACAACCTTAGAATCCTAGATCCGCCACTGCCCGCTATAGCGGCTTGCACGAGATAGAAATTCTAAATATCCCCAAATATTCTCATTTCACAATACACCTTCATACCTTGACGTTCCAAACCAACCCATTAATGCCAACTTTGATATCTAAAATTCTACTCGCCTGAATTCAATTTCAAAAAGCCCCACCGACCCCCTAATGCCTTAGCTAATAGAAAAACCAACACAAGTTTAGACATTTTACTCAGTTCTTTCCTAAATTGCCCTAGACAACTTCAGCATTCCAATATAAATTAAGTCTAACTTGAGTTTTAGTCATCTTTTTGTATATATAAATATCAGCTAACAAAATAAAGTTCAATTCTCACCACGTCAATAATTGTTGTATCACAATGAACACAATAATATTATGTGGTCGGGTAGAGGGGGTTTTGTTGCATGCTAAACAACCCCGTAATCTAAAATTCAAATTACACGTAGACATTTAAAGTTTAAAGTATGTATTATATATCATATAGTACAATAAATTATAAATAAAATTAATTTTAAAAAATCAGGTGAGATGTGGATATCAGGTGGAAATTATTTATATCCATAACTTTACTTTAAATATTAAATTTCTCCCCTCAATTTTGAAAAATCGTGATTCTCTCCCTTATTTGCCTAATTAACATTCTAAATGTCTTCTCTATCTTTACACTATCAAAAGAAATTTATATACACTTCTTTAAAATCATATTATTTTTGTTATTTAATTTACATAAAAAAGTTTCTATAAAAGAACACAAATTTGACCAAAAAGGAAAAGTGAGAATTATTGCTTGAGTATATAAATTAATGTCGTCCTAAAAGGAAACAAATGAATAGAATAAAAAACAATTTTACTGTTTTTAATGAAATTTATAGTATAATAACTTTATAAACATATTTCAATAAAATTAATATAAAAATAATTATTAAAAATAAAGATATACTTCATAACAATTTTCTTTAGAGATTATCTAATTATATTATATAACTTAAAAAACATTTCATATTAGTGATAACCAAAATTTATTTATCAATGTAGATAATGCAGAATAGGAGATAAACTTATAAATGAACGAGTTATTTAATTTGAATGCAACTAGTATATATGTCCTCCATTTTTTAGTATAAATAAGTAGACACTTAAATTTGAACTTAAAAATTATATGACAATTTGTGTGAAATATACTCAAACTAATTTATGTTATGCCATATAGGACACATGTTATATCATGTTAGAATATATATTACAAGTATAAGTACCTACTTATTCATATCCAAAATTGAAGGTTGTAAATGTAAACTGAACTGAAATACTCAACTTTTTGGAGCGGATCAATCATTTATCGCCCCCCCTGGGGGGTGCCTTCCCTTTCTGTATAAACATATACATGAACATGTCATTTAACTTGACTTCAGATATTATATATGTCTTCAAACTGTTAGTGAAAAACTTACAAGATAACAAAAAATACAAGATTACAATTGACAATAAAATTGAAGAAATAAATCTCTTCAGGCTGAGGCGCGGATATCTCGCTCTCTTTAAGGAGATTCAAGCCCATCGCAAAGAAATGTTTTCACCGGTCCAAAGAGTAGTTCTTCTTGACTTGTCCCCTCCAGGATACAACAGCCTAATCACAATAAATAACTCAACAACTCTGGACAAGAGTTGAGTCCAAAGCTCCACAAAAAGAACACATCCCTTCAACTAATAAGAACTCTCTTTTTTTACTAACTTTTTCACTCTATATTTTTCTTGTGTGTTATATATCTCCCAAACCAAATGAAGACCACCACTATTTATACTAGAAGAAGTCTTCCTAGCAATGAATAGAAAGATAATGGAATAGTAAATAGTGAATATAATGGTATTAGGAGTTACATAGGTTATAAGGATAATGGAGGAATTAAGAGTGACAATTAAGTAGGCACAAATGCCATCAACGACTAATGCCATCAACGGCATTTTGCATAACTGAAATGCATATGGCATGAAATAATGCAGTAATGCATATGACACCAACTCCAATGGAGTAATGCAATAATAATTGAAAGTCAGCCAAATGCGTGCAACGGTAGGAAAGAACTGCCCACTAACTGCTGAAATAATCAGCATTCTTCTAACTCCAAAATAAAGCAAATTAATATATGAAAATATTAATATTAAAATGCTAACAACCAACAATCCCCCACTCATTTTAATATTAGATAAGAGAGTATATCAGCTGAAGGAAGACTACTATGCATGATGAAGGTGTGCTCTGTATTGAACCTCCACTTAGTGAAACAATAATTTTTTTTACTCCAGAGTCGTAGTGGTCTCAAACTTGAACTATGACTGCTTTAGGGAAATAAAATATTACTGCTCACACATAATAATCAAGGTGTTGACATGAGCTTTAAAAGCCAGCACGTTATGGCCATGTGCTATCCCGATTTCATGAGTGCTTTTGAGAATAAGCCAAATTCTCATAGGAAGCGACCTACTTCCACACTCACATAGATGAAATCTGTCGAGAATGCTCCTGTAAGTTTAACACTCCACCCATACGGACTATAGATATTCATTAAGAGTTTTATCAACTCAACCTTCACAAATCACTACAGGAACCAACGCACTCACATCATAGGGAGGGAATAAAAAGATAGTGCATTTTTCACAATAAGTCATGATATGATTAGTTTTTCCCTTCGAACTTGGTTATAGGATCTCTAGTCCCCAGGTTAGGTTTCCTCATATATGACTCAAGGATTTATAGGCTTCAATCCCATCCCCCTCGATGTGCTCCAGACCTTCTCTCTCGTTAAGGCCTTTGTAAGAGGATCTGCAAGATTATCACAAGATTTGACATAATCAACATTAATAGTACCATTTGTCAAATACGATCTTACATTACTGTGTTTCCTCCTTATAGGTCTGGATTTACCATTGTAATAACGGTTTTGAACTCTACCAATCACAGTGGTGCTATCACAATGTATTAAAATAGGAGGAATTGGTTTTTCAAAATAAGGTCTTTGAAACAGTAAATCTCTTAACCAATTCGCTTCCTCACTAGCTGAAGCTAAAGCAATTAGTTCAGCCTCCATGGTAGAGTTAGCAGTTATAGTTTGCTTTTTTGATCTCCAACAGATAGCACCACCACCTAAAGTAAAGACATAACCAGCGGTAGAACACGAATCACCTGATAAAGTGTTCCAATCTGCATCACAAAAGCCTTCAAGTACAGCAGGATATTTTTTATAGAACAAACCACAATTTTTTGTTTCAATTAAATATCTCATAACTCTTGTTACAGCATGCCAATGTTCATTACCTGGCTTGCTTGTAAACCTGCCAAGTACTCCTACTGCATATGCAATATCAGGCCTAGTGCAATCAATCATATATCTCAAACTTTCGATTATGCTAGCATATTCCTTTTGATTTATTACATCATTTTCACTTTCAACAGGAAATAAGTGAACACTTGAATCAACAGGAGTAGCAACATGCTTCCAATCAAGAAAGTTATATTTTTTCAAAAGTTTCTCAACATAATGTGACTGGTCAAGAAAAATTTCATCACATGTTTTTGTTATTTTTATTCCAAGAATAAAATTTGCCTCACCAAGATCTTTCATATCAAAATGGCTTCTAAGAATATTCTTAGTTTCATTAATAACATTCATGTTAGAGCCAAAGATCAACAAATCATCAACATATAGGCAAATAATCACATGTGAATTATTCCAAGACTTATGATATATGCACTTATCACACTCATTTGTTTTAAAACCATTTTCAATCATACAGGAATCAAATTTTTCATGCCATTGCTTTGGTGTCTGTTTCAAGCCATATAGGGATTTAGTAAGTTTACACACTTTGCTTTCTTGGCCTGCTTCAACAAAAGACTCGGGTTGTTCCATATAAATTTCCTCATTTAGGTCTCCATTTAAAAAAGCAGTTTTTACATCCATTTGATGAATTTGCAAATCAAAAATTGCAGCCATAGCGATTAAAAGTCTTATGGATGTAATTCTTGTTATCGGTGAAAAAGTATCAAAAAATTCTAGGCCTTCTAGTTGTTTAAAACCTTTTGCAACTAGTCTAGCCTTATATTTATCAATAGATCCATCCGGTTTTAATTTTTTCCATAAGACCCATTTACAACCAATAGTTTTACAACCCTGTGGTAAATCAACTAACTTTCAAGTTTTATTAGAAATCAGTGATTCCATTTCATCATTTACAGACTCTTTCCAAAATATAGAATCATGTGAAGATAATGTTTCTTTCAAAGTGAGAGAGTCATCTTCGACATTAAACACATAAAAATCAAGACCAAAATATTTTTCTGCTCTAGTTCTTTTACTTCTTCTTAACTCAAAATCATCAATTTTTTTATTTTTTAAAGTAGAAGTAGAAGAACTAGGTAGTGACAAAATATTTTGTTCAATCCTTTGACCCCCACTATTTTTAGAATCAAAAGGAAATTTATTTTCATGAAAAATAGCATCACCCGATTCTATCACAATATTATCTTCAAGATTAAAAAATCTATAGGCAGTACTATTTGAAGCATAACCAAGAAAAACACAAGTAGTAACTTTCTTACCCAATTTTGTAATCTTGGGATCCATTAGCCTCACAAAGGCTAGACAACCCCAAACTCTTAGATATCCCAAACTTGGCTTGTAACCTTTCCACAATTCAAAATGTGTCAATTTAGACTTTTTATGAGGCATACGATTCAACACATAACAAGTAGTTAAAATAGCTTCACCCTAAAAATTTAAAGGTGCATGTGACTCAATAAGCATGGCATTAGTCAATTCAACCAAAGTTCTATTTTTCCTTTCCGCTACTCCATTAGATGAAGGAGAATAAGGAGGAGTAGTTTCATGAATTATTCCTAATGATCTAACAAAAGAATTAAACTCATTTGACCCATATTCACGGCCTCTATCACTTCTAATGCTTTTTATTTTTCTTCCAAACTGATTTTCAACCTCATGGAGATAAGTTTTGAAATTTTCAAAAGCATCACTTTTATTTTTCATCAAGTAAACATATGTAAACTTAGAAAAATCATCAATGAAAGTGATAAAATATCTATTACCTCCACGAGTTAAAATTCCACCAAGTTCACAAATATCAGTATGAACTAATTCTAACAAATCGGTTTTTCTTTCAACTTGAAAATAAGGCCTTTTAGTGATTTTGGCTTTACTACAAGCCTTACATTTTTCAAAATTCTTATTAATCATTGGGATTAATCCTAAACTACTCATGGTTCCAACATAACGATCATTAATATGACACAAACTAGCATGCCAAAAATTAGTAGAAGAAAACATATAAATAGAAGTAGAAACTTTATTCATTTCAACATTTAGTTTGAACATCCCATCACAAGCATACCCCTTTCCCACAAAAATACCCTTCTTCACAATTACATATTGATCAGATTCAATAATCTGTTTAAAGCCTGCTTTATTAAGAAGAAAACTAGACATCAAATTTTTTCTCATAGAAGGAGTATATAGTACATCTTTCAAAGTTAATACCCTGCCAGAAGTAAAACACAATTCGACATCTCCCGTTCCAAGCACTTGAGTAGTATGTGAATCACCAAGCATGATGGTTTTGGGTTCCTCAAAATGCATATATTTTTTAAACCAGTATTTGTCATAACAGACATGATGGTTTGCACTAGAATCAGCCCACAATCAATCAACATTCTCAACCATGTTTATGTCGGTAATCACCGCCACAAAAGATTCTTCGGTAATGTTTGCCTGAGGGTTAGGACCACGTTTCTGGAATCTACAAAATCGAGCAATATGCCCACTCTTGCCACAAACAAAGCACGGTCCCTTATCTTGAACTTGTTGATTTTGTGCTTGGTTATATTCACCACTATTTTTCTTGGGAGGTCTACCATTATTTTTCTTGAACTTTTTCTTCTTAGGCTTCAAAGAAGTATTTTTGTGAGTTTTAGGAGTAACATTATTTGAAGTAATTAAATTTACCTTCGTTGTGATGTTGTTCTCTTCTGTTTGTAAAAGTGCATCTTCGCCTCTTGCCTCTTCTTCCATACGGATTTTCATTATCAAGGATTCAAGGGAGGTTTCCTTTTGTTTGTGGCGCATAGTTTTTTGAAATTCCTTCCAAGATGGTGGAAGTTTATCTACTATGCCACAAACAATAAGATTATCTCCAATTTTCACCTCCTCGGACCTAAGCTCTCCAACAATCATTATAAAGTCTTGAGCTTGGTCTACCACTGATTTATTGTCCACCATTTGGAAACGAAAAAATCTACTAGCCGCATATTTTTTCACTCCCGCCTCCTCGGTATCATACTTACTCTGCAATGCTTTCCAAATTTTCTTTGCACTAGAGTAAGTTCTATCATAATAATCATAAAAATTATCAAATAGACAATTAAGAAGATAATACCGACACTTATAGGAGTCACCATCGTACTTTTCCACTTTCTCATGATGAGAAATAAGTTCATCATCATTCATCGACGTGTCATCAACTTTATTTGGATTCTTCTCAGTTAACACATAAGAAACATTGAGAAGACTTAAGTAGAAAAGTATTTTACCCTTCCATCTCTTGAAATGGTTACCATTGAACCGAAATGGCTTGTTAAGGTCTCCCATCTTGACATCCACAATTTTTTCAATTGTAGCCATCAATGAGTCTCCTTAAAATTGTTAGTGAAAAGACTTACAAGATAACAAAAAATACAAGATTACAATTGAAAATAAAATTGAAGAAATAAATCTCTTCAGGCTGAGGCGCGGATATCTCGCTCTCTTTAAGGAGATTCAAGCCCACTGCAGCAAATGTTTTCACTGGTCCAGCAGTAGTTCTTCTTGACTTGTCCTCTTCAGGATACAACATCCTAATCACAATATATAACTCAACAACTCTGGACAAGAGTTGAGTCCAAAGCTCTACAAAAAGAACACCTCCCTTCAACTAATAAGAACTCTCTTTTTTGACTAACTTTTTCACTCTATATTTTTCTTGTGTGTTATATATCTCCCAAACCAAATGAAGACCACCACTATTTATACTAGAAAAAGTCTTCCTAGCAATGAATAGGAAGATAATGGAATAGTAAATAGTGAAGATAATGGTATTAGAAGTTACATAGGTTATAAGGATAATGGAGGAATTAAGAGTGACAATTAAGTAGGCACAAATGCCATCAACGACTACTGCCGTCAACGGCATTTTGCATAACTGAAATGCATATGGCATGGAATAATGCAGTAATGCATATGACACCAACTCCAATGGAGTAATGCAATAATAATTGAAAGTCAGCCAAATGCATGCAACGGTAGGAAAAAAACTGCCCACTAACTGCTGAAATAATCAGCATTCTTCTAACTCCAAAATAAAGCAAATTAATATATTAAAGTATTAATATTAAAATGCTAACAACCAACACAAACTTTAAGTGTAAACAAGTAGACACTTTCTTGAACTTAAAAACTATGTGACAATTGTGTGAGATATACTCAAATTAATTTATATTATATTATATCATATAGAACACATATTATTTTGTATTAGAATATGTATTATAAGTTTAAATAACTACTTATTCACACCCAAAATTAAAGATTATGAGTATAAATCGAAATACTCAACTTTTTGGAGCGGATCAATCTTCTAATATTCCCCTTGTCACATGGACCATGGTCGCTGAAAGCACGAAAGCTAAGTCACTAATGTTGTTACATGTGTAATTTGAAGCCAAGTTAAAAAGTATGTTAATATATTATTCTTAAGAAACTAATAAACTATTAATATATATACACATAATACATACATACGTAACCCATAATTTAAAGATATTTCCAACCCTTTTCAATAAGAAAAAAAAGGTTTCGGAGTGAAAAAGAAGGATGCATGTAGCGATGTTGTGAGAAAGTGATTAGGCCACTACTAGAAACTTGGTCTTTTCTTTTTAGAGAGTGACGTGCCACGTCAATCCACCCCTTCTCTGACTTGTGATCAATTATTATAACCTACAACATTTAATGCACAACCCATCTATTTGCCACGTGTCCTATTGGGGATCTCTTTGCTGCCCATACTACGACAAAGACACTCTTCTAATCCTTATCCTCTTCCACATGGCACTTTTATGATTTTTTCAGCCCAAAAAATATTTTATTTATCCACTTTTAATTGTTATATTGGCGATTTTTAAAAGTTAATTTGATTAATTTTAAAATTAAATTAAATTATATTAATTTGATATTCTAACAAACAATTTAGATTTTTAAAAACTATACGAAAAGTATTACTCCCTCCATTTCAAATTAATTAAATTGTTAAGGTGTTTCACATTTTTTAAGAAAAGAAGACATAAATTAGACATAATTTTTCATTTTTACCCTTATTAATTATTGTTAAATTTATGATTAAAATAACTAAATATTAATTAATAACTAATTTCAATACTAATTAATAAAGGGTAAAATTGGAAGAACATTTTAAAAATAGTCTTGAAAATTTAACATGACTATCTACTTCTATTTCTATGGTCGGAAAGATGTGGGAATAGGAAAGAGAGAAAAGAATAAAAAAAAATTGTGATATAGCAACACTTAAAAAAAAACAAGAAAAATTGAGAATTTTTTACATAGAACTCGGAAACTTCCTCTTTCGTCCTCTTTAAGAGGGACCAGAGTTTAAAGAAAAATACCGAAAAATCTGTTAATAAATGATGGACTCCATTATACAGATGATAGGATAAGGCTAAGGCAGTAATCTCGACGGCGATTAGGATGAGCTTTGATGAATAAAAGAAGAATTGGTAGAAATTAACAATTCAATTAATTTGAAGTGGAGGGTGTATAAATTTCAATTTTAGCATATCAATATGATAAAAAAATACATCTAAAATGTTAGTTAAAATTAATATTATTTGACTTTAAAAAGGAAACTATGACAATTAAAAGTTGACGGAGGTAATAAATAAAGAAGACATTTTGCTAGTTATAATAAATAGTTTCTTCGGTCCGATTAAGACTAGATATTTGAAAAAATATCAAATTAATTTATATGATTTATTTTTTATTTTAATTAACTTTTTTTAAAAATAATTTATTTTTATTTTTACAATGTTTTATCATTAAAAGTATTAATTTTATTATTAATTTATAATTTACATAAAAATTTATAAAATATTTTAAGCCATAATTTTTATTTTTATTTTAAATTTTATGTCAATTCAAACTAAAATGGAGAGAGTATTTTCTTTTTCTATTGAATCTGCGTTTCTATTTTATACTGCACTTGAATCTTCAATAAGTGCATGTTATTGCGTTTATAAACAAAAAAAAAAAAAAAAAAAAAAAAAAATCAACTATATATATCGTTAAACTAATATTTCTTTTGTGTATTTTTATTTATCTATTATTTAAAAATATATACTAACCATTTTTAACATATTAAAAAAAATATATATATATCTTCATATTTTATCTTTAATTTTAGCTACTTATTCTCCAAATTATTTTTTAATATTTAACTTAAATTAATGAAAATAATGTGATAAAATAGAAAAGTCAATTATTTGTAACCCAAAATTATTTTTCCTGTCCAAATTGCTAAATGTGCGAAGCTCAAAGAATCAATTCCTTCCGTTCATTTTTAATTATTATAATTCTTTTTTAAAAGTTAAATTATAAGAATTTTGAATAATATTTTATAATTTATTTTTTCATCATACTGATATGCAAAAAATTACAATTTATAATACTTTTCGTATATTTTTTGACTAATTTTTTAGTTTAAAATATTAAATTAATGTAATATAATTTAACTTAAAATATTAATCAAGTTAACTTTCGAAAAACGTAACATGACAATTAAAAACATCTCATGGTAAAAGAAATAATAATGCTTGTTTGGTAGCTATTAATTTCTACCATTTTACCAATTATACTTTTTGGATTTGTTTATATGATTGAAATTAGTGTAATTACATAATCTAGCAATTATACTAACCTATTCTATCTGTTTAGAAAAATGACTTGATTTTCTTTTTAGTCTGTTTAAATAAAAATGACCTATTTTTTTTTTTTGGCAATACTTTAACTTCATCTTAACACGTGGCATGTTTAAAGCCACAAGATTAAAGAATATTTTGGTACATTTGACATAACTTTAATTTAGAACTACAAGATTAAAATGTCTTGTTTATTTTCTCAAACTCTGTTCCAAGTCAAACTAGGTCATTCTTTTTTAAACGGATGGAGTATTTATTTAATAAAAGGCATTAAACATGACCCTTAACTTGACTTCAGCGGACAACTATGACCTCCAACTTTGAGTGTGCACAAGTAGACACTTAAACTTGTATAAAATTAAACAAGTAGATACACATGTCCTCATGGCATAATACACGTAGGATGCCACGTAGGACACAAAATTGTCATGTAAGGTGTCATGTAGGACGAATGTGTCTATTTGTTTAATTTTATATAAATTTAAGTGTCTATTTATGCACATCTAAAATTAAAGGTCATAGTTATTCGCTAACGTCAAGTTAAAGATTATATTTATATATTATGCCTTAATAAAATTTAGTATCCTTGTCACACCAAATAACATTGCCGCGTGTCCTAATGGGGATGTATTTGCTACCTTATAGGGCAAGGACAATCTTCTAATCCCTTGTCTACTTCCACATGGCACTTCTATGAGTTTTTCAACCAAAAAAAAAACAGAAGAAGAAGACATTTTGCTATTTATAGTAAGTAGTTTCGTTAAAAAGTCGACGTTCACCTTTTTTGAAAAAAAAAATTACTCCCCCGGTACTTAATTATTTTTCCACTTTTTTTTAATAGTTATCCTTAATTACTTGTTCATTTTGACAAATTAATAAAAGATAAAATAACTTTACCTATTATATCCTCAATTAATTACTTTGAAAAAGGTATAATTTCTTGAAAATCTTAAATTTTTAATCTATCCACTTCATAATTAATAGGGGTAAAATGGTAAACTCACCATGTCAATAATTGCTTTCTTAACAGGTGTGTCAATTCAAAAATAGAAAAGTAATTAAGGACAGAGGGAGTATTATTTTCAATTGACTTTTATTTTTAATGATATTCAAATATAATTCACTATGGTAATAAAATGATCTTAGTTTGAGTGATATTTTTTGACTTTGATATGGTATTTAATCAAAAGAAAAAAATTTAAAATTTGTAAACTAAAAGAATATTTAAATATTAATGTGATTGAAAATTATTTTATTAAAGAATACTTTATAAAAATATTAAATTATTTTTAAATGTAATAAGATGACATTTTTTAAGAACAAATTAAAAATAAAAGTGACCTATAGAAGGGGATAGGAGGAGTACTTTTTTTCTTCCTAATTCCTACGTCCTATTGCGTGTGCAGAAATACTGCACTTCAATCTTCAATAAGTGCATGTTATTGCGTTTTTTATAAACAAAAAAATCAACTAGATATACCGTTAAATTAATATTTTTTTAATTTATTTTTACTTTTTTTTTATTATTTTAAATATTTTTATTTATCATTTTTAACAAATCAAGAAAAAATTAATATTTTTTTATATTAATTACTGATAAAAATAGACATCAATAATTTATTACCTAAAATTATTTTTCCGATCCAATTTGGTAAATGTGGTCACCCTTGACCGGCAGAGTTTCCTCCTTCAACATTTAAAATCAATTCTCCGAAGAAATATTGCCAAGGCATTTATTTGTAGGAGGACACTGAGAAGAGTAACTTTTTTACACAAATAGTCCAAAGAATTTATCCACAAATGGCTAATTATCCTTCCCACCATCTCCTTTATCTTGAATCTCTCCACTTTTGCCTTCCACGCTAGCTCCAGCTATCATCCACACCTTCCATTGGTGCCCGATATGATTCTCCCAATCTCCTGATCTTTGTATTATCATCATAATGATTTGTGTAGCTTTATGTATACTTGTACCATAAACTGTGCTAACTGTACATGTATTAGTGTCATACACCTTCACCTCAGGAATACCTGGGAAAGAATGGAGATAAGCTTTACCCCTGTCTGTGCATCACCTCTGCCTGGCTTGGTACTCGCTTACCGACTGATGGTTGTGCAATCAATATATGTCCGCCACCATAACTTAGCATCCCCTATCAACATCAAAGTGTATGTTGACCTCCATCACATATCTCTCCAATGCCCCCCATCTTATGGAGTCTCTTGTGATAGTCAATGGTGAACTCATACACATCCTTACACTTAGTACCATATAAAATAAAAATGTTTCATCTTAGTGAACCTCCAAAATAAACAATGTTCATCCTTAGTCATCATCACTCTAGTAACATACCGAACTCAGATTTCTCATCAATCCATAGAGCCACAATTACAATATGTTGAAATTTCGAATAGTAGCCTGTGGGGACTATGAGAACTGTGGGCCTTATGGGCATAATCCCATTACTTGACAAGCTACCCAATAAGTCATTACTTGAGATATCATGAAAGTTGCTATGAAGCCCCTCTCCTTACAGTCAAGTGGTTGAATGTCCCTACTACTTACTTTGTTTGATTCAAAAGGCGAACAACCCCCTCAACTAGTTGTATGAGGTGGGGTGCTTGTGAAAAGCTGCTTTGGATATGAGTAATTCCTAAAAAAAGGCAAAGTTCGATATTTGACGAAAATCTTTCTATCAATAGATAGGAATGAGTGTTCGATATAGGGGATAGTATCCATCTGCTCTTTATGTCACAATTTTTTTGTGATATCACGTCAAAAGAAGCCAGAGCGGATGCAACGCCTCTCAAACTGGTACCTCTACATGATCAGTGAAGTTCCACATGCGGGGGAATTCATTTATTTGACTTCTTAATTTGATATACGCGGGGCGTTGTTTTTTTGTAATATTCGCATAAGGTAAACTTTCTTTTAGCGCTGTCCAAATTAATCGATGATCGCTCGTGATCTACCACTTTTTTCAGCATTGATAGTCATTTAGGGATGAACGATGGATAAATGATATCTATTGTAACCATCTGTTTCACTTTTATTTAAAAGGCACCTCGTGTGAAGTTTCAAAATCTTTTGGAATATGGCACCAATTTAAACTTAGGGATAAGACGAAATCGTGAAACTTAAAAACTGATTCGAACTGACATCATCCCATTATGGGGGGAATATTTTCGCTATGACAAAACTATTATGACGGCAGTTCAGTCGCTATAATGAGGCCATGGGGAGCAGAACTCCCTCTTTTAGTGGTAAAAGAGGTTAGGACTATCCCAAAAACCCTCATACGACAATTTAAACTTGAGGATAATTGATGGGAGGGATTTCAACGCAAGAAAGGTCAACACCCATAAAATTTGATCTACATTCGTTAGGAATCACCCTGCGGAGCCAGAAAGTTGGGTTCAACAACTGCTTGGCCCAAGTAAGCTAGGCTTCTTAAAGTTAAAGTTGTCTTTACTAATATAATATCTTGTAGATTGTCAGGTGATTTCGTGCTTAGGCCTTTGGGAACGGAGTCTTAGAATTGTGGTTAGTTATGGTTTAGGTTGAGGATGAATTTGCTTAGTTGATGTTGAACTTATGGTGTTTGCTGAGTGTTATCCTAGGAAAGAGAATTGTGAGTGATTAGATTATGATAAGAAAATATCCAGGAAGAAATCTTTCGGGTAGTTGATGGTTATTTGATTTGCAAGTCATGCGATGTGTTCATGTCAACTGTTATATAGTATTACTTGGACAATGCATGTGGGGAAAACACAAGGAATGGATATGAAACTACATCATGTTGATAAATCTTATGCAATGAACCTATTTAATTTACTTGTAGCTTCAACTGCAATTTTTCATTGTGAATGTGATAGTGTATGTTATTTGTGATTGTTTGTTGGCTCGATTACCATGTTGGTACAGATTACTAATGGTTCGCTCGGATCCATGCATAGTATGTACTAGCAGTTGGCATGAGTACCACGCATGGGTATGAGTTATCATTTGTGTGCGTACCATGAACGTACCGTATTTATTTATTGTTTTATATTTATTACATGTTGGTCTTTATATGGCCGGATTGATATATTTAAATGTTGGGGTTGCCTTTGTGTAGAGTAGAATTGCTTACTAAATATCGTAATGATGTTTTTCGAATCATTAGAGGTCCAAATTATTTAAAAGGTGTGATGAATCAGGTATGACTTTTCGTAATGTTATGTATCATATGATTTATGAATGTTAAGTATGTGTAAGGAATAAGAGTCAGGGTAATGTTTCTGGCGGTGGTTATAATTGTATGTTATCTGTTTTACTAAGTTGTGGTTATCTATTCATATTTTGTTTAACTGGAACGTTGTCAAGTCATGATGTTGACTGAGAGTTTGGCTTATTCACTAGCTTGCACTGTATTGCAGTCTAGGTGGTATGTGACATATTTGATAAGGGAAATTTGAGTTAAGGTGGTTTAGTAAGAGTCTTGCAGGTGGTTTACTAAATTGATCGAGAGGAAAGTGTTGGCATAAGAGCTTGAGGTAGAATAGTAGATTGATTAACATAGTTAGTAGTGGTCTTATATTCGAAAATTCTCTATGTGATAGAAAAAATAGGTTATAATCTGATATGAAGGTGGTTGACCTAGATGGAGGAGTTGGCAGCAGAAGAAGATGAATTTACTTGAGATAAAGTGTATGAATTTCAAGGTAATGCAACTTGTAGTGAGAGTGATGAATGAGTGGATCGACATCCTAGTTTTATATTCAAGTTGCATGTTTCTTTGATTATTTGCATGACATTAAACGGTGGATTTAGATCGACCTATGATGCCTATCAATACGTGTTGTTTGTATTGATACTACTCTTGATATGACACTTGACATAGTCTGACTACCAGATTCAATGATATTTTATAGATGAAGACAAAGATGATCTCTGACAACTTCTACTCCTCTTCATTCATGATGGGAGTTGTATCTGTTTAATTTGTTCACTTTTCGCATTTATTGTCCAATTTGGAGGTAGAAGTTCTCCTATCTAAATGTTAGAATAGGTGTCCGCATAGTCCGATAGATTGAATCGTGATTTATTCACCCACTCTTAATAAATAGTACATTGCCAAAAAATGTTATGCTTTAGTAATATTTTAGTTATGTAACTTTTTCATTAAAATAAAAGTAAAATTAAAAAATATCATTAATGTTTTTTTGATTATGTGAAATATCATTTATTTTAAATTAAAATAAAAAAATAAAAAAAACTTGAAACGAAGGAAACTCAACAACAAACATTTGAAAACAAATAGAAGATAAAAGACATAAAATAACACCTGAAGTCGTCTAATTTTCAAAAAGGCACATTAACTATGGAGACGTCCATTAAACCCCCCCCCCCCCCCCCCTTTTCCAAAAAAAAAAAAAAAACTATTTTGAATTATTACATCATTTTTTATCAGTCCCAGATTTTTAAAAGCAAGTGTTATCACACACCAATCATTACGTAACACCAATCATTATATGACACATGTTGATTTAATTTAAAAAATATTGTTTTTTCATTTTAAGTTTTTTAATCCTTTTATTTATTTATTTATTTATTTTCTCTCTCTTAGCCTTTGATTTTTTTTTTTACTTTAATTTTTAATTCACTTTAAATTCGACTTCACCTCCCACCCCATCCTCACCCTACCCCACGTTCAAGGCTGACCCCCTCCCCCCATTTTCTTTCTTTTCTTCAGCTCCCACCCTCACCCTACCCTATGTTCAAGCTGATCCCCTCTACCATTTTTTCCCTTCTTCTTCTTTAGCCTACTTCCTTTCTATTCCGAAAATTTTTTTCTTGAAAAAAATTAAACTATTTTCTAGCCTTTGTTGAGTTATTGATAACAAAAATAATTATTTTTTTAAAGGAAATTCAAAAAATTTAAGGTATCATCAATTAATTTATCTCATTTTCATATAACTTCAAAATTTAAAATGATAGTCTTAGAAGAATTAATGAATTCCCCAAAAATTGAAAGACCTTAATTGAATTCGGATAAAAAGCTAAAATGATACCTGTTGGACCCCAGATTTGACTAAGGAACATGTATATTCTATCTGTTCCTTTGCAGATTACAATAATTACGTTATGTAAAATAAATAAAGTAATGAAATAATATTTTATCACGGAAAACCTCGACTCATAAAGGGAAAAAAACCACGACCTACACATTTGTAGGATTTAACTCCACTTCATTAAACTCTGAGCCTCAACAAAAGATTACAAACTTATGTAACCTAAGGAATTATAAACTCTAATTCCTAGATAACAACAACCAACTAGATTGGCTACCCCACTTCAAGTTATGAATTCAGATTACAACTCTTGTCTTAGGAACTAACTCTAATTCCTAAACTCCAACACAAACCCCCCAAGGTTTATATTCTCAAACCTTTAAGTCGCCAAACTTAAAGACTCTATTCCTACTCCAGTTTATATTTCACTAGATCTAGAAAGAATTGAAGATACAACTCAATAAAAACTCAATACAAGAAAACTTGACTTAAGAACTATAAAGCATAAGCTTATGAATATGGATCAGGTTATTCAATCTTATTTCCTTGTGTTGGCTGCACTTTGTAATCAGAAATCACTCAAATATGAACTCCCTCTATTTGATTGTATTCTACTTCTAACTCTTTGTTTAAGCACGCAAGCTTCTTTGGAGAAAATCTTGCCCTATTTATAGATCAAGGATCTTTCCTTCTTCGATTGGATCTCGATTATGTTTGTAGTGGTTCCTACTTCTTGTAGGATTAGGCATCCTATTTTAACTAGGTTATTCATTATGTGCTTCCTCTTATTTGTAGGACTCCTTCATAAAAGGAAACTTTATGTACTGGTTTCTTATCGAAAAAGCAACACATCCACCACTTTATAACTTCTAATTCGCGTGCTTGACGTTCTTCTTATCCCAGACAGATTCGGTATGAAAGGAACACATCGGTACAACCTGCTCCTTTCATTTGTTCCCTTATTTGTCAATCATAAAAATCTTTATCGATCTAAAAAATTCCTCCTTTTTGATGATGACAAACCGTTGCTTCTTGTGTGAATAGCTCAATTTGTGTTATGTTTGTTTCTTAGAGCACAACAGACAAAGCTAACACATTAGAGGATCAAGTTAGACCAACTAGGTTATAAATATTATACAAGTATGTAGTTTCCCTCTTTTGGAATCATAAAACACTGTGAAGGAATACACCATATTAAGAGAAGCAAATTCGACACTCATGGCCACTACTATCACCTACGCAAACACTTGAAAATCAAAAACTCAGTTAGCTATAACAAAGCATATGCACATCTATACATAGAAAATAGATATGAACCAAAAATCCAAACCCAACATCAACATTAATCAAAAGCATATACACCACAAATGCAGTCAAAATTAAAGATAGAATCAAGCACTTATGATGGAAAAATAATTGGGAAGTCAAAGGCTAGAGGCAATAGCAAAAGATCGGGCATGAGAGGATAAATAAAATTCCTCCTTGAGAAGCTCAAAAAAACGTCTTTTGGATTAACAAAATTAGTATTTTTCTCAATGTCAAGGGTAGCTTTGATCTGTGTAAGCTCAACCTTGAGCTTTGTGTTTTATTTTTCTTTAGCAGGCCTATATGTTCAAGATTATAATTCATATCCAGCTGGTCCATGGAATTCTGGTGAGTGACACATATGACTTCAATTTCAACTTTTTTTCCGTCTTGTGTCACCTTGAAGGAACTGGTTCAATCAATCTTGTGCCCTACGGAGAAATAATAGTTCACTCTTCTCTAACCCCCAAAATTAGTAATCACCTTGCCTCAGAGCACTACTCACTTCCCAAAGTTCACAACACTAAATGTACCAACATCAAGAGTGTCTTCTTATCCAAGAGATTCAGAAGAAGGTAATCCATAATCATTCATTTACTACCGGTAGTCGGATTGACCAGCTTTGACTTAACATAATCTTTAGAGGAACATATTTCTTGACTTGCTTCTTTGATCGTTTTTATTGAGATTTATCTTTGCATTTTTTTCGACCATAATCTCTTTATCTTTAATTTCAATAGAATCAGTAAGAGGAACAAAATTTGTTCAGCATCATCTGTAGAGGAACATGTTCTCCCAATCTATTTCCTAAATGTGGTAATATCAAATGCATCATCAACTATAATTATTTTTGACATCAACCCTAGATCCCTGTTTAGATGGAGCCCAATAGAAGTACTAGGTTTGACAGAGGGGTCCACCATAGATTCCCCCTCACTAGATGCACCCATCACGACTTCATCACTATTTTCAGACACACCCAATACAGATCTCCCCTAAGAACCAGCACTATATACTTTCTACACCACAATCTCTAATTCATAAGGCACCAAAGTAGAGGTGTCGTCCACCGAAGTCATTCCAATAATATCATCAGATAAACCATTAAACTGAGCATCTCAAAGAGTGTCATTAAGAAACAATAAACTGCAATTGATTAGGTACATACCTATTTTTTGAAGAACACGTATTCCATTATTATTATTATTGTTGTTGTTGTTGTTGTAGAGTATGGTTTGAGTTCTAGAGTTAAACTAGGAGAAGACTTTAAATAGGACTTTAGTGAGATAATTGTTTGGTAGTATTGAGAACCCTTTGAGAGGAAGTGTTTTATCTTGGGTAGAGATCTGGTTAGTCACGTTGGGATATTTATCACAAGAAATCGTGATTTGATGGGATCTTTTTGTATTTTTAGAGAACGTCAACAATAGAGAAGAGGACAAAAATGTATCTTTTGGGACAAGTGGAAGGAACAGGTACATGTGCATTGATTTTATATGTAATCATGAATAATTGTAGTACACATACCATAGATCTCTGGATAATGCTAGATTTTGCTTCAATTTTACTAAGTCTCTCTCCTGTGACAAATACAAATATAATGTTATACTGTTGAGTAACTTAACTTTAAAAGTGGTACAAAGACATACAACTTAATGTACAAGAGTGAGCATAAAATTCAAGATTATAGGGTGATATGCACAATGTTCATTAGTCACTGAGGAATACTCATGTGATTTTAATCATCCCCAAGTTCCAACATGTTCTTTTAAAAGTGTTTCTCTAGGTTGATCATCCTTCTTAGTTGATGGATTCACAGTTTCCATATTATGATCATTGAGTGTGCCTCACATGACTTTTCATATTTGTAATTGTCAGATACTGCATAGGTTGGACCTGTTTCTTTCACATGTTTCTTCATAATTGATTCAGAGATCCTTGACAACTCATCATCATCATGCAGACTTGTTTCTCTTATTACAAAGTTGTAATATGCTAAGTAGATTTTGGTTCATTCCTTCAACATGATGCCTTTTTTCAATTTTGTGTTCTTTAGTCTTGCCCATTTTTTCAACTTCTTTGATTTGACCAATTTATTTATTTATTTTTGTTTTTTTTACCATCAAAAGCTACTATTCCATCCTTTTCTTCTGTAAGTGAGAGGAATTTCTTCTAGTTTCAATCATGTGTCTTGAGCCACAAGTGTTCATATATGAATGTTGCTTGCTTTCTCTCATTTTTCCTGTATATTTAAAGGTTAGATTTAGGAACCCAGACTAGTTTGCACCCTTTGTATAGATAAAAAGGATGAATGAGATCTCTATTGATCCATATTGGTAAAACATTTTTAGATTTTTTTCTTTTGCCCCAACCAGTTCCTTTGACGTGATTCCTTTCTTTTAACACGGTTGATTTTTCTATTTGAGGCAACTTTGAAGTTTTTACTCATGTGTGCTATAGCTATTGGACATGTACCCTTTGAGTGACCAATACTACCACAATGTGTGCACAAATACGATATTTTCTTAGGAACTTCTTTAACAAAACCTATTCCATATTTAGTGTTATGTGTTCTACTACTGAGCTAAGTCACAATCATTGAGTATTGAGTCCATTTGTTTGTCCTCTCAAGCTCATACTTAGTTCTAGTCAGGTCAAGATTTATTCTTCTAGATTTTTCCCTTTTAGAAAATAGTTCATCTTTTAACATCTTTAGATCTTGGTCATATCTGATTTGGTCACCACTAAGGCTAGCAATTGGACAGGATTTTGCCCGATCCGATCCGGTTCCAATTCGATTCCTGTATCTGTATATTCGGTACCAGTTGAACCTGTAAGGAATGTTCTTATAGGGTACCGAAACAAATACTGAAATGGAACCCAGGTTTTTATCTGGTTGATCCGATTTGGTAAGACCCGATTCCGATCTGGTTGATCCGGTTCAACGGTCAGTTCTCATTTTTTTTTTAATGTGAACGTTAGAATTTAGCCATTGGGCTGGGGTCCAAAACGGCTCAAATTTGCCCCCACCCCTCTCTAACCACTTAACACTATAAATATACCCATATTCTTTCATTTAACTCACAAATTCATAAACTATTTCATCAACATCTTACAAAATCTCTCAATTTTCAATCTCTCATAAATTCATAATTATCATTTTGTGATATTGACTTGGAGTTCGAATTTCGGAGATTTATTTGAAGTAAATCGGAAGCTTCAATTGGCATCTCTCAATTCCGACTTTGGTTATACGTCTACTTTTACGTAGACGTTCGGTACATTCGTTCGAACTTTAATTATTTATTTATTTATTAATTAAGTTATTTTATTTTTTTGTTATATTATCTTGATTATTTTTCATAATATTTAATTATCTTAAACTTGAACATGAATTCGGAAAGAAATAGTGGTAAAAGACCAATGTCGGAAAGAAGAAATCATAGGGGAGGAGGAAGTAGTTCTAGTTCTAAACATTTGCCACTAGATGGAATTCTTTATTTGAAATGGTTGAAGTTGCTTATGCTTATCAAGAGCCGATACAATTAGTTTTTAATGCTCATAATGCGGACCCAAATTTAAGAATTGGCTATGAAGATTGGGAAAATACAAAAGAACTTATTAAATTTTTAGATGTTTTTTTATAAAGCAACAAATGCTGTTTCTGGTCAATATTGTCCAACTATTTCTTCTCTTTTAGTAAATATTTGTGTTATTTCATCTGAATTTGCAAAATATAAAGGAAAATATTGATTTAAAGAATCACTTGCTTTTATCATTGAAAAATACAAAAAATATTTTTCCCCTATTACTCAAATCTATTTGACTGCTACTTTATTCAACCCAAATTACAAATTAAAATGTGTTGAAAGAATGGTTGAAAAGATTTATGCAAATTTAGAAATTAAAGATAATGAAATTCGTAGTGTTGAAGATTGTAAAAAAAGCATATTTACAAAAGCTAGAGATTTATATAATACATATAAAGCTATAGAAAAAAATATTCTAATAGTTGAACCTCCATCTAGTAGGCCTAGAAGTGATGATATAGATGAGTTTATGAATGATTATCTTGATCTTGAATCCTCTACCAATTTATGAATGATTATTAAACTTTAAAGTTTAAAGTTACAAATTGAAGTTTTATAAAAAGTTAAAGAATAAGTTAATAAATATTTAATAATATATTATTATTAATATTAAATATAATAATTAATAATATATATTATATAATAATTAAAGTTAATAAATAAATAAATAAAATTACCGGCAATGATCCAGTAAGAACCGGTTCCGGTCTGGTCCAAACTGGTTCCAATCCAATAACTATGGGACCGGGCGGAACTTACGGAAAATTCTGGTAAAATTGGTTTCGGTAATTTAACCCTGTAACGAGGAGCGGTTCTGATAAAATCGATCCTGTTGATCTGGTCCTGTCCAATTGCCAGCCTTAGCCACCACCATTCCCAGTAACACTTTGTTTCAAAATTTCAGATTTGAGAGCCAAAGTGCAGGAATCAAGTTGTTGTACCTGTTCCTTTCTTTCTTGAGATCATAACTAATTTTCTCAAGATCAGTATATTCAAATTTTAAGCTGGTCAAGAAAGTCACTAACTGATCACTGTTTTCATTCAACTCTTGAAAATTATCTATGAGATTTAAAATAAAGGAATAAGATAATTTTTTCTTTGAAAAACATTTTAGTTTATTTTTAAGTTCAAGAAGATGTACCTCCCTTATCTCAGTGTCTAATTCAGAGTTTGGTTCATAGTCCTCCATAGCCATCAAAGCAATATCTCCTATATCATTTTCATTTGAGTTGTGTTCATTTGAGTTGACTGAACCTGTTTCCCAAGCAGCATACATAGCGTTTTCAAATTCTTCTTATTTGCTTGAGGACAATTTTTTCTCATAGTTTCCACCCTTTTTGAAAAGCTTTTTGAGGTTTTTGCAGATCAGGACTATGTCCTCATCATCTAGATCAGATTCATCACTTTCCGTTGCTTTGAAAGAAATAATTATATCTTTGTTTCTTTCATTCATTTTTGTGTTATCAACATTCATTCATCTCGTAAGTCTTTAGATTCCCTACAAGTTCATCCAAATTCATGGTTGTCAAATCCTTTGCTTCTCTAATTGTAGTGACCTTAATCTCCCACGACCTAGGTAGATTCTCAGTACTTTATCAACAAGTTCCTCACTAGTGTATATTTTTTCCAAATACACCAGCTCATTCACAATGGTAGTGAATCTAGTAATCATATCTAGAAGTGGTTCACCAGTCTCCATCTTAAATGCTTCATATTCAGTGCATAGTCTAGCAATTTTAAATTTTCTTACTTGGAGAGTTCTTTCATATGCATTGACCAATGTGTCCCAAATTTATTTCGTTGTAGTACAACCAGAGATGCGATCGAACTCATTAGGTCCAAGCCCACATACAAGGATGCATTTAGCTTTAGCATTCTTTGCGAGCATTCTATATTCAGGTTCTCTATATTGAGCCATGGCCTTTGGAATTACTTTTCCTTCAGCATCCTTCATCATAGGAATAAGAGGATCATAGCTCTTATCCATAATTCATAGTCCTGGGCTTGTAGAAAGTCCTCCATTCTTTCCTTCCACCATGCATAGTAATGTCCATTGAATAGTGGTGGCCTATCGATGTGTTGACCTTCATTGTGTTCAAGAGGAGGTGCAGAATTTATAATGATCTTATCTTGAGTTATTAGACTCTACTAAGATAACCTGCTTTGATATCAATTGCTGGAATATTGACCCCCTAATTTGACTAAGGAATATGAATATTCTATCTATCCCTGTGAAGATTACAACAATTACGTTATGTAAAGCAAATAAAGTACTGACACAATATTTTATCGCAGAAAAATTCTGGCACATAAAGGGAAAAAATCACGACCTACACCTCTGTAGGATTTAACTCCACTTCGTTAAACTCTGAGCCTCGACAAAAGATTACAAACCTATGTAACCTGAGGAATTATAAACTCTAATTCCTAGATGCCAACAACCAACTAGATTCTCTACCCCACTTCAAGTTATGAATTCAGATTACAACTCTTGCAATCCTAGGAACTAACTCTAATTTCTAAACTCCAACACAACCCCCCAAGGTTTATATTCTCAAGTCTTTAAGTCGCCCAATTTGAAGACTCTATTCCTACTCTAGTTTATACTTCATTGGATCTAGAAAGAATTGAAGATACAATTCAATCAAAACTCAATACAAGCAAACTTGACTTAAGAACTATAAAGCATAAGCCTATGAATATGGATCAGGTTCTTCAATCTTGCTTTCCTTGCGTTGGCTGTACTTTGTAATCAGAAATCACTCAAATATGAACTCCCTCTATTTGATTGTATTTTGCTTGTAACTCTCTGTTTAAGTGCGCAACCTTCTTTGGAGAAAATCTTGCCCTATTTATGATAAAGGATCTTCCCTTCTTCAATTGGATCTCGGTTACGTTTGTAGTGGTTCCTACTTCTTGTAGGATTAGGCATCCTATTTTAACTAGGTTATTCATTATGCGCTTCCTCTTCTTTGTATGACTCCTTTATAAAAGGAAACTTTATGTACTGGTTTTCTTGTCGAGAAAGCAACTCATCCACAGCTTTATAACTTCTAATTCGCGTGGTTGACGTTCTCCTTATTCCAATCGGATTCGATCTAAAAGGAATACATCGGCGTAACCTGCTCCTTTTCATCTATTCCCTTATTTGTCAATCATCAAAATCTTTCTCGATCTAACAATACCTCCTAACCATATTGAAATTTAATGAGTTTATCAAATTTTTCGAAAGGTGAAACATTAGTTGGATAAAATTTTAAAATTGAATAAAGTTAAACTAATTGTAATAAAAGAAGGAGGGTGAAGATGTGATTAAAAGAAAAAATTATAAAGAAAAAAAGTTAAAATAATTAGAAAAACAAGAAACTATATTTTATAACAAAATACTTGTAAAAATAAAATTTATATTCATTATTTTAGATTGCTCTTTTTAAGAAAGTGCATACATTCTCTATGTTAGGTAGATAAAAAATAATATAATAATATCAATTTAAAATAATTTAAAAAAACAGTAAAACCCTCATATAATTTAAATATTTTTTTAAAAATTTGGAACAATTTCGTGTCACTTTCTTTTCTAAAAAAATAGAAAGATGTTAAAAGAAGATCCGACAACTAGACAGACGAAAGTAAGTTGGACAGACATGGGAGCCGCAACTTCAGATTACTCTTTCCAAAAACCTGGACAAAAAACATTAAGTTCAACGTCATAAACATCAGACTTAGACTAATCCATCCATTATTTCTTATTTTTTATTACCCTCTCCGTTTCACAAAAATAATCTAGTTTGATTTGGTACAAAATTTAAAAATTTAAAAAATTAAAAAAGATTTTTAAATTTTGTAATCATAAATTAAAGTTATGTCAAATGTATAAAATTATCCTTTAATTTTGTGGTCTTAAACATACTACGTGAAAAATTAAAATTAAAATGTTTCAAAAAAAAAAGATATCTTCTTTTTGAAACAAACTAAAAAAAAAGGAGATCATTCTTTTTTAAACGGAAGGAGTAGTATCTTATACTAATTGCACAATGTTATCATCAATTTTTGTTTCTCCAACATAATCCTAACTTCTTATTTTAAGATAGTTGTATTTTGACTTATCATTTGATATATATATAAATTTGTAAATAGTTGAACAAGTAAATATATGAATTCTACATGACATAATACATGTAAGACATCATATAAGATTCAAAATGTCATGTACTATGCATGTATCTATTTGTTCAACTTCTGCACACCCAAAAATAAATACATGAGTCCTAAATTTATGATATGTTTAATATTATAAATTAAAAAATAAAATTTCTTTCTTTTAAACTTAGTGTTCAATAAGTTTAAAACACGAGTATTATATTTAGGGTGCATACTCCACCGTCTATTTATAGAGTCCTATATTCAACGGTTATTAGGTCATCTTACACATTTAATGGAGTGGAGACAAGTTCCGGAAAACATAATTGATTAAAATTTGGCATAAAGAGATGTAAGGAAAAAGACATTTAAGATGCAAACATACTTAGCTCATTAATCAAACAGCTAGTAGCTTATTATTTAATAAAAATAATATTATTAAATAATTGGATGCATGACTAAGACATTGCACCTAACAAAACCCAGAGAAAGCTGACCAGTATCTGACATCTTTCTTTTATGAAATATAAATAAAAATAAATGTTGAAACTGTTGACATTAAAAGTACGATCGTATTAAGACTCACTTTTTATATACTTATATAATATAGTAAACATATTTTTGTGCACTTTAATCATTATGTTAATCATATTTTGAGTTCTCATTTGAAGAAGCTTGCTGCCGCCCTAAGGCGTTTATTGTTGACATTAATTATATTTTGAGTTTTTTTCCATGTTTCTTAAAAATTTATTGAAAAAGTAATTTGATTGAATTATTCCTATTTATTTATTTATTTATTTATTTTTATCTCAATATAACTCTACACTTTTTTCACCACATTAATAATCTCTTTTCACATTTATTGAGTAAAATTAAGGTAAAATATAGTAATTAATTATATTTTAATTTTCTAAAATTGCCCCTCTGTGCATTTCTACTTGTCATATATGAATTTGTCACACCTATTAATAATAATAGTTGGTATGACACCACATTATCTCTATTAATTAATATTTAGTATTAAATTTTGAAAAATAATTTGGAGAATAACTATTAATGTTATAGATAAGACATGATTTTTTTTTTTTTTTTATAGATTTATGAAAATTTATGTTTTAAGTGAATCGATAAAAATGGACGAGAGAGTATTTTGGATCATCTGCAGAATAAATAAATAGAAGGGGAATGAGTATTATAAATTTGAAAAGACGTGGTTGAGCTGAAGGGGAAGAATGTAAGGATTAAAGTATCAAAACAAAGTTCAATCAATGATTAATATAATCACTTTTTAATTATAAAAATAAAGCAATAGGGGATTATTGTTGGAAAGACGCTTGCTATAGTGGGTCATTAACCCCACTAAGAATAAACGTTTGTGATATTGATTAATCCACGTGATTGATGGTGGGAACTCACCCAAAACCCTAGTCTTTCTTTTTAGCCTAACCATTTAAACACTTGTCCTAACTAAATTTTTTATCTATTTTGACAACCTCAAAAATTTGAAGTAGTAGAAGAACAATATTTAGTTGAACGAACCGAATGGATTATCCCTTTATAGAAAGGAAAGTTGATCCAACTGAATTTTGACAAAAATTATTGTAACAATTCCAAATTTTGGGCGGGACCTATTGTCACGTCCTAAGCCTACACCCTAGGCGTGACCAGCATTATGAGATTATTGCTGATCTTCAAGTGAACCCTTGACCTAACTAACTAATTAGCGGAAGACTATCACATGCATACAAAGGCTTATATTGATGAGTTCTTAAAATAATAAACTGAAACTTATGCGCTGTCTGAAAATACTCAGTATATAAATAAATAGTAACATGAGTCAAAACATCTGAGAAGGAAAAACTAAACCAATTTTGTAATCTTATCTATTTATGAAGTCTCTACCAACGGAAGATAGATGTCGGGACAAAACTCATGACTATCTAAAAAATACTACTAAAACAATGAGACTTGAGTCCTCCGAAAGCAATGAGAACTCATAAAAAACTGACGAATGAGTGATCTCAACAAAGGGAATGTTGATGATCCGGAATACCTGCATATGCATCATGAAACGATGCAACGTTGAATGATGTCAGTACATGGAATTTATGATATGCAATAACGCTAAACGAAACAAGTAATAAACTAAATGGAAGGCTGAAAATAACTTGATTGAAGTAAAACATGAACATGAAATGCAATCATTAAAGTTTTATAATATGATATGCAATAATACCAAAGCACTAAAATAATATACTTTAATTTTTATGGAGAGTTTCTCTAACCGAAAATCATCACTATGAGCCTCGTGATGATACAACATCTTGCTTGCGTTGGTAGAGCCGCCATATACCTTGCCAAAGCATAAAAGACAACTCCACTTATGGATCCAACTAAAAATCAGACAACTCCACTTATGGATCCAACTAAAAATCCCTCAATGGGGCTGGTAAGGAGTCATCCGAATCAATGATACTATCTTATCTTACGCTAGCTACGTAGTTCATGGGTTCGATTTGTCTTAACTCATACTCAAATCGGTGCTCAATACAACCCCCAAAATATGCAATAATGCTCATATAGTATCTGTACTGAGTTAATACTCAAATGCTCTTTAGGGAAAACTGATCTTTACTATGTTGGCTAAACTTTTTCTAAAACTATTTATGCTCTTCTCAAATTGACAATGATTTTCTTTAAACAAAATAATGCATTTGGAACCATCAGGGTTCCCTTAAAACTTTTCACAAATGATTAGTTAAAATACTTGAACTTACTTTAATTTAGAATTCAGTGCAAGAAAATAGCTATGAACGATTTTTCAACAACTCTCAATTTAGTAGGGTTCATGTGATAAATAATCATGAACAACAATTCAATGCATCAAATATCATAGCCTCGATAATAAGAAATCAGAACTTAAATCAATGAATGAAAGACAAGTTCAGAATACATGGAAGACTTGGGGTATGAACCCTAAAATTTACTCTTAGTGACTAAATTTAGATGTAGGGTGTGAGGACTAACATAGTTCATCACTATGAATAACCTTACATACTTGGAAGGTCATGGTTCTTGAAGGAGCTTGAAGAAAATGTTTGAAACCCTAGTTTTCTCCTCTTGAATCCTTGTTCTAATTCTTGGGAACTATTATTAGAGGGTTAGGGTCGAACTAAACTGAAAAGGACCTTATGTAGGTGTAAAATCGTCAGGATTTAGGTTTAGAATGGATGGGAAAAGACCAAATTAACCCCACTTAAACCGACAAAACCGTCTATGAAAGGGAATCTACAGTCCGTACTAACTTCCATAGACCATATTGTCCTCTCGTGGTTCCCACTACTGGAAATCAAGTCTCTGACTAAAAACCATGGACCACCATATACGACCCGTAGTTCTGTGTATGGCCCACACAAGATGTTCGTAGAACTCAAGGTGTCAAAATTCACTATGTCTGAAACTCAATCCACGGGCCTCATCCATGATCTATAGACCCATGCACGAGCCATCCTGTTGGCTTGTAAGACTTCATATGAGGGTTGATATTTATTGAAATTTCCAAATACAACTACGATTAGGTTCCACGATCCGTGGTTCCATGTACGGCTTATACATGCCACTCGTGGAACCTTGCAGCAACAACATGTCTACACCTTTCAACTTCAAACTAACTTTTACACTTCTGATATGTTACACCTATTACACCCTGTACTATTTAATAGTGTATTTTAAAGATATATATGCACCTAGCTGGACCACTTACTCAATTAATCATAAGTGATTGTCTCAGAATAGTCATTTAATTCATTTAAGTAGTTAAATTAGTCAATTAGTTTAATTAACTGATTTTAAGAAATATATTTTAAAAGGTCAAAAAAGGAAAATTTGTATTCGATTGTCGACCTTCCTATTTCCCAAACCTTTTTCATCTACCAAATATGTCAAAATGACTCATTTTTCTACACTTTTCTCAATCGTGTTTCTATCTACTAAATATGTCAAAATGACTCATTTTTCTATACTTTTCTCAATCGTGTTTCTAAATTTCTTGTGGTAATGTGGATGTGTGATCTTGATAGCATGACTAAAATCGTGCATGTGTTATTGTTCTGGTGTCCTTTCACCTATATTCCCGAATCAGTGACCTACATAACTTGAAGGTTAGTCCTTTTTTCGTGTCGTCTAACCTTACAATTGAATTTTTCATCAGAAATTATTTAGGATTTGATTACTATTGACATTATTGTTGATTTTGAAGTCAGAAATTTTAGGGTTTGTCGATAATTTAGGGTTTTTTACTAGTATGAGTTCTTGTCTTATAATGGTGATTGGTTACAATATATGTTTGAGTTGTATATGGATAACAATTATATGAGTAGATAAATTAAGGTTTTTCCTTGTCTAAATAGAATAATCCATTTCTCCCAAACTATTCGATTTGTAAGAACTGATTGTATTCTCCATTTTCTAATATTTATGTATTGTAAATGTGACATAATTTTAGGAATGGGTGCTTTTGCATATATACCAATGAGATATTAGCATGTCGGGATTTTGAATAGTAGGAGTCGAAAGCCATGATATAGGGCGGAGAAATCACTGAAATATTCAATGTGGATGTGGATAGAATATCTTACTTTGAACAAACTAATGGTATTAAAGAGTTATGGTATACTATGAGTTGCACCTTTTATGTTAGGCCAACTAGGAGTGACTTTCTATTAGATATACAAAGTGATGGATATATTTTTGAATTTTCACAAAGCTCTCAAGATGGGGATATTATTGAGGTGTATGTTTGTCACATGGTTGATCAAGTAGATGGCCCAATTTTTTTTTTTGGAATACACTCTTACCAATGACGAATCTTTTGGTGCTTCTAATAAAGAAGGGGACAAGGGACCATGAAGGGGAGAGAGTTGTTCATATTAATGAAAATTTTAAGTTTGAAGCTGCAACTACTCAACCAACAACTTCTCAAAGTTGTGCAACTTCTTAGCCTGAGATTGTTTCACCTACTCAAGCATCAGGTATTGCAATTAATGAACACTAGACTATTACACCTACTCAAGCATCAACTATAACATCTGTTGATCCTATTGTTGTTGAACCAACTCAACCAACAACTAATCCAAATGTTGAATCTATTTTTGATGATGACATTCCAGTGTTAGACTCTAACTAGTAAATTGAAAATAGTTCAAATTCAGACCATCAAGATTTGTTCAATGATTATGATGTTGAATATAAAGTGATGTCTATGAAGAAAAACATAAACATGAGGGCTGAGAGGAGGTTATACCAAATGAGGAAAAGAAGTGAAAGACTTCCAAATGACTCAGAAGAAGTTCTGATTGCTGAAGTTGGTCCAAATTTTGGTTTTGATGAGACTGATCCTGTTGATAACAAATTAGAAGGTAAAATTATTGGGGATGAGCCTGTGTATTGTAGTTTTGATGCATATAGTGTTGAAACTAATTCAGATGATGAGACAATAAGGGATAATAGAAGGGTATTTTTGATAAAACTGCTGAAAAAGGTTGTGTGGCAATTGTGCATGATTTTTGAGGGTGTGAATGACTTTAGGAACACTGTTACAAAATATTCACTTCAAAAAGGTGTCCCATTAGAAAAGCTTACTAATGAGCCCAAAAAGGTGAGGGTTAGTATGATTAGAATCTACTATCCTAGGCATAGATGTGTCAAGACCACACGAAATTACACGTGCAATGCTAAGTTCTTCTATATGCACTACAAAGTTAGAATCAGTAAACAACCAAACATTAGAATATTCAAATTTCAATAGTTATTTAGAACAAAGTTGGGAATACATGTTGGGAAGACTATGACTAGGAGAGCAATACATAGAATACTACATGAACTAATGGGTGATCATCTAAAAGGGTTTGATAGAAACTTTGACTATATGGATGAATTGTTTAGGACCAATCCAGGTGACACTTGTGTAGTAAAAGTTGATGATTCTAAAGGTAATGATAAGCTGATTTTTAGAGTTTCTATATGTCTTTTGATATTTGCAGAAAAGCTTTTCTAGGTGGTTATAGAAAATGTATTAGTTAAGATAGATGTTTCTTGAAGGGAGTAACCAAAGTAAAATTTTTGATTGTTGTTTCTAAAGGCCAATAATCAAATGTTGTCTATTGCATGGGATGTAGTAGAGTATGAGAATAAAAAAATACATGGACATAATTATTTAAATTGTTGATAGATGACTTGTGATTAGGTGATGGCAGAGATTACACACTCATTTCAGATATGCAAAAGGTATGTTTTTTTGTTAATTTACATATGTTTAATGCATTATTTTTGTTACTGCAATAGTGATGTCTTTGTTCATTGTAGAGGCTGAGAGAAATAGTCATGAATCTTTGATCAGAGGTGGAGCATAGGATATATGTGAGACACATCCTTGATAACTGGGAAAAACATTGGAGAGGTTTGAAAAAAAGGAATCAATTTTGGAAATGTGCAATAAACACCTTTGAGGGAGAATTGAAGGCAAATTCGGCTTAAATGAAATTACTAGGTAACAAAAATATTGTTCTAGATTTACTTCACTATAATGTATAATCTTGGTGAAAAATGTACTTTAGGATTGATGTTAAGTCTGACTGCATAGATACCAATATGACTGAAAGCTTCGATGCTTGGATCTTAGCTACAAAGCATAAAACCATTATCACTATGTTTGAAGATATAAGAGTGAAGGTAATGATTAGACTAGGACAATTCCCTCTATTTCAAGAAACGTTATTAACCAACATTTCTTCAATGGAATTGAGAGTACTAGAAAAAAACATAGAAAAGCCAATGAGATTTCATATTGATTTCAATGGAGAGAGAGAGACATTGAAATTTTCGATGAATATGTACATACTATTGATATGAAGAGTAGGACATGTAATTGTAGATCAGGGATGTTCAAGGGAATATCATGTCCACATGTCATTGCTGGTATTCTTTACTAGAAATGGAAACAAATTAACTATGTTGATAATTGCTACAGTAAAAATAACTTATCTAAGAACCTATTGTCATTACCTTCAACAAGTGACCAACACGAAAATATGGCCTGATTTAATAAATCGTCATGTGGAATCTCTAGTTGTTAAGTATATGCCATAAATGCCATAAAAGATTAGAAAAAGAGAGTTTAGGAGTCATAAAAGTCTGGAAAATTATTAAAGAAATGTGTTTACACAACTTGTAGCACCTATCAGGGAAAAAATCACAACAAAAAGAGTTGTCTTTAAAGGTATGTATTTTACATGTTATCTCTTATTTATGGTTTAAATTTGAGTTATGTTGTTGTTGGACCAAGTAATGAAGTTGGTACTTCTGGGTACTTCCTAGACCTAGGAGTAGGCCAAAGAAGACACCTACTCTCTAGGTGGAATGCCAAAAACAAATGTTAATCCTGATGCACCCCTAAAGCTTGGGGAAGGCCAAGAAAAACAACAAACAAGCTAAGGAATAGTGATTTTGATGTTGAGGTAGCTGCAAAGGGCAAAGGAAAGACTCGTGAACCCGTTGCAGCATCAACTATAGACAGAGGTATGACTTTTGAACCTGTTGCAGCACTAGAAAGAGATATGGAAAGAGTTGTTATTATAACCACTTCCTCACCTGCTAGAGGAAGAGGCATAGATATTGGAAGGGCTATTATAACACCCGTAAGAGGAAGAGGCATATGCAGTGAAAGGACTTCTATAACACTTGTAAGAGGAAGAGTTATATGCATTGGAAGAGATTCTACAACACCTGTTAGAGGAGAGGAATAGGCATTAGAAGGGCTTCTACAACCACTTCCTCACCAGTAAGAAGATGAGGTATGAGATGGGTGATGTAACTATTTAAGTACCAAGAAGAGACAAAGTATAACACCCCGTATTCAAAAAGGGAACTTAAAAACTTTAGGAATTTCAGGTGTCACCTACGAGGGGGCCAACCACACCCCGTGGTTAGACCCACGCCCCATGGGTGGGGTTCGTGGATGACCACCCTAGAGAATCTGCCTAAGGCAGTGACCACGGGCAGGACCCATGCCCTATTGATGGGTCCACGCCACGTGGTTGGGGTCGTAGGTCTAAGCCCAAATTCTGGTGTCTCTGAACCTAAACCACGCTTGACCAGGATAGACCGTAGGTCCATCCATGGTCCGTCAGCATGGTCTCGTGGGTAGGCAAATGGGGCAGTTTTGGTGGTTAAGTTTAAGGGTACATTGGGGTTTTTCGATTTTAATTAAGATTAAGTGGTGTCGTTTTACCCTAATCTAGACCACCTATATAAGTACTTTAGAGCCCTAAATTAAGTCATCATAAGTCATTATTTCAAGACCCCAAAATAAACCCAAGCTAGGTCAAGTCAAGTATCCGAAGCTTCAGAGCTTGGTAAGAAGAAGAATGAGGACGATGGCTTATTCATTCATGGATTCCTTTCATCCATGAAGCCCCTGTTTCAAGCTTGGTAGGATTTGTAATCAAGGTACGATGGCTTATTCATTCATGGATTCCTTTCATCCATGAAGCCCCCATGTTTTCCTTAATTTAGAAGAAGAATTCCCCATGTCAAACTAGGGTTTCTTTTAATGTTATGGGTTATGGTCCAATAGAGTGGATTATAATTGTTTATTTATAGAATTGCATGTTTTTAGTATGATTATACATGTATTCATGCTTAACCTATGATTCTAAGGTGGAATTGATATAGTTCGGTTTTATGCCATGAGAGGGTAAATTGAGGGCTTAGATGTGATCTTCTAAGATTTATGAATTACTTTATGGATTGCTTGAGATTAGATAACATAGATATGGATTGCTTAAGAGTACAGCACATAGAAATGAATTGAATTATATTAAAGCTTATATGATGAATTATGGTTGGTAATGCTTGAGATTGAGCCTATATGATGATATATGATTAGAATTGCTTAAGGAATGAAGATGTGATTAGATCGTCTTAAGAACTAGGCCTATGTGATGATCATGAAAAGTATTGCTTTGAGAGTTAGGCTAATATGATTAACTATGAATGTTAAGGCTTTGAGAGTGAAACTTAAATGCATGTTGATTGTATATAGTATTGTTGTGGAAGGCACCCATATGATCTATATTATGAATGTCTACATGTTCTTATAAAATATATGTAAATGCTTTAAGAACCCTTTGAGAGTAAGGTGTCAATGATTATGCTAATTTTGTTGTGATGATTGAAAGGACATTCTCATGAACACATAATGAACATGATGTGAAAGGTTTTCTCACCTAAAATAAATCTAAGAGTAAAAGTGATCATGGATGGTGATGTGCTCACGCATGATCTAATAAGCCTTCCTAGTGAACTAAGACATGCTTGAATATAGTATCTCGTAAGTGTTCAAAGGCTTCATGTATGAATTATGTTAGCTTGAAGTAGTGATGAGATATCCCTTTATGAATAGCTTGACTTGGTAAGACAAGACCATCCATGGTAACTTGAGATAGTAGAACTCATGGATAGCCTTGGATTGAGAAATCGTACCCTTCTAATATTGCTTGGACTAGCATAATAGAATGCTTGCATGATAGCTTGACTTGGTGAGGCCATATCATTTCATGTTAGCTTAGATTGAGCAATACTACCCTTCCTTGAGTAGCTTGAACTTGCATGAGAGTGTGCTTTCTATGATAGCTTGGTCTAGCATAATAAGATGCTTTTCCTTGATAGCCTTGAATTGGTAAATTGTAACCATTCATGAGTGATGTTATGTTGTGGACTAGTAGAGAAATACTCTTCTATGATTACTATAAATATGAGGGACAAGTCCCTAATCTAAGTAGCATGCTTATGATGAATCAAGATTACTTCAAGGAAGTATTGTAAGTATGTTTCAATATGAGATTTACTTGTATGATTTTAGATTAGCTTGGATTGTTGCTATACTTGCCTTCCTTGATATGGTTTACTTAAGGTGAATGTTCCCTTTTCTATGAGAATAAGATAAGGATGAGATCAAAAGATGATGAATATGAATGAGGGCCTAAATGGTTTGCTTCGCATGGGTGAGACTTATGGGGTCTTATTCATGCATTGCACAAGCATGCTTTGAGGGTTACTTATGAAGTGTTTTTCTTATGTCATATTGATCTAGATGCATTGATTATGCCTATGACTATGTTGTTATCCCTTATGCTTATAGTTTATGGCTTATGTTGATGTCTCTTATGATTTTGGTATATGTCTTATGTTGACTAATGCCTATATTAAGCTTATGTTGATGATTTATGCTAGCCATCATATTTAGTACTTTATTGTACTAACGCATACTCTTGCCTACATTCTTATCAAATGTAGGTTCTGGCGATATTGACTTCCATTCGTGTGGCTAGGATTTTAGTAGAAGCAAGCAAGTGAAGATTTGGTGAGTCCTCATAGCATCGAGGACTTGATCACCTTTTTCTTTAATGTCTTTCTTTATATTAGAACTTTTGTATGGGATGTGTCCCTAAGACTTTCATGTATTATATGGTTTGAGATAATGTTAAAGACTTTCACTTTGTTTTATGAGACTTTGGTTGTATTGGAAAATGTTTTAAATTTCCGCACTTTTCTACTATCTTATGTTATGATATGCTAAGGGGCTTGTGTGAGAGTTCTCGGAGTCTTGTATACCTTGTTACATCTAGGGGGTACCACTGGGTTGTGACAAACTTGGTAATCAGAGCACAAAGTTTAGAATGGTTAGTAGAGTCTTGTTCATAAGTGTGAAGCGCGCCACATTTATGAATGAGAAGCTATTAGATGCTTAGGAAACTTCACTTCTTCATTCTCTAAGTCGTGTCATAGAGTTCAACTCTATTAGGTCTTTCTCCTAATTCGTGCCAGATGGTTTTCACGATACGTTTATTACAAGGGCTAATGCTAGAAGGAATAAAGTAGGCAATGTGGATCAAGAAGTTCCTCCCCAAGCTCCTCCTCAAGCTCTAATTGACCCTTTAGATGGGAATGACTCATGTGGAATTTTGGGAAACTATTCAAATGATGGCTCAAGCCGTAACGGCCCAAGCCAATAGAGAGGTGATAACTCCCGTGAACCCAATTGTGGGTACGACCGCTTCAAGAGTAAGGGATTTTATGAGGATGAACCCTCCGAAATTTTATGGGTCAAAGATGGAGGAGATCCCCAAGAGTTTATAGATGAGGTCCATAAGCTATTAGACATTATAGGAGTTACTCCGGTAGAGAGGGCGGGACTAGCCGCTTACTAACTTAAAAGAGTTGCCCAAGTGTGATTTAATCAATGGAAAGAGGCTAAAACGGAGGAGATGGGTCTCGCAGAGTGGGAGAGGTTAAAAAAATGCTTTTCTTGATAGGTTCTTCCCTCTAGAGATGAGAGAAGCTAAGGTGCTCAAATTTATTAACCTTAGGAAAGGTAGTATGAGTGTTAAGGAATACGCCTTGAGGTTGACCCAACTATCTAAGTATGCTCCTTTAATTATGGTTGATCGTAGGGCTAAGATGAGTAAGTTTGTGTTGGGAGTGTCCGATCTAGTGGTGAAATAATGTCGTACGGCTATGCTTGTTCATGATATGGATATTGCTTGTCTTATGACTCATACTCAGCAAATTGAGGAGGCAAAACTAAAAGGGAGAGCTAGGGAGAAAAAGAGGTCTAGAAATGATGATGGTGATTCCTGTCATGTGAGGTCCGATGGACATGGTCGTTTTAGGAATCAACAAAGGTTTTTTGGGCAAGACTACTTCAATGCTCCGAAGTACAGTAAAGATAGGGTGTCTATCTCTAAACCGCAAGGAATTAGTAGTGAGCCCCTATGGCCTACTTGTGCTAAATATGGAAAGAGACATGAGGGTAGGTGTTTGGCCGATAGTGAGGGTGCTTTAGTTGTGGTGAAAGTGGCCACAAAATAAGAAATTGCCCAAAATTTGAAAGCTAAGGGAAGAGAGGGTAAACAAGTTGCTCCTAGTGGTTCAGATGGGAATGCTCCAAAGAAGAATAGGTTTTGTGCTCTCCAAGCTAGAGCTGAACAAGAGTGTCCCCCCAAATGTGACTACCGGTATGTGTTTTATGCTTTATAGATTTCGGTGTTGTTTTGTCTTTTGTGACTTGATATGCTAGACTTTGATGTTGTCTTTAGTATGAATAGGCTGCATTATTGTATTGTTTTATTAATAGTAAAACCCTACTTAGCCATTTGCATTTTGGGTATGTTGATAAGACTTGATATGTAGGGTGTTTTGATAATACCTAGGTGTGGTGATTAAGTAGACTCCTATGAAGGGTAGTAGTGTAATTCACCTTGGCTTAGAATAGTCTTGTGTGGTGGATGTAAAAGCTTAGTGATAACTTGTTCCGACCTTAGAATCGGAAAAAATGGTGCTTAGAAAGTCCGTATAGGCTTACTCCTAAAAGGGAGATGATGTGCTTAGATAGCAAGGTCGATGAGTGTCCTTAATGTTCATGCTTTGGGTTGTTATAAATTCTTACCTTGAGAGGTGTAATGAGTTTGGGAGAGTTTAGTCCCCATTTTGTAAACCCATATGAGATCTTAGACCGGCAAGTCAAGAAAAAGAAGAACAAGGAAGTTGTTCCATTAAAGTGTTAAGTAGTGATCTTTTAGTAAAGGTTTTAGTTGAGGGTGTTATTTGGGAGGTCGAGGGCCAATAAGATGTCCCGATATGCTCATCTTTTTCCTTGTATTCCTCATTTAGCATTGAGATGATGAGTTCCTTATGGTTTATTCTTTATATGAAGTCATGTTTGTTTTAGATGTTTTCATGATTTCCTTATGTTGTGCATGTTCATGAAGAGCTTGTGTTTTTGAAAGAAAATGAGTTTGCATGATTGATTGATCTTCCTCATGTTGTAGTGCATTGATGAGTTGCCTATAGACTTCATGAGATGAGTTGTGAAATATGTCTTAGCTTGGAGTTGAGAGATTCTTCCTTGGATGTATGTTATGAGTATAAATTGCATATAGGCTCCATGAGATTGTGTTGAGTATACTTATAGCTTGGAGATGGTAAGTTCCTCCTTGAACATGAGTAGATGTTGAAAATTACTTCCATTTTGGGTTGTTACATGTAGTTCCTACCTTCCTTGTGATGCATTGAACATGTTTAGCTTAGAGTTGATGATTCCTCTTTGGTTGTGTGCATTTAGATGTGTTGCATGCATGGTGGGTTTCTAGTCTAGAGTCGTGACCTTAAGAATTGCTTAGAATGTCATTCGAGGACGAATGATCCCAAGGGGGAGATATTGTAACACCCCGTATCCGAAAGAGGAAACTTAGAAACTTTCATAATTTTCAAGTGTCACCCACGAGGGGTCCAACCACGCTCTGTGGTTAGACCCACACCCCGTAGGTGGAGTTCGTGGATGACCACCCTAAAGAATCTACCTAAGGCAGTGACCACGGGCAGGACCCACACCTCGTGGATGGGTCCACGCCTCATTGTTGGGGTTGTAGGCCCAAGCCCAATTTCCAGTGTCTCCGAACCCAAACCACGCTTGACCAGGACAAACTGTAGGTCCATCCACGGTCTGTCAGCATGGTCTTGTGGGTGGAAAAATGAGGCAATTTCGGTGATTCAGTTTAGGGGTACTTTGGGGTTTTTTGATTCTAATTAGGATTAAGTGGTGTCGTTTTACCCGAATCTAGACAATCTATATAAGTACTTTAGACCCCTAACTTAAGTCATTCTAAGTCATTATTTCAAGATCCCAAAAGAAACCCAAATTCTCTCTTTAGAAGAAGAAGAAGAAGAAGAAGAAGAAGAAGAAGGAGAAGGAGAAGGAGAAGGAGAAGGAGAAGGAGAAGGAGAAGGAGAAGGAGAAGGAGAAGGAGGAGAAGGAGGAGGAGGAGGAGAAGGAGGAGGAGGAGGAGAAGGAGGAGAAGGAGGAGAAGAAGGAGAAGGAGGAGAAGGAGGAGAAGAAGGAGAAGAAGGAGAAGAAGGAGAAGAAGAAGAAGGAGGAGGAGGAGGAGGAGGAGGAGAAGAAGGAGAAGAAGAAGCAGAAGAAGGAGCAGAAGAAGGGAGGAGGACCCCTAACTTAAGTCATTCTAAGTCATTATTTCAAGATCCCAAAAGAAACCCAAATTCTCTCTTTAGAAGAAGGAGGAGGAGGAGGAGGAGGAGGAGGAGGAGAATCAAGCTAGGTCAAGTCAAGTCTCCATTGTTTCAAGCTTGGTAGGTTTTTTAATCAAGGTATGATGGATTATTCAATCATGGATTCCTTTCATCCATGAAGCCCCATGTTTTCCCCAATTTAGAAGAAGAATTCCCCAAGTCAAACTAGGGTTCTTCTAATGTTATGGGTTATGGTCCAATAGAGTGGATTATGATTGTTTATGATCGTTTATGATAGAATTGCATGTTTTTAGTATGATTATACATGTATTCATTCTTAACCTATGATTCTAAGGTGGAATTGATACAGTTCGATTTTATGCCATGAAATGGGAAATTGAGGGCTTAGATGTGATCTTCTAAGATTTATGAATTACTTTATGGATTACTTGAGATTAGAGCACATAGATATGGATTGCTTAAGAGTAAAGCACATAGATATGAATTGAATTAGATTAAATCTTATATGATGAATTATGGTTGGTAGTGCTTGAGATTGAACCTATATGATGATATATGATTAGAATTGCTTAAGGAATGAAACATGTGATTTAACATCTTAAGAACTAGGCCTATGTGATGATCATGAGAATTATTTCTTTGAGAGTAAGGCTAATATGATGAACTATGAATGTTAAGGCTTTAAGAGTGAAGCTTATATCTATGTTGATTGTATGTAGTATTGTTGTGGAAGGCTTACCCACATGATCTATATTATGAGTGTATGCATGTTCTTACAGAATCTATGTAAATGCTTTAGGAATCCTTTGAGAGTAAGGTGTCTATGATTATGCTAATGTTGTTGTGATGATTAAAAGGACATTCTCATAAACACATAATGAACATTATGTGAAAGGTTTTCTCACCTAAAATGAATCTAAGAGTAAAAGTGATCATGGATGGTGATGTGCTCACACATGATCTAATAAGCCTTCCTAGTGAACTAAGACATGCTTGAAGATAGTATCTCGTAAGTGTTAGAAGGATATGTTAGCTTGAAGTAGTGATGAGATATCCCTTCACGAATAGCTTGACTTGGTAAGACAAGACCATGCATGGTAGCTTGAGATAGTAGAAATCATGGATAGCCTTGAATTGAGAAATCGTACCCTTTCAATGTAGCTTGGACTAGCATAATAGAATGCTTGCATAATAGCTTGACTTGGTGAGGCCACATCATTTCATGATAGCTTATATTGAGCAATAGTATCCTTCCTTGAGTAGTTTGGAGTTGCATGAGAGTGTGCTTTCCATGATAGCTTGATCTAGCATTGTAAGATGCTTTTCCTTGATAACCTTGAATGAGTAAATTGTAACCATTCATGAGTGATGTTATATTGTGGACTAGTAAAGAAATTCGCTTCCATGATTACTATGAATATGAGGGACAAGTCCCTAATCTAAGTAGCATGTTTATGATGAATCAAGATTAATTCAAGGAAGTATTGTAAGTATGTTTCAATTATGAGATTTGCTTGTATGATGTTAGCTTAGCTTGGATTGTTGCTATAGTTGCCTTCCTTGATATGTTTGACTTAAGGTGAGTGTTCCCTTGTCTATGAGAAATAAGATAAGGATGAGATAAAAAGATGATGAATATGAATGAGGGCCTAAATGGTTTGCTTAGCATGGGTGAAATTTATGGGGTCTTATTCATGCATTGCACAAACATTCTTTGAGGGTTACTTATGAAGTGTTTTTCTTATGTCATGTTGATCTAGATGCATTGATTATGTGTATGACTATGTTGTTATCCCTTATGCTTATAGTCTATGCCTTATGTTGATGACTATTATGATTTTGGTATATGTCTTAAGTTGACTAATGCCTATATTATGCTTATGTTGATGATTTATGCTAGACATCATATTTAATACTTTATTGTACTAACACATACTCTTGCCTATATTCTTATCATATGTAGGGTCGGGTGATATTGACTTCCATTCTCGTGGCTAGGATCTTAGTAGAAGCAAGCAAGTGAAGATTTGATGAGTGCTCATAGCATCGAGGACTTGATCACCCTTTTCTTTTATGTCTTTCTTTATGTTAGAATGTTTGTATGGGTTGTTTCCCTAAGAATTTCATGTATTATATGGTTTGATACAATGTTAAAGACTTCATCTTCGTTTTATGAGACTTTGGTTGTATTGGAAAATGTTTTAAATTGCTGCACTTTTCTACTATCTTATGTTATGATTTGCTGATGAGCTTGTGTGAGACTTCTCGGAGTCTTGTACACCTTGTTACATAATAGGGGGTACTCCTGGGTCGTGACATAAGGTTTTGAAATTACATATAGGTGTTATAGGAATGCCAAAAAGCGCATCTTAATAAGTGGTTTGAAAATTCAACAAGTTACTTGAAATTATGAGGGATGAGATAAAAGTGAATAAAAGGCAGAAAATAACTTCTCCGCAATCCAAGGAACAATGGAAGTAGTGTTAAGATGTTAATAGTTTTTTGAGATTAAAGCTGATATAACATTGTTAATTGGGCAAGTTATTTCGCCATACAATGTAATATAATTTAACAAGGCTATATGTTTTGATAATTTTGTATGAACCAACTTATTTGCTATTATTATTGAATGTTTCTATTATTTGTGCTAATAATTTGTGCTTATCATTTGTGTTAACCGTTTGTGCTAACAACTTGTGTTAACCGTTTGTGCTAATAATTTGTGTCAACAAATTTGTGTTTACACTCTATGTTTGTACTTTGTGTTCATCTATTGATTCAAACAATCAGTAAAAACATAGAAACAAGGATCTTGCATCCAACACAAAATCAAGTTCACTGATTTCAACCATACAAACTAGCAAACATAAAAACTTTCAAACTTACATCAACCCAAAGAAATGCTTCAACTAGATATTTTGATCCAAACAACAATATACATGATCAAGAGACACAACATGAAAATTCTATTGAGACTACAGTAGTAACTCTCTTTCTTCTTCACCTCAATCAGTTTCTCTATTGCATTTTTCATCAGCTCAACCTCTTCATGGCCCTTGAAAGAAACACTCCTTCCACCTCTTTCACACTACATTTTTCTTTCAACTAGGTATATACAGGTTGAGCTTCCATCTTTGTAATTTCTCTATCGTTGTAGCCCATGATCTCTTCCATCTTCTTCATTTTCTTCACATTTGCAAGTAATAGTTCATTCATGTCCTTCATTTTCTTCACCATCTTTGGAATGATGAACTTAGATCGTTCATTAGCCACATCATTTCTACAATAAAAATATTTACACTTTTTTGATCCATAGTATGGGTAAGATCAAAATCTTCTATCCAAATTATTATCGGAACAAGAAGTTTTCAAAGAGAGCAGCAAATCGTGAAAGTATCACACTTCATCATTCAATTTTGGATCACCTTATCAAAACAAATGCTATTCAATTCAATTTTACCTCTTCCATGGCTAACCCTAACAAAAAAGAAATCAGAAATTACAGAAAAAAATTAGAAGCTCTAATTAAAAGTCGAACATATAAGACAAACAGAGCAATAAAAAATTAAAGAGAATAATTCATTAAAGCTTACCTCGTAGAGCCATAATGGTGATTTGTCTTTGAGTGAAAAACGCTACGGGGAAGAAGAATTAGGTAAAGAGGTAAAAAGAAGTGAGTCTAAATTAATGAATATTAATTTAACCTTCATCGATATGTGACAGTTAATCACAGACCCATAAAGTATTATTTCGTGCCCTACGCGCTCATCGTATGTGTATTCACACACTTGTCCAATCGGATGCATATATATCTTTAAAATACACTTTTACATAGTGAATGGGGTAATAGATCCGGCCCAAAGTTTGAAATTGTTACAACAATTTTCTTCAAAGTTTAGACATATTTCGAACCATTTTTCCTTATAAAAAATCACATAAATAATATATTTAAGATCCTAATTTATAATATATAAATAAATTTATTTTTATTTATAAAATATAGTTTTTAATTATAAAAATATAATAATTTATTTTGACATATTTTTTGGCTGAAATTTTGGGATTTAGGCGGATTTTTGAGAGTGAGGATTAATTATTTATTTTTTTAGTTTTCCACTTGCAATGATTCTTTATTACTGTTAAAAAAAATTAAATCTTTTTCTCTCTCTTCACTTTTTTTTATGAATATTTTCTCTCTCTTCACTTATTCCTTCTTTTGTTTCCCACCTGATATCTGGTATGTACACTGGAACCAGATTAAATTCGAATTCACACTGAAAAGTATCATATTTAGAGCGGAGGGGGAGGGGGGTAAAACACTCCCTAACATAAATGATTAGTGAAAGAAAATAGTCTTCTTCTTTCAGTATTATTATACACCATTGTATTTTTGGAAGAAAATTTTATACAACAAATGAACGTTTAGTGGTTTGTTCATTATATTTTACAAAATTTATGTGATTTTAATTTTTAGCAAATATGAGTAGAAAATATTCGGTGACTGATGAGTTGGTATTTTATCAGCTCATGAGACTCAAATTTAAGAATTATTCCTATGTTTTAATGCTAATTGAGGGGATTTTAGGCTCTAGTTTTCTAGCATCTAGGCATTACTTGGAAAAAAACCAACTTTAAAGGATTTGGGTCTTAAAATCACTGAAGCGTACCGCCGAAGGAATTGGCATCCCCCAGGAGCTAGTTGGCGTACACCGTTGTATTTTTGGAAGAAAATATATTTCTTCTCTACCAAATTTTATACAACAAATTGTACGTTTAGTGTTTGTTCACTATATTTTACAAAATTTATATGATTTTTAGATTTTAGTTTTTAGTTTTTAGAAAATATGAGTAGAAAATATTTCGTTTATCAGCTCATAAGACTCAAATTTAAAAGTTATTGTTATATTTTGATTCTAATTGAGGGAATTTGAGGCTCTAGTTCTCTGGGGTGTAGGCATTACTTGGAAAAATTAACTTAAAAAGGATTTGGGTCTTAAAATCACCGAAGCACACCAGAGAAGGAACTAGCGTCCTGCAGTAGCCAGTTGGCGTCGCGCCGACTTGACAGAAGGAAAACTGTCCAAGCACCAACGACTCATTAGCATTAAACAATTTCTAATTGTCACGACCCAAAGTATACCTTAGACATGACATAATGTATAGGACCCGAGAGTCCCTACACAAGCCATTTTACATACATACAACACAATAGAATATGCAATTAGAGAATTTAAGTAAAACGTCTCATATTATAAAGGAGAGTTTGAACATGGATGTGGAATCATAATTGTTTCTTGACAAGCCATTCTAAACAACATAAGAGTGGTTGAGATGTAATCCATACACCACGTACAAAGTCTCAAAAGTAAATAATAAAAGCAATAAAAGGTCTTCATGGCTTTGCCCTCAGAACGAGGACTCACCAATTCAATAGTTATAAGCAATCCAAATCTAGCCACGAGTGGAAAGAGAAGCATCAAAACCGATATTATAAGACAGTATAGATATAAATATGCATTAGTAAATTAAATGTACTAATTATGAGGAAATATGCATAAATGTAGACATGTCATGTTAGTAGGCTTGAAACATGTAATGCATGACCAATTAGAACATTTAAAAGCTTAAAAAGCAGTCATTAAAACCATGAGACAATGATAAGCATCAATAAAAGACGTAATGGAAGCTTTGAGGGAAAATCATAGTTCTTTTTGAGGTATATTAGCTTTAACCAACAATAGACCATGTGATCTATAACATGGAATTCGATATAACTCCTACATCGAGAAATGAGAGTTTACATGCCAAGGTAGAACTTTGTGTCATATCATTAATGCTATGTGGATCCACTAGCTAAGTCATTTAAGATAATCATACGGGGTACATAGTTAGGAGCTAGAGATTTCTACTACGGACTACCTTATTTGAGCCTCCATCTCAAAGCTCTCCCGATGCTAAGTAAAATTACAACAGAATAGATAAATTCAATTATAAAAACATAAAATTAGGAAAGAAAACAATCAAAATATCAATCCAACTCATAAAACCGTATGAGAGTAGATTCTTTCAAAATCACGATTTCAAACTATTGTTCATATAGACAATTACCTTCGTAAGCATCTAAAATCATGATTCCTTTCAAATTGTGAATAAAACATTTCACAAACCATTGTTACTTACTTCAAAGCATCCTTAAATTATCACTTCATCCTTTCATAAAATATGCATAAAATCCCTTATCAATACATGATCATAGTTCATAGTTCATAGGTGAAAATCAAAACATAAAGCATGAGTTCATATGAATCAATTATAAATCATATAATTAGGTTAAATCATGCACAATAAGATAGAACAACATCAATTGAATCACAATAAAAAAGGACTCATGTAGATTGACATAAACCCTAATTGAATTGAGTGAAACTAAATTGGAGATTTAATTTCTTTTGGGACCCAATGGATGAAAGGGATCCATTGGTGAATTCACACATACCTTGGCAATAAAATCCCTAAGAATTTGGTGAAGAAACCTTCAAGCTTGATCAAACCCAAAGATCATTCCTTGAGGGCTCTTGAGAGTAATTGGGGAAGATGATTTAGGAGTTTTGAGGGTTTTTTGTGAGTGAATGAGAGGGATGAGTATTTTAAAGGGTAAAAACGATTATAGGATAGTTATAGGGACAAAACAATGTAGTTTTATAGAGTTGGGTAGATAGTAGAAGACCAAAAAACCCTTCATTAAATTCTGCCGGACAAAATCTACAACTTCAACCTACAGTCTGTAGGACTTTCTATGGACCATATTGGTCAACCCTACAACAAAGTACGGGAACCAAAAGTTTGCCAACTTTCCACAAAACCCTTCTATGGACCACCGACCCTTTTACGGTCCGTAAACCCCATCCGTAAACCTTAAGTTTAAGCTCAAAACTTTATTAAGTCTTGACCAAACCTACAGACACTTCCTATGGCCCATAAACCATCCTAAACTCGTAGGTCAACTTACTGAGACTTGAATTCCCAAAAACTCAACCCACTCCCTATAGTGCCACCTACAAATCGTAGATGAGCCTCGTAGGACTCAACCAATAACAACAAAATGAAATCTTTTTCCTTTCCTAATTTCTGAGGTGTTACACTAATTGACATTCCACTGACTCTAGCGTAGGTGTTATTGAAGAAATTGAAGGTTGAAGTGACAATGTGATTGGCGTTGAACAACATTGCATAGAGTTCCACCGGTCCAGCCTAAGTTGAAAGTAGAAGCTTAATGCCAAAAATGTACTTGGATGATAAAATGCTCCCTTTGGAAGGTTTTAAGGATATATTAGGGATTTGTGTAATTATGTATATTTATTTTCTTTCCAATTGGGAATAGTCTAGAAAGAAGAACTTTTTGGATAATTTTGTAGTGATAGAAAATAGCTAGAACTTTCATTGCTTGCTAAGGAATAAAAACTCATATTTGTATCCTTCTAAGCTTTGGATCTCAGATTTGTTAATCATTTTTTCTTGGAATGGAGTTCTCCCATATGGACATTGTCTCTATTTCTTTCATTATGAGTAGCTAAACTTGTAGCTAGGTGTGTGTGCACATCATGATGTATGTGTAATGCCTAATGGGTATTGATTAATTAGTTCTAAAATTGGTCGTTATGCATGAATCTATTTTTGTCTTGAAGTTTTAATCTAAAATTAGTGGTTACAAACGTTGATTGAGCTCTTGAACACTATTTTGGCTGGAGAAAATAAAAAAGATTAGGTAAGACATCAATAGTGAGGAGTTGTCAAATTAGTCTATGGATTTGAGCTACATATGAGATAATCTAATTAATTTCCCATTCAATGATATGAATTAGGGATAGTCTACTGGCAAGGGTCTTGGAGTTCGAGAATCCAGGGAATATATTTAATAGTTAGAGAGAATATCGAATGTAGCATAGACCAAGTGCTATCCATTGATTTTGATTAATCTTTGCCTATTGTGTTGAAACCCACTTAAAATACATACATCCCTAGTCATTTTCAATCTTATTAGAACTTATTTTTGTTGACTTCTTGCATTTGATACTTGATATTGATAATTTCTAGTTACTCTTAAACCTCCTTTTAATATTTACACTTGTTGATAGTACAATGTGCTAGTTTGTCTTTGGTTGAGAAATCAATTCGAAAGTGATCCCAACTACCAATCCTCATGATTCGACCCAACCTTTAAAGTTGGCTATTATTTGTATATGACCACATATAACCTGAAAATTAGACATAGTTGAACGTTTATAAAAAAATGACACTGCTACCGGAGATCAACTTATGATCGTCTCCAGTTGATTTTTGAATTGAAACTTTCATGCATTTTGTGTTTTTGTTACTTTTTGTTTTGTGTCATTATTATGAAAATAGGGCAAGATGAGCCCCGTGGATGATACTAAGAGCGTGGTTGGGTTCGCCAATGATTTAGATGATGAGCCCATTGAGCTAGGTGTTACAAGAGCCATCGGCCTACCACCTGCGGTAGGGAATGCTAGTTCTTAAGTCACAAGTACTATGTTGAACCTCCTATAAATGAAAGGATTATTCAGAAGTAAAGCCATGAAAGATGTTAACTGATACCTTTTGTAATCACTCGATCCGTCGCTATGAAAGGGCACCTCGTGTAAAGTCCCAAAGGTTCCGTAGTTTAGTGTAAGAATTCCTAAAATTTGAGCACGATGAATTTTGGCTTAAATCATTTTTGAGTTGGGTTGACGTCATCTCACCATAGAGGAAGTTCCCTCGCTATGGCGACACTGCTATAATGATCTGAGCCCCGCTATAATAAGATGTCAAAAATCAACAACCTAATTATGTGTAGTATTTTGTTTTTCTCCCACTTTAGAAGGAGAAAATAGATAAGGGATGCTCTAAAAATCCTACAGAAGCACCTGAGGCAAGGGAGCAATGGAGGAAGGAGAATTTACGCATTAAGAAGGATAAAGTCTATGGATTTTCCATCTCGTTCACTAAAGGGCAATTCTGCAGTCATATTTTGGGACAACATTTATTAGCGGTTTCTTTGCACCTATGTAGGCTAGGTTTTCTTTCAATTGAGGTTTAGCTGATCTCATGATAAAATGTTGCCCCCCACTTTAATCTACTTCATTTCCAAGTCGTAAATCAAAATAAAATAAAATAATACTTAGATCAGATACACGCAGTGAAGTATTTTAAAAAAAAGTTACACCATATGAATATTGGGATAAAATTATTAAGAATAAATTTTAGATTTAGCAAACATAAAATTATATTTGTATGCTATAACTATAGTTTGCATAATTGCGCTCTATAACAAATTTTATGTTTGCTATAGCTATTAATCTGTATATTTCGATATACTATACATAAAAATCTGTATTTGTATATTTCAGTATACTTATACATAAGAATCTGTATATGTATATGTAACTGCATTTTTGTATATATGTTTTTGTTATTGTGATTTTAAGTCGTATATGTATATTTGTATTATATGTATTTAAATATGAATCTGTATATGTATATGTAACTGTATTTTTGTATACAGATAGATTTATATCTCTCTCGTTTTATACAAACACAAACTATACATTGTATTTTGTATAATATGTGTTTGTATAAAGTGAGAAAGAGAACTGGGCAGAGGAAGATTTGTAGTGTATAATTATAAGTGTATATGACGAAGAGATATGTATTTGTATGTGTATATACAGTTTTCTCTAACTTACACAAACACAAACATAATTTATACATTTGTGTTCGTATAAAGTGAGATAGGCGAGGGAGAATGACGAGTGAGATAAGGGAGAGTGGCGAGCGAGATTTCTGGGGAGAGAGGAGAGTGGCAAACTGTTTGCTATGGATCAGAATTAAATGAAATTGTGGTTATAGCATTTAATTTAAATTAATAGTTTGCTATTTTATACAATTTTCCTAGTTACTATATCTTTTGGCCCAATTACTTATTTTTAGAAAAAAGATGACACAATTTTTTGAAAGCCTACTTCCAATAAATGTTCTCATTTTTTGGTTTGTTTTTATCGGAGTCTTTATACAAATTTTTAAAAAATGTCAAAAGTGTGTATAAACACTTCTTATGTACTATAACATAAATCTATACATTGATGTATAGTAATTGTATAATATTGTATACTATATAATGGGGTATACATGATCGGGTTGGTTCGGGTTTTTCAAATATTAAACCAAATTATTTGTGTTAAATTTTTAAATTTATAAACCAAACCAAACTAATAAATTCTTGTTTTTTCGGGTTTTTCAACCTCATGTTTTTTTCAGGTTGGTTCGAATTTTTCAAATACCAAACCAAACCATTTGTGTCGAATTTTTTAATTTTTAAATCAATCAAACTAATAAACCTTAGATTTTTTAGGGGGGGTTTTGGGTTTTTCCTGTAAAGTATTCATACAAACATATAATTAACTTGTGCTCCAAATATTTTTTTAGTCCAACCAAAATACAACTATCTAAGGCGCTTCTTAAGAAAATAACACAAAATATGAGATGAGTGATGACATTAAAATATTCAATAAAAAACAATAATAAAATCGTATAAAATAAATATTATAAATTGATAAGTCATAAAGAAAATGATAAAGTACTAAATCATGCTAAAATACGTCTGATAACTATTAATTACATGATTAAACATTGAAAAATTAAAATTACGTTATATATTTTAAATGTCTAAACCAATGTAAAACTAAAGAACAAATATTCAATATTATTGTCATTCTTAGTGTTGAATTAATTATTTTGTTAGCATTAGTATTGATTTGAATTTGAATTGAGCTTTATTAGAGTTACTAATATCTATGGACTATAACCTTTATTGGACCATTCAAAATTTTAAGTCTCAATAAACTTGGAAAAATATGTTAAAATATACAAATTATGAAAATGTATAAGTAATATTTAGAAATTACATCAAAGTAAATATTTTTATGTATAAAATAAATTTTAAAAATTATATATATAATGTCGGGTTGATTTGGTCTCGGGTTGAATTTTTTTTAGTTAAAACCAAACCTACCCAAGTATAGTCGATTTTTTTTTTCAATACCAAGCCATTAGTCGGATTTTTTTTCGGTTTGACTCGATTTACGATTTATTTCTATTTTTGTACACCCTACTATATAAAATGAACTATGCGGGTGTAATACGATAATATGAATTATGCAAATATAATTATTTTATTAAAATGTATATTTTTATAAAATTTCCTACTATAAAACAAGAAAAATAACAATATGACTAATTAAGCTACTAGTTACTTATGGATCATATAATATGGCTAATTAAGTTGCTAGTTACTTATGGATCATGCATGCTACGTTGTACTCTCTTCATTTTATTTTTTTGTCCTACTTTTTTTTAAAAAAAAAGTTCGTTTTAAAAAGATATTTTTTTCTTTTTTGACAATTCTTTAATTTTAACTTTTCACAAGATATGTTAAAGATTACAAGATTAAAAAACATTTTAATATCACAAAATTCAAAAACGTTATTTATTTTTTAAAATTTTGTGCCAAATCAAAACACTAATTTAATGATCACCACATACATGCAATTATGCTAACACTGGTTCTCACCTTCCCCCAAAAGTTATACGTACTTTCATCTTCATTCAAAATAACTAAAACCAAACAAAGAATCTCCTAAACATTAGGACCTAATGATTCTGACCTATAAGTTGTGTAGCATTATTATGCTTATAATAAGTAATAATAAACAATAATAGCAAAAGGGGAGTTCCCAAACCAAACACCAACAAGATGTGTACTCCACCAAATTTGAAAAGGGCTAAATACGTGGCTTACTCATGCGCAATCAATAATGTAAAGAAAACTTTTTTATTTTTGAACATACTTGAGCAATCAATAGAAGCATTTTGTAGTTCCCACTTTCTAACGATTAAAAAAATCAATTGTTTTGCAGCACTTTGTATGGGTCATATATATATATATATATATATATATATATATATATATTACTTGCATGAACTCCCAACTTAAATGTTAAATTACTATAATATCCGTAACTTAGTTTGTGACTTTTTCGACAAGTTGTGACTTCTCCAAAAGGTCATGATTTTTCATATAAGACACAAAAAATATTTGTACATACTACCCTTTGTTGACTTTAAATAAAGGGATTTCCTCTCATTTTTCAACTAGAATTTTTTCTAATCTTCTTCTGCTCTTCTTCTTCTTGCATTTTAATTTTTTTTTTGTGATTTATTGTCGTTGAGTGAGTTTGAAGTTTAGCGGAATATGAGGTACAACTATTCTGAAGAAGTAAGTCCTTCTATACTAAGAGCGTATATTCCATAACCTCGAGTACTTGAGGAAAAAATAATATAATTTTGATAATATCATAATAATTTTTTTCCTTAATATATGCATTAGTATGTAATGTTCCAATATATGAAGTTATCATGATGTAGTCTAAATTCATTTGTTTTTGTTAACAATTTCTCTTGTGATGTAGATATATGTTTCTGAATATCTTTTTCCAAAATTTAGAGAATTGTCACGATTTATTTTTGATACTCAAGACAAAAGAATGACTTTATTTATCAATGCTACTTATGTGATTTAGACTCTGAGGAAGTTTGCTTCAAAAATAGTTATTGCTATATAAACATTGCACTTTTATTTTACTTATTTACTATTTCTTAATATTTCAGTATTTATCGAAGAAAAGTTCATATGACTTGTAATAATGCCAGTTGAAGTTTGTATTAGTTTAATTTTTATTATTTATTTAATAGCTAATTTTATGAGATAAATATTTTCATTAATGCAAATATTTATTTATATTTGGGTAGGTTTTAGTATTTAAATTAAAGTATTATATATGTCACAAATATATTATCAAGTTAACGAGATCTTCTAACTTCAAAATATATTATTTTAAAATGTTTCGAGTTTTTTTTTTTTTAAAAAAAAACTCACAACGAATGTGAAAATATGCGAATATATAAAATATAGTCGTTCTCTTCAAATGTTCATGTGACATCTAAACAATTTAACGGAGAATACACATGCAAAGCACGTCTGGTTAGATGACAAGAAAAATACAAAACAATTGTTGTCTATATGGTAATATTAGTGAGATAAGACTAATTACATGAACCTCATCAAATTGAAATAAATATATACATAATTGCATTTAACTAATAAAAATTTTCATTGAGTATATTCATAGGTTTGCGTAAATAAGATATATACATATGACGATCCACATTGAACATTCACAAAAGAATCTGCAATATTATTTTTTGCTAAGCTTATTATTCAAATCTTCGCTTAAATAAGCAATACTATTTACTATAACATATATTTTTGAAATTGGTAATCACATGCAACACACGTGTCAAAAACTAGTATGTATATATATATATATATATATATATACATATACATATATATATTGCATAGACACAATACATGTTACTCTCCTGGTTTCAATTTATGTGATACAAATGGAATTTGAAGTTTTAAATTATTAATTATTGTGATTCATATTATTTTTATATAATTTTCAAATAATGTACCTTAATTTTTTTTTGTCTCAATTTATGTGATACAAATAAAATTTCAAGACTCAATCAAATTTTGTAGAGATAGTTACTTAAAGTACAATTTACCCAAATACATTGTCAAAATGGGCCAAGGTTTTAAAACTTTACCAAATTTAGCCACTAACCTATTGGTACCTCTTTTTTCCTCTCTCTTCCCTACACACCCAAAACTAAAACACACACACTCTCTCTCTGTGTGTAACACCTCTGATTAGAGAAGATGGAAAAATGCAGTTTTCCAGGACTTTGTGTCAGAACCACGAAAGCCACCGACGGTCCGTGGTCTGACACACGATCCGTATGTGGGGTCCTTCGTTGGGGTCCAAGATTTAGAGATCTCTGATCCCACCCATGGCCGACCAGTACGGTCCGTGGTTGGACCTACGAACCGTAGGTCTAGCCGTAAGTGAGGGTCAGCAGCCAATTAGAGGAAAATGACTATTGGGTCAACTTCAAATGATAATATCTTTTAGCACAAAATGAATTAGGTGGCCCATGATCTATCAAATTAAAAATAATTGAATTATCTTTCCAACGCCACCGAGTTTGCTAAAATCCAAGCTTGGAGTGAAAAGTTATGCTCGTTTTAGTGAAGCCCAATCGGGCAGAGCATGAACCACGACCCGAGTCGACGGTCGGTAGTCTAAACGATGGTCCGTCAGTACCACCGAGGATGGGCAGTGAAAATCATGCTCCAGATTTCGAATGTCACATTCTCAGTTAGCATGTCAATATTTCGAGCTATTCAGTATTTAGTGCATTTTAGCTTCATATGTATTCAGTTGGGAGTGTACTTAACATTGAATTGGACTAGGGTTCAGAGTACCCTCAAAGTCTCAGAACTACGTGCCCTCGTAGGATTATAAGTCCCCTCTGTTAGGCATGAGTATTAGTGATCACGCCACAGTCATGTCTTTATACCCTTGGCAAGATATATTGGGTCCTCTCGATGGGGGGTATACATTGGACTCCACGTTTAGCTCAAGTGGTTCAAGTCGGTTAATAGTAGCTCCCAGAGTCAGACTCTTAGTGCATTTGACCAGGTTTTCAGTATATACTTCAACATTCAGTTCATCATGTTACTTTCATGATTAATACTTGGTCATTGCATTCAGTTTAGTTCTTTTCAGTTATACTTCAGTGCATATCTATATTTTTGTTCAGATTATATCATTGTTAAGTTTTGTATTATTCAGCCAATATACTTTATTCAGCATTTATATCCAGCATGCTTAGTACATTCCAAGTACTGACGCATACTCTGCGGTATATCCTTTAATAATGTAGGTTCAGGTACTGAGCATTCAGATCACGCATAGATCAATTCTCGATCTACATTCAACATCTTCAGTGGTGAGTCCTCATATTTCTAGAACTGTAGACATGCTTTCATTTTAGTCGTCACTTTCAGTTTTGTTAGAGTTAGTTGGGGGCATGTCCCAGCAATTCAACTCAGTTAAAGGCTTTTCAGATATAGTAGTAAATTCATCTTGAGTTGTTAAGTGGTCTTTTCAGTTACCACTAAACTCCTGTTATGTTTTATTATGAGTGTTTAGACTAGTTGGACTTGTTCCTTTTTAGATATTTATGGATTTAGTTCCGCTTAGTTCATGTTTACTTAGATATATATTCAGTATGTTCATGATATGCTAGACTCAGAGTTAGCTTGGGGTCACTCATGATCCTAGGTCTCGTGTTACGTCAAGGGGATAGCCTATGGGCCTGACACTCTCTCTCTCTCTTCTAATTCATTCGTTGTCCATCTTTGAAATTCTTAGATTTGATTTTATTAGTTGATTTGTTAAATGAAGGCAGTTTCTTCAATGAAGGGTGACTATTGCAACGGTGGTGATAGAGGTAATTGACTAACATATTTGCTTTGCTTGTTTGGAGTGAAATGAATGATCTCGTATGTATATATAGTTCAGATATTGGTTATGACCGCTTCTTTTAGAGAAATTTACATAATAAGTCATTGATTTATCTTCGTTATTGGAGTTACTATATCAAGTACTATTGAATTGTTGAAGCTTGAAGCTTCAAAATTTGAAAAATCTTATTTTCACAAATAAGCTCCATTTTGAATGAATATTATGATAAAAGATTGATTACTTATTGAAGATCCTAAATATGAATTTTTGGGTGATTTGATGCAGTTTTTGAGGTATTTTTCTATTATGTTGGGATAAAAGGAAGAAGACAAAGTCCATTTTTTTTTGTATAAAATTGTATTTGAGTGTGTGTGTGTATATATAGGATTTAAAGTACTGTTTACGACAAATTCAAATAACACATGTTACTTCCTTTGTCCCAATTTATGTGACAGTAATAAAATTTTAAGAGTCAGTCAAATTTTTTATATATATTTAAAATATTTTAAGTTGTAAATTATTATGATTTATAATATTTTTACATGATTTTAAAATATATACAAAACAAAAAACAAGACACAAAAATTAAAATGAAAATAACAATAGAAAATGACAAGAATATCCACAGATGGCAAAGCAGGCCCGTCAATGTACAACCTGTTTTGGCATTGAAAACTTAGAAGGTCCATCAAGCATTCTTCCTTCCAAAATCAAGGTAATCATACACTCATAATTTCTAAGTGATTCTAACATATAATTATGCATCCTATGTAAGATTATACCATCAAAACCTAGCTCATTAAAGAAACTCATCTCAAGCTTCAATCACAGAGTTTAAGGATTCCTCTTCAATGTTAGAGTATCAATTGGAGTGATTCAAGGTATGTAAGGCTATCATAGCAAATCGATAGTGACATGAGATCCCAACTCCTAACTATACATGGAACACGACTCAATACCTTAATCTGACACTGACTCTTCACCCCATTCTAGATCTTGGCTACCGCCCACGTCCCCTGAACCCGACTCCCGACTTCAACCCCTAAACTCGACTCCCAACCATGACCTAGGATTGGACCTCATCCTGTCTCTGACTTGAGACCTCAACTTCTAACACCAGACTCCTAACCCCAAACATGAATTGGGACTCAACTCTTGATTTCAAGCCAGACATTTTACATCAGCTCTGATCATGACTCTCGACCCTCACTAAAAATAAGGAACCCACTTTTGATTCGATCGTGATCGTGGAATATTATTGATGTCTATGTTAGACAATTGTCCTTTCTTAACTTCCAGCTTTTGTTTTTACTCAATTTCAATTTAGTGTTTCCCTATTTTCTAACTAGACTTGGTCAACTTTAGTTGCTTAACTTTATGAAATTAGTGGCACTTTTATGACCGTTAGTGACACGTGTTTTTAATTCAGTTTTCCATCCACTTTGTAAGTGGCTACTAGATAGAAAATTGTTAGTTTTTTTCCTTGTATGTATTCAGATTTTCTACAAGTTAATGAATGACTGTAATTTCATAATTTCACTCTGTTTTTATACTTCAATTCAGTTTATTGGATTGTTTCTGTTTCAATAGTGGTATCAGAGCCTCTAGTTGATCTTACAAAACCAAATTTTTTTAACCTACAATACAAATGACATTCAACAACCTACCTTTAAATCCACCATTCACTTTCACCAGTGAAAATTACCAAATTTGATATGTCACGATTCCAGATTTTCTAAAAGCCTATGAGCTTGGGAAAACTGTGACAAAAGATAAACTAGTTGCTACTCTGCCAGCAAATCCTACATTGGTTCATATCAAATCCAATAGTTAAGAGAAGGCAAAGAAATTTAAGGCCAATTTGCTTATGCAAAATTCTATGGCAGATTTCATGTTTTATAGAATCATGACTTGTAAAATAATAAAAGAGGCTTGGGGTAGGTTGAAATAGGAATATAAAGGCACCAATAGAGCACTTCAAATGCAAGTGTTGAACCTTAAAAGAGAGTTTGAGTCCCGGAATATGCAGGATGATGAAACAATCAGTAAGTATGTTATGTTGATTGAATCTCCTTGATTGTTAATAACATTAGACTTCTTGGTGAAGAATTTGCAGAAAAACTGATTATGGAGAAAGTTTTCGTGACTCTTCCCGGGAGCTTTGAATCTAATATTTCCTCTCTTGAAGAATCCAAGGACCTGAGCAAACTCTCATTAGGTTAATTGATTAGTGCTCTTCAAGCACAAGAGCAAAGGACTATGAGACTGGAAAAGTTCACTGAAGGAGCTTTCTCTGTACAAAAGAAAAATTTTGATAAAGGAAAGCAATAATTCAACCAAAGGAATAATGGCAAGCATGATGGAGGAAAGAATAGTAGAGATGTGAAGTAGAAGTTCCTTCTGTGCAAACATTGCAAAAAAAAATTACACATATGGAGAAGTACTGTTGGTGGAGAGACGATGCAATATATGGCAACTATAAACAGACAGGGCACATATCCAAGGTTTGCAAATCAAGAACAAAGGCCTCTAGAGCTTTGAATGGACAAGTAGTAGAAGTTGTAGATGCATATGAGGAGCAACTCTTTGCAGTTTCATACTTTTCAAATATCAAAAAATCCTCTAATTCGTGGCTTCTTAATTGTGGTTGCACACATTACTTATGCAATGATGCTAAAAATTTCAAATTCCTTGATGATACTTACAAATCCAAAGTAAAAGTGGGAAACATTGAGGATATAGAAGTCAAAGGTAGAGGTACAATGTCTATCTCAACAATATCAGGTATCAAAAGTATTCCTAATGTTCTGTACAGACCAGATATGAGTCAAAATTATTGAGTGTTCAAAAAATGCTTGAAAATAATTATTCCATGCATTTTTAAGAATCGTGAATGTGTTGTTCTGACCCTTCTAGAGTAGAATTATTTTATTTCAAGATGAGCAATAGAATGTTTTCAGTTGATTGGGAGAAAATAACTAAGCAGGCTTACACTATTACTTCACAAACATGTACAAATCTATGACACAAAAGGTTTGGTCACTTCAATCTAAGAAGCATCGCAGAGATAAAAAAGGAGCTAGTAGAAAATATGCCTGAATTTCTTTCTAATGCTCATGTTTGTGAAACCTGTCAATAGGGAAAGCAAATAAAATTTCCATTTCAAGTAAATCAAGTATGGATAGCTAACTATAAATTTATGCTCATTCATACGAATGTTTGTGGCCTAATGAAAGCAGATTCATTGAGTGGTAAAAAATATTTTCTCCTCTTTATTCATGACTACACTAGAATGTGTTAAATTTATTTCATTAGACTGAAGAGTGAAGTCTTCGATGTTTTTAAGCAATTTAAAGCTATAGTAGAAAATTAATGTAATCTCAATATTAAAGCTTTAAGGTCTGACAATGGAGAATATACTTCTGCTCAGTTCTGGAGTTTTGTAATATCACAAGTATTGAACGACATTTGACATTACCATACACTCTACAACAAAATAGTGTCTTAAAGGAAGAACATGACTATAATAGAGATGACTAGGTGTCTTTTGCTTGAAAGAAAGATCCCAAATAAGTTTTGGGCGAAGGCAATCAATATCTCAGTATATTTGCTGAACAGATTGCCTACTAAGCCATTACAAGACATGACTCCGTATGAAACTTGGTGTGGGAACAAACCATTAGTATACCATCTCAGAATCTGTGGGTGTATATGTTATTATTAAGTTCTAGAAACAAAGAGAATAAGCTGGACAATAAGGGTTAAAACATCATATTTATGGGCTATAGTTCATTCAAATGATACATAATTTTATATTTGAAAACAAAAGTACTAATTCTTAGCCGAGAAATGAAATTTGATTAAGCAGCTGGTTGGGATTGAAAAAATAAGAAGACCTTTTTTCTAATTTATTTTCAAAAGAGCATCCTCATCTTGCGGAAGATGAACTAGTGGATGATATACCAATGTGGGGCACCCGGACCTTAAAATATGTCTATCAGTGGTATAATTTGATATTTTTGAACCAACAGGCAATGCTGAAGCACAAGACTCAAAGGTATGGAGGAGAGCTATGGAAACTGAGCTAGACATGATCGAGAAGAATAGAACCTGATAGCTTGTTGACAGGCTTAAATATTACAAGGTGATTCGTGTAAAATGGATTTTCAAGACAAAACTCAATCTTGATGGAGCAATTTCTAACATAAGGCTAGATTACCAAGAAACATTTGCTCCAGTAGCATGGTATGATACAATCAAGATTATTCTTGCACTTGCATCTCACAATTCACGACAGATTCATCAACTTGATGTCTGATAGACTTTTTTGAATGGTTTTATTTTTTAAGAGATCTATGTAGAGCAACCTGATGGTTTCTCAATTTGTAACATCCCTCCTTAGAAAGAGCTACAAATAGAAAGAACTAATTCGGAAAGAGCCAAATTGAAAATTTTGCAAGTTATGCTAAGTTATAAGTTTTGAGTCAACTTCAAACTACCATAACTTTCAGTACAGGATGAATTAAATGACCTATAAGGTATCAAAGGAAAAGTCTTGGAATCTTCTTTCCAACGCCACCGAGTTTGATAAATTTTGAGTTTGGGTGTGGGAGATATGCCAGTTTCAAGTTAGCTTGTTCGGTTAAGGAAAGTTATCCGAATTAGTGAGGGGTATTTTGGTCTTTTCCTTACCCTATCAGCTTAAAACAAATTTAGTAATATTTTTGTGGTCAAATATGATTTGGATCAGTTTTAATAATCCCAAATATTCTTAGGGTTTTGAGAGGAGTTCAAGAAGAGGAGAAAAGGAGAAAAGTTCGGCGTTCGTCAAGATTCGGGAGATTTTTCGAGGGATTTCGCCAAATCGAGGTATGTAAGCTTTCATAGTGTTGGTTCGTTTATCCACATGCCAATCATGATTTATATATTTGAATCCATCCATAAAGATTGATAAATTTGAGTTCTTGATAAGTTTCTTGAAGTTTGTGATCTATTCTTTAAGTATGAGGTTTCATTGAGTTCTTGCGATGAGGATCTTGTGTTTGGGTATTGTTCTTGAGTAATTTAGGGTGGATTTCATTGTAATTATGTTGGGTGTATGAATCCATAAGAGTTTGAGGGGAATCGTTCGATTCTAGAGGAGTTAGACATGAAAACGAAGCAAGAAAATTCGTCAAAATTCTGGAAAAAAAGGTGGGGCATCGCGCCACTCAGTGCACCCCAAATAAGTTTCTGTAGTTTGGGGTCTGGGGCTCTGCGCCTCTCAGTGGGCCCCAACCCACCTTCAGTAGTTCAGGGGTTGGTACCCCATGCCACTTAGTGCGCCAGGGTCGCCAGGTTCCCGACTCTTCTGTCCTTCTTTCCGTGTGAGTTCCCTCAAATTGTAGCTATATTTTCTACTTGATATACACACTCTAAACTACATTTAAACATCAAGAGATCATTCATAACCTTGAATTCATAATTCAAATTCAAGGTAGAGTTAAGAGTTAAGTCTTAAGAGTTCTTCTGAGTCATTTTGAGAAGTCTTTACAATCATTTTTTAAAATTATTTTTAAGACTTGAGTTTGAGGATGAGGAGAGTTAAGTTTCATTTTTCAAAACGAATATATGAGAACTAAGTATTCTCAAGAGTAAATGTTTTTACATTTAAGATGAGAGGAAATACTGATTTCCAAAAAAGTTCATGAGAAGTTTTGAGTACTATCTCTTTTTAGAGAAATATATTGAGTAATAATCTCAAAATTGAGGATGAGGAAATGTTTTTTAAAAAACATATGAGCTAAGTCATATTTTGGGAGTAGTATTGAACACCGATATGGAGGAGAGTTCAAACAACTCACAGCCCCCACAAACCATGTAGCCAACGTGGGTAGAAAGGTCATAATTTTTAGATGATTCGTTAATACTTTTTAGCATAGCTTAGTGGATCCACTTAGTGAGTAGTTCTACCCCGGCAAAGTAAGGACAATTCTGGCAGCGTAAGTGAGACGTTGTATCATCAGATAGCTCATAGTAATGGTTGCCGGTTAGAGAATCTCCCAAACAGAGATATTTTTTATTTTTACATACAAACTAAGTTATTATTGTATTTTTGAATACATTGAGTTGTTATCTACTATTTTAAATGCTTTATATAAACTGCATCTTTATTGTTGTTTTTATACTACATTGAGTTGAGTATCCATGAGTTGAGGTTAAGTTGAGTAGAGTCGAGGTAAGTATGTTTCCTTCTTTCCAACATTCAAGCTTTGATGTTATGTTCAATTTTCCCCTTACATGCTCGTACATTCAATGTACTGATGCCATTTGGCCTGCATCGTGTCATGATGCAGATACGTGAGATCAGGGTCATCAACAGGCGATTCGTTGATACCAGTTGCAGTTCCAAAGTTGTTTAGTGAGCCTTCTTGCTTTCGGAGGATCCCTCATTTATGTTATCATTTCAGTTTTATTATTAGGATGTCGTGGGTCTTGTCCCGACATCCATCTTAGTTAGTAGAGGCTTCATAATTCATGAGTCTTTTTAATTTTCAGTTGTTAATGTTGAGAATTGAGTTGCCTTTTTTGGCCAGTGAGTGTTTTTAAACATTATAAGCTATATTTATTTTATAGACTTCGAGTAAAGTTTGCTTTTGAGGCTCTTTTATTGTTGAGTAAGTCTTCTGGTAAGAGTTAAGCTATGCCAAGGGTTTGCTTGGGGCCATCAATGGTTCTCGAGTACCAGTCGCATTTAGGGTGTAGGCTCGGGGCATAACACAATTCCTAGAAAAGAGGATCAAATTTATCTCTTAATGAAGGCTTTGTATGGCCTAAAACAAGCCCTAAGGATATGGGATAATAGGATGGAGAATCATCTCATCCAACTAGATTGTATAAGTCAAAATGAAGCACTCTATAAGTGAAAGTCAATGGTGGTGAGTCCTCAACTGTCTCAATTTATGTGGATGGCATGCTTGTGATAGGAAGTGAAATTGAACTAACCCAAAGGTCAAGGATGAAATGAAGTCTTTGAAATGTCTTATCTTGGAGTCATGAAGTACTTCCTTGGCAAGGAAGTGTTGTAGTCCAGTGATGCAATTTTTATATGCCAGCAGAAATACATTTCAAGTATTCTAAACAGGTTCAAAATGCAAGACTACAAGCCTGTGAGTACTCCAATCTCTACTGGTGTGAAGCTTGGTAAGGATGAGGATTCCAAAAAAATGGTTGATAATATGTATAGAAGCCTAATTGACAACTTCTATATCTAACATTAGGCTAGATACACACACTTCATAGTGGCTAAAAGAGTGTTAAGGTACATTAAAGAAACCAACAAGTTTGGAATTTTTTCCCAACATCTGCCGAAGTGACTATGAATCTGGTCGATTACTCTGATACTGATTGGGGTAGCGACTTTGATGATTCCAGAAGCACTTCTAGATATCTATTTTATTTTGGAACAAGTTGTTTTAGTGGTTCTATAGTAAACAAGAATCTACAGTTCAATCAATAGTAGAAGTTGCGTACATAGCTCCTGCATCTGCTATGAACCAAGCTATCGGGCTAAAGAAGATGTTGAAACACTTGGGCATGAACAAACTGAAGCTTCCAGGATCATGTGTTACAACAGTTCAACAATTTCAATCTGAAAATATATAGTGTTTCATGGTCAAACTAAGCACATCGAAATCAAATTTCATTTTATTAGAGAAGTCCAACAATCTAATGAAGTGTTGCTTGTTCATTATTTATTTGAGAACCAGCTAGCTGACGTTTTCACTAATTCTCTACCAAAGGAAAGGCTTGAAGATCTGAGGAAAAAAATTAGTGTTCGTCACGATAATGTCAAGGAGGAGTGTTAAACAATTGTCATTTCTTAACTTCCAGCTTATTATTTTTTATTGTTTTTTGACTTAGTTTTAGTTTAGTACTTCCCTATTTTCTAGCTAGACTTAGTCAACTTTAGTTGCTTAACTTTTTGATGTTAGAGGCCCTTTTATGGATAAATTCAAAACTTTTGTACATTAATAAATGGCTGGAATTTCATTAGTTCACTCTCTTTTATACTTCAATTCAGTTAAATAGAGTATTTCTGTTTCAACAGTCTATATTAGCTAGAGTTAGTTGGTTTAGTGGCCAATAGAGTTATTATTTATTTATATATCTTGTAATGGAGTTATTATAAGGAGGAATGGATTAAGATTTTAATCCCTAAGTTGCAAGAGTTTGTAATTTGAAACTTGGGTTGTATTGTCAGAGAAGTTATTGGTGAAATCCTACATAGTAGGTCGTGATTTCTTCCTTCCTTGAGAAAGAAGATTTTCATGTAAACATCGGGTGTGCTTTAGTTTATGTTCTTCCTTGTTCTTAGTCAAGGACCTGGTCCCTTGACTCCTGGAGGATTCTTATGAGCCAACAGGAAGGAGTTAAGAAGGCATGTAAGGACTTGGTAAACTTCATTCTTTGATTGGGAAGAAGAAACGGAAAGGAAATATGATCATGAAATAAAATACATGATATTGAGCGGGAAAAAGAGAGAGATGGTCATGAATTTAAACTAGTACAATCCTGAGAGTTGGAAGTTTCAAAAGCTTCCATTAGATACTATAAGGATAGTCGTTGGTATCATCTTGTTCTCAAGAACTTATGCTTCAACAAACTTGAGATGGCAAACAAATGATTTGTTTTTTTTATGGCTTGTTGCAACTCTACTAGTCTAATTCATGTTTGAGTCCTTTATCACTGCTTATACTCATGAATGGAAAGCTTGGTGTTTGATTGATTTGAAGGATTTTGCGTCAAAATAAGTACAAGTCACAATCAATCACTAGCTGAATACTAAAAATAGAGAGGTAGCAAAATAAACAAACAGCCAATTGGAGACACCATTTGGCTCGCTTAGTTCGAAAGAAACATTCCTAAACATTGCAAATTAAGTTTCAACAACTACATAATTCCTTCAGCAGAAAACTTGATCACTCCTTACCCTCCTTTGCAAGAGAATCAACTTCATTATCCACAGTAGACACTGTACACTGAGAAGTGCTTCCATTTGATGCATCCTCTTGCATAAAACCGTTGCCCATTGGTGGTGGATGATTCATATCAAAATTAGGAGGCAGATGATTGGGTGTGATGCTGCAGCCTGAAGTTGGATCAACCATAGGACGCTTCAACAACAAATGCTCCCGTTTCATGGATCCACCAACACCACCATTAACCTCACGATAGCGATGCAAGTACAAAGCCAAGGGTTTGATGTAGTCATCAAAACCAAAATCGGTCAATGAAGAAAGCACATCTTCAGCCATGATGGTCTTGCGCTGCTCACGCTAGCAATTATCGTTGGCTTGGCCTATTACAAAGCCTATAAACTCAGAGACACACTCTTGGATGGCCACTCTGGATTCATTAGATATCTTGACATGGGGAGGAAGGATCTTGCGCATCATTATGACCACATTTCCTATTGGCATGAATGGGTCTTGCTCCTGAATGGGGCATTCCAAAAGTTCTAAAAGGGCAACATTTGCTGGGTGGAGAAGAATAGCCAATGCCAAGCCTGTATCCATATCTTAATTTCACATAACAACAAAACATCAGAGTGAAGTGAAAAATAATTATAGTATATATCATCAAAATATTCGTCTAATTTCATCACAACTAGCTAGGATTTATAGTCTAATTCAACATTATAAAGTCGCGTTTGCTATCAACTAACTTTTCAAGTTTGAAGAAATCACAAAGTAATGGCACATGGATAAATATGTTTCAATAATTATTAGCCGGATATGCGAGTATTACTACTGTAAGATAGCACTATGAATTTTGGACAATATTAATGTAAACACCAAAAGCATATATCATTTCGACAAAAGATATGACTGGTGTGAATATAGACTATTTGAAGTAACATAAAATGTTTCATCTGTAGTTTTTTCATCTACCTTATTTTGTCTGATCTTCAACTAACCCTCACATATACCCAAACTTGCCTGTGATCAAAAGGCGACCAAATTTTATTGTAACAGACACTACTCTACCCACTGATTTCATATACTCTATATTTGTAGTACTAGCTGTTCTTAAAGTTATATGCAATGCTTCTTAAACTTTGGATACAGAAATGTTGGCTAGAATTTAATTAACTTCTTAAAACGCTTATTTGTTCTGATGATGAATATATATATATATATATATATATATATATATATATATATATATATATATATATATATATATATATATATATATATATATATATATATATATATATATATATATTGAAAGATCTCCTAAAATTGTAACTAACACTTTAGGCAATTTTTATGCCAAAATTAACGCCTTTAATTTGTGTAATACCACTAGCTGGTTTTCAAACTTGCTAGCTTTAGACGGGTTATTTCTTGTTCTCTCTGTCTTAAAAAGTTCCAAAAGAAAATGGTTATGTCAATCACCATTACCATGAATCGATCTATTGATCTTTGATATACAAACAACTAGATTTTCAAATATATATATGGAAAAAAATGCATATATAGTCCCCAGCAAATTGAAGACGGATGTCTAGAACATGATGATACAGCAAGCAAAGAAATGTACATAAGATGCAACTCTCAACTTTTACTAGATCAATTGATATATGCGCGCACACACACACAACATAGTTAAAGAAGATAATGAAAAATTCAATGGAATTTCGCAAGTGTAGACTAAAAAGGTGATGTGTATGCAATCTTACCCCCTACCTTGTGAAGGTAGAGAGACTGTTCTTAATAGAGACGATCAACTCGAGTAATCATATCAAAATCAAATATATAAAGCAAATACAAAATTTCACAAATGTTCCATGGGGAAGGGAAGTGCATTTGTAAAAGTAAAAGAGAAGCTAGGTAGCATACTAAGGGAAAGTGAACGGGAAGCGGTTGGTTGTGGGAATCTGCGTCTACGAAATCTTCCTTTTCTTGAACCAACACGATAACCATTTTTCATCTCTATCTCTTTTACTAATTTCTCTCTCTCTCTCTCTTTGTATGAATCTATAGCTTTTTGCAAGTAAAATTGCCCATATTTTATAGCTACAATATTTAAGAAAAAGGGGGGACATATAGAAGCAGGGCATAGCGCACAAGATGAAGGTATTCATCCGGATAAATAGGCTTTCACAGTTGGGCAGATGAGTATTGAATGAAAATGACATAACTATATACTACTACTTTTTCCATCCCAAAATAAGTGTTACTTTAGCTCATTTCACACTTATTAAGGAAAATAATAAATTGAAGGGATAATTTACTAAAGTTACCTTTGTTTATTAGATGTTTTTAGAATTGAGAACTATTAAGAGGTAGTTCTTTACTATAAGAGTTTAGTCAGGAAAAAATACTAATTTTATAAGAAAAAGTAGAGGGCATATATGTTACTTATAGTTTAATTCAGCCATTTGGCCATTTCCCTTTTACTATTCTCCTTTCTCAACAATTTATCGTTCCAATCCTATTCAACCGGCCTCATTCATTCAAATTCTCACAAAAAATTCTTTCAAAGTTTCACATTTTGATGAAAACAACTCCTCATCTCAAAGTACTACACTAAGGCAACTATATACAGACCCCTCGTAGCTTATCCTATACCACGAGGCCTAGGCTTTGAAACCTTAAACCAACCAACTAGAGATTGACAATGCCTACCATACAATACCTCGAATGGGATCATCAAAATATTTAAAAGGTAGTTGTTATTATAAGAAAACTCTGTCAAAGAAAAAAATAGAACCAATTGACCTCCGAAGTCGAACATACACGCTTGAAGCATATCCTTCAAAACATGAATAGTCCTCTCTAACTGCTCATTGGTGTGTGGGTGAAATGGTGTGTGAAGATCACTATAAGTACCAACTCCTCCTAGAATGCCCTTTAAAATCTAGAAGTGCACTGAGAGCATGTCTCGAAGATGACAGATACTGGCACCCCATGAAGATGAACCACCTCTCACATATAGATACAGGCTAAACTCTTGGCACTGAAGGAAGAGTGAACCTGCAAGAAATGAGTCGACTTAATTAATTGATCCACGATGACTCAAATGATATCAATACCTCAAGAGTCTGCAGCAACCCCATAAAAAAGTTCATGTTGATCCCCTCCCACTTTCACTCAAGAATGGGTAATCTTTAAAACTTACCACCAGTCCTCAAGTGCTCGACCTTCATCTATTAACAACATAAGTAACAAGCTACATAGTATTTTATATCATTCTTCATACAGATCCACAAATAATGCTACCTCAACTCTCTATACATCTTTGTCGTGACCTATTTAATAGAATACCAAGAGCTGTGAGCCTCTTGAAGTACCATTTAATCAAATTTCCAAATTGAGGAACACAAATATGGTTGCGTAATCTCAAAACACCCTAGGATTATAAGGTCACTTCACCAGCATCACTGCTAAAAAAACAATCATGAATGGCCACCAAAATCTCATCCTCGAACTGCCGATCATGAATTGGCTCCACTAGGGTAGAGCGAGCCTCAATACAAGCTAGAAATTAACAAAGATCTGAGATATATCAAGTCACACCAACCTATTCACAAAGGAATGGGTATCCAAAGCCAAAGGTCTCTCTAAAATTGAAAGGAAATCTAGACTCCCCATACTTGCCTTCAGGCACAAGGCATTGCCACAACATTTACCTTGCTTGGATGGTATTATATGGAGAGGTCATAGTTCTTGAGAAGCTTAATCTATATACGCTTCCTCGAATTAAGGTCCTTTTGGCTTAAAATATTTTGAAGATTCTAGTGATCTGTGAAGATTTCACAATGGACTTTATACAAGTAGTGCCTCTAAATTTTGAGCACAAAAACTAATATCGTCAGCTCTAAATCAATAGTGGGGGTACTACTACAGATGAGAAGACCTTGATAAACCCTCTATAGTAGTCTGCCAATATAATAAAACTTTGAATTTCTAACACTAAGGTGGGCCTTGCCCAACCACGAACTGCCTCAATCTTTGTGGCGTCTACCATAATCCCATCTTTGGACACCACATGCCCCAAGAATGCTACAGACTCAAGACAAAACTCACACTTTGGGAACTTGGCATAAAGCCGCTAATTTCTCCAAATCTAGATCACAATCCTAATATGTTACTCGTTCTCCTCTATATTTCTTGAGAAGAAAAGAATATCATCGATGAACCCAATGATGAAGGAGTCTATATAAGGACTGAAAACACATATGCATGGTCAAGTTCATGAACATCACTAAGGCATTTGTCAACCCAAAAGGCATCATTAGGAAATGCTCTCGTCCTTTCCCAGTCTGGGCTCCAGCTCTACCATATGCTTTACCTACATATAACCCTCCTTGAGCATCCTAGGGACTACCCTTCCTAACCTTACTTAGAATTGTTATAATCCTGGGCCTGCGTAAATCTCTAACATAATGGTCAACCTCAACACAATCAAAACAACCTCGGTCACCCCAAGGTCTAGAAGGAAGACTATCTGATCCACCCTGGCCTCCAAGGCCCAAAGTCTGGAGTAAGGCCTGAATTGGTCTGCTACACTTTCCTTGGGCTAATAAGCATGTTGTCCTCTACCAAAAAGTAGCCTATCACAGCTTTGTGACACACTGAAGCTGCCTTGAAACGTGCCCTCTTATTTCCACCCCACGGGCCTCATGACGGAGCTCCTCCATAGTACGATAGTCAACTACATCTAGAAAGGATCTATCCATCTGGCACAAACTTTGTTTCTATCTAGAGAGGAAATCTCAAATCTTGGACAGAATATCGAACTCTCTCTTCCTCTTTAGGTAGAATTATTATAGCATGTCTTGAGAGCTCGTGATAATAGGTCCCGTACTCCAGTACAGATATAGAGCCTTGCTCCAACATAAAGAACTCATCTCTAAGTCGGGGAAGGTGACTTAGTTGGTCTATATTCCATACACGAACGCCACCATAGCCTGGCTATTCTGTCTAGTTGATATGCCATGAAGTGATCCTCTACAGACTCAACTTGATCCAGTGTCTATAATCTCTCACAATAGCTAGTCAAGAACTCATGAGCATTCTCACCTGCGGCCCCTAAAAATATCAAATGATCTGATCTAAAAAAGTGATAAGATATCTTTTACTTCTATACTGACATGGCTGCCTCAACTACTTCAAGATGAGCAACCACATGTGTTGGTGGTACCTCTACGTAGGGAGTCACATTGGCACGCTACCCTCTTGGAATCACTAGGGCCTTCTACATACCTCTTAACACCTTTATAAGTTGAGTGATAGCCATCTTTAGTTGTGACACAATTGTAGGCTAGTGTGGTAACTTGGTTAGTCCCATCCCCACCAGTTGTAATAGAATAGGTACTTGTTGGGGTTCAATAACTGGATCAAGGGTCATATCTCTACCGTGATCCTAAACAGGTTTGGTTACTCGTACACGACATCAGTTTTGACATATAGCCATGACCCTACTTGGGGCTCTATCTACTAGCTCAAGAACATAACCTCTGGTTGTGGCCCTCTCATGCATACCATATGCAAAAGAACAAAACAAATAAAAATTCCAAAAACCAATAATACTAAGTGTTATTTGTAGTTTTGATGATTTGACAAATAGAGGACCTTGTAAGGGGACCTGATCCCCATCATTCATATATGTACAATTGACAGCTGGAAAAAGTACACAAGTTTGGTGCACAGTCTCCAAGTGTGGCAAAAACCTCGGCCAATCATATTGCCTTGAAGGTTGTGTCTGTTCTCATAAGGACTTCTTCACATAGACACAACCTTAGTTTTTGCAATATATATTTTCAAAGCAAAAAGGCAAAAGCCACTCCTCTCAAGAAGTACTTACCAAAGAGCAACAGGGACCAGATAGAGCAGCTTGTGTCTTAGTTGTCTTAGGTTTTTACTTCAGTTCTTATCATTGTAAATGTAATCCTACACTATAAAGGAATTATATCTTTTGTCAGTTTATCTAAAAGTCTAATTCAATTGTGTCTAAGTGGTTTAATGGGCAACATTGTTTGCTGCTTAGTCAAATCCTAAGTCATTTAGTGTTAGGTGGGTTAGTGGGCAACCGTGGATTGCTTAGTGAATTCTAAGTTATCTTGTGTTGGGTAGCTTAGTGGGCAGTAGTGATATTGCTTAGTTGCTCTATTTGTACTAGAAATACTACTTTCAGGGGGAAGGGATTTAGAGGTAAATTCCTAGATTGCAAGCTATTGTAATCTGAATCATTGATCTATTTGGAAGAAATGGAGTTTTGTTTGAAAAGTCTGTGAGGATAGGTCATGGTTTTCACCGCCCTTAGAGTAAGGGGTTTCCACGTTAAGTGTTTACGTTGTCTTTATTGTTTTGCTTGACTTACTGTTGTTGCTTGCATTATTGTTCTTAACGTGTCCAGGGACCTGGTCCATTAACTTTTAGTGGAAGCCTATATTCTAACAATTGGTATTAGAGCAGGCTCTCTCTATATTGGTTAACACCAAGAGAGGTTCATATGCAGAATGGCTACTCCACTTAATTGTGAGGAAGGACAATCATCTACAAGACCACATCGTTTCAATGCCCAATTCAATAGTTGGTGGAAGACGAGGATGCACGACTTCCTGATGGCTGAAGATAGTGAGTTGTGGGACATTGTGCTAGATGGTCTCTGTATACCTACAATAGAGGTTAAGGAAGATGATATCATAAGAGTTGTTCCAAAGACACGTCAAGAATACGATGAAGCTGATAGAAAAAAGATAGAGAAAAGCTACAAGGCCAAGAAGTTGCTGGTGTGTGGGATTGGTGATGAAGAGTATAATCTTATCTTCACTTGTGAGTCCACAAAGGAGATTTGGGACTATCTCCGGATAGCTCATGAAGGGATAGATCAGGTCAAAGAATCAAAGGTACACCAGCTAACTACCCAATATAAAAATTTAACTATGAAAGAAGGAGAGACTATTCATGAAATGAGCACTAGATGTGCCTCTATCACGAATGAGTTACGGTCCTTGGGTGAACCTGTTCACACAAACAAACAATTTAGATTCTTCGAGTTCTTCCAAAATCCTGGTCGAGCAAGGTTGATGTTATCACTAAGGCCAAGGACCTGAAAGTGCTCACAATGGAGTCTTCAAACTCAAAAAATGAATAGAAATCAAGAGGCATCAAAGAAGGAAGTGAAGAAGGATAAATCTCTATCCCTCAAGGCGGCATCAGGAAACACATCTGATAAAGAAGAAAACATGGCCTACATCACCAAGAGATTTCAAAAAATTATGAGAAAACATGGGGCTTTCAAAAAGGTGGAATTTCAGGTAGGGCTGCAACTGCAAATGATTTGTGTCACAAGTGTGGTAAGCTTGGCCACTTTATCAGAGATTGTCCTATGACTAAGGCTGATAATACAAGAGCTGGAGGAGATAAGGATAGGAGAAGGCACTTGATCCCTAACAAAAATAGAAGGAGAGCGGCTTTATCATGTTGTAAAGAAGGCCCTTGCTATTTGGGGAGACTCCTCTAGTGAGTCAGATTAGTCAGAACACCCTAAAGACGTATCAATGGTTGCAGTCAAGGATGATGAAAATGTGTTCAACACCATGTTTGCTCTCTTGGCAAATTCTGATGACGAAGATGCTGAGGAAGAGGTAACACTTTCTGATATTAAACAAGATTTGCACACTTATTCTGTTAAGAAATTGAGAAATCTAGTTAATGTCTTGATTGAATCTATTACTGAGTTAACAACTGAAAAGGACTTGATGAATAATAGCCTAGATATATTTCTTAAAGAAAAGGTTAGGTTGGTTGAACACATGTCTGTTATGGAGGAACAACTAGTAGTCCTAGAAACTGAGAATCTAGAACTCAAAGAAAAGATGAAAATGGCGAATGAAAAATATGGCAGAGGAAAGAGAAAAGCTAGCAACTTGCAACTACAGCTAGAAACTTGCCTGAATAGTGCTTAGACTAAACTTGCACTGGCTTTGGAGAGAAGCAATCAGCTGGAAATGGACCGGGTCCGACTTAAAGAAGAGCTTGAAAAATCTATGAGATGCGCAAGCTCCTCTAAGCTAACCTCTAGTATCACAAGCAAAGGTCAACACAGTGGGGAAGGGCTAGGTAGTTCAAGCATCTACCCTCCATATAATCTTCATAGCAAATATGTGTCTGTTTCTGACAATCTGATATGTCTTCATTGTGGTCATAATGGCCATCTGAAGAAGGATTCTCCAGCTTTTAAAAGGTCCCAGGAAAATCTCCTGACTTACACTACACAGAAAATTACAAAAAACAAGGGACCTGTTCCCATTCCAAAGGGGTCTACAATGAGAAGGATTATTCTGCCTCATTGGACAAAAAGTTCTCTTATCACACCTCTATCTCCCTACTGGGGACTCGGACTGAAATAGGTTCCCAAATCTAACAAGTGATCTTTATTGCAGGAAAGTGGAGGAATTAGCAGTCATTACTGGTTCATAGATAGTGGATGTTCAAAGCATATGACTGGGAGGACTGACAACTTCCTATCACTCAAGGCTCTTCAAGGCAGAGGTGTCTCTTTTGGAAATGGAAAGTAGGGATATATTCTTGGGGTTGGAAGAGTTGGAAAATTGCTAGAGCACTCTGTTGAAAATGTGTACTGCATAAGTGGACTAAAATATAGTCTTCTCAGTGTATCTCATATATGTGACAAAGGAAATGAAGTGAAGTTTCTATCAGAAAAGTGCATAACAAGGGAAGTAATTCTAACAGCAAGAAGGCAAAAGAACATGTACATTGCTGACCTGGATACTGCTCAGGGAGATAATCTTACCTGTCTTAGTGCTCAAAGTAAGAATGTCAATCTATAGCATAGAAGGCTCGAACATGTGAGCTCTTTTCTGCTGAACAAACTTTCTTCCAGGGACCTGGTCCAGGGGTTACCTAAGCTGAAGTTTAGTGACAACAAGGTGTGTGATGCATATGTCAAAGGCAAACAAACCAGATCCACCTTCAAGTCAAAGAAGCAAGTGAGTTCTTCTCGTTCCCTTGAACTTATTCACATGGATCTATACGGACCTATGAAGATTCAAAGCAAGGGTGGAAAGAAGTACATTTTGGTGATTATTGATGATTATTCAAGGTTCACTTGGACAATGTTCTTAAGGTCCAAGGAGGAAACATACGATATATTGATGATATTCATCAAGATGATTCAAGCAAAGTTAGACTGTAAGATTGTAGGGATCAGTCCGATCATGTAACTGAATTTGAAAATGCGAAGCTTGACAACTTCTGTGCTGAAAATGGAATTCATCATAACTTCTCTGCTCCGGGAACACCTCAACAAAATGGTGTTGGGTAAAGAAAGAACAAAACTCTGGTTGACATAGCTAGAACTTTGCTTATTGACTCAAATCTTCTGAAATCCTTCTGGACTGAAGCAGTCAATATCGCCTGCTATGTAACCAACTATTGCTTGATCAGGTCCTTGCTGAATAAGACACCTTATGAGCTGCTATATAACAGAAAGCCCAAGCTGAACTATCTAAGGGCTTTTGGTTGTAAGTGTTTTGTACTTAACAATGGCAATGATGATCTAGGAAAATTCGACCCTAGAAATGACGAAGGAGTATTTGTAGGATACTCGTCCTCCAGCAAGGCCTACAGATTTTACAACAAAAGAACCTTGTGCATTGAAGAAAGCATTCATGTGATCTTTGATGAAGCTGGTGCCTTGTCAGATTTAATTCACAAATATGAGAATGAACTAGAAGAACTCTTTAGATTAAGAGAGATGAAGTAAATGAATCTGTGACTGAAAGTGCTCAAGATCCAGGAGATGCTGATCCGAAGTCATCAGAAGAAGTGAGAATATGATGAGCCTAGAGATGGACCTGGTACCTCTGTGAATGCAGATCCAAATGAATCTTCCCAACCTGAAGAAAATGTTCATGAGGAAGAAGAAGAACAAATAGATCAGCATCAACCTCTTAATGCTCAATCCATGTGGAAACACCAATCATCTCATCCTCTTAACAATCTTGTTTCTCCTTTGAATTTTGGGATGCAGACAAGATCCAAAGTAAGAAATTTGGTTGCTTTTTCAGCCTTCATATCCAGCATTGAGCCAAAGAACATCAAAGAGGCCTTGATAGATGCTGACTGGGTAAATTATATGCAAGAGGAAATCCATCAATTTGAACGGAGCAGAGTATGGCACCTGGTCCCTAGACCTGCTGATAGAACTATTATTGAGACTAGGTGGGTGTTAGAAACAAACTTGATGAAAATGGCATTATCACAAGGAACAAATCGAGGTTGGTGGTTCAAGGCTATAATCAAGAAGAAGGGATTGACTATGATGAAACATTTGCTCTGGTTGCCAGAATGAAGGCCATCAGAATTCTTATTGCTTTTGCAACCTATATGGAGTTCAAGTTATTCCAGATGGACGTCAAAAGTTCTTTCCTAAATGGTGACTTGAAGGAAGAAGTGTACGTAAAACAACCACCTGGGTTCGAAGATATTGATCTCCTAAATCATGTGTTCAAGCTGGACAAGGCTCTTTATGGACTGAAACAGGCTCCTAGGGCTTAGTATAAAAGACTGTCTAGCTTTCTGCTAAAAAATGATTTCAAAAGGGGGAAGCTTGACAATACTCTGTTCCTGAAGATTAGAGGGAAAGAGTTGTTTATCATTCAAGTGTATGTGGATGACATCATCTTTGGAGCCACATCCCAGGTCCTATGTGAAGAATTTGCTAATCTAATAGGAAATGAATTTGAAATGAGCATGATAGGAGAGCTGACCTTTTTCTTGGTTTTGCAGATCAAGCAAACTCCAAATGGGACATAAATCTGTCAAGAAAAATATATCAACAAATTTCTAAAAAAATTTCACATGAATGATTCAAAGCCCATTGACACCCCTATGAGTACCAACTCAAAATTGGGAGCTGATGATTCTAGTGGCTTGGTAAATCAAACTATGTATAGGGGAATTATCGGATCACTGCTGTATCTAACAGCAAGTAGACCTAACATAGTGTTCAGTGTAGGGTTCTGTGCAAGATTTTAATCTTGTCCCAGAGAGTCGCACCTAAAGGCTGCCAAGAGAAGTCAGAGGTATCTAAAAGGGATAGGGGACCTGGTCCTCTTCTACCTAGCTAGAGATTTGGGTTTCGCAGATGCAGACTTTGCAGGTTATCAGGTTGATAGAAAAAGCACTTCTGAAATGGCCCACTTTCTAGGCTCCTCACTCATCTCATGGGGAACAAAGAAATAGAATTATGTGGCCCTCTCCACAGCCGAGGCAGAATATGTGGTTGCTGCCTCTTGTTGTGCTCAATTACTTTGGATAAAGCAACAGCTGAAGGATTTTGGAATTCTCACTCATACTACCCCTCTTATGTGTGACAACACCAATGCTGTCAATATAGGGAAGAATCATGTTCAACACAAGAGAACCAAGCATATTGATGTTAGACATTACTTCCTAAGGGATAATGTTGAAAAGGGGACTATTTGTATGCATATTGCAGAACTGAGGATCAAATCGTTGATATCTTTACCAAAGCCTTAAGCAAAGATCAGTTCGTGACTAACAGGCTGAAGCTAGGAATGTTGAAAATGGATTGAGTTGGCTCTTTTTAGGCATCCAACTTTCAATGGCTATGATCTGCGGAACAGGTATCCTTGTTGATTGTAATGCCTTGCATGTTAAACTAATTATGTACCTACTTTGCAGGTATACACTAGTGGAAACTGGAGAAGTGAGGAAGGCCCTCAACCATTTAGAAGTGATCTTTTCGCATTCAGATAGGGACCTGGTCCTGTCTAAAGGTTAGCATTCTTTTCATTGATTTTAAAACTGTCTTTGAGAACCGTTGAGACCTCCACGAGTCAGTCATCGGTCACTCTGACCGATGTGTCCCATCGCTTTAAGTTCAAGTATTGCGTCTCTCAGGGACCTAACACATCTTTTCAAATTCTTTGTATATCTCTTTCCACCAGCCCTTTACAAAATATTTTCAAAATTCACTTTGTTCCTTTCTCTACCAAAACCCTAACTTATTCTCTTCAAGGCTTCTTTTTTACTCTTCTTCTCATCATGTCTAAATCACCCTCTCCTCCTAGGAATGTACTAGGTACTCCTAATGAAACAGATCCTGTCGATTTTTACTTATCTCCTAAAGTTTCTTCTCTGATGAAATCGTCAATCTCTCTTCCAGCGAAAGATACTGAAACAAATTGTCCTACTCCCTTATCTCCTATTGACCTTAATAATCCCACTCCTCCTAGCCAACTTGGTCCCCATCTGTCAACACTGTTTGATTGCTTGTTTGAGGGTGACCTCCCTGAGCATCTGCATTCTGAATCGAATATCCTTACTACTAGTGAGAACATGGTTATAGAGAGTCTGGCACAGATGCGATAAGGGTTGAGAAATGTGGAAAGTTGTGGTTTTGGTGAAGTCTCTCTTTAAAACACCAAACCATTCTTTCACAGAACGCCAAAAGTTGGACTTCCTCTTGCTAGTGACTCAGACGACACTGATGAGGACAACACTCCACTCAAATGGGTAGTGCATAAAAGAATGGTGCCTGTCACTGCAAAAGGAAAGGAAAAGGTTGTTGAGGAAACTCTAAAAAGAAAACATGTTACCAGAGCAACTAATAAGAAATTTATGGGGGATGTCATGAAGTCAAACAAAGCAACTACTGAAGAAAACAGAATAATGAGAAACGTAGGTAATTTGGAGAATGATATACCTAGAGAAGGACTGGTGGTGGTTCAAAATGACCACTCAGAGAATGATACTGAATCAGAAGATACCCCACTGGCTAGGATACAAAGGCGAAGGGAGGAACAAAAAAGGGGAAAAGAAAAGGAAATATCTGGAAATTCTATATATCTCTCTGTACAAGGGGTTGCTACTGAAAAGGGGGAGAAGGCTAAGGCAACAACTAAGAAGAAGACTAAGGGAAAATCAAAAGAAAGGGTGGAGATTGTGCCTGTTGCTAAAAACGTACCAAAACAGGGACCTAGTACCAAGAGAAAGTGAAATGGAAAGGAGGACACCAAGTAGGATATTGTTAACAATCTGTGTGTACAGAAGGTCCTAGGTGGGAGAGTTTTTGACCCCACGATCCTTAAGAAACCTGGAATGAACTTGTTAGCAGATCTAGTGGAGATTCAATCATGGACTCACATGTTCATGACTAAATCTCCTGTAATGCATGAAGACCAAGTAATGGAGTTTTATTACAATGTAGAATTCAATGAGGATGGAATCCTTCAGACTTTGGTGGGAGATAAAAGGATGCATCTAAATGAGGAGTTGTTGGGAGAGATTCTAGAGGTACCTAGAGAAGGGATCAGGTCCGTGGCTGGAAAACTCTGCACTCAGCACTTTGCCAATAAGTGCTCTAAACTTCCAGACATGCATCGTGCAGGTATTCAGAAGAAGCTGCCAATTGTTGTTTGAGTTTGTGAACAAGGTGGTTCTTCCTCGATTTGAGAAACGTACAGTTGCCAATTTAGCAAATTTATTCCTAATGGAATCTCTCTGCAAGTTCAACCCACTGAATCTGCCAACACTCATGTTGGAACACATGCACAAGATGGTGATAGAACGTAAAGGCAAGCATGGAATGGGATATGGATACTTTCTCACAGAAGTGCTCGATCATCTGAAAGTTTCAGTGGGACTAGGTACTGATGGCACAGTTAAACAATCAATTTCTCTCAGTACCTTAGTCGAGTGTGAGTGCATCGAGGGTCAAACAGGATAACTAAGTAAAATGTCCCACTTAGTGGTTGCACGAGATCAACTCAAGCATGAATTGGAGGAACTGACAGCACTTGTTGGGAAAAAGGATGCTGAAATGGTATTATTGAAGGCACAACTGGCCAAAGTTCAGTCTGATAGACCTGGTACTGAAGAGGTCAAAGAGTTACGTCTGAAAAATGCAACCTTTCTGACTCAAACTACAGATTTTCAAGAAATGTTGACCAAAGCTCATGACTTTGCTAATGACCGACTTACCCTTGTCATCAAATCTCTCACTCATCAGCCTCTCCCTTCCTAATTCTCTCCATCTTCTGTCCTTGCCTATTTTTTTTGTGTGGGCAGTGTCCCGGGTTCTCTTTAGCAGTTTATTGTCAATGTACTGAATGCTTACTTTGTGCAATGAAAAGGACTTCTATTTTGTTGTGATGTCTTCCAGTCTAACTCTTTTTCTATGATGTGTTGCTCAAAGCAATGGTCTTTCTATGCATGCTTACTTTTAATCTTCGTTTACTGTCTCTCTTTTTTATGATGTCAAAAGGGGGAATGGGTGCCTTATAGACAAGGGGAAGTGGAGAATGAGGAGGATATAGCATTATAACTTTGTCATCATCAAAAAGGGGGAAAATATTATTTTCAGTTTTGATGATTTGACAAACAGAGGAACTTGTAAAGGGACCTGATCCCCGTCATTCATATCCGTACAATTGACAGTTGGAAAAAGTACACAAGTTTGGTGCACGGTCTTCAAGTGTGGCAAAAACCTTGGCCAATCACATTGCCTTGAAGGTTGTGTCTATTCTCATAAGGACTTCTTCACACAAACACAACCTTAGTTTTTGTAATATAGATTTTCAGAGCAAAAAGGCAAAAACCACTCCTCTTAAGAAGTACTTACCAAAGAGCAACAGAGACCAGATAGAGCAGCTTGTGTCTTAGTTGTCTTAGGTTTTTACTTCAGTGCTTATCATTGTAAATCTAATCCTAAACTATAAAGGAATTAGATCTTTTGTCAATTCGTCTAAAAGTCTAAATCAGTTGTATCTAACTGGTTTAGTGGGCAGCATTGTTCGCTGCTTAGTCAAATCCTAAGTCATCTAGTGTTAGGTGGGTTACTGAGCAACCGTGGGTTGTTTAGTGAATTCTAAGTTATCTTGTGTCGGGTAGCTTAGTGGGAAATAGTGATATTGCTTAGTTGCTCTATTTGTAGTGGAAATACTACTTTTAAGGGGAAGGTATTTAGAGGTAAATTCCTAGGTTGTAAGCTGTTGTAATCTGAATCGTTGCTCTATTTGGAAGAAATGGAGTTTGATTTGAAAAGCCTGTGAGGACAGGTCGTGGTTTTCACCGCCCTTAGAGCAAGGGGGTTTCCACGTTAAGTGCTTGCGTTGTCTTTGTTGTTTTGCTTGTCTTACCGTTGTTGCTTTCATTATTGTTCTGAACATGTCAAGGGACCTGGTCCATTGACTTTTAGTGGAAGCCTATATTCTAACACTAAGGGTGCATGATATCGAATCAAACGTAAGAATCTTCCTAATGATGTGAAATACATTTTAAGGTTGATTTCACATGTATTTAGTCATGTGCTAAATTAGAATTGGTTGTTCTAAAGTTTTGTTATAATTTGTACTCATAGGAGATAAGTATAAGAAATTAGTCAAATTAAATGCTATCTTTTTGTTTTAAAAAAAAATGATGATATAACTATTAGCTTGATGTAAAGATTATACCAAACTCACCTCCTTTTTGAAAAAGAAAAATAATAACCATAAATGTCAATAAAGTAAGAAATTTGATGTCAAATTCTAACCTTAAAATCTATGACTCTTTAGAGAAAATGAGAAAAAAAAAGAGAGAAAGTGGAAAAACATTGCATTTGAGATTTACAAATTCAAAAAAGGTCATAGCTGAGTCGTTTTTTAAAAAAATATAATCAGAATTACCCCTTAATCATAATAAATATATTTAACTTTTTCCTTACTCATGGAAGCAATGTTACCATTTTTTTAGAAGTCCTGATTCTTTTATATGTTGATGGACATTTCTGTTATTTAAAAAAAAATTATCCTTCACGAAAAATATAGGAACCTCCAATAAGCATAATGACTCACCAAGGCATCATAAAGAGCCTAGTATGTGATTGGTGCTACAGATGCAGGACCTGCCGTGAGGTGTTCACCTAGAGTCAAGGAATCGCTGGGCACTGACGCAAGTACATAATTCACATAACCGTTGGGGACCTCTCATCCAAGTGCCATGAATTATGTGCTTGCATCGATGCCCATCGATAACTTGGCTCGAGGTGAACAACTCATGGTAGGTTCTGCATTTGAAGCACCAAACACCTGCTGCCTCTTTATGATGCCTTGGTAAGTTGTTATGCATTTTAGTGGTTCCTAAATTTTAGGTAAAAGATTTTTTTTGAAAACTACAAAATGTCCATCAAGATATGAAGGATTAGGACTTCCAATAAAATGATAACAATGCTTGCACGAGTAAGGTAAGAAGTTAAATGTTTTTACAATGGTTAAGGGATAATTTTTGGATATATGTAAAAAAAAAAAAAATAACTCAGCTCTTAACTTGTTTTGAATTGTATAAGCCTCTAATACAATGTTTTTCCCGCTTCATTATTTTTATTATTACTTATTAGACTCATAAATTCAAATATTAGAATCTAACATTATTTTTCTTGGTTTATTGACATTTATGCTTATTTTATTTTTTGTCTGAAAAGAAGATTAGTAAGCTCATCAAGATCAAATTTCATTTTATTAGAGAAGTCCAACAATCTAATGAAGTGTTGCTTGTTCATTGCTCATCTGAGAACGAGCTAGCTGACGTCTTCACTAATTCTCTGCCAAAGGAAAGGTTTGAAGATCTGAGGCAAAGAATCGGTGTTCGTCACGATAATGTCAAGGAGGAGTGTTAAACAATTGTCATTTCTTAACTTCCAGCTTATTATTTTTTATTGTTTTTTTTTTTTTTACTTAGTTTTAGTTTAGTACTTCCCTATTTTCTAGCTAGACTTAGTCAACTTTAGTGGATCCGGCTCCTCTCCATTTCTCTTCTCTCCATTTTCCCCACGTTCTAGCTTGGATTGGAGACACGTGTCATAGTTTAGAATTAATGGTTGAAATCTAATTGATTAAAGCAAAAACCTAACCATAGTTATTTACTTCCATATATTTACTTCATAAATATTTTTGCAATCCATTTTCCCTAAATATATTTAAAACTTTTCTTTACTGCAGCATACAAATTTAAAAATTTTACTAAATATTTTTACCTCTTTTAAAAAAAAATTATAATACAGTTAACCGTTTTTATTAATCTACTAGAGTATTAAGAGCTCGCTGTAGAACAATATGGACTCCATTTAGGGAGTAAGTAAGAATTTAAAGTTGAGTGACAAAATTTATTTTACTCCTAAGATTAAAAAGTTGAAGGAAGTTCATATCAAATATGAAATGCTACATATCAAAGGAAAAGTTGATACATACCTGCAATCCAAGTGTGTTGAGTTTCTCAACAGCAATTAAAACAGGATCACCCTTCCCCAATCTTTAACAATCTATTGAAAATCCTTGTAGAGAGTAAAAATCCTCAAATTTTGCTCTCTTTCTTCAAACATTTTCAGAATACTTCGAGTAGCTGAAACTGAAAAGTGAAAAGACTACAATTAATAAATACAAAAAGATAAAATTTCACAAAGAAGATGAAAGGCAACATGATGTAATTACTGAGAAAGTTGGCATTTAAGTATAAGAAGATTAAAAGTTCTTCCAATTAAGTATGGGCTACGAGGATGGTAATAAGAAGATTAAAAGTCACACTAGGACTGGGCAATTAAATGTCGACAAGGCTGCTGTGTCATGTACTAGTTGAAGTAGACTAGGATAAGTTATTATAATTGTAGTAGTAGTAGTAATAGTAGTCAACCTATACTCGTGTAATTATATGTTTGTATTGTAGTAGGACTCTAAGTATAGCTAGCCTAAGACTCTCCTATATAAGGAGCATGTACTCGACAGTTTTTAACATTAATTCAATCCTTGAACTCTAATCTTTATGTGAGAATTCTACAGGATGCTCAAGGGTGGGAAACTTGATGTAATTATAGTGAGATGCCAAATGGTAGAATTTGATTGATATGGAAAAAGTGTCTTAATGTTACTATAATTGAGGTTAAGGATCAATCAATTTACTCTCACTATAGTGTTTGCTATGAATGAGCAGAATCACCGGGAGAGATTATTAAATGCTATATCCCATGTTGATTTGCAATATAATTACCCTTGGGTGTTGTGTGGTGACTTCAACAATATGTTGAGCTCAGGTGATAGAATGAGATCACCTGTGAGTCCTAGAGAGGTATATGGGTTCCAAGGCATGCTGAATTCAATGCAACTCACACCGCTTCGAAGTACAGGGTGTCATTTTACTTGGTGTAACAAGAAGTAGGGAGAAGGGAGAAGGGTGTGTAGTAAGATTGATTGGACATTAGGAGATGTAAACTGGTTGCAGCAGCTGAAAGCAGACTTTCTAAACCCTTCGATATCTTATCACTCCCCCTTAATGATAAAGTGTTGCTCATATACTAATTTACATCCCAGGCCATTTAGGTTCTATCCTAATGCCATGGAGCACACTGGTTTTAACAACATTCTGAGACCAGTATGAGAGGTAGGGTGAATGTGTGGGAGAAACTAAAGCAGCTAAAAGATATTAGCAGATACATGGCATCATACTCTCCAAAACTATATGTAGGCAGAGATAAATTTGATATTATTCAAAGGCAGATACAGGGGTACCTGGTGGATCAAATGCTATTTGACCAGCAAAACCATTAGTTGTTAGAGATTGAGAAATGGAGCAAGGTGGAGGAGCAGGTGCTGAGGCAAAAAGCTAGAGCTACTTAGGTGGAATATGGTGATGCTAATTCATGTTCAATCAAATAGAATTTTGAAATATTTCAGAGAATTAAGAAGCTTGAGTACCCAACTCCACAATCTTTAAAATATTTCAAAGAATCAAATAGAGCTAGGTGTATCATTTAGCTGCCTGATTGTACTCAACTCCCCAATCTTCAATCATATATGCCTTCAGTTAGAATGTTCCGAAGTTTTCGGTTGTCAAGGATTAGAATACTTGCTTAATCTGCCAATTGAAGTTAAGGCTTTTCCTTGGTGTTGATTGTGTTAATATAGTTTCTCCTAAATTGAGAAAAAAAAATTCTCCTTAGCAGCTATACGGTGACATTTTCCTGTGCTAATGTGAAATTTCCCTTCGAAGCATGTATCAAATATGAAATGGTAATAATTTCAACCATATGTCAACAATGTAATAAGCAAGTTCATATCAAATATGAAATGGTACATACATCACAGATAAAAGGAAAAGATCATACCTGAAATCCAAGTATGGTGAGTTTCTTAACAACCACCAAAATAGGATCACCCTTCGCATTAGGAAGTTGAATTAAAACCTTTATATACACTCCCAAAAGCACCTTCCCCAATTTTTAACAGTCTATTGAAATTCCTTGTACCCTCCTTAAAGCTCTGAGAGAATAAAAATCTTCAAATTTTGTTCTCTTTCTCTATACATTTCTGGAATATTTCGAGCAGATGAAACTGAAAAGTTCAAAGACTACAACAAGGAGTGGCAAACGAGCGGGTCGAGTTGAATATATCAGTCGATCGAAAATGAGTTAAATAAAAATAGTTAAAATACTCGACTCGACTCATATTTTAAATGGGTAAAAACGAGTTACCCAATGAGTAATATGGTATTCATATTTACCCATATTATTAGGGATCATGTTAAAAGCTTCAAAAACAAAAAAATACTCTTCACCCCTCATCCCCCCCCCCAACCCCACCCCACCCCCCACGAAAAAAATGCCTAGAACTTTTTAAATATAACTTGTACACCCCCAACTCCAACGCCTCAAAAATTATTATTTTTTACTACTCCCCACCCCCCCCCACACACACACACCACCACCACCCATCCCCAAACCACAACGCCTAAAAAAATAAATTTATTTTTTTCATTTGTTTTTTTTAAAGAAATTAAATTTATTTTTTACTACTTTGATCACCCCACCACCACTATCCCACCCCCCAACCACCCACCCCCAACCCCAATGCCTAAAACAATAAATTTTATTTTTTTACTTTTTTAAAAGGAAATTAAATTTATTTTTACTACTTTGATCACCCACCCCCTTCCAGCCCCACCCACCCACCCACCCAGCACAAAAAAAGTTAAATTAAAAAAAAAAATTATTTTTACTACTTTGATCACCCCCACCATCACTACCCCCCCCCCCCAGTCCCTTCCCAAAAAAATATGATTTTTTCCTTTATCCCACCCATTCCTATCCCAACCTCCTACACCTTAAAAAAATATTAATGTCACTTTTATTTCTTTTAATCCGTAAAAATTTAACCAATCTCGCTCTGCCTCGTATAACAACTTTTTTCATTTTCAATCTGTCCCACCTGCCCTGCATGAATCCGCCCCATTTTTGAATATTTGCCTTTTTATAATTAAGTTTGATACTAAAATAAAACTCATAAAAATAAATTTATTTTCTCATTAAGTTGTATTAATTTAATAGATAATAAGTTAAAGTTTTATTTTTTAAAGGTCAATTGGGAAGCATGTAAGAAATCGTATTAGTTTTTATTGAAACATTTTCATTTACTATCTTGAATATTTTAGTAACTTTAAAGAAATTAAAAATAATGTTTTATTACTCTTATAACATGTAAAAAATTAAAATTAAGACTGAACTAGCATAAAATCGTATAGACCCACAACCTACCCCGCCCCGCATTAGTTTATAAGAAAAACTTACTTCAACCCACCCCACATTCCACCCTCCCCGCATAACCTTAAAACTACCTCGCATTCGCCCCATTGCCATCCCTAATGGGCTAACATTAAAATGTTCAACTTGTTGATATTTATTTAAAATAGGAGGAATTTACTTTATGATAAATGGTTACTATTTAATATTTAATTGAGTAAATATTTTATAATATTTTGATTTAGTGTAGGAGCGAAATGGTAATCCAACTTTTTACTTTGGAGCTTTCCACTTTTAAATGAAGCTTGGGAATGATCCAAACGGTGAGGTTGTGGAAATTCAAGGGATCAAGTAGTGATATATACTTAATAAGAGTTCTCTATTCTCATTCTCAAAAAAAAAAAAAAATTATTCAAATGAATACCCTTGATCTACTAGTTAATTCATTAATCTCATGACCATGTATTAATTATTTTTCTTTCAATTACTTTGTCAAGCCATATTAAGGGTCTATTTGGAAAGTCACCTGGTAATTGAAATTGATGTAATTATTAAGATAGTAATTACACAATCTAGTATTAGGTTGACCTATTAGTAATTACACAACCTAGTACTAGGTTGACCTATTTGTTTGTCATAATATAATTTCAGTGTAAGTACAGATGTACTGTTTGGTTGCACAAGTGCAATCATAAGATTATATTAAATTTAAAAAATAAAAGTTAATTATCTAAAATAAAAAATTTAAATTTGAAAAATAAGAGTCTTTATAAATGATATTAAATTAAATATTACGATATCTATTATCTTTTGAAAATATATTAGTTAATAAACTTATGTTCTTAACTAATATTATTAAAAAAATTGTATATTTAAATTAATTAATCATAAAAACTAAAAGTACAAGATTTCTATGAATATGATGAAATGTATGTTTGAAAAAAAAAAGATTAATATCATGGATAAAATGTCATTAAATAATTATTTAAACATTTGAAGAAAATATAATACATCAAGTCTAACTAAAAAAAAAAAAAAAGTGGTTTAAAGTGTGAAATATTAAGTCAATACACTAAAACAAATGAAACTGAAAATATAGACATCAAACTACTCATTATTAACTAAAAGAATACACGAACTAACAAAAAATATGCTAAGTAATTCAATAACGATGAGAATAGGGAATCATGCTAAATACCAACCTAACACTTGCAAATTATCATGCTAGAAAAATCAACAAGTAATGTCTAAGAATAGTAAGTCGTAGCCTACCTCAAAGCTGAATACACATGCTCCACACCTCTAATCGGTGCTTTTCCCTTTCGAGCAGCCTCCAAATGATGTCACGCTCTCAAAAATGTGATCTCGGAGTCAATACAATCACTTTGACATCCATATTGCAACAATCAAGTTCAATTTGAAAATCGAGTCTAATATAGTATCTTGGGATCCACACAAGGAATCACAGCATTGACTAAGTCAATGGATCCCAATCAGCTCAAGGAACTTGTACCCTAAAAATGGGCACAACTTGACCTATAACACGCCTTGAAACAACCCATCATCAAAGTTGAAGAATTAACAAATAAAGAATCAAAAAAGGAAATTTCGAAGGAAACTAACATGTTAAATGTGAGAATAACATTCCTTGCATTTTCCCCAAGCTATCCCCTGTATCTCAACAAAACCCACTGAATTCCCTCCAAATTGAGCTCTTAAAGAGTTTCTATGGAGGAAACTATAAGGTGAATTGATGTTGAAACTGCTAAAAGCTAATATAACTTCCACTCACATACACATCGCGATCGTGGGGCTCATTAGGTCGCGCTTGTAATGGTCCATCTTTGATTGGTCCATAGATCCTTCATTGTGGTTGCGAGGGTCAAAGCCCGCGAATGTGAAGTCCAAGAAAAATGATATTCGCAAACGCAATGCCAAGACACTATTGCATAGACCAATTTCATTGGCCTTCATAAATGCAGCTCTAAGTGCAAAGAAGCAAAGAGCAAAGTTGGGTGCACGAGCTCAGCTCATAGTTGGCAAAATTCCACAGCGGGGGTTCGTAATACGTTTAGAATTCTATGCATGTAGATGATTATGGTACCCCATCAAATTCAATAGTCCAAACTCAACGAAAATGTCGAAGCTTTGAATAGGAGTTTTCTCACAAAAGTTTGTTCCACACCCAAGGCTTATTTTAGCCATAAGCAACAAGGTTGCTCGAAATGAGGTTGAAAGCCTTGGGATCTGAACCTAATGTCTACTCAGACTAAAATTGACATTTCGAAGCTAATAGAACCATCAGAATCGCATTCAAAGGTCGTTTACCGGAATATTTGACTGAATTCAATTATTTAAATTTCAAAAGCTCCAAAATAGGAAAGCTTGCATAAAAATCAAATGAACGATTAAGTGACCGAACTATCAGTCCAAGCAAGTCAGAAGTGACTTAGGGCTGCTGCAGGGAAGCTCTAACACCAGAAATACTGAAAAACAGAGAAAATGAGCTAGAGGGTCACTATAACATCCATTATAAAAGGACTTTCATCCTCAAAAGTAAAGAATCATGAAGTACATGAAGGCTCAAACAGGTGGGGGTACTAGGTTCACAAGTCATGCTCGGTGTTCTAGCTAGGGGTAGGCATGGTATGGTATATACCGAACTACCATACATAATCAAATTTTTTGATACCGTGGTTTTGGTAATATGATATTTGGTATGGTATATGGTATTCATTTTAAAGTTTTTGATATTTGATACGGTATTTGGTATTTAGAAATGATATATCGAAATACCGAAGTATATAGTTACATAAATAACATATGTGTGTGTGTGTGTGTGTGTGTGTGTGTGTGTGTGCTTGTGTGTGTGTGTATCTATATATTACCTTAAAAGCATGAACTCCTAACTTGAATGTTAAATTACTATAATATCCCTAACTTAGGTTGTGACTTTAATTTTTTCGATGAGTTGTAACTTTTTCGATAAGTTGTGACTTATTCTAAAGGATTGTGATTTTTCGATGAGTTGTAACTTTCCAAATAATTGTGACTTTTTTCAAAGGGTTGTAATTTTTCAATGAGTTGTGACTTTTTCAATAAGTTGTGACTTTTCCAAAGGGTTATAACTTCTCGGAAAGGTTATGACTTTTCAGTTATGACTTCTCGGAAAGGTTATGACTTTTCAGTTATGACACAAAAAACACTTCTTCATACCACTATTTGTTGACTATAAATAGAGGGGCTTCCTCTCATTTTTCAACCACAATTTTTTTTTAATCTTCTACTCTTCTTCTTCTTGCATTTTAAATATTTTGTGTTTTATTATCATTGAGTGAATTCGAAGCTTAGCGGAATATAATGTACCACTATTCAGATGAAGTAAATCGTTCTATCCTAAGATGTTATATTCCATAACCTTGAGTACTTGAGGAAAATAATTTTAATTATATAATAATTATTATTTTTATTAATATATATATACAATAGTATGTAATGTTCCAACATATGAAGTTAACATGATGTAATCTAAATTCATTTGTTTTTATTAACAGATTCTCTTGTAATGCAGATATATGCTTCTGAATATCTTTTTCTAAAATTTAGAAAATTTTCACAATTTGTTTTATTATGCTCAAAATAAAAGAATAACTTTATTTATCAATACTACTTATGTGATTTAGATTGTCAGGAAGTTTGCTTCAAAATAGTTATTACTATATAATCATTTCCCTTTTGTTTTACTTATTTACTATTTCTTAATATTTTAGTATTTTAGACGAAGAAAATTTCATAAGACTTGTCATAATACCAGTTGATGTTTGTATTAGTTTAATTTTTATTATTTATTTAATAGCTAATTGTAATGAGATAAATATTCTCATTAATATAAATATATATTTATATTTGGGTAGATATTTGTATTTAAATTAAAGTATTATATATGTCACGAATGTATTATCAAATTAACAAGATCTTTTTACTTCAAAAATATATTATTTTAAAATGTTCCGAGTTATTTAAAAAAAAAAAACTCACAACAAATGTAAAAATATGTGAATATACATAAAAAAAAATAGTAACATTAATTCTTTAGTTATAATATTATAAATTCTCTTAGTTATTACTAATTACTGCAAACGGTATTCAAACTCTTTTAAATTCTTAGTTATAATATTATGAATTCCATTGTTATTACATTAATTATTTCTATCTTTCATCTTTCCTTATGTTAAATTTTGACCAATAATTTTTCGTATCATTATACCTCCCCTATATATGTGATTACATGGTTTTGTTATTTTTCCTTTGACAAATAATGCTTGGTTGAATAAATTAAAAAATTGTTTACAAGTATATGAACTATATCTTTGTTGGGTGTAAGATGAACAAGTGATTATATATATGATTTCACAGATAGAATATATTCTTTAATTTTAAATTTTAGTTTTTTCGGTTAAAAAAATGAAAACCTTTCTGAGTTAACTATGGACAGTCAGATAACTATCTGTATATAAAATACAAATTAATATATATAAAATAGTTCTAAAAGATAAAATGTAGTTGTTCTCTCCATATATTCATGACATCTAAACAGTTTAACGTGGAATACACGTGCAAAGCACATTTGGTTAGATTACAAGAAAAATACACAACAAATATCGTCTATAAGGTAATTTTAGTGAGATACGACTAATTACATGATTGAACCTCATACAAAAAAGAATATACATTATTGCATTTAACTAATTAAATTTTTCATTCACCATCTTCATAGGGTTGCGTGAAAAAGAAATATATATGACAATCCACATTGAACATTCATAGAATAATCTACAATATTATTTTGTGTTAAGCTTATCATTCAAATCTTCACTTAAATAAGCAATATTATTTAGCATAATATATATTTTCTGAATTGGTGCAGGTGTCAAAAAAACTAGTACTACCTTAAAAGCATGAACTCCCTAACTTGAATGTTAAATTATTATAATACCCCCAACTAAAAACACTCAATTTAGTATATCTTCTATTTTATAGTTATATTTCTTTATTTATTTATATTATATTAAAAGCAAACACCTTTTAACATTGAAAGGTTGTGACCTTTCTGATAAGTTGTGAGTTTTCCAAAGGGTTGTGCCTTTTCCACTAAGTTGTGACTTGCCTAAATGGTTGTGACTTTTCCAACGGGTCGTGCCTTTTCTAGTAAGTTGTGAGCTTTCCGAAGGGTTGTACCTTTTCCAATAAGTTGTGGTTTTTCTGAAGGGTTGTGACTTTTTTGAATGGTTGTGACTTTTTCAAAGAGTTGTCACTTTTCTGAAGGTTGTGACTTTTCTGATAAGCACTTGTTCATACTACCATTTGATCGTTATAAATAGAGGGGTTTCCTCTCATTTTTTAACTATAAATTTTCTATGTTTTTTACACTTCTTTTTCCCAGAAAACCTCAAACGTGATTTGTAGTCATTAACTGAGTTCGAATTTTAACAGAAAATGAGATGTCACACAAGTAAGGCTTGGTCAATAAATTGTACCAATTATAATCTCTAAGCACACTAGGTTGCAAGCATTGTTACAAAGTTTAGCATTTTGAAAATGATGAGATGTATTTAATTTCATGTATTCGCAAGTTGTTAAGTTTGTCTTGTCTCCAATTTTCGGTATGTTTTTCAAGAGAATGCTAATAATTTCTTTTTCAAACTGTATTCTTTACATAATTTATGGACTAGTTATAACATAAGCAATTTTATTTGCAAATTCTTTTGTTTAATCATAACATAAAAATATATAAAAGAAAAAACACATTTTGTTCTTTATTAACTTTTTATCCTTATAATATTTTGATTTACTCTTTTTTGAACTACTTGTGGATTCATTCAAACATGGTTTATGCTTATTCACTATTCTGATCCAATGATATTAAAAGAAGGTACTAAAAGAATCTTTTTTTCCTACCAAATTCAGATTTTATCTCTAGGAAATAAAGAATTTGAAAACAATTTTGAGAAGTTAGTGCTTTGCAATGACGATAAATACCGGTCCAATAAACTAATTATTCATTAATTCTTACTTGTATTTTCCTCTAAGGATTTTCATCACATACATACTTCAATATTATTTATATCGTTTTAAAACATTAATACTCATTAGCATGAGATACATGTGTCACTCAAACGTGGTTTCTACTTATTCACTATTTTGATCCAATGACATTAAAAGAAGGTACTAAAAGAAACTTATTTAACCCATAAATTCATATTTGATCTCTAGAAAATAAAGGATATTCTCACGTTCATAATTTGAAAACAATTTTCAGAACTTAATGTTTTTATGCCAATAAATATCAGTCAAATAAGCTAATCATTCATTAATTCGTATTTGTATTTTCTTCTAAGGATTTTAATCACATACCTACTTCAATATTATTTCTAACATCTCAAAACATTAATACTAATTAGCAAGAGATACATGTGCAACGGACGTGTTCGAAAACTAGTATATATTAAAATACTAATAAATATGCATCCTAGCATAAGTATAAACTAAATTTATAGAAGTGAAGCTGTGACTACCCTATTTTGATTGAAATGTATTTTAAATGTTATTAATTAACAAAAGGAGTTTTTTGTACTTTCTTTTGATATATTTCTTCATGTGTAATGTGTTAGTATGATACAATTAAGACCTTTTTGAATCGTCGAAGTCATAATACTCTATTTTACGAGTATTTATATTAGTTGAAGTTGATAAACTACGGTTACCAATTTATCATACTGCAAAATATGGAAACCAAGCTTCAAAATTAATTAGTTTCTCCAAATTTTGATGTATGCATCAATATTATTGAAACACTGCACCAGTATTATTTAATTGCCAAACTAATTTAGTTACTTATTCAATAATTGATCATTTGGACGACTGATCATCAATCAAGTCCTTATATATTTTTTGTTATTCATTATTATGTTTTTTAATATAACTCACATCATATGTATTATATGCTAGAGATGCACGTGCCACACACGTGTCCAGAAACTAGCACATATATAAAGAGTAATGTGTAATGCATTTGTAAATTTGTAAAAGAAAAAGAGAAGCTAAGTAGCATACCAGGGGAAGGGGTAGGAGTATGTGGCTTTTGGCAAGTAATAAGTGCCCAATATTTACAGCTACAGTATTTTTTCAAGAGAAAGGACAGGCAGGGGCACGTGGCAGCAGGGCGTAGTGAACGAGAAGAAGATATTCACCGGGATAAATAGGCTTTCACATGAGTTGGGCAAATAAGTATTGACCGGAAACGACATAACTATATACTACTACATCCTCCATCTCAAAATAAATGTCATCTTAGCTCATTTCATACTCATTATGAAAAATAATAAATTAAAGGTATAATTTACTAAATTACTTCTATTTATTAATTTGACTAGTATTTGGACACTAACTTTGCACGTGTATTTGATGTTAGTCATTTTTTTTTTTTTAATTGAGACGAAGGGAGTATATGATATTAAGATAAAATTATTTTTAAAAATGTAAGCTTAAACTTTGATTTCTACTAAAAAAAGAAGTTACAAAACATATCAATTACATCTTTACATGAAGTAAAATAAAGAAATTAAAAGACATATAGTTATATCCTTATAAAAAGTAGAAACAATTACCAAAAGTATAATAAGAATAATCGAATGCTAAAATATAGCGTACTAGGATAATAATAACAGTGTCAATATCTTTCTATACAAAGATATATAAACAAAAGTGTGCATTAAAATAAATCAGTATAATTGATTGTTGTTTGCACCCGCCGATTTTATAGTGGGGTCAGTTGGGTTATGTTTGTTGTCCTGTACCTTCTGAGGTTCTGGAGGTCTGTTTAGGTTATTGTTTGATTATAATTGTGTATCTTGTATCGATTTGATAGTTGGTTAAATGATTGTCTAGGACTTGCCGCTTTATCGATGCTTCTAGATTTGATGGGATTGGATTGGCCTTTTGGTTGTTATCATGAGTAGTGATAGCTAACATTAGTTGATGAGTGGGTATTTTTGGTTACTTATCTTCTCTATAAGCTTATGTTATATGATTTTTTAGCTGAGAATTGGTGGTTTTAATATGATTTTTTTTTCATATTTGCAGGAAAATGAAGTGAAGAATGAGATTAGATGATATCGGAAGAAACCAAGTGAAATTGGGCAAAAAGAAGAAAAAAAGCTGAAAATTGAACAGGCCTAGGCTTACTTACTGCGATCGCACGGTCAACAGACCGCGATCGCATGCTTAATGGTCGCAATCACAGCCCACTGAACAAGAACCCATTGCAATCGTGTGGGTTAGATCTCGTGAATGTGAAAGTAAATATTAGACACATCAGGGGCAGAATTGAAAATTCACATTTTGATCCCAAATTCCATTTCATACTCATGCACAACCATTTTGATAGAGGATCTTGCATTATATTTTGTCTTAGAATTTGGAGCATTGTAATAGAGTGTTGATAGTTTGGGGTTTTGAGCTTGGATAGCAAGTTTCCTTACAATTCACATTTGGATTTGAAGATTGAAAGCTTAATTAAAGTAATTTTTTCTCCTTCATTTCCTTGCTTTGTATTGTTTGAATTGTGGGTGCAATTGATCATTCGAGATTTGAGTTTTTGTGCTAGAGATAGACAATTGATTGGGTTGTTGATTTTATTTTCTTTGCTTTTGTAATTGATTGAATGCTCCTCATTTATGATATGAGTTTTTGAATATCTAACTAATTTCATGATTGAATTGCTTTCCTATTGGAATTGATCACTCCTTTGCCCAGTCCATTTACTTTGATTGACTTTGAGAGAATCAATTGAGGTTGGGAAAAGTTAATTAGTGCATATTGAGGCGTAACAACTCATATATAGGAAGATAGCTAGATATAGTGATTCCTTGCAATGCATATAATTAGATTGATTGGTTTGCTACTTCGCTAGGTTTTGAGAGAACTAGTGGAGATATATTTGCCTATGTTCGAGAGAAAAAGGTGAATAATTGTGATTCCAAGGCATATATGATTCTACCCATGATTGAGTTTCATGAGATTACAATGGATCGTTTGAGTGTAAATTAGTTTTTCATTCCCTAATTTCCCTTTGATACCTTGCTTGAAAAGACCTTTACCTCTATCGTAGATTGTTAGTAAAATCATTTTCTAATTAAAATTTTGTATTTTTCATTTAGATTCAAACTAGTAGCTTGTAATCCTTTAGCTTTTCAATTGCCGATACATTGTTCCTTGTTGGATTCGACTCTGACCTCATAAGTTGGGTTATTAGATTGCTAACGGTTGCTTACTTGTTTAATCATTTTGAAAGTAATTTGAGTGTTACCATTAATATATCTTTGGTTAGTTGACTTATGTAGTAGTATCTTGTTATGATTAGGTTGTTGGGATAGCGTTTCTAGGAACATTCCTTTGCCTCAGCTACTTGCCTCTTCTATCATTTTTCATTGTCTCTATTTTATTTGAATGTGGGTTATCTCTGGTCAGGTGCTTGTAATATATGCTTCTTATTTACCTATTATTTATACTTTATTTGTCTTTGGAGCTTACTCGGCCTATGCATACTTAATACCACTTGTTGGTAGTCATATTACACTTCTGCACCCTGCAGATCATAGTATGAGTTCTAGTTGTTGACTTGGCCCTCGTGCGGAGTAGTTGTAGATTAGAGTCTTGGGTTGAGCTCCTGGCATGCAGAGTTTTCCTTCTCCTTCTATTTTTGTTGGACTAGTATTCTTTGATACTAAAGGACAGCTCTTTATATTTTTATTTACCTTGTACACCTATTTCGATTAGTAGCTCGACTACCGACTGATACTAGGTCTTGAGAATGTTTTATGTATCTATTTATCATCTTTTTTTATTTTATTTCAATTTTTGTTCCTTTCCTTACTTTTGTATCATTCTTGCATGATAGCCTATTAATTCTGGTTCCAAGTTAAGGGTTTAGCTTATCTACTAGTGGGATGTTAGTACGTGACATAATAACTTGAGGTTTTGAGTTGTGAGTGATACCCATATTGATGACACAAAAATTGGACCAAAAAGCACGTCAACAATGACACTTAGAGCTCATCAATAAAATATAAAAGTAACTCTGACATTATGTTTACGTTGAGGTTAGGGTCAATTCCCTGAAATTCGGCAAAATGGGGTGAATTCGGACCTCAAATGGGTCAAAAATATAATTGTTTAAAAAAAACAAGTGTAACACCCCGGAAATCTAGTGACCTAAGCTAAAGCCTAACTTGAAGTATAGTTTCCTAAATAGGGTTAACATGAAGATAAAGGTCGTAAAATTCCCTCCCTAACCTATTACTAATGTTTTAGGACCTACACGTCAAGGCATGACCCCCTAGCTTGTGACCAAAGCGAATGAAGATCCTCAAGAGTTCTTGGAAGAGGTCTACAAGATAGTGGATGCTGTGGGGGTGACTCCTATTGAGAAAGTCGAACTAGTCGGGTATCAATTGAAAGATGTGGCCTAAGATAGCTAGATATAGTGATTCCTTGCAATGCATATAATTAGATTGATTGGTTTGCTACTTCGCTAGGTTTTGAGAGAACTAGTGGAGATATATTTGCCTATGTTCGAGAGAAAAAGGTGAATAATTGTGATTCCAAGGCATATATGATTCTACCCATGATTGAGTTTCATGAGATTACAATGGATCGTTTGAGTGTAAATTAGTTTTTCATTCCCTAATTTCCCTTTGATACCTTGCTTGAAAAGACCTTTACCTCTATCGTAGATTGTTAGTAAAATCATTTTCTAATTAAAATTTTGTATTTTTCATTTAGATTCAAACTAGTAGCTTGTAATCCTTTAGCTTTTCAATTGCCGATACATTGTTCCTTGTTGGATTCGACTCTGACCTCATAAGTTGGGTTATTAGATTGCTAACGGTTGCTTACTTGTTTAATCGTTTTGAAAGTAATTTGAGTGTTACCATTAATATATCTTTGGTTAGTTGACTTATGTAGCAGTATCTTGTTATGATTAGGTTGTTGGGATAGCGTTTCTAGGAACATTCCTTTGCCTCAGCTACTTGCCTCTTCTATCATTTTTCATTGTCTCTATTTTATTTGAATGTGGGTTATCTCTGGTCAGGTGCTTGTAATATATGCTTCTTATTTACCTATTATTTATACTTTATTTGTCTTTGGAGCTTACTCGGCCTATGCATACTTAATACCACTTGTTGGTAGTCATATTACACTTCTGCACCCTGCAGATCATAGTATGAGTTCTAGTTGTTGACTTGGCCCTCGTGCGGAGTAGTTGTAGATTAGAGTCTTGGGTTGAGCTCCTGGCATGCAGAGTTTTCCTTCTCCTTCTATTTTTGTTGGACTAGTATTCTTTGATACTAAAGGGACTCTTTTATATTTTTATTTACCTTGTACACCTATTTCGATTAGTAGCTCGACTACTCGATACTAGGTCTTGAGAATGTTTTATGTATCTATTTATCATCTTTTTTTATTTTATTTCAATTTTTGTTCCTTTCCTTACTTTTGTATCATTCTTGCATGATAGCCTATTAATTCTGGTTCCAAGTTAAGGGTTTAGCTTATCTACTAGTGGGATGTTAGTACGTGACATAATAACTTGAGGTTTTGAGTTGTGAGTGATACCCATATTGATGACACAAAAATTGGACCAAAAAGCACGTCAACAATGACACTTAGAGCTCATCAATAAAATATAAAAGTAACTCTGACATTATGTTTACGTTGAGGTTAGGGTCAATTCCCTGAAATTCGGCAAAATGGGGTGAATTCGGACCTCAAATGGGTCAAAAATATAATTGTTTAAAAAAAACAAGTGTAACACCCCGGAAATCTAGTGACCTAAGCTAAAGCCTAACTTGAAGTATAGTTTCCTAAATAGGGTTAACATGAAGATAAAGGTCGTAAAATGCCCTCCCTAACCTATTACTAATGTTTTAGGACCTACACGTCAAGGCATGACCCCCTAGCTTGTGACCAAAGCGAATGAAGATCCTCAAGAGTTCTTGGAAGAGGCCTACAAGATAGTGGATGCTATGGGGGTGACTCCTATTGAGAAAGTCGAACTAGTCGGGTATCAATTGAAAGATGTGGCCTAAGTATGGTATACGCAATGGAAGGATAATAGGGCTATAAGAGTGGGTCCCATAAGTTGGGAAGTGTTCAAGAATGCATTCCTTGGTAGGTTCTTCCCACGGGAAAAGAGGGAAGCAAGGGTTAAGGAATTTATCAACCTTCGACAAGGAGGTATGAGTGTCCAAGAATACTCCTTAAAATTCACTAAATTGTCCAAGTATGCCCCATCTTTAGTGTCTAATCCTAGAGATGAAATGAGCTGATTTGTGACGGGGGTGTCCGACTCAATTGAGGAAGAATTTCATGAGGCAATGCTTCATGACAATATGGAAATTTCACGTCTAATGGTATATGCTCAACAAGTTGAGGAAACAAGGCTTAGGAAGAAGAATAGAGAAGTAAAAAGGGCAAGGACGGATTATGGTCATTCTTCTAATGGTAAGTTTGAGGGTCAAAGTGGACCAAGGTTCAAGAAGAGGTTTTCCAACCAAAGTTCCTCTAATGCTCCAAGGGTCAACAAAGATATGGTGTCTAACCCTAAGCCACAAGGAGGTAATAGTGGTAGCTCTTATATTGATAGGCATAATTGTGCAAAGTGTGGTAAGAAGCATGAAGGCAGGTGCCTAGTGGGCACGAATGGTTGCTTTAGTTGTGGGTTGATTTGGTAGAATTAGACATGCTTGATTTTGATGTAATTTTGGGCATGGATTGGTTGTATACATGTTATGCTTCTATAGATTTTAGGACACGAGTGGTCAAATTTCAATTTCCAAAATAGCCAATTTTAGAGTGGAAAGGGGGGAATTATATTCCTAGAGGTCAATTTGTTTCATGTCTAAAAGCTAGGAAAATGATTTCCAATGGGTGCATGTATCATATTGTTATGGTCATGGATGTTGAGTCCAAGGTCCCTTCTTTAGAGTCGGTCCCCGTAGTGAGTGAGTTTTCGGAAGTCTTTCCCGATGATTTGCCCGGCATTCCTCCCGAATGGGAAATGGACTTTGGCATTGATCTTTTGCCGGATACATAACCCATATCTATTTCTCCCTATAGAATGGCTCTGGCCGAATTAAAAGAGTTGAAGGAGCGACTCAAGGACTTATTAGACAAGGGCTTTATTCAACCAAGCATATCTCCATAGGGTGCTCTGGTATCGTTCGTGAAGAAGAAAGATGGGTCCCTTAGGATGTGTATTGATTACCGCCAATTGAACAAGGTCACTATAAAGAATAAGTATCCTCTTCCTAAAATTGACGATTTGTTTGACCAACTTCAAAGGGCTAACTATTTCTCCAAGATAGATCTTCGTTCGGGTTACCATCAACTAAGGGTAAGAGAGGTTGACATTCCTAAGACGGCCTTCCGAATAAGATATGGTCACTATGAGTTCCTAGTAATGTCTTTTGGTCTAACGAATGCCCCGGCAACTTTTATGGATCTTATGAATAGGGTTTTCCAGAAATATCTCAACATGTTCATCATTATGTTTATCAACGATATCTTGATTTACTCTAAGAGTGAGAGTGACCATATGGACCATTTGAGAGTAGTGTTACAAGTCCTCAAGGATAACCAATTATATGCTAAGTTTAGTAAATGTGAGTTTTGGCTAAGGTCGGTTGCCTTCCTTGGTCATATTGTGTCGGGCATGGAAATTGAGATAGATCCGAAGAAGACGGATGCGGTAAAAGGTTGGCCTAGACCTCTAACTCCTACCGATATTAGAAGATTTTTGGGTTTGGCCGTCTACTATAGGAGGTTTGTTGAGGGTTTCTCCTCTATTTCTTCTCCATTGATGGCCTTAACTCAAAAGAAGGCTAAATTTGTGTGGTCGGAAGCTTGTGATAAAAGCTTCCAAGAATTGAAAGATAAACTCACCTCCGCTCCAATTTTGAGCTTACTGGAGCGTACCGATGGGTTTGTAGTAAATTGCGACACTTCTCGAGTGGGTTTAGGTTGTGTCCTTATGCAACATGGGAAAGTAACTGCCTATGCTTCAAGGCAACTCAAGATACATAAGAGGAACTATCCGACTCATGATCTTAAGTTGGCGGCGGTGGTATTCGCTTTGAAAATTTGGAGGCACTACCTACATGGGGTCCATGTTGATGTTTTTACTGACCACAAAAGTCTTCAATATGTGTTTAGCCAAAAAGACTTAAACCTCCGACAAAGAAGGTGGTTGGAACTTTTGAAATATTATGACATGAGTGTCCTTTACCACCCTGGTAAAGCTAATGTGGTTGCGGATGCCTTAAGTCGAATGTTTATGGGGTGTGGCTCATGTAGAAGATGAGAAGAAGGATTTGGTTCGTGATGTGCATAGGTTAGCCCGATTAGGTTTCCAACTAGTGGATTACACCAAGGGTGGATTCATGGTCCATCATAGTTCCAAATCGTCCTTGTGGTTAATGTAAAGTCTAAGCAACACCTTGATCCCATATTAATGGATTTGAAAGAATCGGTTCTCGATAAATCCGTTGAGTCTTTCTCCCAAGGGGGAGATGGGGTGCTTAGGTACCAAGGTAGATTATGCGTTCTGGATGTTGATGGCTTAAGAGAGAAAATTTTAGAAGAGGCTCATGGTTCGCGGTATTCTATTCATTCGGAAGCCACCAAGATGTAGCGTGATCTACGGGAAGTCTATTGGTGGAATGGTATGAAGAAGGATATAGTGGGCTTTGTAGCCAAGTGTCCGAACTGCCAACAAGTTAAGGTCGAGCATCAAAGGCCTGAAGAATTGTCCCAAAATATTGATATTCCCACTTGAAAGTGGGAGGATGTGAATATGGATTTTGTTGTGGGGTTGCGTCGTACTCGAAGGCAACATGATTCTAATTGGGTCATTGTTGATAGAATAACAAAATCAACCCACTTTATTCCCATCAAGACTTCATTTTCGGCGGAAGACTATGCCAAGTTGTACATCAATGAGATAGTGAAGTTGCATGGGGTTCCCTTATCTATCATCTCGAATCGGGGTACACAATTTACTTCACATTTTTGGAAGGCATTCCAAAAAGGACTTGGTACCAATGTTAAACTTAGTACCGCTTTCCACCCTCAAACGGATGGTCAAGCGGAATGCACCATTCAAACCTTAGAGGACATGTTGAAAGCGTGTGTGATAGATTTCAAGGGTAGTTGGGATGACCATCTCCCATTGATTGAGTTTGCCTACAACAATAGTTACCACTCTACCATTGCCATGGCTCCGTTTGAAGCACTTTATGGTAGGAGGTGTAGATCTCTGGTGGGTTGGTTTGAAGTAGGTGAATTTGCTCCAATTGGTCCCGAGTTAGTTTATGAGGCCATTGAAAAAGTTTGACTCATTAGAGAGAGGTTAAAGACAGCCCAAAGTCGGCAAAAGTTTTATGCCGACAATAGGAAGACGGATCTAGAATTTGAGATTGGTGATTAGGTCTACTTGAAAATCTCACCTATGAAAGGTGTGATGAGATTTGGTAAAAAGGGGAAGCTTAGTCCCCGGTATGTGGGCCCATATCAAATCTTGAAGTGTATTGGGAAAGGTGCATATGAATTAGACTTGCCAAGTGAGTTGGCTCCTGTTCACCCGGTGTTTCATGTTTCCATGCTTAAGAAGTGCATTGGTGATCCGGTATCGATCCTTCCTTTAGAGGGTTTAGGAGTTAATGAGAGTCTATCCTATGAAGAGGTTCCAGTAGAGATTTTGGACCTGCAAGTAAAGAGGTTGAGAAATAAAGAAGTGGCCTCCGTTAAGGTTTTATGGAGGAATCACTTAGTTGAGGGGGCTACATGGGAGGCCGAGGCCGATATGAAGTCCCGTTACCCTCACTTTTTTGCTTCTACTCCTATCCAAACTTGAGGTAAGTAATTCCTCTTGAGTTTTTAGTGTTTAAGGAAGTCATGTGTATTGTATAAGTTTCCATTTTTCCCTTATGTTGTGCATGATCTTGTGAGAATTCATGTTTAGTATAAATTGAGTTTTCATGGATTATATGTTCCTCATGTTGATTTGCATTTTAGTATGATGATTGCATTTTTTACTTCATGAGGTGAAATGATGAACATGCTTAGTTATGTTTTGATGAAATGATATGTTCGCTCCATATTGTTGTGTTGAGCTTGCTTTTAGTTGGAGAAGGTAGCTCCTCCTATGAACATGATTTATGTTGTATTTCATGCATATTGGGTTGGTAGATGTAGTTCCTACTTACTTATATTGCATGGGCCATGTTGTGAAATGGAGTTGAAGTTTCCTCCTTTTGAATAGTGCATGAGGTGAATAGTGCATTTATAAGTTTTGCATATTTTTGATGTTTCATGTGTGTTGGGCTGTTAGTCTTGAGTTTCCAACTTAGTTTGGTGTCAAGATAATCATTCGAGGATGAATGTTCCCAATGGGAAGATATTGTAACACCCCAAAAATCTAGTGACGTAAGCTAGAGCCTAACTTGAAGTCTAGTGTCCTAAATAGGGTTAACATAAAGATAAAAGTCGTAAAATTCCCTCCCTAACCTAGTACTAATGTTTTAGGACCTATATGTCAAAGCATGACCCCCTAGGACACCCCCCCCCCAAAGGTCCATGAGGAGAACCCAAGGGAAGGTCCAAAAGCTATCAAAAACAGCTTGTGACCACAATTGGGCACCCACGAGTCGTGGGTGGACCCAAGCTCCGTGGTTGAGGAGTCATGGGTTGAGACTTAGTCTCCCCAATGAATCCCCCATTTTCCAGTCTCTGAACCAAATGACGCCCTAGCAGGACGGTCCGTGGACCCATCCACGGTCTATGGATGGGGTTCGTGGATCACACAAGTAGGTGATGTCTTGGTTCGGCCTTAGTAGAGGTGTTTTGGTAAATTGCTTTAAGGGTTAGTTAAATTAAAGGACGGTTATTTTGGGTTATTTAAAGTATTTTAAGACTATTAAAAAGATAAAATACTATTTTTCAATTCATTATTTCAAATCACTCAATTAGAAACTATTCCCTCTCTCTCAAATATTTCTCTCTCTAAGAAGAAAACCTCCATTGAAGAACAAGGTCAAGGTCAAGGTCAAGCTAAGGGTTCAAGAACAAGTCTTTCTTCTACGATTTCTTGAGGAAATCAACCTAAGGTATGGATGCTCTTCATTCTTGGGTAGCTATCCCCCAAGAAGTCCCTTCAAAGTATGTTTTCAAGACTTCCAAAACCTAGAGTTTTCATCTAGTCATGGGTCTTCTTCCAAAACGAATTCTATTGTTTAATTATGGTTTATTATGATTGATTATGATTATTTATGGTTAGATTAATGGAGTATTGTTGGATTTTGATGAAAATCTCCTTTGGACCCATGATTTCCTCTTCTTCCTAAATTGTGAACTATGTACGGCTTGATTGATGATGAGAGCTTGACAATTGATTATGTTTACATTTATTATGTTGTTGAATCGTGAAATCCCCCTATCTAATGTGATAATTCTTGAAGTTAGGGTTGATCTTGATACCTAGCCTTGAAGGGCAATAACTAGGGTTTATATATGTTGATGAAGATTGTATATGAATTCATGATTTACTTAGGTAATGATGATCCTATGACTTGTGTAATTGTGGTATTGATGTGAGAACTTTCTTCCCTATACCCTTACACTTAATTATGCATGAAGTATGTATGTATGTTATGATAAGCTTGTTGTGTTGATTGAAAGGCTATTCTCATAAAACACTATGAATGTTGTGTGAAAGGTTCACTCACATGTTGATGATTCTAAGGATGAAAGGACATGCTCACCCTATGAATCTATGAGCTCTTATGATATTAGGTTGGTTTGAGTACCTAGTGCATTTTTTCATAAATATGAACTTAAATATAGACTTAATGTGACTTTTAAAGGGAATTATGCTTAGCACCGAGTGGATATGAGAATGAAATGGAAGCTTTTATGTTTAGCAAGTCCGGCTTCCCAATATATGTTGTCTCATGGGATGGAAATCTTTTACGCTAGCAGTTCGAGTTTCTAGAAGCAATCCATATATCCCATAACTATGTGCACACATAGGTCTTTAGCTAGTGGATCCACCTAAAAGCTATTATGTACATTCTACCTTAGGCAAGTAGGACACCTCTTTTCGGTGTGAGGGTAGAACACCGGATTCCATGTAGCTCACATAGTCTATGTCGGTTCATGTTATTCTTCTCTATATGATACGAATATGAACTATGATATGAATATGAACTATGATAAGAACATGGACTTTAATTATGACTTCTTAAGAGGTACTACTTAGTATGAGTGGCGGTATAGGACTTCACTTATGCATTGCACAAGTAAGCTTTAAGAGGGGTTATGGTGAGGTTCTCGTATGTTATGATGACTTATGGATTATGTATGAAAATTATGTAAGAATGTTAAGGTTGACTTTACTTGTTACAAGTTATGATCATGTATGACTCCTTACTTATGTATGTTGACTATGAATAAGGTAAAATAAGATATGTATGTTGTTGGTAGCCTAAATGTGATACTTGGCATTTGGTAAGGTTATGGGACTTTACCTTTGGATTGCTTGTATGTTGGTTTGGCTTATGTTTCTCCATAAATGTGCATAATGGTTTTTAAACTTGATAAAGGCACGATTTCAACTAAATGTCCCTTTTATGCATGTTTTAAGGATTTTGTGCATGGCTTCCATACTTAGTACATTATTTGTGCTAACCTATATTTTCTACATTCTATGAGTGTAGGTTTCGGCTGTTGAGACATACTACTTCTTTCAAGTGAAGCTTGGGTTGACTATTCCGTAAGCTTTGTGAGTCCTCAAGTTCGAGGACAAGATGCTATTTTTTCAAGTTTCTATTGTATTTTCTACTTTGAGACTACTATTGATGTAAAGGGCTTTTGATCCTATTCGTACTCTTTATAAACTGGATGGTGACTAAGACAAGTCTACATTCGTATTTTCGTTTATGTAAACGAAGTTGAACTTCGATTGTAAAAGTTTTAAATTTTTCCGCATTATTCTATGTCTTGATGTTATGATTATGCTAAGGGCTTGTATGCAACCCCTTCAGGGTCAAGTACGTCGTGTTACGTCTAGGGGATAACCTTGGGTCGTAACAAAAAGAAATCAAGAATTTGAAACCCAAAATGAGAAATAAACAAGGAATTGAAGCTTAAATACATAATAGAATGTAAAGGGGAAGAAATTTACTTTTGAATCACAAGAAATGATCAATAAATGAAGATGTCCTCCTTAGCTCGAGCTTAGTTCAATGGTGGTTAAGTCTAAGATGTCTTAGAAAATAAATGAGAAAAAGACTTAAAGTACTCAACAATTGTCGCTCTTGGAGACTTTGGTCTCGGGTCCAGTGTCACAAGAGTGCAAGAAACATCACCTAATTGAAGGCCACCACTTTCCTCTAGTTCCATCGAAGCGACCATAAGCTCACAGGCGTGAGCCTGTAGCTGCGACTAGGCTTCACATATGCGCCATCGCTGGATTACCAAGGCTCCGCAATTGTGGCTTACTGCTGATATCACTAACCTTTACTATTGTGGCTGCCTTCCTCCACAGTTTAGAATAAAATTCCAAGGTCATGAAAGTACTCTCATGATTCAATCAAACTCCTACAAATACAAATTGAATATGCTACCCAACTAGAAACAATATTATAAACTAAACATAATTGACGAAACAACCAACGGAGGTGGTCTCAATGAAATGTTAACTTCTAAAACAACCTAAGACAAGAAAATGAACAAGCATCCCAAAAATTCAAACCAACAACCACAGGACCCAAACTAAATGTCCTACTAGACAGATGTCAATGCTAGCTCTGGAGCTACCAATTTTTATGGAAACCACATATGTGCCCATTCAACAACAATATTGATCAAAGTCAACTCTTTCAACAAAAAAGCTCCAAATAGAAAAAACTTGCTCAAAACTGTACGAAACAACTGGAAAAGCAAGACATCCACCTTAATAAACCAAAATATAACACAAAAGTTATAGGGAGGGGCCAAACACAAAAAGAACATAAAAGAAAGTAAATGACCATGAGGGTCACTAAACTTGAACGTATATTGGTTGCTAAATACAAGGTTTGCAGTCTTTTATACAAAAATAAGAAGTTGTTACTTAAACTCATAGACCCAATGAAAGATGATATATTTTCTTGACATGATTTAAAGAGAATGTTGTATAACCATGTACAAAGCTTTCTAATTAACAATAAATAGGAGCTCAAATGCAAACTTGTTCTACTAAAATATTAGAGATATTGATGTTGTTAGGAAGAAGGAGAACATATAAAGTAGTTTTGATGATTGATAAAGTGAACATGGTTCACTGCTTGTTGTCTTATGTGTACTCTATCAGGTGAACCAGGTTCTCACACGTGACTGCAATCAATCTGTATAAATATGAGATATTGCGGGAAAGAAGAAAAAGTGCAAAAATAAAGGAGCGAAAAAGGAAATAAAGAAAGAGCTAAAACACAGGAGCAAAGAAGGAAAGAAATAAAGAAGGAAAGAAACAAATAAGGAAAGAAATAAAGAAGGAGGGAAATAAAGAAGAAAGGAAAGAAAGAAGTAGCAATTCAAGTCAAATAAAAAGAAGCGATCCAAGTCAAACAAGGAAAGAAGTAAATCTAGACAAGTTCAAGAAGGAAAAGGATTTGTTATTCCTTTCCTTGTAGAAATTGATGAAGGCAAATCAAACTCTATAAAAGGTTCAAGTCAAAGAAGGAAAAGAGTTGTCTTTGCATAAACAGAAATTGAGAGAATTTTCCAACAAAGCCAGAACGATACCTATTGCATATTCACGAAATTCATCATCTTGAGAGCAATAGTATTTGGAGCAAAAACACAGGGCTTCGTCACAGCAACACGAGAACCAGGTTCACGAGTTGTGTTCGAGTCTGAACTATTGATTTGTTAAAGTCTAATCAATTAAAGTTTAGGGTTATTAGTTTTGTTGATTTGTTCTAGGTTTACTATTAAGTTGTAATAATTCCTAGAATGTGTGAGTAGAGACTTGAGAGAATTGTAACAAGAAGTGGGTTTGACTTCTTAGGGGGTAGAGTTAAGAGAAAGTTGAAAGAGAATTTTAACAAGAAGCGAGTTTGACTTCTTGGAGAGTTGAGTCTTCGATTATAGTTAATCGTTGGAGAGTTAAAGGTACTAGAGTTAGTTCATTTTGAGGTGTAATCATGAAAAGGACGTGAATCTTGAAGTGAATAAGATTGTGGTGTGGTTTTTACCTTCCTTGAGGTAGGAAGGTTTCCACAATAAAATATTTGTTTTATTGTGTTGCGTTTTATTTGTCTAGACAAAAGTACAAGAACCTGGTTCTTGTATAGGGGTAAGGTTTCTTCAATTGGTATCAAAGCAGGTATTTTCATTATAAGACTCATGTCTTGAAAAAAATCATTGACTGCACCACCTACACCATAAGAAGGAGCTTCTCAAACTCGACCACCATTGTTCAATGGAAAGTGTTATGGATGGTGGAAGAACCACATGAGGATCACTTAATAGGAGAAAATCCAATCTATGGTGAATCGTGTTGGATGTTCCAACCATACCCATGAAGAATGGAACTGATGGAACCACTCAAGTACTAAAAGACAGGAAAGAATGGTGTTGCGGATAAACATGCAATTCAGAACAATGCTAAAGCAAAAAAGATCTTGATATATGGAATAGGTCTAGATGAATACAATCGAATCTCATCATGTCAAGATGTAAAATCAATATGGGAAACTTTGCAAACTGTGCGCATGAAGGAACAACTCAGGTAAAGAATTCAAAAATTGATAATTTGAACAAATAGTACGAATTGTTTCGACTGGAAGAAGGTGAAACAATTCAAGATATGCATACCAGGTTCACTGCAATCATTAATAAAATCTACTCACTAGGAGAAATAATTCCCAGTGGAAGGGAGTCAGAAAACTTTTGAGTATTCTTCCAGAGTCTTAGGGAAGCAAAGTAGAAAGCCATTATTGAAGCATGTGATCTAGATAAGTTAGCTATGGATGAACTCATCGGAAATCTCATGACCTATGAACTCAAGAAAAATTAAGAAGAGGAAATCGATGTAAAAAGAAAGGAGAAGAACCTGGTTCTTGAAGCAAGAACACCAGAATATTTTGCAGGATGAAAACATCGTGCTAATTAACAAAAGTTCTCAAGAATGTTAAAAAGCGGACAACCATTTCAAAGGAGGAACAGTTTAGAAAACGCAAAAGAGATCAAGAATGATAAGTACATTCCCACAAACAGATGAATGACCAACCAAGAAGCAGATATCTCAATGAGAAAGGCCTTTGACGCTATGAGAGACTCATCGGAAGAAGAGTCTAAGGATAAAGGATTCAAAAATCATTCACTACTTGCAATAGAGGAAACAGATAAATATGACTTTCTTGCACTAGTTGCTGAAACAGAATCAAAAGATGAGAGAAACACATGTCAAACACAAGAAACAATTCAGGCACTAATGGCTGGAACAGGTTCTAATGAAGATGAAGAGGAGGAAAAACAACCAGAGGTAAGTTTTCTTGAAACTAAGTCTAAAATAAATATGCATTCCAAGAAACAATTGCAATCCTTGTCTTCAGTTCTTATTGATGCATACTATCTAGTGAAATCCAGAAAAAAAAAATCAATTAATGGATGAGTATGCCTCCCTAAGACTTGACTGTATGACATTAGAAGATCAAATTGCTTCTTGTGATAACACCATCAATGGTCTAAAAGAACGGGTTAATACCTCAAAATTAAGTCACAAGGGCAAAAACTCTGCTAGTGAACTTCAATTAGCTCTAGAAGCAGAAATAGAACGGTTAACCATAAATTGGCAGGTCTTAACTGAAAGAAATAGGCTTCTACAAGAAAATCTTGATAAGACCAAACTTAATCTGGAATGAAATCTTAGATGGACCAAGTCCTCTGGAATTTTAACTCAGATTCAAGAAAGGCAGACCACCAGTCGAAGTGGTATAGTTTTTAGAAAATAGAAAAATCTTGTAGCACACACTATTCACATGTCCAAAAATTTATGCACTCCTTATGGAAAATCAGGTCATTTAAGGAATCAATGTAAAACTCTATTTGAGGCCTAGCGAAAAACTGTTAAGTTCACCAAAAAGGAAAAGGCTAAAATGGTTAAGAACCTGGTTCCAAATAAAAATACTTCAGATAAAAGGACTTCTTATTTACTGGGCTAGAAGAGATCTTATTCATCCTTTTACTCACAAAAATGGGCCCAAGCTAATCTGGGTTCCCAAGGATAATTTTTGACTACTGTTTCAGGTGAAGGTAAGAGGAAAAAGGTCAAGCTGATACATGGATAGTGTATGCTCCAAACAGGTGCTAAAAATGGTAGAAACTTTTCTCTCACTCTCCGATTTTCAAGGCGGCAGTGATGTCCTTAAAAAGGATGAGAAAGATGAAATAGTCAAGATTGACAGAGTTGAAAAGTCACAACCACAGGCCATAGAAAATGTGTTTTATGTTCAAGTATTGAAGCACAACACATTGAGCATCTCTGAAATTTGTGACAAAGAAAATAATGTACTATTCACGTCAGCTGAATATCGTGTGCCAAAGTGTAACTCTAGGAACCTGGTTCTGAAAAGACACAAGAATGTATACAAAGTTGATAAGATTCCCCTTCATGAAGAGAATCTTACTTGCCTCAGTGTCATTAATGATATTTCTCAACTTGGGCATAAGAGAATAGGTCATGCTAGTTTTTCTCTTTTAAGTAAACCAGTCATGAAGGATCTTGTTCATGCGACTCTCTGAATCAAAACATGTGTAGCTATTATGCATAGTGTGTATGCAAAAGGGAAATATGTGAAGTCACCATTCAAGCAAAATAAAAAAGGTTGACACTGAAGAAAGTGACCTGATATCAAACATCTTTGATGATGCAAATTTAGGGAACATCGAAGATGTGCTAGGTTCACAGTCATTGATGCACCTGCAACAGGAGATACTGAATTAACTCATGGTCCTAGAGATAGGGGGAATAACTGAGCAATCAGAACACTTAGAGTCTGGTACATCTTCAGGGGAAACTTCATTGTGTGAACCTAGTCCTAGTTATTCATTGACCTGGTTCTTTATTTCTCAGCTTGAGATTCTTTTGATCTGGGAGAATATGATGATGTACTCATGGAGGCCTTGAATATGAAGAACTTGAGAAAAATCAGCCAAAGCTTGGTCTTGTCGAAACAAGTTGATGCATTGTCATGATTTCCTTTAATAATTGGCTAGTAAACTAATAACTATGCTTGAGTAATTATACAATGAATATCTGCTAACTCAGTCTCGTACTGTAACAGGTGCACACTCCAGGCATATCTCAGCAATGTTTAAAAGGTCTGAGGATATTATCCCTACTCTTTTACTAACAACATTAAGTAAATCATTGAGGAGCACACAAAAGGGGAATCTGATTTCTCTGTAATACTCAGGTATGTATCATCCTTTTTCAATATATGAATTTTCTGAGTTTGTGTCAAACATGAGCACTAGTGAACCTGGTCGATCATCAAAATCCAACTCTTTTAAAAATCACCAAGAACCCACTCTTTGACAATAAGCATCATTTAATTACAAACTACTCAAATGATAAGGACCTCAGTTTTGAAGCCACACTTGCTCTAATTCAGGGGAACCTTATATTATCTCTCACATCTAAACCAGGTTCACAAATTTCAAATTGATATTACATTCATTTCAAAGTGTATAACAGTTATCTCTCAGGGGGAACAATTCTCTTAGGAACATATTATTATCGGTGCTTGCCTTTATTAATGATAAATCCATCTATATTGCATCAATTTGTGATGAATCCTCACATATAGTTGGTATTCCTTCGAAATATCATCAAGAAAACGGGTATAAAAAACATGAAGGAGTGACAATGTTATGGAGTAGAATTACAAAAAAGGTGAAATGTTAAAAGAAAGAGGCTCCATAACTCAGTTGTTGTTGCTCATAATGCATGAAAATACTCACCTGGTCTTCTTAAACTGATTATGCTCAACTGATGATGGACCTCATATTGCTCTTGATGTAATTTCGCATTCTAAGAAAATTAATCATAGCGAAGGAGTTGGTGCACAATGGGCGTACTGAAAAAATTATTGATGACAATAAACATTCTTTGTCTCCCCACTTTAGTAATCTTCATTCCAACCCTTATCCTCCATTTTTCCAGACTATTTGATGTGCTTATGTCTGTCTCATACTCATGATATCATATGCTTTTGAATTAGGGCTCTAAGGGCTTAAACTGGTACATATTTGTTTATTTTGTTTCTCATTGAAGATCTTGATTGTGTGTGAGTTTAAGATGGCTAATATCCACAGATTAACTTACTTTATTGTTACTAGAAGGGTACTTGAAAGTGTTGCACAAGTGGCCATGAGTTAAAATGATATTGCACTCATTGTATGTTAATTGTGTTCTTTGGTCATTGATTTTCAATGATGCCAAAAGGGGGAAGTTATATGATGTGGTTAGGGACATATTATGCATAGTTTGTCATCATCAAAATGGCGGAAATTGTTGGAGAATGAGAGAACATCAAGTTTGTAGTTTTGATGATTGACAAAGAGTCTTGATAGTTTATAGTTTTGATGATTGACAAAGATTCTTGATGTCTGACAAAGCATTATTTATCATCATCAAAAAGGGGGGAAATGTTGGGAAGTAGGAGAACATATAAAGTAGTTTTGATGATTGATAAAGTGAACATGGTTCACTAATTGTTGTCTTATGTGTACTCTATCAGGTGAACCAGGTTCTCACACGTGACTGCAGTCAACCTGTACAAATATGAGAGATTGCGGCAAAGAAGAAAAAGTGCAAAAATAAAGGAAAAAAGAAATAAAGAAAGAGCTAAAATACAGGAACAAAGAAGGAAAGAAATAAAGAAGGAAAGAAATAAAGAAGGAACGAAACAAATAAGGAAAGAAATAAAGAATGAGGGAAATAAAAGAAGGAAAGAAAGAAAGAAGTAGCAATTCAAGTCAAATAAGGAAAGAAATAAAGAAGTAGTGATTCAAGTCAAATAAGGAATGAAGTAAATATAGGCAAGTTCAACAAGGAAAAGAATTTGTTATTCCTTTCCTTGTAGAAATTGATGAAGGCAAATCAAACTCTATAAAAGGTTCAAGCCAAAGAAGGAAAAGAGTCATCTTTGCATAAACAGAAATTGAGAGAATTTTCCAGCAAAGCCAGAACGATACCTATTGCATATTCACAAAATTCATCATCTTGAGAGAAATAGTTATTAGAGCAAAAACGCAGGGCTTCGTCACAGCAACACGAGGACCAGGTTCACGAGTTGTGTTTGAGTCTGAACTATTGATTGTTGAAGTCTAATCAATTAAAGTCTAGGGTTATTAGTCTTTGTTGATTTGTTCTAGGTCTATTATTGAGTTGTAATAATTCCTAGATTGTGTAACAAGAAGTGGGTTTGACTTCTTGGAGAGTAGAGTCTTGAGAGAATTGTAACAAGAAGGGAGTTTGACTTCTTGGGGGTAGAGTTAAGAGAGAGTTGTGAGAGAATTGTAACAAGAAGCGAATTTGACTTCTTGGAGAGTTGAGTCTTCGATTATAGTTAATCGTTGGAGAGTTAAAGGCACTAGAGTTAGTTCCTTTTGAGGTGTAATCATGAAAAGGACGTGAATCTTGACATGAATAAGATTATGGTGTAGTTCTTACCTTCCTTGAGGTAGGAAGGTTTCCACGATAAAATCTTTGTTTCATTGTGTTGCGTTTTATTTGTCTAGACAAAAGTACAAGAATCTGGTCCTTGTATAGGGGTAAGGATTCTTCAGATGTTGTGAGCAGTAAATAGATCCATCTTTAACATGCACAGTATCCACCTTTTTGGTGCATATGTAATATTCAATGTTTTTCATTTTGGTGCCTAACTTATTCTTACCTAAGTTTTTTTCATATATATATATATACAATTATGGTGTATTAATCACTTGGGTTATGCTCCTCACAAAAGGTGCAACTCAGTTGATTTATATGATCGATCCTCTTTTGTGTTTTTGCTTCCCAAGGGACCATTTTCGGGATAGGAGTAGTATCATCGAGAGGAGGAAAAAGATTACATCTCCTTGGAATATGAGACTCGAACGCAACAAGAGATGCACAACCTCTCCCATTCTTTGTGGATCCATCTGAAAGTAATACATCGATAAGGATTTATGTTTAATTACGTCTCCTTTCATCCCTCAAAGACGAGGTGCAATTGATATAATAGAAAAAGGAAAAACACACGAGTTGTGTCTGGTAGTCTTCCAATTAGATATGACCCGTTTGATATCCATAACTAAGACTCTACCAAATAGCAGGACTTCATAGACTTCCTAAGACACTCGAACTAATTAGTGCTTTGATATCAAGTTTTCCATTATCTGACACTATACCCTGAGCAAGACCAGCACTTGATACAATTATTGTCCAAAGCGTACCTGTAACATGATCATACCCCTAGACATCGGAGAAACATAATTTAAAAGAATTGGAAGAGGTAAGTATTGTAAAATAAATACTTTTTACAAATGTATCATAGTGCTGAAAACATAACATGATCCCAAATTTGTCCTTTTCATAAATTTATCATTCTTGCTTATTAGCTTTTTATAAACCATTGACATCGTTTCATAAATGACAGAATAAGTAGTGATGAACCTCCTCAAAATCATCTAATTGTGAATACTTTAAGAAAAGTCATAGTCATAAACTATGTAATGAAAACTTTAGAGATACCATGAAAAAGATTTGAGTGAAGTCATAAACTTCATTACGTAAATGAGTGTAAGAACATCTTGAGAGATTTCATAGGACGTACTTGGAGTTCAAAAGCACATGAAAAAAATCAAGACATGGGATTTTCATTATAAAACTTAACTTATTTATTGGGAAAACTTGCAGACATGAATACATAGTATGGGGGATGAACAATAATGTCCCCGTATGTAGTAACAACCTGTATATCTTAATTAAACGCTCCAAATTCTTGAGAAATGTCTGGTCTTTGTCGAAAAGAGAGCAAGAAACTTGACGTTCTTGAATCTCTGAGGTGTGTTTTCTTGAAAACCCTAGGATTTTATAATGAAGAACCTTTTTAGATTTTCATATTCTTAAGTTACAATCACTAAAGTTTACATGAGAGTTTGTGGGTCATGTCTTACCTCTACAATTTTCCTAAAAAATATTTGAATTCCATGAGTAGGAGCTAGGTATATGAAGAAATCATCAATATTATTATGTTTTTCATGTGCGCCATCGCACAAAAATATTGGATTGGTGAGAGGTTTGTTGTGTCGGAAACTAGAATTAGAATACCTTTAATTTGATAGGAGATATGATAGGAGATACGACTGTTAGAAATTGCACCTTGCTCAAATTTATATTAAAACTTTATTGATAAAAACTTCCAACCCAATAATGTACTAGAGTTTTCTTAGGACCTTAATTCACATCAAACATACTTTCCACATTCAGGACTTCACTTTTTCACCTAGATACAATCAATTTCATTGGGTTTGGGTCTAATCCCATGAATAAACACTTCAACCATAGCCCAAATATTCAAGGTGTTACACTAATAATCTAGATGATGAAGTAATGGACTCCATTAAATCTTGTCTTAGTAAGAAAATTCAAGACAAAAAGATCTCGTATATCTTTATCAAGTTACCCATTCTGATTCTATATTTGATAAAATTCATTTAAGGAGGTAAAAATGTTATCAATCAAATATGGTTTGCTCCCAAAAAACCTAAAAAAAGTACTACTTTTTATGTCAAGTTTATGTGACATATTTCTTTATAAAAAAAGAAAATTGAATTACCTCCCTATCTTTTGTTCAGCAATTTCCTAAACTTTAGGAGACCATATCTCCAATAATACCAACTAAAGAAATATATCACGAGCTAAAAATTAACAAAGTAACAACTAACAACTAAAAAATAGCTACTCCACATACTTGGTCAAATTAAAAAAAGGGGCTGATGTTGTATAACTTTAACAACCTTGTGGAGACATTATCATAAGTTGAACTACTACCATGAGGATTTCTAAAAACCCTGCTTCAATCAGTACAAAACTGATTTTTTTTTTCGTTGTTTCACCATTGAAATTTTCAAGCTTTGGCTCTTTGTTTCAGCCATTCAACCCTACGAAGAAATAATTAGGCGGAACTAAAGAAGGAATTACTTTGAGTTCATGAGGTAAGTATAATTCTTGAAGTGGTTTATTGAAGTTCATAGTAAACTTGTATAAATTCAGTACATTGAAATGATTTTCATTGTCCGGAAAGTGATTAAATGTATTGAAATGATGTCTATTGTAATAAGTGTCTATTTGATTTTCTATCATTATTTCACCATAGAAATTGTTGAGTTGTAGATCTTGGTTCTAGCCATTCAGCCCTACGAAGAAGTCAATTGGTGGAACTAAAAAAGGTACTTTAGGTGGTTTAGTCCCGCCGAATGATTTTTTTCGTAGGGTGAATGGGTTGGAACCAAGATCTAGAATTCGATAATCTTAATGGTGAAATAATGATAGAAACTCAAATTGACACTTATTACAATGGACATCACTTCAATATGTTTAATCACTTTTTGGACAATAGAAATCATTCAATGTAATGAATTCAAACGAGTTCCCTATGAACTTCAACGAAACACTTCAAGAAGCATACTTATCACATAAACACAAAGCAATCCATCATGACAAGGCAGAATTCGTCTATTCATTCTCGGAGAAAATTTAGAGTCAAAGAATGTCACAAGGAATTTATTATACATTGTTTAATATTATTAATTAGTCTAGCAAGTTCATTTTTATTTAAAAAATAGCTACATATTTGATACGATTGGAAAATTCACTTCTTTAACTATAGTTACAGATTTAATCTGAACCCCACCACCGTTTTTCTCCACCCTAGGATTAGAATCTAGGTTCATATTTACGGAGCTAGGGTACCACAATGAGGGTCACCAAAAAAAATAACATTTTATTTATAACAAGTATCAACAATACCAATTCGAAATAAGTCAGGGACGTCTATATAAATTCTTACTTCATTGTATAGATAAATTCAAGCTTATTTGGGATTGAGATATAATTGTTGTTCTTGTTAATTAAGAATTACATAGTATATATAAGGTTATAATTATTTTATATATATATACACATCATATGTTGAATCCCTTTGTATACGTATAGAAATTGGTGCCAAAATGTTTAAGCAAGTCATGGATTGATTTTTGTTTCTAGTTTCACTTATATTTGATTTCTCTATTTGAGTTGAATTCCTAAAGATAGAGAAATGTTGGTAGGGAACGTTCTCTATCATGCGTGAATATTGTTTAAAAAAGTAAAAAGTAAAACAGAGAGAAAAATTGGAGGCAAAGTGAACTTTTAACTGCTGGAGTTATTGAAATAAATTACAACAACTCTTAAATAGATAACCAAGCAACAAACTAGAGAAGATTTGGTATTGTACCCACCAACAAAATTTAATTTAGCTCATATTCACTTAATTTGTTTTTGCTTTATTTTCTAGGGCTAGGCATTTTAAAAAGGAAAAATTATGGGGTCATGGGTCTCTTTTGCCTTTTTAAAACTTAGGGTATATTTGTAATGTGGGGTCATGGGCTTGTTTTTATTATTTTTAAAACTTGGGGAAAAGATATAAGTTTACAAAAGTATATTATAATCCCAATATATTTTTAAAAATATTATTATTTGATGAAAATCGAGGCACAATTTTCGAAATAAAGGTTCTAACGTTTCTTCTTCTCCAAGTGCAAGGGTTTTTCATCTTCCAAGAACATCTTCTATTCTTGAAAGATGAAACCAGTGTAATCATACGCTACTCATCTCTATACACTTCTCTTCCATTAACTTATACAACCTTTTCATCGTCCTAAACCCTCTCAAATCTTCATATGTTTTTTCAATCTTCTTCCCCAAATTCAAAGCTCTCATCTTTGGTAAGTTGAACCTTTTGTAATTGCATTTTTTGGTAATTTTTAGCTGTATTTGATTGTTTATTTTGTTATGGTAGTGTAATGATTTAATGGCCCCTTTTTCTGAACTGTTTTTCTTCATGTTCTTGTTTGGGATAAAGTTTTCGTCGTATTAAGTGAATATTTGTTGTCTCTAATGACGTTTTTGTTTGGATAGAAATATTTAGCCGTATTTGGTTGCTTATATTTTTTTTAAAAATTTTATGTTTATCTCGCCTAATGATTTTGAAATTTTTAGTGAACTTTGATCGACTTTAATGGTGTTTCTGTCTATTGCATTGTTGATTGGAACTGCTATTTATTTTGCATGTTTTATTTGAGCATTACTCTATTTATGTTAATAAACTAGTGGTCGATAAATATGTTTTTACTTGTAGTTTATAAATTATGGCTAAAACTAGAGGTGGAAGCACTAAACCATTTGTTCCTGTTATTTCTAGAATTAAGAAACAAAAGACTAAAGAAGTTTTGAATACTACTATAAGAAAACAATAGTAGTATTCATAGAGAATTATTTTATTTTTCAATTAATTATAATTACCTTACTCAAAATAAATTGCACCCGTTATTACTACATCATTTATATTTTCCCAAGATTTCTCGTTTTGCCAAATCTGGGCATGGGATGGGACGGCGCGCCATACTGCTGATGTGCCGCGAAATCTTGACACATTTAATGTTTGATAACTAAGGATTAATACTAGAATCGAGTGTATTTATGTGGATGTGATGTCTTTGGTAGTGTTTGTACAGATAAAACATGTAGACGTGAAAGAAGAAAGAAAAGAAGAAAATGCAAAGTGAAAGTGAATTGAACCAAGTGAAGATCACGGACGCCCAGACGGGCCGTGAAGATCATGACTGATCGTGATATGGCTCGTGAATTAGAACCAGTGAGAAGGCGTGGAAGAATTACATTTTAGTGGACCAAGTAAAGACCACGAACGACCTCACAGGCCGTGGTCCTCATAACGGTATGTGCTGATGATCATGATGTATTACCAGTGGGTAGACCTCGAGAAGCTGAGAAGTGAACTGGCCAAGTAAAGACCACGGGAACCTAAACGGACCGTGGTCAGTGTCACGAGTCGTGGTGTAATCCGTGACAAGATTCCAGTGTGCAAGCCTTGAAGAATCAAGTTTTGTGAAAACCAAGTAAAGACCACGAAGGGCTTCACGGACCGTGAAGCCCTTGACGGGTCATCTTAATGCTCGTGAATATGCATTCTAGTTCAGTCGTACTTCGAGTAGGACACTGGTTAGACACTTTATTTGAATTAATTAGGTCATTTTTTGTTTTTATCTCATCATATCTGGAATGAGCGACCAAGTTTGAAATATTCTTAGCTTTGGTTTTGGATGATTAACATTGAATCAAATTTCTAAGTTGGATTTTCGATTTTGAATTATCAAGTGCTTATCGGCTTTGCATACTTTTGTAAGTACTTTCTTATCATGTTTTCATTACATATTTCTATGTGTTTACTTGAAATCATGAGTGGCTAAACACCACAACTGAAATTGTGGGATCTATGATGGAAATCTAAGTGTGAATTCGTAAGACAAGTAGAAGGCGATTTATATTTGCAAAGCATAATTCAGTTTTTGTTATTCATGTATTCTAATGAGTGCACGCATTAGAATTAGGCTGTATCTTTCAATTGTTCGAGAGAAAGTGATAGTTAGAAAAAAGCTGAGTTAATCTGATGAAATGGAGTCAAATTTCAAGTTCAAGAGAAAAGAGCTTTAACACCATTATAAGCGAGAGCAAAACTTGTTAACACTCTAGGACCGAGAGGACTTGGGTGAAAGTTATCTAATTAGACTAAGAAGTGTTAGATATATTTGACTCGTCTGTACTTTGTAGAGATGAATTGCCTGAAACTCATTTACAAAAAAACACTAGATGCAACGATATGGGGACACAATCCTAGTTTCATTCATTTATAAATACAACTTTAAAATCAATACTCTGTCAATTGTTAATCCAAAGCTTGTTTAACAATCTTGGTTACTAGAACTTTACGCTAAACCCATTTTACATTTTGTAATTATTTTCTCTAGGAAATAATAACAACATTTGGTTAAATGCGACAATGAAATCATTTATGTAAAGAAATTCTCTATGGGATCGACCTCAATTCACGTTGAGTTCTATAAATTGACTTCAACCGTTTATACTTCTTAATTGAAGTGTAAGTTTGGACGTATCAAATTTTGGGCGCCAGTACTACTGCCCAATGGTTTGGGGCCTGGAACGGCGTGCCACTTAGGGCACCCCAAACACTGGTCAGTAGTTTAAGGTTGGCGCCCCGCGCCACTCAGTGCACTAGGATCGTCAGGTCCCTTACCCTTCCAACCTTCTTTCCGTGTGTGTTCCCTCGAATCATACCTATGCTCTCTACTTGATATCCACACTTAAAAATCTTCATTAATCCTTGAGAGATCACGCATATTCTAATCACATCTCTTGATTTACTTTTCAAATTGAAGAGAGATTTAGAGGAAATTCAAAGGGTCCTTTGAGTCAAATTGGAGAATGAGGAGAGTTGTCTTCATGAGTTTCTATATCGTTATTGAGATCTTTGAGTTGAGTCGTTCATGTCCATAATTCCGCATGAACCCTATGAGTTGAGTATTCGTGAAATGAGTAGTATCTTTGAGTTCTGAGTATAGCTCTATGAGGTCCTTGAGTTGTTTCATTCATGTATATACTTCAACATGAACCTCATTTTGAGTTACAAGTTTTGAGGAGTATGTGAAAACTAATTAATTGTTTAAAACTGAGTTTTGAGGAAGTAAAAGATGAGTTTTGAGAAAGAGTTTTCAAATATGAATTCAGTTTGAGTATAAGGGAACTAAGTATTCCCAAATGTATCATATTTACATTGAGAAAAGAGAAACTTGATTTCTAAAAAAAGTTTATGAGTTCAAAGATATTTTTAAGCAGTTACCTCTTTTAAGAGGATAGTGTGAGCAATTATCTCAAACCAGAGGAAGAGTATGTTTTTAAACATATGAGTATGAGTTATATATATTATTGGGAGTAGTATTGAGCACCGATATGGAGATGAGTTCATACAACTCAAAATCCTAATAAATAACGTATGCCAACATAAGTAAAGGATTATACTTTTTAGATAATTCCTTATTGCTTTTAAGCATAGCTTAGTGGATCCACTTAGTTGAGGATGTTCTATACTCCAGCAAGGTATAAGACAGTTCTGACAGCATGAGCGAGACGATGTATCGTCACGTTGCTCATAATGATGGTTGTCGATTAGAGAATCTCTCAAATAAGAGTAAAGAGTTTTTTATTGTATTTATACATTTTGAGTTCTTGTCTACTATTTACAAAGCTATATATATATATATCTTGCGTCTTATTGTTATTGCTTTCATATTAAGTTAAGTATTCTTGAGTTAAGCTGAGTATTCTTGAGTCATATTAAGTTGAGACGAGGTGAGTATGTCTTCCTTTTGTTAGTTCAAGCTTATATTTATGTTTCATAGTTCCTCTTACATGCTCGTACATTCAATATACTGACGTCATTTGGCCGGCATCGTTTCATGATGCAAATACAGGTATTCAGGATCATCAACAGGTGTTTCGTTGAGGTCATGTGACATTCCAGTCCGCTTTGGTGAGCCTTCTTATATTCTGGAGGACTTCACCTTTACCTTACAGTTAGTAGCTTTGAGATGTCGTGGGCCTTGTTTCGATATCCTTCTGTAATAGTAGAGGCTTCATAGATAGACAGAGTTGAGGAGTTTTTCAATATTTAATTTCTTTTGAGTTGTTTACAACTATGAGTATACCTATTGAGTATTGTTCAGACTTTTTTTTAAAGTTGAGTATTTGAGTTCAATGAATTTAATTTAGTTTTAAGTTTATGTATGCTTGAGTTAGTCTTCCGCTTGTAGTCAACCAGGATGAGGGTTCGCTTGGGGACCAACAATGGTTCTCGAGTGCCGACCATATTCAGGGTGTAGACTCGGATCGTGACAATATACTAATTTCACACAATCTTCATATATGGATTTTTTAGCAAGATTAATATTTCATTCAAATTTATGCATAAAATTTTGAGCAAATTTTTTTTAAATGTTTGAGCGATATATACACCTTTCATATACTTTTCATATACAATTTTAAGCGAATGTTTTTATATCTCAGAAAAATATCTAAGCAACTTTTTTGTAAAAATTTTTTTGTTATACTTTGTAAACTGAAAACTCTTAGTGTGTTTTGTAATACTGAATCCTATTTATGTATGGGTAAACAACACAAATTCCACTAATTTAGCGGCTACTTACTTGTCTTTTCATTAGTGTTCAATATTACAATTCCTACCATATGTCAGTCCTAGATATATATATATCTAACACATCTAGATATATGTATCTCGGATAAATCTAATTATATGTATTTAATTATGGAATGTAAATGAAACTCAACAATCAAAAGCGAATCACGTGTTCTTCCCTGAATTTCAGAATTTCTTCTTAAAAATCGAAAGTTTCAAATTTCTTTCCTTGTTTTAAGCATCAAAAAAAAATTCTCATATATACATATACGCTTTAACATAATACATAAACTCTTAATAAGATACAAGTTTATATTTTTATCAGATACATTTTTCTATCACCGTCTCTCCTCTTCGGTCAAAGATCGTCATCTCCGATGCAAACTCCACCAAATAAAAGAGGGGACATTCGACTAGTCATAATATTGACGGACTGAAACTTTGGTGGACCTTGTAGCTTTGGGTTATTCTGCCACCCGCCATGATTGATGCTACTCTAGGAAAGAGATCATGTTTTGATAGAATTTTCTATGCTTTCAACTATGATATTCACATGCTTCTTGACAAAGCTTACCCTACTCTTTAATAGCCCAACAAGTGGTAAGATCTTAACAGCCTAATAGAATCTGTCAAACATATCATTCAGGCTATGTAGGTAAAATGGCTTTGATCGGAGGCTGAGCTTGTGAAGGTCAACATTGATGGTAGGAAAGAGAGTGGAGTGATTTAGAATAAAGGGTAACTTATAGAAATTCGACTAGTTTAGGAGCTAATTACTTAAATACATGTTAGTTTACAATATTATGAATTTTATCAGATATTGATGCGTCCAAATATGTCCAGATACATGTATATCACGATACATGAGGTAAAATTAGGTATGATTTGTTATAGATATATTGTAGAAAAATTACTTGGATGAATACCTTTTAATAAATAAATACTAATCATAACGATACTTTTTATTTATTACCATTTTAGCAATACTATGTTAAATCTGCAATATGTATTAAAAGTGAATTATGTATGCAATATATATGTATTATAATTGCATTTTTAAATATATTATGCTTGTTTGATAAGAAATTGGCACATTGTATTATAAGTGTATTAAAATATGTGATAAATGTTTTATTCATCAATAAAACTTGTATGATATGTGAATAATAAATTGTTCTTTGTAATATGTATTAAAATTGTATTAAAAATGTATTAAAAGTGATCAAATGAGAAAAAAATATTATTGCTATAAATGGTAAATATTTTTTTAATGTTGTATATTTATGTCAGTTTTCCTATAATAATCTCTCTAAGATAATAATTTTCTCCGATTCTGACTTGGGCCAATGGAAAAAATCACTCATTTCGATAAGATAATAAGATAAGAAGACTCCTATATAAATATATGGTCCCATTAATATTATAAATTAATAATTCTTTAAAAGTACAAATATATCTAAGAAAATTTAGTGAAATATGATTCTGCTATGTTCTGTTTTTTGTTAAAATTTAAATCTAGTTAAAGCTCATCTCTAACTTTTCTTATTGCATCAAAAAGTTTCGGTGTTGTCTTTTCTAATTGCACCATAAAATTGTGAAGAATTCTAGATGCAAGTGTTTTCTTACGCGTAACTGGTTCCAAAGGTATTGTATCATCTTCAACTTTATCATCAACATTGTTTTTTTTAATGATATCCACAATTTGTTCTAAGTTTTGGATATTTGAACATGTATCATTTTCACCCATCCAATAAGTTATTAACGTTCATTTTATTGCGGTAACCGAGATCATTAATCATGATCTCAAGTTCATAAATGACGTTTTCACAAGTGGGTTCTTTTAAATTCTTTGAGATTCCATCCCTGAACTTTTTTTCAGTGTCGAACACACTTTAAATTAATAAATATTAATTTATCGATTAAATAATACCTCTACAAAATAATAATATTTTATGATCCCGCCTATATTAGTTTAGAGAGGTTTTACTGTATATACACAAAAGGCAAATACCTAATTAGAGATAATAAATGTAACTTGCACAAATCTCATTAGTTTATGAGTTAATTACTTAGATGTACTAGTTTGCAATGTTATGAATTTTATCAAATTTTGGTGTGTTCCAAATATGTTAATAGATACATGTATCTCGGGATATAGGGGATCAAAATTAGGTATAATTTATTCTACATACATTGTATCCAAGTGAATACACATGTATCTAGGATACAAGATACAAAAGAGAGTGGTGATCGAGATGTGAGGGAGGCAAGGGAGATGAGCAAGATTTACCTATATATCCTATATATATGCAATCCACTAGGATACAATATAGGAAGTATTAATTTAGTGAGGTTTTATTGTATTAAAACTTTTCCCTTTCCTATAATCCACTACATATATATAAGTGGCAATAAACCAGGTAGGTCATGGTCGACATGCTTGCCTGGCACCTGCACTGTTTTTTCTTTTTTGGTGGTTCTTCCGTTCTAATTTGTTTGTCTTGTTTTTAAAATTTTTAAATATTTAAAAACTGTGTAAAAAATACTATAAATCATGATAATTGCAAACTTAAAATATTTGTAAAAAACATATAAAAAAATTGCTTGATTCATAAAATTAATCTATCTGTGTCACATAAAATGGGATAAAAAAAGGTAACATGTATTATTTAATTTTGGAAACTACATAGAAAATATTGTATACACTACATATATATAAGTGACAATAACCAGGCAGGTCATGGTCGACATGCTTGCCTGGCAACTGCACTATTTTTCTTTTTTGGTAGTTCTTCCGTTCTAATTTGTTTGTCTTGTTTTTTAATTTTTTAAATATTTAAAAATTGTGTAAAAAATACTATAAATCATGATAATTTCAAACTTAAAATATATGTAAAAAAACATATAAAAATTTTGCTTGATTCATAAAATTAATCTATATGTGTCACATAAAATGAGATAAAAAAAAGATAACATGTATTATTTAATTTTGGAAACTACGTAGAGAGTATTGTAAATCTCAATAATTAACAACATTTGATTGACTCTTGAAATTCTATTTGTGCTACATACACCCAATACATATATATATATATATATATATATATATATATATATATATATATAAAATAACTTGATGAGTCATGGTTATGCATGCTGTCAACTAACGCACTATTTTTCTTTTTGGTGGTTCTTCCGTTCTAATTTGTTTGTCTTGTTTTTTAATTTTTTAAATATTTAAAAATTGTGTAAAAAAAATACTATAAATCATGATAATTGCCAACATAAAATACATGTAAATGAGATAAAATAAAATGTAACATGTATTATTTAATTTTGGAAAGTACGTAGAGAGTATTGTAAATCTCAATAATTAACAACATTTGATTGACTCTTGAAATTCTATTTGTGTTACATACATTGGGATAAGAGAAGTAACATATATTATTAAAAATTTACGTAAAAAGTACTATAATTACAATAATCAAAGGAAGTAACATGTAATTATTTCAACATTTGATTGACTCTTGAAATTCTATTTGCATGTGCTACATACATTGAGACATGATAAGTAATATATATCATTTAAAAATTACGTAAAAATATTATAAATTACAATAATTAACAACATAAAATATTTAAAAGTTAATTGACTATTTAAATTCTATGTGTGTCACATAAAGTGAGACAAAAAAATAAGGGCAAATTACAGAAATCACATACTTTTAAGGCAAAATTATAATATATCCCTTAAAAGTTTATAATTATAGAAATTCCTCAAACGGATACAGTAATATAAGCGTTGATACATTAATTTAATGCGCGAGATACATTAATCGTTAAGTAAGATACATTACATTTTATACATGATACACTGATCTGATGCACGAAATACACTAATCTAATGCGCGAAAATGAGGGATTTTGAAGTTTTGTAAAACTTATAGGGGATAATGGTAATAAGTAAACTAAAAGGTGGGATTTCTGTAATTTTTTCAAAAAAAAATAGATATTGGCCTCGTGCTAGCACGGGCACTTGTGTCTAGTACTCCCTCCGTCCCATTTTATGTGGCAACATTTGACCAGACACGGAGTTTAAGAAATAAATGAAGACTTTGAAATGTTTACTAAATTGCCCCTTCAAAAAATAGACTCATTTTTCTCTCTCTTCATAAATGTATTAGAGTACTATTTTTAAGATTAAGTGGGATCAATAAGAATAAAAGAAAAATTGTACCTTTATATACTTACTATATAGAAAATATGACATTCTTTTTTAAACTGACAAAAAAAAAAATAGCAATCACATAAAATGTAAAATGGGACGGAGGGAGTATAATATAATGGGCTGTAGTCCGTATAGTGGATGAGGGTACACACAGTTAACATTATTTTAATAGGCCCAAGCCCAATAAATTCTGACGTGTTAAAGTTTAGCCAATGATTTGCTGACAGCTAAGCATAGCGACGTGGTTACACACCCTTTGTCCAATTAATGGAAGGAGTGTGACGCGTTTTTCTTGTGCCTCCCTTCCTCGATTTCTTCGCCACCTATAAATATTTCAAAAACAGTTGAACTTCAATCAATAAGACAAAATAAAATTGGGGCAAAGAAAAAGGAACAACTTTTAGCTGAAATATAATTCTCTCTGCAATTTTTCTGTTCTCATATATCGGCGCCCACCACATTTTGCTTCAAAAATGGTAAAATCTCTGTTCTGCTTTTTTTTTTTAATTAATTTTGCTTCTGGCTTATTGTTCGGATTCATAATTGTTCAGATCCATGATCGTGTGATTGTTCTGATGATTCATCTTCAAAAAATTTGGAATTCTGCTTATTTTAGGTTTTAATAGGTAATTGCCGCGGATAATTGTTTTTTGAAAAAATTGTATCAACGTCGATGTTCCTATCTCATCATGTTGATTAGTTTTTGTGACTCGCATGATTGATCTGTTGATTTCATGTCCTTTTAATAATTTCTTATTTTGTTTAATTGCTCTGATCCATTACCAGATACGAATTGATATTCGTTTTGGTAAAATTCTTATAATTAATCATTCAGATCTTAGCCTGAATTATAAATATTCAGATCTACTCCAGCAATTGGATTTGTTTGTTCCGTTTAAAAGCTGTTAATAGATCTGAATGAATTAGATTTGTAATAGAGTTTTCACATTGTTCAACTCTTAAAATGTTTTTTCCCAAAACTTTCATGCTGCGTTTCTTTTTCTCTGCAAAAAGAATTCAAACATCTAGCCCTTCCTCTACAACCATCAATTGGCAATTATCAAGAAGGTGTTTGTATAAAATTTAAATTCTTAATCTGTATGTTTACAGTTATCAAAAAAGTATTTCAGAAGGATGAATGCATATGCAATTTCAATTTTTTTTGTAAGGGTGACATTAAAGCAAATGCAACAATTTTTCAAGAAAAACCAGTTCTCAGCATTAAAATTTCACTCTATCTTGTTACATTAATTTTTATATTGATTCAGATTTCTCAACATATTTGTCAAATATGAAATATTCATTCTATTTTTCTGATATAAGATTTTTTACAATATCTTATTAATATAATGTTAATCTTAATTTTATTTGAACTTTGTATTATGTTCACAAGGATAAATTATGCACGTTTAGATATTGAAAACACGCTATCTTAATCATCTAGAGACTTCATGTTGATATTTAGAGTATTTAGATTCAGCTGTCTTAATTGTAATGTGCATCTTAATATCCATAATTATATTCAGATTCCGAAGAATTAATCCTAATAAAAATAAACAATACCCAAGTCTTGTTTAATAAACTCTACATTTACATGTAGTTTCTTTGGAATGATTATGGATTATTCAGTGTGAATTCCATTTAACCTTTAAATTATCATGTTCATCCTTATTCAACATGGAGTATGCTTGTTCATCTCTTATTCAGAAGACTTGTTTGTAAATAGATTTCTTTGTTGAAAATAAATAGCAAATAATTTGCCTTGGACCTAATGGCTAGAGTTATCTTAAATCAGTAATTGTGAGGGAAATATAAATGCACAGTAAATCAATCTTCTTTTGGGATAATATCCAATGATCAATTGATAAGGAAAATATAGGTGTCAAGTTTTTTTCTTCTTATTATCTAACGTAATTGGATAACTTTGGCATCAGGTATGCCTGTAGACTAAAAGACAATTAGTGCTTAGATTTTCCAATTTACTTTTAGTTTTTGCATACGATCAATGGTGTTTTTTGTTTTGGATTCTTTGGGGAGAACTCCCAGTTGGCAACCCTATATATTCTTTTCCATTGCTCCCATGCTATATTGAAAGAAGCCTGGGAGCTGGTTCTTGTAATTCCAAGAAAGTAAAAGTTCCTGCTTTAGCAAGGATTCCTTTAATTTATCAGAAAGAGGCCTACACAATGGTGGTTTAGGTCATTAGCATCCAGATAATTTTAATAGTTGACTAAGCATTAGGCGCATATAAAATGCTAAACGAAGTTGCAATAGACAACATTGATTTAGGACTAGTCTCAGCTATTGTATATTTGTACATGGATGTTCAGAATGTTGAACACTAGAGCTCCAGAGTGTTTGATGCTTGTCCTGTCCTGTTAGAGACTTAATTGCTTGTTGAGAGCTGTCTATACTTTCTTTTCAAAAAGTAGTTTGAACAAGATTTTGTTGTGAATCATTCCTTTGTTTTGTTGCATTTGACCAGACTACATCAAGGCGTCTTGCTGATAGGAAGGTGGAGAGGTTTGAGAAAAATATTACCAAGCGAGGAGCTGTTCCTGAAACTACTGCAAAGAAGGGAAGCCAGTATCCAGTTGGCCCTATCTTGCTTGGGTTCTTCGTCTTTGTTGTCATTGGCTCATGTAAGATCTTTGTGTATCTTTTTGTCTCCTATTTTTTGCCTCTTGATATCTGAGGCATTATACTAGAAGAGTATCTAAACTCTACTTTTATCTTAAAAGACAAGTTAACAAGAGCATCAATATATATTCCCCACCATTATAGAATCTTAATAAGGTTATATGCATAAATATTTAACAATGTATATCAGCTGCTAGCAATGGATTAGATAGGTTAGCCTTTCTTCTTTCGGGAAAAACTTTTTGTGTTGACCTTTTAGAGATTATTGTTCTTTTCTCATTCATGTACACACAATTTTTTCATGTTACCTGAGGTTCCCTGGAAGTAGTAGGTTGGTTGGCCTTTCTTTCTTTAAAAATTTATGTAATTCATTCATGTCACTTAGGTTTCCACATGCATATTTCTTTGCTTTACTGTTTTGCTCTTTTTGGTTGAATTAATCGTTTGTTCTCCGCTTGCAGCTTTGTTCCAGATAATAAGGACAGCAACCAGCGGCGGGGGTATGGCTTAAGCCTGCAAAGTTATACAAGTAGTGGCGCCTGCGTTGTTGTAGTGTTGTTTTCCTCTAAGTTTAGCTCAATGTAGAAACTGAAAAAAAAAATCGGTAGGAATGTGTTTTTAATTTGTGAGACTCAAAATATAAATTTTCTCGTCTCATCATATGGTTATGTTTGTGTTCTCCATCGTTGTTCCTAGCCATTTTTGGAGTATTACTTTATATTTCTAGTTTAAACATTTATAAAATCCTTTTTACTGGAAGAACTGTGTCACCAAATGGGAAAATATTTGGAACAAACTGCAGAACATAACTATTTTTTAAAAAAAAAAATCTCACTCCTAAGAAGATCAATAGTGTATTCACTTACCTTCTGGTGTGACTTGAATCCTTAATACATTAGCTTATGGCGAAGCTACTTAACCACTTGAATAAGTTTTACTTGTCCAAGCACTTATCTTTATCAAGAGATATTTGAATGGTGTATATAACGTAAATGGAAAGAAAAATAAAAGGAAAAGTTCATTGGTGACTTGTCTAACTAGAGTTGATTAGGGGTGTTCACGGTTTGGATAAAAATCGATTTAAACTGTAAAACCAAACCAATAAAATAAAACTGATTTCATTTGAGTTTGGTTTGATTTGGTTTTAGATTTTTGAAATTTTGTAGTATTTGGTTTTGGTTATGGTTTTATTAAAAAAAATCGTAGAAATAATTGAACCAAACTGATGAATTATATACATATATTTTATTAATATACATACTTAATATATTATTTTTATAAACAATTTTAAAGATCTTATATATGTTTTCATTAAAATTTCCTTATATTTTACTTATTGAAAGCAAGAATGCCCAAGGTGAAAATATTATCTTATTAATTTCATATATATGAGTGTCTACGATAATTTTTTGTGGGACTGAAAATGCTACTGTCTCTTCCTTCTAGGCCAAGATAGTGAATTTTAAAACTTTATTGATAGTAAATTCAGTGATCGAAAGTTCGGTAATTTAAATCATTCTAACTATTTTTTATTTTGAATGGATTGTTGTCACATTTTTCACATTTTGAATGAATTGTTTCTATTATTTTTGTGTATGGTTAATAACCGAATAACTGAATCAAACTAAATCGAAATCGATAACCACCAAACCGATAAATGTATAATATATTTGGTTTTGATAATTTTAAAACCGATTAAGTTGGTTTGGTTTTGATTTTGATCAATAACCGATCTAAACCGATCCCCAACACCCTTAGTGTTAATGATTGACCAACCAACTAGCAATTAGCAATTTTAGTTGCGTACAGCAATTTGTACATTTTGGAGTGGCAGCTATCAAAATGAGGAGGAAGCACACATGTATTGGGGGACTATAATAATAATTTTAGAGAATTGGAGTTGAATCGGCTCGTCATTTTGATTACTAGTGCAATACTTGTAGTTTCTCATATAATTGGAGCACTAGAACCAGATGTAATAATCACGCAAGCTAAAATGTCAGAAGTGTCTGGGTTGAATTTAGATAGGTTAAATTAGGTTGAGATGATAAATTAACAAGTTATTGGCTTGTTCAAAAGTTACTTAGGCTGAAATGTAATTTATAATTCAACTTTTTTTTTTTTTCTAAATCAAAATTTGAGGCATGTAAGCCTCTTTTATTAAAAACACAAAAGTATAATATGTATGCAGCAAAACAGAAAAAAAAGGTTAAATTGTCTATTTGTTCTTCTATTATAAAATTTTAATATTTAATAAAAAATAGTTTTTCTTTATCATAATAGTATATAACATATCAAAAAAAAAAAAAATTAAAAATATTTGACACATTATATCATAAGTCAATTTGGAATTCAATTCTTAATGAGCCGAAATAGGTTGGACTGAAACGAATTGAACTACTCCATAAATAAGCGGGTCAAACTTGAACATATTGGACAGATTGAAGGGGTTGGGTTTTATTTTTGACTCATATTATGTAAAAAGCTAGATGATTGATTGAAGTAAATTATGAGATATATAAAAAGACACATGCTCCATAATAGAACCCAATTCAAACTCCCTTGAACCTTTTTAAGGCTGGCTCAATGTTAAATAGTAGGTAGAGCATTGTAGATTAGTCTCCTCAGGAATCAAAAGCTTAAAAACTAGAAGTAGATGTTTATACTAGAGAGTGGTAATAAATTCACACATCCTTTTCTTCTTATATCAGCACAGAAGACTGGGCTGCAAATGATGATTGGAAAAGCTAGTATAGCGCCATGCTGGGACTACAACTTTACTGGGCAATCCAAATCAAGCCACAGCTGTTAGACAGGGATGAAAAACAGTCCCACATGCGATCCATTGCCTCTTTCTCCCACGTGGCAAAACACAACCAGGGACCTTCATCCATTCCCTGGTTGAGAAATCATATGTAACTAGACGATTCATTTGTCTTGATCTTAGCGATAGCATGAGCAAACCTTTGTTACCCAAGCAAGTCATTCGAACGTGCTTTCCATAAAACTCCAAGCACCATATGTTTGGCATTCTGTCAACCTCCTTCCACAAAAGAGTCATCTTTTGCAGCTCCCATATGCACACGCAAGTGGCTGCATTCTTTGTCAGCAGACCCACAAGCATTATGCGCCACCCACACTCTGCTAGTGTATGATCACTCAAATGTAGGGGGGCAGGGATAATGAACTGTTTCCAAACCCCAGTAACCATGTCATAGGACACGATCCCATCAGGGTCCGAGCGCATGAAGTAAAGTTTACTACCGATGGACACTGTCTGCGACTTGAAGTTGAGTGCCAGAGGGAGCTTAATATTCGAGCTCATGGTTCCTGGACGAGCCCAAGAGTTATTTCTGGAGTCGTAAACTTCAAACTCTCCATCGCAACCAACCCAAAGGATATGGTATCCCCCGCCAGCTAATTTACCACACAATGTCATACCTACTGCCACACGGGACCACACCTTAACTGATCTGGCTGGTAACTCTTTGAAGGACCTAGTAAGTGGGTTGCAGACATAGAAGCTCCTATGTCCAATATCAAGGAAACAGACAAGACCTCCTGCAGAAGCAACTGGCAAGACTATCAACTTGGTTGGCAGTGCAGGTATAGTAGGATGATGCCATTTCTTCAATGTTGGGTCATACATGGCTCCAGTATTCACGTTTTCATGAGTAATGGTGTAGAACCATGGTTGTGGTTGAGGAACTTGGGCACACTGTTCAGAAAAACTTTGGGACGTCAGCATTGAGTTCCATTTGCGGCAAACTAATCTGAAGCGGAAAAAAGTGGCAACTGGTAGTCTTGCAACAACAGCTTCAAATAGGTCTTCAGGAAATTCTTTCCAAATTTGCTGATCCAAATTCTCGATGGAGCATGAAGTTCCAGTCACTTTTCCCTGATTTCTCTCCTTCCGGGCTTTCTTTTTTGGTGGAGGCTTTCCTGGTTCCAACATCTTGAGATTTTCAGATTTTCCAGCAGTCATGATGATATTGTAGCAACTGTCTTCGGCAGAATTGTCATCAAGACTCAGAAAATAACATCTGCACATATGCAAAACTGGTTAATTTACATATTTTTTGCCAAAGCTAAAAGGTTTCAAAAATTGCATTATGCAGTGAATCATGAAATCAATATCTTTTATGAGAAACTAAAAAGGACTGAACACCCCTGCAAGTTTAAAGGTAATTAAAAGTTCGGGGATAACCATGGATTTAAATACCTAGTATTTTCAAATTTTTTTGCTTTAACGTGTAGTTTTATCATTATTCATTCATACAACAACAACACACCCAGTGAAATCCCACAAACGGTGTCCGGAGAAAGTAGAATATACACAGACCTTACCACTACCTCGTTGAAGTAGAGAGGCCATTTCCAAACGACCCTCATCTCAAGGGCAGTAAATCCAGGTACAAAGGAGACAATAAAAAAAATATAGCAAGTAACAACAAAGTAGTGTGATAATACACACTAAACATACTAGGATAGATTATTATAAACAACAATAAACACCGAGAATTATTAAAAACAAGAACTACAACAATACAACTAGTACAATGACAATGACAAACGCCAACCACCATAAGCAAGACAAGACTACACTACCTACTACTTCATCAAAAAAACACTACACTACCTACTAACCTTCTACCCTAATATGTGTCCTCCACACCCTCCTATCTAAGGTCATGTCCTCAGTAACCTAAAGTTGGGTCATATCTTGTCTTATCATCTCTCTCCAATTGGTCTTTAGCCTACCTCTGCCTCTCCTCGTACCCTGTATATAACCAACCTCATGTACCTTCTCGCTGGTGCATCTACGCATCTCCTCTTCACATATTCAAATCATCTTAGTCTCACTTCATTCATCTTGTCCACCACGGAGACCACTCCCCCTTATTACAAATATACTCATTTCTAATCTTATTGATCCTAGTATGACCACACATCCACCTCAACATCTTCATCTACCCCACATGCATCTTCTGTACATAGGAGTTTTTGACCGGTCGGCGCTCTGCCCAATACAACAAAGTCGGTCTAACTACCACTCTATAAAACTTATCTTTGAGTTCCGGTGGTACCTTTTATCACACAAGACTTCAGTGGCGAGCCTCCACCGCACCAATACAATGTGTGATATCATCGTCGATGTCCCCACTTCCCTCGATTATAGTTTATAGACCCAAGATACTTAAATTTGTCGCTCTTGGGGATACTTCGTGTTTCAAGCCTCACTTCCACGCCTACCTACTCCCGATTATTCATTCATAAAGTAGTATATTAGAAAAAAGCTTTAAATTGGGGGGGGTGGGGGGTGATCCTCCTGGTGAATAGACCGTAGCCAAACCTGATACAAGTGAACAAATAAAGTATGGGCGCTTGTGAGGAATCATGTCAAAGGAACCCAGCAAAATGACCCGTGACGACTGACGGGTATTGTAGCACTTCATCAGCCCAATCCAAAATGCTCAGGTAATTGAGAAGATTCCAGATTAGGTAAATATAGGTGATATGCCTAAACTAACCTTTGTAAAGCTAGTGAGAAGGTTCTATTTTGCAAACTTGCTTAACTTACTAAGTTCTATTATTACAAGCTTATCTAACTTATAAGATAACCATCAAGTCTAAGAGAACATTGAACATGGAGAACTTTCTCATGAAATTGATCTGTTTTTCTCATGTTTCACCTTTACTGTCAGTTTGACTGATACACAAATTAATACATAGTCTTCATTTTAACCAGACCTGTGTAACCAATATCCTCAGCTTTGGTGGTTCTAGAGAAGAATGTGCCAAAAAAGCATTTACTCTGAGAGTAAGAGTTAGCAGACCTAGTAAACTTGGAAATCATACAGAAATAAGCATACTACTAAAAGCAACATTTCCCTAATTACTCTTCTACGCAACACGGAACATAACTACTAGTCTTAACACGTGCTTATTCCACCTAATTCACTCACCAAAGCACAAAGTAGCTAACAGATGTATCTGCAAACACTATGCACCTTCATTTCTGGTTATTCTAGACCACACCTGTTGATGTTTACTAATAGGAGAAGAAAAAAATGTTAAAATGCAGAGAATTCAGTCACAAAGATGATAGAAACCTGCATCCTAGGGTGTATGTGAAAACCATGAGAGGCGCGGGTCTAAATCCTGGTAGATATAAAGTACTAAGGTTTGGTGGGAAGAGTAACCCAGTACCTGTGCTTGAGAGAGGAAGAAGGACCTAATGGAATAGCTAAGGTATGCTTAAGCTGGACCGGACATCACTTTTATAAATGATAAAAATAGAAGACAGAGATGCTGGAAACCTTAATTATAGTGTTAACGTCACACAAGCAGGCAACCATCTCCAACCAACATGACAAGTATCAGCCAGATATAAGCTCCAATTATTTTAAGAGGGTAAAGTTTCTACTTTCAGTTGAAACAATGAATTTTCAACTTAAATCCTACTAATCATCACCATTGTATTGAGTATAACTTTAGACTCCATCTGCTTATGTTTAACAAAAGAGAAGAAAACAAAGAAGAAAGTTTAGACTTCCGTGTATTCCCATAAGACTCTACTTTGCAATGAGAATGCAAAAAGCTCAAATGGTAGAACCATAAACAATTTCAAAATGGAGGGAAAATATGTTGTTAAATGCACCTTTTGATAATTCCAATACACCAGGGTACTTTTGTTTGAGATATGGTCTTTAACAGGCAATTCAGTATGTAAAAAGGAAAATTTCAGACACATTACGTCATTCTAAAAACACAAATGAAATTAAATAATCCATATAGTGTTCCACAAATGAAAGGATGTAGATAACCAAACAGGTTTTAGTGATCATAATTATAAAATAGAAAAAATCCTGCAAGAGAAACTTGTATCTCATTCCTATATTAGCAGTCGCAGAAGGTGTTAAATCAATTTTGTTCTCACCAAATGATAGAATCTAAGACAGTAAACATAAAAAAAAATTGGCTATATTGCAAAGACTCTTTCTTAGCAAGATAATTGAAACTCATAAACGTAGTTCTCAAACTTGTCATGCTGCAAAACAAAGAGATGGGGTTTGTGCAGTTCAAAAACACTACAATCAAATTTTCTTTCTCTGGTGGGGAATGGGCAAACAATCTCTAAAGGACACTTGAATAAAGTTCCTTTGCTAATCTATATTGTTTCCAACTGCTAACATTTGAGATACCAACTAGCTTTGTTTAAGAGACCATCGATTCACCCCCAGTGACTGCCAATCCACCAGCTGTTTCAATACAAAAAGTTAAGTCTGGCTGGATTTCATAGAATCCTTCTCGAAAACTCAACATCCATCTGGAAGAATGTCATTGAGTATTTATCCGATACCATACAGAGCACAACATTGCAAATGAAGCAACATATGAATCATTTAGAACAACACATGTACCATTTTGGATTGGGAACAACAACTTTTGACATGATCATTCTACAAACAGGAAAATACGAGATCGAGTTTAAGCTCTAGCATTGGGAATGAATAATGATCCTAAAATTATCCTGGTAAGTGAATGCATAGGCTGCACCTATAGTCTTGAGTATCATGGTTACAGGTGATCAGAATATATTAGCCCTTGGAGTATATAGAAATGTTAAGAAACACCTATAGAAATGCTAGACCTAAACTTTACAAATTTGATAGTTAGATAGTGCTAAGAAACACCTACTGAACATAAAAACAATACAATTCCCCAAAGTTCCAATTCGATCCAGAAAGAGAATGCAACACACCCACAAAGAACAAATACACCCAAACCCTCAGAACAATCATAAAGTTAAAACCTTTACACAAAAAAAGCACATTTCAGAAAGTGGAAAATTTTATATGAATCAGACAGATCGAACAAAATAGACCCAAAAACCAAAATCAGGAGAAAACCCATTTGAGTAAATAACAAAAGAAATAGAAAAAAATGAATGAAACCTTGGTAGGTGTACAAGTGGTGGCGTTTGAAGATGAAAAGAGATGTTAGGAGCAACAGCAACAAGCGATGATGATGATGAAGATGAAGAAGCTTGAAGTTCTAACAGTTGTTTAACTTGTCCAATGAGTTGCCTCAGCATGGCCAACACTTCCATGCCCTTCAGGGTCAGGCCCTATTACATTCTTCTTCTATCTCAAAAAAATCCCTCTTTTTTGTTTGAGGGGTTTGTTTGCTCGTGTGATACTTATTACCCACTCCTTTATTTACACATCACATAGGTCCCTTTGATCATGAGTAGTATTGACCGTGTACGCAACTTTTCCCCCTTCATAATCATAATAATCTTTATTCCCAAGATTTTTACCAATATATCCTTAGATTTACAAATCTCACTAGTTTAGAACCTAATTATTTTGATATATGCAGGGTAGTTTATAATATTATTATTGTTATTAGATTTTGGTGTGTTCAGACTCGAAATACATGGAATCATAATTAGGTATAATTTATTCTAAATACGTATTATCCTTTTTGTCCCAATTTATGTAGCATAGATAATTTCAAGTGTCAATCAATTTTTTTACATGCCTTTTATATATTTTAAGTTGTTAATTATTGTAATTATAATATTTTTTATGTCACTTTTAAATAATATATGTTATTTTGTCTGTCTCATTTTACGTGGCGTCAATTGAATTTCGAGAGTCAATCAAATTTTTTATATGTCTTCTAAACATTTTAAGTTGTTAACTATCATGATTTGTAATTTTTTTAACGTAATTTTGAAATATATAAAGACTAAAAAATAAAATATATAAATTAAACATAGAAAGAATAAAATTACATAAATATCGTTGGCCAGAAGCAGACACATCGACCAAGAATTGTCTGCTTTGAGACTCTTCTATATAATATAGTAAAGTAAAGTAATTTTACTCTGTGTTCATTTACTTAGATGATTATTATAAGATAAATAAATTAAACAGAGAAAGAGAAAGTACAGCATTCTCATGGGTTACCATTAGCTAATTCTACTCTATAACCTTAATCTACAACTTTTATACTGATTAGTTGATTTTAACTTTCTAGTTAACTTGCTCATATATTATAATTATTTTTTCTATATGTAAATAGAACTCGAGTTAAGGAACAATGAATTGATCGACAAGAATAGAATGAATTACTTTTCTTTAACTACCCTTAATACTTATAATAAAATGGTACACGTATATTTCTTTTGCAATATTTAGTGGTGCATTAAACAGCCTTGTTTTAATGTTATTGATAATATTCATTGTCATTTTATAACATAACACTGTAGAAAAAAAAGTAAAATAATGCACTTTTAGATTATATATTTGTTCTAAAACTAAATGAAGAGTAAAAAGCAAAATAGAGCTTATATTTATTTTTCAAAGAAACCTCAAAAGTCAAAGAATGACTCTTTTGTCTTAATTTTTCAAAAAGCCGTTTAAAAAAAAAGGCCAGGCAATTTAAATTCCTGTACACCCTCCCTCCGTTTTTTTTAGTTGTCGTAATTATTTTTCTAAGTCAAATAATAAAAAAAAAATTACTAACATTTTACTATGTATTATTTCATCATATTCATGATATGCAAAAGATTGCAATTTATAGTACTTTTCATATAGCTTTTGAATATTTAAATTTTTAATTTAAAATATCGAATTAATGTAATATAATTTAACTTTAAAATAATCAAATTAACATTCGAAAAGTTGACAACTTAAAAATCGAAAGAAAGTAGTATATTGTGTTCGAGTTTACAGCCTAAAGGATCTCAATTGAAGTAATTTTTTTTAAAAATCACTGAAATTTGGAATAAAGCAAACGAGTCTATATTATTCACTGGCCAATTACTTGCATTAATTTTAATAATCCTCCGTTAAATGATCATTTGGTGTCTGAGATATTTTTTTTAAAAAAAATCACTCATGTAGAAATGATCCATTCTTATATATTTATTAAATCGTCCCACATTAAACGACTAATATATTTCTTTTAGTCATGGACTCCTTTTAGCTTTACCAGAGTTATGTGATGGATGTAGTTAATATCTTAGAGGGTAATTTACATAGTAAATTCATTAAACTTAGTTTTGTATCAATAAAATAATTTTTATCTTCCAATGTCACTAAATTAATTTTACCATCAAAAAATTTGTCACTCTAAAATTATTATTTTTTTATGATATACTAATATAGACAGCATAAATAAACAAATTTTAAATATTTGTGTAAGCATACCAACATGAAATGAAATTTAAGTATACGGACCAACATGATTAATCTATAGTCTCAACTAATTTATACCGCTTATTTAGTTTAAATAATGCATACATTTTATTTTTATTTTTGTTAATTCTATGGATTTCATGTTCTCCTTTGTTTTTTGAAAATATTTTGAAAGCTTCATATTTATTTTTTCCTCTACTATGCTTCAAATTTCAGCTGATTTATGCAAATGTCTCGTCTCAATTTGTATTTTTTTTAAATGCAAATATGTCGCTTAAAAAATTATTCTTTTAGATAATATCACAATCGGATTCAATATTTCAATTATGATAAGCATAAATTTAGAATACAAAAGGAAATGAAATAGGAAAGGAACCTTAGAAGCAAGATAAGTCCTCCATGGTGATGATCAACAGTTAAATACTAAAAAAGAATATGAAGAAAAAAAATGCTTCACCAACTCTGTGAATTGTCAATTGTAATTGGAAAATTGGAGAAAACATGAATTTCTTAAAAGAAGAAGTATTTCCATCTAAGGAAATAAAAATAATTTACTAACAACTTTATAAGATGTTCTGTCTTTGTTTAATCTTCATAGATTCAATGTTTATTAAGTTAATTACTTATTCAATTTCAATTTGTGTGTCCTATTTTAATTTATAATACAGAATTTAAGAAAGTAAAAAAGTATTTAAAATTTATAATCTTAAAGTAAAAATTTTAAAAATATATTAAAATATTTTTTAATTTTATAGTCTTAAATATATCACAAATTGGTAAATGGAGAAATAATTTTTTTTTAAAAAAAAGGACTAAATAAGGAAATTTTGACAAACATAAGAAATACAGAAATAATTTCTTTTCAAAAAGGCAACCGATTACCACTAAAATCACTTTAATTGTATACAAAAAGCCTTGAGTCATTTAATATTTTTATCCTCCATTCAAGTAATAATGATGGTTTCACTAAAATAGTCATGCATTAAAGCATAAAGATAAACTATCTATGGTCTCCACAATTATTAGAAAATTACATACACCTACCTAAGTTGAAAGAAAGATTTTCCTTTGGTTCAAGAAAGGTTTGGTATTCAATATTTGTGGGACCAAAACCTTATTATACATTTGTATACTTGTGCCATGATTCACCTTATTATGCATGTGTACCCCAATTTCAAAGTCTCTATTCTCTTCTTTCTAATTTTTATATTTGTAACTTCGTATGTACTAGAAATGACAGTTGGAAGCCTGCTTGAATTCACTTATTTTGAATGTGTTTGAATTGACTTTTAATTTTGATTTATAAGTTAAAAGTAATATTTAATAACTTAGAAATTCTTACTTACAATTTTTCAACTTATAATTTTAATTTTAATTAAAATTAATTGTTTATAAATATCTTATTTTATTCAAATACTTCAAAAATACTTTCAAATTATTTTAATTTAAAAATAATTAAAATAAATCAATCCAAACATACTCGATTATATTAGTTACAAGAGAGAGAAAATTGTGACAATTTGCCACTAACGAGAATGTGAAATGCAGCAAGCACAATAATACTTTAATATGATGTATTTTCAAATATTAAAATGTTTACATAATTCAACATGATGCTTGTTGTTCAACCACCTCCCAACATCATTTTGACAAAATATAGAGTCATGTACTCATGTTTTACTCTCCTCAAAATAAAGTAGAATTAACCGTGCAACATATGTGTGTATATTTTTTTGGTTTGATTTTGTTTCATGTTAATTAAAAAAAATATAAAGAGAATAAATATCCAATTTTCTTGATTTGTAATTACACAAAAAAGTTGACATATTGATTGAATAAATAAAAAATTTGAATCATGACTTATGTACACCTAGCTAGATCTACCTTTTTTTATAAGAATATATAGATTTTTAGCTTATCTTTATTTTGTTTTTGTTTTCTCTTTAGCTTACCCCCACCCCCCCATCCCTTTATAATTAGAATGTCTACTAACTATTGCTTACTCGTAAAGCAAGTAAATGCACATTGCATAGGACGTTACATGAGATGCCACTCAAGCAAAGAAATGGCAACATGAGATTGGTAGAATAACCAAATTTCCCATAATCAATTTTAAATTCTCAACTATGGTTGGTAGTCCAAATGTTTGGTATTTAATTATTTGAGAATTATTTACCTTCTTACCCTTCTGGAAGTTTTATTTCTAGTTGAAGTTGGAATTTTGAAAATATTACGTTTAGTTTAAATTGTTGGAAGAGTAGTAAGTATTTGTTGTACGACATTCGCTTTGATGTGAGATTAAGTTAAATTCACGTTTCCAAAACTCTGTAGATTATATTAGAAAAATTCTCATATAAAATAAGGGCCTAGTTACGCATAACATTGAAGCAAAGCCAAAAGAATGACCTTAAAGGAATGGCATTGAGGGGGAAGAGATACTCAGGGGTTAATGTAGGTAGGTTCAGATGTGCTTGTTTCAGCCTTAATTACCTGATCAACCGAAGAGTTACAACGAACAAATGGGAATTCCGCCCCAAGTCATGAAAGCTGAAGATAAGGAGGACTCATCACCCGAAGACACATTAAAAGGACACATAAAGTCAGTTAGGTTCCCGCAAATTACATGGCACACGTAATAGTGGAGCTTTTCTATTGGGCTAGGGCTTGAGTGGAACATTATTGGCTAAAGTATTTTCTTTTGTTGTCTTAAATAGTACTGGTCTCATTCACCGGTAAATAATTAGATTTTCAATAATACTAAGCAATATACTAATATTATTATGCTTCAATTTTTTTCTCATTACACTTATTAAATCTTAGTTCTCAACATTCACGTTAATGTAAAGATATGACACTTAAATCGAAATCAATCTAAAAAACTAGCTCATAAAGGGAGGATTGTCCACATTCATATAAGTAGACCACTAATCCATTCCCCAACCACTGTGTAGACTTTTACCCACTCTAACACCCCCGTCACACCCAGGATCAACTGGAGCGTAGATCAGGAGCCCAAATAGGGATAAACCTGGCTCTGATATCATATGAACAAAGGAAAAATCCTAATTTCTCCCCTAGGATGAAGGAGACTATCTCCTCATAAGGTTACAAGAAAACTATACATAATAAAATACTATAGATGCTAAATATAATTAAAGAATATTCTATATTAATATTATGTAATCAACTATGTTTGGTAAGTAGAGATGGTAATTAACATTCCTCTCAAATTGATGATGGTCAACCAACAAATTGCCAATAAAAACTCATGTTGTTTCTTTGTTTGAGGCATGGTGAAAAAAATCGCATGTTGATCTCTAGAAGAAACATGAAGAAGAGAAATATCATCATCATCAAAAAAAATTCGAACAAAGTGACGATCAATCTCAATGTGTTTGGTTCGTTCATTAAAAATTGAATTTGATGCATAATGTCGATAAACATAGTGATAAATTCCAGAATTACAAAAGCAATTTGAAACAGAAAATGCTCAAAATTTGATATAAAGTATATGGATCATCTCAAAATCAAGGGATGAGTAGATCTTAAACAAGAAAGACACCATAGAGCTGATCGAAACATGCTCATGAGTCGGATTACTCGATTTGATGGCTAAAAGTGGCCATAATTGGAGAAATAAAATTATATGGATATGGTCGGAATGATGAGACAAACATATTGAGAAATAAAATTATATGGGTAAGGTCGGAATGATGGCAAGACCCTACATAAATAAGAGCGCCTATACACAAATCGAATGCGAAAAAGTAGTCACTCAAAAGATGACACGGTGCTACACAAATCGATAAAGAACGGTGTTACACAAATAAGATATGAAAAGGTAGTCACCGAAAAGATGGAACGGTGCTACACAAATCGAATATGAGAAGTAGCCACCAAAAAGATAGCACGATACTACACAAATAAGATATGAGAAAGTAGTCATCAAAATAATACATGGTGCTACACAAAACATATATAAGAAAGTAGTCTGAAAAAATGCATGGTACTATGCAAATTAAATATGAGAAAGTAGTCACCAGAAAGATACACGGTGATCCAATTTTTGATAACTTAATTGTTGGCCAGACGGACAACATATATGGGTAATAGCCGCCCGCTGACCGCGAAATCTCTTTGATTCTTTATCAAGATCGTAGAAGTTTTGATTCCATGAAAAGATATGACACCTGACCCAGTGGCGGAGCTACACTAGGCTGAGTATGTCCAATTGAACACCCTTCGTCGGAAAAGTACACGATATATATAAGTAAAATAATACTTTAAATGGTTAAATAAGATATTTTGTTCACCCTTGAACAGTAAAATTTCTTAGCCTAGTGAATTTTTGTTACTCAGCCAAAGCTATGGCCTTTGCAACCAATTACGCGTGGGTTCGATTCCCCTGAACTACACTTTTTTTCACATTTTCAAAAAACTGCTAATTAACTTCTAAATCATAATTAATAGATCTTTTATTTTTAAAATAATTCAAAAACAATATTATCTATTAAATTATCTAGAGACTCGCAACTTAAAAAATTAAGGGAACGTAAAGTTTAGTAGCCAATTGATGTGATTTTTTATTTTGTTTTTCCTTAAAAATTTAAATAAAATTCAAAAGTAATTATTTAATCTAAATTAAATAAGCAAATCCTATTTATTTATTTTTTCTATAAAGCTACTAAAAGTGATAAAGGCTCCATATAAAATTTCTTTTAATAAAGCTCGTTTAATTCTACTTTTTATTTTTCATGTCTCGTTGTTAGTCATCAAAGGTTCGTGCAATCTTGAAGCATAAAAGAGATTTCATTCTAAACTAAATTTTCTCTTCATTTTTTTATTTGTCCATTCACTTCCTATTAAATGAACATGAATATTAAAGCTAAATATTATGAAGTTTGACTTTAATTTTTTTTGGTATATCTTTTAATTAAGAAAATTAATCATTAATGTTACTTTGATTTACAAAATTTTAGTGCACCAATTCATTAAATTATTTTTATTTACCTATTCGATTCTTGGACACCCTTTGTGAATATTCTGGCTACGCCACTGACCTGACCTAATTTAACCTCAAAAGCTAGCTCATGAGAGGAGTATTCCCCAAATTCATGTAAGTAGAGCACTAGTTCATTCCCTAACTAATGTCTGAGACTTTTACCCACCCTAATAATTAATATCTTTGATTCGGAAACTTGTTACATAAAACTATCTCCAAAATCAGGCTGAAATAGCCTCAAGCTCGCAACTCTATAAAAATTAAAAAGTATTTACCATTTCACCAGAATCTTTCATAATCTAAATTCTTCGTGCTAATCATTAAAATTACATATATATTTAAACCGAGGTAAGGAGTGGAAATGGATAACACTATTAGCTTTTGGTACTATTATTAAACAACCTTCGGATTAGGGGTATACATGACCGGGTTGGTTCGGGTTTTTCAAATATCAAACCAAACCATTTGTGTAAAATTTATAAATTTATAAATCAAATCAAACTAATAAAATTCAGATTTTTTTCAGGTTTTTCAACCTCAGGTTGGTTCGGGTTTTTCAAATACCAAACCAAACCATTGTGTCACATTTTTAAATTTATAAATCAAACCAAACTAATAGACCTCGAATTTTTTCAGATTTTTGGATTTTTTCGGTAAAGTTTGCATACAAACATATAATTAACTTGTGCTCCAAATATTTCTTTAGTCCAACCAAAATACAATTATCTAAGGTGTTTCTTAAGAAAATAACACAAAATATGAGATAAGTACTGATGACACTAAAATATTTTAATAAAAAATAATAATGAAATCATCATATAAAATAAATATTGCAAAGGCATAATAAAAAAGATCATAATTTAAAAGTACTAAATCATGCTAAAATAAGTTTAATAAGTATTAGTTACATTACTAAATATTTAAGGAAAATTAAAATTAGATTATGTATTTTAATTGTCTAAACCAATGTAAAACTAAAGAACAAATATTCAATATTATTGTCATTCTTAGTGTTGAATTGTTTTTCTTTTTGCATTAGTATTAATTTGATTTTGATTTAAGTTTTATTATAATTATCAACATGTATGAACTATAATCTTTATTGGACCATTCCGAATTCTAAGTTTTAAACTTGAAATTATATATTAAAATATAAAAACTATAAAATAGTATAAGAAATATTTTAAAATTATATCAAAGTAAATATTTTTATGTATAAAATAAAATTTTAAAATTACATATATAATGTTGGGTTGGTTTAGTCTCGGGTTGGTTTTTTTTAGTTAAAACCAAACCAACCCAAATATAGTCGGGTTTTTTTTTATTTAACTCAATTTGCGGTTTAGTTCGATTTTCGGTTCGGTTTTGTACACCCCTACTTCGGATTTCGAAAGCACAATAGCTCAATAATAATATAATTATATAAAGCTTGGAATTGTTACATGTATACTACTCCCTCTATTTTATATTAACTGAATTTGTGAGACATGAATACACACATATCAAGAAAAATATTTAAAGACATAATTTAAATCATAATTTACATTATTGTCCTTTGTGAAATCGTAAATATAATTTTGTAAGTAATATAATTTATCTCATAAAAAAATATAAAACTTCAACAAATGAAAAGGCAAATATGAAAAAAATTTCAAATATCCATCTTAAACTTTGAACAATTCAATTATTTTGAAAAATGAAAAAAGCCTAAAAAATGCAGTTAATATGAAATAGAGGGAGTATATACTACTCCTCTAGACTTGTTTTCTTATTAAAAATAGATAGTTCAAATAATTGTCATTTTAGAAAAATCAAAATATATTTGAGCATATTTTTTCTATTTTACTCTTAGTAATAATTATTCTAAAAGTAATAAATATTAACTAATTAACATAGAAAAATTGAAGTGAATAATATATACACATACTCTAATATTATGGTTAATTAGATTAGTTCTCTTTTTATTCATTGAAGAGAGATTAGAGAAATAATATTTGTTGAAAAAAAATAAACATTTTAAATAATTAAAGATAATAAATAAGAATATAATTTTCAGCAACATAACTTCTTAAAAAGATATATAAATAATAAATATCACAAGTAATATGATGAAAAGAAAGTAGATATAGTTACTATAGTTCAAAGTAGCTTGTGAAACAATGGGACCAATGTAACTATATTAGTATCATAGTATGTCACTGACAAACCATCAATGAGTTATATAAAAATTATTATGCATAGTGAATTATTGTTGGGTTGTAACTAAAAATGATGATAATTAATTATGAGTCCACTTTGTGTGCCCAGTGAGATAATTCCACATGACCATGCTTTGTGCTATCATCCTACCCATGACTCTACTACTCATAACTCATCTTTATATTTCAAAAATCCACTCCATCATCTTTGAGATTAATTAGATGATTATCTAACCCATGCTTTTCTTGAACACTAATTAATTATCTTTGAGATTTACTGCTAAGTGTTTCTGACAGAGCTTTTTTTATTTGGGTAGCTAGGGTCTAATTCATGTGGGCTAAATTACTTGAATAGAAAATGAACTTGGGAAGCAAGTCAAAATATTGTGGAAAATATGTTTTGAATTTATTTTTAACTTGCAAGGTTGATTATCTATAGAAGGATAGGTTGATCCTTAAAGACTTTAATTTAGTGGGAGAGTCAGAAATTTTATTAAGAATGTCCAAAAATAATGGTGTGTGGCTGATAAAATAAAACAAAAAAATATGTCAGAATTTTTATTAAAGGTGTCTAAGAATAATGGTGTGTGACTGTCAAAATAAAATAAAAAAATATTATGCTATTGTAGGTTCAAACCTAGAACACTCCTTCATTCAAGTGGACACCTATTACCACTGCATCAAATGCATAACTTTTATCAAGTGTGTCCAACTTTAAATATATATATCATTTAAATGTAGAATTTGACATATATACAACGTAATTTTCTGGGATAGCTATAGCTATGCCACTGCCTTAATCTATGCTTATAGATCTATATTTGCTTATTATTATTTGAGTTTCTTATTTTTATTTTTATTTTTTCCTTCATTCTTTAGTGTATAAATATGATAAATAAAAAGAAGAAGAAGTGTGGAGTGAAAAAAGAAAATTAAAATTAAAATTAAAAATTTTGTGTGTGTTGTATCAAACGGTAAAGAAGTTAATAACATAGATATGCATGTCTTCTCTTTTAATTATACACATCAAAATCAATTGAAATAAGCTTGAAGTTTTACATTTTATTGAGACTAATATATATAATTAAAGAAGATATTAAAAATATCTAACAAGAATCCTTTATATCATATGTTAAAATATTGAATCAAAATACACTATAATTTGAATGTCTAAATGATATTCGATGGCGAACTTAAGGCACTATTGATATATCAACCTTTCGAATTATTTTTGTTTTTGCATACATATAATATAGTTAAAAGAAATGATGTTAATTGAATTAACAAAGCCTGCTTTATATCTAACAACAATGTATTAGTGAATTGGTAGAGTAGAATAAATAGTTAAAATGATGTAATAGTTGAGTAAAGGTACATGAATGATTAAGCGGTGAGTAATGATTTGATTTTGGAGTCTAGGGAAAAGTGTGTATAATTGAAAGAGATGCCAAATAAAAGATGATGATTTCAAACAATAATTACTAAGAATTCTTCTTTTACGTGTGCTTTTCATTACTTTGTTGAATCCTTTGGACTGAAATTGATGCAATATTGAAATGACAAATGCACAATATATAATTTTTTATCTGTTCCTTTTTACTTATTATATTTCACAAATCAAAAAAATCTAATATTTTTTATTGTATTACTCTTTTGTCTATTTTTAATTGTCATGTTGCGGTTTTCGAAAGTTAATTTGACTAATTTTTAAAGTTAAATTAGATTACATTAATTCAATATTATAAACAAAAAGTTTAGATATTAAAAAACTATACGAAAATTACTATAAATTCCAAATTATTGCATATCAAAATGGTGAAAAAATACATAGTAAAATGTTAGTCAAAATTATTATCGTTCGACTCTAAAAAAAAAACTATGACAATTAAAAGTGGACGGAGATAGTATATCCTCAATTTATTTAGAGAGTTAATAATTTAGAAAAAAGGTAGAACCTCTTTAATGAGTAAATTGATTTTGAAATTCTATCAATTAATATGAATAAAATAGTAAACTCGTATAAATAAAGACAGAGGAAGTATTTTTCAACCCTTTCATCTTTATCTCCACTCTTCTTTATCAACAAAGTACAATTGTTGGTCCAAATTCATACTTATGAGTTATGATTTATGAATATTCATGTGGGTCAATAATCAACGCAGAACTATGGAAAAATGTGTTTACTCCTTCCTCCATATTAGTTATATTAGTTGATCATTTTTTATTTTATATAGAGCTTAATAAATCATAAATAAAAAGATAATTTTACTATGTCACTCCTTAAAAAACTTCTTGAGAATTTTACAAATAAATATGAATATTTTCAAAAAGAATTAATTGCAAGGGTGATATAAGAAAAAATTTAATTAGGGTTTTCTTGATTTAGTAAGGTTGACAACTAATATGGGACAACTATTTTTAATATAATGATCAACTAATATGGGACGGAGAGAGTATATTATAAATAATGTGTAAAAAATAAAACTAACACGGTGATAAAAAAAAAAGGATTTCCCGAAAAAATATAATATCCAACATAAAAATATTACATCCATGTAGTTATATTTTCAGTTTATACTTGCATAGTCAATTTATTTTTGGAAAAGGAGAATATAAATCTCTTAATTTTGCAATTTATAGCTGAGATTAGCATAAATTTAGTTGGAAAAAAAGTGTTACTTAGAATTGGGCAGACTATTAGGATGAAGGTTTATCGTCAGCGTTAACTGAGACGTTTAACAACGATCCCTAAGTACCAGAATTATCTGCCACCGTCTATGTAACCCTTGTGGGTGCTTATTATCAGTTTTGTGGTACCTCGTCAGTATCTCCCATTCTCCAGATTCCTAGATATTGCATGGTCATGTATCTTGTTACTTCAGTTTAGTATTCAGCAATTTCATGTTGCTTTTATTTTTGGTCATTACATCAATTTATGTATCAGTTCAATTTTTCAGATTTATCTTGTTCAGTTTATTAAACCTGTGATGCATATCTCACTCAGTATATTTAAAGCAATGACCTTATACTCTCTGCGCCATATTGTTTTATAATATAAGTTTGATCAATGTTCAGCATGCAGCTCACGGTCAGTATAACCTTCAACCAGCTCAGTAGCGCTTTGATGAGTCCTCATCTTATGAGAAAAACCTCAATATTTTATTTCAGTTGTCTCTGTCTTTAAGTTTCCAGACAATTAGAGTTAGTTGGGGAATTTGTCTCAACAATACTCATTTTAGTAGAGACTTTCAACAGACAGTCATATGTTAGTTCTCAACTTTATGTCATATTCTGATGAACTCCCTTTTTAGTATTAAGTTTTTGTGATTTAGACTTCTTAAGTTCATATAACTATCAGTCTCAGTTTTCACATTATTTATTTTTAGTTATCATTTACATGAATATTTCGACATCCTAAATATTCAATATTTATACATCATTTTCATGACGTTAGACTTAAAAGTAGGTTTGGTGCTGAACAATTCAGATCGTAAGAATTTTATTTATCTCTATTATTTGGTGAACCCACTTTAAATCGTGAGTACACATTAAGTATTCTATTCTTTTCTATAGTTTTATTAAGCCCATAACTATGTTCTTATTCATTTTTAAAGTGTCATAAAGGCTTTAAAAATAATATCGAATAATATTTGAGTTATGAATATTCATGTGACTCAATAGAGAACTCATATTTTTATTATTTTTATTAAGGAGAATATTTGGTCATTAAGGGTCGATTGTTATTCTATACATTTTAATTAAAAGAAAAATGTTTTATTTTGTACTACATTTTCAAAAGATATTTATTTTCATAAAATAAATTAATAAATTGAGATATATGGGCGAGGTTGGTAATTACTACGTTAAATTGAGTTGCTTAGTACAAATTGGCAGGTTATTGGTGTTGTGTCATATCTCATTTCATTTTGGGACGTGATGGATAACTCATAAACTCTATCGGGTTGTCATAATTTCATTTTTCCACTCATGATACCTCATCCAAACTTATTTTATTTTTTCTTTTATCTACCTCTTCTTTGTTTATTTCATTACATTGATAATACCTCTCTCTTTATTTTATGATTTCAAAATTATAAAAGCAAAAAGAAAAATACATTTCAAAATGGTGATGTACAAGTCAACAAATCGATAAAATTTGACGATATATTCGATGTATCTGTCTTATTGGGTTACTCATAAACTATATCAGTTTGTTTTGATTTCTCTGCTGACTCGAACATAGCTTGTTCCGAAGCTTGTAATATGCCTTCTTTTATTATAAGAGCACGTATGTTCTTTGTCTAGTCCTACACCTAATTTTTTAAATATATTTTTACAACATATGTAAGAACGAAAATAAAATCAGTGAGAAATTACGTAAATAGGCAAGCATGTGATATGTATTTACAATACACCACTATAGTTTGAAAGAATTACGATTTGTAGCTATAGTTAGGATTTTGTTGCTATTTCTTTCTCATCTCTTCCTCTCTCCCATTGTCCCTCATCTCTCTCCTCTCTTTGCACTCTTGCTCGCCTTTCCCCTCTCTCTCTCTCTCATCTCACCCACCTCTCTCCTTTACCTACCCCCTCTTTGACCCTCTTGCCTCTCTATCTTCTCTCTCTCAATACAAATACAAATGATAATCAATTTTACAAATGATAAGTGTTAGCTATGCAGATCCTCTCTAGTGACATAAAATACAAATACATATGTATTCGCTGATACAAAATTGATACAAATGATAAAAATCAATACACAAATACCAATGTTGAACTTGATATAGCATTGATGCAACTGTATTCGGATACAAATTGTATTCGTTAATGCAGTTCATAAAAGTGATAAAAATCAATTATACGAATACAAATGTTGAACTTGATACAACATTGATACAATTGTATTCACTGATACAATATATTCATTGATACAAATTGTATTTGGATACAAATTGTATTCATTAATATAATTGTATTCTTTGATACATATACATACTAATTACATATATAATATAATCCACCAGATACAAATACAATCATTGATACATAAACATACTACTTACATATATACAATCATCCACTAGATATAAAAAGACAATTCTCTTCCCTCCTTCTCTGTCCTCTCTTGCTCGCCTCTCTCCTCCCTATCCCAATCTCGCTTGCCTCTCTCCTCTTATAACATATATCTACAAATCGTAATTAAGCAAACTATATCTATTTTGCATGTTTCTGGTCTTAGCTATTTCAAAAATGAATACCAATCTGGCAGCGGAAACCATGAGCAATATTTTATTGGAGCAGTGTCCAGTCAACATTTAAAATGTTGATCCATTTTGATACTTCCATAGCCCAATTAGAAGTTAATGTTGACCCATTTTGATAGTTCTAATATGGGCCATAGCCCAAATTACAAATGAAATTTCACTGCTTAGTTGTTGCTTTGGGGCTTGGGCTGGTTATCATGATACTGTTTGATTTGTTTCTTGCAATCTATCTTATTTACCAATTCATTAGTTTGTTCAATATAACCCAAATCTAAAATTTGAATTGGCCTAAAAGGCCACATGCTTTGTACTATAAGCTTTTTTCATTTAATTATAGGTAAGTCATATATAATCCATTATTAGAAACAAAGTTTTTCCCTACCACGAATCAGTGACACATAGAATTTTCCCACTCATTTTTTAGCGAACTAGATCATTGGAAAAGTATATGGTGGAAAACATTTTCTTATTGAAATAGTAGGAAGTTTCCTACTTTTTTCATATGAAACAATTACTAATTTTTTCTTTTCACACCGATTTAATCAAAATAACTGTGGAAATAACATTAAATATTTTTCAATGAGAAAATAGTATATTTTTTTAGATAGTGTTCACATTTAATTTACAATAATACTAGTTAAAATATTTGATTTGATGTAAATATCGATCGTGTATGAACAATTGTTTTTCACGTTTGAGTATCAGTAAACTGAATGACAACAGAATGGTTTGGCTCAAATTATACCACATGAAGTTATTAGGAGCTATCAATTGCATAAGTACATTGCTAAACAGAAAAAGTGATTAAGTAAAGTAAAATTATAAATGAACAAACATAAAGTAAAGTTATTTCATATTATAATGCTCACATGGCTGCCATTATTAATTAAGTATAACTGTCAGAATCAGATCATGGTGTTTAATAAAATTTTACTACTAAATAAAACATTAGTAACGGGTAAAACATTTGGTGGTGCCAACCTTAACCTCTTCCAGTTTTAAAGTTGTTGGAAGAAGCAGTTATTTAATACTTTATACTCCTTCGGTCTTATATTAGTTTATCATTTTTCTTTTTACACGTATATTAAAAAATAATAAATAAGAAGATAACTTTACTAATTTATCCGTTAAAAAACTTCTTGAGAATTTTATAAATAAATGTGAATAATTTTAAAAAGAATTAATTGCAAGAGTAATATCGAAAATAGTAATTAATGTTTTCTTAATTTAGTAAGGTAGACAACTAATATGAAATACTTATTTTTAATAAGATAATAAACTAATATAGGATGGAGAGAGTAATTAGAACATAATCACAACAAAACCTCTGGCTTTATTTTAATAACAAAACATAAGGCACAACTAAGTTGCCCATGTTGTCAGCTTTTAATTAAACAAAATCCCAAATATCTGAACACCATATTATATAAGTCTTCCCATTACATCTTGCCTGTGAGTGTCTTAATTAATTTATTGATTTTTAAATTATTATTTTTTCCCTGGAATGAGTTTAACTTAATTAACAGTTGCAACTTTTTTTACTTTATTATTACTAATCAATCTGTCAATTGGTTCAACTTGTTTTTTTAAATAATACCACTTGCATACTCAAGTACATTGAACTTTAAATACTTTATGTTTTGCTTGATTAAGCTAAATTGGTGTCAAACTAACTCAGCACATTATATACAAAATAGTAATATATAAATATATTCTTTAACTTGACTTGAGCTGGTATCTACGCCCTTCAACTTTAAGTTTGTACAAGTAAATATTTAAATTTATATAAAATTAAACAAATAGACATAATTATCATATTTGGCATTCTACATGAAAATTTTGTGTTCTATGTGGCATCCTGTGTGTATTATGCCACATAGGACGTGTGTGCCTACTTGTTCAATTTTATACAAGTTTTAGGCAGAACTCATAAACAGGTCCCTAAACTTGTTGGGTTTTTCCCCTCACGTACCTCAACTACGTCATTTTCCTATTAAATCCTTGAACCACCCATAATTTGTTCCTTTTAAACACTGTGGGCTGATGTGACACAAAATGTGATCTCACGTCGCTTGAGCGCATGAAAATGTTTTGAAGGTGCTGATGTGAATCCCTGAACCACCCACCAACGCTTTTCTTCCTCTTTTAACCATAATTTCTCCCCTTTTCCTCTTATTTCTCCTCTTTTCTTTTTCTTCATCATTAAGTTGGAGTTGCTCATCAGAATATATCTCTTCTTCATTGATTTATTCTTAATCATCAAGTTCTAATGTCAAAGTTATCTTGTTCATCAATTTATTCTTCTTCTTCAAGTCAGAAGTGTTTTGGGGGGAAAATGAAGGGGTTTTAGGTTTTTAGGTTTGGGAAATGATTATTTGGCGCTGACGTGTAAATGGATTGAAGTTTGATTGGTTGCAATTTCCACGTGAGAAAGGTGGATCTCACGCGCACAATCAACAAAAAATATTTGCGGAAGTTTTGTGCCACATAGCCACAGTGTTTAAAAGGAACAAATTATGGTTGGTTCAACGATTCAATATGAAAATGGCATAGTTGAGGCACCTGAGGGGAAAATCCCCAACAAGTTTAGGGGATATGTTTATGTGTTTGGCTTAGGTTTTAAGTGTCTATTTGTATACATCCCAAGTTGGAGAGCATAAATGCTAGCTGAAGCCAAATTAAATGACATATTTATATATTTATATATGTGTGTGGAGGAAAATGTTTTTTTTTTTTTTTAAATAAAACAAGTGAATTTCTTACTTACTTTCTAATGTTTGGTGAGTAAGCAAGAAAATATTATCCCAAAACATTTATATGTTATCCAACAATATACTAAGACGAAGAGATGGAATGGGAAGTGGGGGTTCGGGGGTGGGATGGTCAAGGGGTGGGGGTTGGGGGATTGCTGATTGGGGAGGAGGCGATAAATTTAAAATGCCATTTATGCAACTTGTTTTCCTACTTTTATTAGGAAAATTATTTTCCTAATTTTTAGAAAACTTATTTTCCTTGAGAATTTTTATTTTTTTAAACATTTTAACCCACCAAACATAAAAAAATTTAAAAAACATTTCTTAAAAATATTTTTCTCTGTACCAAAAAACATTAATGCTAAGGTGCAACCTAGAGGCAAGTGGGAACTCACTACTGAGGAGTGCCTACATGCCCTTAAATGATGCAAGTATACACACACACAAATAATAAAACCACAAGAAGTGGGAAAGGAAAAATAAAAGTTAGCTTAAAAAGCTTGGAAGAAGAAGAAGGATTATTAACTTTACTAAAAGGAATAAAGATAAAAGAAGCATAAAAAGAATAACTTTGAGAGGAAATATAATATTATTTTTTAAAAAATATAAAGGTTGGAGAGAAGTAGATACTAAAACTAGAAAAGAGTACTCCGACTCATGTTGAAATTGAATATTTAAATTAATTTATTAATTAGTTGCTAAACAAGAAAGATTATGGGAGGGTATCTATATAGAAAAATGAAAGGTTGACTAAGCAAAAGATCTAAGAACGTGGCGAATGATTGAAAACTGTGGTTTGAACATCTTTATATTTAGGAGATGGTGAAGTGTTTATTTTTGTAAAGACAAGTACAATAATAGGAATTAATTAATAATGCTCTAAAGACTACATATAATTAATGCTTCAGATAGCTTTTTGATGGTTCAACATATTTAATTTATTATAATAAAAGAAAAGACTATAAAGTAAATATATCAGAGATAAGTATAGAGATTGATATATTATTTAATTTTGAATTGATATACAAATGAATTAAATTATCTTTTTATGTGTAGGCATTTTGGAAGGGCTGTTGATCATTTTGAGCAAATCATAATGTGGGAGGAAAATTAAACCACTAGGTTTCTTTGTAACTTTATTCTATGAGCATTATTTTGTATGAACAATACATTATTTTGTTGTATTAGTCAGAGCATTAGCGGCTAACCATTCTTGTTTTGAGGTTACAACGATAACACTATTGTTTGGTGAATGATTTAGTATATCAATGTTTATTAACAATATTAGTTTTTCTTATATTCGTATGCTTACTATTTTAATGTTAGCTACCATAAAAACAAATGAATAATCTCCTTGTGAACACAAAAAATGAATCATTGAGATGAAATAAAGAATATAAGGAGCAGCATCGTTAATTTAGTAAAATAAAGAATTGATATACATCTAGAACATAAATTTATCTAGAAGGCGTTATGGATATGAAATTGGAATATTAGCTATACACGTACATGTTGGGTTATCACAGCTCTAATTGTGAGGCAATATGGATAAGTAATTAAGTCTCAAAATACCTTAATCATATTATTAACACTGTAAATCAACATTTAGATAAATAAATTAAGTCTATGAAATCAAAAATTAGACATGAATGCTTAGCAAATTCGTAACCCTATATTTTCTCTCAATACTTGATATCAGCCAATTTATTGTATAATTGGAAGTAGTTATAATAAATCAACATATTATATTCGATCATTTAAACACTTCGGTAAATCTATAATATTAGAATAACTAAATAGTTGCTAAGTTACAAGTCCCTCTGGAATTGATATCGATCCGACTCTTTAGAGCCTCCACATTACTATTATAATTACGTACAGTTGCGTGTCTATTGAATGCAAATAGCCATGTCATATGTTCAAGGATAACTTAATTGAGAGATGAACTATATGTCATCTTTGTAAGTCACTATTAGCCTTTATGAACCTTCCAAATAATAATAATAATAATAATAATAATAATAATAATAATAATAATAATAATAATAATATCCCTAGTTTCCCTCTTTGAGATTTTAAACCTTTTCGTTGGCTAGCTATAACTGAAAAGTCATATCCCATAACTGTTATTGTTCACAACTCTCTCTAGGTCACACTTTCTCTCTCTCTCTTTCTTATTTGGCGTACGATTAGTTGTGCTACTAACGACTCTCATCGCCGGCATGACCAAGGGTAGGGAAAAAAAAAGGTTGCGAACAGGATACAACTTTTGAACCCTCCACCAATCATGGTGAATCAGTAAGTGACTATGATTGATAGGGGCAAGGAAATGGTAAGTGAGGTACTAACAAAGAGAAAACCCTACTTATGGAATCTAGGAGGAAATGATGAAATTGGGAGTTACAATAACCCCTCCTAGCAACATGTGATCAATGAAGATCTAAACCGAATGTTATTGAATACTAGGGTTGCTCTAGGCACTGAGTTGAAGGAACTAGGGGAACAAGATGTGATATAAAAGGGAGATTTTACGCTGGTGCTAAACCCTAGACCCATAGTTTGCTTAGGCGACACAGAGTATTGCAGTGAAATCAGTGGCTCTAGCAATCCAGGTGCTGACAAAACCTACGCAAGGGAGAAATCAAGGGGTGTAGAATCCATGCTCAACTGAATGGCAGAGCCGGGAAAGCTTATTCACTGATAATAAAATGACCTTAAAAGGGATGACTCTCCAATATATAGCTCTTGTAGTGAAGGATGGTTTAAAAGTGGTGAAGCTTGATAGAACAACGGTAGACAAGGAGACTTTGCTCTGGAAATATGCCATGTTAATGTATATGGTAGTAGACTCTCCTACGATTGGTGTAGTGACCAGATTCTTGGGTCAATGGAAGTTCCAAGTTAAATCATTGATTTACCATCATAACAAAGGATACTTTGTCATAGAAACCAAGTGTTGGTATCTGACCCTCATGATGGGTAGTAAACTAGTTATAGTCAAGCCATGGAGTGCTCAGTTTAATTTTACTAAAAAAGTTCTGAAGACAATATATGGAACACCTCAGAAGTGTCTAACTCAGTTAAAGTGTAAAAGTGTTGTTATTGAAAGTCTGCAGCAGTGGCTTCTATGGGAGGTGTTCACAGATCGTATAAACTTTCATGGTCTATGATTACAAATGTAGAAGGAGACCTTAAAAGTTGGAAATGTTTCAGGATTGGGGTTTTAAGAAACCTTTTATAGTTCATATATAATTTCACGGATCGTAGACCTATCTATAGACCATCTTCAGAGAGTTGGAAAAAAATTAATTGACTAAGGACATCTTTCATGGTTTGTAGAAAGGTTTACGAACCATGGATGGGTTTGTATAAGGAAACTTCATAAATCGGGCATTCAGCTTCCTCGAACGAATGTACGAGCCATACTGTCTTCTACAGACAGTGGAAGGGTCCATACACTAGAACTTTAGAAACTCCAAATTTTCTCGTTTGCCTTCTACGGGACCCTTAACAATCCGTGATTTGTTCTACGGTCCGTAAAAGGCGTCCGTGACGGTTTTCAATAATTTTTAATCAAGAACTTTTAGTCTTTTCCACTTTTTCAATACCCATATCATGTCGTTTTGGCCTATTCTAAGTGGTTATAACTGATTTCTAAGACCCCTAACCTCCCCATTCACACTCACTTTCCCAAATTCCTAAAATTCTCTCTTAAGTCTTCCTCCTCAAGCAATCTAGGGTTCTAAGGATCTCAAGCCTCCATTGAAGATTTCACCTAGGATTTTCATCAAGGATGTGATAAATTCATCAATGGGTTCTACTTCACCCATTGAGGCCCAAAGAAACCTCAAAATCTCAAGTTATGATTCATACCTAATTCTAGAGTTTCATGATTTCTTATGGGTTTTTAATGAATTCCAGCTTATTCTTCATGGATATCTTATTATGCATGATTTGATTATATCTCAATATTTTCAATGATATTTATATGAACCCATGCTATACAAGTATTTTATGATCGTGAATAAAGCTATTTCAATATTCATGTATTATGTTATGAAGGTTTTTATGAATCAAGGATGCTTTAAAAAAATGTATCATTTAGTTTATATGTTTATCAGATTCTTCATGGAAATATGGTGCTTCCGATTAAGTATCTCTCGTTATGAATGATTGTCATGATTTAGATGCTTTTAACTAGAGTGTCTCTCAGATTATGTCAAGTATCATGATTTATGAACTGATCAGTATGTTTAATAATGATTGGCCACATGACATGAATGACATTCAGATATATCATCAATGTTTTTGATGATTTTCCTAAAGGTAAGTCTCGATTAGTATGGTATCTGGAATGCCAATCAATGATCGTGGATCAATTTTCTTATAAAAATAAAATTCACAAATAGACTTCAGTATAGATATTCTTTCTGATACTCGTCCTATCTCTATTCCACCATATAGAATGGCTCCAGCTGAGTTGAAAGAGTTAAAAGAGCAGTTGAAAGGCCTTTTTGATAAAGGTTTCATTCCACCAAGTTTCTCACCTTGGGGCGCTCCGGTCTTATTTGTGAGGAAGAAAGATGGTTCTCTTAGGATATGTATAGATTACTGTCACTTGAACAAGGTTACTATCAAGAATAAGTATCCTCTTTCGAGAATTGATGATCTTTTCGATCAACTTCAAGGTGCCACTTGTTTTTTTAAGATAGACCTCAGATCTAGCTACCATTAGTTGAGAGTAAGAGAAAGTGATATCCCTAAGACAGCTTTCAGGACCCGTTATGGTCATTATGAGTTTCTAATCATGTCTTTTGGTTTGACTAATGCTCCTGCAGCATTCACGGACCTTATGAACATAGAGTTTAAGCCTTATCTTGATATGTTTATTATCGTTTTCATTGATGACATTCTGATTTATTCGAGAAATGAGGAGGATCATGTTAGTTATCTCAGGTAGTTCTTCAAACTCTCAAGGATGGAGAGTTGTATGGTAAATTCACTAAGTGTGAATTTTGGCTCGAGTTTGTGGCATTCTTAGGCTATATTTTTTCTGGTGATGAGGTTCGAGTTGACACTCAAAAGATAGAGACAGTGTAGAACTGGCCTAAAACCACATCTCCAATAGATATTAAGAGCTTCTTGGGATTGGCTGGTTATTATAGAAGGTTTATCGAGGGGTTTTCATCTATTTCATCCTCGTTGACCAAGTTGACTCAGAAAATAGTTATGTTTCAATGGTTTGAAGCTTGTGAGAAAAGCTTTCAGGAATTGAAAACTAGGTTGACTACTACCCAGTATTAACCTTACCAGAAGGTACGCAAGGTTTTATGGTGTATTGTGATGCGTCCAAAGTTGGACTGGGTTGTGTATTAATGCAGAATGGCTAGGTTATAGCTTATGCCTTCAGACAACTTAAGATTCACGATAGGAATTACCCAACCCATGATCTAGAGTTGGCTGTTATAGTGTTCGCTTTGAAAATATGGCATCACTATCTCTATGGTGTTCATGTAGATGTGTTCACCGATCACAAGAGTCTTCAGAATGTGTTTAGTCAGAAAGAGTTTAATCTCAGACAGAGAAGGTGATTGGATTTACTCAAGGATTATACTATGAGTATTCTCTATCACCAAGGTAAGGCTAATATTGTTGTTGATACTTTGAGCAGATTGTCTATGGGTAGTACTTCCCATGTTAAGGAAGGAAAGATAGAATTAGCCAAAGATGTGCACAGACTTGCACGATTGAGAGTCCGGTTAATGGATTCTAATGAAGGAGGAGTAGTGGTGATGAATGGGGCTGAATCATCATTAGTGTCTGAAGTGAAAGAGAAACAAGACCAAGACCCTATTTTGCTTGAATTAAAGGCAAAGGTTCATAAGCAGAAATTGATGGCTTTTGAATAAGGGGGAGATGAAGTGTTGAGGTATCAAGGTAGATTATGTGTACCAATGGTGGATGAACTCCAAGAGAGGATCATAGAGGAAGCTCATAGCTCCATATATTCTATCCATCCTGGTTCCACAAAGATGTATCATGACTTGAGAGAAGTCTATTGTTGGAGTAGTATGAAGAAGGGTATTGCTGAGTTCGTTGCTAAGTGCCCAAATAGCCAACAAGTTAAGGTAGAGCACTAGAGGCCTAGTGGTATGGCTCAAAACATAGAACTTTCGAAATGGAAGTGGGAGATGATTAATATGGATTTTATTACTGGTTTACTGCGGTATCGCAGACAGCATGATTTGATTTAAGTGATTGTAGATCGAATGACTAAATCAGCCCATTTTTTGCTGGTAAGGACTACTTTTATAGCACAAGATTATGCCAAGTTATATATTTAAGAGATTGTCAGACTTAATGGAGTTCTGGTTTCTATTATTTCAGATAGATGTGCGCAATACAGCATAATTTTGGAAGTCTTTCCAGAAAGGTTTGAGTTCCAAGGTAAATTTGAGTACTGTTTTTCATCCTCAGATTGATGGTCAAGCAGAGCGTACAATTCAGACTTTAAAGGATATGTTGAGGGCGTGTGTGATTGATTTCAAGGGTAGTTGGGATGATCACTTATCTTTAATAAAGTTTGCTTATGACAACAGTTATCACTCTAATATCCAAATGACTTTCTATGACGCTTTTTATGTGAGAGGATATACATCTCCTATTAGATGGTTTGGGGTTGGTGAAGTTGGATTGATAGGACCAGACTTGGTTCATCAAGCTATGGAAAAGGTGAAGACTATTCAAGAAAGGTTGAAAACAGTACAGAGTTGCCAGAAATCCTATACTGATGTTAGAAGAAGAGACTTAGAGTTTGATGTGGATGATTGGGTTTACTTGAAGGTGTCACCCATAGAGGGTGTTATGAGATTTGGTAAGAAGGAAAACTCGGGGAAAGTCCCCGATATATTGGTCCTTACAGAATATCCAAGATGATTGACAATGTAGCCTATGAGTTGGAGCTGCCGTCAGAATTAGCAGCAGTCCATTTGGTGTTTCACATTGCAATGTTGAAAAAGTGTATGGGTGACCTTTCACTTATTATACCTACTGAAAATATTGGTATTAAGGATACCTTATCTCATGAGGAAATTCCTGTTCAGATTCTGGATCGTCAGGTTCGCAAGTTGAGAACCAAGAAGGTAGCATTAGTCAAGGTCTTGTGGAGAAATTAGTTTGTTGAGGATGCTACTTGGAAGGCTGAGAGGGATATGAAGAAGAGATACCCACATCTCTTTGAGTCCGGAGAACCAAATCAATGTACTAATCCTTTTCTTAGCACTTTTTAAGTTGAAATGTCGTGTTAAATTTCATGTTGAGTGTTTGAGCTGGGTGTTAGAATGTTACCACCCTTAGTGTACTTAGAGTAATCTCATTTGAGGACTAATGTTTCCAAGGGGAGATATTGTAACACCTCGTTATTTGAAAGAGCTAAATTTAGAATGAACTAATTTAGAAAGAGCCAAATCTGGAATTTTACAAGTTATGCTTAAGTTGTGAGTTTTGGGTCAACTTCAGACGACCATAACTTTTAATACATGATTATTTAGGTGACCCATAAGATATGAAATGAAAGGTCTTGGAATCCTCTTTCCAACACCACCGAGTTTCCTGAGTTTTGAGTTCGGATGAGAGAGATGTGCTCGTTTGAAGTTAGCTTGTCCAGTTAAGGATAGTGAGAGGTATTTTGGTCTTTTCCTTACCCCATCAGATTAAAATGAATTTAATAATATTTTGGGGTCAAATCTGATTTGGGTCAGTTTTACAATTCCTAAATTACGCTTAGGGTGTTAGAAGGGAGTTCAAGAGGAGGAAAAGGAAGAACATCAAGATCTCTTGCGAATCGAGGATTTGTTTCGCAAAATTAAGGTATGTAAGTTTCCATAGTGTTGGGTTCATTCACCCACATGCCAATCATGTTTTACATTATCGAATTCATCAATAAAGATTGAGAAATTAAGATCTTGATGAGTTTCTTGAAGTGTTGTTATTCGTTCTTGAATTTTGGATGTTTGGTTGTGTTCTTGAGGCGAAGATGTTATTAAGGGGTTGAGTAAATTGATAGTTCTTGAGTAGATTTCGCTGAGATTGTTTTGGGTTATAAGAATTCAAGAGTTTTACCTTAGAACTTCAGTGGGTATGAGTTGAATCGAGTTTGGGAAAGGAAGAAAAAATCGGGCAGAAATTAGGTGCCAGGTCCACGTCGCAGACTTGCTCCCCAGAGAAACTCTCTCTCTCGCGTCGCGGAGAGAACGCTGACTCCACTGTTTCAAAAATTATTTCCTGACCAAATATTTTAATTCATCTCCGTGTCACGCCCTTACTCCCCAGACAATGTTTTTCGCTCGTTTCTTATTATTTAACTATATAAATCTCATTTAACTATCATGAGATCATTCATAACATGAATCATATCCTTGGATCCATAATTCAAATTCAAGGTAGAGCTAAGAGTAAATTCTTGAGAGTTCTTTCAAGCATTTTTTAGAAGTCTTTTACAATTTTTTAAACTTGTTTTAGGACTTGAGCATTTGAATTTGAGGAAGAGTAGAGTTGAGTTCATTATCTTGAAAGTTATATATGGGAATTATTTCCAAGAGTAAGTGTTTTTACATTTAAGATGAGAGGAAACACCGATTTTCAAACGAGTTCATGAGCAGTTTTGAGTACTATCTCTTTTTAGAGAAATCTTTTGAGTAATAATCCTAAAGTTGAGGATGGAGAATTGTTTTCTATAAAACATATGAGCTACGTTATATTTTGGGAGTAGTATTGAGCACCGATATGGGCGAAAGTTCTAACAACTCACAGCCCACATAAACCATGTAGCCAATGTGGGTAGAAAAAGTCATATCTTTGATTCCTTATTGCTTTTTAGCATATACTAGTGGATTCACTTAGTTGAGGAGTTCTATACCCCGACAAGGTATATGACAGTTCTGGCAGCGTAGGCAAGACGTTGTATCATCACATAACTCATAGTGATGATTGTCGGTTAGAGAATCTCCCAAACAGAGTTTATTTTGTATTTTTGCATACAAAGTGAGTTATATTGTATTTTCCAATACATTGAGTTGTTATCTACTATTTTAAAAGCTTTTCTCTATATTGGATTATTCTTATTGCTTTATATTGAATTGAGTTGAGTTGAGACGAGGTAAGTTGTTTCTTCAGTTCCAGTTCAAGATTATGTCATGTTTTAGATTTTTCCTTGCATGCTTGTACATTTCATGTACTGAAGCCATTTGACATGCATCTTTTATGATGCAAATACAAGTAACCAGGATCATCAACCAGCGGTTCGTTGATCCAGTTGAGTTTCAGAGTTGTTTAGTGAGCCTCCTTGCTTCCGGAGGATCTCTTATTTATCTTCAGTTACTTCAGTTTGTTAGGATGATCGGGGATATTGTTCTGACATCCTTCATAGTATTAGAGGCTTCATAGATAAATAGACAATAGTTCATGAGTCTTTTCATTTTTAGTTGTTAATGTTTTAAAGACTTGAGTTGCCTATTTATGGCTAGTTGAATATTCTTATACATTCTGAGTTTATCTTTTGAGATATTTGAGTTAAGTTTTACATTTGAGTTTATCTTATGTTAAGTAAGTCTTCCGCTGAGAGTTGAGCCAAACTAAGGGTTCTCTTGGGGCCAACAATGGTTCTCAAGTGCAGGCCATGTCCAGGGTGTAGGCTTGGGGCATGACAGTTATCAGGCATGTGTCCCGCGCTCCAGACTCTGTTCTTGTGTCTTCTTAGATGTGTTTTAGTTTAGAACACTTCACTTTAAGTTTTAATTCATCTTTTGGGTCATTCCTTGTTATGTTTAGCCTGAAATCAATCTAATCATATTTATTAGCTTATCACATCAATTATACATAAATTACATGGATATTCCTAAGTTTATACACAAAACATATAGGTAAAATATGGTGCTTAAATACATAAATACACCGTACCAAGAAACACCCCAGAGTTTTTCAAATCATATATGGTAACCTACTCAATTCTCATGATTATTACATTGAATAAACAAGGATTAAATGTGAGATTCAACATTCTAATCCCTAGATTTCAACAAACGAATTCAATATCACTAAAAAAAGAAATTCTTGGAGAATCTTTGAAAGATAAGTTCACTACTTAATTACAATGATTAAATGAATAATTGAGGTTCGTGTAATCTATTGAAAGATGCATAATCATTGGTTGATTCTCAAAATCTTAAGAGCATGGATTTTGACCTAGAATCCTATTTTTTTTAAAAGGTGAGAATTTATTAAAATTGATCAAAATTTTAAACTTTATCATCGTAGTTGATTGTATAACTATCGTTGAACAAGGTGGAATATGTCTAAAAGTCTTTTTAGCAAATATTGAGGTATGCCTCTTTTTTAACATTCTTTGATCTTAATGGTGATGTGATATGACTTTATGCGTGTGCGGGACAAGTTTGCACCGATCTATCGTATTTTGATTCCATACTATGAAATATGTATATGTACATGATTTGCCTTGTGAAGAGAATTGTTGAACTTGATTGTTAAAAGAAATGATCTTCAAACACATTTTTGAGATATAATGAAACATTTTAAATGATTAGGTTGGTCCAGATAACAATTGAGCATTGTTGGTTGGTGTCGCGGTGCATCACTTTTGAGCAATGAAAAGTTATTAGGATTTTTCTAGTTTGGATTTGCTCTTAAGCTGATATGTGATTACTTTTTAGTTTGTTCTATGCTGCAATTATTGATTTATTTGTTCTCTGCTGACATGTTAATAAATATATTGACATGTTTTTTTATATTGAAAGGTCCGACATGATTTGACTATTGCTGCATTGGCCGATTTTAATAAATTTCATGAAGTACTTAAATTTAAATTATTTCATTGAAATTGATTTTATTGATTATGAATATTATTGTGATTAATTTTTATATTAACTCTTGTCGCAAGACACTTAATGAGTAATGAATATATTACATTGAATAGCCAAGAACATGTATAACTTCACGTAAATAATTACCTTTTTACCTACACTATTATTCTATGATCTTTTCTCCACAGTAAAAACTATGAGTGGACGTTCAATTCTTCGATGTTTGATTTTGAAAAAATATGCACTAAATTTTGAACCGAACTAGTTTGATTCGATTTTGAAAAAATGTGTACCAAATTTTGAATTGAACTAGTTAGACTCGATTTGATTCCATTTTTTAAATGATTTTTCGGTGTAAATAAAAAATGAAATGATAAGACAACATTCAGTAGTTATGTAAACTATAAACTTTAATTATTGATTTGTGACTCTCAAAATTATTCTAAACTATTTAAGACACCAACGCTCAAACCTCAAAACCTCCCATTCAACATTCAATAATTCAATGTAAATCCCTAGTGATTTATAACACTACACAACAATCAATAAAATCACTAACAAAAAAAAGATACTGCAAGGACTAAGAATTGAGACTCAAAAGTCGAGATTGTGAGTGAGAGATACACACCGTCGACTGCGATTAATTAGTTAGAAGAGATCGAGACGCCTTACACCCTTGGTCCATCGAGACTGAGTTATTAAGAATGAGAGACGAGAGAATAGAGAACAGTCGAAGTCAAAATTAGGATTGTGGCCTGTGATTGTGAGCTTTTTTAGGCAAAGGGGCTCATTAACCCCCTGAACTTGAAGCTTTTTATGTAGTGTACACCTAAACTATAACCCGTTTTAAATACCCCGATGAACTTATTTGTTCATTAATCGAATAACCTGTATTATCCACCTGACGTAGAAATTTACTACAAACTCAATCAGATGCGTGAGGAAGTAAAATTGTTGCCACATCACAAAGCTCTAACGATAAAAAAATATAAAAATCTCCATTCTCCTTTAATTTTTTTTCTCTTTTCAGAACATCTCTCTCTATTTATTCTCCCTAAACCTTTCTCCCTTTTCAAATTTCATAAATTCTCTCTTTTCCATTTTTTCCTTCTCCATCTTTTCAAAACTGTATTTGCTAAATTCATGAATTATAATATAAGACTTGTTTGTTTATGTGGGACTCCTCCAATTCTAAGAATGTAACACCTCAGATTTGAAAAGAAGGAAAATGCAGTTTTTAGGCTGGTGTCTATGTCTACGGGTTCCATCTACGGATCATAGAAGCTTCTATGGACCATAGATGACAACCATAGGAAGTGGGAAAATAATTTTTTTCAAAAAAAAAATTTAGTATCCTTTTTACGATTCACCAGGACGGCCCGCCACTCTATGTACGAGTCATAGATTGGTCTCAAAGGTGACCCCCATACTTAGTGAAATTTTAAAGCTTAAAGTTGATTTTTATGATTGACATGTACGGTCCGTAGAAAAACCTACGAGTCGTACATGAGATCCGTCAAAAAGTTGGGCAATTAAAAGTCTCTAATCATTATCTACGGTTAAACTTCTTCTTCAAAATCAGTCCAATCTATTGAAGAATAATCATCATTAATTTCTAGTTGGACAGTTGCAACACTTTCATTCTCAACTCTTTGAACTAGATAGAAAGGTAGAAGAAGAACCTAATCCTAGATTTTGATTTTTTGCTTGTGCATTTTAGGACCCATATCCTCCAGAGTAGAGTCATGACATACATAAATATCTATTATGTCTCCATCATGCAAAAACAATGCAATATCACAAATGTCTTATTGTTCTTCAATCCAACCCGATCACTTCCTAGAGATGGAACTGCATAAGTTTTTCCTAACTTACTAATCCCAAAAGACTTAGCATAATCTGCAAGTTCAGGAATTGACAAATAATCTTCATCCACATTAGACACATGTTCAGCCTACCCTCAATATATATTGGACCTACCTCATTCACTAAGATACCCCCAATTGAAACTTTAAATTAAGGTACTTAGTAGCCATAGTGTCAACTTATAACCACAATAATAATCAATCATATAACAACACCAAAACATAGGCAACAACACCATAATAGAGGCAGAATTTAAAATACTGATTTTACTCATAAGCACAAAATTATACAAGGAAATTTACATAAAATTCTAATATTTAACAATACCAAAATAGAATTGATGAATTGGAACCCTAAAACCCGCTAAAATATTGACTTTACTCACAAGCATACAAATATACGTAAGAAATTTACAAAAAAAATTCCAACACTTAACAATACAAAATAGAAAATTGGAATCAGAATCCTAAAATCTTAATTTTACTAAAAAGCCCTAATTTTTTGAACTAACTACCAGAAACCCTATTACTCATGCATGCATAAGCTGAACAAGTTCACAATAATACATTCAATAAGTAAAAACTCTAGTTGAAAACTATCAAATCCATGATCGGAAGCTCAATCAGTAACTATGGAGAAATCCTAATCGAAAAATATGGCGAAACCCTAAACAAAAAATATGACAAAATAAGAAAACAAACAATAACACATTATAAGAGTGATCATCACTTACTTGGTAAGAATTTCAAACAAGATCAAAAGAAAATCAACCAAAAGCTTCAAGAAATCGAGCAAAAATGTCACGTCTAAGAACTGCAATGGACCCAGATCGTGCAAGAGTTTCATGAAAAACTTCTGTCGATTACACTTCTTAGTGAGCCAAAAGGTTTAAAATCTGTCATTTATTATGTCGATTACACTTCTTAGAGAGAAGATTAGTGAGAAGATTTAACAAGTTTTACACTCCGTCGACTTAGTGAGAATATTTACTAATAGTTATCTATTTATCCATCCGAACATCCACATCAGTTATTTTATCAACATGTCATGCACGTGTAAACACGATTGGCGAAGGTGGACAATACAGATTTACACAATTAATGAATAAACAAGTTTATGGATATTTAAAATGAGTTATAATTTAAGTGTACACTACATAAAAAGCTTCAAATTCAGAGGGTAATGAACACTTTTGCTTTTTCTTTTTTTTAAAAAAACACTTAGAAATTAGGGCTAAGGTTTGCAAATTGAAATTTGATCGGTCAAAGCTCAAAATGTATAATTAATATAATTTAAAAATAAAAATACTATTTCAAATTTATTTATTAAAACTTTTGTTCTTCGATACACACCAAATATCAAATTGAAGAATCAAATTTCTCAAAAAATCGAACCAAAACACTAAAGAACCAACACCAAAAATTAAATTAATTTGATTTTCTGATATTTATGCCCACTACATCTAATACGCCAACTTAAATCCATGTCACAAAAGATGAAGGAAAGGATTCCATTAAAAACCAAAAAAAAGAAAAAAAGAAAAAGGATAGTGGGGAGGGAAGGGGAGAGGAAAGGAAGTGCCAAGAGAAAGGAGCCAAAAAATCCCTCTATGCAACAGTAAAAAAAAAAAAGCTGTCACTATATAGGTTCACACTTGGCACATTTTGAAACAACCATCCACGCGTCCCGTTAGTATTTTCTTCACATATCCACAGTGAAAATTACTTAGCTAAAAATCTGGCTTACCATGTAACAGCACACATATTATAAAAATCTGTCCCTAGCACCAGCTCACACACTGTCGTTCTCTCACTGACAGAGTCACTCACCAGTCACCACTCTCTACTTCTACTGTATCCCCTCTTTTTCTTTCTTTTTCTTCATTTGGTAAAGTGAAAACTCACAAAAACTTCTTCTCAAACAAAAATTGGTGAGCTTTTTCTTCTATTCTATTGTATTTATATGTATATCTTATTTACCCAGTTAATCATTTTGCTGTTTTTCTTGATCAACAAGAATACATATCACCATTTTTGCCTCAATCTGAGATTTGTTTCTTGTTACTGTTTTCTCATCGATTCTTGGAGAAATTGATTATTGGAATGGGGATTTCTTGATTTAGAATTAGTGGGTACAAGTAAGTATAATTGTTTTTACAAGAAGTGGGTTTTTTTTCCACTTTTGGAGAAACAGACTGAGGGAATGGGTTCTTGTTAGCTCAAATCTTCCATAATATGGATTTTTTTTGTGTGTGTTTCGGACACCCTTTTCTTGGTTTGTGCTACCTGCTCAGCTTACTTTATTTATTACTGTAATTTTTATCCATTTTTGGTGAAACAGATTAAGGGAATATATAGTTATTTGCTCATAACTTGCATAATATGGAAAATCTTTTTGGGTTTCAGACACCCTTTTTCTTTCTTTATTTTCTGGGTTTGGAATTAAACTGATGTGAAAGAAACAAAATTGACCCAATTAGTTTGTAGTTTTGAAGTCTCGTCGATGGATGTTTGGGAGTCTTTTGTTTGCTGTTAGTTTCTTAATAGATGGGAGGTAAAAGTTTGCAGCATTTACGATGCTGACTTCCTAAACGATGAGCTTCACTAGCATTTTCTTGGAAAAGAATTCATCCGTTAGTTTAAGTATGGAAAAGTCTGTCTTCTTCTTTTGGTGTGGATTCCAATGAAACCCTAAGATGGGGGACCAGAACTTTCCAAACAAGTACCAACCACCCCTCTCTCTATCTACTCTTAAGAAAAAATGTGTTTTTATTTTTCTTTTCATAGATATATTAGCTGAAGAGATAATGGGAAAAAAAAATACAAATTATGGAGTATTTCATATCTGTAAAAAGGGTGTCAGTAAATCTGTCACAATCAAGAAAACAGAATAATTAAACTTGCATATTTATAAGAAAACAGAATAATTAAACTTGCATAGTTATTAGACTGAGTCGTCGGCAAGCATTTGTTTGTGCCATTTGTTTGTGGGGTTGATGAACCATTTAATGTTTGGTTATTTATTTGGTTTCATTGATTAGGTGATGAAACAAGTAGCTGAAAATGATGTTGTGGAGTTAACAGATGGGAGAAACATTTGTGGTCTTGGACTGGAAGGGATTGAGCTCTGTTTCTGTATTTGAATAGTTATCCTTGTCTACTTATAGTTTTCTCACCGTCTTAATCAGCTTCGTACTAGTTACTGGAATCATACAGCTGTGTCAAAGAGGTGAATCTCATTTTCTACCCTGTTTTGAAATAATTGAAGTTCATGTAGTAGTTAGTAGTATGTGTGTGAGCTGCTTTAGAGTACGAGACGGAATAATTACAATACCCTTTTCTTTCTTTTCATTTCTCTCTCTTTTAAAAAAAAATTCTTCCTTTAGTAAAATGGTTTGGGAAGGAATTGGTTGAGAAGCTGCTGTTTGTTAGATTATGGCTATATATGAGTGGGAACTAGCAGAGGAATAGTTTCAGACATACTATTTATTGTCTGTATCATGGTGAGTCTCCTGATTTCAAGAATTCAAGTAGTATATGTTATGCGGCTTGGGTGTTTGACTGTTGATTTGAGGGACAGTACTTTGTCATAATTTAGTTCATTTTGCTTTGAGCTGTTCAATTAGTCTGGAAAAGAAGTTGGATTAGGAGAGATAATAATATCCTGCAAGTGAGAAAGAGAATTAGTTACAGTTTAGAGGTAGAACAGCAAATTTGTGAACCAGCCAAGCTCTACATCATTGGGTGAGCCTTGATGGGATGGTCTCCTTTTCTTTTCTTCTTGTCCTGAATTTGTGTACTTTCACTTTGCTTCTTGCTTCCCTGTTGTCCGACAAATGCTTGTTTTGCCTTTTGAGAAATTACGTACTCGTTAAACTAGGAATAAATATCAGTTAACTTTGAGTGTAAATATTTTGCAGATTCAACTCTTAATTACTGTTTTGCATTCCATGAGTCTGGAAATTTGGTAAAGCCATCTCATAGTTTCTTTCCCAAGATGGAGTGGAATGTTAAGTGGGACTGGGGAAATCTCGTAATGTTTGGTTCAAAGGCCTCTGAAAGTCCAAAAGAACTACAATTAACAGATTGGGGAGTTGAAGAAGAGGGAGAACTTGATGGGGGATCTTTCAATTTGTCAAGTGGCGGTAGTGGCACGGGTGGTTATGGTTCTGATGTGAAGTGTGGTTCTTCCATCAAAAGCTCAATATCAGCTTCTACTGACTCTTCACCAAAGGAGGGCTTTAAAGCATCCAACTTTGCTTTTGAGGCATTTAATGCCTCTCCTGAGGATCCTAGTAAGAAATTGGAATCCTCCAAAGCTGAGGTCTCTAGAAACTCACCACCCATGGAGGCTTCAGTAGGCTCTGTTGAACCAGTGATAGGTCTAAAACTTGGTAAGCGGACATGTGAAACCTTTGGTGGTGGAAGCAGTGCTAAGGTTTCATCCTTCCCCCCGAACTCCACATCATCTGCTGCTGCAACAAAGAGGGCAAAATCATCTAGTCAGAATGCACCAATTCCTCACTGTCAGGTTGAAGGTTGCAACCTTGATCTTTCTTCAGCTAAAGAATATTATCGGAAGCATAGAGTTTGTGACAGTCATTCCAAAAGCCCAAAGGTTATTGTAGCAGGTGTAGCACGCCGCTTTTGTCAACAATGTAGCAGGTAAATATTTGATGAGTCTAAGGTATCTTTGTATTTGATCTTTGATGTCCTTAGAATGCACCATATGCGCCTTTTAGCAATAGCTTCTTCTTCTATATGTAGCACTAGTTCATCGCTCATTCTTTCTATTTTTAATCTTTGAATTAAGGTTCCATAGCGTGTCTGAATTTGATGAAAAGAAGCGAAGCTGTCGTAGGAGGCTCTCTGATCACAATGCACGGCGCCGCAAACCTCACCAGGAAACTATCCAGTTCAATTCAGCAAGGCTTTCCTCGTTGTTTTATGGTATGTTGTCTATATTGGGAATTGTCCTTTCCCTTCTTGCAATGTGCCTTTGAGTGCTCAAATGACATGCTTCAGTAATAGTTACTGAGATTTGAGAATAAGTTGACATTTTGTCTGACTAATTGACAAAAATCTATTCCTAATGTTTCTTTGCTGGTGTACACCAGTTGTGTACTGGCATTAATTTTAATAATCCAGATACATTTAAGATGCAAACATCACTTTTATCTAAAACAATAATGTGTACATAAAGTTGATAAGAATTAGTTGAGATTTAGCAATTGTCTTATGGAAAGTGGGTTTTTTGTTGGACCATCTGCTTATCCATAAAGTCGTTGGTGTGAATTTACTAAGTATCATCTTATGTGGTTTTGTGTTTACAGATAGCAGGCAACCCATGAATCTTGTGCTCAACCAAGCACAACTCATTCACTCCAGAGCTGCTGCTAACTCTACCTGGGAGAGCACTCAAGACTCAAAGTTCAGTATAACAAGAGGGTTTACTCCAAAGCCTGAGAGAACTGGCAGCACAAATGGGAAGTCACTACTGGAGGGGATCCAGGTTTCACGGGCTGTGGGTGCACAGAGTAATGCATCTAGCTTGCTCTTGCCCTCTAAGGGCACCACAGCCGAGGTTTTTAATCGAGGTTTGTTTCTCTATTGTGAATGCAAAGCCACCGTTCATGCAATCTTTGAATTTTGTGTGATTGTGCAAAGAAGATCTCTACTGTTGCCTGCCTCATTTGTATCTTTTTTAAAAACAGTTATATCAATTTAGTTACTTACTGGATTAATCATTAGTTACAGACTCCCAAATGCAGCAGTTCTTATTAAAGTATATCTCCCTCCTAACTAGTACTTGTCCTTTTCTTTTGATAGGGCTAATTCGTAGTCAACAATAGCTGCATTGTATTTGCATTATGGATTACAGAGTACGATCTTATCTAGAACCCAACAATAAATGTGCCATAGTCTACTTGTGCCTTTTCTGCATCTGGCCCATGTGTGCAAGCGTTTTGGTTGAAAGCTCTACTTTTACATCTAGGAGACCTTTATTTTTGCTTAAACTACAGTTGTAGATGTTCTGTAACACTTATGAATTAGATTTTTCAAGGCTTTTTCATCCAGGAGTCGATTATGAAATTTTGGAAGAGTGCTATCAATGAGACTTCAAAGTGGTTGAAGCAGAACTAGACTTGCTATACTAACTATGCATTGGGGGTTGGAGATCATGACTAAGTTTCTGTTTGTGTTTCATACTTGAATAAATTGAAAGACTAAGCTGACAACATACGGCCCATACCTAAATTGAAAGACTGTTGGATATGGAAGATACAAAAATTATCATATCCAATATATAACTGATAGTAGCAGTAGAATTGACTGATCTTCTTCAAAATGGAAGAAAAAAAAGGAGATTGAAAATTTGAAATGCTATGCGTGTCCTCTTGAATTTTGAAAAGTTGCTCTTGAATATGTTACACTACAAAGACTTGTAGAACGCTGAAAGTTTGGGAAAGTATGGAGGAACTTGAGTGGTAGGAAACTGATTGAAAGTGCAAGATTCCATCTCTAAGTTTTCTGAAGTGTGTTAGTTTTTCTTTTCTCTATCAGGTGCCAAGGAATCCATGTTCAATATGGTTACAGGACCGGAATTTCCTCGTGCTCTCTCTCTTCTGTCAACTAATTCCTGGGGTTCATCCGAGCCTGAGACTGTTTCACTCAACCATGCAAATCAGTCCAGCATGCCCGAGCAGATGATGCAGGCAATTCCACAGGGTGTGCCGCATATGTCCAGTCAATACTGGCAGGCTGGACAACATTCATCCGATCCTCGTTACCATACATTGGCTGCTAATAGTAACAGTGGCGGTAGCTTTCAGGAAATGGGAGTGTTCAAAGCTCCATTCGACACAGACTTTTATCTCAATGCATTGAACTGAAGCCAACATCTGATGTGTTCGTGTATTTTCAGGATTTGGCGACCTTCCCATTTTGCCCAGTTTTGACATGTCAAAACTTGGATGCAGCAGAAGGTCTGTTTAGTATGATGACTTGAAGCAATTTAGTACTGGTATATAATATATAGGTTGGGCTTTTAAACTATTAAGAAAGTCTAATATTATGAATTATGCAGTAAATTTTTGTTTGCTTAATTTAAGCAGTGACATGAATTCCCAAGAATTGTAATTTCTTCATTCTGCAACTTGGAATATAACTGCACAGGTTCCACCTATGAATTGACTCTTTATCCTTTTTCATCATGTCTACAGTGTTCACTTATTATTTTAACATTATGTTCTATTTACATTATTAGTCTTCATGACCTTACGTCCATGAATATGACTATTTTACGAAGTCATTTTTGTTTTATTTTTAGGAAAACTAAGTCATTAAGGAATAAGGATCCCGCGTCATTTTATTTTGCGACACAGAGAATTAATTAATTAAAATAAAACTTAATTATGATTAAAATAATTGATTATTTTTATATATTTGCTTTCAGAAGTTGGTTACAATTTCATAATTGTAGTTCTACATTATATATATATATTTTTTAAAAATAATTTCTGCCTCAAGTGAATTTTAGTCACGCATAAAGTCTTTTACTTTTTTTTATTGATATAGGTTTTTTTTCTCAATCGAGTAATCTAGAGAACCACAACTTATGTACGGTAATAGATCCATCTTCTTGGGAGTAACAAAAGAATTTAAGGTTGATTGCTTAAATTTAGCTTGTAAAACTAAAAATATATTAGATTGACACTTGAATTTTTATTTAGCAGATAATGCTTTGTTAATTTCTTTAATCCGTAGTATGATCGCTTGTACTTTTTCCATCTTTGAATGAATGTCAGTAGGGCTAGGCATTTGGTATTCAGTTTGAAATTATCAAATTTCAGATTTAATAATTCAAAAATTGATAGTTAAAAATAAATATCAAATATCAAAATTTAAAATTTCAATTTGATGATTGGTAAATTAAATTTCAATTTGGTATGGTATTCGGTAATACCGTATTAAAGTTATAGCCAATTGTATTACAAAGTTAATACTACTATTTTTCCAATCATTTCTAAAAAATTTTATGTGGAGACACGATATAATAGAAGATAAATAAGTACAAAGACATCAAAAAAAAAATAAATTGATACAACTAAAAGGCATGCATTTAGATTGTTTATGTTCATTCTTTAACTTTCTTCTTTGAACTTGCACTAATGAGTAATGAACATACTGATACATAATCTACATTAAATAAATAATTCAGAATTCAGGCATACTAAATACCAAATGGTACTAATGTCTCATACCAAATTCAAACCCGAATACCGTACCAAATACCCAATTACCGAATACAAAATTACCAAAAATTTTTTATTCAATTTTCAGTATTTTATGCTCAGCCCTAAATGTGAGCATATCTGGTACAAGATATTGAGAAGTGTGTTTACATAATTAAGAAGATATGTTGTAGATCTAAAATTATGTGATTGTAAAAATATTGTAGATCTAAAATTATGCGATTGTAAAAATATTGCAGATCTAAAATTATGCGATTGTAAAATATTGTAGATCTAATTAATCATTCTAGTCTTGATTAAGATTTTATTTTAATTAATTAAATCTCAATCATTAATTATAAAATATGATGTGTCATCCATTCAGTCGACTCATCAAATCTACTTGAAGAAAACACATTTCTTATTATAAACATAATATCTTAACCAACTTGGTCCCTGAATACCTAATGCAAATATTAAGCAACTATGTCCACCTATTAGGCCACCCCTGGGTGCTATGAAAGAAAACACGACTGCGTAATAATTCAAAAGACGGCAACGAAAGAAATGAATCAAATAGGAGGCAAGGAACACATCACCAAGACATGTGAGATCGATGAAATATGTTCATCCTCGACTAGATGTCTTGAATTATTAAAATGAAAGAAAATAAAAATCTCCATTGAATGGAGCTTATCTAACACAAACATGAATCAATCCTGTAAATATATTTCAGGGACCAAATTTACTATGCCATTTAAAAAAAGCAAGGCATAAAAGGAAAAAGTAAAAAAAAAAAAATTAAAAAGTTATGCCACTCAACTGACGGTCTAATCTTACTACATAATAATACACTTGATTAAAGGTAATATAAGATACGACAAGCTAATTTTAACAAGCACTTGTCGAGGACAGGCCAATAGCGACACATGATCAGAGGGAGTGTTCTCAAACATACAAATAGGAGCATCATATAGGTCGATTAGACTGGCCAAATCAATACTCACCTATTGTTTGGTCAAAATGAGTTGATATATATATCTAGAATAAACAGTGGATTATAACTCTAACCCACTTGACTCAAAATCAATCATTTTATTTCTTCTTTTATAATTTAATTTTTACCAAATTAAAATGTGCTGAGATTATAAAATCTATAAGATAGAGATGACCCTCTCATGAATATTTACCTCAAAACAACCCGTTTAGTCAGACTGGCTTATAATTTCACAGGCTAAATTTGACACCCCTATGTAAAAGCATAACCTAGGGTCTTCTAAATTCTTAACAGTAGATCAATGTGATGTGACAAGCTACATTAGGCGCTCATGAGTCATGAGCAATAAGATTGCTCATATAAAACAAATTTCTGCCCCATACTGTTTTGGGAGAAAACCAGAAGATCCTACACCATGGAACTTGATGTGGTGCAACCCAGACATGTTACTCTGACAGTCAGACACATGCTGAATACATTTGAAACAAAGATAAAAGACCAGGATAAACAGGCGCATTAGGCTTTTTATATTACCACCCAACACCAATGGATGCCAACAACCCGTCTAACATTTCATGCAGCAAATACCAGAAGAAATCCTATTGAATGTTTTCACCAAATCAACCTCAATAGCATCTAGCCAAAATGAGCTGGTAGATACCTGATGAAACTCAACAAGTATCCATAAGGACCAGAAAATACCAATTTCAGTTTTACAACTTTGACACCACATTAAGAAGGCACAGTAACTTGACAACCGCTGCAACAGGAAGATGACATGACTGACTTTCAGACACCCACACTGAGCAATGCTGGACGACAACTCTGGACCTTCTCAACCCTTAAACAAGCCCTAGTACTCACTGGAACAGTAGACAACTTTGAATTAATAGATGCTGGATAAAATAGATGCAAACAAACACAAAAAGACAAGGATAAAGTAAACAAGAAGAACAAGTAACATATGAAATACCCAAACAGGAGAAAAGAGAGAAAACTAGACAAGATAGTACCCTTTGGGTGCTAGAGGGTATAATTCCAACACAGAATTTCATACTAAGAACGTTTCTTGAGCATAATATGCATGAACTGTGCAATAAATACATAGATGACTCACAAGCTATTGACAACTTTATGCAACAAATCATCATACAAATCAAACTTGTCACACAACAGACCTGATCATTCTCATCAGCTGATTGTGAAGGAGACTTCTTGGCTTCAGATGGTTTCTCCGCACCACAATTCTGTCTGTTACACTTGGTCCGAAAAGGATAGTTTATGTTGTTGCATTTCTCACATTTCCAGCTTCCATCTGGCGTATCAGGTTCTGAAAAAAAGGAAGTTGTTAGAATGTTAATGATAATTAGTAAAAGGCAGCATGCTAGAGACTGAAAACTTACTAGTATTCTTCACTGGTTTGGGAACCTGCTTAAATACAAATACATCAAGAAATCAGAATGTAGTTTCAAAACTATTTCGAGATCTTTAAAAAGTAGGAAGACAATGAAGAGGCCAACTTGAGTTTCAAAATTAGATCTAATGTAAACTTAGCACATACAGACACTCTTAATAGCAAATCTTTTTTTTTTAAATGAGACACTCAACATTTTTAATCCAAGATAAACTGAGCTTCATTCAAAATAGTTAGAAAGTTGGTGGTGGATATTAAAAAGGAAACAAAATCATCTATTATTATTAAGTGTAAATCCTGGAACGTGTCAGCAAGTCAAACCTGAGAACCAGGCTTTGGAGTGTTGCACTTCCTCATGTTACAAACTGTTCTAAAAGAAAAGTTGACATTTCCACACTTGGGACATGTCCAGTCATTATCACGTGTTCCATCTGGGAAATTTATAGAAAAGAAGGTAACAAGTACAGATGCCATGAAATAATCAGAATACACAAGTAGAATATATATACTGCAGAACTCTCACCTTTCTTTTGAGAATTATCATCAGGATAAAATCCAGGCCTCGGTGCCTGCAACAAGAATTAAAGTTACCCAAGTACTTCTTAACTGAGCAGAAAACCATTATGCATAGTGTGATAAGCATGTCTGCAAGGGTGATCACATCTATTCTTTATTGAGAAAGATTAAAAAAAATGAGTCTATTGAGTCAAAGATGATGGGGAAGGGGAGAAATTTTAGGTGGTGTCTAAAGAAACACAAAAGTAGTCAGTTAAAATTTAAAGAACTAAAACTTAATGCCGACTGTCTAGTATAGTAAAACAAGATAATTATGTCCAAGGAAAAGCTAAAACTTAATCCTACCATGGCAGCAGGGGCCATTGGCAATGCTAGACCATATCGGTCCATAAGTGGTGGCACACCATACATCCCACCTGTAAGCCAAAAAGGTAGAGTCACAACATCATTATGGAACAACTGAAACTATATCGACTGCATAGTGCTGTTTGGATGAGTGACATTAACACAAAAATAGGAACGGACAAAATGAACACTTTATTATGCAATATGTTAATTACCTGGAAACTGCACTACATTACCAAAATATAAACTTGCAAACAGCATTCTTCATTTTTTTAAAACTTAAAATTGGTTGAGATTAAGAATACATACCATTTCCCATCCCACCAGTGTACGGAGGTGGAGCAGAGAGATGTACAGGGCGGTATGGGCTCCCCCCAGAAAGGCGGCTCCCAAAATTGTAATGATAAGCTGAACCTCCAGCAAAGGGAACGTCATAGGCTGGCATGGATGGTCCATTGAACAAAGAACCACCATATGGTGCTACACCCATATACATTGAAGAGGGAGCACCAGACCCAACATATGCAGCTGAGGGTGAATAGCTCTGTGGAGCATGCATGGGCCTAACTGCAGATTTCTACAAAGGCAAAGCGCTATTACCAAGAGAACCTAAATCAAGGCTACTGAAAATCAGTAAAAGGATACAAGATTTGCAGGATTTGTCAAAATCTCTTATAACTATAATTTCAAGACAATTGATGGGAAATGAGCACACCGGATACGGTCAGACTAGAAAGTTAAACTGTCAAAGAGTTCATACTAGACGAATATTTCACCAAATTAAGATATTTTTTGAAGGACGCAAACACCATATAAATATGCTCGGTCAACATGAGTTGAGGAATATATTCTCTTAGATATTATGATTGTGTGGGCATGTAAAACTTCACATTATCTCTACATCCTTGACACCACTTTTATTCATTACATCATATTCTATGCATCCACAATAAAACTATTCCAGGATAACCCAAGATACATCTCAAAATTATACTCCAGCACTCCGTAACTCCATGCATAATTAAAGTTGAAACACCTCTAGTTAATGTCAACAACTGAAGAAAGTGACCACAATAGTTTCACATGTTCAATCACATAGCAGTTCTAGCATGATTGTTATAAGCTAATTTTTATACTAAGAGGTAGGTGTCAAATGTGATGGTTGGAACGGTTCAAGTAAAAGTTGGGGCCCATGATAACTTGGGCTGGGAAATATGAGTTTCAACTGAGCCTGCCCAACTCTTTGGAGAAGTAACAATCCTTTTTAACCAAGCCTACAGTGAATTTCACTCATTTCTGACATTTTTTCTTGATACTTGTTAGAAAAAAAGGCTTTTCATCTTTCATTAGCAAGAGAAAAATCGAATTCAATAAATCCAGTGTCTTGAGCACAGTTAAACTGAAAGCATAAGGCACAAACTTCATAATACTATTATGGCCACTACTAAACCCTGTCCTATATTCCACAACGCTATAAATGTAAAACCATCTTTCAAAGGAATTCAGGGCACCTAGCAGGCTAAGAAAATGGGATGAAGTCTCTGCTTGGATCATTGGAAAATTTTAATCATTAACAAAGAAAATAATTGCAACTGAAAGAGAGAAAGAGAAGGAAAGCAAGTTAGAAATCAACCATAACAATCAAATTAGATAGAATAAGATGTGGAGATAAGATGTAGGAGAAGTCCCTGAATCAGGGAGTTGGGGCTCTAAATAGTTAGAGAACAAGCTCAAAAGACAGAATTGAGCAAATATTAAGGGTTTTGAGTCTTGAATGAAAATCCAAGCAACACCCATGGCAGCAGCTGATTGTTGAGGCTAGATATCAAGAACTGTGTTTACCAAAACATGCGTATGGGTCAAACTGGTTGGTCCTATATGTGACACCCCACCCCACCCCCCTTAGAAAGCATACCAACCCAACTCTCAAACTCATGGATAGGTTGGGTGAGTTGCAGAACAATCGCAAGTCAGTTTTTGATGCCCTTATACAGAAGATCATCCACCCTCAATTTGGAATGATGAAAGGAAAGGACAACATTTTCTTTTACTCGGTTTCTAGCATAATGAAGACAGATGTATTCTACTTAAATCATATCAAGATACAAAATATATATAATGTAATTGCCAAAATGATGCAGTGAACGGGGAGAAAATGTGAAATAGCACGATATGACTAACTTTTATTTGGTTGAAAATTACTAATCATACTTTGTTCTTATCAACTGGAATAACGAAATTAGACAAACAATTAGGACTATAGGTCTCAAATGAAAAAAGTTTTTTTCTGTGGAGGACTTTGTGTGTGTGTGGGAAGGGGGGGAGGTGTATAGAAATGAAAAACTAATGTTAAGAACTGCAATTCAGAAAACTGATGTCTGTACATACACAAACAAGCTTTGCACAACAAATGACTACACGGCTGGAGGCTAAATTACAGAAACAAACAGCACAAGTTACTAATAAAATCATGTCACAGTATACACGTAGCTCTCCCAAACTAAATTAAGAAAGTAGTTGATATCTTACTGAGTTGTGATCTGCAGGCCTAGACTGAGTACAGTTGCGCATATTGCATGTAGTTCTGAAGGAGAAGTTGACATTCCCACAGCTCGGGCAAGTCCAGTCATCTTCCCTACGGCCACCTACAATGTCAACAAATTAGAAGCTTTTAATAGGAAGAAAAACTCAGGAACCCTCTCCATTGAGTATATAAAACAGAAAAAACAGAATGCAACAAAGAAGTACAGACTATAAGAATATTAAAGATCCCATATTGTTCCCTCCTCTTCAGGAACCAGCATACATACCATCAGTTCGGGCACGTTTGGCAGCAGAAGAATTTCTGTTATCAACCTGAAAACATTTAAACAGCATATCAATACACGCCTTAAAGCCTATTATAAGTCAATGACTAAACTACTCATGAATTCAAACTAATCGGGGCCTCCTATATGAATCAATCCTCTAAATCCCAGCATCTATTCACGCACATTCCGTTCCAACACTAGTAAATAAGCCAATCACAAGTAGAAAATAGAAAAGCTTAATTAGTTAAAAACCCCTTCGACTCTTCATTAGTTATAGGTACAGCTAAAGGGTACAACTCATACATAGTAAATACAACAGACTAAATTGAGAAAATACAGACCCAAAAGCCAAAAAAGTAAAACCCTAGCTCCTATACATCGACCCAATATTAGAAGCAAAAGATACAGACAATCTAGAAAATCCTAGAAAATAATTACAGGCATAGAGACAGAGATCGTACGCCGCGAAACAGAGAATTTTACAGAAAAAATTGAAATTTCATCAAATCAATCATAAAATAAGAAAGGTAAGATTATTGAAAGATGAGAAAAATCAATACCTGAGACATGGCAGCTTCAAATTAGAGGTACCGAAAAGGGAGGAAAGACGGCGATAAATCCTTTTGCTCTTCTGCCGGAGCTACAAAATTTTGTCGGAGAAACGGCGGAGCAAGGGAGGGAGAGGTAGTTTTGTGGTAAGAATTAAATAAGGGCTAGTGAGTAAAATGAGTCAAGGAAGTCAAGCTGATTCGATGGGCCTAGCCCCCTCCTCGTTTTTATGCCCACTTAGTTATCTCTTGCAGCCCATCCTCGAAAGCCAATAAAACAAGTGGAATATTAGATTATTCAGTATAGGGTTAATTTGATAAAATATCTAATTTTTTTATTACTTTTTTAATTATATTGAGGGGTGTTTATCATTTGAGATATTCCCTCTTATCGATAAAATGTTTATTAGGTTATATTTCTTATAAAAAAAATAGTCCATTTATTATTATAAAAAAATATCTTTTTCTTCTTTGTTCTTCTTTTTTGAGAGCTTCAATGATTGAAGTTTCTCTCTTCTCATTTTCTAGCGTAAACTTCTCTTTCTCTAGCGTAAACTTCTCTATCTCTAAACGAGAAAGAACATTGCATAGGAGTGGATGATCAAGCACAATGCAGTCTGTGTTCGTGTAGCCTCTATCTTTATTTTATTTCCGAGGGCAGCTTTATAACAACAATCTATATCTCGCATCTATTAATATTGTGGGAATATGAGAATCTTTTTCATGGATTGAAAGAATTTTTTATTGAATGGAAGAGAGCAATCCTAACCCTGACAGATCATTCATTTTTTTTATATACAAAATAGGCTTCCAATTTTGATTTAGGTTTTCTTTATCAGTCAGGGCTTTCAGTTCTTTCCTGTTCCCAGGGCCGAGACATTGTAGTGTGGCCTTTGCAAAAGGCCGCTTCTATTTTAGAAGATCTGGTCTTGTTGTCGTCCTATATTGTCATCACTTACCATTTTTCTTTGATCTACATTTCTTGATCGTTCACTCAAGAGACTGATTTTCTCCTTCTCTTTATTTAAACGCAATCCTGAATTTTCAATTTTTATTTCTTGATCACAAAACTTATATCTAATCAATTATCCTGAATGCAGTATAAATATGTTGTGTTTATGAATAAGGAAAAAATCTTGATTTCTTTTTCTTATGATGAAGGGGATTATTCCTTTATAAGGTTACAAGAAAATTATACATGATAAAATAATATATATGGTAAATACTCTTCTTTTTTTTGGATTTTTGATCACTTAAGATGCAGATATTCTTTTTCAAGAAAATACCAAACTTCGAGAATTTCTTTTGTTTTTATGAACTTTATATTACCAAACAAAATTCTGACCCCACAAGACCCATTTGAGGAAGTTTTGTAACAACTTCAATTTGCTATTAGGCTACAAAAGCAAAAATTATGAGTGTTTTTGTTAGGTGGAAAAATTACTTTTTAGAAAAACTATTTTTCGTAGAGAAGTCATTTTTCTTATTTTTAATATTTGTTTTTGAAGGCTTTTGTTTTCATGTGAATGTAAAATCTTTAAATTTATGACTAATCTTTTCTTTAGTAATGTTATAGCAAATACAAGTTTTTTCATTGTAAATTTATAGGAAGCAATCAATGAATTTCAGTAAAAAAAAAAAAAACATGTTAAAAAAAAAAGATTTTTGTATTTGGTATGATAGGAAATATTTTTATCAAAAAGAAGGAAAACATTGTTATTAATTTCTCATATTCAAAGTTACATCAAAACTTTAGGCTCTTTTCATAGATTAAATCGCCATTTGTTTTTTAATAAACTATACTTCGCAGTATAATAAATATGATACGTATAACTATTATTTATTAATATATAATTTTAAAAAGACATTTAATATAAATGTCTTTATAGTTTTTATAATCAGTCAATGCAAATTAGTTATTGAGAAATAGTCATTTAATATATATATTATAATAAAAAGACATCTAATATAAATGTCTTTATAATTTTTATAAGGAGAAATGGTCTAATGGACCCATGTATTTGTACTAGTTTGTATTATGAACCCTTCTATTTAACTCTTTACCATCTAAATCTTTTGTAACGACATGTTCCCGTCGTTATAGAAAAGCCAATGGGGAAAGATTTTGGATCAGAAAAAGTTTTTGTAGTAACTTGAAATTTCCTAGTCTAGTCCAGATTTGGACGGAATTGGAGTCACGAAAGTCTAGGGAAAGCTGGTAATGAATGAGAGATTGAATAATGAATTTGGTTGCATGAATAGATAGCTAAGACGTTAAGGAACCCGCACAAATTTACGAAATCGAATTCGGGCGAGTAGAACTTCTGAAACTGATCTTAGGGTGAGAATGTAGTTTTTGAATATCCTGATTTAAGGTGTGTTGTGAAATGGGGGTTTGGAACTCAAATTTCGAGGTTACAGATCGTGTAAGCCGCCAGAGCGGGCATTGTGGCGGGTTGGAGTCCCTTCTGGCGGGCGATCGCGACTTAAGTCGGAATTAAACCCCAAAAATGTTATTTTCTGCAAGTTTCATTCTTGAGAGCTAGGAGATGACCCCAGACGATTTCTTGACAGTTTTCACTATTTTTGGTGCAAAAGGTAAGGATTTTACTCCCCTAATCTGTTTTTCGATCTGTAGAACTTAGATTCTTGGTTAATTATTATTATTGGGGAAGGGTTTTTGGACTCAAATTGATGGTGGGAAAAAGCCCTAGCTGCACCTTAGGATCATGGGTTTGGTCTTGGGTTATTGGGTTTGTTATAATCCGAATAACTAGACATTTGATTGTTTATCATTACGTATATTAATTGTTTGTAGACCTAGAACAAGCGGAAAGAATTCGGAAAGGGAAGATTCAAGTGCCTTAGAGGTATTCAAGCTTGGTTTCGAGGTAGGTGATGGTTTGATTTCATGTTTGTGTGATGTATGTGGGTATTTGCTTCATTGTAATGCATGTGTGTATGTGAATGTAGCACTATTGATCAAACCTAATGTAAATGAGTATGAATGAAATATTGTATGCCATGAATCAACACCTGATTGTATGATTTTGAGAATGTACATTGTGATTGTGATTATGGTATGATGAATGGATCGGGTGTCACGTTTTGGCACACTAACTAGATAGGGTGCCACGTTCCGGCGCATATATTGGATCGAGTGCCACGTTGCGACACATATATTGGATTGGGTGCTATGTTTTGCACATAGTGGATCAAGTGTCACGTTCTGGCACACTAATTGAGATCGAGTGTGTTCCGGCACACTAACAGTTTGGGTATGGGTTCCATGAGAGAACTATTGAATTGGGTTCCATGAGAGGACCATTGAATTGTTATATCTGCTTGTATTGTGAATATGGAATTGTACATTGCTCCTAAAATGATAACCAATATGTATATCTATTATGTACATGTCCTGTTTACTATGTTGTAACTACTTATATATGTTGTACTTACTGGAATAGTCGTGTGATCCTACCAGTACTTTGTGATTGTGTACTAATACTACACTTGCTCGTTCTTTGTTGACTATAGGGCATCTTCATGCAGCTACTGACAGACCTCAATTAGGTGACTATTAAGCGTGACCGGATTTAAGGGTGAGCCAATTTTTTCAAGCTACCATGGATCTCTCTTGTTTAAGTCCACCCTTTTTGGACTCAGACTATTTGTTTAGGGTGTTTTGTTTAGTTTTCGGGAATGTGCCCCCTTTTCTTAGACTTGTTAGTTAATCAGAGTTTTGGTACAATGATTTTTAGGTTCTAGGGGTTGAATTTCCGTATTAGTTATGTTTCATTGTTTTAGTTGAACCCTTGAAGTTTATGGGGACTCCATTTTTATTGTCATTTAAACTTATTTCCGTATCTTTAAATGCATAATATTTTGATTTAGCAGCTTAGTTGGGTTGTAGTAATGGTTCTCCCATCGGAGGGTTAGTGTGGGTGCTAATCACGACGGTCTGGGTTGTGACAAATTTGGTATTAAAGCCTTAGGTTCGTTGATTCCATTGTACCAAAACGAGTCTAGTAGAATTTTGCGGAACGGTATGGAGACATTTGTACTTTTCTTCGAGAGGCTATAGAACTTTAGGAAAAACTCATTTTTTTCTACTATTTTCGTGCTATAACTTGAATCCAATTGGTATCTGGGTGATACAAATTGGTATTTGAATTCCTTCACTGTATTTCGCATCTGGTTAGTAATTGAGTTGTAAAGGTGGAAACGACAACACTAGCAATAGAAAATGTGTCCTTGGAAATAAACATGTTTCCCTGATTTGATGTGGGCATGTAATGACTAGTAACAAACATGAGGGTTTTATTAGGTTCTTAAGGTTGAAACATTCATTTTTCATGGGTACTGAATATGAAGATTCTTATGATTTTCTTGTTGATTGTCATGAGATGCTTCATAAGATGGATAAGGTAGAGTGATTTGATGTTGAGTTTATGATATAACGGTTCAAGGGAGACATCAGAATGTGGTGGTGGTCTCATGTTGAGTGTTGTATGGAGAAGTATATACTCTGAACTTTGAGGAATAGGAGGAGAGATACGTTCTTGAATATAGAGCAACATAATGTATTTGTTGCAGCCTTTAAGGCAAAGGGTTGTGTTTTATCCAAATATGGTACTCCACTTTGTTTCGGTGTAGAAGAGAAAATTCATCCTATCGTGCAGATTTAAGCTTATAGGTGGCTGCTTTAGCAAAAATCTTTTCAGAAAGTGGTGTATTTGGTGACAGAGGTAGAAGGGGGTGAAGTCAGAAGACTTTGCCAAGGTGACAACATCCAAGAAGTTTTGTAAGGGAAGGCTAGATAATGAACACCATTATATGAAAAATACATTTAGTGTTGTTGTCATATCATGTATGGGCTGCTTAATAAATGGTGAATTATGTTGCGACAATTGAAGTTAAAATCTCTACTGCAATTTTCTAGATTGAGTGTATATCAAAGAGGATCATGATATGACTACTATAATAATAGTGATGCTTACTTGGTTAAATTGTGGAGAACCTAGGCATATGAGGAGAAATTTAACGTGGCCATGGAGGCCAGGGAAATGGTAGTGTAGGTAGGGCAGTGCAGCCAGGCAAGGAGGTTGCCCGTCAAGATGACCGAGCTCAGTTTTATGCCTTTCTGGGCAAGACTGAGGCTGAGGTGTCTGATGCATTGTCTTGTTTGATCTGGGTTCTACTTATTCATATGGGTCAGTTTAGTTTGCCTTGGGATTTGATACGGTTTGTGAGGTGCTTAATGCCCCCATCCATGTTTCTACCCTATTTGGAGAGTCAGTCATAGTTTTCCGAGTATATCGTGCTTGTCTTGTTCTGTTTATGGGTTTTTAGACTTGGAATGATTTGGTTATGTTGGATATGACTGACTTCAATATAATCTTAGGCATGACTTGGTTGTCCCCCTATTAGGATGTGCTTAATTGTAATGCCAAGTCAGTGACTCCAGAGATCCCGGGTGGGGAAAAGTTAGAGTAGAAAGGGGTGTACAAGCCTAACCCAGCTAAGGTCATATCTTCTATTTGGGCTAGGAAACTGGTGGGGCAGGAATGCTTGGCATATTTGGCTCATGTTCGGGATGATGAGGTTGAGTCTCCCTCTATTGAATCTATTCATGTAGTGTCTGAGTTTAAGGAAGTGTTTCCTACCGATTTTCCTAGTATGCCTCCGGATAGAGATATAGATTTCTGGTTTGACTTAGAACAGGATACTCGCCCCATTTTCATCCCTCTTTATCGCATGGTTCGGGTAGAATTGAGAGAGCTTAGGGCTCAAATCAATGAGCTTCTTGATAAAGGTTTCATCCGTTCTAGTGCCTTTCCGTAGGGTGCTCTTTTTTTGTTTGTTAAGAAAAAGGATGGTAGTATGAGGACTGGTGATTTTAATTTAAGCCATAAAAGAATGGATTGATACCAAAATGACAAGCTTATGGATAAAGAAAGTCCTATTGAGTATACTTGGGGTGAAGGCAATTGAAGATTTTAGTAAGAAAGTGCGTATAAAATTAGGTTAGTCATTTGAATTTGATGGGTATACCTGAGTTTGAGGTGTCATGTCTATGAAAATGTTGACTTCGAGGTGATAGCCAGGGCTAACCAAGTGTAATGGTAGTAAGAGTTCGTGATGGATTGTGATGGAATGCCACTATATAATAAGATTGTTGGTTGAGCAAATTTGGTATAGTAATTACGACTCGCGAGTATCTAAGGTTGTGGTTTCCTAATATTTGGTGAGTAACGTGGTTATATAGAAGGTTTTAAGAGATGGTGGGACACCACTCGAATAGAATTTAAAAGAGCTAGAGTCATAATGAAGAAAAATAGTGGGATGTAGTACAATCTTTAGAAAGAGGCAAGAGCAAGAATATTTTATTTGATTGCAAAGGCTAAAGAGGTATCTTCAGAGGGGTAGATAATTGGATTCAGAGACGCGTGATTTCATTCGTTTTGGTGTGGCTATGGTAATATTGTCATGGGTCCATCAGATTGGTTAAAAACTATTGAAAAAGACTTGAGAGAAAGGAGTGTACAGACATTATCTTGAGTGTAATGATAAGTGCTTTGTTTTGTTTTTGAGTTTAGTAATGAGTACGATTGAACTTTTAGCTAAAGATATTGTAAGATCGATGAAAATGTGATTAAATGATAAGCGAAGATCCATGAATTCATAAAAATCTTCAACGTACATGCTAATGTTGATAGATAAGGGGATTGTGTTATACGGTTGAATTTACAATTCAGATTTTTAATGGTAAGTCTAAATTCGTGGTGATATATGTTGTCAAGGTATGAGCTGGCAAGGTGAGAAATGATCAATTGTATCAGGTATTGAGCATTTGAAAAAACTTACACCTGGGTTGAGTTGTAAAGTTTAGTACTGTTAATTGTTAAGTACCTAAGAAAGGTTTTCATTTAAAAGTGTTGGTTTATAGTACGGTAAATGGTCGGAGTATTTATGATAGTTGTTAGTATTGAGAGTGTCGGCTTCAGTGGAATGATGTGAAAAATATGTGGAGTCAACTGAATGGAAAGGGTTGGTATCGGCTCTTTGGAAGAAAACCTTTAGTGTTATTCAATAATTATTCTGTAAATTCTTATGTGACCATCTATTTCACTTTGTACATGGTTAAAAGCATGTTTCACTAGCTATGCTTACGTGTGTTTTCACTTTTGTGGGTGGATCCTTAGTGGTGGATCAGGTGTATCGATCCTGCGATGTTCTCTTGGTAGAATGTGGGGATCATTGGGTCCAATTCTACCGTTCTTAAGGGTAATCTACAATCGCAATTGCTAAATCTAGCATTTTGATAGTGTTGTTAGGGGGTTTGTATTCTTAGACATATCCCTCGATGAGTATCTGATGTCTAAAGATCAAATTTTTAAAACTTAAGCTCATGGGAATTTATTTTGTGGAATGGAGATGTTGTTAAGAACTATGATTGTGTGGGTATTATGAGTGTGTGTTGGTTGGTTCATGTTCACTTCTAATTGTAGCGAGTATTGATTTGGATTATCATGCTTAAGTGCGAAAGGATTCGTCCTGATAATTGTGTCAAGGTTTTTGATAACATGTTGCAAACGCGTGTATGATTAATTTTGGTGGTTGTTGGGAATCACTTTTGTTGTTAATTAAGTTTACTTACAACAATATTTATCACTCATTATTGAGATGACTTGTTTGAGGCGTTGTATGGGAGGATGTGCAGGTATTCAATTGGTTGGTTTGAGGTTGGAGGTGTAAAAGCCTTAGAGGGTTGATTTGGTGAAAGATGCTCAAGATAAGGTGAGAAGCATCAAATCTAAGTTCTAGCAGTCCAGAGTCGACAGAAAAAGTATGCAGACTGTAAGGTGAGAGACATGGCCTTTAAGGCTAGTGAACAAGCCCTTCTAAAGGTGTCTCTCATAAAGGGGGTAATGAGATTCGGTAAGAAGGGCAAGCTTAGTCCTCGATATATTGGTCCTTTTGATATTCTTAACTATGTAGGGCCAGTGGCTTATAGATTGACCTTACCCCCTAGCTTATCTGGAGTACATCCAGTGTTCTATGTGTCCATGTTGAAGAAGTACCATGGGGACGGAGATTACATCATAAAGTGGGACCTAGTGTGGTTAGACAAAGACCTTCAGTAAGAGGGGGAACCGGTTGCAATTATTGATCGTGATGTCCAGAAGCTGAGGACCAAAGAGATTAAGTCCGTGAAATTTCAATGGAAGCATCGTCCAGTTGAAGAAGCTACTTGGAAAAACGAGAAGGACATGCGAGACAAGTATCCCCAGTTATTCAACGATTATGGTACTACTCTAACCTTACTTTAGCCTGCTTTTCCTAGTTGTCACTCGGGGACGAGTGATGGATAAATTGGAATCTATTATAACGACCTGTTGCCGTCGTTATAGAAAAGTCAATGGGGAAAAATTTTAGGTCAGAAAAAGTTTTTGTAGTAACTTGGAATTTCCTAGCCTAGTCCAGATTTGGACGGAATCAGAGTCATGAGAGCCTAGGGAAAGATGGTGATGAATGAAGGATTCAATAATGAATTTGGTTGCATGAATATATATCTAAGACATTAAGGAACCCGTACGACTTTATGGAATCGAATTCGGGCGAGTAAAACTTTCGAAACTGATCTTAGCGTGAGCATGTAGTTTTTGAACATCCTAATTTAAGGTGTGTTGTGAAATGGGGGTTTGGAACTCAAATTCTAAGGTTCTGTTTCGTGTAAGCCGCCAGGGTGGGGCCACTGTGGCGGGTTGGGTCCCCTTACGGCAGGCCAGTCGCGATTTAAGTCAGAATTAAACCCCAAAAATGTTATTTTCTGCAAGTTTCGTTCTTGAGAGCTAACTCCAAGCGATTTCTTGACTGTTTTTCACTACCTTTGGTTCCAAAGGTAAGGATTTTACTCCCCTAATCCGTTTTTCGATCCGTAGAACTTAGATTCTTGGTTAATTATTATTGGGGGAGGGTTTTTGGACTGAAATTGATGGTGGGAAAAAGCCCTAGCTGCACCTTAGGATCATGGGTTTGGTCTTGGGTTATTGATTTTGATATAATCCTGATAATTAGACTTTTGATTATTGATCTTTGTGTATATTAATTGTTTGTATACCTAGAACAAGCAGAAAGAATCCGGAAAGGGAAGATTCAAGTGCCTTAGAGGTATTCAAGCTTGGTTTCTAGGTAGGTGATGATTTGATTTCATGTTTATGTGATGTATGTGGGTATTTGCTTCATTGTAATACATGTGTGTATGTGAATGTAGCACTATTGATCAAACCTAATGTAAATGAGAATGAATGAAAGATTGCATGCCATAAATCAACACTTGATTGTATGATTTTGAGAATGTACATTGTGATTGTGATTGTGGTATGATGAATGAACTGGGTGTCACGTTTCGACACACTAACTGGGATTGGGTGCCACATTCTGGTGCATATATTGGATCGGGTGCTACGTTTCGGCACATGTATTGGTTCGGGTGCCACGTTCCGGCACATATATTGGATCAGGCATCACATTTCGGCACACTAATTGGGATCGGGTGTACGTTCCGGCACACTAAAAGTTTGGGTATGGGTTCCATGAGAGGACCATTGAATTGGGTTCCACGAGAGGACCATTGAATTATTATATCTGCTTGTATTGAGAATGTGGAATTGTACATTGCTCCTGAAATGATAACCAATGTGTGTATCTATTCTGTACATGTCATGTTTACTATGTTGTAACTAGGGGTGTACATAGGTTGGTTTGGTTTGGTTTTTCATTAAAATAACATAAACCAATTATGTTGGTTTATTAAATCTAAAAACCAAATCAAACCACATAAAGTCGGTTTTTTCAGTTTCGGCTTTAGTTGGTTCTTTCGATTTTTTTCGGTTTTTCAGTTTTTTACAACTATATAGTATTTGAAAAAGAGATCAAATATTTTTTCACTTACCTGTGTGATAAGCTAAACTTATAAAATCTTAAATGAATAGAAATTTTCGAAAAGATGGTAAAATTCACATGAGTACAAATTATTTTTTTTTTGAAATATCAACGTTCATTATGTTAAATTAATAAGAAAGGCTAGAGGCAAACCGAATACAAAACAAAAAATTTACAAAGTAAATTGTTAACTTCGAATTTGAAAAACTATAACAATATACTTGTAATTTCGGATCTTAATACAAAATAAAATATTTATAATTTTTACAAGCCCAAATTTGATATAAAATATATAAACACTGAAAACTATAAACTAACTAAAATTATATTAATAAAGTAGATTATAAATAATATTTTTAATCTATAAATAAAATAATATATATATATATATATATATATATATATTATGTCGGTTTGGTTTGAATTCGGTTTGACTTTTTTCTTTTAATACCAAACCAAACCAAACCAAGAGTGGTTGGTTTTTTTTTTCAACTGCCAAACCAAACCACAAATCGTTTTTTTTTTCGGTTTGATTTGGTTCGTCGGTTTTGTTTGACTTTACAGTTTGGCTTGTACACCCCCAGTTGTAACTGCTTATATATGTTGTGCTTACTGGAATAGCCACATGATCCTACCAGTACACTATGATTGTGTACTGATACTGCACTCGCTCATTCTTTGTTGAGTACAGCGCAGCTTCAGGCGGCTACTGACATACCTCAGTTAGGTGACTATTGAGCGTGGTCGGATTCAAGGGTGAGCCAATTATTTCAGGCTGCCATGGATCTCTCTTGTTTAAGTCCACTCTTTTCGGACTCAAACTATTTGTTTAGGGTGTTTTGTTTAGTTTTCGGGGCTGCACCCCCTTTTCTTAGACTTGTTAGTTAATCAGAGTTTTGGTACAATAACTTTTAGGTTCTAGGGGTTGAATTTCCGCACTAGTTATGTTTCGTTGTTTTAGTTGAACCCTTAGAGTTTATGGGAACTCCATTTTTATTGTCATTTAAATCTGCTTCTGTATCTTTAAATACGTAGTATTTTGATGTAGTTGCTTAGTTGGATTGTAGTAATGGTTCTCCCACCGGAGGGTTAGTGTGGGTGTCAATCACGACGGTCTGGGTCATGACACCTTTAAACTCAATAAAACACAATATATCAAAACTCTTCTGACCATTGACCAAGCTTATATGACATTAAGATGGATGAGTATGCGATAGGTGTGACTACATATAGGGGTCAATGATACGGTTCAGTCGGTTATTTTTTAAAAATTATACCATCCCAAATTTTTGGGTATTTTATAATATATATAACCAAAATTTAGACTTTTTAAAACCATTCCAATCATATCGGTTTCTCTTCGGTATCAGTACGGTTCGGTTAATTTTTTATTTCTTTTACTTTTAAAATATCACCTCAAAATATATTACTATGAATATATTTCTTTTACAAATATGTTCTTGAAGAAGCACTGAAATTCTTCACCAAAAAGACAAGAATGTAAAATCTTGTTGCCGTATTGTTTGATCTTAAATATTTAATATGAGTGTTTGGTAAGATTTTGTTGTATCGTTTGATAGAGTAGATATTACAATATCTTTTAATTTTAAACCTAATTAAGTAAAGGCTAATTAAAGAGCAAAGACCCAAAATCGTTTAGTTACCGGAGGCTTAGGTCCTATGTTATATTTATATTTGAAAAATGTTATAAAATATATTTATATATTAAATTTAATGTATTGTTAATATACAAAATATATTTACATACATGTAAGGTTATTCGGTTCGGTTCGGAAATTTTTTGATTTTTTTCATAAATTAAAAAGATCATCCCAATTGTTCGGGACGGTTATACACTTAAATAAAGTCCACAATTTTATTGGAAAAGTAGCATAAATCGGTTCGATTCGATTGATTTTTCATATTCTTTTGACACCTCTAACTACACATATTTCAAGGCAAGTGATACCATATTTAAATTTTAAAAATATTAAAATTGTAAAAGAAAAAAATAATAAATTTGAAAAACCCTGCTTCTTCTGCCACTCCCACCTACTTTTGCAGCTATCCCTATCCCTGCCCAACCCCTTTTTCCTTTCTCGCACACCTAATTGTCATCTTCTTTACTAGACTTTGACATAGGCACCTCCTTGACATCATGACTATTATCAGTGAAGGGGGATAGCGGCATTGGTTTCATGATGTTGCTCGTCGGAGTCCACTGATTCGTAGTGGAGTGAGAGAAAGAAGTTGCGCTGGTCTATTTTTCGTCAAAACGGAGGCGGCGAAGGAATTCGCTACTGCTGATTTTGTGAATATTGGAGGAGGAGGAAAGAAAAATAGTGGGTGGTTGTGTGGAGTTAAAAGATTATTGTTTTACCGTACTAATATATTTAGTTAATAACTTTTAAAAAAATAGTTAATGAATATAATTATGACATGATATTACAGTAGAATTTCACTAAATTAGTACTCTGTAAATTAATAATTTTTTTAAGATAATATTTTTCTCTAGTCTCGACTTGGGCTAATGAATTATCCACTTCAATAAAATAACAAGATAATATATTTTCAAAAGACCCCTATATAAATATATGGTCTCATTTATATTGTAAATTAATAATTCTAAAGACAAATATACCTAAGACAATATAGTGAAATATAATTCCATTGTGTTTTGTTCTCTGTTAAAATTTAAATCTAGTTGAAGTGCATCTCTGACTTTTCTTATTGTATCCAAGAGCTTTGGTGTTGCTTTTTGAATTGCATTATAAGATTGTGAAGAGTTCGAGATGCGATCAGTGCTTCTTTACGCGAAACTGGCTTTAAAGGTATTGTATCATCTTCAACTTCATCATCAACATTGATGTATTCATTGTACTCTTTATATATAATAAAATTATTTTTTATGTTAATTCAATAAATACGATACATAAATTAGTAAAATACAATGATTTTGATTTAATCAAAATTAACCTTCATTGAATCTCAAAAACTCTTTAAATTAATAAATATTAATTTATCAATTAAATAATACCTCTACAAAATAATAATAGATCATGGTCTCACATATATTAATTTAGTGATGTTTTACTGTAATTTATATGGCATGTCATCTATTTAAGGGGGAGTAAACTACACATATGGTGGGAGGAGTTTAATAATCTTCTTTTTACTGAGTTTAAGGGCTTAGTTGGTAAAGAGTTAAGTAGAAGTGTCCATAATACAACCTCCTGCAAGTATAGGGATCCATTAGACCATTTTGGCCTTTTATAATCAGTCAATGCAAATTAGTTTTTGAAAAATACTACCTCCGTCCACTTTTAATTGTCATAGTTTCCTATTTAGAGTCAAACGATAATAAATTTGACTAGCATTTTACAATGTATTTTTTCATCATATTGATATGCAAAAATTGGAATTTATAGCACTTTTCGTATAGTTTTGGAATATCTATTTTTTTTAAAAAAAAAATATCAAATTCATGTAATCTAATTTAACTTTGAAAATTAGTTAAATTGACTTTTGAAAAACACAACATGACAATTAAAAGTGAACAAAAAGAATAGTCATTTATATTAAATGTCATATATATATATATATATATATATATATATATATATATATATATATATATATATATATATATCTTTATAATTTTTATATCAGTCAATGCAAAATAGTTTTTGAGAAAGAGACATTTAATATAAATGTCTTTATAATTTTTATAATCAATCAAAGCAAATTAGTTTTTAAAAAATCAATCAAAGCATATTTAATATACATGACTATTTCTCAAAAACTAATTTGCTTTGACTGATTATAAAACTTATAAAAACATTTAATAATTGAAATTTAAATAATGAAAATTCAGATTTAAAAAATAAATACATTTAGTAACGTAAATATGAATAAATTAAAACATTGACCGTCATTAATTTCCATTCAATAACCAAGATGAGAATAAGTTGAAATCCATGCCTTCATTAATTGCTCATAAATTACGCCTAATATATAATTTGGGTTGTACCTAGAAATAATGCATATACATAGTTGGATATTAAAATAATGGGTGCCAATAATTATAGGATATATCTATATAATCCATGACTATTCACGTCGATAACGTGCAAGTCACTAGTCTCATAAAACTACTCTTATAAAAGCCTTTTTTTTTCTCCATAGAGATTAACAATTTTCATACTTCAGAATCAGATATCAATTTTTCATCCTTTCAAAAATATGCAAAAGCAAAATCATAGCCATTTTAAGCCAGAGAGATCATGGTGCCTTGTTATATCATTAGTAGGTTTATTAGGAAGTGCACTTTTCATTTCTCTTTTTCTGAAAACATCAAACAATTGGATCTCTTGCAACAACAATAAAGCTCAGGAGAAATTTCTCGTTGATTTGAATCCACAACAACTCTTGTTGGATGCAATTTTACACTACGCCACATCGCGAGTGATACCTCAACAAAACATCAACGAAATCAGGATATCTTTTGACGTTCTGAAAAATCGTACTCCTTGTAATTTCCTTGTATTTGGTTTAGGCCATGATTCACAAATGTGGGCGTCATTTAATTCCCGTGGAAACACATTGTTTTTAGAGGAAGATCCGAAATGGGTCGAGACTATATTAAAAGACGCCCCGTTTCTTCACGCGGAGACCGTGAAATATCGGACGATGTTATCGGAGGCAGATGAGTTAGTTGAACATTATCATAAAGAAGCAGATTGTTCAGCTAAGAAATCATTTATACGTGGCAATCATGGCTGTAAATTAGCATTAGATATGTTATCGGATGAAGTTTACAATAAAGAATGGGATGTGATTATGATAGATGCACCAAGAGGGTATTTTGCAGAAGCACCAGGTAGAATGGCAGCTATTTATTCGGCGGCGGTTATGGCGAGAAATAGGAAAGGAAAAGGCGTTACACATGTGTTTTTACATGATGTGGAACGGAAAGTAGAGAAGATTTATGCTGAACTTTTCTTGTGTAGGAAATATTTGGTCAAAGGTGTAGGAAGGCTTTGGCATTTTGAGATTCCTGCAGCTTCTAATGTGGGAAACAGTTTTTGTTAGAATGCCCCTATCTTTATTTTACAATTTTCTTCACTTTCTTTCCATTCCCAATGTTATTGATTTTTTCAAATTCCCAATTTTCTTTGTTTACATTTACTCCCTCTAATTATTTAAAATTGATAGAAAACAATTATTTATTGCTATAGTGAGTTTACTAGTTTACCTCTATTAATTATGAAATAAATGAATTAAAAAGTTAAGATTTTCAAGAAGTTCTACCATTTTCAAAATAATTAACTGAGGGATGGTATAATAGGTAAAAAAAAATTTCCTTTCTTCATTTGTCAAAATGAATAAGTAATTAGAGATAACTAAAAAAAGAAAAAGTGGACAAATAATTAATGACAAAGAAATATTAAACTACTCGAAATCTTTTTCAGCCTTTAATTTTGCTTTTAAAATTAAATTCCCCCTTTATTCTAATTAAATCTTTAAAATGTAGTTCTATCCTTTCCTTATCAATTTTTTTAAAATTTTTTTTTATAAAAAATTATGATATATATATATATATATATATATATTTTGAATTCATGTAACAAATATTTCATAAAAGCACAAACATTAACTTTTGAACAAAAAGTGAGAAATACTAATTTTGTATATATGATAATTTACGTTGGAAAAAAATAGTATTACCATCGACTCTTCTTTACTTAAACCGATAATTATTGCTATTTAGAGGTTAATACCAAGTTATTTATACTAGCACTATATATTGATTTACCAAAAAAGAAAATCTCAAGAAAATTATAATTTTACCATACAATTACTCTACTTATATAATTAAGAACTATGCATCGATATACGTATTCGTAATTGTCTTTTGATTGTTTGAAGAATAAATTCTTCAATTTTGAAAAATTAAAGTTACTAGAATTTATATGAGGATTTTGTTTCTAATTTTATTTTGAAACATCTTCTTAATGTTATTAATGAAGTACCTCATCTTATTTTCATGGATAGAAGTGGAGAAATAATTTTATTAATTATTATATACTATTATTTTTTTGTTTAAAGAAATTATAATATAAGAAATTTAATGCGTTATTCAAAATTTTTCTTTTTAAAATACAGTTCATTTAATTAAAATAAATTATATGATTTAAATTAGAAAAAACTAATACAGTTCAGTTAATTAAAAAGAAGTTAACATACGCTTTAGTTAAAAAAAATGTTTTTGTAATTTTATTCTTAGATAGTAATATTTTCCAAAAAAGTTCAAAAAGATGAAAAGTTTCTAATTTTTTTTTATAGACTACAGTTTCTGGTTTAAGTATTTCAAGGACTTTGTGGGAACAAACACGAAATAGAACTCCCTTTGTCCCTAATTACTTGTTAATTTTTTTTAGTTGTCTCTAATTACTTTTCCATTTTGACAAATCAAGAAAGGACAAATAAAATGTAACATATATGGAGGCAAACTTGCGGGATTTAAAGTGTGTAGTAGATCTTCAAATTGTGTTTCATTGTTAAATTCAAGAGCTTCATCAGTGCCAATAAATGTTTTTGATTTTCCACCTAATCGATGGATAAGCATGTCATTGATTTCATCGACAAAGTCATTCTTTGTTGTCAAGGGCACACGGGAATCTGTAGGATATGAATTTGGAATTTCAATCTTGTTTATCGAGCTGATTTTTTCTTGTCCATTTCCAACTCTTAGTAGATAATCACAAAATGCGGGATCCGTTTTTGCTCTCATATTTTCAGATAACTTAATTTTTTCAAGTTCATTCCAAATGGTAGAATATAACAAGTTTTCTACAATAAAATCTTCCTATTTCCCATATCATACAACATGAAGAGCTTGTTGGAAATTACCTCCTAAAACTACAACGTTTCCACCAAATAATGTGTTTGTATCCATCAGGTCTTTCAAGAATAGATCCAGAACTTCCAACATTCGTTTTTTAGCCATGGACACCTCATCCCTCACAATCAATTTTGCATCTCGAATTAAACCTGTTAGTGAGCTTTCTTTGCTAATGTTACAGTTTATGTTATCATCTAGGTCAATAGGAATTTTGAACCGTGAATGTGCAGTACGTCCACCTGGAAGAATAGAAGCAGCAACACCAGAGGTAGCTGTTGCTAAAGCTATATATCCCATAAATCGTACAGTTGCTAATAAAGCACGATATAAGAAAGTTTTCCTAGTTCCTCCTAGACCATCAACAAAAAATGCTCCCGACTTGTTTGAAAATATTCTGTCAGTAATCACGTTATATGCAATCATTTGATTTTTGTTTAGTTTTTTGTGTTGAGCAAATCGTCTTCATTTACAATAATAGATCTTTCGAAATGAACATCTTTCACCTCTTTTGTCGTTGAAGAAGGCCCGATTGTTTCTGAGATGAGTTCATACTCATTTATATCATGGCCCTTAGAATGTAAAATGTATATGATTCAAAGCTTGATATCAAATTTCTTTTATTCCAATAGTTTGCAACACTTTATAGTCTTTGAGCATCGATTCTTCAAACTGTTCCCATAAATTTCTTGGGTTAGTTGGACTACAATACACCAACAATATAGCAAATAAACGTCTTAAACTATATGACATCTGATAACATGCGACTTCAGACATACACTCTATCAAACTATTGTCACAGCGTAACAATCCTCTTTTCTCGACAGATTCTCTGAAAGTACTACAAGGCTCTCCATTTACAGTCAAAAGATCTTTATATGATGTTGGTCCTCATACATGCTTCAGTAGTAATCTAAGATAATATCGTTCTCCTTATGTTGGATGACGTGTGGCAATATGTCCAACAATACAACATTTTTGCCTACGTTTCCAGAATTTTTCAATGGATGACCAGACAAAATACTCAGAAAAGTCTTTGTATAGTAAATTGAGTTCTACAGCATATTTGTCAGTTTTGTTCATATGGAAGAACTCAGTTAACATCGTTTTTCTGATCATCGGATTATTCACAATTGCATTTAAATCTGCATTGCTCTTAAAAGAAATGAATTGTTGGCCTTCTAGATGTAGTTGAAGACGACAAATGCTAGGAGACATTTCACTTATCGCAAAACCAAAGAGACGACATACAACTTCTGGAGGTGATATCCATCTAGCCGATTGATAATCTTTTACCTCATTTATCTCTATGGATGTATCGTTATTTTGTACACAAAATGCAATCTTGTAATGTCCTTTGTGTTGGAAAAGGCAAGCACAAAATAAATGTGCACGACAGGACAATAATGGAAGAAAACCCAAGTCAAAACTTTCTCTTCTATTTGAACCAAGAGAAGACAAAATAATGCAAGAACAAAATTGTTTGGGCAACAAAAAAATCAACCAAGCAAGAAAAATAAATCAACACATGAGACACCAAATTTAACGTGGAAAACCTCTTCGGTGTGAAGAGTAAAAACCACAAGGCCAAAGCTCCACTAAAATCAACAAGAGTTACAAAAATTTTCTCCAAAACGGTAACCAAAAACGTGTCAAACAATGAGCAACACAACTACAAGATAGCACCAAAAACTAGAGAAATAAAAGGAGAAACACCCAATACACAACTACTGTTCACGAGAAATAATCTGGAGCTACAGGACTCCAAATCACCGTCTCTTAGTTCCCAATGAAAGATCAAGTTGAAAGGAACAAGCTGTCCAAAAATCAGCTCAATCAGATAAGAAACGAAGCGGGAATCGCGATTTGAAATTGATTGCTAGGGCTTGTGCGAAAATTTGCATTCTCTCACTTTTCTCTCTCTGTGGCTGCTCTCAATCTCTTGTGATTCTTCTCAAATAAGAGCTAAACGAAAGTCTTACATATGCCCCATAATATTGGGCTTATGGGCAAAAGTGGACTAGTCAAATTGGGCTAAATTTATCCACAAAGGAAAGGAAGGAGACCAAAAACCTTAGACTTTTATTTATCCACATAGGAAGGGAAAAAGACCCAAAACCCAATAATTCTCTCCCTACCGATTATGTGGAGGAAACCGATCCTGCCGATCATGCAACATTCTTCAAACTTCCCTCTTGGCAAAACTTTAGTCATCATGTCGGAACCATTATCATTTGTATGGATCTTTTCAAGTTCAAGCAACTTAAAATCCAACACATCTCGAATCCAATGATACCTCACATCAATGTGTTTAGATCGATCATGAAATGTAGAATTCTTGCTAAGATGAATAGCACTTTGACTTTCGCAATAAAGCACATATCTCTCTTGAGCACAACCAAGTTTCCCCAAAAATCTAAATCTTTGCAAGCTTCAGCATCTGCAATAAGCTCAGCCTCTGTAGTAGATAAATCAATATATTTTTGCAACCTAGATTGCCAAGACATAGCTCCCCTTGTAAAAGTAATCAAGTAGCCTGAAGTAGACTTACGAGTATCAACATCATCGGCCATATCTGAATCAGTGTAACCACAAAGAATAGGCTTCCTTGTACCAAAACACAAACTCAGACTAGAAGTGCCACAAAGATATCTCATAATCCAGTTTACAACATTCCAATGCTCTCTTCCCGAATTAGAAAGAAAATGACTAACAATACCAACAACATGATCAATATCTGGTCTTGTACACACCATTGCATATGTCAAACTTCCAACAGCTGAAGCATAAGGAACTTTCTTCATATCTTCCTTCTCACCATCAGTGGAAGGACAATGTCCAGTACTCAATTTGAAGTACATAGCTAAAGGTGTACTGACAATCTTAGCTTTGTCCATGTTAAATCTACGAAGTACTTTCTCAATGTATTTCTCTTGTGACAACCACAATTTCTTGGCATCTCTATCAAGAACAATCTGCATGCCAAGAATCTGCCTTGCTAGTACTTATTCAACTCTTGCATAACAAAAGACTTATTCAACTCTTGCTTCAACTCTTTAATCCTGCAAGTATTATGACCAACAACAAACATGTCATCATCATAAAGCAAAACGATAATGAAGTCATCATTAGATACTTTTTGCACAAAAACACAATGGTCTGAAGAAGTCTTCTTGAAGCCTTGCTGACTCATAAAAGAACCAAACTTTCTGTACTATTGCTTGGGAACTTTTTTTTAGACCATACAAGCTCTTTTTCAATTTGCAAACATAATTCTCTTTTCCCTTGACTTCAAAGCCTTCTGGCTGCTCCATATAAATTTCTTCATCCAAGTCACCATGGAGAAAAATAGTTTTAACATCCATTTATTCAACCTCCAAGTCCGACTTGCAGCCAAGCCTAAAACCTCACAAATGGATGACATCTTCATAACTGGAGAGAATATCTTATCAAAATCAATTCTCTTTTTTCTGGTTAAAGCCCTTCACAACTAATCTAGCCTTGTACCATGGAACTGGGCTACCATCTTCATGTTTCACTCGGAAAACCCACTTGTTTTTCAAAGCTTTTCTGTCTTAAGGTAATGTAATCAGATTAAAGGTATAATTATCATGTAGAGACTTCATTTCATCCTCTATATCATCAAACCACATTTCTTTTTCTTCACTTTCCATGGCCTCATTATGACTCTCTGGTTCTCCCCCGTCAGTCAAGAGTACATACTCATTGGGAGATTAACGAGATGAAGGTATTTTCTCTAGAGTAGATCTTCTGAGAGAACTCTCTGGAGCATCAATTATAGTTGGTTGCTAACCAACTACATCATTTTGCACTGGAGCATCAATGACATACTGATCATTCTGAGTATGATCAACATCTTCAATATCAACTTGATTTTCATCTTTTGAAGATTTTCATCTAGTGGAATAGTCAAAGGCACTGGATTAACATCAACTAGGCTCTCATTACTCTAAGAATCAACTTTCTCAGCTTTGTCAAGATCTTTAATTGTTTGGTCTTCAAAGAACACAACATCACGGCTTCTAACAAGTTTCTTCTCAACTGGATCAAAGACACGATAGCCAAATTCATCTTGACCATAACCAACAAAGATACATTGCCTAGTTTTAACATCCAACTTTGATCTCTCATCCTTAGGAACATGTACAAAGGCTTTACACCCAAAAACTTTAAGATGATCATAAGAAACATTCTTACCAGACCAAACTCTATCGGGGACATCACCATTCAAAGAAATAGTAGGTGATAAATTGATAACATAGGCAACAGTATTAAGTGCTTCTGCCCAAAATGAATCTGGCAGCCTAGCATCTAAAAGCATACATCTAACCTTCTTAACAAGAGTTTTGTTCGTCCTCTTTGCCAAACCATTTAGCTGAGGAGTTTTTGGAGAAGTTTTCTGATGCCGAATACCCTGCTTTCTACAATATCTATCAAAAGGACCGATGTACTTACCACTATTATTAGAACAGATGCATTTCAATTTCTTCTCTGTCTGTCTCTCAACTAAAGCCTGGAAATTCTTGAACACATCAAGTACCTGATCCTTGGAATTCAAAGAGAATACCCAGAGTTTGCAAGAATGATCATCAATAAAAGTCACAAAAAGTGCACCACCATCAGAATGTACCAACTCCAGCAAATTAAGCTTTCTTGACGGCGGATGACTCTGAAAAGAAACTCTTTTCTGTTTATCGGCTAAGCAATGAACACACTTGTTCAACTTTCTTGTTTCACTCCAAAAAACAAATTCATCTTAGCCAAATTGTCCATCCCCTTCTCGCTAATATGACTCAGTCTTCTATGCCATAATAATGATGAAGTATCATTCTCCACCACAGTTACTGAGCCTCTGAAAGTGGAGCCCTAGAAAACGTACAAGTTAGACAACTTGTCACCATGGGCTACAACCGTTGAACCTCTTGTAAGCTTCCAGTGGCCAGCACCAAGGGTATTAACATAACCTTCATCATTAAGGTATCTAACATATATTAAATTCAAGCGAACATTTGAAGCATGCTTGACATTATAAAGAACTAGTTTGGAACTATTATTACTTTCCAAACAAACAGTCCCAATACCAAGAACCACAACCTCATGATTATTGCCCATTTTCAACATCCCAAAATTGCCTAGAGCATAAGTAGAAAATAATTCCTTCCTGGGCGTGATATGAGAAGTAGCACCAGAATCCACAAACCATCTAGACTCATCGCAAATAATATTGACAATATTTTTATCACAAGAAACAAGAAAGTCATCGTTAGCAACAACAACAACAATATTTTCATTATCACCTTCTTATTTTGTTGTTTCATATCTCTCTTGTACTTGAAACAATATTTCTTGATATGCCCATTCTTGTGGCAATAGTCACATGTAACATTCTTGAATCTAGACTTTGATTTTCCTTTACTTTTATCTCTATCATTGTGACCTCTAAACTTTCTTCTCCCCATGTCTTCAGTAACCAAAACATTGGAGTGTGAAGTAGAAGAAGATGAGCCTTGAGATCCTCTTCTCATCTCTTCATTCAAGATATCACTCTTAGCATATTCCATGGTCACAATACCACTGAGAGCAAAATTAGTCAAAGAAACTTGAAGAGTTTCAAAAGAGTCTGACAGAGTATTAAGAAGCCATAGTCCCTGTATTTCTTCATCGAATTTTACACCCATTCCAGATAGCTGGTCAAGAACACCCTAAAAATCATTGTCATTAATTGTTTCAAAAGAAACAACTTGTTATTGCCAGTCTTCGAAGCATAAAGTGTCTCAAGCTTATCCCATAAGCTTCTAGCTTGTGTCTCATTAACAATGTGATTTCTCACATTATGTTCAACCCATTGTCTGATACAGCCACAAATCTGTAAATGCTCAAATTTCCAATCCTCATCATTCATAGATTCAGGTTTATATGAAGAAAACGCATGTAAATGCATTTTCTTGACAAATAGAAAATCTTTCTTCTTGCCTTTCCAAGTGTGATAATTACTACCATTCAAACAAACCATCTTGCTCATATTTGACTCCATCATTCAAATAGATAATCAACAACAACTCAATGCTCTGATACCACTTTGTTGGGAAAAACAAGCACAAAATAAATGTGCACGACAGGGAAATAGCAGAAAACAACCCAAGTCAACACTTTACCTTCTATTTGAACCAAGAGAAGACAAAATAATGTAAGAACAAAACTATTTGGATAGTAAACAAATCAACCAAGCAAGAAAAATAAATCAACACACGAGACACCAAATTTAATGTGGAAAACCTCTTCGGTGTGAAGAGTAAAAATCACAAGGTCAAAGCTCTACTAAAATCGAAAAGAGATACAAAAATGTTCTCCAAAATGGTCACCAACAAAGTGCCAAATAATGAGCAACACAACTACAAGATAGCACCAAAAACTAAAGAAATAAAAGAAGCAAAAAACACCGAACTCCTAGCTACTGTTCACGAGCAAAAATATGGAGCTACAGGACTCCAAATCACCCTCTCGCAATTCCCAATCAAAGATCAAGTTGAAAGGAACAAGCTATCCAGAAATCAACTCAATCAGATAAGAAATGAAGCAAGAATCGCGATTTGAAATTGGCTGCTAGGGCTTGTACGAAAATCTGCACTTTCTCACTTTTCTCTCTATATGGCTGCTCTCAATCTCTTGTGATTCTTCTCTAATAAGACCTAAAATTAAGTCTTACATATGCACCGTAATATTGGGCTTATGGGCGAAGTTGGCTGAATTTATCCACAAAGGAAAGGAAGAAAAACTCAAAACCTTGGACTTTTATTTATCCACATAGGAAGGGAAAAAGGCCCAAAACCCAACACTTTTCTCGGTTTCACCTTTACGCACTTCGGAGTCTCTTTTCTCCTTATTCTTCATTTCAACTTCCTCTTTCATTTTCTCAGCCTGCTTTTCAAGCTGATTGACTTGTGCGCGAGCCTTTCCGACTTGCTCCTCAGAATCTAGTGTTCTTTTTTGTCTATACAACTTGCTCCTCAAAATCTAGTGTTCTCTTTTACTATACAAAACAATACAACTTATGATGCTCCCACTTACATCAACACTAGTAAGGCATTTTTCATGAAATTAAAATAGCATACAAAGCCAACTTGCTAATTTGAGGGACTCACCAATAGAAATGCCAAATCAGTTGACAATGACTTGATATACCATTTGCATAGATCCAAAAATATAAAAAACATACATGGAGTTAGGAACAAGATGGTTAGTTTAATATCTCTACATTCTTTTTGTCTTTTCTATAATGCCCCCTTGAAATGTTGGTGATCGTAGATATTGTCAAGCTAACTCAAAAAGTTGATTCGCTCGGAATAGAATCTTGAATTATTTTTACATTTAATTGCTCCAAAAATCCAAATGAACAGAAAGAAGGCCAAATTAATTACTGCATGTGACAAAAAAGCATTGAAACACAACATGGGCGAATGGAAAAATGAAACAACAAAATCAAAATTGAAGCTTTAAATTATCAGGGTCTCTTAAGCAAAAACAAAAATTGAACATCAACAAGAAACCCAAATAATAAAAAAAAAACTCCAAACAAAAAAAAAACTCCTGAAGACACCTAGATCAAATTCATGAACAAACAATGTGAAAATAACAACATATCAGCTAGAGAGAGATGGGAGGAATCAAAAATTGATATTTGTTAACATAAAAAACTGAAAAAATCAAAACTTCACAACAATCAAGGAAGAAGAGGAACAATTGTGCACTTGATAAGTAATACGAAAAACAAACATATTTGGTTATGATTAGAACGACTCATATTTATTTTCAGAAAAAAAAAATATATGATTAGAAGTTGCATATTAGCATTCACAAATTCACCACCATTATCTGATCTAATTACTTTAACAACAGCCTGGAATTGAGTGTGTATCAACTTGAAAAATTGTCTTAATACTATTATAACATCACTCTTAAATTTCAGCAAGAAAATCCAGGTGATATGGGAAAAATCATCAACTATAGTCAGAAAATGTTTATTTCCATCAAATGTTTCTACATGGTATGGTCCCCAAACAGCTAGGTGCAACAATTCAAACACCTTGTTAGAAGTATTAGTAAAATGAGGAAGGGGATGTCTAGTGTGCTTAGTTAGAGGGCAAACATTATAATCATGTACAACTGATTTACAGTCATCTAGTTTATAACTAAGCAAAGTATTCAGGGAAATACTAGAAGAATGAGCTAGCCTTTTATGCCATAATAATATGTCCTCCTTAGTTTTTGTTGCAACATGAACCCTGTGTACTCCTGCAGTTGAACTATCAGAGAAGTTGGTGCCATTGTATGGTTGTGAGCACATTAGGTATATACCATCTCTCTCCTTTCCAATCCCCTTCAAGGTTTCATTGGTAAGGTCTTGGAATAGGCAAAAACCAGGATAAAAACAGACAAAACAATTGAGCTCTCTAGTGATCTTTGAGACTGATAAAAGATTATACTTATAATCAGGAATGAACAAAACATTTTCAAGTACTGTCATATCCCCTAATTTGCATTTTCCAGTATGAGACACCATTGGAACCCCACCATTAGGAAGATGAACCTCCCATTATGAGCAGTAGTGACCTGTTTTATATCAAACAGTGTATCTAGACTAGCTGTTATGTGATTTGTTGCTCTTGTATCTATGATCCACTTTATCTGTTCTACAGTGGGCAAGGTTTTAAAATCAATACATGTCATATTAGCCATGCATTCTGATTATTTCTCCTCGTCAAGCATCATTTGAATATGTCGATGTGGAGCTCTTTGGAAGTCTCCTTTTCCAATTGAGCAATCAGTCTTAAAACCTGCATACATATTTTGGATTAATGTTATCGGTTTCTTAGGCACATGAGAGTATTATAAGTAGTAGCACCTGTATACATGTGTGGATTCATGTTCCCAGCTTGAGCATTATGTGCAACACAAAAGTCGTCTTTATTCCTTCCTTTGTACCCTGGTGGTTAACCGATCAATCTGTAGCATACAACTTTTGTGTGACCTTTAAGTTTACAGTGATCACATATAAGATTCCAATTCTTCTGTGGCTTCTGATTATAGTTCCCTTTTCCTGCCATCATTGCGCCTAAATCAATCATTTCTCCTAAACTTGATGAACTAGCAATCGATCTCTGACTTTCTCTTTCTATCAACATATAATAGGCCTTATTGATGTTAGGAGTGGGACTAGTCATCAATATTTGACTCCTGGCTTGTTCATAATTCTCATTTAGTCCCATAAGAAATTGCATCACCTTTAATCTCTGTATGTGCAGCATGAAATGCTTGGATTTGGTACAATCAAATTGAGGTGGAGTCATGCTGTCAAACTCTTCCCATAATTTCGAGAAATATGATGAGACACTATCATTTCCTTGAACCAGTGTTACCATATCCGTGTGTAGTTGATAGATTCGAGAAGTGTTTACTTTGTCAAACCTTTCTTTAAGATCTTTCCAGATCATTTTTGCACTTCTGCATAAATAATTCCTGCATGTAATTCATTCGTTACTGATCCCAGTATCCATCCAATTAAAATGGCATCACATCTGTCTAATTAATAAGTCAGATCTGTAGAAAAATCCTCTTTCTTCCAGGTTCCATCTACGATCCCTAGCTTATTTTTTCCAAGCAATTGGATTCGCATAGACATGCACCAGATCGAATAATTCTCAGATCCTGTCAACAGAGTAGAAAGTATAGGTCCTCCAGTTGTATCTGAAGGATGAATAAAGAGTGCATATGTGTGGTCGATCTTCGTGGTTGGCATTACTGCTCTGAGTTAGCAATCACACTAATCCTCCCAATACAATGCTACTCTACCTAGATAGATCAATTTAAACTCACAAAAGTGATTGCTTGCTCTGATACCTTGATGAATTCTGTACTTGATTATCACTCAGACTCCATTAGCAACCATTGAGAAAGTTTAAGCTAAGAAAAGAGGAGAGAGAGTTTTATTGAATGAGTGAAAAACAAAATAAGTACAGTATTGCTACAGGCATTGTATTTATAGTTTTTAGCAACACTAACTAACTAACTTTCAATTAACAATTTTTACTACCAATATCTAACCCTTCTAATGACTACTTTAGCCCTTAACTCATTATCATGTTATGCCTATTTCATTACTTCGTCCGTTCTTAAATTTACTTTTCCCTCTGATCTATGTGCTTCAATTTTGTTGTTTCATCGTGCTTAACCATGACTTTTTAGAGTTCTTTGTGTGAGTTATCCCTGACAAAACTGTGGGTCTTTTTTGAATTTTGGCCTTTTGATTGAAGAATTAGGGCTCCATGAAGTATATCAACTTTAGATTTAAAAGAAAGCTATTGGATTTGGTGAAGTTTTAAGCTGTAGAATAGAAGAAGGTAACGAGATTAGCAACCTATTTGTGTGGTATTTAGTGATTGGTAAAACCTCATCAGGAGAAAATTATTTTACCTTTTGTGGTGTGTAGAGATTTGGCCAAGTTCATCCGTGACTTTTGAGTTCTGAGTGTGTGAATCAGAGCTCCGCTTGATAGTTTCGTGTAGGATTCTGATTACAACTTCCTTTATTAGTTTCTGCGCAAAGCTTTGTTTTAACAATTTCACTTTTTCTTGTCGAGACTGCATATTGTTGTGTGTTCCAATTGAATTTGGGCCTTTTTGGATTTTTGACACCGTAGGATGTATATAACTTTGTTTTTCAGCTTCGCTTATTATGCATGATAAATCATTTTGTCCGTGAATTGGATTTGAGAATTTTGGGTTCTTTCTAAGCACATATTGGCGATTGTGAGATTTACTGTTTGAAAATCCTTTTTCCCTTTGCTTCTCAGTTTTTGATTCTTCTTTCTGTTTTCTGTTGGCCGAGTAAGAATTAGGGCTTAGTAGTTGTACAAATTCTTCGACCAAGTATATCAACTTCACATTTACAGAATTTTTCTCAAATATTGGATTTTGGCAAAGTTTTACACTATAAAAACGAAGAAGATGATGGGATTAACAACTAATTTGTGAGGTATTCAGTGACTGATGAAACCTCCTCATAAGAAAATTAATTTCCCTTCTATGTTGTTTCTGTTGGTGTGTTAATTAATGAAATGGTTTCGTTTTAATTTTATATTTTACATGAGGTTAATCAAAAGTAGTGGTGGGTCTTACGTATATACAAATTTGGCCTTTTCATTTGTAGTTGCTTCGTCTATTTCATTTCGACTAAGTCATACTTATAACGGTCAAGAAACGCTGATAATTATGTTTCAAACATAACTATACTATACATGGCTTTGTATATTGAAACATAGGGATATGTGCACTATGCATTTTGGTCGATTTAGAAAGAGTGATATATGTAAAATGAATATGTGAAATCACGAGGCTAGAAAAATAAAGAAAGCAAATGGCACAATTAGACCAATGAGGGATTCTACTTACAGAGTTGATTACAGTCTATATGGACAATGTGACTTGAAAACTATAGTCTCTGTATTGAATTTGGTAAGCTTCCTCTATAGATCTTTGGCTCTTTTCTCCCTCGATTTCGTTGTTCATAACAATAGGTTTGCTAACCGTGGTAGCAAACTGTAGCGTGATGCAGTTAACTGTCAACTCAAGTAAGAGCTACCGGGAAGCCATTGGTATGGACAACAAGTAAAGTTATTTTATTTAGCTTTACAAACACTCTTCTTTTCAATTCTACATGACAATTTAAATCCGATATTAATCAGATCAGCTCACTTTCCATTCCAACACAACTTCTTACTTCTTCCAAGCAGATGCTTGAAGCGATGTGCACTTAATTCCTATTATTGAGTGATGATCAATGTTCAAAATGACATGGTTTTATGTATTAATTGGTACTAGTTTCCAAGTACATTTTTGTGTGTATTCTCATGTATTTGCACTTTTGGTTGTGAGATTAAACTGAATATGTTGTTTGTTGTTGTAAAGAAAATTACACAAGAAAATCCTTGCGCTTGATTTGGGACATTGTTATACAATCTTATTGATATGTTAGTTTCGGACATTGTTATGCAATCTTATAGACATACATAAATGAGAGTATTAAAACAGAGGGGATTACAAAGATGCCTTGTTACTGATTTTCAACTTTTAACACTTGATGGATTTAAAAATGGGCAAACTGAAAATATTGTATTCATTTTGCCACTTTCTTTAACTATAGAAAGAATGTGTTCCCTTGAAAGTTAGAGAATAAATACGAATAAACATTCTGCAATTTTGTTGAAATGTTGTATAATATGCCCAGTCTCTCACAAAAGACATGTATATTTTTTCAGAGGTAGAGGCTAACACTGACTGCGATCAGACTTATAGAATGTATGGCTGGATAATCAACCGTCTCAACAAAATTTTTCCATTTTGTTATAAATACCCAATGACTATCGTATCTCTATCTCGTGCATAGAACACACAACTTAGTTTAACATGCCAAATGAACTACAATTACTAGCTACGTCAACTGTCCATAATATTTTGCTTGAATACTTGTAAGTCAAAAGTGGTTGTTCTTTTACATGTTGAAAATGTTTATTCGATTGCAGAATATAGATGATGAGAACCACACAGCGAAATAGCATGTGCGATTTTTACTTAAAACGACCTAATTCACACTATTTTCATTGACATTATTAGGCTCGTGCTGGCACTGGGCCCTCCATCTAGTAGTGTAAATAAGTCTTTTTATCATTGTTGTCAAAAGGATTTATTAAACTAGTGAATATCAAATAATTAATGTGATCAATAGAATTATTACGGGTTGTACGTAGGGGCGTACATGGTCAGGTTGATTCGGATTTTTTAAATATCAATCCAAATAATTTGTGTCGGATTTTTAAATTTATACACCAAACCAAACTAATAAAATTCGGATTTTTCAATCCCGGGTTTTTTCGGACTTTTTTGGGTTTTTTTTCGAGGTTTTCCAGTAAAGTATTCATACAAACATATAATTTACTTGTACTACAAATATTTCTTTAGTCCTGCCAAAAGTCAACTATATATCTAATGTGTTTCTTAAGAAAATAATACAAAATATGATATAATTAATGACACTAAAATATCCAACAAAAAAAATAATAATGAAATAGCGTAAAACAAATATTGCAAATTAATAAGTCATAATGAAAATGATCATAATTTAAAAGTACTAAATCATGCTAAAATAAGTTTAATAAGTATTAGATACATGACTAAATATTAAAGGAAAATTAAAATTAGATTATGTCTTTTAATTGTCTAAACTACTGTAAAACTAAAGAACAAATATTCAATATTATTATCATTCTTAGTGTTGAATTGAGTTTCTTTTTGCATTATTATTAATTTGATTTTGATTTAAGCTTTATTATAATTTCCAACATTATGGACGATAATCTTTATTGGGCCATTCAGAATTCTAAGTTTTAAACTTGAAATAATATATTTAAAGATAAAAACTATGAAAAAGTATAAGAAATATTTAAAAATTATATCAAAGTAAATATATTTATGCATAAAATAAAATTTTAAAATTATATATATAATGTTGGGTTTTTTTTTTTTTAGTTAAAACCAAACCAACCCAAATATAGTACTCTCTCTGTCCCCACTTACTTGTTAAATATTTCCATTATTTCATATTAAGTGAATTTGTGAGGCAATGTAAATTCATTCAAAAAATATTTAAGGACATAATTTACACTATCAATCTATTGTCTTTTGTGAAATCATATATACAAAATTTAGTGAAATTTATCTCCTAGAAAATATAAAATTTCATTAAAGGAAAGGACAAATATGAAAAAAAAAAATTCAAATATCCATCTTGAACTTTGAACAATTCAATTATTTTGAACAATGAAAAAAGCCCCAAAAATTCACTTTAAAAGGAATAGAGGAGTTTTTTCTAATTTGATTTCTACTTTTACTTATCATTTTAGACAAATCAAGGAAGAATAATTTTTTTCTCTATTATACCTTCAATTTATTAACATTGAGTTAATGTCTTTGAAAAATATAGTGAGTAAATATGTTTGGGACCCTATCAATTAATTGGGGTAGAAATAATAAACTCACTATACCAATCATTGTTTTCTAAATAGTTGTGTCAAGTCAAAATTTAACAAGTAAAAATGGAAAGATGGGTTATTCTTTAATTCTGAGAAGTTTGAAATTGTTAGAACTTAAACATACTCCCTGTCATGGCCCGAACCTACACCCTGGATGCGACTGACACTCGAGAACCATTGCTGGTTCCCAAACGAACTCTTGACCTGACTCAATACTCAGCGAAAGACTTTCTCAACATCATAAGAACTTAAAAGTAAATGGTTTTTTCAAAGCAGTCTGAAAATAAATAGCTCAGAATATTTTAAGAAAACATTCAACTGGACAAAAGAGGCACCTCAAGTCTAGAACATTAGCAATTGAAAATGAAACAAACTTCTCAAAACTCTATTGTATATGAAACCTCTAACAATACTATGATGGATGTCAAGACAAGACCCCCGATCATCCTAACAAACTGAAAATGAAAGCAAAGTATGGAGCCTCCGAAAAGCAAAGAGGCTCACCAATCAAACTCTGGGACTGCAAGTGGTATCAACGGAGGGCCTGTTGATGACTTTGGTTACCAGTATCTGCATCATGAAAAATGCAGGCAAAATGACGTTAGTACATGAAATGTATGAGCATGCAAGGGGAACTCTAAAGCATAGACATAAGCTTGATCCGATAGAAAGAAAGAACATACTTACCTTATCTCAACTCAAAGATACTCAAACTCAAAAATACTTAATTCAATTCAAGAATACTCAACTCTTCATAAAGCAACAATAAAAGATGCAGTATAAAGAAAGCTTTTTAGAATAGTATAACAACTCAAAGTATTTAAAAATAAATAATAACTCTTTACTCTTATTTGAGAGATTCTCTAACCGACAACCATCACTATGAGCTATGTGATGATACAACGTCTCACCTACACTGCTAGAACTGTCCTATAACTTGCCTGAGTATAAGGCATCCTCAACTAAGTGGATCCACTAAGCTATGCTTAAAAGCAATAGGGAATCATCTAAAAAGTATGCCCCTTTACCTATGTTGGCATGCATGGTTTATGAGGACTTTGAGTTGTCTGAACTCATCTCCATATCGGTGCTCAATACTACTCCCAATAATATAACTCATGCTCATATGTTTAAAAACACTTCCTCATCCTCAACTTTGAGATTATTTCTCAAAAGATTCTCTTAAAAGAGATAATGCTCAAAACTCCTCATGAACTCATTAAGAAATTAAGGTTTTCCCCTCATTTTAAGTGTAAAAGTGTTTACTCTTGGGAATACTTAGTTCCCTTATATTCATTTTAAAAAATGAACTCAACTCTCCTCCTTATTACGCTCAAGTACTCAAGTCTTAAAACAAGTTTTAAAAGTTTGCAAAAGACTTCTCAAAATGACTCCAAGGATTCCCTCGAACTTTACTCTCAACTCAATCTTGAATTTGAAATGTGAATTCAAGAATTATGATTAGGATGTAGTGTCTCTCAATGATTAGATGGAGTCTAGATAGTTGATAATAAGAAACGAGCGAAGACACATACTGGAGAGCATGAGCGCAATGTGGAGAAGAATTAAAATATTTGGTTGCGAAATAATTTTTGAAATAGTGGAGTCCGTACCCTCTCCGCGATGTGGAGAAGGAGGCAATTTTCTGGGGACTGGATTTTAAAGCATATCTGCGATGTGAACATGGGCGCATATTTTTGCCTGATCTTTTCTTTCTTTTTCAAACTCGATTCAACTCATACTCATTGCAGAATCTAAGGTCAAAACTCACAAACTCTTATAACCCAAAACAATCTCAGTGAAACCTACACAAGGAACTATCAATTTACTCAACTCATTCGCAAACCCTCACCTCAAGAACTCATAACAACATTCCATTACCAATTAAATTCAAGAACCTTTCAAGAACTTAACAATTCAACATCTAGAATGAATTCATGGGTAAAATATTACATGATTGGTGTGAGGGTGAACAAACCCAACATTATGGAAGCTTACATACCTCGAAGGAATCAAATCCTTGACGTAAATCCTCAAACTCGATGAACGCTTGAAGCTTCCTCCATTTTTCTCCTCTTGAACTTATCCCTAGGTTCTTGAACATTTTTATAATTTAGCGTAATCTAATTCTAATCAGCTTTGACCCCTAATCAGTATAGGATTTTTGACGGCTCTGCGCTGTTTTCAACCCTTCTTGAATGATCTTCACTTTCTCCATAGCTTGATGAACCAAGTCTGGTCCTATCAACCCAGCTTCACTAACTTCAAACCATCCAATAGGAGATCTAAATCTTCTCCCATAAAGAGCCTCATAAGGAGCCATCTAGATACTAGAGTGATAGCTATTATTGTAAGCAAACCCTATGAAAGGTAAGTGATCATTCCAATTATCCTTGAAATTGATCACACAAGACCTCAACATATTCTTTAAGGTCTGAATCGTACGCTCTGCTTGACCATCAGTTTGAGGATGGAAAATAGTACTCAAATTTACCTTCGAACCCAAACCTTTCTGGAAAGATTTCCAAAATTGTGCTGTGAATTGCGCACCTCTATCTGAAATGATAGACACAAGAACTCCATGAAGTCTGACTATCTCTTGAATATATAATCTGGCATAATCCTCTGCTGCATAGGTAGTCTTTTTGGCAAGAAATGGGTGGATTTAGTTATCCGATCAATAATCACCCAAATATAATCACTTTTTCTGCGAGATCGCGACAAACCAGATAAAGTCCATATTGATAATCTCCCACTTCCATTCTGGAATCTCTATATTCTAAGCCATACCATTGGGCCTTTGGTGCTCTATCTTGACTTGTTGGAAATTCGGGCATTTATCAACGAACTCTGTAATACACCTCTTCATACTACTCTACCAATAAACTTTCCTCAAGTCACGATACATCTTTGTTGAACTAGGATGGATAAAGTATCTGGAGCTATGAGCTTCGTCCTTGTTCCTCTATTGGATTTCATCCACCTTAGCTACACACAATGCACCTTGATACCTCAACACACCATCACCCCTTGTTCAAAAGTCATCACTTTCTAAACATTTGCCTTCAATTCAAGCAAAATAGGGCCTTGGTCTTTTTTCTCCTTCACTTCAGACACTAGTGATGATTCAGCCCCATTCATCACCACCACTTCGGGCAAGTCTGTGTATATCTTTGGCTAACTCTTTTTTGCCTTCCTCAACATGGGCAATACTATCCATAGATAACCTACTCAAAGCATCAACAATTATATTAGCCTTACCTAGGTGATATAGAATACTCATGTCATAATTCTTGAGTAATTATAACCACTTCCTCTATATGAGATTAAGCTCTTTTTGATTGAATACATACTGAAGACTCTTGTGATCGGTGAACACATCCATATGCACACCATATAGATAGTGACGCCATATTTTCAAGGCAAATACTAGAGCAGCTAATTCAAAATCATGAGTCGGCTAATTCTTCTCATGAATCTTAAAGTTGTTCGGAGGCATAAGCTATAACCTTATATTTTGCATCAACACACAACCTAGTCCAACTCTGGACGCATCACAATACACAACAAAACCTTGTGTAACTTCTGGTAAGGTCAACACAGGGGTAGTAGTTAATCTAGTTTCCAATTCCTGAAAGCTTTTCCCACAAGCTTCAGACCATTGAAACTTTACTGTCTTTTGAGTCAACTTAGTGAACGGAGAAGAAATAGATGAAAACCCCTCTATGAACCTTCTATAGTAACCAGTCAATCCCAAGAAACTCCTTATATCAGTTGGAGATGTGGGTCTAGGACAGTTCTACACTGATTTAATCTTTTGAGTGTCAACTCGGATCCCATCACCAGAAGCAATGTGGCCTAAGAATGCCACAGACTGAAGTTAAAACTCATATTTAAAGAGTTTAGCATACAATCCTTGAGGGTTTGAAGAACCACTATGAGATGACCAGCATGATTTTCTTTATTCCTTGAATAAATTAGAATTTCATCAATGAATACAATAAAAAACATGTCAAGATAGGGCTTAAATACTCTGTTCATAAGGTCCATGAATGTTGCAGGAGTATTTGTCAAACCAAAGGATATGACAAGGAACTCGTAATGACCATAATGGGTTATGAATGTCATCTTAGGGATATCACTTTCTCTTACTCTTAACTGGTGATAGCCTGATTCGAGGTTTATCTTAGAAAAACAAGTGGCACCTTGAAGTTGATCGAATAGATCATTATTTCTCGGAAGTGAATACTTATTCTTGATGGTAACCTTATTTAATTGGCTGTAATCAATACACATCCTAAGTGAACCATCTTTCTTCCTTACAAATAAGATCGGAGCGCCCTAAGGTGAGACACTGGGTCGAATAAAGCCTTTTTTCAAGTAGATCTTTCAACTACTCTTTTAACTCTTTCAACTCCGCTGGATCCATTCTATATGGTGGAATAGAGATAGATCGAGTATCAGGAAGAATATTTATACCGAAGTTTATTTCTCTCTCAGCAGGGACTCTAGAAGATCATCTGGAAAGACCTCTGAAAACTCACTCAGAACTGGAACTGACTAAATAGGTGGTGTTTCAACACTAGAGTCATTAACTTGAACTAAGTGATAGATGCACCCCTTGGAAACTAACTTTCTCGCCTTAAGGTATGAAATAAAACGACCCTTAGGCACTGCTGAACTACTCGTCCACTCTATAACAGGCTCATCATGAAACTGAAACTTTACAACTCGAGTTCTACAATCAACTAAGGCATAACAGGCATGAAGCCAATCCATACCTAGAATAACATCAAAGTCCACCATATCTAGCTCAACTAAGTCAGCCATGGTGTCCTTGTCATTGACAAAAATCGTATAATCACAATAAACTCTCTCAACTAGAATAAACTCACCAACATGTGTGGAAACACTGAAGGGCTCAAAAAGTTGTACGGTAATAATATCGAACCTCATAGCAATATAAGGAGTCATAAAAGATAGACTCGCACTTGGATCAAGTAATGCATATACATCAAAAGTAAAGACTTTGATCAAACCAGTGATGACATCAGGTGAATTCTCTTGCACTTGGAGAGTGGTGATAGCATACAGACGATTTGCTCCTCCGTTTGTCCCTGAAGTAGCTCCTCTAGGTGCAACTCCATCTGGAAGAGCCGCTGAAGAAGATTGGGCTCTATTGCCCACATTATTACCTCCTTGTCTATTCTTTGGGCACTCTCTCTTGAAGTGACCTGCTTGACCACACTTGAAGCAACCAGTGGAACTATCACAAAACACTCCTAGGTGGTTTCTACCACACTTAGCACATGTAGGAGTCCAATTACCTCATTGTGCCACACTACCTTGAGATTTAGCAGGTCTAGCTCTGAAGTTATAAGAATTATGGTTCTTGAACTCACCTTTGTTCTTTGGTGCAGGTGCACTAGTAGATAATGGAGCAGGCCCAGTTGGCCTTTGCTGATAAGATGATCGGTTTGCATTTCCATTTTTCTGTACATGGATCATAAGCCTTGCTATGTCCATGTCTCCAATCAACATAGCTGCCTTACCCTCTTTGCTGGACAAATGAGACAACCCCGACACAAACAAGTTCACCTACTCCTCATATCAGAAACCATCTTAGGAGCATAACAAGATAGTTGACTAAACTTGAGGCTATACTCATACACACTCATGGATTCCTACTTCAATTTAAGGAATTCTCTTACTTTCGTCTCCCTCAGCCCACGGGGAAAGAAATGCCCCAAGAAGTCCACTTCAAACACAACTCAACTCACCAATTGGTGCACCCTTAGCTCAACTCTTTTTCCATTGATCATACCAGACTCTAGCAACACCCTTCATGTAACACTCTGCTATTAGAAAGACTTATAATTAGAAATAAACCATTTTTAGAAATAATCAAATTTGGAAAGTTTGACAAAGTTAAGCTAAGTATGAGTTTTGAGTCAACTTCAAACGACCATAACTCCTATATCAAGATTATTTAGGTGTGTTACAAGATACCGTAGGAAATATCTTTGAATTATATTTCCAACGTCGCTAAGTTTGCTCAATTTTGAGTTTGTATGAGGGAGATATGCTCATTTGAAGTTAGGATGTCTAGATAAAGAAAATCAAAACTGGATTTTAGAAGGGTATTATGGTCTTTTCACTACCCAATTAATTAAATTGATTTTTGGTAATTAAATTGGGGTCTCAACTGATTGGATTCAGTTTACGCTTCACAAAAATATGTTAGGGTTTGAGAGAAGAGAAAACAAGAGGAGAAGAACCTTAGAATCGTTGCGTTCTTAAAGATTTTCTTGTGGATTTTGCCAAGGGTTGATCCCTATGAGGTATGTGAGATCACATAATGTTGGTTTGATTCACCCACGCACCAACCATGATTTATTTCAGCGAAATTATGTTCTTGAAAGTATAAAAATTGAGTTCTTGATGGATTGTGTTAAAGTTTCTATTGGGTTCTTGATGTTGGAATTGTTGAGAAGATTCTTGTGTTAGATTCATGAAATTAGATGTCGTTATGAGTAGATTCTTGCATATTTTGGTTGTGTAGACGAATCCAAGTGTTTGGGGAAGAACCAATCGAAACTAGAGGTTTTAAAGTTAAAAAACGACCAAGAAAATTCAGAGTTTTCTGGGGCAGGGGTTAGGGGTGCCGCGCCAGCCAGAGCACCCCACTTTGGGTTCTGAAGTTTGGGCTCTGGGGCGCCGTGCCATCCAGTGCGCCCCAACCAAGGTTCTAAAGTTTAAGCTCTGGCGCCCCGCGCCACTCAGAGCGCCAGGGACGCTAGGTTATGTACCCTTTCCTACTCCTTTCCGTACGAGTTCCCTTGAAACGTACCTATGTTTTCTAGTTGATTTTTAAACTCTAAGGTACGTCTAAACAACATGAAATCATCCATAACATGAGATCATGAGCCTTGAATCCATAATTCAATTCAAGGAAAGTTAAGAGTCAAGTCAAGAGGAGTTCATAGAGTTTTCCAAAAGTCTTTTACAAATGTTTTAACTTTGTTTTAAGACTTGAGTTTTGAGTTGAGTAAAGAGTAAAGATTGAAGTTTATTTCTTCAAAAGAGTATATCGGGACTATGTATTCCCAGAGAGTAACTATTTTCACATTTAAACAAGAAAGGAAACTTTGATTTTTAAAAGAGCCGTTGAGCTAGTTTTTCAGTAAAGAGTAAATGCTTTCACAATTACGCAAGAAAGGAAACTTTGATTTCCAAGAGAGCCTTTGAGCTAAATTTTGAGCAATTATCTCAAACCACAGAAAGAAATTATATTTTTAAACATAAGAACTAGTGTTATATTTTTGGGAGTAGTATTGAGTGTCGATATGGGGGAGAGTTCAGACAACTCCCAGTCCCCATAAACCATGTAGCCATCATGGGTAGAAAAGGGTCATACTTTTTAGATGAATCCTTAGTGCTTTTTAGCATAGACTAGTGGATTGACTTAATAGTCAGGTTCTATACTCTCGACAAGGTATAAGAAGGCCCTGGTAGCGTGAGGCAAAACGTTGTATCATCACAATAGCTCTTAAGTGATGGTTGTCAGTTAGAGAAACTCCCACAGAAGTATTTTGTATTCTTATATACACATAAGTAAATTGTATTTTTATATACATTCCAGAGTTTATATTGTATCTTTTCATACATAAAGAGTTACTATTGTATTTATAAATACACAGAGTTGTTATCCATATTTTAAAAGCTTTTCTCTATACTACATTCATATTATTTCTTTGTATTGAAATGAGTTAAGTTGAGCCCAAGTATGTTCTTTCAATTTCTTTCAAGCGTATGTCTTGTTTTAGTATTCCTCTCGAATGCTCGTACATTTAATGTACTGACACCATTTGGCCTGAGTCGCTGTTATGATACAGATACAGGTAACCAGGATCAGCATCCAGCGCTTCGCTGATCCAGTTGAGCATTCAAAGTCTTGTGGTGAGCCTCCTTGCTGTTCAGAGTATCCTTATTTACGTTGCTTTAGTAGTTTTCAGTTGTTAGGATAATCAGGGGTCTTGTCCCGACATCCCTCATAGTTTTAGAGGATTCATAGACAAGTTAGTTAGTTCATTTTTCATTATTTTGTATTAGCTTATGTTGAATCTTGAGTTGCCCTTTTTGGCCAGTTGAATGTTGATCTTTAAAACATTCTAAGTTATTCATTGAGATAGTTTGGTATGATTGTACTTTAATACTTTCTTTATCATGAGTTAAGTCTTCCTCTAAGAGTTAAGCCAAACCAAGGGTTCGCTTGGGGCCAACAACGGTTTCTCGAATGCTTGTCCCGTCTAGGGTGTAGGCTCGAGGTGTGACAAACTTGGTATCAGAGCACACAGTTTAAGAGTCCTGGGGAGTCTATGAAGCTGTGTCTGTAGAGTCCTAATATTGGTGTGAAGCGTGCCACATCTATAATCAGGAGACTGCGACACGTAGGAGCTATCTTATTTCTTTTATACTCATTTTGTGCAATAGAGTGTATCCCTATAAAAGTTTCTTTCTAACTTGTGCTTGTGCGCGTCTTTCAGATCATGTCTCTACAAAGAGTTGTCAGAGGTTGTCCGGCTAGAAGAAATGTTGAACCACAGGAACAAGGGGTACCTAATGCACCAGAAGTGCAACCCCAAGGAGAGGTCACCAATTCTGAGTTCCGTGAGGCCATCCGGATGTTGAGCCAAGTTATGACCAACCAATATAGGCAACAGAGAGAGAATCGTTAGGAAGTGGATGATACTTCTAGAGTAATCGTTAGGAAGTGGATGATACTTCTAGAGTAATCGTCAGAAAGTGGATGATACTTCTAGAGTCCGTGAGTTCTTAATGATGAATCCATCGAGCTTCACAGGTTCAAGTGTTACTACGGATCCAAAAAAATTTGTTGAGGAACTTCAGAATGTTTTTGAGATCATGCATGTTGCTGACACTGAGAGGGTGGAACTAGCTACATACCAAATAAAGGGTGTTGCTAGGATCTGGTTTGATCAATGGAAGAAGAACCAAACTGAGGGTGCACCACTGGTGAGTTGGGTTATGTTTAAGGATGCCTTCTTGGGGCATTTCTTTCCCCGAGAACTGAGAGAAGCAAAGTTACAAGGGTTCCTCACTCTTAAGCAGGATTCTTTGAGCGTTCATGAGTACAGTCTAAAGTTCACACAACTTTCCCGCTATGCTCCGGAAATGGTTGCTGACATGAGGAACAGGATGAGTTTATTTGTTGCTGGGTTGTATCTCCTGTCAAGCAAAGAAGACAAGGCAGCTATGCTGATAGGGGATATGGACATAGCAAGGCTAATGATCCATGTGCAACAAGTTGAGAAGGACAAGCTGAGGGATAGAGAGAAGTTTAAAAATAAGAGGGCTAAGACATCAGGGAATGAGTCTGCGTAGCAAAAGGGTAATACGAACCGGTCTTCCTGCCAATAGAAACAAAAAGGACCTGCACCATCATCTGCTAGTGCACCTACACCAATAAAAAGGGTGAGTACAATAGTAAGAATTCACAGAATTTCAGGGTTAGAACTGCTCATTCTCAAGGTAGTATGGCACAAGGGGGGTAGTAAGCCTCCTGCATGTACTAAGTATGGTAGGAGCCACTTAGGGTTGTGTCGTTATGGCTCCACTGGTTGTTTCAAGTGTGACCAAATAGTTATTTTATGAGAGAATGTCCAAAGAACAAGAATGGAAATGGTAACGGGAGCCATAGAGCCCAGTCTTTTTCAGTTGCTTTACTAGACAGAGTTGCATCTAGAGGAGATACTTCAGGGGCAGGCGGAGGAGGAAACCGTCTTTATGCTATCACTAATGTCCAAGAGCAAGAGGATTCTCTCTTTAACTTTGATGGTTATGCTTTGCTAGATCCATGAATGAGTTTATCCTTTGTAACTCCTTATGTTGCGATGCATTTTGATGTTCTTCTTGAGAAACTTAGTGAGACCTTCAGTGTTTATACACTTGTTGGTGAGTCTATTTTAGCAGAGAGAGTCTATCGTGATTGTACCATTTCCATCAATCACAAGAGCACCATGGTTGATTTAGTTGAGTTAGACATGGTAGATTTTGATGTCATTTTAGGTATGGACTAGATTCATGCCTATTATACCTCAGTAGATTGTAGAACTCGAGTTGTCAAGTTCTAGTTTCCTAATGAGACAGTTATAGAATGGAAGAGTAGTTCAGCAGTGCCTAAGGATCGTTTTATTTCATACCTTAAGGCGAGAAAGTGTCACAACCTAGGGGTACCCCCTAGATGTAACATGGCGTACTTGACCCCGAAGGGGTCTAATACAAGCCCTTAGCATGCTCATAACATAAGATAATAGAAAAGTATGGAAAATTTAAAACTTTAAAACCATACAATCGAAAACATTTTGATAAAGCAAGCGGAAGTCTTTACTATAACCTTGTCTCAAACCATCTATTAAACTCTTGAATAAAAGATTTGGGATGCAGCCCATACAATGTCTAAACATAAAGAAATGACATAAAGGAATAATGGGTTTTTCCTCGAAGCTATGAGGACTCACCAAAATCTTCAACTCTTCTTGCTCCTTAGAAAGCCTAGCCTTTAAAGGAACTCAATCTCCAATACCCTACATTTGATTAAAATGTAGGGAATATGCGCTAGTACAAAATATACCAAGTATAATAGATAGCACAACATCATAAGAGTATCTCAAAATGGTTAGTCAACATAAGACATAAACATAAGAGACAATAACATAATCATAGCATAATCTCCAACATAAGCATCATCTAATCATAAGGTATCATAAGACATCATAAGACATAATAAATGAGCATTGCTGATACATCATGTTCATAGCATAGTCCTTACCTAGACTTTCTATTTACATACATTCAACCTTTAGTCTTTCATATTACAAGAGAACTACTTTACAAGCTACCTCAAAGCATACTTGTGAAATGCATGAAAAGCATCCCATAATACCATTCACACTAAGTATACCCTTGAAGTCAACATAGTCATACTAACCTCCTTTAGTCTCACTCTTTAGCTTACTTTATATAGACAAGGGAACTACCATCCTTAGTCAAATATACCATGGAAGGCAACTATAACACAATCCTATCTTAAGATACATCACTCATAATAACTCTTTCTTGAACAACCTTAAGTCATACTCGTGCAATACATGAATAGCATCCCATAATACTACTCATGCTAAGTACTACTTTTAGATTCTCATACTAATACTTCTTGATTTGGAACCTAGTTCCTCTCTTTAACTTTAGAACACTAGGAGGTACTCTCTTAAACACATATTAGTTTATTATTAGATTGAACCCTATGAGATACTACTTTTAGCATGTCTAGGTTTCTCATTAGAATGGACCTTATGAGATACTACTCTAAGCTTGTCTAAGTCCATATATACTCTTGAACACTATGAGGTACTTCATTAAGTAAGTCTTAGTTCAATTATGCTTTAGAACACTATGAGATGCTTCTTCAAGCATGTCTTAGTTCATTGGATATTGAGATTTCTACTAGAAACCTTAACTCAACTATGTGAAGGCTAACACCTCATGAGACCTAACTTTGGGAAAACCCACACTCTACTAAGTAAGAGTTCCCTCTTTACTTGGATAGTCCTTACATCAACTAAGTGTGGTTCTCCTTTCAATTTGGAGCCCAAACCTTTTCTTGTGTGGCACTCCATCTCATTGTCAATATCCACTTGGAGCCAACCATACACCCCAAGATTTACTTGTTACTCCTTGCTTAACACTCATATCTCATGGAAGGATGTCCTTGACAACCAATCCATATTCAATTGATTTTATCACTTCTTACTTTCAAACATTCATAAAGTAGATTATGTGAGTATAGGCCTTTCACCACAAATCCACCTATTTGCCTTCTATTCATCACATTGATTCTATTCTCAAAGCCCTAGTGATTCAATATTAATGACTACAAGCCTTATTCTCAAAGCTTTACTTCATTCTATTATCATTCATATCTAGGTTACAAAACACTCAAGTCATAAGATTCATCTTTAGCAATTCTAGTCATATTCTTTTTTATCAAGAGACTCTAGTCATAATTTATCCTGTAAGATCAATCTTAAGCATTACTACTCAAGAACCATCATATTCGCATCTTTCTAAATCAATTCATGCATATAGATTCTAGCCCTAGACAATTACTAGTCCAAGCATTAATTTTAGAAGATCACTTTGATCTTCAATTTCACCATTCATGTTAATAACCCACATAAATCATCAATAAGATTAGGGTAACCATGGAAATCACATAAATTCATCATAATATCATGAATTAACTCTAAATTAATCATACGCAAGTATTATCCAACCAATTGGAGTCATACCCAACTAAACCCACTCATTGGAAGAAACCCTAGCTTAGATTGGGATTCTTTTTCACAAATTTGGGTAAATTCTAGGGGACTCTATGGGTGGAAGAACCCATAGTTGAAAATATAAATGATACCTTAATCAAAGTCCTAGCACAAGCCTTCAACAATGGAGCCTTTGATCTTGACCTTAGCTTCAAGCCCTAGCTTCTTCTTTAATGAAAGTCTTTCTAGAGAGAGAATAATTTGAGAGAGGAGTGATTTGGGGTTTTGATTCTAAATGACTTAGTTGGGGTGTTTAATGACTTAAAAGACATTACATAGGTGAATAAAACTCATATAAAACAACCCTATTAATTAACTAATCATTTTGGAAATTACCAAATACCTCTCAACTAGGCAACCCCTTGCCATGGGTCATGCCTCTCTTCACGAGCCGTCAAGGGCACCAAGGCCCGTGGTGGTGCCTGTGGTCCCTTGACCAACGACTCCTCTCAACTTTCTAGGCTCCTACATACTGAGGCATGGCCACAAGATCTCCCAAGATTTGTGGTCAAGCCAACAGGTCGTGGTGATGGTTGTGGTCCCTTAGGCAGTAGCTAGGCCTAAGGACCTTGTCTCCCATGACTCTAAGGGGTCTTCACGGACCCCTTCACGGGCCGTGGTCAAGACCACTGGTCATGAAGGTAATGGTGAACAAGGGTCCATATTTGGCTCTAAAAAGTCATGGCTTCCCTCCTCCTAAGGCATCTTCATGAGTCTTCCCACGATCAGTGGTCAAGACCACGAGTCGTGAAGTGGCTCGTGGAGGTAAGCCACATTAAGGCAGCCCTTAGGGAGCTGCTGCCTTGGTCTCACAAACCACACCACGAGCCATGGTCTATTCCACGAGCCGTGGTCCATTCCACGAGCCGTGGTAGTGGTGGTGGACTTGAGGCAGTGTGCTTCCAAGCTTGGGCAGCCTTGTCCTTGGCTTGGGCCTTGCCCCCTTGGCCTTGGCTCTTACGCCTTGCCTTGGCCCTCACTAAGCCCTAGATGGTCTACTAGTTTATGGGGTGTAAGACGTGCCTTGACATTCAACCCCTAAACCCCTCATTCTAAGTACGGGAAGTCTCATTTACGACTCAAATCCACATACATCAAACTATAGAACCGTAGCTTAAGGCCCTAGTTTAGTCTACTAGTTTTCGGGGTGTTACAATATCTCTCCCTTGGGAACATTCATCCTCGAATGACGATTCTAAACACTTCTTAAAGGAAACGACTCTAGACTAGCATCCCATCATGCATGCAACATATCTAATGCACATAAACAAGGAGGAAAACTTCAACTCCCATTAAACATACTCAATGCAACAAAAGAAAGTAGGAACTTCATCTAACAACCTATTAATGCATGAACTTTTCATAACTAGTCATGTTCAAGGAGGAACTACCATCTCCTAGTTATAACATGCTCGACATACTCTCATGGAGCCCATATGCAATTTACTCTCAAAAAGCATTCTTTTAAGGATGAATATTTCAACTCCAACACTAAGGCATGGTCATATACTCATCTCATGAAGTCTATATGCAACTCTAGTCAATGCACTACAACATGAGGAAAAACCATGCATATAAGTCATTTCTAACAAGTCCTAAGCATTTTCATGAACATGCATATAGGGAAATCATGGCAACATATGAACACACAATAACCTTGTTAAATAGACACACTATCTCCCCCTTGGGAGTAAGCCTACACAATCACTTTTAAACATCTTTTCATAACTAAAAGGCAAAAATGAAACATCATTCATATTAAAGACAACTTCAAGTCCATCATAACAATCACAAAAGATAAGAAATAGAGAAATTACTAAAGCATAAAACACATACCAGAAGAGACATGAGGAGATCACTCTTGATCTTCTCTAGATTGGAGAGCATAAAACCTATTCTTCTTTTGAGCACTATCATCCGGACCACTAGAGGCAACAATCTTATCCTCCCTTCCCTTAGCCTTAAGAACCGGGCAATATCTCATTTTGTGCCCATCCTTTCCACACCCATAGCAACCTTCCATGCCGGCTAGGCACTTACTATAGTGACTCCTTCCATATTCAGTGCCAGTAGGTTTGGGAAATGGAGCTCCACTACCCTTTTCTTTGTCAAACCTAGGGGTGTTGGAAGAATCTTGGCCGTAATACCTTTGTTTGGACTTAGCATTAGAAAAGTTCACATCATCGGTTCTAGCTCTCTTTACCTCCCTATTCATTTTCTTGAGCTTTTGCTCCTCAATTGTTCAGCATGAACCATAAGAATTGAAATATTCATACGAGGGATAAGCATTACCGAACGACACTCATTTTCTACTAATTCGGACACTCTCATCACAAATTTATTCATTCTAGCCCTTGAGTTCGCCACTAGAGTTGGAGCATACTTGGATAGTTGGGTGAACTTAAGAGCATACTCCTACACACTCATACCTCCTTGACGAAGGTTAATGAATTCTCGCATCTTTCGTTCCCTCAATTCTAGGGGAAAGAACCTATCTAGGAATGCTTCTTTGAACCCTTCCCAGTCTATTGGGCCTGCTTCTACCGGCCTACTATCTTTCCATTTTTCATACCATATTTTTGCTATATCCCTCAATTGATAAGCATCTAGTTCTGCTTTCTCTACCGTAGTCAAACCCATGATGGCAAGCACCTTATACAACTCATCTATAAAACCTTGAGGATCTTCTTCCATCTTGGAGCCATAAAACTCCGGAGGGTTCATCCTCAAAAACTCTCTCACCCTAGAAACACCCATCCCCCTTATTGGGTTTGCCGGAGCCACAACATCTCTATTGGCTTGCACCGTCAAGGCTTGAGCCAAAAATTGCATAGAAGCCCTAAACTCCGCAAGAGTGACATTCTCAATTGGAGGGTCATTTGGAGCTTGAGGAGGAGCTTGGTTTGGAACTTGAAGAGGAACCTCTTGCTCTCCATTGTCTTCCTCGTCTCTCCTAGCACTAGCCCTTGTATTAGCCATACCCAAAAAAATCATAGGGCACGAATTAGAAGAAGGGCCTAATAAAACCAAACTCTATGGCATGACTAGGAGAATGAAGGAGTGAGATTTCCTAAACATCCAATAGCCTCTTATTCATAAATGTGGCGCACTTCACATTTATGATCAAGACCCTATTAGACGTGGTTTGAGACAATCCTAGAACCATTCTAAACCTTATGCTTTGATTATCAAGTTTGTCACGACCCAGGGGTACCCCTTGGATGTAACATGGCATACTTGACCCTGAAGGGGTCTCATACAAGCCCTTAGCATCATCATAACATAAGATAATAGAAAAGTATAGAAAATTTAAAACTTTAAAACCATACAATCGAAAATATTTTCGCGGAAGTCTTTACTATAACCTTGTCTCAAACCATCTATTAAACTCTTGAATAAAAGACTTGGGATGCAGCCCATACAATGAATAAACATAAAGAAATGACATATAGGAATAATGGGTTTGTCCTCGAAGCTATGAGGACTCACCAAAATCTTCAACTCTTGTTGCTGCTTAGAAAACCTAGCCTTCAAAGGAACTCAATCTCCAATACCCCACATTTGATTAGAATGTAGGCAATATACGTTAGTACAAAATGTACCGAGTAAGATAGCTAGCACAGCATCATAAGAGCATCTCAAAATGGTTAGTCAACATAAGACATAAACATAAGAGACAATAACATAGTCATAACATAATCTCCAACATAAGCATCATATAATCATTAGGCTTCAGAAGACATCATAAGACATAATAAATGAGCATAGGAGATACATCATGTTGATAGCATAGTCCTTTCCTAGACTTTCTATTTACATACTTCAACCTTTAGTCTTTCATATTACAAGAGAACTACTTCACAAGCCACCTCAAAGCATACTTGTGCAATGCATGAAAGACATCCCATAATACCATTCACACTAAGTATAACCTTGAAGTCAACATAGTCATACTACCCTCCTTTAGTCTCACTCTTTAGCTTACATCATATAGACAAGGGAACTACCATCCTTAGTCAAATATATCAAGGAAGGCAACTATAGTACAATCCTATCTTAAGATACATCACTCATAATAACTCTTTCTTAAACAACCCTAAGTTATACTTGTGCAATGCATGAATAGCATCCCATAATACTACTCATGCTAATTACTACTTTTAGGTTCTCATAATAATACTTCTTAATTTGGAACCTAGTTCCTCTCTTTAACTTTAGAACACTAGGAGGTACTCTCTTAAGCACATCTTAGTTCATTATTAGATTGAACCCTATGAGATACTACTTTTAGCATGTCTAGGTTCCTCATTAGCATTGACCCTATGAGATACTACTCTAAGAATGTCTAAGTCCATATATACTCTTGAACACTATGAGGTACTTCATTAAGTAAGTCCTAGTTCAATTATGCTTTAGAACACTATGAGATGCTTCTTCAAGCATGTCTTAGTTCATTGATTATTAAGATTTCTACTAGAAACCTTAACTCAACTATGTGAAGGCTTCCACCTAATGAAACCTAACATTGGGAAAATCCACACTCTACTACGTAAGAGTTCCCCCTTTACTTGGATAGTCCCACATCAACTAAGTGTGATTATCTTTTCAACTTGGAGCTAGACCCTTTCTTGTGTGACACTCCATCTCATTGTCAATATCCATTTGGAGCCAAGCATACACCCCAAGATTTACTTGTTAAGCCTTGCTTAACAGTCATATCTCATGGAAGGATGTCCTTGAAAACCAATCCATGTTCAAGTGACTCTATCACTTCATGCTTTCAAACATTCATAAAGTAGATTAGGTAAGTGTAGGCCATTCACCACAAATCCACCTATTAGACTTCTATTCATCACATTGGCTCTACTCTCAAAGCTCTAGTGATTCATTATTCATGACTAGAAGCCTTATTATCAAATTTTCACATCATTCTTTCATCATTCATATCTAGGTTACAAGACACTCAAGTCATAAGATTCATCTTTAGCAAATTCTAGTCATATTCTTCCTTATCAAGAGACTCTAGTCATAATTCAACATGTAAGATAAATCTTAAGAATTAGTACTCAAGAACCATCATATTCACATCATTATAAATCAATTCATGCATATAGATTCTAGCCCTAGACAATTACTAGTCCAAGCATTAATTCTAGAAGATCACCTTGACCTTCAATTTCACCATTCAGGCTAATTACCCACATTAATCATCTTCATCAATTAAACTAGGGTAACCATGGAAATCATATTAACTTATCAGAATATCATGAATTAACACTAAATTAATCATACTTAAGTATTATCCAACCAATTGGAGTTATACCCAACTAAACCCACTCATTGAAAGAAACCCTAGCTTAGATTGGGGTTTTTCTTCACAAATTTGGGGAAATTCTAGGAGACTCTATGGGTGGAAGAACCCATAGATGAAAAGCTAAACATACCTTAATCAAACTCCTAGAACAAGCCTTCAACAATGGAGCCTTTGATCTGGACCTTAGCTTCAAGCCCTAGCTTCTTCTTCAATGGAGGTCTTTCTAGAGAGAGAAATATTTGAGAGAGGAGTGATTTAGGGTTTTGATTCTAAATGACTTAGTTGGGGTGTTTAATGACTTAAAAATATTTATATAAGTGAATAAAACTCATATAAAATGACCCCATTAATTAACTAATCATTTTGGAAATTACTAAATACCCCTCAACTAGGCAGCCCCTTGCTAGGGGTCACGCCCCTCTTCACGAGCCGTCAAGGGCACCACGGCCCGTGGTCCCTTGACTAGTGGCTCTTCTAAACTTTCCAGGCTCCTGCATGCTAGCGCATGACCATGAGACATCTCACGATCCGTGGTCAAGCCAATGGGTCATGGTGATGGCCATGGTCTCTTAGGCAGTAGCTAGGTCTAAGGACCTTGCCTTCCATGACTTTAAGGGGTATTCATGGACCCCTTTATAGACCGTGGTCTAGACCGTTGGTCGTGAAGGTGGTCGTGAACAAGGGTCCATACTTGGGTCTAAAAAGTCATGGCTTTCCTCATCCTAAGGCATCTTCATGAGCCTTTCCACGATCCGTGGTCAAGACCACGAGTTGTGAAGTGGCTCGTGGAGGTAAGCCACATTGAAGCAGCCCTTAGGGAGCTACTGTCTTGGTCTTAGAACCACACCACGAGCCATGGTCCACTCCGCGAGCTGTGCTAGTGGTCATGGACTTGAGGTAGTGTGCTTCTAAGCTTGGGCAACCTTGGGCTTGGCTTGGGCCTTGCCCCCTTGACCTTGGCTTTTACTTCTTTCCTTGGCCCTCACTAAGCCTTAGATGGTCTACTAGTTTATGGGGTGTAAGATGTGCCTTGACTTTCAACCCCTAAACCCCTAATTCTAAGTACGGGAAGTCTCATCTGCGACTCTAATCCTCATACATCAAACTATAGAACCCTAGCTTAAGGCCCTAGTTTAGTCTACTAGTTTCTAGGGTGTTATAAAAGTTAGTTTCCAAGGGGTGTGTCTATCACTTAGTCCGAGTTAATGACTCTAGTGTTGAGATGCCTCCTATTCAGTCCGTTCCAGTAGTAAAAGAGTTTCCAGAAGTCTTTTCTAGATAAACTTCTCAGAGTCCTCCTAAGAGAGAAATAGACTTCGGTATTGATATTCTTCTCGATACTCGTCCTATATCTATTCCTCCATATAGGATGGCACCAACAGAGTTGAAAGAGTTGAAAAAACAGTTGCAAGATCTCTTAGAGAAAGGTTTCATTCGACCAAGTATCTCACCTTATGGCACTCCGGTCTTATTTGTGAGGAAGAATGATGGTTGTCTTAGAATATGTATAGATTACTGTCAATTGAACAAGGTTACTATAAAAATAAGTATCCTCTTTCGAGAATTGATGATCTCTTCGATCAACTTCAGGGTGCCACTTGTTTCTCTAAGATAGACCTCAGATCTGGCTACCATCAGTTAAGAGTAAGGGAATGTGATATTTCAAAGACAACTTTCAGGACCCGTTATGGTCATTATGAGTTTCTGGTCATATCGTTCTGTTTAACTAATGCACCTGCAACGTTCATGGACTTTATGAATAGAGTATTCAAGCCTTATTTAGATATATTTGTTATCGTGTTCATTGATGACATTTAATCTATTCGAGGAATGAGAAAGATCATTCTAGTCATCTCAGAATAGTTCTCCAAACTCTAAAAGATAGAGAGTTGTATTCCAAGTTCTCTAAGTGTGAGTTTTGGATTGATTCTGTGGAATTCTTAGGCCACATTATTTCTGATGAGGGAATTAGAGTTGATACCCAGAAGATTGAGGCAGTGCAGAATTGGTCTAGACCTACATCTCCAATTGATATTAGGAGTTTCTTGGGGTTGGCTGGATATTATAGAAGGTTCGTAGAGGGGTTCTCATCTATTTCGTCCCCTTTGACCATGTTGATTTAGAAAATAATGAAGTTTCAATAGTCTAAAGCTTGTGAGAAAAACTTTCAAGAATTGAAAAAGAGGTTGACTACTGCCCCAGTATTGACCTTACCAGAAGGTACGTAGGGCTTTGTTATATATTGTGATGCGTCTAGAGTTGATTTGGGTTGTGTGTTAATACCGAATGGCAAAGTTATAAATTATGCCTCCAGACAGTTGAAAGTTCACGAGAAGAACTACCTAACCCATGACTTGGAGTTGGCTGCCGTAGTATTTGCTTTGAAAATATGTCATCTTTATTTGTATGATGTTCATGTAGATGTATTCACTGATCACAAGAGTCTTCAGTATGTGTTTAGTCAAAAAGAGCTTAATCTCATATAGAGAAGGTGGTTAGAGTTATGACATGAGTATTCTTTATCACCCAGGTAAGGCTAATGTTGTTACTGATGCCTTGAGTAATTATCTATGGGTAGTACCGCGCATTTTGAGAAAGATGAGAAAGAGTTAGCAAAAGATGTGCATAGGCTTGCAAGATTAGGAGTTCGACTAATGGATTCCACAGAAGGATGAGTAGTGGTGATGAATTGGGATGAATCATCATTAGTGTCAGAAATGAAGGAAAATCAAGACCAGGATCACATTTTACTTGAATTGAAGGCAAATGTTCTTAAGCATAAAGTAATGACTTTTGAACAAGGGGGAGATGGTGCATTGAGGTATCAAGGTAGGTTGTGTGTACCAAGGGTGGATGAACTCCAAGAGAGGATCATGGAGGAAGCACATATCTCCAGATATTCTATCCATCCAGGTTCCACAAAGATGTATCGTGACTTGAGAGAAGTATATTAGTGGAATAATATGAAGAAAAGTATCACTAACTTCGTTGCTAAATGCCCGAATTGTCAACAAGTTAAAGTAGAGCACCAAAGGCCCGATGGTATGGCTCATAATATAGAACTGCCGGAATGGAAGTGGGAGATGATCAATATGGATTTCATCACAGGTTTACCAAGGTCTTGGATGCATCATGATTCTATTTGGATGATTGTTGATAGAATGGCGAAATCAGCTCACTTTTTACCGGTAAAGACTACCCATTCAGCAGAAGATTATGCTAAGTTGTATATTCAAGAGGTAGTGAGACTTCATGGGTTCTGGTATCGATTATTTCAGATAGAGGAGCATAATTTACTGCACAGTTTTGGAAGTCATTCAAGAAAGGCTTGGGTTCAAAGGTGAACTTGAGTACTGCTTTTCATCTCAGACAGATGGTCAAGCAGAGCGCACTATTCAGACTTTAGAAGATATGTTGAGGGCTCGTGTGATTGATTTCAAGGGTAACTAAGATGGTTACCTACCTCTTATCGAGTTTGCTTACAACAATAGTTACCATTCTAGTATCCGAATGGATCCTTATGAAGCTCTTTACGGGAGAAGATGCAGATCTCCTATTGGATGGTTTGAAGTTGGTGAAGCTGGGTTGATAGGACCAGACTTAGTTCATCAAGCTATGGAGAAGGTGAAAGTTATTCAAGAGAGGTTGAAAACTGTGCAGAGTCGTCAAAAATCCTATATAGATGTTAGGAGAAGAGACTTAAAGTTCTAAGTAGATGATTGGGCTTACTTGAAAGTTTCACCCATGAAGGGTGTTATGAGATTTGGCAAGAAGGGGAAACTTAGTCCCCGGTATATTGGTCTTTACATAATATCCAAGAGGATTGGAAATTTAGCTTATGAGTTAGAGCTACCCCAAGAGTTAGCAACAGTTCATCCGATATTTCACATCTCTATATTGAGAAAGTGCATGGGCGATCCTTCACTTATCATACGTACTGAAGATATTGGTATCAAGGATAATTATCGTATGAGGAGATTCCTGTTCAGATAATAGATCGCCAAGTTCTCAAGTTAAGGACTAAAGAAGTAGCATCAGTCAAAGTTTTGTGGAGAAATCAATTTGTTGAAGAAGCTACTTGGGAAGCTGAGGAGGTTATGAAAAAGAGATACCCACATCTCTTCAAATCTGGAGAAGTTCCAAACTAAGGTACTAATCCTTTTCTTGGCTTTTATTTTAAGTTGGCATGTTGTATCAACATTTTGCTTGTTGGGTGTTTGAGCTAGGTGTTGAATGTTATGCCTTAGCCTACTAAGAGTAATCTCATTCGAGGACAAATGTTCCCAAGGGGGATATATTGTAACACCCCGCTACTAGAAAGACTTAGAATTAGAAAGAAACCATTTTTGGAAATAATCAAATTTGGAAAGTTTGACAAAGTTAAGCTAAGTATGAGTTTTGGGTCAACTTAAAAAGACCATAACTCCTATCTCAGGATAACTTAGGTGTGCTACAAGATACCTTAGGAAATATCTTTGAATTATCTTTCCAACGCTGCTGAGTTTGCTCAATTTTGAGTTCATATGAGGGAGATATGCTCATTTCAAGTTGGGCTGTCTAGATAAGGAAAGTCAAAATCGGATTTTAGAAGGGTATTATGGTCTTTTCACTACCCAGTTAATTAAATTCATTTTTGGTAATTAAGTTGGGGTCTCAACCGATTGGATTCAATTTACGCTTCACAAAAATAAGTTAGGGTTTTGAGAGAAGAGAAAAGAAGAGGAGAAGAAGTTTTAGAATCGTCGCGTTCTTGAAGATTTTCTTGTGGATTTCACAAAGGGCTGATCCTTACGAGGTATGTGAGATCACATAGCGTTGAGTTAGTTCACCCACGTGCCAACCATGATTTATTTCAACGAAATTATGTTCTTGAAAGTATAAAAATTGAGTTCTTGATGGATTGTGTTGAAGTTTCTATTGGGTTCTTGATGTTGGAATTGTTGAGAAGTTTCTTGAGTTAGATTCATGAAATTAGATGTCGTTTTGAGTAGATTCTTGCATATTTTGGTTGTGTAGTCTAATATAAGTGTTTGGGGAAAGAACCAATCGAAACTAGAGGTTTTAGAGTTGAAAAACTACCGAGAAAATTTGGAGTTTTCTAGGCAGGGGTCTCGGGAGCCGCGCTAGCCAGAGCGCCCCACTTTGGGTTCTGAAATTTGGGCTCTAGGGAGCCGTGCTAGCTAGTGCACCCTAACCCATCTTTTGAAGTTGAAGCTTTGGCGCCCCACGCCACTCAGAGCGCTAAGGACGCCAGATTTTCTACCCTTTCCCACTCATTTCCGTACGAGTTCCCTTGAAACATATCTATGTTTTTTAGTTGATTTCTACACTCTAGGGTACGTCTAAACAACATGAAATCATCCATAATATGAGATCATGAGCCTTGAATCCATAATTCAATTCAAGGAAAGTTAAGAGTCAAGTCAATAGGAGTTCATAGAGTTTCCCAAAAGTATTTTACAAATGTTTTAACTTTGTTTTAAGACTTGAGTTTTGAGTTGAGTAAAGAGTAAAGGTTGAAGTTCATTTCTTCAAAAGAGTATATCAGGACTATGTATTCCCAGAGAGTAAATGTTTTCACATTTAAACAATAAAGTAAACTTTGATTTCCAAAAGAGCCGTTGAGCTAGTCTTTCAGTAAAGAGTAAATGCTTTCACAATTAAACAAAAAAGGAAACTTTGATTTCCAAGAAAGCCTTTGAGCTAAGTTTTGAGCAATTATCTCAAACCATAGAAAGAAGTTATGTTTTTAAACATAAGAGCTAGTCTTATATTTTTGGGAGTAGTATTGAGCACCGATATGAGGGAGAGTTCAGACAACTCCCAGCCCCCATAAACCATGTAGTTATCATAGGTAGAAAAGGGTCATACTTTTAGATGATTCCTTAGTGATTTTTATCATAGACTAGTGTATCCGCTTAGTAGTTAGGTTCTATACCCTCGGCAAGGTATAATACAGCCCTGGCAGCGTGAGGCTAAATGTTGTATCATCACAATAGATCTTAAGTTATGGTTGTTGGTTAAAGAAACTCCCACAAAATTATTTTGTATTCTTATATACACAGAAGTAAATTGTATTTTTATATACACTCCAGAGTTTATATTGTATCATTGCATACATACAGAGTTACTATTGCATTTCTAAATACACAAAGTTGTTATCCATATTTTAAAAGCTTTTCTCTATATTGCATTCATATTATTGCTTTATATTGAAATGAGTTAAGTTGAGCTGAGTTGAACTCATGTATGTTCTTTCAGTTTCTTTCAAGCATATGTCTTATTTTAGTATTCCCCTCGCATGATCGTTCATTCAATATACTGACGCCATTTGGCCTGCATCGTTGTTATGATGCAGATACAGGTAACCAGGATCAGCATCCAATGCTTCATTGATCTAGTTGAGCATTCAGAGTCTTGTGGTGAGCCTCCTTGCTTTCCGGAGGATCCCTATTTACATTGCTTTAGTAGTTTTCAGTTGTTAGGATGATCGGGGGTCTTGTCCCAAAATGTCTTGTCCCGAAATCCCTCATAGTTTTTGAGGATTTATAGACAAGTTAGTTAGTTCATTTGTCATTATCATGTTATTGGCTTATGTTGAATCTTGAGTTTCCCTTTTTGGCCAGTTGAAGGTTGATCTTTAAAACATTCTAAGTTATTCATTGAGATAGTTTATTGTGATTGTACTTTAATACTTTCTTTATCATGAGTTAAGTCTTCCGCTAAGAGTTAAGCCATACCAAGGGTTTGCTTGGGGCCAACAATGGTTTCTCGAGTGTCAGTCCGGCCTAAGGTGTAAGCTCGGGGCGTTACACTTCAGTTGGTATGTAACTAGTTCCACACTCTCGGTATCTACAACATGCACCACTTCAAACACTTTCTACAACTCTTCTACAAAGTTTTTCGGATACTCAGTGACACTTGAACCAGTGAAGTCTGGAGGATTCATCCTTAAGAACTCACGGATCCTTGATGTATCAGCCACATCATGTTGATCCCTCTTTGTTGCCCATCTTGGTTGGTCACACCTTGACTCAACATCCGGATAGCATCCCGGAACTCAGCATTAGTGACCTTTCCTTGGGGAAGCACTTTTAGTGCATTGGGAACCCCTTGATCCTGGGGATCAATATTTCTCTTTGCGGGATGACCTCGAACAACTCTTTATGGAGGCATGTTCCGAAAGATACGCCTAAGCTCGAATTAAAAAGAAACTGTATAGAGTTAAAATCTATCGCATAAAAATAGTAAGAAAGGAGGGAATTGTTTCCTAAATGCTGCAGCCTCCTAATTATAGATGTGGCGCACTTCACACCGATAAATAGGACTCTACAAACAAGGCTTCATAAACACCCTAGGACTCTTGAACTCTTTGATACCAAGTTTGTCACGCCCCAAGCCTAAACCCTGGACGTGACTAGCACTAGAGAATCATTGCTTGTTCCCAAGCGAACCCTTGGCTTAGCTCAATACTAAGCAAAAAACTTTCTCAACATCAGAAGAACTCAAAAGTAAATGGCTTTCTTAAAGCAGTCTCAAAATACATAGCTCAAAATATTTTTAAAAAATATTCAACTAGCCAAAAGAGGCAACTCAAGTCTAGAACATTAGCAATTGAAAATAAAACAGACTTCTCAAAACTCTATTTTCTATGAAGCCTCTAACAATACTATGATTGATGTCGGGATAAGACCCACGATCATCTTAACAAATTGAAAATCAAAGCAAAGTGTGGAGCCCTCCGGAAAGAAAGGAGGTTACCAATCAAACTTTGGAACTGCAAGTGGTATCAACAGAGTGCTTGTTGATGACCCTGATTACATGTATCTGCATCATGAAAGATGCACACCAAATGTTGTCAGTACATGGAATGTACGGGCATGCAAGGGGAACTCCAAAGCACATACATTAGCTTGATCTGATAGAAAGAAAGAACATACTTACCTCATCTCAACTCAACTTAAAGATAGTCAAGGATACTCAAACTCAGAAATACTCAACTTAGTTCAAGAATACTCAACTCATTGTAAAGCAACAATAAAAGATGCAATATAAATAAAGCTTTATAGAACAATAGATAACAACTCAAAGTATTTAAAAATACAATAATAACTCTTTATTCTTATTTGGGAGATTGTCTAACCAATATCTCTATGAGCTACGTGATGATACAATATCTCGCCCATGTTGCCAGAACTGTCCTATACCTTACCGGAGTATAAGACATCCTCAACTAAGTGGATACACTAAGCTATGTTTAAAAGCAATAAAGAGTCATCTAAAAAGTATGACCCTTAATCCATGTTGGCATACATTGTTTATGAGAACTTTGAGTTTTCTGAACTCATCCCCATATTGATGCTCAATACTACTCTCAATAATATAAATCATGCTCATATGTTTAAAAATATTTTCTCATCCTCAACTGTGAGATTCTTTGTCAAAAGATTCTCTTAAAAGAGATAATGCTCAAAACTCCTTATGAACTCATTTAAAAATCAAGGTTTTCCCTTCATTTTAAGTGTAAAAGTGCTTACTCTTGGGAATACTTAGTTCCCTTATATTCATTTTTAAAAATTAACTCAACTCTCGTCCTTCTTATATTCAAGTACTCAAGTCTTAAAACAAATTTTAAAAGTTTGCAAAAGACTTCTCAAAATGACTCCAAGGACTCCCTCGAACATTACTCTCAACTCAATCTTGAATTTGAAATGTGAATTCCAAAATTATGATTAGGATGTAGGGTCTCTCAATGATTAGATGGGATTTAGATAGTTGATAATAAGAAATGAGCGAAGACACAGACTGGGAGCATGAGCGCGACGTGGAGAAGAGTAAACTATTTGGTCGTAAAATAATTTTTGAAACAGTAGAGTCTGTATCCTCTTTGTGATGCGGAGAGGGATGTAATTTTTTGGGGACTGGATTTTAAAGCATCTCCGCGATGCGGACCTGGGCGCGTATTTTTGCTCGATCATTTTTTTTCTCTTCCAAACTCGATTCAACTTATATTCATTGCAGAATCTAAGGTCAAAACTCACGAATTCTTATAAGTCAGAACAATCTAAGAGAAACCAACCCAAGGAACTATCAATTTAGTCAACTTATTCACAAACCCTCGCCTCAAGAACTCAAAACAACACTCCATTACCGATTAAATTCAAGAACCTTTCAAGAGCTCAACAATTCAACATCTAGAATGAATTAATGGGTAAAAGATTACATGATTGGCATGTGGGCGAACAAAGCCAACACTATGAAAGCTTACATACCTCAAAGGAATCAAATCCTTGACGAAAATCCTCAAACTCGATGAACGCTTGAAGCTTTCTCCCTTTTTCTCCTCTTGAACTTAGTCCTAGGTTCTTGAACATTTTTTAGAATTAATCATAATCTTATTCTAATAAGCTTTGACCCCTAATTAGGTGAAAAACACGCTTAAGACTAATGGGGTAGGGAAAAGACCAATTTACCCCTCCTTAAAACGAATGAACTGCCTTAACTGGACAGGCTTAACTCAAACGAGCATATCTCCCTCTTTTAAACTCATAATTTAGTAAACTTGGTGGCGTTGGAAAGAGAACTCGGAGATCTTTCCTTTGATACCTTATGGGCCACCTAACTCATCATGTACTGAAAATTATGGTTATTTAAAGTTGACCCAAAACTTACAATTTAAGACTAACTTGCAAAATTCTCAATTCAACTCTTTCGATTTTAGTTCTTTCTAAAATTAGCCAGTTCTAAGACCAAGGTGTTACACTTCCTTTATTCTATTTGGACAAAATCCTTTTGGCCACAATGACCCAAATGTCAATTCACACTATAAACTGATTTCTTTTGGACATTTTTTATCCTTTCCTTCCAAATTTGATTTTTTCTTATATTTTTATGTACTTATTATTGTCCAATATATGAGGAGCTTTCCCAATACATTGGAATAAACTAATTTTCAAATTCGCATGATTTCATAAATACACATTTGTTCCTTTAAAAATGCTACAAAATGGTCAAAGATTTATAGTTATTTATGTATTAATTATTGTCCAATATATTAGCAGTTTTCTCAATACATGGCAATGAGCCAATTTCTAAATTCCCATAATTTCATAATACATGTTTGTTCCAATTTTCCTTAAAGATTTTGCAAAACAGCATCATATTCGATCCGAACCTATGACATAATATAATGTAAATAACCAGTCAAGTGAAGCAGCATAGAAGTTACACTAGTCCACTTTTCTACTCCCTTACTTCTACACTTTCCAGTTATGTTCCATGACTAAGCCCTATAATCATCACCCAAGGCTTCCCCAGCCTACCTAGAACGTCATAACAATACACAATCATAGCCTAACCCTTCTACCATATTAATGTATCTAAAAATCAGGCCCTCACCCGCTCTGTCAAATGACTTACTAACCTTTATATATCCATGCCAACTATTTGGACCTTTTTAGATTTGTAAATGAAATTGGCGCCTTAGAGTAACTCATCCTTATCACTTAATCCTGAACCTATTACAAAACCAAGTTCATTATTATTAATATTAGACAACTAGAGAATTGAGTCCCCATAAACTCAACCCAATAATTAAGACAATTATGCAAAAGAATTCGAAGAATTTAGATGCGATTGAATAATTAACTTACCTCACCCATCACAGGTGATACATAGCACGAACTCCCAAACCTTACGCTGACTTATCGTAACATGGTCAATGTCCCATATGGTCACATACAATCAGATCTGAGATCAACTACATTTTCAAGTAACCTGGACCACTCAGGGGTCCATCATGCAACAATTAAATCAGGTCCACTCATGGAACCATGAACAAATAGTTGGTACTCTCACAAAATCCAAAGAAAATTATTAGTGTACCAGCATGGTACCCAAGCTATCTTTAATTAGTGTACCAGTATGGTATTTAGGCCAATCATTTATGGATATCTCTGTACCAGACGTGGTACGAAAGTCAACCGTTAGTATATGCCATGTGTGGTATCTGAGCCAATCGTGAGGATATCCTATACTAGGCGTGGTACCCGAGTCAACCAACAAATATAGACAATCATGCATAATAACATAGCAAAATGAACAAAACCACTTGAAAACCACAAGTCACAATCACAAGTTCATTGCATGAGATTACCTACCTGATGTGGTTTAATATATATCCTACCATGCATTGCAGGAATTATACTACAAGCAGTAGACATGCATACATATATAAATAAATAAAAAAAAAGTATAGCCATCACCTATCAAGATAGCTCTAGAAAAATCAATAACTAGAGAACCACATCTCCACCCTAAAAACACATAACAACAATATCTAACCATTCACACTCCATGTCCAAAGGCCTATGCATGCCGTCTTTGAATATTTACAAGATATAATGTGGTAAAAATAGGTCTAACTACTCAATTGTAAGAAAAACTTAGCGTACCTGGCGCCAAGCAGCTGCTGATAAACCTTGCCCATAGATATGGCTCCGTATAAGCAACCTTTGATGAACAGACACTTCAAAATCCATAGAATTTCACTTCTCTTGTGCGAAAATTCTCCCTTTCTTCATTGCTCTCTTGTTTCAAATACTTTTGAAGGGTTTTTGGAGCAATCCTGATTTATTTTCTCCCTTTAAAAATGAAAATAATAATAAAAGATGATGCATAATTAAGTTGCAAATTTTTTGACATCTCACTATAACTGTCACGATCTGAGTATACAACCCAGATACGGTACCTGAAACCATGAGTGATCCAGGATAACCCTTGGCATACATATCAAAGTATACTTAAAGAACTAAGTGAACATTGAAATGCATGACTGAATAATATAATTTAGAAAATTTACGAAACCACATTTCTACTGTTTGAAATAAACCTCTATTAGCTCAATTGAAAACATAAGTCTGTCGGGACATGATCTCAACAATCTCAAAACCAAAGATAACATGAAGGAAAGTAGATTAACCTAAATTAATGGAGTCCCCAAATGAGGAGGGCTCACCAAGTGCTAAATGGAAATGCTACAACCTTACTAGCCACGAGTTTGAGTACGAGCGCCGAAATATAAATTATAAAAGGGTATAACGCAGAGAAAAGTATACGACAGTACATAGGATGTACTAAGTATTAGTGCTATTTTTGATCAATGATATGCAGCAATCTAAGAAGTGAAGTTGGGCAGAAATGCATAAAAGGAAAGAACAAATTCAAGGCTAAATGAAAGAAATTAGAAGACCCTTAAACAAGGAATATATCAAGTGATTAATATTAGCCTTATTTACGAAGATTTTCAAGAAGATAATTAAAGATGAACAACTCCTTAATTATTGGATACAAGGAAGGACGAAAAACTCCTTTAATAGTTGCCTAGAATCAAACACATTCAAGATCAAGAAAGATTCTCAAACGGTTGGAGGATATCAGGGTTGATTGAGACCTTGCCTTATTCTTGGAAACAAGGATTCACCTTCCTTTCCAAAGATCAAATCTCTTGGATTGCTCTCTTCATTTCAGCATTCCACCAAACGCCTATACAAGGACTGAAGATTAAAGGAAGAAGATATACAAAACAATTGAACTTTCTGATAATCTATGTTCTACTCTTAGAAAATATTGTTATTCTGTGTGAATTGTTGTGTAATAAAAAAAAAGAGGAGATAATACTAATTGGTGAGGTTTTTAAGTGAAAAAGATAACAAGAAAAGAATTGAATGTAGATTTAGGATCTACTTGTGTAGTGTCACAAAATACTTATAAGCTAGAAAAGAACACCCTTGCAACCCAATGAGACTAGAGTAAGACCACATTGGATCTCAACCAGTATAAGACATATGGTGTCATTTACTTACTGTCTTTAATTTATTGCTTGTCTTTCTTATATTGTTCTTAGTTGAGTTAGTTATCGATTAGTCGACTAAATTAAATTAAAAAGAATCACTTCACCTCATCTTGCATTTTCAATAAGTATGTAAGGGTACCAACATACTCATATAAAGTAACATAAGAAGGAAACAATGGAATAAGGTTTCTAAAAAGTAGAGTCATTATCGTAATAAAGAGACTGAAAAGAAACAATTGTAATTCATGCATAAATATTAGTTTAAGACCTTATTTCAAAAACAAATACATAAAGATGAATCTAAATTAGTATCGTTGCATAATCATAGCGTAAATTATCATACTTAATATACCTCAAATGAAGTTAAGGGCATATCGTAAAAGATGCATAAAGTGGGGAATTTCTTATAACCAGGATACACCATGTGAGCTCATAATATCCAACAACTAACTAAGTTGGGAGGGTTTCCCTATACCTTTTCAGAGTATAAGACCATATCATATCTAAGTGGATCCACTAATCTGAGCCTCTCAAGGTTAGAAGGTTAACTGATAAAGCAGTGAAACATAATCCTACATTGGCACGTAGTTATAAGATTTGGATTTTCTAGACCTACGTCCTCTCAGTACTAATATAGTATTTCCAAAATAACATATATTCATATAATTTCCATAGGTATGAAAACCACTTATCGTCTTGAATCAAATATGAGGCTAAGCTCAAAAGTCATATATATCTTAATATAACCTGTATTTAGGTTATATTCATATCATGTTTATATTCATGTTTAAAAGTCACAATGATTTGAATGATCATAAAAATCATGCTAAGTCAGTACCATAAAGTTTTAAAACCAGAGTGAAACAATGAGAATGTAGCGTATTGAAGAAAGATCATAATTTCGTAAGAACCGTAGCTTTCATAAAAAAACTTGCTTTACTTATAATAATCTTGTGAAAGTCTTAAGAATCAAAATACTTTAGGCATGACAGTGAAGTGATATTCTCGTTGAAGTCTTACATACCTGAGAAGATAAGACTTAGAAGTAAGAACTCACTTTGGTGCCTTAGAACCTTATAGCTTGAACTTGAGAAATTCTTATATATGTGATTTTCTTGGAGATGAAGTGTGGAGAAGAATCTTCGATTGAAAACCTTAGGATTCTTAAAGAGAATCTTGAACTTGAAGCCTTTAGATCTTGTGAAATTGGAGAATTCTCTTTCGTAGAGTTCTTGATCTTTGAAAGAAGAAGAATTAGGGATTTTGAGAATTAGGTTATAAGATGGACTTATAGAAGTTGACTTAGGGTAAAAAGTCAAGAATACCCTTCTGGAAACTTAAGAAAACCATAAAAATAAAAGGAAATAACCTTTTAATGAATTTCGTAGTTGTTATTACCCCCATTTTTTTTATTTATATATACATGTTTTTTGAGAATTCAATTTGCTAGTTTGTTTCGAGCTGTGAAATCAATTGAAGGTGATTTCATCTCTCAAACCTTGTGGTTAGATCCCAACCTCTAAAATTGGATAATTGTTTTGCATACGACTGTATATGCTCTGAAAATGAGACATAGTTAAGTGTTTATTAGACTCAGATAAGCTTTAGACGCTTGATGAGCTATGTGCTTGGTTTGATACGTGTTCGGACGTTGATTGCACTCCAGAATTATATAGCCAGACTTCTTACAATAATTGTATATATTTCTCTTCTTGCAATGTGACACAATATTGTCATACTCTTTACACTCAAAGTAATGTGGTCCGAACTTTTGAGATGAACTCTGAGTGTAGAATTCATGGTTACCTTTTCATGTATACATAGCCGCGTCAATCGTGTAGGACGAATCCATAGCTACAAGGGTATTGGTGTATTCTCCATACAAATGAGTTCTCCAAAAACTACATCTATGTATGGTAGAGTTTCCATGTTAAGAATGTTAGCTCTAATTGACTCAAAGCCAGACCTCAATTTCATGAGAGATTGAACACGAGTTTTCTTTCCCTCTAACATAACTTCTTTAAAACATGTAGAAGAAAGGTTTTCTCCAAAGCTTTGATTTTGTTCTGACCAGATTGACATAAGTCCCGAATAGTAATTCTGAATGTTTTTATCTCCCTTCTTGTATTCCGAAAGAGTATGTTCTTACTCAAATTATGAGCATAGTTACATTGAGAATATACCTTTCTGAGATGCTTCCACATCTTCGATATCAAGTTGAACGGACGTAGACTCACTGTAACATTTGCATATACAAAATTGAGGATCCACAAAATGACACTAGCATTGTTAATGTGCCAAACTTATTTTTTCTTATCTTTGTTTTGCTCAGTTGTTGATCTATCCAAGATTTCAAACAAACTTTTTTCCTTGAACAAAGATTCAGAAATGAAATTCCCACATCGAATAAATTTTTCATCAAATTTGATAGACAAATACCATGAGAATGTGATTCCATTAATAAGACAAGAGATCATCCGATCACAAAATTCAGACAACAATAAAGAGTAAGAAGTAAAACAATTTCTATAGAAAAAAAATTAGACTATTGATACCATGATAACTATTGATAAATCAAAAATAAAAAAGAGTTAGAAAAATATTTTATGTTTTTTTTATCTACAATTGATAAACTAGACACTATTTATATACAAAGATCCATAAATACATGCATGATTTTAGCACTATATTTTGCACAATATCATACCATATCTAACACAATATCAAGGGTGTGATTGTGTATAGTTATAACACAATATTGTTTCCAATCTTTTAAAATTATATCAAATATTTTGAAATCATATTTGAGATGGTAAAAAATTTGAACCTAAAGAAAGATAACATCTCAAATTTAACAAAATGAGCTCATCATTTATAACACATTTCAATGAACCAGCCCCACAAAATTAGAGCATTGATTAAATATTTATTAGACTTTAAATAAGTATAATTTAGATAATAAATCTGTAGTGTTAAGAGCTAATTACATTATTTCCCATATCTTTTTTAAATTTTAAAAATTCCTTAAAATTTATGGATTTTGGACACATAATTGGATTTTCGGATACATCACTGAATTTTCGGATACATCATTGGACTTCAGGATACATTAACAGACATCCAGATACATAGGTGAGAGGTGTATCCGAGAGGGGAGGGACATATCAGAGAGGGGATAGGACATCCAGATACATTACTGGACTTCCGGATACATAGTTGAGGGATGTATTCGATAGGGGAGGGATGTATCAAAAAGGGGAGGGATGTATCCGAGAGGGGATAGGGATGTATCAGGAGATTTTTGAATATTTTTTAAATGATAGGAAATTTTAGAGATTATGATAAAATAAGGTGTGTATTTAGGTAATTTTTCCTAAATAATATATTCAATATATTAGCCCATTAATATATGTTACATAATAATTTGTATTACTTTATAAATTTAAATTTAAATAAACTTAAATTTTATAACTCCAAGTCAATGTAAAAATTACAAGGAAAGCCTTTTTGACTATAATATCTATCACCACCCCTATCATTTTATCTCAACTTTTATGGCATCATTATATTATTTCATCCTACAAAGTAGGAATGTTTGTTAGTAATCTGTATTTGATAATTAAAACTAGAAATTAAAACAAGTTAAAATAGAAATAGGGAAAAATCAAATTAATCCGAGTCCTCTAAATTTACAGCATATTCTTAAACATTTTAATTTCTTTATAATAATACTCGAAATATTTGATTATTTATTTTAGGAAAAACACATAAACTACATTGACGTAACGGTATTTTTAACCCTAATATACATCAAATATTAAAAAACAATCAAATCATAGTTACAAACTTACTTCTTATTTTTGACAAGTAAAATTATAAATTTACTTCGCAAGTCCACAGAAAGAAGGAGAGTACTTCAGATATTTTGTACATAAGAATTTGAATATAACGATGTATATATATAGTCAGAAGTAGGGGTGGCAAAATCAAACTCAATTCGTTCAATTCGATTAAGTTTGGGTTGGTTATTGACCTGTTCATTCATTAGTTCAACTCATTTTAACCTAACCCATTTAAACCCATTAGAAATTGGGTTGATGTGTAACCTAAATTGACTCATGACAAATCCTGTCAAAATATTTTTAGAATGTTTTTTTTTTCAATTTAATATGTTATATATAGTCATAATAAAGAAAAATAATAATTTTATTAGCTACTAAAATAGTTTGAAAGAACAAATAAAATAATTCTTGGATTGAGTTGGATCTTGATCCGTTATATAACCCGTTACCTAACTCATTTTGCCCCAATTCATTTTGACCCAAGAAAATTTGGATTGAAAATATTGGGTCTTGACCCGATTATTATCTTAATCTATTATGATCCAGCCAAATTTAACCCAACTCGTCCAATTGTCACCTCCATTTAGAAGTACTCTAACTAGTGGCCTTTCGCAATTGTTTACGAAAAAATAACTATTTGTGCAAAAAATTTAAAACAAGGAAATAAATATGAGGGGAGATAATTACCTTTAGGAAAACGTTCATAAATATGCTAATAAAATATTAATACTAATGTATAAATTTGGTCCAAATAATATATCACTAAATTATTCGATCAAAATTTGATTTTGAAGCCGAATGACGACAATTTCAAAAAAAATAAAATTCACAAAAATATCCTTTACATAAGTAGTGGAACAGAGGTGGAAAAGATTTTAAGGGGCAATTATATCTTTAATCATGCTAATGCATGTAATAAAAATAGAGAAAATACATTAAAAAAAAATACATTGAACTTGGCAGGAGAACTTATTTTAGTACTTTAACTTTATGAGTAATTCTTTACTCTCCTAATCTCGTATCAAGTGAATTTAAATGCACCCAAATCGCTGACATGGCAAGTGAAAAAAATGCAAGCGCGTTTAGCAAAAAATAAAAAAGGAAAAAGATAAGTGGGTCACATTTTTTTTCCTTTCGGCCATAATTTTTCATTCTTCATCTTCCTCACACCCCACCATCCCACCCTTAGCTACTAGCAACCCTACACTTTCTTCTTCCCCACAACCCACCATCCCCTGCCGCCTTCAACCACCCTTGCACCACCCCATTCTTCTTACTCGAAACACCCCACCCCCTCTCTTTGTCCTTCTTCAAAACTCCCCACCCCATTTTTCCTTCTTCGAACCCCACACCCCCACGCTCTTGCTCCTACTCCAAACCTCCCCTCTTTCAATCGTCATCTTTCTAGTCTTTTCCTCCATCATTGAATCCCCACCATTTTTTTTCTTTACTTCTGATCTTTCACTCATATTAATTTTTGATTTTAAGAAGAGAATCTTCTTTTTTTTCAAGATATGAATCAAAATTGATATTACTAATTTTTAAAATTGAAAAGAGACGATTGTTGGTGTTGAAAATTGTTGCTTCAAAATCACTATTTAAGGCAGTATTTGTATTGATGGTGGTGAACTTGAATTTTTTTTTAATGTAAGATTAATCCTCACTTTTCCTAATTTTTTTTCTTTCTAAAATTTTTAATAAATAAAAAGAAATAAAAGAAGAACTAAAAAATCAAAATTTAAATAAGTTTCAAGGTGGCACTGGCGTGACAATGCTGTGGCACTGATGTATCGATGACATGACGCGTGTGAGATGCATTTATCACTGTGAGATTGATATTATAATCTTAAGGTGATATTAAATTCATTTCAAATGAGATTAGGGGGGCAAATAATTAGCCGTAAAGTTAAAGGGATAAAGTAAGTTATCCTGCCAAGTTTAGGGTCTTTTTTTTTTTTTATGTATTTTCTCATAAAAATATTTGCATTGCTTATATCATAATTTTTCATGCATTAGTTATATCTAGTATAAGACTACAATAAAGTGTTCAACCAATATTAAAAAAAAAGGGAAAAGAGTCTAATATACCCCTCAATTTTATCATTTAGAGCTGATATACCCCTCATTATGAAAGTGACTCATATATGCCCCTACTGTTATACAAATGACTCAAATATATCCTTTTTATCTAACGGAAGTGAAAAAATTAATTTTAATTTTTTTAACTGTTTTTTTAAAAGAAAAATATAATCCCATATGGGTATATTTAATCATCCTCACACATGTTTTTTTTATTTATGTTTCACTAATTTTATTGTAAAATCTATTATAGATGATCCATTTTTTTTTCAAATATAAAAACTAAATGACAATATAGTCGAAAAAAATATTTTAAAATTATAATATAGCCACAAAAAAATTAATTTTTAAAATTTTCTCTTTATACTAAGGAACGAAAGAAAAAAATAAAATAAGAATAAAAAACTTAAATAATGATAAACAACGACCTCAAAAAATAATTTATATATAAAAAAGATTAAATTATACCTTGAACTCTACTAGAAAGATAATATATACCCCTACATAATTTTAAAAAAAATTAAAAGTAAAAAATATAAATTTAAAACTATTTTTTTTCACTTCCATTAAACTAAGAGTATATATGAACTCATTTTATAACGATAGGATATATATGAGTCATTTATATAATGATAAAGATATATATAAGCCACTCTTTCTAAGCCATTTTACCCGATCAACGGATGAAAACCCTCCAACAGAATCAGCGGGAAATGAATTAATCAGATACAGCTACGACAGCTTACTTCATTTAAGACCATCCCCGTTTCACATGCTGACAACCAGCCTATAATTCACTACGTTCCCAACTACTCACCTTTATTATTCATTCACCCCATTTATTCCTATTTATAACACTTTTACTCCATAAATATCACACAACAAAACATCCAAGTACCTTTTATTTTAAAGAAAAAAAAAAAATGGCAAGTGCATATAATTTAGTAGTTTTACTAATCGTTTGTAGTGGAATAGTATTAGCTAATTGTGATGATAAGAGTCTCGGTGACAAGTGTGGTGCGGAGTTTCAAAAGGTTGCTGCATGTTTGACATACGCGACGGGGAAGGCCCCGTCGCCATCGAAGGAGTGTTGTGATGCGGCGGAGGATATAAAAGATCATGACCCGGTTTGCTTGTGTTACATAATAGAACAGATCCATAAAGGATCAAGTCCTCAGTTGAAAAGTATGGGAATTCAAGAAGAAAAATTGCTTCAGCTTCCTTCTGCTTGCAAGCTCACGAACGCTAGTATTTCTAACTGTCCTAGTAAGTTTTTTTTTTTTTTTTTTTAAATTATAAATATACTATAAAAAAATATATATTTTCATGTGAGACGTATATATAGTTCATGTCATACCATATATAGTCAATATTTGACTTGTAAGCTATGGATAACTTGTAGGCTATGTACACTCTCTGATCCTTTTTAGACATGACTGGTTTACTTGACACAATTCTTTAAACATTATTTTATATCTATATTATCAATAGAAATAGAAGTATTGGAGATATTTTTAAATTCGGCTTTGATTATTAGTTTATTTTCAAATTATTGATACTCTTAAAAATATATTTTTATTTGATTAACTGGACTTAAATATACCCTCGATTTTACTATATGAGAGAAATACATCCCTATATTCTTCTCAAGTTTAGAAGTGTTTTTAATATTTTTCTTGATTTTTTTATTAAGAATCTCATGCTCGTATAAGAGTTTGAGATCACTTGTTATATCACGTTGCATATCAAGGTGTATGTAAATTTGGTTAGTCAAGTAAAGATGTGTTTTCTTTCTATTTATTTATTATTTACTAAATAATTAGATAATTTATTATATTCTTTGTTTAAAAAAGAATGATGTTTGTTTTAAAAAATGACATATTTCCTTTTTTAGCAATACTTTAATTTCAATTTTCCACATGATATATTTAAAACCCCAATATTAAAAGACATTTAAGTACATTTGACATAACTTTAATTTAAGACTAGACTGAAAAATCTTCTTTATTTTTTAAAATTCAATATCAAGTGAACTAATTAAATCATTCCTTTTAAAATACAAAGAGAGAATTTTGAATTGATTTTATTTTCACTATTATATTATAATTATTACCAATTCATTTTTCAACATATAATAATTTAGGATTTTATTGTAACATTATTTTTTTATTTATTATTTCTTAAAATGTGTGTCAAGTTAAACAAATACGAAAAAATGGAGCATTTGTTAGGAGTTTATTTTATTAAATTATATTTATTAATTATACTTTTGAAATCTAAATTAAATTATTAATATTTTATATAATTATTTAATAATAACAAAATACTAGAGAATAATTTTTTCTTAATTTATTAAAATAGATATAAAAAAAAATAAGTTTTCAATATAAGACACTAGTAAAAAGTAAAGAGGAGTGATTACATGCGCTACATACATAAACTTAGAAGTTACTCCTCCGTCCGTGATACTTTTATGAGAGTTAAATTAACTAATGGTAGTAGATATAAAATTAAATCCAAATAAATTTAATATTGTTAAATTTAAATATTTAAATTTTTTATAAAGTATTATTATTATATGAATATATTTTTAAAAAACTTATCAAAATATGGATCAAAATTTATATAATTTATATATTAAGTAGTTGGGACAGAGAGTAACATCTGTTAATTGCATTCCCTTCATATTATATTAATCAACTTGTTCATTTTGAACGGTGATCGAATTTAAGAAACAGCTGGACCACTTTGGATTGGGAGAAATACACTGTTTAGGCTATTTTTAAAACTGATTTTTTTTAATCAAAGATCTATATTTTTATATCTAAATTGAAAAAAAAAATTCTTTAATTTATTTTAAATGACCATAAATTCTTGCTTCCTCTTCTTCATTTTTTTTCTTTTTAAAAAATTCTTCGTTTATTTAAGATTGCTTTGGTTGTGATGACAGTGACGGTTTGTAGATTTAAATATAGATATTTAGGCACCCGAAAATGACTTTTATCTACCTGCCTAGTCAAATTTAGCCTCTTTACTAATTATGGTCTATCTCATAATGTATTCAATAGTACAAGTCCTAATTATACATTGATGAAAATTGATGATATAAATAGTCTTTTATTAAAATCATAATTTATAAATATTTATTTTTTATATATCAAAGTATAAAATATATTCAAAGATATTTATTGATTATCTTCTTAAAATATGAGATTTAATATTTTAAAAAATATATATTCTTTATTTTATTATAATGAATAAATATAACTTGATGAGGTAAAATTTGCGTATATTGAATAATTTTGACTCTAAAGTTTGTCATTAAAATGAAAGGAAGGTAGATGACTAGATGGGGTGTCTTCTACATGTCCTAGAGTTTTGAAAATGTGTGTCGATTTGGGCTACCTACTCTATTTGCTTCATATTACTTATATTAAACATAATTGGTCTAAAATAACTTTTATTTTCACAAGGATCTTTTTTTTCATTTTTGGTCCATCAACCAAAATTAATTATGGATGCTAACAAAAAATATACACAGTATAATGACTAATTATGTATATAATATATATCTTATGGTATATTTATATTTATATTTAATATACAAAAGATACACATTTGCTCGATATATTTTTTAGGGTGGCCCAAAAAGATAATTATTCCTCACTTTTACACTTGCTCTAATAAAAATGGAGAGAGATTAATGTGGTAAACATTAAACAAAGCGTATTATATTGAAATTAAAGAATAAATAAGAGTTATTTAATCAAACTAGTTTTTAAGGCGTTATATTTTGTTAAGGGACTACATCACAAGTAAAATGGACCACAGGAGTAATTTATAGAGTTTTTCTTTTATCAGAAAAAGAATATGTTATTTAGAAGTGTAAAGAAAATACTACTCTCTATTTCTCAATTTTATGTGAATAATTTCATTTTTAGATAATTTAAAAAAAAATGACACTTCTATATTTAGAGGGTGACAATTTAACTTTAGGCTAAATTGTACATATGGTTGATCACCTAATTATCACTTGTGTTTACAAAAATCATTTAACTATTTTTTCTTACACAAAAAGTCATTAAACTTCCAGACACTAACTTAAAAGTCATAAAATAAAAAAAATGCTAAATTTTTCTATGTTTCAAAGATCTTTCTTTTATACTTAAACGCAAAAGTAGATCTAAAATTTAATTTCTAGGGTTTCAACTTTTAAGTATTTTAACATTGATCGATTATGAGTTATAAGTTCTTACCTACTATTTGTTATAATTTTAATAGATGATCTTTATGCATAACATTATGTTTCACGTTGGAAATAATACTAGATTTAGATGAACACAGTATTGTCACTATGCATCGGCCTTTGCATAAATATCGTGTTCAGTTAAACGCCTTCACATGAATTTCTTTTTTTGGTGAACGCAGAGCTACTCAACATTCCTCCAACTTCTCCTGATTATGCAATCTTCACCAATGCGACCAGTAAATCGCCTGTATCCACCACACCTACCGGATCTTCTTCATCATCATCATCATCACCGGATACTAACAAAGACGTCTCCAACGGATCCAAGAACGGACCCCAGCTTTCAGTCACTGGAACAGTTGTGGCTGCTGCACTTGTTGCAATCTTTTTAGCTGTAATTCCTAGGGAGCTACTAGTATTTTGATTGTCAAACGTACTTTTGCCTTTAATTTCCTTAAAGTTTTTGGTTGTAGCTCCTCTTGTCTTGTTTTAATGAATTGATGTACGTACGTACGTATGGAATTATGTTGTATGGATTTAGTTTGCTGGTACGTACGAGACTAAGGAGCAGTTTGACCATGTGAATTATTCAACTTTATGTTTTTTGCTTTATTTCAAAATTAGTTATAAATTCTCTAACTCCATTTTCATAATTTTTTTATAATTCTCTTCGCTATTTTTCATTGTTATATTCTCGATATAATAAAATTTAAAGAAAGTAAAAAAATAAAAATAATATATATATATATATGAACTAGATCTACCGCACGTGCAATTGTTACATGTATGATAATCTATTGGTACTATATTTCGCAAAATTTGTTTTGGGTTTCCACGTTGGGCGTCAGGCGGAAGTGTTGAGTTTTAGTCGCATGCGTGACCACTTTTTGCAAGTTGGTAGTATGTGGCATTGTACTTGTTCTCACCACTCGTGTGTTTTGTTTTTTTTTTTTGGATAATTTCCTTGTTATTTTTTTTATATATCTCTTTACCTATATGTGGGTAAACATCTCATAGATGGTCATATTATGTTTATTTACATGTTACAAATGGGTAACATACATGCTTGGTTTTGATGTCTACTCTTTGTATAAAGTTTTATTCAAATTGAGAAGTGCATTCTTCATCTTGTCGTATACCTTAAGTTGTGATTTGTAATTTTGAAACGCTAGTTGATTGTGTATTATACTTAGGCATTAACAGGGCATAGAGTATGTAACAGGGCATACCTACTTCTTTTTCGCTGAAATTGGAGGTGTTTCTTGATATTGGTTGTTTCTTTGTTGCAGAATATGCAGTGGACCGTTTTAATGAGTGGATAGCGAGTATTTGCGTCTGTTGGTGGATGAAGGCTGGTGTCTGTGTAGAATGGTAGAGTTGGAAGTCACGTCTGTTTGTGTTGTAGTTGTATGTCTAGTCTTCGATCCCTGTACCGTAAACCGTATTTTGTTAATCTACATTTTAGTTGTACATACTATGACTTTGTAAGTCCTTATTCATTACGCCATACTTAGTAACCAGACACACAACTCTACTATTTGTTTTATGCCAAGTATAGTCGAGCGCCATCCTCTTAATTTGATTGTACGTTATTTGTTGTTAAGTAACTATATATGACTTAACAATCTGCCCTATTAATTATATTTTGTCATGAACGCCATGACCCCTTTACAATAGGGTATAATCATTTTACTCTATATTTACATAATTGAATACACACAAAAGTAATGTCTTATTTGGTAGTTGTCTGTTGTTGTTCATATTCTCTCCTCTTCCACCAAACTTACAAATGCATCCACCGATCCTTCATTAGCTTCATGTGGTGTGTATGCTTATCCCTGTTTGATTTCTTTGAATGGTGGTATTAATCAAATATCTCCTAAAACTTTCTTGTAGACAATATTTTGTGTGTATGTCCCTGTGTGTCGCTCTGGTTGTTCAGTCATGACCAATATTTTAGTTGTCTCCATAGATATTCCTCTGGATAGTGCCACGTACAGTTGACCATGTGAGAAAACATGTTGTGGTAGGTACAATCCAACATTTGGTATTGTTTGACTTTGTGCCTTATTTATTGTCATTGCAAAACATAGACGTATTGGAAATTGTTTTCGAATAAATTTGAAAGGATATCCTTTGTTCTCGGGTGGTGATAGTTGTATTTTTGGAATAAACACTTGTTTTGTGGCATATTGACCTGTTGTTATTTCTACATGTATGACATTCCTGTCGAAACCTCTACAAATCAATCGTGTCCCATTGCACAACCCATTTGAGGGGTCTAGATTTCTCAGCATCATTATGGGTGCATTTTCTTTCAGAACCAACCTATCGTATATAATTTAAGGATTCAACAATTGTTTTGTATTTGTAATAGTGCAATTTTTGTTTTTTCATTTGTGTTATGAGCTAACATAATAATAACAAATATGTATAACTTTTGATGTATTTGATAATGTACCTATGTGGCGGTAGTCCATTTGGTGTTAAGGTGTTGAGGTATTTTTCTTGATAGTAGTTGTTGATATTATCTTCCTCTGCGTCAAAGCTGATGTATGTTTTTGTTTCTCTTGGGAATTTTCCAATCAATTCATTTAGGTTATCTACAAATTCATTTCGACTTGCTAAGATGGCCCGTTCTGTTATATATTTAGTAGATATGTAATTTTGTTCAAGGACTGGGAAAATTTCCCTGATCAATGTTTCTTCTGGATTACCATTTTGACTTTGTTGGACAATTATTTGTTGCGGCAGCGCTATTAAGTTTTCTTTTATTGTGGTTTCTTCTCCATTTCCAATACGCAACAAGAATTCACTGAAAGTTGTATCTATTCTTGCTCGCATATTTGTTGAAAGTTGTATCTTTTCCATTAAAGGCCATAAATACGACCTTACTAAACTTGCATCTATCGTCTCTGCTCGTGTAGATTTTGGTACAATAAGCAGTACTTGTCGAAAGTCGCCTCCAAATACCATGACTTTTCCTCCAAACGATGCATCTTTATCCATTATATCGTGAAAGCTTCTGTCGATTGTTTCAATCGTTTGTCGCTTCGCCATGGGTGCTTCTTCCCATATTATTAATTTGGCCTGTCTAATTAGTTTTGCTCCGCCGTTTTGTTTGGACATATGTGTCATAGTTGTCTCATTAGCTTGTATGGGTATTCCAAATCTTAAGTGTGCCGCTCCCTCCAGGCAATAGTGTTGCTACTACACCACTGGTTGCACAAGCCAATGCTATCATACCTTTTGATCTCACCTTGGACAGTAATGCCCGATATAGGAAAGTTTTCCCGATTTCCCAAAGCCCATCTACAAAGAATAAACCTTGTGTTTCTAAATTGACCCTTTCTAGAATGGTAGTGAAAGCTTGTGTTTGTTGTTGGTTCAACTTGGATTGGGCGGCTGCATCTTCAACTGGCACCTTGACATTCATTTCTTCTATTATTTTTCTACAGTCACGTGGGTCTATTTGATGTAATTGTTGTTTTATTTGTGGTATGTCATATATGTCAACACTTTGTCCCATACTCTCCAAGTAATAATTAATACTTTTCAAGGTACATTGGAGCTGTGCCTCAGTTGTGGTGGAATGACTCCTTTGAAAGTCTTTAGACATATCACTGTAATATGTGTCCTAGAGACTTCTCACATCTGTAGGGTTGCAATGAACTAAGATCGTTGCAAATAAACTTCGAAGTGTTGTTGGCATCTTGAAGGTGACCACCTCGCGTAAACATTATGAAATGCTGTTATCCGATTCTAATAACCCTCTTTCTTTGGCTACCTCTTTAAAGGTTTCACACTGCTTTCCATTAACAGTTAGTAAGTTCTCAAATGAAGTGGCTCCTCGTACATGATTCAATAATAGTCTTTCGTAATACCTTTCTCCTTCTCTAGGATTTGCTGTGATATTAAGTAGATTCATTTAGTATCTTCATTTTGTGTGATTAATTAACATAGACAGTAATTGTAATTGTCTTACCAATATTTATGCGGCCAATGATTGTGCGTGATTTTCTTTTTGGCCATATTTTGGATTGTGAGTTCCATACATAATGCTCAGGGAACTCTTTGTAAAGATAAATGCGAGCCTCCATGTCTATAGAGCACATCCTAAAATACTCTGTAAGCATAGTTTGTTGTACAAAGTTAGATTGCACGATACTTTGTAGATTTTGCTTCTTCCAGTAGCACACTACATATGACTTAGTCTGTATAACATAAACTGATGTTCTATATAGGGTAGAAACTGTTAGTTTAAATCTTATTTTTCCTATAATTGTTAAATACCTTCTTGTTTGCCCGGAAGATGTAATTGTAGGTTGATAACTGCCGGTTGTATTTCAGTTAGGTTAAACTCATATATTCTCCACATTGCTTTTGGTCGTGAGACCCATCGTGCATCTTGGAAGCTTCTGATTTCATCAATGAATTTTTCCCCATCGTCAGATTCTATATATACGGCACATTTATCGTGGCCTTTATATATATATTTGTAAAGATATTTTATTGCTTTAACTCCTGAACAGACTTCAACATTAATGTGGCAATTATGTCTCATCAACAAATAGGGATTATAAGGTACAACTCATTGGTTATTCATCTTCATTCCACGTACCTCACTTGTTCTCCCATTATTTCTTCTTCTGTAAATCAGACATCCATCCTTTCCTTGTATAGTTTTGTTGGTGAGTGTTTTTGGGTAGAGGAATTCACATTGTCTATCTTTCATACACGGGCTCGTCTTACGTTTCTCCCCGCAAGGTCCATGTATCATATGCTTGATAACTAATGCGCTCAATTCTGGATATGTGTCTTTATTAGGGATTTCTACACTAATGTATTTATCATATTCATCTGGTGATCGTATCTTGTTTCCTTCTTTAAATATTAGAAGTATGTGTATATGCGGTAAGCCTCTCTTCTGGAATTCTACAACAAAAACATGTGTTGCGATGGGTCAAATATTTCTTTCTTTAAAATTTGATCTTTCAAGTCTTGTAATTTTGCTCGAAACACTCTGGTTACCAAATCGGGTCTGTCTTGAGGTAGTTGTCCTTGATGCAATTGTTCCTGAATCTCAGCCCAATCTGGGTTACATGTCATGGTGATGAAAAGATCTGGTCGTCCAAACTCTTGAACCACCATTGCATCCATATACCGATGTTGCATATCCCTAGGGCCTCTAATGAACGATCCTGGTTGTAATACCCTTTGTCCTACCTTGTCTCCCCTACACTCACCGGCACTGACACTATCAACAATACCTTGGAGTATCTCCCTTCGATAATTTGATTGATCGAATCTATAATATTCTAGTCTAGTTGTTTCTATCTTAATGTATATGTCTACCACAAATTGTTGCAACAATCTCCCGCACAATAATAGTATGAATTTTTCACCCGTTCGTACTTGTAGTCTATAACAGTAGTACTCCCTACATGAGATACAACCTTTTGTTTCGCATCCTACAGCTACATCAATTGTTAAGAATTAGACTTAGATAACTTATCCATATCAGGTAGTAGTAGTAGTATATTTTAAGTTAAAACTTGTAATGTGATAGGCCAATGAAATTATATTATTGTTGGCTATATTGAAAGGTGCTTACCTTGTGCTTCATTGGCCAACCACCCAACAATAGTTGTGGATGATAATCTTGCCGATTCGATACTTGTATTTGTCGAATTTTGTCTATTGTTGATCTGTTTGCGACATTTCTGTGTTCCTTGATGCCAACCTCCTTCCCCTTTAGGTAGAATTATTGGATACTGAAGCGGATCATAACAACCATAATAATGTTTTACTCGATGTTTATTTCCTGAATGTTCGTGTACTGCAATATCTCTTTCAAATGGTGTATTTGGATTGTTTCCATCTACCTAAATTGCCGCGACCTAATCCACAGACGGTTTGTTATACACTCTTTGATCTAATGAAGCATTTGTAGCTATGCGTATTTGTAGATTTTGTAAGTTTGTATGTTCTTTAAGTCGTGAGAAGAATTCTGCATATGGATTCCCCTCTATTATATTTCTTAATTTGGTCATGACTTCCTCTAATAAATTGGCATCTTGTAGTACCGACATTCTATTGGCTAATTCATGGTCAGTATCATTGAAGTATAGTTGAAAGTACCGTGGTCTGTCATTGTTTGGAATTAAGGATGGTAGATCATGATATATCTGACCTTGTGCCTTGAAACTGTAAACTCCTTTCCTAGAAGATGCATATTCTTTGTCGAGCTTTACTCCAAACATTGTAAAAGCGAATATGCTATTATACGCACCTATATTTGTCATTGTTTGGAATTAATGATGGTAGATCATGATATATCTAACCTTGTGCCTTGAAACTGTAAACTCCTTCCCTAGAAGATGCATATTCTTTGTCGAGCTTTACTCCAAACGATGTAAAAGCAAATATGCTATTATACGCACGTATATTTTTCCTGAATAATTTTGCGTCTTCTGAATCAGCCACAAATAATTCATAAAAGTCATCTGCTACTTCATTGGTCGCTAAATTGATACACCCCCCCTGCGCAACAGAATGTTGGTAGCTCATATTCAAACCTCAAAGCATGGCAGTAGGCGCAATCTCTTCTTTTTTTTTTCCAATTTATGAATTGATGTTGGTCTGAAGTCTCCATGAGTAAGCCTTATAACACAAACCATAATAATATATAGTCGAAGAATGTTATTTTATGTTGACAACAATTTTTTGGTATAACTTTAGGTGTATAATATTTGAGCAAATATAACTTCGTCAACATTATCGTCAGATATAGCTAGACGTTTCACTTTTTTTTTCCGCTTCTTCACTTGTGGTTCATGAAAATGGTCATCTTCAATTTGATCAGTCAAGGGCATTATTTTATCCACTGTTTGCAATGCTTTCTCTACATCCGTCAGTAATTTGCGTTTCACCCCTGGTGCAAATAGGATGTGATGATATTATAATTTGTAATATTTAGTCGGCCTGATAGGTGAAATTTGACATTAAAATGACATTTTGCTAAGCATACCTCTTGTTTTGGGCGGCCGCTTCAAGTGAACTTCCATGCTTATTTGAACTGTCCTGAAGGTAATGGTCTCCTGTTTGGAATTTGTGATATTTATGTATTAAGAAGTTGACAATTATATAGTGTGTGCTAGTGAAGCACGAAGTTAAACATTTAAGGTGTTAATTAAGTGATATATAGTGGCCCAAAATTGTGGGAGGTCCTATAGGTTGTCAAGTTGTCCTAATATATACATAACGTGAAAGTATGTATGTAAGACGATAGGTTTAGTATCATTTGATTAGCTAAGCAATTAAATCTTGTATGAAATAATAGAAAGCATATTCCGATAAGGTTCTGGCAGGGGCCCCTTAAAGAATACTCTGACCATCTGTTTGATATGTCCGCGTCTATAATTATCCAGTCGAACTACTAATTGCATTTTCTATCCCCACAATCCCAATGGCTTATAGTATTGTATTACATCTTGTTCATGCATGTTGTTGGCTGCAAGGTTATATGTTTATTTAGGGATGAGACTATATATTTTATCACCCCCTACGCTAGACCAAAAAATGTAAGATGGAGGCATTGTTTTACTACCACCATGGATGAAGGGGCTGCCCTGTTTGTATATTTCTAATTTAGAAAAAATGAATAATGCCGAGGTCATTATTGGGTCTAGTTTACAGGGCTAGATTATTCGTCCTTCGGTGTAAATTTTTGTATGATTTAATAGAATGCATATTCCCATAAGGTTTAGGCAGGGCCCTTAAAGATTCATTTGGTACAGACCCTCTGTTTGATATGTCCGCGTCTATAATTATCATGTCAAAGTACTAATTGCATTCTCTATCCCCGCAACCCCAATGGATTATAATATTGTATTACATCTTGTTCAGGCTTGTTGTTGGTTGCAATGTTATCTGTTTATTTATGGATGGGAATATATGTTTTATCACCGCCATACGATAGACCCAAAAATGTATGATGAAGCCATTGTTTTACTACTATCTTGGATGAAGGGGCTGCCCTGTTTGTATATTTGTAATTTTGAAAAAATGAATAATTTCAAGGCCATTATTGTGTGTAGTTTATAGGGGCGTGCTAATTCATCCCTTGGAAATATGTTCAGGGAATTGAAGGGAACTTACAGTGTTTATTACCCGATGCGTGATGTTGTTGTGTTACTTTGAACTCTCGCAGGTGGTATTTAATGTTAAAACAGAACAGAATAGAGTGCAAATTTAATCGACAGACGTTGCGACTATATGAATGTGTGACTGGTTCCCAATGTGTTGGTATTGTGTAGCGATGGAACAATGGTATGTGATGGGTCCAATATTTGGAAAGATACTAAAGAACTTGATGAAGGTGTAAACTATTGTGATTTATTTTACTGTGATGCTAGAGTACAATAGTGTTTTTAAGATGTGTGTGTTCAAGCAATTGCAATGATTGAAGAGGCAACTTTTGCAGTGAGTTGCATTTTAAAATCAGAAAGTTGTGATGTTGTAGAGAAGGCGTGACTGTTGACTGATGGGTCACTGCTCTTGCGTTGTATTATTTGGTGCCGCTTTATTTTTTTTATGGATGTAGTGGTTATGTTTTGCAGGATTCTATAGTTTTAGGCAATGGATGTTTGCTGGAAACATGGAATGTGGTGTTATAATATTGTTTTTAATTGTTAACAATATGTAATTGCTATTGCTTCATATGAAATTAAATGGCCGATAATATGTATTTAGTTTATGCCACTTTACTAATTAATGAAGGGATGGTATTAAAGTTTATTTTCTATTAATACAATCACCTCAATTTATGATATTGTATCAATAAACTAACTGCATTTAACGAATCCGTTAGGTAATATCCAGCGTTGAGTGAAGGATGTATAATTCACCATTGTCCATATTGTACCTCTACGATCGGAAAGTGGTCATTATTATAACCATTTTTTTCAAAGGCAGGGAGTACCAAATGGCGTGATTTATGAGTGAAATCTGGAAAGGCATGTTACCATAAGCCTATTCAAATTTCTTACATTTAGTAACGACTCATTCAGATATTTTATACCTACCAAAGATAAGGTAATCAGAACCCAAGTTGGAATTTGTTTAATCAAGTATTCTAATCCTACTTAATGTTGTTAGAAAAGTTCATTACTGCTAACATTTGACACACACATCTTTACTGGTCAGGGCAACTCTGCCTAATCCATAATATAAAGGATAGTTCTATACCAATTGCAATAGGCCAATTAGGTAGTCGAAAATTGGTCATTTAAGGGAAAAATATTGCCGACACGGTGGAAGCAAACAATATATTAAGAAGAGTAATACTTGAACATGACATGTACGTATAATTTGGAATGTTATTTTCTGTATTTATAATGATATTATAATGGAATAGTTATTTTGAGTATGAGGTTTTTTATTGATTGAAGGTAACATCTATCAGAGGCAATGTAGGACTTTTGCGGTGTGAGCATTTATAGTTCAGTATCGAATTGACATCAACAATAGTTTGTATGCAATTCCAGATGGTGTATATCATACTTGCGTTGCAAATGGAATTTTCAATTGAATTAGATAGAAAATTAACAATTAGTAAGTAGTTAAGAAGATACAAACATTGAGTATGGAGTAAAAGCTCCACATTGTTTAGATACATATTTCAGAAAATACATGAACTTTCTATTGGCTTTTTGTTTCTTTTGTTTGATTTGGGCCGCTCCTTCTGTGTTTTTCTTGGCCCTCTTCCTGTACATCCTTACTGATTTGACTTCGTCATCCACGATAATTGGCGCTTCATCTTCCGCCTGATGTATTTCTTCAGCAATTAAGCTACGTCGGGGGTTTGAGTCATTCATATCAATTCTCACAAGGAAGTCGAATTGCTTGGCTTTACTCAACACCAATTTGCATAGGAGTAACATTCTTCCTTCTTGATAAGATGTAATGAATTGGATATGTTAGTTGGTAAGGTTGCCATAACGGTACACATTACAGTATATAAATATTGCCTTACATTCAGTCAACTCTATACATTAAGTTCATACCTTTACTGAGCTTGATTCTATGTACTCTTACACGCTGCAGCCTAATATATATTTAGCTGCTTCAAAAAGAATGACTCTAGCACGTCGTTCTCCATTGCACACCTCAAAGTCCTAAGCAATACCTGCAAAATAGGGGGCTGTAACTTTCATATAATGTGTTTAGTAATTAGTAAATATGAATCACGTTAAAATAGAGTAGAACCTCATTTCATATTCGACATTCTGACTATTACAATTGTTACAAGCGGCAGTGTCTTTTATAAATCTCACTTTTTTGTGGCACTTTTTGCAAGACGAATACCATGACTCATCTTTATTGAGCATGTCTTCAATTGTTGCTTTGAACTTGTACATACAATCTTGCAAATTGCCAATAGAACATATTTGAGAATACACATTGAACGTACAAATGAATTTATTTTACGGAGAGTTGAAGTATCGGTTAGTATGCACCTCTGAATCAGCGAACAACCCATGGAACTTCTATGGCTCTTCTCATTACCTTAGTAGGTGTTCTTGTAATATCTTTGTTGTCAGCCTTTATGATTTCACGCCTGTATTTGCGATGTGGTTAGTTAACTATATCACCCATTTAGAGTGAGGTTTGTATGGTGTATAATATTGTTAATTTTTTGGTGATATTAATATGTAAGTTTAGAACAATCATAATAGAGAAAATATGTCCTGTTATAGAAATGTTCAGTTACACTTGACAGTTGTGTCAGTTTGGTTAAAGTAACAATGGAGAATATATTTGTAAATTATGTAATGTATCATGCTCAAAGGTCATTTGCTTTTTGGAACATTGGATTGATCAAGATGCTGCTCACAGGAATAGTAGAGATCCCAAATCGGCCTAGTATGACAATAGCATTTTAATGTTTAGAAACAGTGACTATAGGCAGTTTATAGTTGATAAATAGATACAATACACTGTTGATACCTTTATAGATTGAGACTCTAACGTCACATAAGGCAGTATAGGCTTATCATCTTGCAACTTTTCGAGGAATGCACCGTCATTTTCAGCATAATCTCCCCAGAGAGTGACGGTTGTATGCTCCATGCTGGATCAATTGTTAGAAGTGAATAGTCAATACATCATTTTATCTTTATACACATGGTTGAATATGCATCATTGCAACCTACAACTGATTTGTAACAACTGGTTCCCATCTTTTGGAATTTGCATTTTGAATGAGGGGATTCACCGAAACTAAGACGCAAATCAAGTCTGGAAATATATCATGTAAATTAGAGATTAGAATAATGTAATGGGGCATGACAATAACAGCTTAGTTGTGTGGATAGTTACCTAGAATAGCACCATTAGATAGTTTATCAGCATGTTCCAAGTGAGTGAAAACCGCATGCTCAATCTCATGTATGATTGTATTGTCTGTAAAGGTCAATTCAGCTTCTTTGTGCACAGAAGAGTAGTTGGGGTTGACGCTATCTAAGCGCCCTTTGGCAATGTAGTAACTCTTATTTGGCTTCAAGAAGTCCTTCCATGTCTCGATATGCTTATTAAATAGTGTTGCTTGAATCTTGGTCCCCTATTATTAAGCTGCGGAGGGCTGGAATAAGTTCAACAAACATGAACCATTGTAAAATAAGGTAAGTAAAAATGTCAATGTTGTTACCTCTTCATCTACTAATATTATAGTTTGGAAAGTTCCTTCATGTCTTGAATTATTGTAAGGTATTATTGAACCCCTTCGAATAACTAAGACCCGCATCACCCAATCAACAGAGTTTTTTGGTATATTGTTTATCAATACACTTTGTTTTGCTAGTTCTGTTTCAGTCGCCATTTGGGTTGGATCTGGATGAATGCAGGTACCTGGGGAAATGAATGCAACAATGTTAACATTGGGCGTAAATGTGTATGGGAACGATTGATGAGGGCAGCGTGTGGTATGCAACATTTGGCAGAAATGTCATGCAATTAAGACGTTAGCAGTAAGATGTAATTTGCGAGAAACATAAGGTTAGCACCAACATATATATGAACATATGTTAACAATAATAAGATGTAAATATGCCAATCCTAAGGTTTGTAGTATCCCAAATATAGGAATTTTATAGTTGCAACTGGCAGGGAATTATAGATGTACAGGCGAGGCAGTCGTATTGTTGCAGCAAGGGGGAGGAACAAAGCGAATGAATGGATTGTTCTTGTAGCCATTATTCATTGTGGAATGTGTTTCACATTGCGTGCTTGCAGAATGTCGTGAGCAATTATATGGTGCCAAGTAGTCTTGTTCCTGGGAGTTTAAAGTATTAACGGGATAAAATAGAAAAGGGATTCACTTACAACTTGTCTAAAAGCAAGGAAGAGAGCCAGATGATGCGGTTGCAAGTTATCTATGTGCAGGAAAACAAAATTAAAGGGTGAAGGAAACTGATAGATTCATTAAGGCAGTGTTGAGAAGGAGAGGGTGTGTCGTTGCAAACCTGTGCGTTAATCATAATATATGTTCGATGGGGAGAAGCATTTGAGTTCGCGATTTTTATAGTGTGGGAAGCGATGGGTTGCGACTGTTTGATAATTCAGGGCGGACGTGTTTTTTCAATGTCAATGGTTTGGAAGTGGTGACGTTCCGAAATGGTTGTGTATAGATTCAATATGATATTAAATAGATTCAATCCATGAGTTCACTTGGTCATTTCTCTTTCATTAACACATTTAGAGAATGTAACACTACAATGGATTTGCTTGCGAATATGGCTGAACATTGCAAAACAACTACCTTCTTCACCGAGGCCATAAATCTTCCTTCTAAGATTACATCCACCTTGAAGAATGATGTAGTTGGCAAGCCCAATATTAGAATTCGAGTGAAGAAGGGCAACTTCATATTCGACCCTGCTTAAATTTTGTTTGGTTGCTTCTAGTTTTATGAATTTTAGAATTTTTTGGAAGCTTACGTGATGATGAACAATCCTTAGCAAAAAAGCTATATTGAGTTTTTTTTAGTATATCATAATGTATAGTCCATGTATAGTTCATGTATAGCGTATAGTCATTGCATACTCTCGTTTACTTATGGTAAGCTATAGTGTATAATCAATGTATACTTTTTATGACTTTTAGCTAAAAAAAAAAATATAAATAACATATGACTATATTTATTTTATATATTTGAAACTATCCTAAAGAAACTATTAAGCTTACTTAAGTTAAGATAAGAAAAAATAATACCACACTTTTCTAATCAGTCCCTAAAGAAATCTCAATAAATATTCCCATATGTGAATTAGATCATCCACCCATAAAGAAGTTTGGCAAGAAAATGTAACATCTCAATGATGTATAATCATATTCAAAGCAAATGAAAACTAGTAGAAATTGTCTCTCTTTCCAACAGAAGTAAACAGAGAATTGTACATGCACAAATTTTTATAACTTTCTTCCCTAACCTTGAGTAAATATTTATGTTTTTTCCACCCACCACATCACCCCGTCATAGAATCAATAGTGTTTCCACTTATCATGTATAGTTACTCGAACCCTCAAACTACCAAATGGTAGCAAAGTCGCTTAACCACTTGAGCAAGTCTGACTTGTCAACCTTGAGTAAATTAATTTGCTGAAGAAGCTGCGGCTTCAAAGGACTGTTTCCTTACAAGAAGGCAAGTGATTTTAGAGGGCTGAGCATGTGTATTATCAACTGTACACAACACGAAATCGGGTCGATGTAATGCTAAAGCCAATCTTTCCTTTCCTGCATCCAAACAAGAAGCATCTAACAGAACATGCCATGAATTTCTATGAGCTTCTGAGATCCAATGCATTGAATAGCGCGTTTCTTCTACATAAGCAGGATAAGCAAATAGCCCTTTCGGACTATGCTTTGATTTCCTCCGAAAATATTGACTTAGTTGTGATCCTTTGATCCTCAAATCAAGCCATGTTTCTGGTGCTGCAATCACTTTTGAATCTTTAAAAGTAACGAATTCGCGTATACAATCATACTCTTCACCAAGAATTGTCATGTAGTAATTTCCCCTGAAGAAAGGGTAACATTCTCCAATCATCATCATGGCTTCTTTCAATGTAAGTGCAAAAACAACTAAATACTCCTCTTCACTTAGTCCACATTGTTGCAATGCTCGATTACGGACTTGTATTTCTGGGATTGAAATGAAATTCCCTTGGTACGAAGTTTTCTTTGTTAGGATATCTAGCAATCTTGATGGCTCCAATTGGATTTTTCCCAACTCTGAATTACTACTACCAAAAGAAGGCAATGAGGACTCTCTCCTCGGGGATTTTCCCTTTTCATTAGACGTTGATTCTGAGGAATCATCGTCCATACAAAGTGCATAAAGATCGATTTTATCTCCTTCTTCCACAAGTCCATTGCAATATTCAGGGTACTTAGCCAAAACATATTGTTGAACATATTGCATTTCACTTGGTGTAATTGGACCTGACCATCTTAAATCAAGCCCATGGAGTGTTGATATTGCTTCTGCCACCAAATGTGCTGGAATTACAGTATTTGCTTTCTGTTCATTTATCAACAAGTCTTTTTAAATATCATAACATGAGGTGTATTTGATATGACAAAAAAACGTCTTCCAGAATATAACTTATATCAAGTTTGGTTATCAGGAAAAATGACTTCACTCATCTTTAGGTGGAAGTCATTTTCCTTCACAATTATCTCAATTCTCAACTTGACATCACTACTTTAACCAACAAAAACATTGGTATCAAATATCAATATTTAATACTCAAAGATTTCAAAAACCATCAAGTTTGCCAATTTTACTATAAATCTTTAATATATACAATATTTTTTCAAAAAAAGATTTTACACTGTTTCAAGAAAATGTTTTACATAAAACAAGTCATTCCAACCACATCTAAAATATTAAACAGGAAAGAAGACTAGTATTTTCATCAACCATAGGAACAAAATTATGATTAAAATTAGCATATGGATGGAGTGAAATTGAACTTGCCTTAATCACCATGCTGTTTGGTCTGCTGTTAATTGGTGAATTAGGTATAGGAGGTAACAAGGAATATTCTACAACTTCACCATCCTAATCATGAAATTAAAAACTTGATTAGTACAAAATCTTCATAATTAATCAGAAGTTATAGAAGAGGTCATACCTTGTTGTCTTTGTTTAGGCTTAATTGTTCTTGGGCGTCTTTTCCCATGTTGTGATGTTTTTGCACTTCGATTTAAATTATTAAACCAAATAAGCAGGAACTGAAATAGGGAAATTTTTTAGAAAAATAATGGTGCACAAGAACCTAATTAATTTGCACAGACAAATAATTAACGTTAAATATGTTAATAATTAAAGAGGGGACACCAAAGCGCCGACATTAATATAAGTAGGTAAGGCATTTTTCTTCAGAATAAACAAGTAATTCTTCAGGTTTTTTTATTGGAGAAAAGATTAATTTTTCTTTTAGAATTTATGGTACTTATTAAATATGCATTAACATACATTTTTTCATTATAAATTATTTTATCTTAAATTAAAAATATATCAGTCTGCTCTTTTTTGAATAATTTTTTTTTTTTTGAATAGATAAAAAATGGAGTGTCATATAAAATGAGTAGACAGTACTACTATTTTCGATCCAATTGATCTTTTCTACACTTCTGATCTATATGAAAGGAGTATTTTGACCGTGCATTATGCCACGTAGGATGTGTGTGTCTTATTGTTCAATTGTATATAATTTTAAATATTTATGTGCATATTCAAAGTTGGAGAACATATATGCCAACTGAAATCAAGTTTAATGATCGTATTATATCTTTTCTTTTTTATCAAATTAAAGAATGCTCAGAAGACCAATTTAGTAAGATGTTGAAATGACCTTTCAGAAGGTATTTAATTTATATAGTATGATAATATGAAGATTCGTATGTTGTTAATGTATTTAAACCTATTAATAAAGAAAATTATACTATGTAATTAGTCTGTTAAATGTTCAGACAGTGTAACTATTCTCTTACATCGATAACGTAGAAAATAAATTTCAGATGATTTTTAGTTTTCATAAAGTTTATGAATTAATTAGCGAGGGACATAGTTAGTAATAAAGCTTCAACAAATCAACTACAATATATTGTATTGTTAATTAGTTGGCATTTAGTCATTAAATAAATTTAAAAACTGTCATTGAGCTTGATGTTATTGTTTTCTTAATATAATTTCATTCAAGCAGATACATAAACCAATCACAAGTTGACTAAAAGCAATACGGAGAGTGCAACAACTCACTAAATTAATTTGTTAATGACTAATTAACAAAAATATGGAGGAATCAATTGAAAAAATTTAGCATATACTTATTGTTAGAGATAGCGACCCTTAAAGCATTTAAGAACGTTGGCAAGGTATCAAGGTTGTTTGGTCCTACTATGTGAGATCATCTTGAATTGTTCAGTACTAATTCAAATATTCAACCAACAATTCTTTTAGTTATAATAATAGTAGAATTATCCCACCTTTGGTCTCATCTCCAACTTTATTTAATAATTTAAAGTGAAAAGAAAATTTATTTGAAGCAACATATCATCTAGAATGTTCACATTTGACCAAAAATCAATAGTGCAAAGGCATCTTTTCTATGCTCTTATGGGTATTTACATTGCACAAAAGAACAATTAGCCAAGGAGTTCTCCACATATAATATGCAAATGATGATATCTGATTTTTTTTTTGTTAAACTTGTTCATTAAAAAAGATCTAGTGTTTAAAACTTGTTCATTAAAATAGATCTAGTGTTTTATGTAGAGCGAAGTCGAATTGAGACAGTTAATACCTATACACCCATGTGTCCATATTTGATCAGCCAACTTTATTTTCTTTCCTCCAAGGGGTAAGTCATACACACCATCCTCCCCCAACTTCATTTAAGGAATTATACCGTGTATATTATTAATATTATTATTATTTGTATAAGGTGAAATTCAGGCTACACGATAGGACCGGTTTACTTTTGACACGTGAAAGCATGAATTAAGCTAGAACTAGGCAGACAATAGAAACCCCAATCCTGAATCAATATAATGACCTTCCAGGTCATTTATGTGTTTATGCCTTCTTTCCACTATTTAGAGCGTTTCTATAGTGTCCCCAAGTCATTTATGACTTGCTCGGACTTATAGCTCGGTCACCTGATTGTTCGTTTGATTTTTATATGAGTTTTTGTGTTATGGAGCTTTTGAACCTTAAAAGGATGATTTTGATCAAAAGTTCATAAAAATTGCCTCAAAATGCAATTCTAATGGTTCCATCAGCTCTAAAAGAGGTTAGTACAGTATAGTGGCATGGCCGACTCGAGTCCCAAGGCTTTCAGTACCAGTTTGTGCCATTAGGCGTTTTATCTTTTCAGCTTTGGGCCTAAGTTTGACCTTGGTCAACATTCTGAGTAAATGTGCCCGAATGAGAACTCTGCCAGTGTGGTAAGCTCTAAAATGTCGAGTTTTATCTGGAACGACCCTTCGTGCAGAGGCTTCCAAGTTAATTTCGAGCCCCCTTGTAGATTTTGGCTTAAAATAAAGTTTGGGTGTGGGACCCACTTTTTGTCAAGATGATCATGAATAGAGGTTTTGACTGCTCTGTTGAGTCCAAAATTTCAAATTTAATCAGGTTGTGTATCCCATTTGCATACACGGAGTTGTGAATAGATTCTAAGCCCCCGAGCGGAGCTTGGAGGGCTTAACTGAAACTTTTTGGTGCTTGATGCTAGTGCACCCTCTTTTGCAATCCTAGGGTCGCTTTAGCGGGCTAGGCCAGCCAAACGACAACAGTTTTAGCATGCCTAGCTAGCTTGGGATTTGTCTCTTAAGAAGTTATAGCCTTGCTTAAGCGACATCCGATTTAGTGGATAGGGGGACGCTTTAGCAAAGCCCACCCTTTGTGCCCAGTTACTTTTGCGACTGCCTTAAGACTAGCTCGATCAACAATTATTTCATTTATTCCAATTGCAATTTCTCCATCATATTAGCTCCAAATTCAGTGATTCAAAGTCCTATGTGTTTTTTGAGCTTGTGACTACTTAGGTATGTGATCGAGGAGCGTCGAGGAAACTTTGCTGGAGGTAAAATGGTTGTTTTTGGGCCTTCTTTAGCTTAATTCTTGTCCTTTAAGTGTGAACTATTGCATATGTTGATTCTCCCTGGTTCAAGCCCCAAATTGTGTTCCATTTTGTAAAACAAGTTCGAGGAATTGAATTAGACCTTTAGATGGTGCCCTTTTTGGAATTTCTGATGTGGGTCCCACAATTTTTGTTTTGACTCCAATTTGGATCCATCTCTGTTTTATGTAATTTTAGTGTCTAAATGACCATATTAACATTATGATCCTATTTTGATAGCATGACATAGTTTGGAGGTCGTACGAAAAGGAAAATCTCTAGAGATATGATTTGGAGTACACACGGTTGATCTAAAGTAGACTACAACTTCCCTTTCCTTAGATTGAGATGGATTATGTGAAATCATGTTAATTTGAGTGAATTAGGGGTGGGTACCAAGTTGATCATGCTACTTTACTTAGAAACCATGTTTTAGGCTTATATCGGGATTATCGGGAGTAGAAACCTGTTAGTTGTGTTATGTGATCATTCTTACCTTGTTGTTGGCCTTGATTGATTCTATTATTGAATGTTTAAGCTTGTTTGGCCTTAGTCTAGGCTTAGACTAGTGCTTGCCATAGACTTGCAATATTTGGAGCCATTTGACCTTAGTTTTTCCCCAACGTCATTTCAGAGAGTTTACCTCCTTGTAGACTGGAGTAGGAGACTCAAGTCTGATTGAATGAGCCTTAGATTAGGTGTTGACTTAGATTTGATGACCTTCTATCAACACTCCCTCTTTCTACGGCCCTATGTGTTACATTTTAGATTTTGGGCTTCGCTCGGCAACTTGGGACTAGAGTTGGTTCAAGCTTGGAGTATTATATTGATTACCTAAGAGCGTATTCATCCCATATTAGTTCAAGAGGCCTGCCAATAGTGACAAAGCCACAGCCACAAGAAGGACATAGTTCCAACAAGAGTGCCAAGTGATCAAACAATCCATACAAGTGGCGCGTTACACAAGCATCATACCAACACGACCATGCAAAGTGACAAGAGGTAGCTGTGGTATCAAGATCAAATTTCATATATACCAGCCATTACAAGAGTGCAAGTACAAGTTTATACACAAACCTCAATACTTTAGCGTAGCAATAGTCCAATAAACTTCGCAAGCTCAAACCGGAGACCAACCAACGTCTCAAGTTCCTCAACTTGTTCACAAGTCTATACAACCTTAAAACATGCAATTAAATAACTTCTTTAATTCCTAATATCTCAATAATATCGAAATAAAACAGGATTATCATCATAAGTAAGCTCAGCCCACACAGACACAATTCTGTTCTCAAAACAGTGATTCTGGCCAGTTTAGTACCCCATGTTGCAACTTAAATTTGAACAGTAAATCAGCCAAAATAGGTTTTGTAACCTTCATGAAAGTTGTAGATACATCTCTTAAGATTGCAACACAACAAGAATCACTGAAAAATACATTTTTTACAAAAAGATATCATCAATACACTAACAGTGGTTCCTACCGGAATTCTAAACCCGAAATCTGGACAACACTTGTCCTGTGTTACGTCCCATATTTCCCATCTATAAAAGCTAGATTAGACTTTCACATAAACATAAGAGTTGTATATACATGAATCATCTTTCCAAAACATATTTATTCACACAAAACGGAGTTATACATAACGAGATATTCTAAACGTAACACAACCTACTCAGCTACAACAACAGAGAAATCTGGACAGAACTTGTCCTGTGTTGCGTCCCAGTTTTCACATCCATAACAGCTAAATCAGACTTTCACATAAACATAAGAGTTGTAGATACATGAATCAGCTTTCCAAAACATATTTATGTACCCAAAACGGATTTCCAGATCACAAGATATACACAATTTACCAAACACTACCCAGCTCGAAAACAGATTTCAGCACTTACCAAACAAGGCAGTTTGTATCTTGAATTTCAGCCAAAAGACCAAGGTTTTTCTTGTGATTTGGATGAACAAACTGTTAATCCAAGTTTCTAAGGTTTTTTTTCTAGAAAGAACCGAAATTAATCAAAGGGGAGTTAAAATATATTGCCAACAAGTGATAAGCATCACTTTTAAAGCTTTGTGGGCTGCCCAAATAGTGTTGTGGGCTGCCTACAATTCACACATATACACCTATATCTATCTATCCTTCACCTCTTATAAAAAAAATATACATAATTTTAGTTAGATTAGTATGGAAACACCCCCATAAAATCCTTTAAATTACGATCCAATATATACTAAGCAACTAGCACTTATCACAACATTTCAAGTTCCCAACCAGAGAGTCGAACATATTGAAATAGTTTAATAACGGTAAATCAATATAAAAATTCTTATTAACATTTAGGGGTGTTACAACTCTCTCCCCCTTAAAGAAATTTAGTCTCGAAATTTATCTTACGTTAGTCCCGAAACAAGTGCGGATATTGGGTCCTCATATCTTCTTCTTTTTCAGCTTTCTTTTTTGAGTGTGGTTCTCCAAAGTACCTTTACTAAGGGATTTTCTTGTTTCTAAGTTGCTTCACTTCGAGCTTGAATCAAAATAGGTTCTTCATTATACGTCAAGTCAGATTAACCTCAATAGATTCAATGGAAGAACATAAGATGGATCGAGGTATTCTTTCTCGAGCAAGAAACATGGAAGACATTGTGTATCTTGTCTAACTCGTGGCAAAGCCAATTTATATGCAACCGGTCCAACCTTTCAAGTATCTCATGCGGTCCAATAATCGGGGACTAAGCTTCTTTTTTCTGCCAAATCTCATAATCTTTTTCCATGGAGACACCTTTAAAAATACTTTATCTCCCACTTGATATTCAATGTCACGTCTTTTAAGATCGATACGACTTTTGTCTATAGAAATCTTTAGACAATCCTTGATAACTTTTACCTTGTCTTGTTTGTTGCACAAATTTCACCAACTTCTCCAACAAAGAGGGGTCCGACATTTTCTTCCGCACAAAGCTTAGGCATTCTACACTATTATTATAAGCAAATTCTATCAGCCGTGTTGTGCTTGTCCCTCCTCCTCAAACTCTATAAAAGCTCGAAGCATATCCTCCAAAAGATTACCTTTTCTGATCGACTGATGCAATGCGGCGATGAAACGAAGTGCTAAATTTTAGCTTAGTACTAAAATCTAGATGTAAACCGAGATCTGATAGACATAGGGATCCCATGTAGTCTTACAATCTCATTAATGTACAAGTAATCCATCACGATTGCTAAGAAGATCATGATTTCTAAATAAAGTCCATAGTTATTCTTTCTCATTTCCATTCCTAGACTCGATAAGTGTGTGCAACCCAACTAGAGATGTTCTCCTTTACTTGTTGACAAACCAAACATTTAGAAACGAACCATGATAATCTCTCTTCATACCGTTCCACCAATAATTTGCTTTGATGGTTTGTCATCTCTTGTACCCCAGGATGCATTGCATATGATGAGGCATGCTTTCATTCAAAGCTCTCTCTTCAAATTGTCATCATTAGGGACACAAAGTCTATCTTGATAAAATAAGGCACTATCCTCCGATAATGAAAAATCAAGTTTTTCCCGCTTTGAACTTCTGAACTACTTTACAAGTTTTCTCATCCTTTTTTGCTGCTCTTTTCAATGCTCCAAAATAATATTGGCTTTACTTGCAAATGCGATATGGAACCCTTTGAATCAAGTGTCAAACAAACATTTATGGCTCTTAGCTCAAAAAAAGGCAAAGGGCCTCGAGAAATACTACATTAGCTTTACCTAGATGATAATCAATTGTGCGCCATAATCCTTAATGAGTTCAAGCGTACTTTAAGCTCTTGTGAATATATGACATTTCTCTCCATACAAGTAACCGCCATATTTTTAAAGCAAACACTAAAGTTCCAAATCATGAGTAGGATAATTCAATTCATTGGTTTTAATTTTCAGAAGCATAAGAAATAACCTTCGTCTTGCATCAAAACACATAGAGGTGCGAGAAGGATTTGAGGAGTTTCAAAAGCTTTCGGCATTTGTCATTCCAAGTAAACTTCTCCTTTCATGCATAGCTAGTCAATGGAGATGCGATAATAGAAAAGATCTTACTAGGATCCAAACTTCCAAAATTCACACTTGGAAAGTTTAGCATAAAGTTCTTTCTCTTTCAAAATTTGCAAAATAATCGGAGGTGTTTATCATGATATTCTCTACTTCGGAAAATATTAAAATATCTTCTTTAAAAAACAACAACAAACTGATCAATATAAGGATTGAATACTCATTCATTAGATCCATGAATACCGCGAGAGCATTTGTCAACCCGAATGGCATCACCAAAAATTCATAATGACCATGACGAGTTCTAAAAGTAGTTTTAGGAATATCCTTCTCTAACACGTAGTTGGTGATCTTAAATCAATCTTCGAGAATACTTTAGCACTCTTGATTGGTCAAATAAATCATCGATCCTTGGTAGTGGATATTTATTCTTGATCATCTTTCTTCTCCTTCAAGAAATTCTTGCAATTGAGATTTCAGCCATTCTATAGGAGTAATAGAAAAAGATTATCTGGGAAGACACCCATGAATCAACTATGTGAGCAAGGTATGCCTCACAACTCGACGCATCAATTTTCTTGCCAAGGCTGCCGAGATAATACTAGTTGTCAATGATCTTTCACCTTGTACAATGATGTGTGAAAATGTAGGATCTTTAAAAGTCACCTACTTAGACCTACAATCTACAACTGCATGATATTTATAAAGCCAATCCATCCCAATAATAACATCAAAATCCTTGAAGGGCATTTCAATCAAATCAGCAGAGAAGACTAAATTTTGAATCATGAAGGGACAATCTTGATAAACTCATCAAAATCAAGTCTCATGATTTCACATTTAAGAGCAAGTGATGAACAAAGATAAGAATGTGTAGAATCGGGATCAAACAATGTAAACAACCGTCTTCCTTTCATTCTTGTCCTCCTCCCGCCATAGCATAAGTGCGTGTGTGCGAAAGAGTCGTGATCCTAGCTTTTTTTTTTCCACTTGCACATTTGCTGTGTATTTTTACTTTCACAGGGGAACACGACACTGCCTCCGCCATAATTTGGAGTAATTTATGAAAATTTTAGAACTGCTTGATTTGCTTTTCTTTTGGGTGGCTGTGCTACTACACGACATCAAAATCATCATCTTTTCCTTTTGGATGGACCTCAATCAGATCAAACTTTCAGAATTTGAATCATTTAAACCATCTTCAAATTTTCTATACTTGTCTTTTTTACCTTCTACTATAAACGAGATGAGAGAAGAAGAAACTGTTGATACTCGGGCATATACATGCCTCTCGTTGCCTTATTCAAAAACTCTTTTCTCTTTGCATCACAATAACATACTTCATACAAAATTCTAAGAAAATCATCTCAAGTAAGAATATCAATGCCTTTCAAATTTACTCCACCCATTTTTCTCATTTTCTCAAAATTCTTGGAAGAAACAAGTTGAGAACTTGTTGGTTGGTTGGTTTGAGCTGCTTGACGGTTTTATTATTGGACTATGCTACACTAAAGTAGAGAGGTTTGTGTATAAACTTGTACTTGCACTCTGTAATGGCTGGTATATATGAAATTTGATCTTGATACCACACTCTCCTCACACTGCGTACGCATGGTATGTATGATGCTTGCTTTGCCCACTTGTATATGGATTGTTTGATCACTTGGCACTCTTGTTGGGACTATGTCTCTTGATGAGGATCATTTGCCATCTGACTCTGGATTTTGTAGTTCGTCTTGGGAATGGAAGTTATCCATATTAACTAGAAAGCCATTTTTTTAGAATTGGTTTTTTTCTGTCTTCTACAGGCTTGGTCCTTTGCTTGATGGCGATGACCCCTCTTGATACTGCTTTGCTTTGCGTGTGTGCGACATGAAGTATATATGGGCGAGAGCCTTGCTTGAAATTCTTGGAAAAGATTTATTTATTATGTTTCAAGTATATTGCTCATTGACTTGAAAAGGTGGCTTGATGAATTTGTTAGATAGTAGTTGTTTCTAGGGGCTGGATCGAGAGAGTGATGAAAGATGGCCATGGGAGATGAAAATTTTGAGAACTTTATACATTTTACTTACGATCTATATGATATGATATATTATCAGATTTTTAAGCCTAAAACGGATCATGTCCATGGGTTGTAATTTAAGTAATGATCATATAAGCATGAACCCAACTAGTTATATGGTAAATGGAAGGGGGTCGCTACAGGGTCATCCACCACTAGTCATACATATCAAGGAAGGCAACTCAAGCAACAATCCAAGCTAATCTATCATCACAACAAGTAAATCTCAACTTAAAACATACTTACAATACTTCCTTGAAGTAACCTTGTTTCATCATTACTTTGCTAATTTGATTGGGGACTAGTCCCTCCTTAGCTATTTCTACTATCCATGGAAGAGTACTACTTTACTAATCCAAGCTAAGTCATTCTCCATGAATGGCTACTATTTACCAATTCAAGGCTACCAAGGAAAAACACCTCATTATGCTCGACCAAGCTATCATGGAAATCACCTCATTATGCAAGTCCAAGCTATCCAAGGAAGGGTACTATTTCTCAATCCAAGCTACCAATGAAATGGTTTGGCCTTACCAAGTCAAGCTACCATGCAAGCATCTTATCATGCTAGTTCAAGCTAACCATTGGAAGGGTACTATTGCTCAATCCAAGCTATCTATGAGATCTACTAACTCAAGCTACCATTAAATGGTCTTGTCTTACCAAGTCAAGCTATCATGAAGGGATCTCATATCACTAATTCAAGCTACCATGGATAAAGCATCTCATTATGCTAACCCAAGCTAAGTCTTATCTATCATAGTTAACAAATGCTTTGATTCATTTTAGGTGAGCAAGCCTTTCAACCTAGAATCATTCTATATGAGAAAACCTTTCACATTTATAGCGTATATCATGTGGGTAAATCCTTCCACAACAATTCTATCTATTAATCAACATTCATCATATAAGTTTTACTCTAAAAGCCCTACTAATCATAACTCATCATACATGCCTTAGTGTCAAGACAATTCTAATCTCAAAGCCTACAAGTCATAATTCATCATATATACTTTGATCTCAATCAATTCATGTCTATATTCTTTACTCTTAAGCAATTCATGTTTATATGCTTCAATCTCAAGCAATTCATGTCTATATTCTTTACTCTCAAGCAATCTATAATGTATCTCATTAATCCTAGAAGAATACATCTCAATTTTCCCTTTCATGGAGTAAAACCCATATATATCAATTTCATCTTAGAATCATGGGTTAGGAATGAGTACATGTAAATTCATCCTAAAAACATGTAATTCTATCAATTAAATCATAAACAATCATAATCTACTTAGTTGGATCAAAACCCATAACATTAGAAGAAACCCTAACTAGAATTGAGGAATTCTTCTTCTAAATTGGTAACAACTCGGAAATTAGTAGGCTAAACTAGAGCTTAACGTGAGGGTTAGAGTCATGAATGTAACTCCCCGTACTTAAAATAGAGGGTTTCGTGTTAGAACGTCAAGGTACTACCCCTCAAGGACCAACCATGGGTCCTTGAGGAGGACCCCCTAGAAAGCTGCCTGGGCAGTGACTAACGGAAGCACCTACACCCTGTTAGTCAGTCCATGCCCTGTGGGTGGAGGGTCATGGTTCAAGCCCCAGGTTTCTAACTCCCAGTAACCAAACCACACTTGACCAGGACAGTCCGTGGTTTCATCCACGGCCCGTCATTGTGGTCTCGTGGATGGTGACTTAGGAGCAATTTTGGTGGTCAAGCTTAAGGGTATTTTGGGATTTTCCAGTTTTAATTAATATTAAGTGATGTCGTTTTAGCCTAATTTTGACCACCTATGTAAGGATTTAAGACCACTAAATTAAGTCAAGCATCTCATTATTTCTAAAACCCAAATCAATTCCCAAACTTCATCCTCACCAAAAAAAATTCTCTCTAGAAAACTCAAAGAAGAAGTAGAAGGAAGTTAGAGCTAGGGTTGACAAAGGTAGGGTCTTCACATAAAATTCATAGGGCTTTGTGATCAAGGTATGGTAGTCCTTCATCCATGGATAGCTTTCATCCATGGAGTCCCTTCAAAATTCCAATTTTAAAGATAGAAATCCCTAAAAGCTAGAGTTTGATTCCAAAGTCATGGTTCCTTTCAAAAACAATTATAAGGCTTGAATAACTTTATATTATGTATTAATTGATGATTTATTATGGTTTTTATGTTGAAATCCCCAAGAACCCATGAAATCCCTATATTTCCCAATTATGATCTTGTGATGTGGGTTTGTTGATGAAAAAAGAATGTTATGGGGTTATGCATGTAGTGATTGGGTTACTAAAATTATGTTGATATACATGTCTAATGTAGTGAATTCTATATGTGTTGATTTGATATGAGCTTTGACCCATGAAAGGGAAACCTATGATATTATGCATGTTTTATAAAGTCTATATATATGTTTTAAGAACACTTTGAGAGTGAAGTGTCTATGATTATGATCTAGTTGTTGTGTTGTTGAAACGGTGTTCTCATATACACACTTATGAATGAATATGATATGATGTGAAAGGTTTTCTCACAATATGATGATTATAGGGTTGAAAGGCTTTCTCACCTATTGAATCTATATGTAGACATGGACGGTGAAAGGTTATTCTCATGCATGATCTAATGAGCTATCTTAATGAATCAAGTTATGACTTAATATGTATTTCGTGGGAATTAATTCTTAGCACCGAGTGGATATTGTATATGAGATGGAAGCTTTTACACTAATTGAGTCCGGGTTCCCAAAGTATGTCTCATGAGATGGAGACCTTTTACCTTAGTTGAGTTTGGGTTTCTAGTAGCAATCTCCTTATCCCATAAACTACGTGCCCCCATAGGTTACTTAGCTAATGGATCTACCTAAGCTAAGAGTATAGTTTTACCTTAGGCAAGTAGGACAACTCTTTTCGGTGTGGGTAACACTGGGGGAGCATGTATAACTCACATGATTTCATGTCGGTTAAGGCTTATTCCCACAACAACAAGAACAAGAATATAAATATGAATTATGGCCTAAAGAGGTTTACTTAGCATGAGTGAGATTTATGGGGTCTTATCCATGCATTACACAAGTCTGCTTTGAGGGTATTTATGAAGTATTTCTCATGATATATGTTTATGACCAATACTTTTCCACTAATCTTCATGATGATGTTTAAACTTGGTAAATAGCATGCTTTCAAATAAAATGTTCCTTTTAGCATGATTTCAATATTTTTATGTGTGGCTATCATACTTAGTACATTTTCATAATAACGCCTACTTTTCCTACATTTTCCCCAAGTGTAGGGTCCGATTCTCGAGGTGATCATTCTAGTGGATAGTGCTTGGACCTTGCTATCTTCCAAGCTTGTTGGTAAGTCTTCATGGTTCGAGGACAACTATTTCTCATGATGCAGTTTCCTTTATTGTATTTCCCTTTTTGGACATGTTGTATGGGCTTGGCCCTATTTCATTCAAAGATTGTAATAGATGGCTATATTGAGACTAAGTGTCTAGACTTCCACTTTCCTTTATGAAAATTTTAGACTTGAATTGTGTTTTTACTCTTATTGTTCTATTGCTTATGTTATGAGGACTAAGTGGCTTTCATGGAGTTCTTGGGGGTTCTATATGCCATGTTACATCTAGGGGGAACCCTTGGGTCTTGACAAAATTGGGAAAATCATAGGGGCTCCATGGATGAAAGGATTCCATGGATGAAAATCTATAATACCTTAACAACAAAGCCCACAAATTCTTGAGGAATGGAGACTTGAGCATGATCCTAACTCCAACTCTTTCTTCTTCTTCAAGTTCTATAGAGAGAAATATTTGAGAGAAGAACTTGGGTTTTCTTTTGGGGGTTTTGGAAATAATGACTTGAATGGTGAGTTTAAAGGGTTAAAACCACTTATATAGGTGTACTAGGCTTGGGAAATACGACATGGCTTTATTCTAATTAAAATCGAAATGGCATATTTAACCCTACACTTAATAGTGGACTGCCCACCTTCACGAGGGGCTCCACGAGCCATGGTCCCTCTCGTGGTCATTAACCAATGGCTTGGAAACCACTCCCCTAACCCCTAAAAACTAAATCACCACCACGACCCCTCCCACAACCCGTCAAGGCCTTTACGATCCGTGAAGTGGCTCGTGTGGAGGACACTAACTTGGGGTAGTGTAGCCTAACTACTGGCTTGCCTTCCATGGGCCTTACCATGTGTCGTGGTCCTCACCACGAGCCTTAAAGGTAGTCGTGGGAAGGTAGGCAGTGCTTAAGGAAGGTTGGGCTGTCTTAACCCCCTTCCTTAGCTCTTGCCCTGTTCCTTGGATCTTGCCCTCTCATTTAGCCCTAGTTTAGCCTACTAAATTCCGAGGTGTTACACTATCTATGGTTTAAGGTTTAGGTTCTACACCTCTTAGCTTTGGGCGACTCTTATCTATTACGTGCCTTCTCCGACTCTAGACTCATCATGACTTATTCTTAGTAGATTTAGATATTTTATGTACCATTACACTTATGGGTGTTTGTTCAAGTTTTTACTTAAATTGCGTATGAATGTACCTTCTTTTCTTATGTGGTATAATTAAGTTTAGTTAGATGTAGTTGTGGTTTTGTTGGATGGTTAATTGGTCACATTTTATTCATGAAATGACTTGGTTTCTTTTCTATCTTAGTACACACGCATGCATTTCTTTAAATATTGCCTTAACTTTTGTTGTGACTATATTCTATCATACCTTATGTCTTGATGGGACTGACATCTCGATCACCTAGTTGTTTGTATGGTTTTTACGTAAGTTTCCATGTTTTGGAGCCTTTAAAACTTGAATGATTGACTTCAGTCAAAAGTTTAGGAAAAAGTCCTTAGAATGCAATTTTGACAATTCTATAAGCTTTGAACATTTAAAGCAGACCCCAATTCTTCTAGGATCATTTAAAGAAATCTTGTGTCTTATGGCTTAAAATGGAATTTGGATGTGAGACCCATTTTTCATCGAGAATATCTTGATTGGAAGTTTTGACATCTACGTTGAGTCTGGACTACATAATTTGGTTGGGTAAAATATCTTGTTTACATGCATGGGGTTCCGAATGAATCTCGATCATACCGTCGGGGGTTCCCATCTTTGCAGAAACTAACTAATGTGCATCAGCTGGTGCATCCCACCACTCCTCTTTGCGTTTGTGTGCCTCAGGCCACATTTGTGGTGACCAGTGTCCTGGTCTTCGTGTTCGTGAGGCTTGTGCCACATTTTCGGAGGCCTTATGTGTTGGAGATCGCGTTCACAGGCCTTGTGCCACCATCACATAGGCAAATGAGTTGACTTTGTGATTGCAGGCTAGGTGCCACAATATTTATGCATTAGGGATAGACCTTCCACGATATGAAAGGAGTAGTCACGAATTCAACATAGCTTAGCATATTTATTTGGTAATTCCTTAAGTTAGGGTCTTCTGTTTGAGGTGATTCAAGTTGCGTTATGTCAGGTTTCAGTGAGATTATACTTTGGGCTCATCTGAAGAGTGTGGAGGATGAATTTTCAAGGTAAATTTCCATCCTGAATGACTGCCCAAGATTCTTTAAATGGTGTCTTACTTTGTTTTGTCGCGAGTTGTTTTTTGAGCTTAGATTGTGCCCAATTTTAGGGCACAAGTTCAATAAGCTATTTAGGTACAATTGTCGGAGTCAATTTCGAGATTCCTAGAGTGGGTTCCATAATTTTATTTTTTACTCGATTTTGGATTCGCCTCCAATTGTTGTGATTTTAATCTCTAAATGTATGTATTGTTGTTGTGATCTTGTTTTTGGAAGCGAGGCAGTGATCGGAGGCCGTTCAAAAGGGCAAAACTCCAAAATTGTGAAATTGTGATTTTCGAGCGCGTGCAGTTTGCATTGAGGTAGACTATAGTTACCTGTTGTTTAGATTGAGCTTGTAAATGTAAATTCAGCTGGTCTTAGGGAGGGGTTGGTAATTGCACCATGCTTAAATATTAGAAATCATGTCTTAGGTATATTTCAAGAAATTTTGGGAATTCTAGCATGTCTAATCTTGTTATGTGATTGTCTTGCATTGTAGTCTTCATATTATTGTTGTTCATGTTATATTGGTAGCTTGTATTTGGACTTAGCCAAGGTTTAGGCTAGTGATTTATTTAGACTATTATTTTGGAGCCGATGGGCCTTAGAAATGCTCTGACGTCGCTTTAGATAACTTAGCTCTTTGTAAATTGATATAGCAGACTTGAGTCAGATAGTATCATCCTTATTTAGGTGCCACTTCAACTCATCTGACCTTTCATCTATAATTCCCTATTGCGATTTGACTCGAGTGTGTTTGTTGGTGTTTTCGATTCTTTATTAGCTATTTGGGGTCGGGTCTTGGATTTAGAGCTTTAGTGGGTCCCTAGCAACTCTAGGATGGTTTTACTATACAATATGGACCGGTTTGAGATAGTTGAGGATTTTGGGATATCCAAAGATCTTATTCCATGGTTTGAGGTCTGTCTGTATACTTAAGATCCTGAATTTGAGACCCATGTGTACTTTCTTTAGCCACGGTTTGAGGCCCTAGCATATCACTAAGCCATGGTTTGAGGCTTAACACACCTCTGTTAGGCTCGGTTCAAATTTGAAGAGACACCTCTATTTGCTAGGTTCGAGGCCTAACTTGGTGTTTCTATCGGGTTTTGGGTTTCCTTTACTATATTTCAAGCCCATGGTTGTGTCAGTTCTGGTATTAAATCCTTAGGTTCACCGGTGTTGCCTAAATAAAGCTAATGTCTAGTAGAGTTCTGTGGATTGGTACATAGACGTACGTATTCTATCTTCAGGAGGCTATAATGCATCTTTACGAAAATTTTCTCTTTTATTTTGTTATAATGTGTCGCTTGTCTTATTTGGTTTCTGAAGTCTTACTTGTTTCACTATTTCGCAAGATGGGTCGCACAGGCAACTTAACAGTCGGGATGATGCACTAGAGTGCATAGGTAGAGCCCTAACTGGGGGCAGAGGAAGATCTCGAGGTCGTGCGAGGGCTGCAACACTATATCGAGATAGACATAGGACTCCGAAGCTGGTGGCAATTCCTAAGACAACTCTCATTCCTTCATAACAGGTGGGGCCGAGACCAACCCAACCACCACCTAAACTAACTATGGCTCCAGATCTTCAAAAGATAATCACTTAGCTATTAGTCGTGCTAAGGGGCATGCAACAGGCCATAGGTCCAGCTATGTCAACACCATAAGATCATCCTGCACCAGCGGCTCCACAGGTTGAGGTGTCATAAGCACCCGTCGCTGCCCAACTAATTATTATAGTTGGAGTTATGCCATTAGAAGAACATGTTTTTTAGTATAGACCAGTTGAGTTACCACTAATGTCATGGACTTAGTTTTCTGAGGCATTCTTTGCTAGATTTAACTACTGAGCGTCATAGATCGATTCCCGAATTAGTTCTCCAGGTTGGAGCAGGGCTCCATGACCATATCTGAGTTTGAGGCCTAATTTCATGAGATCTCTAGGCATACTACCATGATATTACCTACTAAGCAGGAAAGGGTTTGTTGTTTTGTCCATGGTTTGATATTGCAGCTGTGAATTAAGAGTAAGTCTATAGCTTCAGTGGCGAGATCATTTTTGGATATGGTGGATCATGCTCGTACTATGGAAGAGCTCCGTTTCGAGGCCCAATTGGGCAGCAATAAGAGGGCTCTTCATTAAGGCAAGTACAATGGGTCCCATTCTAGGGTAAGGACTCATATGATAGGCCTCACTAGTGATATCTGCAGGGTTAGTCTAACTGGTCTATTCAGACGACATATTAGGATTCAAAGGGCGATTAGTACAATTAAGGTGGTTCTGGTGCTTATCCAAGTTTCAGGGGTTCACATTCAACTTCTCCAGATATTTTAGATTCTTGAACTTCTTGATAAAGAATGAAGATTTTCTAGAGGGTGTTTGAGAAAATTGTGTTGGTGATGATGAAACAAATATTCTTATTAAGTTGAATTAAAAGATGAAGAAAACAAAATCTCCCATCTCCTCTTAAAGTGGAAACTATTTTGGGGCACGAGAAGAAATGAAATAGGATTTACATCATAAAGAAGAGTACATGAAATAAAAATATGGATTAATTGATTTTTTTTAAGATGACGACTATTGTTCATCCTGTATTCATAAGATACTTAGAACAACAACTTTGAATAACTTGGTAAGAAATAACAAAGTTTAAAGAGTATTTTCAAAACTAGAAACTTAAAACCAGTAGAGAAAATAGAATCTGAAACAGATTAGAAATAACATACCAAATATTTTTCTAAAAGAAGAAAATCAAGCTCACTGAATGCACTGGGTGTCCTTTATGAAAATATTCCACTCAACTATCAGAGGTTAATTGAATATCCTCCCAGGATAGAACGATCTTACTCACCGGTTTATTGGTACCTAAACCATGGTGTTAGTGAATCACTCAATGGTAGTAACGTACAATAATACGAGATTTAGCAATAGAAGAAGAAGTCCAAAAATTCCTTTTTTTTTTTTAAATGAGAGAAAATTCCTCTATTTATAGGCAACAAAGAGTAGTGTGAACATATGCTTACACGCCTTATCGTAAAGGTCACACTGCTTTGGAAAAGTCACAACTCTTTGTAAAGATCACAACATTTCATAAAAGTCACAACTTTCTATGAAAGTCTAACTCTTCATAAAAGTCACAACTTTTCATCACAACTCTTTATAAAACCAAAAAATCCCCCACATGAATGGGAAACGACTCTAAGACAAAGAAACAAACAAGTATGTACTTTAAAAGTGAGAATTTATTGCATCTAGATAAGTAGGTTTCCTTTTGAACTTTCTGTAGTGAACATATCTCGGATCTACTCGGTAAATTGGTAGATTTGATATATTTGAACCATCGAGCTTTGGTGTATACCTAGACAACCACAAGTCACACAATCAATCCTTTATCCTCTATGGTTCTCACGGTTGTGTTCATTTCAACCATGAACACCTCATAGTTTCATGAGTGTATAAAGAAATGAGCTTTTACAATTATCTTCTTTGAAGCGACTTACACTTCACACTCACATAATTTATTTCTAACTGTGTCATCGCTTAGATACAATATTTGATCAAATCTACAAAACTTACAAAATCATTAGAAAACTTTAAGCTTTATTAACTTGTTAAAGAGCCTTAATATTTTATCCTTGTTCCTAAACATTGTCTTCATCATGATAATGAATTGATTTTTTTGAAAATGCCGAACCGTTAGTCACAACTTTATTTTATCTTCTTGAACCTAGCTCTTCGGATCTCGAGTCTACTAGGTAGAGTTACCGCCATGATGAATCATCCTAAGCCTTAAACTCATCTCCTTAGATGATCTTTCAACTGCCTCTATATCTAGTCCATTTGTTAGTGGATCCGACACATTATCTCTAGGCTTTACATAGTCAATCGTAATAATTTGACTAGAAAGAGTTGTCTTATGGTATTAAGTCTTTGTCGTATGTGATGAGATTTTTTGTTGTACATGACACTCCCTGCCCTACCTATTTCTGCTTGACTATCACAACGTATGCATATAGGTCCCACAGGTTTGGGCTAGATGATTGTAGAGCCCATCAACCTTATCTAAGGTATTAAATTTAGATTCCATTGTAGAGCGAGTGATACTTGTATTTTTAGATGATTTCCAAGAGAATGCTCCTCCACTAAAAGTATATATAAATCCACTTGTGGATTTTACTTTACTTTACTAGTAGCATTACAACTACTAGTTTTGAATTCTCTATATAGTTTCAGAGTCTCTTACAAAGGTCATGTCTTGTAGAACACAACATAACATAATGACACAATAATCAAGAGATGTTTGTTTTAAACCTCCCCATTTTTTCTTCTTACTAGGTCAATGGACTATGGGAACTCTACAAGGGTCCTATGGCCCTAACTTTCCATAACGACTAGATAGGTTGTTACAAGAACATAATCTTATGACCCCAACTTTATCTAGCTATCAAAATAAACATTAGAGTGTTCTTATCTAGGTTCCCACCAAATCTCCTGATCAATACATTCATCGGTCTCCAATATATATTTTCAACGATATGACCTCCTTTCAACTCTACCTTCATGTGAGACTTTGATTAGTCCTTCATATTCGATATGAATATATAAAATATGTTGATTAGTCTTCATACATAGCATGTGAATGATATTTGCTGAGATAATGAAGCTTGTATAAATAACTTGTGAATAATTTATTATGTGCACTTATGATTTATACTATATTTGTTTTCCTCAGGGATAACTTAGTAGGAGCATATTGAGATATGAGATACAATGAAATGATAAGAATATATATAATGTTCTGATGATGAGTGGTTCGAGTCTGATGTGACCTTAATGAAGAGCAGTTGTGTGCCATATCTAGTACCGTACTAGTACAAGTGATTAATCGGGCACTACGCCAATATGGTGCATGGATATCCCAGGTCTTATGTAGTACATGACTATATGAGTAAGATTAAAGACGCTTTATCATACATGTATCTATACTGTGTGAGTGACTGGTGAGACATCAGCCATATAATTATGATATCAGTGTGGATTCCTTATTGTGTGTGACTGCTTATTGTTGCAGTATTTTTTATGATGATTATCTCTGTAGTGGTGAGTTATATTTCCATTGGCAAACGATATTGATATGTTTGGAGTGAGACCATTTATTTCTACACATATGATTGATGATTTCTTGATTGTGGGACTTTTGTTGACTGTGAAGCGAACATTACTTCTTATTTTATGGATTGTGTTTATATATTTGTTACTAGTCTGAATCGTCATATGATACCTACTAGTACATTCTAATTGTACTGATTTTACTACTGCACTTTCTTTTGAGTGTATATTGTGATCCAGAGATGTCTATGTAGTCCCACATCTAGCGTAATTACATTCAAATCTGAGGGTGAGCTACTTTCGTCAAGGCAACCACATATTTTCTAATGATAGATGTATTTCCTTTTAAGACATTGACCTAGTTTATTAGTTTTTGTTACTCTTAGACATTTGATGGTTAGAGTTCTAGTGTGATGACTTTCATATTGGGAATGCAATTTTTTATGGTTGATACTTTATTTCTTGTCTTAATGCTTCACTTTATGATTAAGATTTAGTATTAGCATACATTAGTTGGTAAGATTAAGTTCACCCACTAAGGAGGTTATTGTGGGTACCAATAACGACAATCTAAGTCATGACAAGATTGATATTAGAGTCCTAGGTTAGTTGATCTCGTTATACTAGAACATGTCTAGTAGAGTCTTATGAAATTATACTGAGATGTTTGTATGTCTATTCGAGAGGATACAAGACACCAGGAAAAGCTCACTTCCTTCTTTCCTTCACTTTATTACTTGATTTGAATAGGTATCTAGTGATAAAATTGGAATCTAACTCTTTCACTCTTTTTTGTCGAATATAGTAAGGGCACGTTCAAGAGAAGGTAGAGCAAAGGTACCCAAGCAAATTGCTACTGTTGTGACTGTCACACCCTTTTTTTCGACACGGAAGTGATGGTATTGATTAGAGATTATTTTTATTTATTTCAAAGTCGCCACTTGGAATTGAGTTATGGTGTTCCAAGTCAACTTTTTTTTTTAATCCCTAATCAAAGGAAATGACTCTTTATTATGGTCTGCGAACTAGAAATTTGGGTAAAGAATTCTGTTGACCGAGGGGAAGGTATTAAGCATCACTCGAATCCCGTTGTTCTAGTACGGTCGCTTTTATTGACTTATACTTATTTAAACTATTTTTGGATATATTATTTTTAGGCCATGACTTGTTCGCATTTTTATTGTTGAACTTTTATTTGGTCTCAACCTAGATGCGTAACCGCATTCTTGGTTTTGATTATTAATAGCTTCGAAGAGTAACTGCTTTATTCTCTCAAGTGTGTTACCTAATATTCTCTGCCTCACATCTTGATTTTAATTAAATAAAATATTTGTTAGAATAATTTTACCAAGGTGTATCACCACATCCTTGAAATTTTTTAAATGTTTCAAAAAAAATGTGTAACTACATTCTTAATTGAAACAATTTTCTTTTTAATGTGTCTAAAATTATGTCTAACGTTAAAAGAAAACATTTATTCCTTATAAAGGCAAAATCAAATAAAGTAAAATAAATCTACACTTCTAGAATACAATATGAAATTTTGGATTATTTCTATATATTTTTTTTTTTATTACTTCACAAGTTAACGTCAAAATTAGCACACACTTTTTAATCCAACAAAATAATAAAGAATTGTAAAATATTTCTTATTTTTGGTTTGATAAAATAAAAATGACTATAATTTATTTACTTATTTTAGCCTAACAATTCCTAGTTTATCATTATTATCTAAATCAAGGCAAGAACAACGCCATGACCATTCATTCTTAAGAGGACACAACTAACGAATAAAAATAAATAAATAAAAAATAATAATCGATTAAAGCTATCTTTATTCATGAAATAGAGATATAACAACTAACAAATTAATCGTTTCAATCAAATTAATGAATAAAACAAAATATAAGAAAACTTGTCATAAAATTACATCAAATTCTATAAATAAATTAAAGAGATAAGGAAAAGTTGAATACCGCAAAATCTTGACCGAACCTCGACCAAGTTTTTGTAGTGTTGTGTGTGTATTGTTTCTTCTTTTTCTTTTTATGTTCCGTCCGTATCAGTGTGTTCTCTGTGAGTATATAGGAGTGTGTAGAGGGGTTGGGTGTTGAGGGTAGTGGTGAAGTGGGGTCGTGTGTGAGGGAGTGTGGCGTGTAGTTGCTGATGTATGGTAGGAAATGGCGAGGGAGGTGGGGTAGTGTAGATTAGTAATTATTTTTATTTAAATTATATATAGAATATCAAAATATTAACTCATTATCTTGAACTAATAAAATATAAGAAGATTTAAATAATTAATTTATAAATGTAATTAAGAAATACTAGCTTACTTATTAAAATTAAAATTATAGTTTTCAATCTTTGAAAATAAACTCACTAAAATAAGACAAAATAAAAATACCTAACTTGACATAAAAGAAATATTTAAGGAATAAAAATAGTATAAAATTTTATGTTCGGTCAAAACTTACGTGTTTATAGTTTGCCCCTCTTTGACTGGAAACATGAAGAGTTTTCAAACAAAGAAGTAGATAACATGACAAATTTTGACTGGACTTGTATTAAGGAAAAAATTGTGCGATCGATTCTTGATTTTGGGCATCCTACATTTGTCGGATTATAAGGAAATCAGGTCACGTGTAGCTCAAGGAGATGAGGCGATGAGTTTGAAGTTAAGTGAGGTTCCATCGAGGCTCCAGGTCGCGGCTCTTATCCTTACATAAAAAAAATGAAAGCTAATAGTCAAAAGGAAAATAAAGTACAAGTTCCTATTTATGCAACTTCTCTTGAGTCTACACTTGAGTCTTGACTTTGAGATATCACCTTGAATTTTGGTGAGTATCTTGATCTTGAATGGAATTTGATGCTTAATTTGCCACTTTGAGTGAGCTTTTGGCACTCTTCAAAATGACAATTTGAAAATGTTCTTGAATGCCAGCTTATTTTGTTGATCAGTAGCTGAATAGAAGCAGGTGGTCAGGTTGCTACATGCATTAAAGAAGTTGATTCTTGCTATCATGAGGATTGATCATTCAGAAAAGAGTTGAAACTTTGTTCTTGAATTTCAAATCCATGTTTCGCTTGAAGAAACCTGAAAAACATCACAAACAAAAGAAATAAACAAAAATTTTGCCCTAGTTTTTACTGGAAAATTTTTGTGAGTTATTAGCAAATGTGAATTAAAAAAAAATGACTAGGAAGTGCTTATCCTAGGAGAAAATAAAAATTAACTGTCTCAGACTAGGAATTTTTTATCCTAGGAGAAAACAAAAATAACGTCTCATACTAGGAAGTGTTTATCCTAGGAGAAAATAACAAATAACGATCTCAGACTAGGAAGTGTTTATCCTAGGAGAAAATAAAAAAAATAACAGAGTCAAATTAGGAAGTGTTTATCCTATAAAAAATAAAAAAATAATGGTATCAGACTAGGAAGTGTTTATCCTAGGAGAAAATGAAAAATAACAGTCTCAGACTAGAAAGTGTTTATCATAGGAGAAAATAAAAATAGCGTCTCAGACTATGAAGTGTTTATCCTAGGAGAAAATAAAAAATAACGCCTCAAACTAGGAAGTGTTTATCCTAGGAGAAAATAAAAAATAAAGGTCTCAGACTAGGAAATGTTTATCCTAGGAGAAAATAACTAAATCCCTAGGAGGGTCCTGCTAATCCTATTATATAGGAGGGTCCTGCTAATCCCATTATGTAGGAGGGTCCCGCTAATCTAAATCTCATTGTCTAGGAGGGTTCTGCTATACTAATTCCCATTGTCTAGGAAGGTCCTGCTACACTAAATCTCATTGTCAATGAGGGTTCTGCTATACTAATTCTCATTCTCCATGAGGGTCCTACTACACTAATTCCCATGGTCCAGGAGGGTCCTGCTAAATTTAATCTCATTATGTAGGAGGGTCCTGCTAATTTAAATCCCATTGTCCAGGTGGGTCTTGCTATACTAATTCCCATTGTCTAGGAGGGTCCTGCTACACTAAATTTCATTATCCAGGAGAGTCCTACTATACTAATTCCATTATGTATGAGGGTCCTGCTAAGCTAAATCACATTATGTAGGAGAGTCCTGCTTAGCTAAATCTCATTATGTAGGAGAGTTCTGCTAAGCTAAATCTCATTATATAGGGGGGGTCCTGTTAATCTCATTATGTAAGAGGGTCCTGCTAAACTAAATCTCATTATATAGGTGGGTCTTGCTAATCTCATCATAAGGAGGGTCCTACTAATCCCATTATGAGGAGGGTCCTGCTAAACTAAATCACATTATGTAGAAGGGTCCTGTTAATCCCATTATGAGGAGGGTCCTGCTAAACTAAATCTCATTATGTTGGAGGATCTTGCTAATCCTATTGTCCAAGAGGGTCCTGCTAATCTAAATCACATTATGTAGGAGGGTTCTGCTAATCTAAATTACATTATGTAGGAGGGTCCTGCCCATTATGAGGAGGGTCCTGCTAATCCCATTGTGTAGGAAGGTCCTTAACAGAATCATCAAATAGAATCACCACAACATTTTTCTTTTGCCCCAATTTGCACCAGAAAAATATTATTTACGCTATTAGCATGAATGAGAAATAATCGTACCAAAAGATAAAATGCAAGATAAAATGCAATTAGGGAGTTTGTTTCCCTAGAAATGAAAGATGATAGAGTGTTTGTTCCCTAAGGTTAAAATGCAACTCGAGTGCTTGTTCCTTAAAAACGGGAGTGATTTTTTTTTTTTTAACAAATAACAATATGCCTCAGTTTTTAAAATGAGGAACTTTGAAACTATTTTTAATTTATTATTTTTCCAATTTTTTTTTTTAAAAAAAAATGATCCAATTTCATTCTTTCAAGGATCTAAAAAAATTGCGAGAACGAGCCCATTGTAGGTCTGCCTACGTATCTTGTACAACAAGAATAAGGCAAACGTAGTTCATATAAATAAAAAAATATTATTTATTTTTTTCTGATTTTTTTTCTTGCATAAGACCTCATTAAAAAAATACTAGAGGAGAAAAGAAAGAAATTAATTCATGATTGAGATTGTTTTGACTTTAGTTGGTACCAAAAATTAGTATTATGCATATGAATCACCTTCAACTACTTTCAGAAAAATTTGAAGGCAACTTTGAGTAATTTCTATAGATTCAAATCGTATCTCAAACATTCTTAAGTATTAACAAGATTAGTCCATCTTGCATAAATTAAGGGTTTAAAACTATTCATATCTTCATGTTTCAAGTGCCCTTACAACAAATAAAGTCATTTTTCACACACTATAGAATAATTTAGATCATAGGATATTTTTGGAAGTCACTCACACTCAGAAAGATGTTCAATGCATAAAATTGAGATATCATATGTTTGGCTCTCATGTAAGTATCCACTAATGTGAGAATACAAAGTTAAGATCAAATAGGACTAGTCATTGGCTTTAATGTAGGCTTAGGGAAAGACAAGATATTCATTTGGGATAAAGTAACTATTTCCTCCTTAAAATTTGCACAATGCTTTCAATATTTTTCATTTTCGCATTTGACCTTTGTTTTCTTGAATGCTTCTCCTAATTTATTTATTTTTTATTCTCATTTCTCTCCTCTTTGTTGGAGGTTTTTTTTTTGTTTTTTTCATTTTTTCATTCTAATTTTTCTTTGTCATTTTTTTTTTTTTGGACTTTCACATGTTTGACATTTTCTCTTTGTTACCCAACTTAGATCTTTTGTACTGTGTAGATAATTTATAGTGCGCTCAAGGAGGTGAGATCAAGGAATAATGCATTTATGCACTCAGAAAGACATACGCTAAAACATGATGATTTAAATAAAAAGGTTTCAAGCTCGAAATGGGACTTCTATGGATAATATGTCATTCGGTAGGCTTGGAAGGCACAATTGGATCAAAGAAAGCATATAATCCTTTTCCAAGTTAAATGTTGCTCAAAATTTTGCCTCAACTAACATTCGGGCCAAGTTCTAGATCAACAAAGTCATGTCTTTGAATTTTATATCTAAAGCTCGCCACACAATGCACAAGAAACATGAGTTCAATTTTGTTTTAGCCTTAACTTTAAGCAAAACAATTTCTCAAGTATTACATAAAGATATCAATAGATACCAAAAGAAGTCGATAGGTCACAACAAAGTTGGTCTGTCTTGTCACATAGTTTAACACTTTCTTTATTTTTTCTTATGCACATTATTAAACATGTTGGTACAACCCAAGTCAAATTTTCTAGATTAAAATTTTTCTTCAAGAAATTTCATATTTGAGACAGATTTTCATATCTATATATATATATATATATATATATATATATATATTACAATAAGGAAGAGAAACACTTTTATTTGAACTTTTAATTTTATTTTTGTTTTTAAATTTTACCCCAATTTTTGTGACGAGGACTTTCTAGATTTTTTCTTGGTTGGACCGAACCTCAAAATAAGGTTGCCTATGTATCTTGTTAAAGCAAGAATCAGGTTAAATGTAGTTCAGGAATATGAGTAAAAACACTTGTTTTTTTTTTTTGGACAAATCCTTATTTTAGAATGGATAAACAAATTATTTCTTTTTTTTTTTTTGAATTTTTAAATAAGGATCACCGAACCCGAGGAAGGTTGCCTACGTATCTCATCAAGGTAAGAATCAGGTGTGCGTAGTTCATTTAGATTGAACTTTCCAAAGTATAATGAAAGCAAACTATTTTGAATTTTTTTTGTTAAGGTACAAAAGAAACTTAAATAGTTTATTTATTTATTTTGTAATTTTTGTGAAGTAGTGACAAAATTTTCATTTCATTTTTGAAAAGGGTATAATAACTTATAAAAGAAAAATATTTTTTAATGTTTTCTCCTTTTTTTTATTTTGTAAAGATGGAAAGATAACATTTTCTCTCCTTACTGCTCCTGGTACTGGCCCTAGTAGGATTAACAAGATTAGAGATTCCACTGGCTTTCTTAATAGAGAGTTTCCTTTTGAATACCTTGGTTGTCCCATTTACATTGGTAAAACAAGAAATGAGTACTTTGAGAAGATTATTTCCAAGGTTATTAGAAGACTAAACGGTTGGCAGAACAAACTCCTCTCTTATGGAGGGAAATTATCTTGATCAAACATGTTTTACAGTCTCTACCCATCTATATCCTTACCGCTCTTACTCCTCTTAATGGAATCATCAAGCTCATGGAAAGACATTTTGCAAGATTCTTTTGGAGGTCTACAGATGAGAAAAATAAGTATCACTGGAGCTCTTAGAAGAACATTTGTTTTCATAAGGAGGAATGGGACCTTGGAGTAAGGAGTATGGCTGAAATCAGTGCTACCATCAACCTTAAAAAGTGGTGGAGATTTAGACAACAAGATTCTCTTTGGGCCAAATTCACCAAGCATAAATATTGCATCACTGCCCATCTAGTGTCCAAGGTTTGGGTGTCTGGTGACTCTCATATTTGGAAATCTCTTACAGTTTCAAGAAATCAAGCTGAGCACAACATGATTTGGAAGATTTATAGAGGAAATAGCAATTTTTGGTGGGATAACTAGACTGGTCTTGGACCCATTGCGACCTACTGTCCTAACCAGTCACACTCTATTAAAAGGCTTGTGAAAGAGTTTCTTAATAATCAGGTTTGGAATTTCTAAAAACTTAGAAACTTTGTTCCTAATTGGCTTGTACAACATGTTGCAGGGATCAATATAGGAGTTGATACAAGAGACGACTATATTTATTGGAATGCAGCTAGTGATGGAGTTTTTAGCAACAAAAGTGCTTGGGAGAGCATAAGAAATACCAGAGATCTCGATCCTTTGATTAAAAATATATGGCATAAGAGCATCCCTTTCAAATTCTCTTTTCTTACTTGGAGAGTTTTAAAATCTAAACTTCCTTTTAATGATGTGATAAGCAGGTTTGAAAACAGGAACCCTCAAGATTGTCTATGCTGCAATACTCCTTCACTAGAAACTATTAAGCACCTATTTATAGATAGTGAACCAGCTCAAAGATTGTGGAGATTTTTTGGCCATCCTTTAGGAATAGTTTATCAAAATAATCCGATAAGAAGATTCCTACAAAGGTGGTGGATCAACCAAGGGACAAATGCTATGCAAAGAATGGTTATTCAAGTGGTCCCTATTGTAATATGTTGGGAATTATGGAAAGAAAGATGTTCATATAGATGCGGTACTCAAAAAAGGTTCTACCCAAGGAAGATGGAGCACCAAATATGTTAGAAACTAAAAGCAGCCATGGACAAAACATTCCCTCTATACAAAATAGATATGCAATGGAAAGACACTTGTGAACTGATCGAAAAACTGAGACCTAAAGTCAGTGTCAAAACAATTACCTGGCAGAAATCAAAGGAGGGAAGGATTAAACTCAACATCAATGGTAGCTTTTTGGAGAATAATGGTAAGGCCGGAATTGGGGGCATAGCGAGAGATACCAATGGAAACTTCCTGTTTTCTTTTGTTGTACCTATCCAATGCCACAACATTGCAGACGCCTTAGGAACTCAGTTTGCGACAAAAATTGTGAAGGACAAGGGGTACGAGAAGTGCACCATTGAGATGGACTCCAAGATTATAGTTGATATGATGCAAAGCAGTAACTCTCAGAACCTTGACCTGAGGGCCATTATGGAAGATATTATTTGCCTCATTGATAAGAACGATATTAATTTCATTCACTGCTTTAGAGAAGCCAACAAAGTAGCGGATTATCTGGCAAAATGGGCCACAACGATTAACACAACGATCATCTACGACAATTTTAATAAAGTGCCAGAGGGTGCTAAAGGTCTATTCTTTGTCGACAAAGTGCAGATGCCTAGCTTTAGGTTCAAATATGACAAGGCCATTTTTTTTGTAAGCTAACTAACCTATGTATATTAAAGAATGGGTGGCCTATTTAGGTAAGCATTCTCTCTTTTGTTTTTTGGCTGACTGCTTGCAATCTAAGATGTAACTAAGGGGTAAGGCTTAGGCCCCCTCTCCATTCAATGAAATACACTGCCAGGGATACTACCTGGAATTTTATTTTTAAAAAAAAGTTCTCTATCTTCAACAAGGCTTTTCACATGGTGCACCCCTAAAGATAGTCTTTTAGCCTATATTCTATCTCTTCATGCACCAACTTTGTATTCTTTACACCCCTTATATCTCCTTTCTTATCTTTTGTTTTTAATAAGAAGCGTTCAAATACGGGGGTGTGAAACTGAGAGGTTTTCAAAAAAAGGTTAAGGTGTACATTGTGATTATCAATAAAAAGGATATACGCTCAAATGGGTTTACTAGGGCATTAGTAAGAGGTTTATGGTCAAGCGACGGTTCAAAGAAAGCCTATGTTCATCTTCTGAGCACATGTTATCAAGGATTTTGCCTTATAAACATGCTGGATAAGTTCTAGCCTACAATTCATGCACAAGAGAAAGACTTCATGCCGCTTCCCTTTCTTTATCAAATTGTCAAATCACATTTTCACATGCCTAAATTTGTTGGTGCCCCACAAATTCCACTCATTTGCAACTCAACATACTAGTCTTACACAAGTCATTTTTCCTTAAAAAGGTCCACTCTTCCATAGATCATAGGAAAAAAGCCACCCGATTTGACAATAAGAAAATCAACAAAAAATAAAACAAAACTACAACTCGAAAAAGAACTATGTCATGAAAAAAATCATGGAGTTTATTGGCACACTATTTATAAGAGGCAAATTAGGAATGCACTTCATATAACATTAAAACAAGACCAGTGAGAGCAATCAACACATCAATAAAATCAAAGACATCAAGTAGAAACATCGCCCATAAGGGCATAAAATACTTACAAATCATGCAACCAAGGGCATACAAATGTATCCATAACATCTCAAAACAACAACCAAGAACTGGGCACCATCAATATATCTCATAATATCATAACAAAAATAAACTCCCTACCCCCAACTAAAAAGCACACATTGTCCCTAATTCATAAAATAAAGCATAAAATAAAGCATACAGGAAGGTAGGGACTCTCTAATTGGAATCATGGTGCATCATGGGGAGCTCTCAGAGGAGAAGCAATGTTGGAAGCCTCCTTAAACTGGTCCTCACTTTTGCATTGGCACTAGAAATCCCTATGATGCTCCATCATCCTGGCAACTTAGTAGGAAGCAAAGAACTCATGAACTATTTCAGGAAACAAGCAATCGAGAGACTCAAAGAGCAATTGATACTCATTCTTAACTACTGTTTCTTCAACCTCTACATAGCTATCTAGGAAACCATACAAACTAAAGTCTTTTTCAATGTTGAACTCACGTCGCTGACAACCTTTGAATATCATAGATTTGCATGGAGGATTCTTGAAATATTCTAGACTTGTAGAATATTCTAGAATGGGGAATTATTTGTAAATATGTAGGTTTCATCATGACTGGGGTTTTTTGGATGACATGACTGGGGGTTTTTGGATCGTGACAGGCAAGCCTCCACTTCATCCATGCCACATTAACATGTTATGTGATATTATCATTGCTATCCCCTCTCCCTTGGATTATAGACCCAGATACTTGAATTTATATCTCTTGAGGATATTTTGTATGTCAAGTCTCACTTCTACACCTACCTCAAGCATCAATTATTGAATTTGCTCTCTAAATATTTTGTATTTGTCCTGCTCAACTTGAACCCTTTAGTCTCCAAAGTTTGTCTCCATGTACACCTCCAACTTATAATTAACTACATTGTGTGTCTCATCAATCAGTATTATGGAATCCAAAAATAGCATACACCACCTCATCTTTAATGTCTTACGTCAATATATCCATCATTAAAGCAAAAAATAAGAACAAAGAGTTGACCCCTTGTGTAACCCTATCTCCACACGAAAGTGCTCTGAGTTTCCTCCCATCATTCTTACCCTTATTTAGCTCCTTCATACATATCCTTTAACAATATAATGTAGGCCATCGACACACCTCTTCTCTCAGGACATCACCACAAGACTTATCTCAGTACTTTATCATAGGCAATCTCATGGTCAATAAACACCATATATAAGTCCTTCTTCTTTTCTTGATATATATTTTTTTCATCAGCCTCCTCACAAGGTGGGTGGCTTCTATGGTGGAACTCCCGGTCAGGATTACAAAATGATTCTTGGAAATAGAGTCACCCTTTTTTACACTCATCTTACTCTCTCCCAAACATTCGTAGTGTGGCTTAACAATTTAATACACATATAGATGTTGTAATTTCATATATCATAATTGTTCTTTTACAATGGAACCATTGTAATCTACTTCCATTCCTCGGGCATCTTAGCCGTCTTAAAAAAACATTGAACAAGCTAGTCAACCACTCCTAACCTTTTCTATCCACGCTCTTCCAAAACTCTATTGGGATATCATATGGAACTGTCTCTTTACCCTTGGTCATCCTACTAATATCACATTTCACCTCCTCAACCTTAATATGCCTACAGTACCCAAAAACCCAATGTCTCTCAGAGTTCTCCAACTCACCCAACACAATAAGTATGTCTTGTTCTTTGTTCATTAGTTTATGAAAGTATGCTAGCCATCTTTTATTAATGAGGATCTCCTCCATTAGCACCTTGCCTTCTTCATCCTTGATACACTTCACTTGATCCAAGTCAAGTCTTAAGCCTTCTCTCACTTGCCTTCGTAAGCTTGTATAACTTCTTACTTCCACCTTTGTCTCCTAGTTTAATATACAGTCTTTAAAAAGATGTCGTCTTAGTTGTTGTAACTAATCACTTTCCGTGCAGTTGACTCGCATTGAACCTTTTTTGCTTCAAATTTTTCTTGAACTTCTCCATTCCACCACTAATACCCTCGGTGTCCACCAACGTTACCCTTCGGCACCTCAAGCACCTCTCTAACTTTTTCCCTATTGCAACTAGCTATCTTATCCTACATTCTTTCTGCTAACCTGCTACTCCTCCAAGCTTCCATCATCATCAACTTCTCCCAAATTTTAGGGGAGAGGAAACTATCAAACCCCTTCCCCTATTTATTTCTAGGACTGACATATAACTTCTTCTTTATCGTTCCTTGCTTAATCTCCATGTCCATAACAAAACACTTATGTTGAGTAGTAAGATTCTCACCCAAAATAACTTTGCAATCCATAAAAATTCCTCTATCACCTTTCCTCATGAGCAAGTAATCTATATGTGATTTAGTCAACGTGCTACAAAAGGTAAGCAAGTGATCAACCTTCTTTGATATGCACAAGTTAGCTATCACCAACTCAAAATTTCTAGTAATATCCACGAGCGAGGTTCTACCACAGTTTCTAGCCCCAAAACCAATGCTTCCATGCACATCATCAAAACCACTAGGAGATGCCCAATGTGTATATTGAAATCTCTGGCAATGAAAGCCTTCTCGATGATTAAAAAAACCTCCCAAAATCACATCCAATTCTTCCCAAAAACACGTATTTACCTTTTTGTCTAAGACTGAATGTGGAGCATTTGCACTAACTACATTCAATATTAGCCCTCCAATGACTAGCTTGATCTCCAACAATCTATTGTTAATCCTTTGAAAATCTGCCACTTGCTCTCTTTGGTCCTCAGACTTCTTGAGTAACCAAGTTTAACCCATCCACATCCCAAGCTTTAGAACCTACCCATCTAGTCTCTTGAATGTAGGCTATATTGATTTTCCTCTTCTTAAGGATATTCACTAACTCAATGGAGTTCATGGAAAAAATCCCTATGTTTCAAGACCCTACTATCAGCCTTGCAACCCCCTTAATCCCATACCCGACCCTGACCCCAACCATGGATAAGACCATATTCTATCATCTCTTACCAGGGCCAATAAGGCTAAACTAATTTGACAAGAAGAAATACAGAAATTGGTTAATACACATTGATAAAACTAACACGAGTTGTACCTATACTATACTATGGAAATAAATCAATGGAAGATTCTAAAATTCGCAAGCATTCAATAACAAATATGCATCTAAATTCCAAATAGGATAAATGCAGGTTAAGGTATAGAGTCGCTAATACATTCTGCAAAGAGAAAGATCAAGAGAAGATCGATTTACACCTGGTAGTACCGAGAGGTTTAAAAATAGCAATAAACCTAAAATTGGATGGCGTCAGAATTGTTGGATGTCATCGGAAGTCACGCCAGAAATGGATGGATATTTCCCTCTCTGGTCTTTATTGGAGTGTATGTTGTTGATGTCCCTGGAGATCTCCCGAAATGACTGGAAGTCGCCAGAAATAGTTGGACGTTGCTCAATTCGGTCTTTATTGGATAGATCTGGTACTGATCTGTACCGACCACACTTTCCGGCAAGAATAGTGCCGACGATGGTTTCGTCTTGCTGGTGGTGAGAGACAAGAAGGAGAATGAGAAAAAGAAAGAGGATGATACGGGAGAAAAAGAACTCAAGAGATTTCTTCTCTATTATGTGGATACGCTATACCTTTTGGCTATGGTATGGGGAAGGGGAGGTGAGATCTACTCATTGATTTTATATTAGATGAGCGGGCGTACTATGAACTTTTTGTTCTTAGTCTTGACCAATTCAAGTTGATCCAAGGCTCTTTCGATCTCGGAATAGAAGACTTCTAAAAAAGTCAAGGAATATTAACTTTAGTCTGATAAAGAATTAAATAATTTCTATTGAAGCATAGAAAAAATAGATAAAATATATTAATTATTTGAGAAAAAATTAGAAATACTAATAATGATAAAGTACTTTCAGTAATTAACATGAATTGTAGAATTTTCACTGAATAATGAGAAACCATATTGAAACAAGAATTGAGAATCTTTGATTCCACACCAATTCACTTCTCAGTTCTCCAAAAAAATCCTTAACGAAAAAAAGTAGTAGCCACCAACAAGCGATGAAAATTTTCCACATAAGCACATGTTTTAGCAAGATATATGTAAGGATATAATTAAAATACATCTATAATTTTTGTGTTTTTCGCAATGACAGATACTGATACAAATAAATGAATATGATCTAGTGATTTAGTTATAATTAAATAAGATTATATTGAAAGCACAATGATCTAGTGTATTCTACTCATCAAAGTCTAGAAAAAAAGGCCAAAATACCACTAAATTAGATGAATTTTTTTTCGACGAATAAGAACATTTTTTTATTTAATTTATAAGAATAACTACTTAGAAGTCATAAATGGGATACAAAATTTAATTTAAAACTTTTAAAGGTAGTTTTTGCATGTATTTTTCATGTGTTTATGTCATGACATGAAACCGGATCATGATGGCACCTACTCTTAATCCCTATTAGGCAAGCAAAAACCTAGGATCACTAGCGATAAATAAATCTAGAAATAATAAATGTTGAAGAAATGACAGCATAAGAATAGGCCCCCTAGCATAGAAATATAGCAAATGGTATCGAATATACAACAAGGTCAGAAAAGAGACCGAGAAAGACATATATATAGAAGCTAAACACGGGACCTGGTGTCACCATTACAAGAGCGTCTAAAGTACAAAATAGAGCTATTTACAATAAGGTTGTCTAACAAACTACAAAATATCTAGACATAATAAAAAGAAGAAAAGTATAAAGTCTCTGAACACTAAGTGCTCATATTAACCAAAATAAGTAAAAACTTTTCTTGAATACAAAAGACTAGCCAAAACTATATACAGACGGAGATGAGTCAAACTAGGATGCCATCAGGTCAACCTCTATCTCTGAAAGCCCTTACTACAGTATAAAAATCATCATTGTTAGTTGGCGCTCAGATCTACATTAGGAAAAACAGATTCAGAGTGTAGCATGAGTGCCAAAATAGTAGGTACCTAGTAGGCATCATAGGCCAACTGATCTTGAAAAGAAAATGCATAATGAAAAGCAAGGAAATAAATGATAGTTAAGGTTCATAAGAACGTAACACTATAAGAAAGTCTAACTATACACCTCGATAATCTAGCGAGAACAAAATAATAAAGTAAAGCAGCTAACTACATCCTAACTGAACCCCATAAGTCCAGAAGGAACACACATGTGCAATTAAAATGAAAACAACCCTTTGGAATGTAGGACAAGAACCCCCCCCCCCCCCACTTGGTTTGATAGAAATTGAACTTCTTCATTGTACAAAGCCTCAAATTTATCAGCTTCATAACTTTTACTTCCACTCATTTTCTACCGCATTCACACTTTTTGAACCACCTCTCATCACATGTTTAGTCAAGAGGTCCGTTTGTGTTATCATCCTGCCAATATTTTCATCGCTCTCTTTGTCCTTCAACCTTTGTTCTTTGGTAATAGACGAAGAGAAAGCAACATCCTTTGCTACTTTGACCTCTCTAGTATGCCAAACTCGATTTGTCTTCGCCATCCAATCAAGAAAGGTATATGTGAGACCAAAAGTTTGAGTCATGATAGTACCGCCGACAAGATTATTGGCTACCGTTTTGTTCATTTGATCAAGTACCCGATAGAAAACTTGCAAAAATAATGCATTTGGAAAACCATGAGTTGGACATTGGAGTATCTTTTTCTGAAAATGCAGTCAAACCTCATGAAGAGGTTCACCAACATTTTGATGAAAGTTTGTTATCACATCCGAGAGTTGCAACATTCAAGAAGGTGGGAAGAATCTATCAAGGAATGCAAAATGTGATAGATCCATCCGTAAACTTAGCTAACCCAGTTGTAGCCTCTCCCGTGAGTGAGAAAGGAAATAACCTCATATGAATCGACTCTTTTCTTATGTTTGCAAAGTGAAAGGACCGCACACATCAATAAAGTTTTTGAGATGATTATGTGGATCTTCATGAGCTTTCCCTCCATAGAGTCCTTTTCATTTGAAGAAAATGTAACATATGACTATTGATATGAAAGACGGTGTTTCCCATGGTTGGTGGTAGACGTATGGCGCTAGCTCGATCCGTATCTCTTAATTGATCCTCATCAGTAAACTGCCCATCATAATTGACAGTATGACTCCCTTGAGCACTCATGTAGTCACCTATTGATTTAACAAAACAAGAAATAAAGTATGAGTAAACAACGATAAAAGACTAGTCCAACAAAGTCTCTTAATATGTAAATTTCTATGAACTATTCTCTAGCAACGACACCATTTTTTATAAGGTTCAACTACACACCCATAATCTAATATGTAGACGATCATATGTAATATAAAATCCAACAATGAGTTGGGGTTGATTCCATGGGAATAAATTAATATAATTCACCCTATAATGTGTTCTGTTTCACTAGAAATTAGTACATTGACATAATTTATGCATGTAAGTAAATTAGGGGGGGTGAGTAACAATTAAGATACGAAGTCTGAACGTTTGATTGTTTGAAACAAGTTCTCAATCACAAAGCTTAAAACATCGATTTATCACACAAAATTGGAGACTCTTAGGAGTGTGTTTGTATGGACTATACTTTTTCAATAAATCAGTTGATTGTCAATGTGTAAGCTAGATTTAAGGTAATGATAACTACTTATTAATCATGTGTGTTTTACTAAACCCCAATAGGTATAACATTAAAATCAATCTACAACTTTAATTCAGCCAAACTTATTTCATTCTTCAGCTGTCAAAAGAAGTTAATCGAGTCATTATCAATCATCTCTTTTCACTCTTAAGATCTTTCACAAGAAACATTAGAAATCTAAATAAACAAGAGTCTGCACCATCAAATTATAGATGAAAACATAAAGAGACAATTGAACCATTATCAAATCAACATTTAATAAGTAATTAAACAACACCTAATTGTTAATTAATCATCCATACATTGCACACCCTCAAGAATAAGGAGATTTAGCTACTCATGATAAAAGGTAAGAGAATAATACCAAAATTATACTTATAGTTGCTACCTGAATTGAAATCCTAAAAATTAAATCCTCAAGATCTTCAATCTCAAGAAGGTTCTCTCAAATCTTCAAGTACAAGTTCTTCCTGAATCGAAACGGTTTTTGCATAAGAGTACTCACAAATTCAAAATAGTATAAAAGTTACCTTTTCTCTATTCAAAGAGCAATTTATATGTTTACAAATATTGTTCACAAAATTTCCCCTTAGGTTCTAATCGGCGAGCATGGTCGAGGCCTCTGAAATGATCAGTTGTACACCAAATTGTCATTTCCATCGTCAATCTAGCTTACCCAGTGTGAGTTGTCCTTCAAGTGCCTGTCACTTTCGGCTATCTCAAGTTCTCAACCCTCATCATTGAATAACTTCGGCGATATGCCGATTTATCATCTTCATCGCCAACTTGAGATGAAGTTGGGGATTTTAAAACTGTAACAATCGACATAGTTATTCAATTCGGCGATGCACCGAATCAACTTTGGCAATCCTTAGCGTCGCGTTCTCCCTATTTTTCATGTTTTTGGCTTCTTTCTCTCTCTTTTAGCTCCATGTCATCCTTATGATTCTATAACTGAAATACAAATACATTTCTATGAGTAAAGAACATAAATGGACATGGAGGACATACTTTGGTGAACTAGAATATTAAAACGAGTCCAAAATCTCTGACTTATCGCCGATTCTAGAGGTGGGTCGTGATAATTTCACAATCAAGTGTCACCCGCATTTATAAACTTCACTAAATGTTATTACATTTATATGAGAGACTGAATTTGTATTTGTATTTGTAACATTTATCAAAAGTTCTCATTCTGAATATAGCTTTACCATATTAAATTATGATAGCTAAAAACTTCTTTTAAGATATTGATACTTTAGAGAAAATCGAGGTATACATATAACATATAGAACTTCTCTAACATATTTTCAGTTGTATATATAACAAGACTATTAAAATATTATAACTTCTAGTAATCATATGTTTCTTGTGAACAGGGGCAGATTTAGGAAGGGAAAAGGGATGTCACGTGACATTGATTCGTCGGAAGAAATTGCTAAATATGTATATATAGTTAAGAAACAAAAGCACATAGAAGGTGTATATGTATAATAAGGGACACAACTTGGTGGAAGAAGAGTGTAGCATAGTCAGGTTTTTTGCTAAAATTCCCTAGACTAGGTTGTGTGTTCAACCTTCCATAGCCTCATATTTTATGTTTTTTTTTGTTTGACCTTCGTTGTTTAGTACTCCCTCCGTCCCATTTTACATGAGGTAGTTTGACTCTGCTAGGAGTTTAAGATAGAAAAAAAGACTTTTCAAACTTGTGATCCAAAATAAATGATAGAAATTTGTGTGGTTGTAAATCATTTCATTAAGGGTAAAATAAACATTATATAGTTAAATTGCTACTTAATATAGAAATGTGTCATTCTTTTTGGGACTAACTAAAAAGGAAAGTAAGTCACATAAATTGGGATAGAGGGAGTAATTATTTGGTGCTTTGTTTGTATAAACAAATATTTAATTTTTTATGTTTTTTTTTCTTTGACCTACTTTGTTTAGTAATTATTTGGTGTTTTGTTCGTATAAACAAATATTTAGTATTATATTATTATGGAGATTAATTTGAATACATTTCATTAAAAAAAATCATAGAAAAAATGATAATGAGTTTTTATTTTATTTTTTAGAAAAATATAATAATATACATGAATTGTGTTTTGTTTGTATTTTAAAAAAAAATATGATTTACAAGCGACATCTCTTACGAAAAATCTTGCATACGCTGCTGGTAATCCTCATTCTTACCCATTAATGGATATGAAATTAAAACTATCATTTATTGTAAAAAAATATATAGTTCTTTTGGAACAAATATAACCATGCACTGCCAAGTGAATCAATTAACGTGTCCCTCAGATCTATAAAAAAAAAAAAATCGATATCATTATTAACAAAGATATAAATATCAAAAAGTACCAATCTTTTATTATCATGGAATATTTTTACTTCGTTCTTAGTTTTGCGATTATTGAGAGAAACAATATCGCCAAAGGAGTAACATTCCTCTGGATAAGAAATACATCTTTCGAAAATAAATTTTGATATTCCTTACCTCAAATATTTTCGAAGTAAATTTTCACATTAGAGATCGTATTGATGATGTGTTATAAAATAATAAAGTAAGAAGCAGAGCATTATAGTGAAATATAAAGAGATGCCTAGAAGGGACAAAACATATTCTCTCAATGGATAACATACAATAAATAATAATTCTTCTATTTATTAAGGTAAAAACTAACTTGATCCAAAAATAATTACCCCTATTTTTTCTAAAGAGACTAGGAGCCCGTGCTAGCACGGATCCAATATATATTACTTTTTTTTTGTTTCAATTTATGTGACATGAATGGAATTTGAAGAGTCGGTCAATATTTTTAAATATATTTTTGCTATATTTTAAGTTTTTATTATTGTGACTTATTATACTTTTTATGTCAATTTTAAATAATGTATGTTATTATTTTTGTTGTGACAAAGGTAAAATTTGAAGAGTCAATCAAATTTTGTATATATATATTTTTAAATATTTTAATGTTATAAAATATTGTAGTGTGGATGTCCACTACACCAAGAAGTTACTCTCTCTCATTATCTCCATTACTTTGCTCCATTATAAAGATAATCATAACCTCCATAACCTCCAACTTTATAACCATTATTCTTGTAACCTTTCACTTCTATAACCTCCTCTATTATATTCATGTTTATGACTAACATTTTGTATGCCTCTATGTTACACTATAAATAGAGGCATAAGGGTTCATATTGTATACACTTGAAGACTTGGAATAATAAGAAAAGCTCTCATCTCTTGTCTCCCTATTTCTGTTGCTTTCATCTTCTATATTTCTTGTCTTATTTTGCTTTAGTTTTACAACACGTTATCAGCACGAATGTTCTACCATTGCAGGATTGAAGCAAAATAAATAAAAGAAGGTAAAATAATTGTGTTTATTTTTCTCTCTAGAGCAAGATAAATTATTGTGGAATCTATTTTATATATTACTTGTGAACAAGGTGAATGATTAATATTATTGTTACTATGCATTTTTTTCACCTATGACTATATATACTTTCTTTTGTATGCCAAACTTATTTTATATTTTATTTATGATTATGCTCACTGGTTTGGTTATTACATAAGCTTTTAATTTATTTTGTTTTGTGTGTGAAGTATTTTGGGTTCACATGAAAATTGAAAAATGGATTGTGGTAGTGAGCAGTTTTATTTTAGTGTAATTGAAATTATTATTTTCTTAGTGTGCAATTGATTCTTTGATTTATAACGGTAATTCACTAGCTTAATTATTGTGCACCAAACATAATATAATATAATGCTATATGTAACTCTCTGTTTTGACAAGTTTAAGATATTATTACATACTTTGTTGAGAATATTTTTATTGTGTTTCTTTTGTTCTATATTTATTTGTGCATGTTAACCACAAAGTGACAATATTTTTTAAGGCTCAATGGTGAGTCCTATTATATTTGGCTTATTATGCCATTGATTGAGGGTAAGACGAAGGATTCAAGTCCTATAGCATCAAGAGGGTAATACATCGGGTGAGAGTCCTGGTGTATCATGATAATAAAATGTTGGGTTGGATCCCAACAAATAATGGCCTAAAATGTCTTCTTATGGGTAAGACGTTGAGTTCAAGTCCCAACGTTATATAATGACGATGTAACAATGATTGAGCAAATTGATATGCTCTTGATAAAAGTCATGAAATTTGTCCAATTGATTTGCTCCATTCTTTAATGTGAATGTGGTAGCAAGACATAATGTGTCTGAAAATGATAAGTGGTTAAATGTATGAATAAAAGTGGTGAAATGTTAATGGTCAATTGTGGTAATTAAAAGGAAGAACATTATGGGTTCTTAAGATGGTCCTTCAAATGTGAAGGTAAGTTTTGGCCATCAAAATGATATGAAAAGTTATTGGGCACATTGAGTTGGTGCAACCCAATTTGAAAGTTTTTTAAATCCTCCATCAAAATCAAGAAATATAAAGTGGTAGTACATTTAGTACTTTTAAAGTGATGTTGAGGTGGGTCAAATAAATTTAATAATGTCAAAGTATGACTAATAAAAGCTTATGGAGCATGTACAAATGGTTATGGTCATTTCTTGAAGAGAATGTGACTTGTGTTCGTATGGATAAAGACATGTTCATGTATGGTTGGATAAATGCCACATCTCACCGCTACGGGAGGTTTGAGATATTGAAAAAAAATATTTTTTGACATAAATGATCATTTTGCTCATATACTTTGAGTACTACACAAATATTGTGGTATGTTTTTTTATGAACTATTGGAGGACAAAAGAAAGAAATAATTCTTTTCTATAAAGGTTGTGGTCATGACCAAAATAAATGTTATTGTGTGGCAACACAAATTTGTCATTGGTTGTCAAGAAATAAGTCTTGCAGTAATAATTCTAACCATGACAATAGTAATAATTTTCTCCTTGAAGGAGATGGTCACCATAAGAATGGTGTTGTGAAATTTGTGGCAGTACAGAAAATTAATTGAAAGTTTCGGAAGGACTAATTTGTTACTATCCAAAAAATGAAATAGTTCATAATATTGAAGTTGTAGTAAGTCTCAAAAGAAACTTTTTAAGTTTCAGAGGAACTGAAAAAAATAAATTATAGTGAGACTGTAAATTATTGAAAGATTAAATATCTTCAGATTACTACAATCAAAGCGGGTTATGAATATTCACATAAAAGGTTACCCGCCTTTCTCTTGTTTGTTGTATACAAATATAGGCATGATGATGGAATCGCATGCAAAAGTAAACTAGAAGTTTACTAGAATAAATATTAGTTGGCATAATCGGTTGACCATTTCGGTTCAAATGTGATGCAAAAGAATTGAGAATTCATGTGGTTATATGTTGAAGAAATAAAATATTCTTCAAGAATTCTTATGTGTTGCATGTTATCATGATAAAATGATCATTGTACCAGCTAAGGTTGGGATTGTATCCCTTGAAATTATTTGGACCATATAAAAAGGTGAATATGAGCCCGTTCACCTGTCATGTGGACCGCTTACTATTATGATTTAATAAATACATCTATGGTATGGTCACATGTGCATTTGTATCAACTTATAAATTGATTTATGTCACATGTGCATTTGCTCAAATTGTTAAATTAAGAGAACTGTTCCAAACTATAAAATTATGTTGATAATATTGGTTGGTTTAGCAGAAATTGTTTGCCTCCAATTATATCTAGACCACTGATTATGAGAACAAATCTCTCAAATAAAATTTGGTATGAGATGACAGGTATGCATCAAGCCAACAAGGTTCTCCCATCACAATTGGTTCAGGATCAAGAACCAAATAATTTCCATCTAAAAATTTAATGTGTGCATGCACATATGATTTTATTGCTCCACCACACACAAAGATGGATCCCCAAATGAGGTTGGGGGTAAATGTTAGAGCTTCTAACATTAGGGGGAGTTATGTGTAGCAACTGAAAATTATGTGTGGGGTGAATTATCTAGATCCTCGTTAAAAAAAATGTGAACTTGAAGTTTCAGAGATAATTCATTTGCAAATAATTTGCCAGATGTATTTGTGGACCCAATATTTTAATTAAGCTGCAAATGTTCCAATAAATAGTCCTTGAATGACAGAGTTATGGTACGCCAGAAGCGTGATAGACCAATAGATTCCAAACGTAAAACTCCTTGAGGAAGGAGAGGAGAAAATTATCAAAATGGTCATGACAATGAGGTAAGTGCTTTAAAAGAGCACTATGACATAACACTTCATAAAACCTTGGCAAAGGTTCAGGTACCTAAAAAATAAAGAGATCTCGATAAGTTATGTTGTATTGGAATCGAATCAAATGACCATCGACGGTATCTTTGATATGAAGTAGCACTCAATGCTATAAATGGTTGCGAGGATCTTAAATTCGAATCTGTCATATAGTGTGGACAGATAAATGATTGGCACAATTCAAGTATATTTTATTTCACTTAGAAAAGTGATGTTTTTGATCTTATAGTTCATGGATCAAAATATAATGTCAGTGTGGTACAAATGAATCATTGTGCAAAAGTATAATCGTAAGATATAAAGTGCGGTTTGTGCCTCGGGACATAAAGGATTTTCTCAAAAATCCTGACATTATTAAATGGAGATATATTCTCCAGTGGTGGATGCAATGAGACTTGATCAGTCTGGCAATAGATGAAATACTTGAATGTGTATGATGAATGATTATTATGTCTAACTAGACGATGAAGGTTATATGAAAATCCTTGAAGGATTTAAAAAGTCTTAAAGCAATTCCATTGAGTATCCAATGGTTTCGAGACTACTTAACATAGAGAAAAAAATATATTTTTGATCTCATGAAAATAATTTAAAATGTCATGTATTAGTGCAATTGGTGTACTTACAGATTGCTGGTTATGCAAATGCTAGAATATTATTTGATATACATAGCGAAAGTTATGTGAAAGGATTGCCATATTACCATTCAAGTTATGACAAGAAACTAACAAAGCAAGTGACTCAACACATAGAAAATGTGTGATTTTCTTTCAGAAGAAAAGACGAGTTTCAATAAAATTGCAATGACCAATCCGAGTCAGAAATGATTTGATTATATAGATGCAGAATGTTTATTTGATCTGCACAAAGCTTGATCACAAATGAACTATTTATTTACATATGGAGACACAACAATATCTTGGAAATTCAAAGAATCACATTAGTAACCACTTCTTCAAATCATGCAGAAATAATTTTGATCTATGAATTAAGTGGGGAGTGTGTTTGGTTGGAATCATGATCTATCATATTCAGAAAATATGTGATTTTCTTTTAAATAGAATATTCCAGCCACCATATATGAAAATAATATATAGCTCAAATGAAGGGATGATACAATCAAAGGAGATCGGACAAAACATATTTCACCAAAAGTCTTTTTCACACATGATCTTCAACAAAATGGTGAGATAGACATTCAAAGACCCATTCAAGTGATAATCTTGTAAACTTTTCACTTAGGATTGCCAAAACATCAATATTTAAGAAGTTGTGATATAAGATTGGAATGCATCTTCTCCAAGATATAAAGTAAAGTTTTTATCAGGGGGAGAAAAATACGCGTAGTAAAATACGCGTTGTACTCTTTTCCTTAACCATGGTTTTATCCCAATTGGGTTTTTCTGGCAAGATTTTTAACGAGACAACATTCAAAGCGTATTAAAAGATACGTGTACTCTTTTTCCTTCACCAGAATTTTTCCCCACAGGGTTTTTTCCTAGTAAGATTTTAACGAGGCATATTATCTATGGACATCCAAGGGGGAGTGTTATAAAATATTATAGTGTGGATGTCCACTACACCAAGAAGTTACTCTCTCCCATTATCTCCATTACTTTCCTCCATTATGAAGATAACCATAACCTCCATAACCGCCAACTTTACTACCATTATTCTTGTAACTTTTCACGTCTATAACCTCCTCCATTATATTCATGTTAATGTCATGTTTATGACTAACCTTTTGTATGTCTCTATGTTACACTATAAATAGAGGCATAAGGGTTCATATTGTATACACTTGAAGACTTGGAATAATAAGAAAAACTCTCAATCTTTTGTCTCCCTATTTCTATTGCTTTCATCTTCTATATTTCTTGTCCTATTTTGCTTTAGTTTTACAATAAGTTACTAATTATTGTAATTTATAATACTTTTACGTGCATTTTTTAATAATTTGGGGAGTCAATCAAATGCATTATCTTTTCTCCTAACTTATGTGGCTTTAATAGAATTTGGAGGAACAAATTAATTTTTTTATGCTACCTCTAAATATTTTAAGTTATTAGTTATGTAATATATAATAATTTTTTACATAATTCTCAAATATATAACCAACAAAAAAAGATAAAATAAATTTAAAACAGAATCCTACTAAATAGTAATGAAAAATAATATTATTACAACTCTACTACATACAATCTTAAATGAAAAATTAAGAGCCGTCACAGTAAAGTAGTTGGACCCACACAGTTCAACAAAAGAGTGATTGTTTGAAACGTAGATACAAGTTGGTTTTTTGGTCTAATAAATAAAAAAGTACACCGCTAAAGCAAGAAGATACGATGGCTTAAAAAAGAATATATAAAAAGTTCCCAAAATATTTTCATCATACAAGAGCAACATATAGACGAAGACATGCGTGGTTGTAGACTCTTATACTATCTAATTAAATAAAACAATAAAATATATTTATAACAGTTAATTGTTCATTAGGATCGTAATTTATTGATTGATTGTTTATTACTTATTAGATAAAATCGTGTATTGTGTATTATAACCAAACTTACGAAAAGTAAAGTTGTTTCCAAGAACAAGTGCATATCTTTTTCTTAATTTTTTTTTTCTTTCAAATTTTGGGTGGGCCACACACCCATTTTATAGATAGATAAAAAATAAAAGAAAACAAGGTTTTTGTTTACATTAAAGTAATAAAAAAAAAAGCAATAAAAAATAAAATAAATATCTGGAGAAATCAAGTGGGAGAAGCAAAATCAAATTCTTACAAATAAGCAGGAGTGGACCCACTCTTATCTATAAAGGTATTAACATCTCTTGACATAAATTAAAATTTTAATCTAATAATTAAGGCATTACGAAATTTCTTGAGATTATGTATTCCTGACTTGCTAATCTCATAATTATATTTTTTTAATACAATCAGCAAATGCTCAACAAGTAGAAAAATAAGGTTACACGCGTGATTGAACGAAAAAAGAAAGAAACTTACACGCATTAAAAAAGAAAAGAAAAAGAGTGTACCAGAACCAGTAAAATAAATAAAACAAAATAGTAATCAAATCCATCTCCTACTAAATTCCAAAACCTTAGCCTCCTTAAATTCACCAGGTTCACACCCTTTTACGTGTATAGCATATCAACCACTTCATTTCCATTTCAAAATTTAGAAACAACAAAAAATTCATATTCTCTTCCCCAAATTGAACAACAATAACTCATTCGGTGTTGAATCAGAAATAATGGGTCCAATTGTTCTGACTCAATTAGGTCTGAGTGTTTTAGCCGGTGCCGCACTGCTGAAATCAGTTATGGACCAGAAGACTATGATGGGTTCGGGTCAGTTTCCTCGGTGCCCTAGTTGCAATGGAACGGGTCGGGTTTCTTGTATGTGTTCGCGCTGGTCAGATGGAGATGTAGGTTGTCGGACTTGTGCCGGGTCGGGTCGGATGGGTTGCAGCAGCTGTGGTGGTACAGGTACGGGTCGCCCAATTCCAGTTCAAATCTCTGTTCGTCCTCCAAACCGTTCACCTTAGAACTGGTTCGAATTTTAACATTGTATCAATATCGTATCTTGTACTTAATTCAGGATAAAAAAAATTATGAATTGTATACGTTTGGTGATACATGAAATCAGTTAGACCTACATGGAAATTGCTGGTTCTATGTTGTAATTATTGTTATAGCTTGACAAATTTATACCATGAGTTTAGCCCTATTTATTTAATTTGCTTCTTTCTTTTCTTGTCAACTTTATGCATTCCTCTAATTTGTTCCACTTAGATAATACAGAAATTGAGTTGGTTGATGCTAATTCATTTTTAATAATAGATTTCGGGTTCGAATTTCATTGGGTACATAATTGCCTTTGTTAGAAAGTGTTTTACATTCAATGTGAGACTTTCTGTTTAGTCGGGCTGCAACGTGGATATTGTTGATACAATTAAATTTGAACCTTTCGAGATGTTCAAACCAATAGGATTTTTTTTCTTTTTTGACTCATGTTTCCAAATTCCAGTTTATCTTCCTAATAAAACTCATCAATTTGCAGAAAATTAAACAGAGTATTCTTGCTTAACATAGCTACATTAGTTTCCGTACCCTTGATATTGAGCTATGTTGAATATATAGTTTAACATTACCTGACAATCAGAGCTTTATTAGTTAGAGATTTCACTTGTATCTGCAACAACTACAATACATATCCACTGTAATCCCACAAATGAGGTTTCACAAAGATAGTGTGTTACCTCTCTCTACAAGGTAGAGAGGGTGTTTTCGGTAGACCCTGTCTCAAGTAAAAACAATACAAACCGATTTGAAAAACAACTGAAGTGACGAAGCTGAGACAGAATGCCAAAGAAAGCATAACAACACATACTTAAAGTAGAATAGTTACTACCACAATATTATGATAATTGAATGCTAGAACTAGTAAATTGTAGCACAAATGTAATAACAAGAAAGTCCCACAGTAGACTAAACGATACAATGCTCAACTATCTAATTAACCCTCTATCTTAATATGTGTCCTCCATAATCTTTTATCTGAGGTCATATTTAGACATGCATAATGTCTTTTGTCTAATCACCTCTTCTCAATACATTTTCGTCTTATTTCTGCCTCTGTTGTAACCATTCATATCCAGCCTCACACCTTTGCACTGGTGCATTTCCTCTTTACATGCCTGAACTATTTAAGTCTCAATTCCCGCATCTTATCCTTCAACGAGGTCACTCTAATCTCGCTTCCCGCATTTAAATTGTTGGTTTTTTGTTAGTTAACATGTTATCAAAGCTTTAATCAAGGGATTATTCAACTAGTGTAGATGAAAATCGATGGATTCAATCGACTGTTTTTCCTAGAAATCGAGTTTAAAATCAATTATTTTCTTGAAAATTGATTTCAACATGGTAATTGATGAATATATCTAGCAAGGTTCACGAAGTGCCGCAGATCAAATTGCGATTGATCATAGTCATGCGTTGTATTTGCATCCTTCATATGCACTTGATTCATTATCTTTGGAGGGGGGGGGGGGTTTAGTTAATTGGTCAGTACACACTTAAATCACAGTTAACATTAATTAAATAAGAAAAACTTTTATGACTTCTTGTGATATATTTGAATTAAGATAGGAGTCTTATTTTTTAGTCTGAATGGTGTTAAAACTGTGTTAGAGATCTGATTCATTCAGATCTATTCAGACCTATAAGAGGCTTATAAGAAAATAAAACAAACAAACTTAATGAACTAAATCTGAATAATTAAGATCCATTAACTAAGGCTTCATTTGTTTGCACTTAATGGAGGTCTGAATCTTAATCATTCAGATTCAGTCCATTAAGTGTGTTTGGTTTTAGGTTTAGATTCAAATTCAGCCCATTAAGTCCATTTGTTTCTTTTTTCAAAAAACCTCTTGATGAACCTGAAAAGGTCTGAACGGATCAGATCTGCAGGAGAGTCTTAACACTATTCAAACTTATTTAATAAGTTATAAAATAATATTGTATCGCTTCTCTCGGTCTTTGCATAACTTTTGCTCTCACAACTACAAACTTTCTTCCTCTATTTTCTCAATCAAAAACCAATTTTTTCCTGTTGAACTAGTAAGTTTTCATAATCTTTACAAGTATTTTTTTATATTAATAACTTTTTTAGGGTGTATTGATGTTTGCCAAGAACACTTGTTGCAATAATATTTTTCGTGTATTGATGTTCGTCAAGGTTTTTGAGTGAAACAAATACTATTCATAGTTAAAAATAATAACCATGTATACATAATTAAGGTCTTTTATTAGAATTTTGTCTTAGGCCAATAATTTTATTGAGACTCTTTGATCATCAAATATGTTTGTGAGATAACACTAATATATTATTGTTATTGAACTAGTTGGTGACAAAAATAATGGAGCTCTTAATAATTATCCATCCCAATCTTTAGTTTCAGCGAGAAAAAAAAAGTTTTGGGAAAGAAAAAAAACTTATCCGTCTAAATTGTAAATTGATGAGAAGATGATTACTGCTCTGGAGTTATTGATTAAAAAAATAGTGCACCTACATTTGAAGAATATGTGGAAAAATTAGATGGACTTGGATGGGAAGAGTTATTATACAATACAAGTGTCCACTACAAAAAAGCAAGAATGACTTTAGAGGTTCACAAGTTAGAGAATTGAATTAAGGTTATCGGAAAAAAAGATAAAATTCTTTAGTTTTTCTAATTAGCCAAAATATATGTTAGGCGTTGATAATGTGATACCTTATTTATTATTTTTCAACTAGTATTTATCAAAGTTATTGAACTTTTGATATTATATTGTGCCTATTAAATACTTTTTATTCGTGATTTTTTTTATGTTATGCTTGATGATTATGATATTTTTTTAATCAAAAAGTAATATTTTTTGTTGAATTTTTTATAACATTTTATTAGTGTAATGTTTGATTTCATATGCACATTCAGATATTGAAAACAAACAATAATCATTCAGTGTTCAGATTTGGAGACCGCATCTTAATATTCAGATGTGTATTCAGATCTAGACACCTAGCTTTTAATGTAAATCTTAATGTTCAGACGTGTATTTAGATTCAGAGGTCTTAATCTTAATGAAAACAAATGGGGCCTAATTCTCATTCATACTCTTTTAAAGACATTTTTATTTTCAGAAAAAAATTGTGCTTCATATTTTTGTCTAAAAAAATAAAATAAATTCAAGCCTCTCTCATTTTCCAACTTTATTAGTTATCCAAATTATTTTTCTTGTTGTTTGTTTATCAAGAATTGATAAAATTTAGTAAAGTTTTATTTAATTAAGGGAAAGGGTAAAAATGCCCTTAAACTATGTGAAAGGAGCAAAAATGTCTTCCATTTATAGTTTGGCTCAAAAATGCCCTTACCATCAATACTTTGGTTCAAAAATGCCCTTGCAAACAATACTTTGGTCCAGAAATGCCCCTATAGTTACAAAATGGGTCGAAAATTCCCTTTTCCGAATAAATATATTATTATTTTTATTTTTAAACACATCTTCTTTCTAATTAAAATATTATTAAAGAACACTATTCTTTTTTTTCTTCTAAAATCACTTTAACAAATAAAAATGTAGGAAATATTATTTTCTTTGTAATCTCATTTTTATCAATTAAAATAGAAAAACCCCATGTACCCTTTTGACAGATAATATATGTCATATATATAAGATCATAGTAAATCCATCATTAATTTATATTATATAACGATAAAAAATAATGATCATAAAATAAGAAATGTTTTCATTTTTAATTTTTTTTTATGAATTGAAGTAGGATAAACATTTGTTAATTTAAAAAACATTATATAAAAAAATGTATTAAAAAGAAACTAATAATATATTTATTTGAAAAATGAGCATTTTTTACCCATTAAATAACAACAAGGACATTATTGGATCAAAGTATTGACGGCAAGGATATTTTTGGACCAAACTACAAACGGAGGAAATTTTTGTTCTTCGCATAGTTTAAGGGTATTTTTGAACCGAAGTATTGATGATAAGGGCAGTTTTGAGCCAAACTATAAACGGAGAGCATTTTTGTTCCTTTCACATAGTTTAAGGCATTTTGACCCTTTTCCCTTTAATTAAAGTGCAAAGCAACTTCATAAATATCTATTGTTGAAAATTGGACGATGATGCCCTCATAAATCTGTTTAAAATCATTCGAATGTATCATTTTCATTATTTATTTTACAAAAGAGTACATGGGCAAACACATTATAGAAGAGATGTTTCACTTATATATTTACTTAAGACTAACTTGTGTTGATTTTTTTTTTTCAAAAAAAAAAGATGACTAACATTTTTCTAAGTGTGTGTATATATATATATATATATATATATATATTCCATTTTATTTTTATCAAACTTAAAATATTTATTTATTATTAAAATATATTAACGTTTATCAAAGAGACTTTATCGTCTAATATTTTATTAATGTAATAATTAACTACTATTTTATTTGAGTGATACTCCCTCCGTTTCACAATGAATGACCTCCTTTCCTTTTTAGTCAGTTTTAAAAAAAAATGACCTCTTTCCTTTTTTGGTAACATTTTACTTTTAACTTTCCACGTGACATGTTTAAGACCACAAGATTAAAGACAATTTTGTACATTTGACATAACTTTAATTTAGGACCACAAGATTCAAAAGTCTTCTTTAATTTCTTAAACTCCATGCCAAGTCAAACCATACCACTCTTTTTGAAACGGATGGAGTAATATTTATTGTGTTTAAATATTAATAAATCATATATATATATATATATATATATATTTCATATGCTTAAAAACAAATAATTTTAATCATTCAATGTTTAGATCTACAGACAGGATCTTAATAATTCAGTGTTTAGATCTACAGACAAGATCTTAATCATTCAGATGCACATTTAGATTCAGACGTCTTAATTTTAATAAAACATATAAGGCTTTAATCTTGTTCATCTAGTCATGATCTACAGGAGATCTTAGGTGTCCATATACCGTATTGATATGGTCCCCATTCAAATCACACACATAACTACTTATCTATAAGCTCTCTTCGGACTCGAGTGATTTATGTTCCAAATAGTAAATATTTTGTATCCACATATTTCAATATGCTAGCTTCTTCTGTAAACTCTCAGGATAACATAATAATTATAGAATAATCATAAATTCATATTTTTAACATTAGTGAAACAGATAGTTCTACAGTTTACATGCTTATTCATACAAACAACACTTAATTCAATCTTAAATCACATCAATTATGTCTGAAGAACAATGAACATGCAATACAACTCACATTACATATAAAAAACTAAGAAAAGTCTAACTCCACGTAAATCATAACCTACCTTAATTGACGAACTCAAAGCGAACAAGCTAAATTGTCAGATCGTTCTATTTTCTGATCGCCTCAGAACACTCAAAGTCTTAGGCAAACTGTTTTATTTTTTGAAAGATGGGGAATAAAAAAAAATTTGAATAGAATGTCTCTCAATATTTTATCAAACATTATAAGGCATTAACAAAAAGGGATCCCACAATCAAGCTCATTTTAAAGCTAAAATCCAAAAGATAGATCGAAATGAGTCTGAAAGCCTCGGGTCCAGAACCAAAGATCCTTCTAGACCAAACTGGACTTCCAGGAGCTAATGGAACCATCATAATTGCAATCTAACGGTGTTTACCTAAAGTTTTGACCAAAAGTCAACAGTTCAAGTTTAAATGCCTCAAAACACGAAAATTCGCATAAAAACCAAAATGAACGACTAAGTGACTGAACTGCTAGTCCCAACAAGCCATAAATGTATTGGGATCTCTATACGAAAGCTTTAAAGGAGGAGAAGGAAGAAGAAGAAGTGGAGGACTATATATATAGGGAAACATAGAAGAGGTAGGGGGAGTGGGGTTTGGAAACAACCAAGTTTCTATCATGTCCTTAGAGTTCAGATAAGCACATGTGGAACACTTGATAATTCACTCACATTTTGGCACAATTTTCTCATGATCTTTCTAGCCAAGTGAGCCTAAGACACTAGAAATTGCTAAGGGAATGACAAAAAAAACACAAGATAATCACATGGGAGATTTGTATTTGAGAGAACTTGAATTATTTGCTTGATGCGTTTACTGATGAAAGCCTCTTTATTTATATTATTCACTTGGAGCTAATATGCAAATAATATTTATTGTATAAGTTCCTACATATTTACAAAAAATTCCCTTTCTAGAATACTCTACAAGCCTAGAATATTCCAAAGACTTTCTATGTAAATCTATGGTACTCTAAGGTTGTAGGTGACGTGAGTTCAATGTTGAAAAGGATTTTAGTTTGTATGGTGTCCTAGATAACTTTCTTGAGGTTGAAGAACAAGTAGTTCAAAGGCAGTGTCACTCTAATCTCGCTTCCCGCATTTAAATTTGTTGGTTTTTTGTTAGTTAACATGTTATCAAAGCTTTAATCAAGGGATTATTCAACTAGTGTAGATGAAAATCGATGGATTCAATCGATTGTTTTTCCTAGAAATCGAGTTTAAAATCAATTATTTTCTTGAAAATTGATTTCAACATGGTGATTGATGAATATATCTAGCAAGGTTCACGAAGTGCCGCAGATCAAATTGCGATTGATCATAGTCATGCGTTGTATTTGCATCCTTCAGATGCACTTGATTCATTATCTTTGGGGTTTTAGTTAATTGGTCAGTACACACTTAAATCACAGTTAACATTAATTAAATAAGAAAACAATGTGACTTTTATAACTTGTTGTGATATATTTGAATTAAGATAGGAGTCTTATTGTTTAGTCTGAATGGTGTTAAGACTGTGTTAGAGATCTGATTCATTCAGATCTATTAAGACCCATAAGAGGCTTATAAGGAAATAAAACAAACAAACTTAATGAACTAAATCTGAATAATTAAGATCCATTAACTCAGGCCTCATTTGTTTGCACTTAATGGAGGTCTGACTCTTAATTATTTCAGATTCAATCCATTAAGTGTGTTTGGTTTTTAGGTTCAGATTCAGATTCAGCCCGTTAAGTCCATTTGTTTCTTTTTTCAAAAACCTCTTAATGGACCTGAAAAGGTCTGAACGGATCAGATCTTCAGGAGAGTCTTAACACTATTCAAACTTATTTAATAAGTTATAAATTAATATTGTATCGCCTCTCTCGGTCTTTGCGTAACTTTTGCTCTCACAACTACAAACTTTCTTCCTCTCTTTTCTCAATCAAAAACCAATTGTTTCCTCTTGAACTAGTAAGTTTTCACAACCTTTACAAGTATTTTTTTATATTAATAATTTTCTTAAGGTGTATTGATGTTTGTCAAGAACACTTGTTGCAATAATATTTTTCTTGTATTGATGTTCATCAAGGTTTTTGAGTGAAAAAAATACTATTCATAATTAAAAATAATAACTATGTATACGTAATTAAGGTCTCTTATTAGAATTTTGTCTTAGGCCAATAATTTTATTGAGACTCTTTGATCATCAAATATGTTTGTGAGATAACACTAATATATTATTGTTATTGAACTAGTTGGTGACAAAAATAATGGAGCTCTTAATAATTATCCATCCCAATCTTTAGTTTCAGCGAGAAAAAGTTTTAGGAAAGAAAAAAAAACTTATTTGTCTGAATTGTAAATTGATGAGAAGATGATTACTGCTCTGGAATTATTGATTAAAAAAATAGTGCACCTACATTTGAAGAATATGTGGAAAAATTAGATGGACTTGGATGGGAAGAGAAATTATACAATACAAGTGTCCACTACAAAAAAGCATGAATGACGTTAGAGGTTCACAAGTTAGAGAATTGGATTAAGGTTATCGGTAAAAAGATAAGAATTCTTTAGTTTTTCTAATTAGCCAAAATATATGTTAGGCGTTGATAATGTGATACCTTATTTATTATTTTTCAACTAGTATTTATCAAAGTTATTGAACTTTTGATATTATATTGTGCCTATTAAATACTTTTTATTCGTGATTTTTTTTATGTTATGCTTGATGATTATGATATTTTTTTAATCAAAAAGTAATATTTTTTGTTGAATTTTTTATAACATTTTATTAGTGTAATGTTTGATTTCATATGCACATTAAGATATTGAAAACAAACAATAATCATTCAGTGTTCAGATTTGGAGACCGCATCTTAATATTCAGATGTGTATTCAGATCTAGACACCTAGCTTTTAATGTAAATCTTAATGTTCAGACGTGTATTTAGATTCAGAGGTCTTAATCTTAATGAAAACAAATGAGGCCTAATTCTCATTCATACTCTTTTAAAGTCATTTTTATTTTTGGACAAAAATTGTGCTTCATATTTTTGTCTAAAAAAATAAAATAAATTCAAGCCTCTCTCATTTTCCAACTTTATTAGTTATCCAAATTATTTTTCTTGTTGTTTGTTTATCAAGAATTGATAAGATTTAGTAAAGTTTTATTTAATTAAGGGAAAGGATAAAAATTCCCTTAAACTATGTGAAAGGAGCAAAAATGTCTTCCGTTTATAGTTTGGCTAAAACATGCCCTTACCATCAATACTTTGGTTCAAAAATGCCCTTGCAAACAATACTTTGGTCTAGAAATGCCCCTATAGTTACAAATATTATTATTTTGTTTTTAAACACATCTTCTTTCTAATTAAAATATTATTAAAGAACATTATTCTTTTTTTTTCTTCTAAAATCACTTTAACAAATAAAAATGCAGGAAATATTATTTTCTTTGTAATCTCATTTTTATCAATTAAAATAGAAAAACCCCATGTACCCTTTTGACAGATAATATATGTCATATATATAAGATCATAGTAAATTCATCATTAATTTAAATTATATAACGATAAAAAATAATGATCGTAAAATAAGAAATATTTTCATTTTTAATTTTGTTTTCCTGAATTGAAGTAGGATAAACATTTGTTAATTTAAAAAACATTATCAAAAAAAAAAATGTGTTAAAAAGAAAATAATAATATATTTATTTGAAAAATGAGCATTTTTTACCCATTAAATAACAATAAGGACATTTTTTTGATCAAAGTATTGACGGCAAGGACATTTTTGGACCAAACTACAAACGGAGGAAATTTTTGTTCTTCGCATAGTTTAAGGGTATTTTTGAACCAAAGTATTGACGGTAAGGGCATTTTTGAGCCAAACTATAAACGGAGAGCATTTTTGTTCCTTTCACATAGTTTAAGGCATTTTGACCCTTTTCCCTTTAATTAAAGTGCAAAGCAACTTCATAAATATCTATTGTTTAAAATTGGACGATGATGCCTTTATAAATCTGTTTAAAATCATTCGAATGTATCATGTTCATTGTTTATTTTACAAAAGAGTACATGGGCAAACACATTATAGAAGAGATGTTTCACTTATATATTTACTTAAGACTAACTTGTGTTGATTTTTTTTTTTTTTCAAAAAAAAGATGACTTACATTTTTTCTAAGTGTATATATATATATATATATATATATATATATATATATATATTCCATTTTATTTTTATCAAACTTAAAATATTTATTTATTATTAAAATATATTAACGTTTATCAAAGAATGGCTTTATTTTCTAATATTTTGTTAATGTAATATTTAACTACTATTTTATTTGAGTGATACTCCCTCCGTTTCACAATGAATGACCTCCTTTCCTTTTTAGTCAGTTTTAAAAAAAATGACCTCTTTCCTTTTTTGGTAACATTTTACTTTTAGTTTTCCACGTGACATGTTTAAGACTACAAGATTAAACACAATTTTGTACATTTGACATAACTTTAATTTAGGACCACAAGATTCAAAAGTCTTCTTTAATTTCTTAAACTCCGTGCCAAGTCAAACCATACCACTCTTTCTGAAACGGATGGAGTAATATTTATTGTGTTTAAATATTAATAAATCATATATATATATATATATATATATATATATATATAGATATTTCATATGCTTAAAAACAAATAATTTTAATCATTCAATGTTTAGATCTACAGACAGGATCTTAATAATTCAGTGTTTAGATCTACAGACAAGATCTTAATCATTCAGATGCGCATTTAGATTCAGACGTCTTAATTTTAATAAAACAAATAAGGCTTTAATCTTGTTCATCTAGTCATGATCTACAGGGGATCTTAGGTGTCCATATACCGTATCGATATGGTCACCATTCAAATCACACACATAACTACTTATCTATAAGCTCTCTTCGGACTCGAGTGATTTATCTTCCAAATAGTAAATGTTTTGTATCCACATATTTCAATATGCTAGCTTCTTCTGTTAACTCTCAGGATAACATAATAATTATAGAATAATCATAAATTCATATTTTTAACATTAGTGAAACAGATAGTTCTACAGTTTACATGCTTATTCATACAAACAACACTTAATTCAATCTTAAATCACATCAATTATGTCTGAAGAATAATGAACATGCAATACAACTCACATTACATATAAAAAACTAAGAAAAGTCTAACTCCACGCAAATCATAACCTACCTTAATTGACGAATTCACAGCGAACAAGCTAAATTGTCAGATCCTTCTCTTTTTTGATCGCCTCAGAGCACTCAAAGTCTTAGGCAAACTGTTGGATTTTTTGAATGATGTGGAATAAAAAAAAATTGATTAAAAAGTCTCTCAATATTTTATCAAGCATTATAAGGCATTAATAAAAAGGGATCCCACAATCAAGCTCATTTTAGATAGATCGAAATGAGTCTGAAAGCCTCGGGTCCCGAACCAAAGATCCTTCTAGACCAAACTGGACTTCCAGGAGCTAATGGATCCAGCATAATTGCAATCTAACGGTGTTTATCTAAAGTTTTGACCAAAAGTCAACAGTTCAAGTTTAAATGCCTCAAAACATAAAAATTCGCATAAAAACCAAAATGAACGACTAGGTGACTGAACTGCTAGTCCCAGCAAGCCATAAATGTATTGGGATCTCTATACGAAAGCTTTAAAGGAGGAGAATGAAGAAAAAGAAGAGGAGGAGTATATATATAGGGAAACATAGAAGAGGTAGGGGGAGTGGGGTTTGGAGACAACCAAGTTTCTATCATGTCCTTAGTATTCAGATAAGCACATGTGGAACACTTGATAATTCACTCACATTTTGGCACAATTTTCTCATGATCTTTCTATGCCAAGTGAGCCTAAGACACTAGAAATTGCTAAGGGAATGACAAAAAAAACACAAGATAATCACATGGGAGATTTGTATTTGAGAGAACTTGAAATATTTGCTTGATGCGTTTACTGATGAAAGCCTCTTTATTTATATTATTCACTTGTAGCTAATATGCAAATAATATTTATTGTATAAGTTCCTACATATTTACAAAAAAATTCCCTTTATAGAATACTCTACAAGCCTAGAATATTCCGAAGACTTTCTATGTAAATCTATGGTACTCTAAGGTTGTAAGTGACGTGAGTTCAATGTTGAAAAGTATTTTAGTTTGTATGGTGTCCCAGATAACTTTCTTGAGGTTGAAGAACAAGTAGTTCAAAGGCAGTGTCAATTTCTCTTGATTCTCTCGCTTGTTTCTTTCATTCGATAGTTCGCGACTTCTTTTCTTCCCTCCAAGGTAGGATGAATCCTAAAAACTAAAAAGGGTATGTAAATAGCCATCCATGCTTAGAAAGTGTTTTGGTTCGAGGTGTACTGAATATGCATGGAAACCATGGAGCATCAATACCCTCCAAGGTAGGATGAATTTTGAGTTCTCAAGTAATTCTTCTACATCCTTTAAAGTGAAAAAATGAGCTTTACTATATATTTGCAGATGTCTCAATTTAACCATCTTTTAAAGTGTAAGCAGCAATGTGATTGACTTCTCAGAAGTTTGTGCAGAAAAATATCTCAAGTAAACTCCAAATTCCACACTTTTAGAAATCTGAAGTAAATGTGGTACAATTGACAAGGAACCATTGCTTCCATATTCACGTACAGTGCCAATAAGTGAGCTCCATTCCACATGATCAACCACTTGAGAATTAATGTACATGTGACGTTGAACAAGCTGCTTGTGAGATGAAATAGAGGAAGACGTACTGACATTTCGGTCCCTGTTAATATAGAAGTTCGTGAAACTATGAAATTTTAAATTCAGATTACTTGATCAAATAATTTAACACTAAATAGTACTGTATTATCGTTTCATCCACAAAAGAAGATTCTTTCTCCTTGGCACTTTCCTTAAAGAAATGTCGTCTATATGCTGGAACGTATTCCTGAAGGGCATGATAAGAAGGACCTAAGATGGAGTAGACTCAGCCAATGCGGTGGAGGATATAGAAGGAAGTGTAGGCTCAAGTGGTTAACAAGAAGGGGCCAAGTTCCTCCGACTCTCGCTTCTTCATGAACGGATTCTCCTCATCTTGGATTTAAGAAATGTCAATCACCCCCAAAGGTATCGCTTTATTATCAATGGCCCAAGCTGGCATCCCTCGAGCAATAACCAGACCAATGTAAGAGTATCGATCCTCTATGGATTCCATCTGATGTGCATATTCAGTACTCGACTCCTTGTTAGCATCATAGAACAGAACACATAGTTGAGGGCCTTAATTGTGCAATCAACCTAAACACCTCGAACAAAAACCATTTCTATGCGGGCCCCTTTTAGTTTTTATGATGCATCCTATTCCTACCTTGGTAGTAAGCAAAAAAATGACGAACTATCTAAGGAAAAAAAACTGAAAGACTCAAAGAGCAATTACGCTCCCTCTTAGCTACTCCTGAATGTTAACTGGGACACCAACAAGCTAAAGTCCTTTTCAATGTTGAACTCACATTGCTAACAACCATAGAATATCATACATTTACATGGAAGGTCCTTGGAATATTCTAGGCTTGTAGAGTATTCTACAAAGGGAAATTGTTTGTAAATATGTAGGGACTTATTTAATAAATATTATTATCTTATAACCCCTAGGTGGGTGATATAAATAGGGAGACATTCATCAAACAAATAATTTAAGATCTCTCATATACAAATCTCCTTTGTGATTCTCTTGTATTGTTTTTATTATTCCCTTAAGAGATTTCTAGTGTCTTAGGCTCATTTGACATAGAAGTAAATTGTGCCAAAATATGAGTGAGTTATGAAGTATTCCACATGTGCTTAGTTGAATAGACAAGATAGAAAACTCAATTGTCTCCAAACCTCACTCCCGGCCCCTACCTCCTCTAATTTTTTCCCTATATATTCTCCTCCCCTTCTTCACCGTCCTCCTTTTTCTCATGTTCCTCCTCTCCCTAAAATGACGATCATGGAACTAACAAAAATGCTCGAACAAAATGGGCAACATGGTGTGTGAAAGTATCAATGCATCAGTTGCAAATAATTCTTTTCTTCAAGTCAAGCCATAACAGATCATGCGAAGGTTCACCCCAAAGAACTTTGAATTAAAGGAAGCCACTAAAGAAATTTTTTATGTTGTTTTACAATTATAAAAAATAATAGAGTTCTACTGTTGACTTCACAATTCTCCAACAACAATAGATCTTTTCTACAACAACATCTGACATTGATTCACCAAATTCTTGTCCATCGACTCTATTTCCAGTACGGAACCCACCTAGGCATGATCTGAGACATCATGATATGAAGACTCTAGCTAGGCTCATGAGTTGTTTTACCAAAGAGGAGGATAGAATCATTTTGATTCTTCTTTTTAGTACTAAGGAATAGGTTCACTCATTAATTTAAATATATATGACTTTGCTCCACCTTTTAAATTCCTTAATCGCTTAAAGAATGCATGTTTACTTTTCTACTTTAGTTTCAATCTTTTGGTTAAATTGATATGTTCTATGATCAGATTCATTATTAGGTGTGGTGATATGAAAGAGCTGAAGAGAGAGGGGAGACCCTAGTTTTTTTCTTTTTTTTTTTACTTTTATTCCCCTTCTAAAATATTCTTAGGTGCTATTTCATTCCAAAATCTACGATTCTAACAATCCCAACTTTTATATATGAGATAAGTGATACCACAAGATTTTGATATAAAAATAACATTAATTTTAGCTAATACCTCCTATCAAACACGAGATATATAGATTAAATATCAAAATTAATTCGAGGAAATGATCTCTTTTAACTACTTACAAATTGAAAATAACTTTTTTAGATATCTTACATCAAAAATAGAAACACCTTATAAAAAGACATAAAACTAAAAATGAGATAGTAATGAGCTATAAATTCAATCCCCCGTCTATATTGAGATAACTTAGTTAATTCCACAATTGACTTTTTTAAGAATTTCTTTATATACCTTACTCTATGAATAACCATTCTCTTTATAAATCTTGGTTAATTTCCACCATGATTTATAAATTTTGGTTAATGTGGTTCCAAAAGAAACCAAACTCCAATACAACTAAAATTCCGAAAAGGAAATCAACTAAAGCTATTAGTAATAGAGAATCCTGGATATTGCCCAATTATGTGGTTTTGTTAGCGGTGGAGTTAGATTGAAAGGAAATGGGTGGTGACTATGGACTATGGTAAAACTTCAATGATTATGGTGGACTTACAAGGTGGAGAAGAGGCTCAACTGGATTGAGAGCTGAATAAAAAGTCTCAGCTATGTATTGTACTCTTATCTAAGGTTTACAAGGAGGAATATTCGGTATAGTGAAAGGGGTCCTTTAGGTTAGAAAAGAAAAATATGATTGTTTCTAGTCTCTGTCTTATCATGATGAGTTTGTGTGCAAGTATATAAAGAAAAGATTTGATTATGTGTGGGTTCGTCTGTGAGGTCTCCGCGAGTATGTATGCTTAGAGTGTAGAGTAATAGCCAAGAACGTTTGTTGCACAGGGATAAGATGGAATCATTGCCAAGTGGCAAAAGATTATTGGTTCTCTTTTAAATTTTCTTTTCGTTAGATTTAACAAAAATATCAAAAAATAAAGAAACTAATATAGTTAATTAGTTAATTCTTGAATAAAAAAAATCAAAATATCATTACCAATATACTAATTTAAAAGAATAATGAATTTTCTCTTTTTTCAAACAATTTTTTTTTAATAATTATATCATAAAGATGCATTTTTTATTCATGATTTTGCAATTTTTTTAATAAACCTATTAAAACTGAAATGGAAGTCAACATAACAAGATTAATCTCAAACTTAACATTTAATGCTAAAATAGTGTAAAAATAATTTAAGAAAAGTCAAATATTGTGTGTCTACAGTATTGAAAAACAATAAGATCAAGTGAATCCTAATGATCAAATCAGATTACTAAATTTAGGAAAAAGGTCAAAAATACCCCTAAATTAGATGACATTTTTAAACGAATAAGAATATATTTTTTATTCAACTTATAAGAATAACTACTCACAACTTGGGTTCCGTATTGGTCAGTTTGGTTCGATTTTGAAGTTTATCAGTTATCAATTTGTAGACATGCTAAATCATTATAGAACCATTAAGATATTGCTTTATCGGTTATTGATCTGTCTAGAGACTACCTCCTAGATACGACACGATGCTTAGAGCTACAAGGGACCCCAAGTTAACCTCATGGCATGACATGACACTAAGATTTTGCATAAATCCAAAAAAATGAAAAGTAAACGTGGAAGCTAAATATGAAATATCTGAATAAAGCCCATAATACTAAGATAAACTAACATTTGAAAAGACATGACATAGGCTAAATCTGTATCTGACTGTCTAAATGCCTCAACTAATATGAGTTGTTAAAACCCTAGCTAACTCCAATTATTTGAAGCTAAAAGTGAAATGCTAAAATTGAAAGATAAAGGGGTTGTCCTCTGTAATGAGGACTCACCAAAAGCTGCTACAATGTTGACCGAATCTGGATGGGCTGGATACTGAGTGTCAGAACCTATATTATCAAATAATATAGGCAGAAAGTACATGTTTAGTACTTTCAATGTACTGAGTATAAGGAATATGCATAATAAACATGATATCTGAACATACTAAATTGTAAAATATGTTGATGCAATGACAAAGTAAAATAACAAGAAGTTTGGATATACAAAACTAAATTATATAAGTATAAGGCCATGCAATAACTGAAAATCTGATTATGGGAGATACTAAAACCGACATAAATCATGTGAACTACTACATGGAGTTCAATTTACTGTACCCACACCGAAAAAAGGGTGTCCAATACTTGCTATCGTAAGAGACCTGATAACTGAGTCAAAGTGGATCCACTAAGCTAACATCTATCTAAGAAAAATCTTATGATGACACGTAGTTTTGGGACTAAGAGTTTGCTACTAAAGGTCCACAAACGCTAACCAGAAACCTTTATCCCTAAAATTCACTCATTGCTAAGTATTACTCCCAATGGAAACATGCAGAATATGAAAAAAATTATAATATGATAATATTGAATCATACTGATAATTGACACATACCGAGTAGCTCATAAATCATGATAACTAAAACCATACTGAAAGATACATTATTTGAAAGCAACTTATATCATAATAACTAAAAATAATCTGAAAGATACTTTATCTGAAAACATCTAAATCATGAAAATCTGATAATCTAAGACACTCATATGAAATAGCATAATTCCGAGTCATGAAAATGTTTTCATGCTATAGATTCATGAAATTATCATTGAAAATATAGAATTATAATTGAAATAATGGAATTCATTAGTAAAACATGCAATTAGGGACAAATCATGAAGGACAACTGGATTATAATGAAAACCAATGAAGATCTTATAAAGTTCTAACTTGAATTAATCATAAAATTTGAAATTCTAAAGTTTCTTTGGGACTCAATGGGTGAAGGGATACCTATTCATGAAATTATATATACATGGTGTAGAAACCTTGTTGATTTTTAGAAAGGAGACTTTAAGCTTGGAACCCTAGTTCTTTCTTTGGGAGAAAATTTCAGAAAGAAGAAATCTAATTTGGGGGATTATGACTGAATGAGGAGTTTTGGGCTGATAAAATCTCCCTAATCCCACTTAGAATAGGTTAAAACGACATAGTATATGAATTAAAAGAGTGAGAAAAGACCAAATTAACTCTGATTTAAAATTTACGGAGGCCTTCTACATTTGCCTAACACGGACCGTACCATACTTCACGGACCATGGAAGTGCCCATGAATGGAAAAGAGTTATGGGTTCTAAGGATCAACTTCTATGGACCCGTCTACAGTCTGCAAAACATTACACGGTTCGTACAAGTGTTAGGAACGGACAGAGAGTTTTTTCTTCTAAGGTATTGGTTTACGAACCATGAAAGTATCTATGATCCGTGAAAGAGCTCATGAAAACCTTCTTATAATTTTCCAAATTCTAAGCTCAGGTCTAAGGCTCCTATCACGGCCCGTGGTTCCTTTCACGATCTGTGAAAGTGTTTGAACAAACCCACCAATCTAGGCTTAGGAACTTTTAGAGTGTCATAATATCTCTTCTTTGGAAACATTCATCCTCGAATGGAGTCTAACTAGGATGAGAAGAGTAGTGAAGGATAATTTAAACACTGATAACTGAAGAAGTGATTGAATCTGAACTAAAACATGAAAACTAATTTGCTTTCACGAACATGCATGCATAATGAGAATACTAAAAGGCATGAATCTGAAGAGTACTAAGGAGGAACTATTACTTCATACTGAAATTGAATTGGAAGGAAAAATGTGAGGATAATTGGACATCATATCTGCTTTTGCTTCCAAATAGCACCTCAACTCACTTATTCCTTCAAAGAACTTTTATGAAGAGACTTCCTTATTCCTTAATTTACGAACATGACAGTCAAAAATCTTAATGGATACCTATTAGAAAGAGATTTTTCTTCACACCAACGCTTTCTAAAGGCACAATTGTAGTCTGATCACCAATGCACTTCTTCAACAATGACACATGAAGCACTGGATGCACTGATGCTATTTTTGAAGGCAAATCCAACTCATAGTCGACATTACCAAAATGCCTTACAATATGGTAAGGACCTACATAATGGGGACTAAGCTTTTCTTTCTTACCAAATCTTATAACCCTCTTCATGGGTAAAGTCTTCAAATAAACCCAATCATCTACAACAAATTCAGGCTCTTAACTCCTCATATCTACACAAAATATTTGTCTACTTTGGCTCGTTCTCAACCTTTCTGTAATAAGATGAACTTTCTTCATGCCCTCATGAACTGACTCGGGGCCTATCAAAGCCACTTTACCAACTTCAAACCATCCTATAGGAGACCTACACCTCCTATCATAGAGCGTCTAAAATGAAGCCATCTGAATACTAGAGTGATAACTATTATTATAAGCAAACTCGATCAAAGGAAAACGATCATCTGAATTACCTTTAAAGTAACTTACACAAGCTCTCAATTTATCCTCCAAGGTTTGAATAGTCTAATCAGCCTGACCATCATTTTGTAGATGAAAAGTTGTGCTAAGCTTAACTTGAGTACCAAGACCTTTCTGAAGCGATCTCCAAAACTGAGAGGTGAAATGAGTACCCCTATCTAGGATAATGGATAATGGAACTCCATGTAATTTCACCAACTCCTGAATGTAAAGTCTAGCATAATCCTCGGTTGAATAGGAACTCTTAACTGAAAAGAAATGTTGATAACTTAGTCATTTGGTCTACAGCCACCCAAATAAAGTCATGTTGATGGCACATGCGATGCAAACCTATGATAAAGTCCATATTTAAATCTTCCCAATTGACTAAGAGCATGTGTCCCTACATTCACTTTATCAAGAAGGTAAATAACACTCATGTAATAATCCTTTAATAACTCAAGACATCTCTTCTACCAAAGATTTAAGTCATTATGTTTGAATACATATTGAACACTCTTATGATTTGTGAACACATCTATATGAACACCATAAAGATACTGCCTCCAAATCTTCAAGGCAAACATCACTTCTTCCAATTCTAAATCGTGAGTCAGGTAATTCTTCTCATGAACCTTGAGTTTCCTAAAAGCATAAGCTATGACCTTACCATTTTGCATCAATACACAACCAAGACCAATTCAAAAATCATCACACTACACCATGAAACCATTTAGACCTTCTGGTAGAGTTAGAACTAGGCTAAAGTAAGTTGAGTCTTCAACTTATAAAAACTCTCCTTACAAAATTTGGTCTACTAAAGATTTACTTTCTTTTGAGTCAATCTAGACAAAAGAGAAGAAATAGAGGAAAATCCTTCAACAAACCGTCAATAGTAACAAGCTAAATCCAACAAACTCCTCTATCTGAGAGAGAAAGAGGTCTAGGCCAGTTCATAACTGCCTCAGTCTTCTTAGGATCAACTAGAATACCCTTTCTTGAGACTATATTGTCACGCCCTGAGCCTACATCCTGGGCGGGATGGCACTTGACAACCATTGCTGGCCCAAAGTGAACCCTTGACCTGTTTTACTTACTCAGCAGAAGACTTAAACATAAGAAATATAACTCATGCAATAACTTAAGAAATAATAACTTAGCCAAAATGGCAACTTAAGTCTTAAATGTAGACAACTGAAATAAATAAGACTAAATAACTATAAATGTTTGTCTATGAAGCCTCTAAAACAAAGAGGGATGTTGGGACAAGACCCACAATCATCCTAACAACTGAAAACTAGAAACCAATGTAAAAAGGAGCCCTCTGGAAAGCAAAGAGGCTCACCAACTGACTCTGAGTGCTCAATTGGATCAACGAGGTGTTGGATGCTGTTCCTGGTGACCTGTGTCTGCATCATGAAATGATGCAGGCTAACTGGCATCGGTACATTGAATGTACGAGTATGCGAGTGGAATGCTAAACATAACATAAGCTTGAAAAGAGTCTGAAAGAAACACTTACTTTGGCTTTACTCAACTCATCAATAACTCAACTCAATATAAAGCAATAAAACATATGCAATATAGAGAAAACTTTTAAAATAGTAGAAAACAACTTAGTTTATTAAGGAAATGCAATAACAAACTCAACTGTACTCGTATAATAAAGTAATATAGTTTATGTGGGAGTTTCTCTAATCGACAACCACCACTATGAGCCTAAGTGGTGATACAATTTCTTACCCACGCTTCCAGAACTGTCCTGTACTTTTCTGTCATATAAAACACCTTAACTAAGTGGATCCACTTGTCTATGCTAAAAAGAACTTACGGAGTCATTTAAAAAGTATGATCCTTTACTACCCATGATGGCTACATGGTTTATGGAGACTTGTTAATATGAACTCACATCTCCATATCGGTGCTCAATACTAATCCCAAAAATATACTTAGCTCATGTGTTTGTAAAAACAAAACTCTTTCTTTAATTTAAGATAATTACTCAAAACTTAGCTTAAAAACTCTCATGGAAATCGGTGTTTCCCTTTCTTGTTCAAATGTGAAAATATTTTAAACTCTTGGGAATACTTAGTTCCCATATAATCTTTGAAGAAATGAACTCAAATATTTACTCTTTTCTTAACTTAAAACTTAAGTCTTAAAACAAAGTTAAACGCTTGTGAAAGACTTTTGAAAACTTTATGAACTTCTCTTAACTTGATTCTTAACTTCTAGACTTGACTCTTAACTTTCCTTGAATTGAAGTATGGATTCAAGGTTCATGATCTCATGTTTATGGATGATTTCATGATGTTTAGATATACCTAAGAGTGATGGAAACAACTAGAAAACATAGGTACATTGCTAAGGAACTAGTACGAAAAGAAGGGGGAAGAATGAGAAGAATTGGCGTCCTTGGTGCTCTGAGAGGCGCGGGGCACCAGAGCCCAAACTTCAGAACTGAAGTTGTGGCGCTCTGGTTGGCGCCTCGCTCCAGAGCACAAACTTTAGACACTGAAGTGGGGCGCTCTGGCTGGCGCGGCGCCCCAGACCCCTGCCCAGAAATCTCTAATTTTTCTCCTTCGTTTTTCGACTCTAAAACCCACCCCTATTTCAACTTGGTTCTTTCCCCAAAAGATTTAAATCGACTATATCATCAATATATGTAAGATTCTACTAGAAAACAAACCTCAAAATCATGAATCAAACTCAATAAACTTCAACAACAAGAACCCACAAGATTTCAAACAAATTTTTATCAAGAACTTGTAATATTTGTTTTCAAAACTTCACAACTTCGCTGAATTGAATCATGATTGGCGCGTGGGTGAAGTAACCAAATGTTATGTGATCTTACATACCTCACAGGGATCACCCCTTGATGAAATCCACAAGCTAAATCCTTACGAACGATGATCTTGGCTTTTTTCTCCTTTCTTCTCCTCTTGCGTTCTTTTTCCAAAAACCCTAACTCTATTTTTCAAAAGCGTAAACTGAATCCTATCAGTCTAGACCTTAAAAAAATTACCAAAAATGAATTAATTAAGTTGGGTATGGAAAAGACCAAACTACCCTTCCAAAATTCGGATTGGACTTTCCTTATCCAAACAACCCAACTTCTCATGGGCATATCTCACTCATACGAACTCGAAATTGTGCAAACTCAGCGATGTTGGAAGGATTATTCCAAGATCTTTCCTAAGATATCTGGAAACACTCCTAACTCATCCTGATCTAGGAGTTATGGTCATTTGAAGTTGACCCAAAACTCAACTTAACATACTTAACAAATTTTCCAGATTTTTATATTCTTTCCAAAAATGACTATTTTGCAATTTTTTAATTCTTCCTAATTTTTTCGAATAGCTAGATGTTACAATATCTCCCTGTTCGGAACATTCATTATCGAATGAGATTACTCTTACTAGGCTAAGGGTGTAACATCAATCATTCAGTTCAAATACCCAACAAGCAAATGCAAAAACAACATGCCAACTTATAAATAAATACCAAGAAAAGGATTAATACCTTAATTTGGAACTTCTCCGAATTCGAAGAGATGTGGATATCTCTTCTTCATGTCCTCTTCAGCTTCCCAAGTAGCTTCCTCAACAAACTGATTCCTCCAAATAACTTTCACTGGGGCTACCTCTTTTGTTCTCAACTTGCGAACTTGGCGATCTAGAATCTGAACAGGAATCTCTTTATAGGACAAGCTATCCTTGATCCCAATATCTCCAGTTGGTATGATCAATGAAGGATCGTCCATGCACTTTTTTTAACATGGAGATGTGAAATACCGGATGAACCACGACTAAATCTTGTAGTAGCTCCAACTCATAAACTACATTACCTACCCTTTTCGATATTTTGTAAGGGCCAATATACCGGGGACTAAGCTTCCCCTTCTTACCAAATCTCATAATACCTTTCATGTGTGAAACTTTCAAGTATACCCAATCATCTACTTCAAACTCTAACTCTCTTCTCCTAACATCAGTGTAGGACATCTGGCAACTCTGTGTTGTTTTCAACCTCTCTTGAATAACCTTCACCTTCTCCATAGCTTGATGAACTAAGTCCAATCCTATCAATACTTCTTTACCAACTTCAAACCATCCAATAGGAGATCTGCATCTTCTCCCATAAAAAGCTTCGTAAGGAGCCATTCGGATGCTACAGTGGTAACTATTATTGTAAGCAAGCTCAATAAGAGATAGGTGATCATCCCAATTACCTTTGAAATAAATCACACAAGCCCTCAATATGTCTTCTAAGGTCTGAATAGAGCGCTCTGCTTGCCCATCTGTCTGAGGATGAAAGGCAGTACTTAAGTTCACCTTTAAACCCAAGCCTTTTTGGAATGACTTCCAAAACTGTGCAGTAAATTACGCACCTCTGTTTGAAATAATGAAGACCAAAACTTCATAAAGTCTAACCACTTCTTGAAGATACAGCTTGGCATAGTCCTCTACTGAATGGGTTGTCATTATCAGCAAAAAAATGGGCTGATTTTGTCATTCTATAAATAATCACCCAAATAGAATCATGTTGCTTGCGAGACCTTGGTAAGCCTGTGATGAAATCCATATTAATCATCTCCCACTTCTATTTTAGAAGTTCTATATTCTAAGCCATACCATCGGGCCTTTGTTGCTCTACTTTAACTTGTTGGCAATTCGGGCACTTAGCAACAAATTCTGTTATGCCCTTCTTCATACTACTCCACTAATATACTTCTTTTAAATTGCGATACATGTTTGTGGAACCCGGATGATTGGAATATCTGGGGCTATGAGTTTCCTCCATGATCCTCTTTTGGAGTTCATCCACCTTTGGTACACACAATCTGCCTTGATACCTCAATACACCATCTTCCCCTTGTTCAAAAGCCATAACTTTCTGGTTATGAACATTTGCCTTCAATTCCAGAAAAATTGGGTCTTGGTCTTGTTTCTCTTTAACTTCAGACACTAAAGATGATTCAACCCCCTTCATCACCACTACTTCTCCTTTTGTGGAATCCATTAGTCGGACTCCTAAGCATGCAAGTCTATGCACATCTTTCGCTAACTCTCTCTTTTCTTCCTTAACATGGGCGATACTACCCATAGACAACCTGCTCAAGGTATCAGCAACAACATTAGCCTTACTTGGGTGGTAAATAATACTCATATCATAATCCTTGAGTAATTCTAACCACCTCCTTTGTCTGAGGTTAAGCTCTTTCTGACTAAACACATACTGAAGATTCTTATGATCAGTGAATACATCAACATGAAGACCATACAAATAATGACGTCATATCTTCAAAGAAATTACTAAGGCAGCCAACTCTAAGTCATGGGTTAGGTAATTTTTCTCATGAACTTTTAACTGTCTGGAGGTGTAAGCTATAACTTTTCCATTCTGCATTAACACACAACCCAAACTAACTCTAGACGCATCACAGTACACAACAAAACCTTATGTACATTCTGGTAAGGTCGACACTGGCAGTAGTCAACCTCTTTTTCAATTCCTGAAAGCTTTTCTCACAAGCTTAAGACCATTGAAACTTGACTGTTTTTTGAGTCAATTTAGTCAAAGGGGATGAAATAGATGAGAACCCCTATATGAACCTTCTATAATATCCAGCCAACCCCAAGAAACTCCTAATATCCGTTGGAGATGTGGGTCTAGGCCAATTATGCACTGCCCTTTTTTCTGGGTATCAACTCTAATTCCATCACCGAAAATTATGTGGCCCAAGAATGCCACAGACTCAAGCCAAAACTCACATTTAGAGAACTTAGCATATAACTCCTTATCTTTCAAAGTCTGAAGAACTATTCTGAGATGGCTAGCATGATCTTCCTCATTCCTCGAATAGATTAGAATGTCATCAATGAAAACAATAACAAACATATCTAAATAAGGCTTGAATACTCTATTCATAAGGTCCATGAACGCTGTAGGTGCATTAGTTAAACTGAACGACATGACCAGAAACTCATAATGACCATAACGGGTCCTGAATACTGTCTTGAGAATATCACACTCCCTTACTTTCAACTGATTGTAGCCCGATCTGAGGTCTATTTTAGAAAAACAAGAAACACCCTGAAGCTGATCAAAAAGATCATCAATTCTCAGAAGAGGATACTTGTTCTTAATGGTAACTTTGTTCAACTGACGGTAATCTATACACATCCTAAGGGAACTATCTTTCTTTCTCACAAATAAGACCGGAGTGCCCCAATGTGAGACATTTGGTCAAATAAAACCTTATCAAGGATATCTTTCAACTGTTCTTTAAGCTCTTTCAACTCTGCTGGTGCCATTCTATATGGCAGAATAGAGATAAGACGAGTATCGGGAAAAATGTCTATGCCGAAGTCTATTTCTCTCTCAGGAGGGACTCCAGGTAGATCATCTGGAAAGACTTCTGGAAACTCTTTTACTATTAAACTGACTAAATGAGAGGTATCTCAACACTAGAGTCATTAACTCGGACTAAGTGATAGACACAACCCTTAGAAACTAACTTTCTCGCCTTAAGGTACGAAAAGAAACTACCCCTAGGCACTGCTGAACTACTACTCTGCTCTATGACGGGCTCATTAGGAATCTGGAACTTGAAAACTCGAGTTCTACAATCTATTGATGCATAACAGGCATGAAGCCAATCCATACATAGAATGACATCAAAATCTACCATGTCTAACTCAACTAAATCAGCCATGGTGCTCTTGTGATTGATGGAAATGACACAATCACGATACACTCGCTCAGCTAGAATAGACTCCCCGACATGTGTTGAAACACAAAAGGGTTCACAAAGTTTCTCAGGAAGAACATCAAAATTATTTGCAACATAAGGAGTCACAAAAGATAAACTTAATCTTGGGTCTAGCAAAGCATAAACATCAAGAGTAAAGACTTTGATCATACCAATGACAACATCTGGAGAGTTCTCTTGCTCTTGACAACTAGTGATTGCGTAGAGGCGGTTTGCTCCTCCGTCAGTACCAGAAGTAACTCCTCACCTTGTCGGTTCTTGGGGCATTCTTTCATGAAGTAACCCTCTTGTCCACACTTGAAACAACCTGTGGAACCATCGCGACACTTACCCGAGTAAGTTCTACCACACTTAGCACATATCGGAGCCCAATTACCTCCTTGTGCCATACTACCCTAAGACTGTGCAGGTCTAGTTCTGAAGTTCTGCAAATTCTGACCATTATACTCACCTTTGTTTCTGGGTGCAGGTGCACTAGCAGATGATGGAGCATGTCCCTTTTGCTTTTGCTGAAAGGACGAATGATTCATATTACTTCTTTGTTGTCCGGACTCATTCCCTATCTTAGCTTTCTTGTTTCTAAACTCTTCCCTATCCCTCAACTTCTCTTCCTCAACCTGCTGCACATAAACCATCAACCTTGCTATATCCATATCACCTATTAGCATTCCAACCCTACTTTTTGTACTCGACAGACGAGATAGCCCAGCAACAACAGACTCATCATACTCCTCATATCCGCAACCATCTCCGAAGCATAGCAGGAGAGTTGGGTGAACTTCAAGTTATACTCATGGACACTTAGTGAATCTTGCTTAAGGGTGAGAAATTCTCGTACCTTAGCCTCTTTCAATTCTCGGGGAAAGAAACGCCCCAAGAAAGCTTCCTCAAAACATGCCCAACTCACAGATGGTGCTCTCTCAGCTCTACCCTTCTTCCACTGATCAAACCAAGTCCTAGCAACATTCTTCAATTGATATGCATCTAGTTCAACCCGCTCAGTATTAGCAACATGCAAAATATCAAATACCTTTTGCAGCTCCTCAATAAAGTTATCTGGATCCTCAGTAGTGCGTGAACCAGTGAAACTTGGATGATTCATCCTCAAGAACTCATGAATCCTCGAAGTATCATTCCCTTCCTGTCGGTTCTCTCTCTGCCCAGCTTGGTTGGTCATAACTTGACTCAACATTCTTATCGCTTCTGTGAACTCAGTTTTGGTAACTTTTTGTTGGGTTGCACTTCAGGTGCATTGGGTACCTCTTGCTCCTCAACATTATGCCTGGCATGACGACCTCTCACAGCTCTTCGTGGGGGCATGATTAACTGAAAAACACGCGCAAACACGTATTAGAAAGAAACTTTCTAGAGATCAAACTCTAACGCACGAAATGAGCATGAAAGAAGTGAGATAATTTCCTAAGTGTGCAGCCTCCTAATTATAGATATGGCGAGCTTCACACCGATAACTAAGACTTTACAGACACGGCTTCATAGACTCCCTAGGACTCTTGAACTCTGTGCTCTGATACCAAGTTTATCACGCCCCGTGCCTACACCCTGGGCGGAACTGGCACTTGAGAACCATTATTGGCCCCAAGCAAACCCTTGGCCTGGCTTACTTACTCAGCAGAAGACTTAAACATAAGAAATATAACTCTTGCAATAACTTAAGGGATAATAACTTAGCCAAAATGGCAACTCAAGTCTTAAACGTATACAACTGAAATTAATAAGACTAAAGAACTATAATTGTCTGTCTATGAAGCCTCTAAAATAAAGATGGATGTCTGGACAAGACCCTCGATCATCCTAACAACTAAAAACTAGAAAGCAATGTAAAAAGGAGCCCTACGGAAAGCAAGGAGGCTCACCAACTGACTCTGAGTGCTCAACTGGATCAATGAGGCACTGGATGTTGATCCTAGTTGCCTGTGTCTGCATCATGAAACGATGCAGGCCAACTGACATCAGTACATTGAATGTACAGTATGCGAGTGGAATGCTAAACATAACATAAGCTTAAAAAGAGACTGAAAGAAACACTTACCTTGGCTTTACTCAATTCATGAATAACTCAACTCAATATAAAGCAATAAAACACATATAATATACATAAAACTTTTAAAACAATAGAAAGCAACTTAGTACGTTAAAGAAATGCAATAACAAACTCAACTGTACTCGTAGAATAAAGTAATATAGTTTCTATGGGAGTTTCTCTAACCGACAACCACCACTATAAGCCTAAGTGGTGATACAACGTCTTGCCCACGCTGCCAGAACTGTCCTATACTTTGTCATCATATAGAACTCCTTAACTAAGTGGATCCACTAGTCTATGCTAAAAAGCACTTAAGGAGTCATCTAAAAAGTATGATCCTTTAGTACCCATGATGACAACAATGTTTATGGAGACTTGAGTTAATATGAACTCGCATGCCCATATCGCACTACAACAAATTTGATTATTAAGGACAAATCATTTCATCATTTATAAATCATATTTTGTCACTAAAAATCTTTTGTGACGAAAAATAATTCGTCAATCAGTCGTCACTAAATGTGTGTCGCTAAAAGTATACAAAGACGATTTAGTGCTTCGTCGCTAAAGTATTATATTTACTACAAAAAGAAAAATTGCCACCAAAAGCATAAACATTTGTGACAAATTTATTTGTCGTAAAATACTTTTTTTTTTTTGTAGTTAATAGTATGCTTTGTCACTAAAAAAGTTATTACTACCGACAAAATTATATCATCGCTAATTATTTTACTTCAATCAGTGATGACATCAATTGTCTCTAAATGTATATGTATTTCGTAGTTGAACAAAATGTGATTTCATCACTAATGACTATTTTTTATATACAAAAAAATATTTTGTCCTTAAATGTATTAATTATCATTATAAAAAGGTTAATGATTTTGTTGTTAAATCTATCATTTTGTCACTAAAAGTACTACCTTTACTGACAACATATATTGTCACTATAAACTATCATGATTAGTGACAATTACAATTGTCACAAAATAATAAATTAATTTGTATCCCATTAAAAGGGGTACTAGGACAATACATTTTTTGTCACTGAATATAGTCAACTTGTGATGAACTAATTTATTTCTTGACGAAAACATTTGTCCTTAAGAGTTTAATGTGGTCGTTGTTGAAAGTTACCTTTGATGAAGAAATATTTTGTCACTAAGTACTAGAAATTGATGACATTTAATTATTTTATGTTGATATTATTATAAAACTAGAGTTGCATAAATTGAAAATTAAATAATAAAACATGCTAGATAATAATAAAATTCACCCATGATCATATAATTAAAAACAACTAAAATAATACTAAGATAATATCTCATTACAAACTCTTTAACTTAAAGTAAAAAATGTCTAATAACAAAAAATTCAAACTGAAATATACTAAATACTACTCCTAAACTAAGATATATACGTAAAAGTTCCTTCTAAAGTACCAACTATATGATACATAGCTTGCAATCAATCTTGATTCAATTCTCACCTTTTATACCTGTGAAAAAAAGAGAACAAAAATAAAAGTAAGATTTAATATGAAGTGTTCATACTAGGGCCAACAATATAATCTGTAACACAATTTGTCTTTCATATGTTGTAATGGTCAATTTTATAAGACTTATTGGATAGACTATCCCTGGTGTTACAATTCCATTTTAAAAAAATAATATATATATATATATATATATACGCACACACATAAATACATATCATTACAGTGAAAAATTTATCATTACAAATTTAACAAGTGAAAGTTTATGGAGTATATTATCAAAATTGCTCTACATAGCAACATAAACTCCATCAATATATTCATGAAAACTACTAACTATTAATAATAATATAACCTGTGTAGGATTTCTCACATTAGAATCAAACATGATTTGAATTAACATCAAATCATCAAAATTGTCTAGCTATAAACATCAACAAATTAACTTCAAATTCATAACAACAAAAGACGCAAAAACATATAGATGATATTAAAGGAGAAAAGATAGGATTGGACCTTAATGCAACTCAAATTTTATTTCTGAACTTGAGTGGATAAGAAAAGCTTCATGTAAAGCTTTGTACAAGAAGCTAGAATTGAGTAATCCGATAGCAAAACAAGGCATCGGTGGCGGACTTTACCAGAGCTTGAACGAAGGCCTTAAATCTGGACTTTTGTGAATATTAATTCACGAAAAAAAAATACCACAAACAGTAACCACGAGCTTGAAATCGCGAAACAAACTTCAAACTCCACCATATGCGCAAGTGATTTTTTTTGTACGTGAGTTTTGTGTGTTGTATGGTATTTTTTGTGTGATGTGTGAATGTATATAATTGCAAGTGGATTATGTTGCTGGATGTGCTTTCTGATGGTATGAAATGGTGTGTTCTTTGTGGTGTTGTAGGCATTTTTTTCTTTTGTTTCTTCCGTGAGTGGTGATCTTGTTTTTGTTTGTGAGTGGACTCCGTGGGTTAAAGGGTGTGCAGGAGTTGTCATGTGTATTTAGTGGGTATGTTAGATGTGAGGTGAGAGTGGGAGTATTGTGGGGGTAAGGAGGAGATAATTTAGGATTAGTGGGTATATTTTTAATAATATATATATATATATATATATATACACACACTAGATCTACCGCACGTGTGTTGCATGTGGTTGCTTCGTCATAAGATTGTTACATGTATGATAATCTATTGGTACTATATTTGGCAAAATTTGTTTTGGGTTTCCACGTTGGGGATCAGCCGGAAGTGTTGAGTTTTAGTCGCATGCGTGACCACTTTTTTGCAAGTTGGTAGTATGTGGCATTGTACTTGTTCCCACCACTTGTGTGTTCTGGTTTTTTTTTTTTTTTTTTTTTTTTTTGATAATTTCCTTGTTATTTTTTTTATATATCTCTTTACCTGTATGTGGGGAAACATCTCATAGATGGTCATATGATGTTTATTTGCATGTTACAAATGGGTAACGTACATGCTTGATTTTGATGTCTACTCTTTGTGTAAAGGTTTATTCAAACTGAGAAGTGCATTCTTCATCTTGTCGTGTACTTTAAGTTGTGATTTGTAATTTTAAAACGCCAGTTGACTGTGTATTATACTTAGGCATTAACAGGGCATATAGTATGTAACAGGGCATACCTATTTCTTTTTCGCTGAAGTTGGAGGTGTTTCTTGATATTGGTTGTTTCTTTGTTGCAGAATATGCAGTGGACCGTTTTAATGAGTGGATAGCGAGTATTTGCGTCTGTTGGTGGATGAAGGCTGGTATCTGTGTAGAATGGTAGAGTTAGAAGTCACGTCTGTTTGTGTTGTAGTTGTATGTCTAGTCTTCGATCCCTGTATCGTAAATCGTATTTTGTTAATCTACATTTTAGTTGTACATACTATGACTTTGTAAGTCCTTATTCATTACGCCATACTTAGTGACCAGACACACAACTCTACTATCTGTTTTATGCCAAGTATAGTCGAGCGCCGTCCTCTTAATTTGATTGTACGTTTTTTGTTGTTAAGTAATTGTGCATGACTTAACAATCTGCCTTATTAGTTATGTTCTGTCATGAATGCCATGACCCCTTTACAATAGTGTATAATCATTTTACTGTATATTTAAATAATTGAATACACACAAAAGTAGTGTCTTATTTGGTAGTTGTCTGTTGTTGTTCATATTCTCTCCTCTTCCACCAAACTTATGAATGCATCCACCAATCCTTCATTAGCTTCATGTGGTGTGTATGTTTATCCCTGTTTGATTTCTTTGAATGGTGGTATTAATCAAATATCTCCTAAAACTTCCTTGTAGATAATATTTCTTGTGTATGTCCCTGTGCGTCGCTCTGGTTGTTCAGTCATGACCAGTATTTTAGTTGTCTCCATAGATATTCCTCTGGATAGTTCCACGTATAGTTGACCATGTGAGAAAATATGTTGTGGTAGGTACAATCCAACATTTGGTATTGTTTGACCTTGTGCCTTATTTATTGTCATTGCAAAACATAGACGTATTGGAAATTGTTTCCGAATAAATTTGAAAGGATATCCTTCGTTCTCGAGTGGTGATAGTTGTATTCTCGGAATAAAAACTTGTTTTGTGGAATATTGACCTGTTGTTATTTCTGCATGTATGACATTCCCGTCGAAACCTCTACAAATCAATCGTGTCCCATTGCACAACCCATTTGAGGGGTCTTGATTTCTTGGCATCATTATGGGTGCATTTTCTTTCAGAACCAACCTATCATATATAATTTAAGGATTCAACAATTGTTTTTTATTTGTAATAGTGCAATTTTTGTTTTTTCATTTGTGTTATGAGCTAACATAATAATAACAGATATGTATAAATTTTGATGTATTTGATAATGTACCTATGTGGCGAGAGTCCATTTGGTGTTAAGGTGTTGAGGTATTCTTCTTGATAGTAGTTGTTGATATCATCTTCCGCTGAGTCAAAGCTGATGTATGTTTTTGTTTCTCTTGGGAATTTTCCAATAATCAATTCATTTAGGTTATCTACAAATTCATTTTGACTTGCTAAGATGGCCCGTTCTATTATATACTCAGCAGATCTGTAATTTTGTTCAAGGGCTGGGAAAATTTCCCTGACCAATGTTCCTTCTGGATTACCATCCTGACTTTGTTGGGCGCAATCATTTGTTGCGGCAGCGCTATCAAGTTTTCTTTTATTGTGGTTTATTCTCTGTTTCCAATACACAACAAGAACTCACTGAAAGTTGTATCTGTTCTTGCTCGCATATTTGTTGAAAGTTGTATCTTTTCCATTAAGGCCATAAATACGACCTTACTAAACTTGCATCTACCGTCTCTGCTCGTGTAGATTTTGGTACAATAGGCAGTATTGTCGGAAGTCGCCTCCAAATACCATGACTTTTCCTCCAAACGGTGCATCTTTATCCATTATATCGCGAAAGCTTCTGTCGACTGTTTCAATCGTCTGCCGCTTCGCCATGGGTGCTTCATCCCATATTATTAATTTGGCCTGTCTAATTAGTTTTGCTCCACAGCCTTGTTTAGACATATGTGTCATAGTTGTCTCATTTGCTTATAGGGGTATTCCAAATCTTGAGTGTGCCGTGCGCCATCCAAGTGATAGTGTTGCCGCTACACTACTAGTTGCACAAGCCAATGCTATCATACCTTTTGATCTCACCTTGACCAGTAATGCCCGATATAGGAAAGTTTTCCCAGTTCCCCCAGGCCCATCTATAAAGAATAAACCTTCTGTTTCTGAATTGACCCTTTCTAGAATGGTAGTGAAAGCTTGTGTTTGTTGTTGGTTCAACTTAGATTGGGTGGCTGCATCTTCAACTGGCACCTTGACATTTATTTCTTCTATTATTTCTCTACAGTCACGTGGGTCTATTTGATGTAATTATTGTTTTATTTGTGTTATGTCATATTTGTCAACACTTTGTCCCATACTCTCCAAGTAATAATTAATACTTTTCAAGGTACATTGGAGTTGTGCCTCAGTTGTGGTGGAATGGCTCCTTCGAAAGTCTTCAGACATATCACTGTAATATGTGTCCCAGAAACTTCTCACATCTGTAGGGTTGCAATGAACTAAGATCGTTGCAAACAAACTTCGAAGTGTTGTTGGCATCTTGAAGGTGTCCACCTCGCATAAACATTCTAAAATGTTGTTATCCGATTCTAATAACCCTCTTTCTTTAGCTGCCTCTTTAAAAGTTTCACATTGCTTTCCATTGACAGTTAGTAAGTTCTCAAATAAAGTGCCTCATCGTACGTGATTCATTAATAGTCTTTCGTAATACCTTTCTCCTTCTCTAGGATTTGATGTTATAATGATAGATTCATTTAGTATCTTCATTTTGTGTGATTAATTACCATGGACAGTAATTGTAATTGTCTTACCAATATTTATGCGGCCAATGACTGTGCGAGATTTTCTTTTTGTCCATATTTTGGATTGTGAGTTCCATACATAATGCCCAGGGAACTCTCTGTAAAGATAATTGCGAGCCTCCATGTCTATAGAGCACATCTTTAAATACTCTGTAAGCATAGTTTGTTGTACAATGTCTGATTGCACGATAGTTTGTAGATTTTTCTTTTTCCAGTAGCACACTACATATGGCTTAGTCAATACAACATAAACTGATGTTCTATCTAGGGTAGAAACTGTTAGTTTAAATCTTATTTTTCCTATAATTGTTAAATACCTTTTTGTTTGCTCGGAAGATGTAATTGTAGGTTGATAACCGCCGGTTGCATTTCAGTTAGGTTAAACTCATATATTCTCCACATTGTTTCTGGTGGTGAGACCCATCGTGCATCTTGGAATCTTCTGATTTCATCAATGAATTTTTCCCCATCGTCAGATTTTATATATAGAGCACATTTATCATGGCCTTCATATATATATATATATATATATATATATTTGTAAAGATATTTTATTGCTTTAACTCCTGAGCAGACTTCAACATTAATGTGGCAATTATATCTCATCAACAAATAGGGATTATAAGGTACAACCCATCGATTATTCATCTTCATTCCACGTACCTCACTTGTTCTCCCATTATTTCTTCTTCTGTAAATCGGATATCCATCCTTTTCTTGTATAGTTTTGTTGGTGAATTTTCTTGGGTAGAGGAATTTACATTGTCCATCTTTCATACACAGGCTCGTTTTACATTTCTCCCCGCAAGGTCCATGTATCATATGTTTGATAACTAATGCGCTCAATTCTGGATGTGTGTCTTTATTAGGGATTTCTGCACTAATGTATCTATCATACTCATCTGGTGATCGTATCTTGTTTCCTTTTTTGAATATTAGAAGTAGGTGTATATGTGGTAAGCCTTTCTTCTGGAATTCTACAACAAAAACATGTGCTGCGATGGGTCTGAATATTTCTTTCTTTAAAATTTGATCTTTCAAGTCTTGCAATTTTGTTCGAAACACTCTGGTTACCAAATCGGGTCTGTCTTGAGGTAGTTGTCCTGGACGCAATTGTTCTTGAATCTCAACTCAATCTGGGTTACATGTCATGGTGATGAAAAGATCTGGTTGTCCAAACTCCTGAACCAAAGCCATTGTATCCATATACCGACGTCGCATATCCCTAGGGCCTCCAATGAACAATCCTGGTTGTAATACCCTTTGTCCTACATTGTCTCCTCTACACTCACCGGCACAGACACTATCAACAATACCTTGGAGTATCTCCCTTTGATAATTTGATTGCTCGAATCTATAATATTCTAGTCTAGTTGTTTCTATCTTAATGTATATGTCCACCACAAATTGCTGCAACAATCTCCCGCACAATAATAGAATGGATTTGTCACCCGTTCGTACTTGTAGTCTATAACAGTAGTACTCCCTACATGAAATACAACCTTTTATTCCGCGTCCTACAGCTACATCAATTGTTAAGAATTAGACTTAGATAACTTATCCATATCAGGTTAGTAGTAGCAGTATATTTTAAGTTAAAAATTGTAATATGATAGTCCAATGAAATTATATTATTGTTGGCTATATTAAAAAGTGCTTACCTTGTGCTTCATTGGCTAACAGCCCAGCAATAGTTGTGGATGATAATCTTGCCGATTCGATACTTGTATTTGTCAGATTTTGGCTGTTGTTGATTCGTTTTTGACATTTCTGTATTTCTTGATGCTAACCTCCTTCTCCTTTAGGTAGAATTATCCTATATTGAAGCGGATCATAACAACCATAATAATGTTGTACTCGATGTTTATTTCCTGAATGTTCATGTATTGCAATATCTCTTTCAAAGAGTTATTTGGATTGTTTCCATCTACCCAAATTGCCGCGACCTGATCCGCCGATGGTTTGTTATACACCCTTTGATCTAATAAAGCATTTGCAGCTATGCGTATTTGTAGATTTTTTAAGTTTGTATGTTCTTTAAGTCGTGAAAAGAAATCTGCATATGGATTCCCCTCCATTATATTTCTTAATTTGGTCATGACTTCCTCTGATAAATTGGCATCTTATAGTACCGACATTCTATTGGCTAATTCATGGTCAATATCATAGAAGTATAGTTGAAAGTACCGTGGTCTATCATTGTTTGGAATTAACGGTGGTAGATCATGATATATCTAACCTTGTGCCTTGAAACTGTAAACTCCTTTCCTAGAAGATGCCAATTCTTTGTCGAGCTTTACTCCAAACGATGTAAAAGCAAATATGCTATTATTCGCACATATATTTTTCCTGAATAATTTTGCGTCTTCTGAATCAGCCACAAATAATTCATAAAAGTCATCTGCTACTTCATTGGTCGCTAAATTGATACATCCCCCTGCGCAACAGAATGTTGGTGGCTCATATTCAAACCTCAAAGCATGGCAGTAGGTGCAATCTTTTTTTTTTCTTCCAATTTATGAATTGATGCTGGTCTGAAGTCTCTATAAGTAAGCCCTATAACACAAACCATAATAATATATAGTCGGAGAATGTTATTTTATGTTGACAACAATATTTTGGTATAACTTTAGGTGTATAATATTTGAGCAAATATACCTCCGTCAACATTATCGTCAGATATAGCTAGACGTTTCACTTTTTTTCCACTTCTTCACTTGTGGTTCATGAACATGGCCATCTTCAATTTGATTAGTCGAGGGCATTATTTTATCCACTGTTTGCAACGCCTTCTCTACATCCGTCAGTATTTTGTGTTTCACCCCCGGTGCAAATAGGATATGATGATGTTAGAATTAGAAATCTTTAGTCAGCTTGATAGGTGAAATTTGGCATTAAAATGACATTTTGCTAAGCATACCTCTTGTTTTGGGCGGCTGCTTCAAGTGAACTTCCATGCTTATTTGAACTGTCATGAAGGTAATGGTCTCCTATCTGGAATTTGTGTTATTTGTGTATTAAGAACTTGACAAGTTTATAGTGTGTGCTAGTGCAACAAGAAGTTAAACATTTATGGTGTTAATTAAGTAATATATAGTGGCCCAGAATTGTGGGAGGTCCTATAGGTTGTCAAGTTGTCCTAATATATACGTAACGTGAAAGTATATATGTAAGACGATAAGTTTAGTATCATTTGCTTATCGAAGCAATTAAATCATGTATGAAATAACAGAAAGCATATTCCGATAAGGTTCTGGCAGGGGCCCTTAAAGAATACTCTGACCATCTATTTGATATGTCTGCATCTATAATTATCCGGTCGAACTACTAATTGCATTCTCTATCCCCACAACCCCAATGGTTTATAATCTTGTATTACATCTTGTTCAGGCATGTTGTTGGTTGCAAGGTTATATGTTTATTTAGGGATGGGACTATATGTTTTATCACCCCCCTACGCTAGACCAAAAAATGTAAGATAAAGGCATTGTTTTACTACCACCATGGATGAAGGGGCTGCCCTATTTGTATATTTCTAATTTAGAAAAAATGAATAATGTCGAGGTCATTATTGGGTCTAGTTTACAGGGCTGGATTATTCGTCCCTTAGTGTAAATTCCTGTATGATTCAATAGAATGCATATTCCCATAAGGTTTTGGCAGGGCCCTTAAAGATTAATCTGGTACAGACCCTCTGTTTGATATGTCCGTGTCTATAATTATCCTGTCTAAGTACTAATTGCATTCTCTATCCCCGCAACCCCAATGGATTATAATATTGTATTACATCTTGTTCAGGCTTGTTGTTGGTTGCAATGTTATCTATTTATTTACGGATGGGAATATATGTTTTATCACCGCCATACGATAGACCCAAAAATGTATGATGGATCCATTGTTTTACTACTATCCTGGATGAAGGGGCTGCCCTGTTTGTACATTTGTAATTTTGAAAAAATGAATAATTCCGAGGCCATTATTATGTGTAGTCTACAGGGGCATGCTAATTTGTCCCTTGGAAATATGTTCAGGGAATTGAAGGGAACTTACAGTGTTTATTACCCGATGCGTGAGTTGCTGTGTTACTTTAAACTCTCGCAGGTGGTCTTTAATGTTAAAACAGAACAGAATAGCGTGCAAATTTAATCGACAGACGCTGTGACTATACGAATCTGTGACCGGTTCCTAATGTGTTGGTATTGTGTAGCGATGGAGCAATGGTATGTGATGGGTACAATATTCAGAAAGATACTGAAGAACTTGATGAAGGTGTAAATTATTGTGATTTATTTTATTGTGATGCTATGAATTGCATTTTAAAATCAGAAAGTTGTGATGTTCCAAAAAGTTGTGATGTTGTAGAGAAGGCGTGATTGTTGACTGATGGGTCACTGCTCTTACGTTGTATTATTTGGTGCCATTTTATTTTTTTATGGATTTTGAAAGTGTAGTGGTTATATTTTGCAGGATTCTATAGTTTCAGGCAACGGGTGTTTGCTGGAAACATGGAATGTGGTGTAATAATATTGTTTTTAATTGTTAACAATATGTAATTGTTATTGCTTCATATGAAATTGAATGGTCGATAATATGTATTTAGTTTATGCCACTTTACTAATAAATGAAGGGACGGTATTAAAGTTTATTTTCTATTAATACAATCACCTCAATTTATGACATTGTATCAATAAACTAACTGCATTTAACGAATCCGTTAGTTAAGATCCAGCGTTGAGTGAAGGATGTATAATTCACCATTGTCCATTTTGTACCTCTACAATCGGAAAGTGGTCATTATTATAACCATTTTTTTCAAAGGCCGGGACTACCAAATGGTGTGAGTTATGAGTGAAATCTGGAAAGGCATGTTACCATAAGCCTATTCAAATTTCTTACATTTAGTAACGACTCGTTCAAATATTTTATACCTACCAAAGATAAGGTAATCAGAACCCAAGTTGGAATTTGTTTAATCAAGTATTCTAATCCTACTTAATGTTGTTGGAAAAGTTCATTACTGCTATCATTTGACACACACATCTTTACTGGTCAGGGCAACTCTGCCTAATCCATAAGATAAAGGATAGTTCTATACCAATTACAATAGGCAGATTAGGTAGTCGAAAATTGGTCATTTAAGGGAAAAATACTGCCGACACGGTGGAAGCAAACCATATATTAAGAAGAGTAATAGTTGAACATGACATGTATGTATAATTTGGAATGTTATTTTCTGTATTTATAATGATATTATAATGGAATAGTTATTTTAAGTGTGAGGTTTTTTATTGATCGAAGTATCAGAGGCAATGTAGGACTTTTGAGGTGTGAGCGTTTACAGTTCAATATCGAACTGACATCAACAATAGTTTGTATGTAATTCTAGATGGTGTATATCGTATTTGCATAACAAATAGAATTTTCAATTGAATTAGATAGAAAATTAACAATTAGTAAGTAGTTAAGAAGATACAAACAATGAGTATGGACTAAAAGCTCCACATTGTTTAGATACATATTTCAGAAAATACATCTACTTTCTATTGGCTTTTTGTTTCTTTTGTTTGATTTGGCCGCTCCTTTTGTGTTTTTCTTGGCCCTCTTCCTGTACATCCTTACTGATTTGACTTCGTCATCCACGATAATTTGTGTTTCATCTTCCGCCTGATGTATTTCTTCAGTAATTAAGCTACGTCGGGGGTTTGAGTCATTCATATCAATTCTCACAAGGAAGTCGAATTGCTTAGCTTTACTCAACACCAATTTGCGGTTGGAGTAACATTCTTCATTCTTGATAAGATGTAATGAATTGGATATGTTAGTTGGTAAGGTTGCCATAACAGTACACATTACAGTATATAAATATCGCCTTACATTTAGTCAACTCTATACATTAAGTTCATACCTTTATTAAGCTTGATTATATGTACTCTTGCACGTTGCAGCCTAATATATATTTAACTGCTTCAAAAAGAATGACTCTAACACGTCGTTCTCCATCGCACACCTCAAGTCGTAAGCAATACTTGCAAAATAGGGGGTTGTAACTTTAATATGATGTGTTTAGTAATTAGTAGATATTGAATCACATTAAAATAGAGTAGAACCTTATTTCATATTCGATATTCTGACTATTGCAATTGTTACAAGCGGCAGTGTCTTCTATAAATCTCACTTTTTGCAAGATGAATACCGTGGCTCATCTTTATTGAGTATGTCTTCAATTGTTGCTTTGAACTTGTACATACAATCCTGCAAATCGCCAATAGAACATATTTGAGAATACACATTGAACATACAAATGAATTTATTTTACGGAGAGTTGAAGTATCGGTTAGTATCTACCTCTGAATCAGCAAACAACCCATCTAGAATATTGGCCAATGGAACTTCTATGGCTCTTCTCATTACCTTAGTAGGAGTTATTGTAATATTTTTGTTGTCGGCCTTTATGATTTCACGTCTGTATTTGCGATGTGGTTAGTTAACTGTATCACCCATTTAGAGTGAGGTATGTACGGTTTATAGTATTGTCAATTTTTTGGTGATATTGATATGTAAGTTTAGAATAACCATAATAGAGGAAATATGTCCTGTTATAGCAACGTTCACTTACACATGACAATTGTGTCAGATTGGTTAAAGTAACAATGGAGAATATATTTATGAATTATGTAATGTACCATGCTCAAAGGCATTTGCTTTTTGGAACATTGGATTGATCAAGACGCTGCTCACAGGAATAGTAGAGATCCCGAATCGGCCTAGTGTGACAAGAGCATTTTAACATTTAGAAACAATGACTATAGGCAGTTTATAGTTGATAAATAGCTACAATACACTATCGATACCTTTATAGATTGAGACTCTGACGTCACATAAGGCTAGTATAGGCTTATCATCTTGCAACTTTCGAGGAATGGACCATCATTTTTTAGCAAAATCCCCCAAGAGAGTTACGGTTGTATGCTCCATGCTGGATCAATTGTTAGAAGTGAATAGTCAATACATCATTTTATCTATACACATGGTAGAATATGCATCATTGCAACTTACAACTGATTTGTAACAATTATTTCCCGTCTTTTGGAATTTGCATTTTGAACGAGGGGATTCACCGAAACTAAGATGCAAATCAAGTCTGGAAATAGATCATGTAAATTAGAGATTAGAATAACGTAATGGGGCATGACAATAACAGCTTAGTCGTGTGAATAGTTACCTAGAATAGCACCATTAGGTAGTTTATCAGCATGTTCCAATGATAAAAAGCCATCAGAGAATTTGTGAGTTGAAACTGCGTGCTCAGTCTCCTGTATGATTGTACTGTCTGTAAAGGCCAATTCAACTTCTTTGTGCACATAAAAATAGTTGGGGTTGACACTATCTAAGCGCTCTTTGGCAATGTAGTAACTCTTATTTGGCTTCAAGGAGTCCTTCCATGTCTCGATATGCTTATTAAATAGTGTTGCTTGAATCTTGGTCCCCTATTATTAAGCGGCGGAGGGGTGGAATAAGTTCAACAAACATGAACCATCGTAAAATAAGGTAAGTAAAAGTGTCAATGTTGTTACCTCTTCATCTACTAATATTATAGTTCGGAAAGTTCCTTCATGTCTTGAATTCTTGTAAGGTATTATTGAACCCCTTCGAATAACTAAGACCTGCATTACCCAATCAACATAGTTTTTTGGTATATTGTTTATCAATACACTCTGTTTTGCTAGTTCTGTTTCAGTCGACATTTGGGTTGGATCTGGATGAATGCAGGTACCTGGGCAAACGAGTGCAATAATCTTAACATTGGGCGTAAATGTGTATGGGAACGATTGATGAGGGCAGTGTGTGGTAATAGTATGCAACATTTGGCAGAAATGTCATGCAATTAAGACGTTAGCAGTAAGATGTAATGTGCGAGAAACATAAGGTTAGCACTAACATATATATGAACATATGTTAACAATAATAAGATGTAAAGATTGCAATCCTAAGGTTTTGAGTATCCCAAATATAGGAATTTTATAGCTGCAACTGGCAGGGAATTATAGATGTCTGAGTAGGCGATCGTATTATTGTTGCGACAAGGGAGGAACAAAGCGAATGAATGGATTGTTCTTGTAGCCATTATTCATTGTGGAATGTGTTTCACATTGCGTGCTTGCAGAATGTCATGAGCAATTATATAGTGCCAAGTAGTCTTGTTCCTGTGAGTTTAAAGTATTAACAGGATAAAATAGAAAAGGGATTCACTTACAACTTGTCTAAAAGCAGGGAAGAGAGCCAGATGATGCGGTTGCCAGTTATCTGCGTGCAGGAAAACAAAATTAAAGGGTGAAGGAAGTTGATAGATTCATTAAGGCAGTGTTGAGAAGGAGAGGGTGTGTCACTGCAAACCTGTGTGTTAATCGTAATATATGTTCGATGGGGAGAAACATTTGAGTTCGCAAGTTTTATAGTGTGGGAAGCGATGGGTTGCGACTGTTTGATAATTCAAGGCGAACGTGTTTGTTCAATGTCAATGGTTTGGAAGTGGTGACGTTCCGGAATGGTTGTGTATAGTGTACGAAGGGCCATGTTAAAAGTTCAACAGGGGGAAGTGGCGGCTGATGCGAATGGGTTTATATAGTGCGGGTGGGGTAGGATGGAATAGGGGTTGTTTAGTAATTTACCATTAAGTTAGGAGTTGGTGCTTTTAAGATAATATAGAAGATATATATATATATATATATATATATATATATATATATATATATATATATATATATATAAATGATAAAAATATTAGCTAATTATTTTGAACTAATAAAATATGATAAAAAAAAGTTACATAGTTATTTTAAAATATACTTAAGAAATACTAGCTTATTGATAAAATTTTAGATCAAAAGAAAACACATATTATTTGTAAAAAAATTCTTTTCTTTTGAAGAAATTCAAAGAAAAAAAAGAACTTAGGCTAAAACGAGACTCTGTTTTTGTAGCTTTTAAATATTTTAAAATAAACTTACTAAAATAAGATGAAATCATAATATCTAATTAAGATATAAAAGAAATATTTAAGTAGTAAAAATGATGTAAAACATCAAATTCGGTAAAAAAAAAAAATCACTTGTTTACATGGGTCATTTGTATTTAGTTATCTTCGGATTCAATATGAAAATAGCAATTTTTCGATTATTTAGTTGTTATACCCAAATTTAGATTCGATTTTTTTGGGTATTAATATGGTTCGATTAATTAGTTATTGTATGTGTTTGTCTTTGTTATAATGTTCCTCCAATAAAATATTTACTTATAATAAATTAAGTAATTTATTTTTATATTAAAATAATTAATTTAAATAAAAAAGGTCAAAAAGAAGAAAAAATATGAATACAAATAAGGCTATAAAGAGGTGTCACATCTCCTGGCTATATTTCTCCTTTATATTATATAAATATATTATGTATACATATAATTTTTGTCTTATTTGTTTAATTTCCCCCCTTTAAAGCTTTTATCTTTAACTTTGTCCCTTTAATGTCTCATAATTCCTTATTTTCTATTAAAAAATGTTGAATCCTTTTTTTTTCTTGTTTAACTATCTCTAATAATAAAAGATAAGTAACCAAAAGATAATATTTTCAAGTCTGAACATAAATTGTAATAGAAGAAATTTAAGAATACACTTCGAGTAATGAATACAATTTTCGACTTAAGTTGTATACAAATTTGCTAAGTAAATATGGTTCAATGGTAAGAAGATGAATACAAACAAATGTATACATATTGCAGTTACAGTACACATAAACTATATTACATTTAAAATTGTATGTATGCATGTATCATATTATTCTCTTTATCTATACCTTATATAGGAGTGTTTTAAAAGACAGGGGTGTGAGGCGGGACACTTAGTAGGGGACGAGACGTAAGCATTGAGACATGGGACGTAAGTTTTATGGATCTACGGGGCGTAGTCTCATGTATATTTAATCTTATAATTTTATCAGTAAGAAAATAAGCAAAAGTAAAACTTTCAATTATTTTACAAATAAATTTTAATAAATAACCTATAATATATAGAAAAAAATATTACGATTTTTATTTGAGAAAGGTATTAATAACCAATAATGAAGAAAAAATGTATTACAAGTACTATCTGAGAAATATCATTAATCATTGATACTATAAGAGAATATATATAGTTCCATTTGATGGAACTGTAATTGTTGTACTACCGTTATATCGCATCCAGTAACAAAGAGAAAATTCAGCAAATCCAAATCGAAGTTGTACTCCCATTAACATAATTCTGTATTTTTTTATTTAAAAAAATAAATTAATTAAAACCCCCCTGAACTTGGTCGGATAACTTACTTTAACACTTAAATTACACAGGCGTTTAAATACCCCCTTAACATCTTTGAAGTGAATTAAATGCAACCCTAAGGAATGACATGACAAAGAGAGTGAGTTCAATCACCTAATAGCGTGGGAAGGAATTAAAAAAGAAAAAAAATTATAAAATCATACACATGTCATTTTTTTGTAGGTCAATATATAATTAATATTTTAAATATTATTTTCTTAATAAACTATATGGATTTTCTTATTGGCCCACAAAACTTTTAATATTGTTTCTCTTTATTTTATTGTCTTCCCCAATAAGTTTCTTCTCCATTGAAGCATCCTTTTTTCCTCCATCTTCATCTTCAACTTTATCAGATACTTCAATTTTACCATCTCTTTAGTAATACACAAAACTCAACACCAACATCTTATTATTGACGTCAATTTCACACATATAAATTTTGTCGATTTTCATCAAAACTAAACAAACTTGTTGGTTCACCAAATAAGATGAAGAAAGGAAGAGAAATAGGAGGTGTGGTGGAGCTCGTTGGAAAATATGAAAAGGAAAAAAATGAACAGTTAAGAGCTAGAAATGAGGAAGAAGAAGGAAGAAGAAAGACGTGAGGGGGTGGGTGGGGGCTGGTTATGGGGGAAATAAAAATAGATCAACATTTTAAATTTTAATTTTAGAAAATGCATTTGTAATTAATTACTTAGTTTAAATTAATTTTAAAAAGTATTAAAGAAAAATTTGTGAAAATAATTAATAAGAAAATTAAGTAATGACCTGGTGCTGACATGGCTATGTTGTGGCACTTACATGACTATGATTTGACAAGTGAGAGTGGTATAATAATCTCAGGGTGGTTTTTAATTGAATTCAAATATGTTAAGGGGGTATTTAAACGTCCGTGTAGTTTAAATGCTAAATTAAGTTATCCGACCAAGTTCAGGAGAGATTTATGTGTTTTCTCTAAAAAAAAAAAACATACTAAATGTCAAATCACATAATTATGTATTTTTTTTCTTATTTATTTATTATTGTAGTATAGTTATTTTTTTATTACCTGAAAGTAGCTAGTTAATATTTTATTTTTATTTGTTTATTTTGTTTTTTAATAAAAGGCAAAACTATGACAAGTAGGAAAAATTATAAGATGATAAACTAACAAAAATAAGGAGAAAAAACACCAAAAAAGTCAAAGAAGACAAATAAAACAAATAATAAAGAGAAAATAAAAATAATAAATGAGAAAAAAGAAAAAGAAGATAAACTAATAAAAAAAAGAAAAAAAAAGAAAGAAAGAATAAAATGTTACTAAATGTATCTCTAATAAAGGATAATATGAAGGAAAAAATGAGAAAAGAATAAAAGAGTTGATAAAATTAGTAAATAAGAAAAGAACAAAACTAATTTATTTTATTTTCTTAATAAGGTAAAAATATATAAAGAGAGAAAGAAATTAAAAAGAAGATAAATAGTTGAATTTGTATTTGGCTATGAATTTCTTTCGTAGAAAATAGTTGAATTATTCACTACGAATTTTAAGTCGTCACTATTTAACGCCTTACATATTTTGTGACAATTTTTTGTTGTCACTAAGTCACAGATTGATTAGAGACGATAAAATGTTTGTCACCAATAATTTTTATTATTAGTGACGAAAATATATGTCATAATTAAATCTAAATTTTTATAGCTAAAAATTTTAATATTTAAGTACAAATTCTAATTTGTCGATATTGTAACAACATACTTTTTGAGACGATATTTCTTTTGTGTCCAAAAATTAATAAATCTAAGACAAAAATTATTTGTCACGAATTAGCTACACATTAGCAACGAAATATTGTGTGACTGATAACTTTAAATTCGTGACTAACACTACTCAACAAATGGCGCCAATTCATTTTTTGATGGGAAACTTTAGTGGACAAAACTTTGCTACGAATTTTTATGTTTTGTCACTAAAAGTATGTATCTCATATATTTAAGCACAAAAACTAAATTGTCACTAAAAGCAAACAATTAGTGACGAATTTGATGTCATAGCTAATAATTTCGTAGCTATATATCATATTTGTTGTAGTGTCGGTGCTCAATACGACTCTCAGAAATATACTTAGCTCATGTGTTTGTAAAAACAAAACTCTTTCTTTAATTTGAGATAATTACTCAAAACTTAGCTTAAAAGCTCTCTTGGAAATCAGTGTTTCCCTTTCTTGTTCAAATGTGAAAACATTTTAAACTCTTAGGAATACTTAGTTCCCATATAATATTTGAAGAAATGAACTCAACTCTTTACTTTTTGCTTAACTTAAAACTTAAGTCTTAAAACAAAGTTAAAACGTTTGTGAAAGACTTGGTTCTTAACTTCTAGACTTGACTCTTAACTTTCCTTGAATTGAAGTATGGATTCAAGGTTCATGATCTAATGTTTATGGATGATTTCATGATGTTTAGATGTACCTAAGAGTGTTGGAAACAACTAGAAAACATAGGTACATTGCTAAGGAACTAGTACGGAGAAGGGGGGAGAATAGGAAGAACTGGCGTCCCTGGCGCTCTAAGAGGCGCGGGGCGCCAGAGCCCAAACTTCAGAACTGAGGTTGTGGCGCTCTGGCTGACATGTCACCCCAGTTCCCAAACTTCAGACACTGAAGTGGGGCGCTCTGGCTGGCGCGGTGCCCCAGACCCCTGCCCAGAAATCTCTGATTTTTCTCCTTTTTTTTTTTTACTCTAAAACCCCTATTTCAACTTGGTTCTTTCCCCAAACACATATAATAGACTATTTCATCAATATATGTAAGATTCTAGTTGAAAACACACCTCAAATCATGAATCAAACTCAATAAACTTCAACAACAAGAATCCACAAGATTTCAAACGAATTTTCATCAAGAACTTGTAATATTTGTTTTCAAAACTACACAACTTCGCTGAATTGAATCATGATTGGCGCGGGGGTGAACTAACCCAATGCTATGTGATCTTACATACCTCGTATGGATCACCCCTTGACGAAATCCACAAGATAAATCCTTATGAACGATGATGTTGGTTCTTTTCTCCTTTCTTCTCCTCTTGCATTCTTTCTCCAAAAACCCTAACTTTATTTTTCTAAAGTGTAAACTGAATCCTATCAGTTTAGACCTTAAAAAAATTACCAAAAATGAATTAATTAAGTTGGGTATGGAAAAGACCAAACTACCCTTCCAAAATCCGGATTGGACTTTCCTTATCCAAACAACCCAACTTCTCATGGGCATATCTCACTCATACGAACTCGAAATTGCGCAAACTCGGCGGCGTTGGAAATATTATTCCAAGATCTTTCCTACGATATCTGGAAACACAACTAACTCATCCTGAGCTAGGAGTTATGGTCATTTGAAGTTGACCAAAAATTCAACTTAACATACTTAACAAATTTTACAGATTTTTATTTTCTTTCCAAAAATGACTATTTCCAATTTTTTAACTCTTCCTAGTTCTTTCGAATAGCGAGATGTTACATATATGGCCAAGGAATTCTACATACCCCATCCGAAATTCACACTTATTAAACTTAGAAAACAACTTACGGTCCTTAAGAATCTGTAAGACAATCCTCAAATTGCTTACAATCCCATCCTCACTCCGAGTATAGATCAAAATGTCATCTATGAAAATGACAAACATATCCAAGTATTGTTTGAACACCATGTTCATCAAATCCATAAAAGTTGCAAGATCATTTGTTAGTTCAAAAGACATAACCTTAAACTCATAGTAACCATATCGAGTCTTGAAGGTTTCCTTCAGAATGTCACATTCTGTGACTCTAAGCTGATGATAGCCCAATTTGAGGTGTATATTTGAGAAGAAACTAGCACCCTGAAGTTGTTCAAACAAGTTATGAATCCTAGGGATAGGATAGTTATTCTTGATTGTGACCTTGTTTAACTGAAGAAAATCGATGTACATTCTAAGAGAACCATCTTTCTTACGCACGAATAAAACTGAAGCACCCCATTAAGAGATAGTGGATCTGATAAAACCTTTATCTAGAAGGTCTTTTAACTGATCTTTTAACTTATTAAGCTCAGTTAGAGCCATTTTGTATAGAGGGATAGATATAGGTTGGGTATCTAGAATAAAGTCTATTCCTAAGTCGATTTCCCTTTTTGGAGGAACTCCGAGAATATCTTTGTGAAACAGTTTTGTAAAATTCTTTCACTACAGGGATTGATTGATGAGTTGGGGTTTTGGAACTAAAATACTTAGACCTGAGCTAGATGATAGATACAAACCTTCGATGTCATCTTTCAGGTACGAGATATACTGACATATAGGCGTTGAGGTACTACCCTTCCATTCAATGACTGGTTTATTCGGAAATTTAAATTTACGACTCTGGTTCTACAGTCAACTAAGCCATAACAAGCATGTATCCAGCCAATGGCAAGGATCATATCGAAATCAACCATGTCAATTTCTACTATATCAATTAAGGTGATTTTCTAGAAAATTAAGACCGGGCAATTTTTGTATACCCATTTAGCCAAAACGGATTCACCAACATGAGTAGAAACTGAGAAGGGGTCTGATAAGATTTTGGGACTGACATCGAATTTCATTGCAACATAATAAGTCACGAAGTAAAGTATAGATCTCGGATCTGACAATGCACATTAAACTGAAAGACACATAACATACCAGTGACTACATGAGGGGAAACCTCCTAATCATATTGAGTATAAAAAGCACATAACTTGTTCTCACGTTTTCTGCCACTAGTACTAGATGAGGTACTGTGCTGAGTTGGTCAACCTGCTGAAGCATTAGGCTTAGTCTGCGAACTAACATTACTATCATTGCCTCTAGCTTATGGGTGATCCCTCAATCTATAACCTATCGTACAACATCCAAAATATCGACTAGTAATGACCATAACTCTCCCAGATAGTTCTTACCACATTTCTGAGAATGGGAAAAACATTGTACACTAAAAACTGCCATGTGAACAAGAACCTAGTGCCCTATCCTTATTAAACTTTGGCACCAGAGCATTAGCAGAGGCTAGGGCTAGGTTCGAATACCTTTGACAAAACTAAGATCGACTACCACCTCTTGATTATTTATGATAGTAGTCCATACTATTTGTTCGAGCCCTCTTGGTCTCTCTAGTACTATCCTTAAGCTTTTCCTCCTAAATTTGTTGAGCATAAGTTATCAAATGGGAGAATTCCATCTCCTTGATAAACATCCCAGTCCGACACTCTTTCATAACTATCTCAGAAACATCAGAGACAAACTTACTCATGCGGGACCTAGAGTCGCACTGCAACCATAGTAGAAGCATACTTGGAGAGTTGAGTGAACTTCAAGGAATACTTTTTCATTGTCATGTTACCCTGCCTTAGATTTATAAGCTCTTAGACCTTAGCCTCTCTCATCTCAAGTGGGAAGAACCGGTCTAGAGGTGAAGAGAGACTACCCCGACTTTACTTGTCTCCCTATACAATGTGAAGTGTCGCTTGAATAGGCTGGGTAGATCACCCTGATCTTTCTACCCTGATCTTGAGTTGGTGTTGGAATTTGTGCACGACCTCAAAGTCGCCATCTACCCCTAGTTTGGGCTCTACCTATTGGCCTGAAAGCATCATCCTAATTTTTGAACTGTGCGTACGAGTTATCCTGCAAAAGAGTGAAACAATAAACTTCAAGAAACTGAATAAGACAACTAAACACACGTTAACAAACCAAAAGAAAGAATCTTCCTAAAGATGCCTTTAACCTCCCGAAGATAGGATATACAGATGTCTTTGAACCAATCCGTAGGACTGTACTAGACACTAACTTGTTACCAGCAACACCAGCAAATCAGGGACTACGATATCAAATTTGTCACGACCTAAAAGCTCGAGTCATGATGTTACCTACCATAGCCCACCAATAGATAATTCAACCCATATCTCATAACATAAAGTAACATGAATATTGGGTAAGAATGAACAACAAACGAAAATATAGTAACAATAAAGAGAAAAACACAGCAAAAATGAGAAACGAGAAATGAAAATATAAACAACAGTTCAAGATCCAATCCCATGACCTGGTGAACGAAGGTACAAGCTACTAAAATGAGTACAAGATACGAAATACAAAAAATAAGTACAGGAAGGCCTCCGCCAACTCGCCATCTCTTCCTTCTGATAAAGATCAACAAAGGTGCAGATTTGAAAGTTGCTATGAAAAATGTCCTCCCCGATCGTGTTGTAGTTGGTTGGGTTATTGCGGAACTAGTCAAAGCCAATGTACACTTCCACCCCAGCCCCATCTCCACCGCCATACGCACCCGGACAATGCGGAGTGCAGTATATAATTTCATTAAAAATGTGAATTATCTAATACTTAGTTTGATTACTAATTTAATAATGTAATATTCAATATTTCTTCCATATTGAATCATTAAGCAATTCTGTTTAAATAAACAGACATAACTTTGGTTACAACTAGGGGTGGCAGAATGGTATTTCGTATCTGTATTCAATCACAGCCCCAATTGTATCCAATCCCAAGACCTGGTGAACAGAATTTATCTTATGTATGTCACGTTATGCAATTGCTAATATTACTTTGTTAATAAATCAACTGCATTGTTCAACTTTATACAAGTTTAAGTATCTACTTGTGCATACTCAAAGTTAGAGGACATAGATTTCATCTGAAACCAAGTTAAAGGCACAAACCTAAATGGAACATAAAAATTGGAGTTAAATGGTTAAAATGGAACAGGGTTGAGTTGGAATGCCAAAATGAAATTTAGGGACAAGTTTAAAGGTCTGCATATGTGTTTGACTTGACCTTTATATATTGTTATTTTTAGTCATTTCACATGCTAAAGTTTCATGATTTTTTATCATTATATTTATTTTCTGTTCCTCCGGGCCTCTAGTCTCTCTTGTTTACCGTCTCTAAGTTACAATGATCTCTATATAGTAAAGTTAAGAGTGTAATTTTTTTTAAAAATATTCTCTAGGCAAATGATTTTAAAAAAAAAAAAATGGTGCTGATTTTTGTTAATTCATGAATGTGGGATAATTTGGCAGGCATGCATCTATAAGGGTAATAGAGACAAAGAGCATGTGGATTTGCTTAAAAAAATAGCTTTTAAGTCAAAAAATAAAAGGTCAAATTTAAATGACTTTTAAGTCAAAAAATAAAAGATAGGGGAAGACCTACTTTTGTTTTTTAACTTTTTTTTAAGTCATTCTAAACTTGTTTCAAATTATTTTTAACATTACCAAACACTTTCAAAAATTTAAAATGACCTAAAAATAGATTTGATCAGCTTTTAAGTGAATGCTCAAAGTCTCGTGCAAATGATGGCAGTGTTCAGTGGCTAACGTATTGGTTTCTTTATTCTTTGATTACTCTCTTCGACCTTACTTTTTCTAAGGCTACAAGGATCCACATTTCAATTATATATTACGCATAAAAAGGTCATCCTTAAAATACTTCTTATTTAAGGATCGTTTTTAATTAATTATAATGCATGGTACATACTAATAGTGGTAGTATTTTTCTTCCTAGTATCTTGTCCTTCAATTTTTGTTATTATATGTTGTTTCTTATACTTCAAGTATCATATTATTTTGTTGTAGTTACTGTCCTACTAGTTGTTGCTTAATATGCTATTTCTCGTACCTCTTTTTTTGGACTATTTTGGATTATTTCTCTTTGAGCTGAGAGTCTATTGAAAAGTCGAAAAAAACTCCCTACTTTTGTAAGGGAAAGGTCTGGTCAGTACTATGTGACAAAATTATTTATTACGAGCGACATAAATTAAAGACCATTGTAAACAGAGGTAAAGCATAAATGAGCCTGATTTTATCGTTGGCCCATCTATGTTGGACCTAAGAAAATATTCGTATTTTAGAATCGCCTTCTCCAGAGTCTTCTACTAAAAAAAAAACAGAGAGAGAACTTAATGACGAAAAACTTTAAAATTGAATCAAACCAATCGATAAACAACGAAACACCATATAGTTTAGTAGTTTAACATTCAAGGTTGAGATTTGCCTCAAGGGTTAAAAATAAAATTTTCATAAAGTTTATATGGGTCATCGGTTAAATCGATAAGAAAATTGGACAAATGAGTCTTGCAACGATAACCCCATAATCAAGTAGCATGGAATAGTTGTTCAACATTAAACCAATAACCCGATATCAATAAAACAATAATTTGACAAATCAAGTCTTGAAGCGATTACATGAAACACTTATCCAACCATTAAACCAAATAACTCGATATCAATAAAACAGTAACGTTTCATCGGTCCGGATATATGCCAAAAAGATTTAAAAAAGAAAATGGAAAAATCAAGTCTTGAAGCAATAACATGTAACACTTGCCCAACCATTAAATCAATAACCTGATATCAATAAAGTAACGTTTCCTCAATCAGGATATCTGCCAAAAGGATTTAAAAAGGATAATGGCTTCGCCCGGACTCGAACCGGAGACCTTCAGTGTGTTAGACTGACGTGATAACCAACTACACCACGAAACCTGCTTGTTACACCATGCATCACAATATCAACAATAATTAAACTACTTTTTGTTTGATATAATTTGAGTTCTTGCCCCTTTCATCTAAGACGGCTCTGCCTATAGGTCTAGGAAGAATAGAGTATATACATACCTTACTTCTATCTCGTGGAGGTAGAGAAATTGTTTTCTAAAGACCCTCAACTTAAATAACATATATCAAACTAGAATTTTAAAAAGAGAAAAACATAAGCAATGAACACATGCATCACAAATAATAAGGAAAACATTCTAAAGCATATAGGAAAAAATTACAATAACCATCGTTAAATAAAATGATAGTTGAAGCATAATATAATAAACAATACATAGCAACAGAAATTGAGGGACATTATCAATTTCAGTATTTTTATCCAAACACGTCACTGCTTATTTATAAAATCGATTTCAAGACTTAAAATTACTTATCAACAAGTAATGCTTATCAACTATTTATAATCAGCTATTTCAAATGGCTATTTCCTAAAAAAAATCATATTTAATTAGTATGAACATAGCTTTTTTTTTGCAATAGTAGTTGTAACTACTACTAATTTGTCTCTTTCCCAATTAAACGTTGATTTAAATAATATATATTGAACCTTCGTGTGAATAATACAACAGACGTGAATTATCTCAACTTTAGCTCCACTTTATCTCTGGGGTCTGCTGATTTGGTGAGTGCTCTTTCATTATTTCTTCAAAATTTAATGAATTGTTGTACAATTGTGCAGTAAAATATTTCATCCGTTTCAATTTTTTCGTCTTATTTTTCCTTTTAAGTCAATTTAAAAAAGAATGTCTCGTTTCATTTCTGACAACTCTTTAATCCAACTTTTTACATGATATATTTAAAACCATACATTTTAGTAATTTAACATTCAAGGTTGAGATTTGCCTCAAGGGTTAAAAATAAATTTTTCGTAAAGTTTATATGGGTCATCTGTTAAATCGATAAGAAAATTGGACAAACGAGTCTTGCAATGACAACCCCATAGTGAAGTGGCATGAAATAGTTGCTCAACATTAAACCAATAACTCGATATCAATAAAACAATAATTGGACAAATCAAGTCTTGAAGCGATTACATGAAACACTTGCCCAACCATTAAACCAATAACCTGATATCAATAAAACTATAACATTTCGTCGGTCTAGATATCTGTCAAAAAGATTTTAAAAAAGAAAATGGCTACGCCCGGACTTGAACCAAAGACCTTCAGGGTTAGACTGACGTGATAATCCAACTACACCACGAAGCCTGCTTGTTACTCTATGCATCACAATATTAGCAATAATTAAACTACTTTTTGTTTGGTATTATTTGACTTCTTACCCCTTCCATCTAAGATGGCTCCGCCTATAGGTCTGGGGAGAGTAAAGTACACACATATCTTACTTCTATCTCGTGGAGATAGAGAAACTATTTTCAAAAGACCCTCAACTTAAATAACATGTATTAAAGTAGATTTTAAGAGAGAAAAACATAAGTGATGAACACATGCATCACAAATAATAAGGAAAACATTCTAAAGCATACAGAGAAAAATAATAATAACCACCGTTAAATAAAATGATAGCCGAATCATAATATAATAAACAACACATAGCAACAAAAATCGAGGGACCATTATCAATTTCAATACTTCTATCCAAACACGTCACTGCTTATTTATAAAATCAATTTCAAGACTTTAAATTACTTATCAACAAGTAATGCTTATCAACTATTTACAATCAGCTAATTCAAAAGCATTCTGAATTATTTCCTCAAAAAAAATCAAATTTAAATAGTATGAGCATAGCTTTTTCTTTGCAATAGTAGTTGTATAACTACTACTACTTTTTCTCTTTCCCAATTAAACGTTGGCTTAAATAATATACATTGACCCTTCTAATCGTGCGAATAATACAACAGACTTAATCATCTCAACTTTAGCTCCAACTTATCTTTGGGATCTGCTGATTTGGCGAGTGTTCTTTCATTATTTCTTCAAAATCTTATGAATTGTTGAACAATTGTGCAGTAAAAATATTTCATCCGTTTCAATTTGTTCGTCTTATTTTTCCTTTTAAGTTAGTTTTAAAAAGAATGCCTTTTTTCATTTCTGGTAACTCTTTAATCCAACTTTCTACATGATATATTTAAAATCATTCTACATATCTTCAATTTAACATCATAAGATTCAAAAGTTTTCTTTAATTTATCAAACTTTGTGGAGTCAAATTGAGACAAACAAATTGAAATGGAGGGATTAGTTCTTAATATATAAATATGAAGTAGAGGTATGTATGGCTATGGTTAATTTGTTTTACAAAAGGTAGATCTAGAAGTAGTATTGGAGATAGGTAATTATGTAATTTCAGCTTACCGAGGACATGACCTTAGATAGGAGGTTAAGGAGCGAGGACATAAATTAGGATAAGAGGTTAGTTAGATAGTTGAGTGTTGTCTTGCATATTCTTCTATACTATTAGTCATATTATTCTAGCAGTTGTTTGTCCTTCGAGTATGGTTATTATCTCTGGTTCTATTGCTCTTCAATTACCGTTTAGCTAAATTGACTGCTGTTTAGAATGATTAGTCAGGTTGTCTGTAGTATTTTGTGTTAGGGTTTTGTCCTGATTTTCTTATCTTATTTGAAGTTTATTTTTTCCTTAAAGAAAAGACAAAACATTACTATAAATGTTTTTACTTTTCCTAAAAGGAAAATATAATATTCTTTCTGGTTTATTCTTTCCTTTTAGGAAAAGGTTTTGGAGTAGCTAGTCCTTTTCTAGTAAAAAAAATGTTTTAGGACTCTATAAATATAGGTTATAAATATAGGTTTGTTTCTTCTAACACAAAATACAATAACATCCACAATGTAGTCGTTTAAGAGTCTTGTTTATGGGGAGATTTATTCTCTCTAAAGTTTCAATGTTTTTCTTTATATTAGTTTTGATATAATAATATTTTGATTTTTAGTATAAGTTTTTGTTATCTGATTTATCAACTATATGATTTGCAAATTGTAAGCTTCCGCATGACGTCCTAATCACCCTTCATATCCCAACAAGTGGTATCAGAGCACATGTTTTAATGATCCAATGGAACGAGGTTGAAGACAGACTCAAGATGGTTTCAAATCAATTTGTAATCAATTTGATTATAATGAAGATTTTTGTGCTACTACATGTGGAGAAAATTTTCAAATATATTTTCAATAATATCCTGCTGCTCCATTCTTTAAAACAAAATCAATTTTCAACTCATGCATATTTTAGAGCATGGGCTCCAACTTTCAACCCCTGCAAACTTTAATGCTCCGGCTCCACTTTTAACTCATGCATCTTACTTTTAACGCATGAGCTCCACTTTCAACTCATGCATATTACTTTTAACGCATGAGCTCCACTTTCAACCCTGTTCATCACTTTTAACACAGGGCGTCAATTTTAACCCATATCAATTTTTAAATCATGGTAAGCAGCAGTGATACATGAAGATTGTGTGAAGAAAGAGGATCAAGATTATGATGCAAGAAAATTCAAGCCAAAAGGGGAGATTTGTTAGGGTTTTGTCCTGATTTTCTTACCTTATTTGAAGTTTATTTTTTCCTTAAAGAAAAGACTAAACATTACTATAAATGTTTTTACTTTTCCTGAAAGGAAAATATAATATTCTTTCATATTTGGTTTATTCTTTCCTTTTAGGAAAAGGTTTTGGAGTAGCTAGTCCTTTTCTAGTAAGAAAAGGTTTAGGACTCTATAAATATAGGTTTGTTTCTTCTAACACAAAATACAATAACATCCACAATGTAGTCGTTTAAGAGTCTTGTTTATGGGGAGATTTATTCTCTCTAAAGTTTCAATGTTTTTCTTTATATTAGTTTTGATATAATAATATTTTGATTTTTAGTATAAGTTTTTGTTATCTGATTTATCAACTATATGATTTGCAAATTGTAAGCTTCCACATGACGTCCTAATCACCCTTCATATCCCAACATTTTGTCATGACTTTTTTCATTTCAGTTTATTCTTTCTCTATATTATTTTTCTCTCCCGAGCTAAGGGTGTATCAAAAATAGTCTTTCTACCTCTAAGGTAGTGGTAAGGTCAGCATATACTCTACGACTTCCCACACCCGTCTTTGTGCGATTACAATGGATATGTTGTTGAAGTAAATGATGCTAATGTATTCTAAGAAGTAATCACTTTTTATGGATAATTTTAGTATGTTCTGATTAAAGTTTGTGCTAAATTTGTAAGGAACATAAGTTACCATGGCTTCATCCAACCATATCAATAGTGCTGAAGCAATTGAAAGAAGTGATGATCTTGTTCTCAAGATTCTAGTACTTCTCCCAGCAAAACCTCTGTTCAAGTTCAAGTTTCTAAATGTTGGCGATGCTTTAACTGATATGATTGAAATTTTGAGCTCGTGTGGTGGTTTAATTTTATGTTGTTGTCATAAACCACGAATCAGAGAGTACTACGTCTGTAATCCGAGCACTAAGCAATTCACCATTGTTCCAAGTCTAGATAGGAGTTATATGCGAGACTTGTGTTTGGCTTTTGATCCTTCAAAATCACCTCACTATAGAATTCTTAAGGTTGGCTTACATTATAATGAGATGTACTCTTCAGAGACAAACTTCTGGAGGAGATTACGTGATCCGTTTCCAATGCCAATTCTATTGGAATTGAGAGAAACCACGGGAGTTTTCTTCAACGGAGCAATCTTTTGGGCGTTTAATAGCTGGTGTTATTTCAATATGGATACAGAGACTCTGCGCTACTTAGACAATCCAATGCAAGAAATGAATACTACTTGTCCATATACAGATTATTGGCTTGGATGTGTCAACGAGCGTTTGTATTTTGTTGGCCCTGCAGACGACGGATGGATCCCTCATGTCAGCGTGTTTGAATTGGGAAACGACTACTTGTGGAGCCTAAAGTATAGGAATGAACCATTGCAACTTTGGAGTAGTTTTCTTTCGGTTATGACTAGAGAAGATGAACTATTTATGGCCGTATACATGCATCAGCAAGCGATGTTAATCAAGCTAAGTGATAATACTTGCAGCATGGTCTTGCCATTACATGCTTCTGCTCGCTGTGGGTCTGCAAGTAAAGTTTATCATTTCATTGAGAATCCATTCTTGGCTATCTAAGTAGGCATCTATACGTAACAGGTACGTACAATCAGTCAAGGCTTCTCTATAACAATATTTTGGTCAAGTTTCCTTTGGAATCAATTATGTTATGTTATATTATATGTTCTTTATAATTGAATCTGATCCACTAAGTAGTTGTAAGGTCTATCATCCCCAAAACTTCACTTCATGGGGACTAAGGTATGTTGTTATTGTTGTTGTTTTGTAAGAGTGGAACTTCACAAATATATTGTGTTTTTATGTTTTATCTCTTTCATCCTATTTGTGCCTTAAACTTATGTGTGGTTTGAAACTAAAAGTATCGAATTCAATCATTGGGAATTAAAACTATCCTAATAGAGAAAGTAGGAAATATAAGCGTTATAAGATGTGAATTTTTACGAGTTTACGAGAAAAGAGGAGAAAAAAATAAATGGCTTCGCCCGGACTCGAACCGGAGACCTTCAGTGTGTTAGACTGACGTGATAACCAACTACACCACGAAACCCAATTTGTTACATTTGTCCTCGTTTATGAAGATGTCGTCAGCACATTTTTCTGAAAATGTTAGAAAAGTAAATTTCATTACTGACATTTTAAGTTGATTATCTCGTTCTTACCTCTAATCCCCACACTTTACCGTGTACCCTGAACTCCTATTTATCTAAATTATGTATATAAATATTTTGCGAAATAATATTTTTTGCTTGCTTACTCCAAGACAAAGATAAGTAAAAAAATTACTTGATTTTCAAGAAAATATTTTTCAAGAAAAGTGTTATCATATGGTCGTCCTGTCCTTGAGAATAATGTCATTTGCATTGATGTGTTGCCATCCCAGTCATAGTTAAAAGAGTTGATATATTTTAAATAGTTTTGTCTATGTAATAGGCGCTTGAGAGCACAAGCGAAATCAATTTTTTTTAAAAAAATTGAATCAAAAGTGTCTAATAATACTTTATTATGTACTTGGATACGCAATTGAATATGTCGAAGTTTCAATATTTAAACAGATTTATTAATAAATTTAAGAGATTGTCTCTGTATTCTGCCTTGATATTAATTCTTGTTGTTATTGTAGTACTAGAAATTCAAAATTCCGAACTATACTTAAAAGTTTGTCATCTTCTAATCCTTTAGTGGTCCATGAGTTCTAATTGGCCGGCATCAAAAAATTTACTGTGTATCGATTTCAATCAAAGACTTGGGGCAGCTTCTATTGCAACATGTCTTGTATGTTCTTCTTTTTTGGGTGATTTTGACATGAATGGTTGTTTTTATCTTCGCTAGGTTTTGAGCCTGAGAACTCAGTTTCTTCTCCCAATTACAATATGAAAATATTTGCAATTGTAAAAACAAGTTCTATGTGGTATTGCTTAGTATGGAAGTACAGGATAGGCTTAAGGGGACACTGTATATTCAAAGGGGAATAATTTTCTTAAGGGGACACTGTACATTCAACAATAATTACAAATTCTGATATGTTTTACAGTTATTAATTTTTGTTCTTGACTACATGATTTTAACTTTGAAGTTTCTGCTTCTGCAAAGTTATTATTATTTTTTTAATACAGATTGCATGGCAGTCCTTGTCTCAATTCTTTCTCTGTTGACAATGGAACAAGTAGTGGCCACAAGTTTCCTTTCGAGTCTTATTTTTAAAGGGTCAACAAGCCTTGAAGCAGACAACATTTGTAGATAGTGAAATATTGTAATATAAATCCATATTAATTTTTTTGTTAAATCATAAATGTACAATATGTTGATCGAGTGTGGTTAATATAGGTGGATTAATATTTCAATTAATATTATATAATTTAAATGAAGTTTACTACAGTTGGGTCGGCATGTTAGGTTGACAAGATAACCCAACTCATGGTCTTTATGCCCAAGGTATGAAAAAGACGCACACAAACACGTATATACATATAGAGCAGTTCTGCTCTTCATTGATGATTTGCAAGGCCTTCCACATACATATACCATTGAAGGATTTTCAGACTAATTCAAATATCATGTTTATGCCTAAACCCCAGAACAAAATACTAAGCTATTCATGAGATTTACAAACGAAATACAGCAAGACTACAGCTTCCTCTTTTGGCACTCTTCTTTTGCAAAAGAAAATAAATCGGAATATCGAGCCCACAATAGCAAGGCAAGGCTCTAGCCACTTCCTTCGTTTACGCCCTCAAGATGCTCCTACATCGCATCAATGGAGTGAGAATATTAGCTATTTTGCTCGCACAAAATTAGTCATATCGAGATTTGGATGATTACCCTTCACCTAATCTTATTCTTTGCCAGCTTCTGCTGCACTTTCAATGTGAATATTTATATCTATATTACCTTAAAAGTATGAACTCCTAACTTGAATGATAAATTACTATAATATCTCTAACTTAGGTTGTGAATTTTTCGATGAGTTGTGATTTTTCCTATATGTTGGTGACTTTTTTCAAAGGGTTGTGATTTTTCAATGAGTTGTGACTTTTCCAAAGAGTTGTAACTTCTTCAATAAATTGTGACTTTTCCAAAAGATTGTGACTTCTCGAAAAGGTCATAGCTTTTCAAATAAGACACAAAAAACACTTTCATACTTCCCTTTGTTGACTATAAATAAAGGGGTTTCCTCTCATTTTTCAACCACAATTTTTTAATCTTCTATTCTTCTCCTTGCATGTTAAATTTTTTTGTGTGATTTATTGTCGTTGAGTGAGTTGGAAGTTTAGCGCAATATGAGGTACCACTATTCTGATGAAGTAAATTGTTTTATACTAAGAAGGTATATTTCATAACCTCAAGTACTTGAGAAAAATAATTTTGATGATATATTATTTTTTTCTTAATATATACATTAGTATGTAATGTTCTAATGTATGAAGTTGACATGATGTAAGACTAAATCCATTCGTTTTTGTTAACAATTTCTGTTGTGATGTAGATATATATGCTTCTAAATATCTTTTTCCAAAATTACTAAACTTCTCAAGAGTAAGAGAATTGTCACAAGTTGTTTTTTTTTATGCTCAAGACAAAAGAGTGACTTTATTTATCAATGCTACTTATGTGATTTAGATTGTTAGAAAATTTGCTTCAAAATAGTTATTACTATATAAACATCACCCTTTTGTTTTACTTATTTACTATTTCTTAATATTTCAGTATTTTAGATGAAGAAAAGTTCATATGACTTGTAATAACGCCATATGAAGTTTCTATTAGTTTAATTTTTATTATTTATTTAATAGTAGCTAATTTTTATATATGTATTTAGGTATTTGTCACTAATGTATTATGAAGTTAAGAAGATCTTCTAACTTCAAAATATATTATTTTAAATGTTCCGAGTTCTTTTTTTAATAAAAAAAACTCACAACAAATATGAATCATTTAAAATTTATCATTGACAAAATAAATTTTATATTCAATAATATGGAATAAACATTTTTATTTTGTCCCTACACTAAATTAAAAGCTAATAACTATGAAAAAAAGTAGTAACATTAATTAAAAGTCCTATTTATTTATGTAAGTATAACATTTATTAGAAATTCAACTATTGCACATTAATTCTTTAGTTATAACATTATAAATTCTCTTAGTTATTACTAATTATTGCGAACGTTATTCACACTCTTTTACATTTTTTAGTTATAATAATATGAATTCTTATAGTTATTACATTAATTATTTTTATATTTCATCTTTCCTTCTATTAACTTCTGACCAATAATTTTTCATACTATTATACCACCCCTATATATGTGATAACACAGTGTTGTTATTTTTCCTTGGATGATTTATGTATACAGTCAATCGAGAAATCAAATATGAGAGCCAACAACAAGAACGTCATTTATTATGCTATAACTTATAAAATAAAAATTAATATACAAAAAAGGAGTTCTAAAAAATAAAATGTAGTTGTTCTCTTCACATGTTCATATGACATCTAAACAATTTAACGTGGAATACATGTACAAAGCACATCTGGTTAGATGACAAGAAAAATACACAACAAATATCATTTATAAGGTAATATTAGTGAGATATGACTAATTACATAATTGAACTTTATCAAATTGAAATAAATATATACATTATTGCATTTAACTATTAAAAAATTTCATTGACCATCTTCGTAGGTTCTCATGAATAAGAGATATATATGAGGATCCACATTGAACATTGACAAAAAAATCTGCAATATTATTTTGTGCAAACCTTATTATTCAAATCTCTGCTTAAATAAACAATACTATTTACTATAACATATATTTTCTGAATTGGTAATCACGTGTCGAAAAACTAGTAGAATGAAAAAGTCGAAAGTAATCAGTTTTATAGTCCATTTATTGAAATGCGGCTATTGAGTTATCTGTTCTTTCTTCTACTAAAAGAACACACATATGAAATGGACTAAAAAGATCAATAATCAGGTTTGCTAGAAGACTCCGTATAGATTATATATAAAAGACTATATAGATTATATATAAGTAATTGTTTTTTCCTATTTTACATGGCAAATGTTTGTGTAAGCTAAATGCGATTATTAATGTGCTTCTAGCATCATAATTATCTTTGCTAAATCTGTAGAATTGGTGCTTCTAGCATCATAGTTATCTACCGTAACAAGATGAGCATTGCTCATTGTTCCCAACTTATCTTGTAATATGTACAACAAGAAAAGCTCCACCAAGTCCTGCATAGTTCACTACAAAAAAAGGTTCAAATTTCGAGGGTTAAAATTATATATTGCGGCGGTCAGCAACCCCCGCAATTTGTTGTTATATATGACAATTGCAAAAACCCCTGCAGTTAGGTTTGCCACAGTTGAGTCACGGGGTTTTTTCACCAACCCATGTTACCATCAGCAGGGGTTTTGAACCCTGCAAATTGATAACAATACAAGTGCACTTCAAATTCTGGGAATCAGAACCCCAACAGTTTGTGAGACTAGGAGTCAAAACTCCCGGAATTTATGAATTTCACATTAAAATTAACAGAAGTTTCAACCCCTGCAATTCATGAACATGTAATTTTTTTATAGCATTTTGCTAGTTATATTCAATTTTAAATATCAATGACTAATTAATATGTACATCATAGTCCAACCTAAAAGGACATATTAGTATTAAGAAATAAAACATATTTCAAACACAAAAATATAATATTAAGTGTACTATTAGTTTTACAAGCTATATTGAAATGTGATTCACTTCAACCATTACCATTACAAGGAACTTGAAATCACTATGACAACTGGTTAACTTTCTTTTATTGATGAAAAGTCTTCACTAGCATCCAAACTCAAGAAAGGACCTACAACGGTTCATGGAACATCACCTGGCTGCAAAAGAAAATATACAATAAATGGTATTGAAGGAGATAACTTAAGCCTTAAGTGCAGAAACCAAAATCTGGAATATAAGCATGTGAACAACAATACCAACTCTCTACTATGAGTGTTAATACCAACGTTAACCATAAAAAAACATGTGAACAACAATACCAATTCTCCACTATGGCTGTTAATACCAATGTCAACCATAAACAAATAGGTCAATACTAACATACAAGAATAGGTGAAAGTATCAACAAAAAAGGCAACCAACGAAATCTCTACTATGAGTGCCAATGTCAATTATAACCAAGGTAACCAACAGCCCCCAAATAATTTTGCCTAGTCTGACCCGACCTCGTATACTGCTCCAAACTCCAAAACCTTCCTGTTTATGCAATGAACCAAAAAAAAAAAAAGAATTCACAAGGAAACTAACCAATATGATCATGCATTTCCTTGGAGAATAAAAGACCAAACACAACTGTCAACCCACATTCCAAGTCAAGGGAATGATTCTTAATTAGAGGAATGAAAACATAATACAGAACATGACAACATTCTTGGAGAATAAAATACCAAAGTAAACAAAGGGTGAAAGAGAAGCTAATACAAGAAAACAATCTAATTGGACACAAAGACCAAATAATCCAAAACCAAAGAACAAACACTTGGGCATTCAAAAAAAACACTTGGGATTTGGAGTTTAGAGCAGTATATGATCTTTAGAATGGATCAAAAAGAAGGCACAAAGTAAACAATCAATAGACAGACTTGAAGTCACGAAGATCAATAGTTAGGCATCACATATTCAAGCAAAATGTGAGATCAGTAGTTAGGCATTCACATATTCAAGCAAGGTGCGAGATCAGTAGTTACTCAAGTAAGGATTTTAAACCATTTCAAAATGACAACACACTATACTAAACAAAGCACCATCAAACTGATTTGAACAATTATTAGAAATGATGAAAACATTAACAGAGAATCTCTAAGTTTAAAATAAATAAGAGACTAAACATAGTACTATATTTAAAATAAATAAGAGACTAAACTTCTCTAAGATTTTTTCGTCCATTTGTTCTGTTACTTTTTGAAGAATATGGAATTTGAGTAGCTAATATTGAGAGAAAATCTAAGAGACCACCACAACAAAACTAAGAACTATACTAATAGTAGTTCTATTGGCAGTACTGCTTCCTTTGTTGATTCGCACGAAGATTCGAGAAGTAGAATTGAATCATTTCATGTGAGGGAAAAAACTATTTCCAAGACTGAATCCACTGAAAAGAAATTTTTGTGGTTGCGTTCTCAGATCATTGGTGAAAATATTGATTTCGAGACGCCTTTTGGGAAACGTAGGCTCACTTATGCTGATCATACTGCCTCCGGAAGATCCCTTTGGATAGTTTGAGAAGTTTTTACTAAGGATATGGTGGATATTTGATGGATCACTAGTATCTATCATGTCGAAGTTGGCTAAAATAGGACCGTGGAACTCAATATTGTCCTTAGTTCCTACAAGTGCATCAGTTACAAATTCATGGACACGATGAGCATTCCGTAAAACATTACAACAAGAGGCCAATTTGTTGGTATTGAGCTTGATTTCCACCATCTATTACTAAGATACCACCATGTAGAATAAGTAAACTTGCATGCCTTATTTGAGACTAATGTACTATGCCAGGATCGAGACAGACAGTAAGTAAAGGACAATCTCACTCTATTGTCTTTCAATCTATGGTAGACAGATAGTAAGTAAAGGACAATAAGAACATATCACCTGTTAGAAAAATTAAGAAAGACAATGTATCAAAACAGAATTGAGTGCTTTAAAAAGCAACAAAGTAGTACAATGGAGGCAGAGCTTTCAGATAAACAAATAAGATACGTTAAAGGACCTGGACATTCTTTAGTATCATCTGATATTTTGAAGTACTGAAAATCAATAGCAAACAGGAGATGTTTTTGTGTTTCCTAAAGGACTAGCACACTACCAGTACATTCCTTTCAGGAGGCCTGAGACTATGAACAAACATTTTCCAAAATTTAAGTTAACATAACAAGTACTAGTCTAAGATACCAAAGTATAAAAGACGAAACTAACTGATAGTATGCAGCTAATGGACAGTGTTTGGGAAGAAAAACATTTGCCAGCCCCTCCAACAACAAGAAGAAAAAGAAGAAAAATGGAGAAGAAAAAGAAAAAAATGATGAAGAAGAAAGCAGAAGTGCAAAGTTTACCTATTGCTTCTATGGTCCAATACTCCGTGGACTCACGTCCAACAACACGCTTCTTGAATGGTTCTGGTTGTGATTCGGCCTGACGTAATGAAGTCGAATGTGATGCAGCCTGATTTGAGGAAATCGATTGTGATGCAGCCTGAGTTGACAGAACCGGCCGTGATGTGGCCTGAACTGAGAAAGTCATCTGTCTTATTGCCTGAACTAACGAAATCGACTGTGATGTGGTTGGTTGTGCATTGGGCTGAACTAACAATGTAGGTTGTGTTTGAAATGATTTTTGCAAGTTCTGTCAGCGCTTGGTCTTTGCCATTTCTACAATTAACAAAAGATAAAGATAAATCAGAAACTTTAAAAAATATTGTAATTGCAATGCTTGTCAAGATTACTGGCTAATCCAGTGAATAAGACTTTTCTAACTAGCCTTCATAAAAACACATGAACTACAGATTTTCCTTGGTCTCTCAGAAAGAGAATGAATGAAGCAGTGAAAGAAAAACAACAGTAACAGCAGCATCATAAACAAAAAAGAAAATCATAAGAAATTCATATCTAAATCCACACCCACATGAAATGATTACATTCTAATAAAGATGCGATTAACAGATACAAATAGTTTTTCCTTTACACCAATACTAAAAAGCATGCTATGCGTGTTCAGACATATGCTCCTCTATTGAAATTTGGATATTTCTATAATCAAGATAAAAAAAAAAATTATCATTTTTACCCCTTCTTTGCATTGTGCGAAATCTTCATCAATAACCACAACATAGAATGCAGATGTCGAGCATTTAGCTGGGGAGAGTAAGAGGTTCTCAGGCCCTGCACTCAACCAATATCTCAGAGTGCCTTTCCTGCACTTTGATGCTGCAGAAAGCTGAATAAGAATGCTTTTAAGTTCTGAAAATGTAAATGGAGACGCGATCCTGGCTTTGGATGTTGATCTAAAGAAGCGATTAATGTGGACAACCAAAGAGAAGCTGAATCAACCATAGACTTATAGCTTAGGATCTTAGCTCCAATAGAGAACTTCTTACTTAAGTAACACTACAAATACATGATATGCAAAATGATTTTAGCATGTACTTCCATATTATTGCTAATCTAGGTACTTTTTTTTTCTTTTCTTTTATTGTTGGGGAGTCCTTGACCTGAGGGTCTATCGAAAATAACAACTCTACCTCCTAAGGTAGCGGTAAGGTCTGCATACACACTACGCTCCCCAGACCCCACTTGTTGGATTACACTAGGCGGTGGTGGTTGTTTTTTTTGATAGGCGAATGCATGGAATGTCAGATTTGATAGTAATTGAAGCACGTTATTCACGGAGTCTAACATAAAGTTGATATTTTTAGAGATCAAATCACAAACTATAACATCATTGTTTAAGGAAATAGACTAGATACATACCCATCAAAAATAATAGATGTGTCAAAGACACCATGTCCTCGATGAACCATGTGATAATCAATTGGAATAACCATCATTGCTGGATCAAGAATGATTCCACCATAGACACTAGAATACATTGCCAGATATGGTTGCTACTTCACTAAATTCCACTTCTCGTGCAACTTCTCAAGTAACTGTTTCAGCAAAAACATCTAACTAAAGTCACGATGCACTAAAAAAGTGGATGACTGTCAATGGCAATAGTCGAAAAGTTGCACATAAAGGGGACTTCTTTGATTCATTTTCTTTCGCTTTAGATAATTTTAACTTCTATTTCTTAGACACGATTTGTCCCTAGCTTAAATTTGAGGAAAAGAGCAGTGTAAAAGAAATGCCAAGAATCAATACTAAGTCTGTTGGGCAGCAATCAAGTTCGCTGGACTTCATTCATGATTTATCTCGTACCACGAGCTTCATTTACTTTAATTTTCTCAAATAACTTAAAACTACTACATCAGGACAATGAAACTACTAGTAATTGAAGGAGGAGAACTACATATGTTTTAAACTGGAACTTGTTTTGGAGCACACAACAACTATACTGGAGTTTGCCGTAACTATATCTGACAGTCCATGCCCATGATACATATTGTCCACTTTGGCCCAACAGACCTCGCAGATTCATCCCTTGGGCTAACAATCATTGAGCCCAAAAGCGCGTGTAACATGTGAACTTGGGTTTTACCCAAAAACAAGCACCTACACACTGCAACTTTGCAAAACATCATATGATGCGTGATTGAACAATAACAATCTAAGATTCTAGGTGTGCTTTGCAAATTATCTTGTATGTAACTAACTTTAACGCCCAGATCACAGAAACAATCTTTTAAAATTGCTGAGAAGGCCACGCATAATGACATTACGTGTATAGGTAATAATAAGGTGACTAAAATAGTTTGACTTATAAAGCATTTTGCAGCCGCCAGAATAACTACCAAATTTAACATAATACTAAGCAAATCTTGACTGAATTCGAGCGACTCACCACAAAGAAGATCTGAGCAGAGAGCATCATTTTAGTTAATCTAAACATGGAGCCGAAGCGAAAAGTATTTTAAGACTAATCTAGGCATAGAAGAGGAGAATTTAAGAATTAAAAACAATTATACACCAATAGAGTACGCAGATGGTCTCATAACTTCTCTATTGGAGAACTAAAATCTTTAACCTAGACCGTCACAAGTATACACTCAACAGTAGGTATTACTACCCATAATCAGAGTATATTACATTACTACATATAACTAAACTAATTCTACCACAAAATACGAGCACAAATAACTAAACCACGAAAAGTACAACAAAATTAACCTAATTCTACCACAAAATACACGAAAATGGTAGGCTAGTGCAATTCATTATTTGAAAACATTTGACAATTTCAAATTTTTAATCCCTAAGAAGTACAATAAATTAACCTAATTCTACCTCCATGCAGCTATACAAACAGCGAACAAATGAACATACCTAGTGAATACAATCAGAAATTTGTATAAAACTTTTAGATATGTGAATATTGAGATGAGAGAATCCAAAAAAAGTAAGAGAAGTGACATTTTTTCACCTTAAAATGGTCATCCCGATTCCGAATCTGATAAGCTAGCTGAAGTTTACATAGGCAAAGCGGCGGCGAAGTGGCGGTGAAGCGTTCGATGAGAGATATATAGCGATGGGAGAAGTGAGCTCTCAGAAGGTGAGTTCTTTATTTTTTATATACTTATTTTTTTGTATTGAAATTACATGTTAATAAATAACATTTTTAGTTTATTTGGTTTTCTATACATTTTTAGTTAATAAATAATGCTTAAGTTTTCAAATTTCAAATTTGAGAAGTTCAAATTTGTATTTTAAATATTTTAAAGTAATTTAAATTTGAAATTTCAAATGTCAAATTTCTATTTTTAAATTAAGTATTTTAAAGTTAGTTTAGTATATAATATATACTAAACTAACTTTAAAATATGTATCTATATATTAAAATTAAAATGCAAGACCCTAGTTTTATATACTTATTTTTTTGTATTGAAATTACATGTTAATAAATAACATTTTTAGTTTATTTGGTTTTCTATACATTTTTAGTTAATAAATAATGCTTAAGTTTTCAAATTTCAAATTTCAAATTTGTATTTTAAATATTTTAAAGTAATTTAAATTTGAAATTTCAAATGTCAAATTTCTATTTTTAAATTAAGTATTTTAAAGTTAGTTTAGTATATAATATATACTAAACTAACTTTAAAGTATGTATCTATAATTCTATATATTAAAATTAAAATGCAAGACCATAGTTGTATAAAAAAGACTTGAATAAAGCTTTCAAATTTATTCAATAAAATGTAATTGCAACTTAGAAATTAAAAGTTAGAACTTACAATTTACAAATATTAGCGGAGTAACTAATAATAAGTTCTCAAATGTAAAACTAATATTTGTTACAAATATTATATGAGTAACTAATTTACAGTTCTCGATGTAATCTAATATATCGTGTTCTCCTTTAAAATTCAATTCTAATTGTCGAATCATATCGATGGTGACATCCTCGGTGTTGGCAAACTTGCTAGAAACTCTTGTGACTCTAAGTTATAGATTCAATGATCGTTTTAATCCAAGATTCTTGTTTGAAACTTATCTTTGGCAAATTATAATTCCTTATGAATATCTATGATCGCCAATTTGAAACCTAAGCTTGAATAGCTAGAACATCACGAACCATTTTGCTCAAAATAAATGCAACGCGCCGCCTCCTCCACCATGCTAATAAATCTTCGCCATCTTCGTCTTCCAATGTTTCTAAAGATTGATTAAGATATTCTTCAAAATCATCACGGTAGTAGAATTAAGACCAAGAAAACCTCGCATATAACTTGAAATTGAGCTTTTACTGAGGATTAGAAGTTTGACCAACTTCTCCTTGAATATTTCTGTAGTTTTATATTTTTCATACAAAATTTTTGCTTCTACTTTTATGCTAAACTTACACATTTCACAAGTTGGACTTTCTTCGGTAAAATTTCTAAAGTATCATAAAAGTATCAACAAGTGCTCATAATTTATATTCAGGATGAAGTAAAGTAGCAGTTAAATAAATTTGAGGAATAGGAAAAAAATATTTTTTAAATTTTACAATCATACCTTCAATTGCAACTCTAAATTTTTCAATTTTTTTGTATTTAGAAAATTGAATTGAAATAGCACAAATATTTATTAATATTGATGAAATAGTAGGATAATAAATTCCAGAAAACATGGTTGTAGCATCATAAAAAAGTCTTAAAAATTCTATTAGTTCATTAGTTTGTTCCCAATCTTCTTCACAAATCCTATCTAATGATTATGAGCATTAAACACCATTTGTATGGAATTTTTATATGAAAGCATTTCGTAAAAAGAATTCCACCTTGTATGTCTTGGAATTTTTCTTGGTGGCAAATCACAAAGTACACAACGCTCATTAAATTCCCTAATTCTAGCAACTCTATGAGCATAAAAAATTCAGGCAACAGCATATTCAATTTTCATACAACCACAATCAAATAATTCAACACAATCTTGTACAATTAAATTTAATACATGTGCAATACATCTAACATGAAAAGCATTATCATCAATTGGACATAATCTAGCTTTTAACATATTAGCAGCGTTTGTATTATTAGATGCATTATCTAATGTGACAGACATTACTTTATCTATAAGCATGTAATAATCTAAAACACTCAAAATATTTGAAGCTAAATATGGACCAGTTTTTTTCTCTACACATTCTTTATAAGTTATGATTCTTTTTGCAAATATTATCAATCCAATGTGTTGTAATAGTTAAATAATCATGTCCATTAACACTACGACCCATGTCCGGTTATGGACACTCTACAATCTAATATGCTAAACATACAACGAAGATATTGACAATATTTACCTTGATGTTCGATTTCTTGAAAAACCTCTATAAGAAGGATTATAAGTTTGTTGAATATATTCAATAAAACGGGATGTGAAGGAAAACTATAAGGCAAACCACAAACAAACTATTTTAGCTAAATTATCTCTTTCCTTATTATATTTACGTTGTGTTAGTGGACTTAGAAAGATCTAATGTTCCTTGAACCATGTTAAAGCCCCTACCGATTCATTAACATTACTATCAAAATCATTAAGCGGAATTCCTTTTTCTATCGGCTAATGCTTTAGCTTTTTATATTCAATCGGCACACAAGATAACAAATGTCTATTGTTTATGTTTAAAATGTTGTTTACACTTATTACAAATTGCAATAGAGTTTTCTTTATCTAAAGTCATAAATTGCCCACACAAGAAGTTTTTAGGCGTTGATACTCACCTTCTCCCTTGTAGGAGGTATGTTGAATTTGTAGTTTGGACTAGTAGGTGTTTCTTCTAAATCTTCTCTCCCGGATCGAATATTCATCAAGATTAGGATTAATATTACCATAACGTCGTTCTAAACTTTCATGATCGAGTTGAACATTTGAATAAATATCATAAGAAGTATCATCAACATAAGTAGAATCATTTGTATTAAATCTAACTCTAGACATTGATTTAGAAGAAGTACCACCATAGTTACTCTTATTTTTTCCTTACTACTTTTTTATTAAAATTAAATAATTTACTAATGTCACTTGGTTCTTTCTCTTTATCTTTTTGCTAGAACTCATATTTAATTATATGTAAAGTGTAATATAAAAATAATAATAACACAAAAGTTAATGACGGAAAATAAAATATAAATATGTAACTTGTAATTTGGAACTCCAATACTTGATAGCAAATATAAGAATTATATATATTATAATATAATATGAAAATTTAGAATTGAAATATATGTATTATGATATAATATGAGACTTAAATGGAATAAAAAACTAAGATTTGAGATTGAGAGGATATAGAAAATAGATGAGAGAATAGATAATTTTGTAAGAAATAATAAGGGATAGAGGGGTATTTATAATATTAAAAGTGGGTTAAAGTGTATTTATGATAACTTGAGAGTTTAAATTAAAATATTAAAAGTAGGGGATGGTAGGGTGTTGGGGAAGTGAAAAGGATATAATTCAAAAATTAAAAAAGAGAAGTGAGTGATAGAGTGAAGTTTCCAAAGTGAAAATGTTTTATTGTGTTTTATATTTTTGAATTAAAATAGCTTCTATTTTGAAAATAGCTTTTGTCTTTAATATTTTAAAGGGAAAAAGGACACATATACCCTCGAATTAATCGTAAATGATATGTCAATACCCTTCGTTATACTTTAAGGTTGTATATACCATTACTGTCTATATTTTGGTTGTGTATACCCTTGAGACTAACGGTTGGACACGTGGCTACATCTCAATTATTTACCTAATTTTTTATTATGTTTTTATCCAAAATTAATAAACCCACCCATCTTCCCCAACCCATCCGTAATTCGAATTAAAACACCCATGACCCATCTTCCATAATTCCCTTCAAGCAGTGCTCCATCTTCTTTTTGTGTTTTAGAGTTCATGGATGATTGCACACAAAACCATCAAGCCAACTTTGTGATTGACCACCGCCGCCGTTGGTGCCTTCTTCTCCAAAGATCACACAAACATATGAATCATTAGAAATGAGATTTGTGGCGTTTGTTTTGGTGGAATGCAATGATCTTTGTGGGTTGTGTGCGCCTTGAAGAGGCGCCCAGCTTGGCATTGTCATTGCTCCATTAAGGTTGTCGGAAAAGCACCGTCGACACTCAATAGTGGTCTGCCGGAGTTCAAGCTATTAGAATGAGCTGAAATTTCTTGATGTAGAAGATAAGTGGGTGGGGAATAAACCCTAGATATCAAAACTTCACGAACTTGCCCATATATTAAACGAAATGTCTTGCGACAGTGCATCAGGCGATCTCGCCGGAAATTCTCAAAGCTTCTCCATCGTTATTTTTCCTTCAATTGTAAGGGAGAACGAATTGAATTTTGGCGAGGGAGTAGATCTGACGATGCTCGCTCCATCATCTCCACTAGATGGAATTCGAATTAAACCACATGAATTTGTTATTGTTGCAAAGGTTTTGAATTTGATTTGTAGCTTTGTTCAAATATATTCGAGTTATTTCAAAAAGGGTTTCGGGTGGGTTTAAAATGAAATGGGGTGTGGGTTTTCCAATTTTGGGTAAAAAATAAATAAAAAATCAGGTAAGTCGTTGAGATGAAGCCACATGTCCAGCCATTAGTTTCAAGGGTATACACAATCCAAAATATTGACGGTAAGGGTATATACAACCTTAAAGTATAACGAAGAGTATGAACATATCATTTAACATAGTTCGGAGGTATATTTGTTCTTTTCCCCTATTTTAAATAAAAGAGGTACAAATAGAATGAGAAGTAAGTATAAGCCTAGAGTATAAAAATATAGATATAATATTTTATATTTTGAAATAAAAAAAAATATTTTCAAATGACGGGTGTTTAAACTCCCGCTATTTATTTAGATTTTTCTCTGGCAACCCCTGCTATTTACTTTTATTTTCTCAAACCCCCTTTATTTAATGTAATTTGTGGGGGTTGCAGCTAATATCCGCTTTGGAACCCCAACAATTTAGGTGTTTTTTTTGTAGTGGTTGGCCAGCAAAGAATGATTTATATTAGCCTAAGTACCATGCACAAAAATAAGATGGATATGAAGAGCAGCGATTGACTCAAGTTGATTAGTGAGGTAAAGTCGAAAATGAATTGGAGGCCCAACTTTTTTTTTTTTTTTTGAGACCCAAAGTTACTTCTTCCTTTTCAATGAAAAAGCTTTATTTTTTCTATGGTCTTAACTAAGGATATACATATAATATATCAAATATTTTTTAATTTTGTGATCTTAAACATGTTATGTGGAAGTTAAATTTTAAAAATTGATAAAAAAGAAAGAAACATTCTTTAATGTTTCAAAACGCACCGAAAGGAAGACACAATATAATTTTTTTGTTTGTTAAATAATACTTATAATAATTCTATTATTACAAAAAGGGAAAAGGTAGAAGTACCCCCCTAGACTATGACCGAAATCTCAGAGTCACACCTTAACTAAACTAAGGTCCTATTACCCCACTAAACCCATTTTTTTTTTTTTGTAATTTTGTGCACCTTTTTGGCTTATGTGGCATCCAAATATCTCTCACGCGCCTCAATTACGTAGAGTCACAAAGTGTGCCACATAAGACAAAAGGTGTACAAAATTACAAAAAAAAAATAAGTTCAGAAGGGTAATAGGACCTTAGTTTAGTTGAGGTGTGTCTCTGAGATTTCGGTTATAGTCTAGGGGGGTACTTGTGCCTTATCCCTTACAAAAAAAAAAAAAAAATAGGGCGCAAATACCATAATACCTTGTTTTGGACATTTCCATGAAAGTCATTAGTAGTTGTAGAGCTATAGGCCGTTGGCTCAAAATAATTTAAATTTTTTTCGCATGTAACTATATAAAGATCACTCTCTGATGCCTCGTCTGCATGGGGTGTCTTCCCCTTCAAACAGTCTCTGAAATGCAATCATTAGAAAGGTTGTTTTCAAATTGGGTCAACAAACTAGCTCAATAGTACGATTACCTCATTCGCGTGACATAAGTTTGAATTCATTTGGGTGATTGCCGAGAGGCTGACAAAAATTAGCCTATTCTTGCCGGTCAGGACTAATTTTACAGTCAAGGATTATGCATAATTTTATATCAAGGAAATAGTTAGGTTCTACGATCTCCAAATATCCATTATTTCTGACAAAGGGCCACAATTTACAGCTAACTTTTATAGGTGCTTTTAGAAGGGTTTGGGAACATAGGTTAAATCTGAGTACAACTTTTCATCCCTATATCAGATACTCAGAAGGATAGGCCGAGTAGCTAATGAGCTAAAGTTCCCTTCGGGGCTAGAGTTTGTTCATCTAATCTTTTATGTGTTGATGCTACGGAAATGCATATGAGACCCTTTTCAGGTTGTCCCAGTTAGAGATAGTCAGATCTTAGAGAACTTGTCCTACGATGAGACTTCAGTTGTGATAATAGATTGGTAGGTTCGCAGATTGAGAACCAAAGGTGTGGCTTCCAGAATAGTATGCCTGCGAGATCACATAGCTGAGGTGAGTTACCCCTTCTGTTGAATTTTTTTATTACAAGTATGATTTGATTCAAATATTTGTTTATTGAAGTGCATCTTGTTAGTATTGTGTATCACCTTGTGAAGTTATCATAAAGTACTTTAATTTTTCAATAGCTTCTGTGAAATTTGGGTCAAATGCCTTGGAATTTTTTTCCCAATCTATAAAGAGTTAGAGTAACAACAATCTATCAAATCAAAGTTGTACACATCAAACCATTTGTCCATACGACTTCAAAATAGAAAGATATTCATGATTTTTCGAGACAGTGCAAATGGACATGTGAATGGTCCCCATGCCGATGGAGGCTTATACATATATTCTCCTTTGAGATTTATTTAGTCTTTCATGGAAAAATTAGAAAAATCCAGCTACTTAATACCTTAGATCACTAGAATTATTGATTTTTTCGACTAAGTCCTTGAGAGAAATTGTTCTACGCGTTGAGCTCGTCATTATGGTATAGTTTGAGCTAATAATTTCATAGTGTATCACTGTTGGTATTGTGGAAGCAGGAGATTTGCTGCATTGGTGAGGTTTCGAGTTGTATCCCAAGGTTGAGGTCAAGGTAAGAGTCTCCTTTCATTATTTCTAGCTTTGATGAGCCACAAATAGTAATTTACGGCGGAAATCCATATTGGTTGTTGGATAACGTCGTAGTAATTTCTACCCATATATATTGATTGAGATTACCCCATGTTGTAATACCGTAGGGGTGTGTGCAAAGTACTAAATCTGCCTAAATTCGATCGGAAAATGTATATTAAGGCTAAATCTTTTCTCAGCAAGTTTTCTTCGTCGTATAGTTGATACAACTTGTTTTTTTTCATCTCCGTAGTACTCATAGGCATAATAGTTGTTGATGGAGTGGGATGCTGGATTTATATATATATATATATACACACACACACTACCTTAAAAGCATGAACTTCCAAACTTAAATGTTAAATTACTATAATACCCCCAATTAAAAATACTCAATTTTATTTATTTATTCATTTAATTAATTATATTATATTAAGACTAGATACCTTTTCACATTAAAGAGTTGTGACTTTTCCGAAAGGTTGTGACTTTTTTGAGGGGTCATGACATTTCCGATGAGTTCCGACTTTTTGGAAGGGTTGTGATTTTTTCAAATGCTTGTGTCTTTTCCAAAGGGTTGTCCTTTTCCGATGAGTTGTGACTTTTTCAAAGGATTGTGACTTTTTCGAAAGGTTGTGACTTTTTTGATAAGGTACCTATTAATACTACTATTTCTTAGCTATAAATAGAGGGATTTCCTCTCATTTTTAATTTACGATTTTTTAAGTTTTCTGCTCTTCTTCTTCTTCTTCTTCTTCTTCTTAATAAATCTCAAATGTTATTTGCAACAGTTTATTAAGTTCAAAATTCAACGGAATTCAAGGTACCACATAATAAGAAAGAGCTGGTGAATATATTGTAGAAAATTATTCATCAATTCACACTCATATTTTCCTCTTACGATTTTCATCACATACATACTTCATTATTGTTTGTATCCTTATTGAACATTAATACCCTTTTAATTAACTCAAATATGTTATTTATTAAAAAAGACTTCTTTACTATGAATAGTGACAAAAATTTCAACTTTTATGTTTCTACAGTCATAAATCACAACCATTCACTTCTTATAAATTATATAAGATCTCTTTTTTGCAAGAATTTGGGATCATTTAAAATTTTCGGAAATGATTCAACTGCAATCCATTGATATGGTTCGCCGAAGTTCTTCGCATGGAAATTTAGGTATTATCTTTCTATTACATAAGAAAAAAAAAAAGAACAGAGAAATGTCCAAATGACTCTGAACTTTGTTTCACATAAAAAAACTTCTATGCATAGTGAGCGAGAAGTTTCATTTCATTTTCTTATTTTGTTTCTTCAATTAATTTCTTTTGTGTTATCTTGAGAGAGAGAGAGAAATTAATAATGAGTGTTCTCATAAAGAGTGTACAGTGATAAATGAACACATTGAGGATTATATTTTCTAATAAAATTAATAGATCAAGTTGTGATAGAGACAATAATAATTAAAAAAAAAATACAAAAAAGGCACATGATGTTCTTTGTTTTTCCATTTTTTATTCTTTTACCCTCATACAAAGGAGTTTCTTCCTAATTTTTTTAAAACAGCGGGCATGAACGTAGTTCATTGAATTATTCATTTTGATGTTAAGTCCACTATTTCAAAAATAGATTATCACTTTTACTTATAATATAATAATATAGCCATGATAATGAATATGTTTTTGATAGCTATGTGTATGTAAAAGTGAATCGAGAAATTAAAGTGTTGGTGACAAGAGACTTCAATCAAATGGAACACTAGAGTTAATATAGCATGAACATATATTTTCGTCTTCCTTATTCATTAGCTACGAATTGTGTTCCATATATTTTTTTCTTTATGTATATTTATATTGAGTGTAAAAAATTTTAAGTATGAATTTCCTGTTATTTTGCATTCATTTAAGTCTTAGAAAATGTTATGTCACAAGATACACTCCCTTCTAGCTATATAAAATTATATAAGAAAATAGTGATTGATCATAAAATGATCTTAAATCAAATTAAAGAAATTCTATGAATAATACTTTAAATTTTATTCATCTATTAGTTTTTTTATTGAAAAAGTTTAACGTTTTATATCAAGATACAACTTCTATTATATACTAGATACTAGATACTTCATTAGACAACAACTATATGATATGTATGCAGCAAAAAAAAGGTGAAGACTAAAATTCCGCAAAGATATGGTAGAAACATAAAGAAATGAAATATTTTACACCATAGGTGATGTTGTTCATAAATTAACATTAAATTATGCTCAATATATATATATATATATATATATATATATATATATATATAAAACAAAGAATTGGTCAAGCTAAATATTTGACATACATTATAACAACATTTCACTGTAACAACCTAATTTTTTTAGAACTCATATTTGATATTATATATATATATATATATATATATATATATATATATATTTTTTTTTTTTTTTTTTTATCTCTATAACATTCTACTTATAACAATGTTGACATTCACTATAGAAGTACCTTTTTCATAAAATTACATCTCTATGATAGCTTTACTCAAATATTAATTGAGTAAAAATATTTTCTAAAAAATATATATTACATATACAGATAAAACATTTGAATATTTATTGCAATCGTTATTAAGGTCATGCATATATTAAATTTCAAGCATCAATCTTTAAGATAAAAATTGTACTTAAATGGTGTTCATTATTTATGGTCATAACCTTAAAATAAAAGGCTATGTATGACATTTTTTATATTGATATTTTTTTTCTATTTGTTTACAAAATTGAGTGAAGTAAAAAATAATACTACTAAAGAAATGACACATTTTCCCCATATTTAAACTTTGAATATATTTTGAAATGTTTCAATGATATTTGGTTATTTTGATCTCAAAAAATAATTAACTCTATGACAATCTGTATTAATCAATTAAAAACCAATTTTTGCTATGTTCTTTCAATTATAATCATTTTCTAAAAAACTTAATTTAGTGATATTAATTCCATTTCCATATTACAATATCGTATACTATATGATATGATACACACGTGTAACGCACGTACAATGAAACTAGTATATATATAAATATGTGATGTTATTGGGATTAGTCTTGTTTAGCTGTTCCCACATATTGAAAGTAACGTAAGAATTTTCCTGTATAAATTGGCATCGCTTTGTTAGTTATTGATATCTTGTTCCCTTGTCAATGCCTTAATGGCTTTGTAATTGTTATTTGACTGATTCAAAAGTCACTAAGTTATTGTTAGTATTTTTAGGAGTCTTTTACGTATTCAGTTTACTAGCATTAGGAGTCCTAATGTAGTTGCAGTTAGTCAATTAGCAGGTCATGGGATAGTGCCCTATTTTCTCTCTTAGTTTGTTGTTTTCCAAGTGCTGTTTAAAATCTTGTACGCTAGTTTTGTGAGAAATAAGAAATACTCAAGTTTCTCTCTGGTTTTCTTCTTATTGGATTGTCTTTGTTTATCTCTTGTGCCAACAATTTTGGTATCAGAGCATTCTTCCATTCAGATTGTTCTATCGCTTCTTCATAACAAACAGGATCTGAAACAAGCACAACAAATTGACAAGAAGTATTTACATTATTAGGATATCTGGGTTTGGTTTCTTTTCTCTTGTTGATCTTCTTAATGGAATTGGCTCATCAGAAGACTCGTCAAGTGTTGCAGCTGTTGTCGGTGCACTAGGCAAGTTTCCAGGAGTAGGATCTGCTGCTACAGGTTCTTCATCATTAGATAGCAATTGGAGATTTGATCTCAAATTCCCAGAATTAAAGTTCCAAGAGGCATCCTTATTAAACACAACATTTCTACTTATGATCACTTTGCCACTTATGGGATTATATAGACGATATGCTTTGGATTGAAGACTATAGCCAACGAAAATACATTTTTCAGATCTTTCATCAAGATTTGAATGAAAATTAACCAAAGCATATGCTATACAACCAAAAATTCTTAAGCGGCTTACTTGTGGCTTCTTATTATTCCAAGCTTCAAGAGGTGTTGTGTTCCAAACAACTTTTGTTGGAGATGTATTCAAAAGATAAATAGCGGTTGCAACAGCTTCTCCCTAAAAGTAATCTGGTAGACCCTTTGCTTTCAGCGAGCTTCTAGCCATTTCCACTACCGTCCAGTTCTTTCATTCGGCCACACCATTCTCTCTGGTGTGTATGGTGTTGTAAGTTCCCTGTGAATTCCATTCTCATCACAAAAGACATTAAATTCTTTAGACAAGAATTCACTACCTCTATCGGTACAGAGTGATTTTATCTTCCTTCCACTTTGATTCTCTACTAATGCTTTAAATTTCTTGAAATTCTCAAAGGTTTTTGATTTGAATTTAAAGAAATAAACCCAGCTAAAACGGCTATTATCATCAGTAAACATAAAAAATACCGACTTCCACCGATGGATTCCATTTTCATTGGCCAACACAAGTCAGCATACACAAGGTCAAGACAAGTTGTAGCCTTCAATGATTTTCCTACCGGAAATGATTTCCTAGCTTGCTTCCCATAAATACATCCTTCACACAAGTCAAGTTGATTGATTTTTGGCAAGCGAATAACCATATTTTTTTAACCAAAAGTATCAGCCCATTAACATTCAAATGCCCATAACATAAGTGCCACATATTAGTCTCATTAAGGGGAAACATTTTATTTTTAGTCACACATACATGAGCTATGGTGCGTCCAGATTTCGTATCTTTAATTTCACATGCTTGATCATCAAGCACAATTGAGTACCCACTAGTCATCAATTGGCTAACACTTAACAAGTTGTGAGCCAAAGTGGGAACATATTGAACGTCATATAAAAGTTTCACATTACCTTGGACAGTTTTAATCTCAACAATACATTTCCCTTCAATGTGCACTTGTTTGTCATCTCCTAGCCGCACCTCAATTTTCTGTGACTCATCAAGATCTCTAAATAGAGACTTGGAACTTGACATGTGATTGGAGCATCCGCTATCAATGAACCACACAACATTCACACTTTCAGTTATTGGGGAATGAGCCATAAACAACTTACGTTCTTCTTCCACATTTTGAGTGAAATGTGCTTCCTTCTGCTCGTCTTTGTGCTTTGTCCAGCAATCAACTTCTTTATGGTCAAATTTCTTGCAATATTGACATTGAATTGTGCTCTTATCTTGACGTGATTCACCAACCTGGTTTCTACCTCTGTCACCACCACGACCTCGACCACTAATATTGCCTCTGCCATGTCCCCTACCTGTCGAGTTTTCTGTTTTTCCCTTGTAAGAGAACTCACCCTTTACCTGGAATGCCTTCTCTTGAACTTTCTCACGGGACCTATTTAGCCTATCTTCATGAGCTAGCGAGGGACTCATTAATTCATCAAAAGAATAAGTAGATAGGTCCTTAGATTCCTCAATTGCAGCAACAACATGCTCAAATTTGGTGGTTAAGCTTCTCAATACTTTAGACACAACAATTTGACTATCAATCTTTTCACCATTGGACCTCATCCTATTAACAATAGTAGATGTTCTAGACAAATAATCTTGCACAAATTCATTTTCATTCATAAACAATGTTTCAAAATCACGTCAAAGAGTTTGTAATTTGACAACAATTACCTTGTCATCACCGAAGTACTCTTGTTTTAGTATCTCTCATGCCTGTTTGGAGGTCTCCTCTGTTGATATGCGAGGAAAAATATCATCATGAAGAGCTTGCTTGATCATGAAAAGAGCTTTTGAGTCTCTTTTTTGATGTTCTCTCAGTTGGTTTGCATTCCCTTCCGAAATTCTAGTCTCAACTACATCCCACAGTTCTTGAGACTTGAAAAGAGTCTTCATCTTAAAACTTCAAAACTGATAATTCTCCCCTCTAAAAATTGGAATCATAGGCTGCGACGATGCTGTTGTACCATTCCCCGCCATGGATATTTTCTGCTTTCTTAAAAAAAGATCTCACAATATTTCAATCTTTTTTTTACTCTTACTTTACCAATCCCTTCTTGAGGAAATGTTACGAACATGAATGAAGTTATGTACTTGTTAACAACAACGGAATGTTCATCAAAAAAGAGTTGCTCCAAGTCCGACCTTGAATCACTAGGAAACGAAGGATGAATTTCACAAACTAAATGTATTCTTTTATTTGGGTGTGTATTTCCTTTTCTTGTAGTGTTTTTCATACTTATTTTTTTGAAAAGAAGAACTTTCATCTTTTTAAAGAGAAACAGGGGACAGTAGATTTGAAAAAAATTTCTAACTGTTCCCCCTCTTTTAAGTTTTAAAACGGTTCCCCCTTTTATTTAATTCAGACTATCTCTAATCTGATTTTCTTTTCATAAAACAAAATGGGTCGTGTCGGGTTGAAAATGATTCGGGTCGGGTCAGTTCACATGTGTGAGCCATGGACCGCAAAATCCAACATCTCCCACTTCATACATAGTGAACAAGACCCAAGCCAGTACAACATTAGCTATACAACCAATTCATACTACAAATAGTTTGTGCGACTTGTGAGCATCAAGAGCTTTACCTATAAGGTTTTACAAGCTACCCAAAGGAATCCAATCACATGTGGAAAGAATTCTCTAGAAATATGAGGATACAATTACTCACAATACCTAGACTTCATTTACTACTTCAGTAGTTATTTATTTGATCCCTCATCCTCTTAAAAGAGGTGAACTTGAGTTCGTGTTCAACTTTATATAAACAATTACACTCAACATCTATATGGTCAGTGTAATAGCCGGCTTGTGTATACAAATTAGATTATTTTTAATTTGATCGTCTTCCCTTTCTACTCGAATCTATCTATTTCAAATCAACTGCTTTTCTAGACATGCACTGCATTGCCGAATTATTCATTGGCTATTAGTAACATGCTAAAGTAGCAACACTGATTGAAACTTCAAGAAATAGTCAAAGGTCAAAGGGTATTTCAATAAAAGTTAAAGTAACTTTTAGGTTCTCACAGAATGAAGAAGCAGGGATTCATTCTTTCATTAACCCATTAGTCTCTTAGCACACATGGTATGAAACATGTGCTACGATGTTCTTACCTTATATTGGTGCGTGTGTCCTTTTTCATTTAATCATTCAACATCGTACAGATCTTGGTCTAGACATTTTAGATGTCTAATTTGAATTTCTCTCTTCAATGATCCTCAACCTCATTTTCTTAGAGAGACTCATATCTGGTTTACAAAACAAGTTATAACACGATGGTCAGACTTGACTCTTCACACTTTCAACGTAAGAGGCGATTGCTCGTGTGAGAGAGCCAATCTTGCAACTTGTTTGACACACTTTATCAATTAAATATACTATCACATGCATATAAGATATGAACATAAATTCAATAGTATTATATTTATGAGAATTTTATAATAATCAAGTCATTTTACAATACAGAAATATAATCATATCCTACGCAAACCTAGAGCCGTAACATGTTTTTCAAACAAGTCTCTAGATATCGCCTTTGTAAACAGATCAACTATCATTTCACGAGTATGAATATATTGTAAATTTATTTCTTCACTTGCCACTATGTCTCTCACAAAGTTATACTTGATGTCAATGTGTTTGGTCTGACTGTGATATTTAGGATCCTTCGTATATGCAATAGCCGCTTGACTATCACAATATAGAATCAAGGGACCCTTAGAATCCTTTGCACTACTCAAATGATCAAAGAATCTCTTTAACCAAACAACTTCTTGTACTACAGACGCACAAGCCACAAATTCAGATTCCATGGTTGAAAGAGTTGTGCAAGTTTGCCTCTTACTTTTCCATGAAATAGCATTACCATTTAGTAAGAAAGCATAACTGAATGTTGATTTTCTATCATTCCGGTCACCATCCCAATCAACATTTGTATAACCTCTTATGAACAAATCAAATCCACTATAACAAAGTGTATGATCTGTAGTTCTCTTCAAGTATCAGATTATTATCTTTACTGCTTTCCAATGATCTCTTCCAGGATTGGATTGATACCTGCTAACTAGACTCACATCATAACAAATGTCGAGGCGAGTACACAACATAGCATACATCAAACTCCCGACAACACTAGAATAGGGAACTTGAGACATGTCTTCCTTTTTTTTTCAGTCTTTGGACACACTTCAAGGCTTAAAGTTTCACCCCTAGCTACAGGAGTATCCATGGATTTGCAACTATTCATTCGAAAACATTCCAATACTTTCTTTATATAAGTTTCTTGAGATAAACTAAAAAAATTTCTTGCAACAACTTCTTTGGATCTTAGCACCCAATATATAGTTTGCTTCACCCATATCTTTCCTATCAAACGATTTTGAAAGCCATGACTTGACAGTTTTCATACACTCCAAATTATTTCTAGCTAATAAAATATCCTCTACGTAACAAGAAATAGTTACAAAATTTCCATTAGACTTTTTCACATAGATGCAATGGTCTTCATTGATCATGGTGAAATCAAATGACATCACCTCCTTATGAAATCTCAGGTACCACTGCCTTAAAGATTACTTTAGGCCATAAATTGATCTTTTCAATTCACAAACATTCTTTTCTTGACCTTTAACAACGAAACCTACTGGTTGTTCCATGTAAATTTCCTCGTTTAATTTTCCATTGAGAAAAGCAGTCTTCACATCTATTTGGTGTATTCCAACTTCTTGAGTAAAACCTTTTGCAACTAATCGTGCTTTGTGTCTTTCTATTGACCCATCCAATTTGTGTTTATCTTTGAGAATCCATTTATTACCAATAGCACTACGTCCCTGAGGAAGGTCAATTAGATCCCAGACCTTGTTGGTTTTCATGGACTTTAATTATTCTTTCATCGCTTTTTAACTATTCATCTTTTTTAGGGCTTGATAAAGCCTCAGTCGTAGAATTGGGTTCATCCAATTCTGTAGGAGATACCAAGAAAACATAATCCTCAATCTCTTAAGATCGTTTAGGTACACCTTTTCTTATACTCTTACATAATTGAAGTTTAGATTCCTCTATAGGATTTTGGGATTCAAAACTCCCACTTGGATCAGGAATCATTTCTTAATCCATTGATCTATCTAGTATGTTTGACGACATTATGTGATCTTCTGAATTCAACATTTCGTAGAGAGACTCACTTTAATTTATTTCACCCTTTTTGGGAAAATCATTTTTCAAAAATCTGACATCTCGTGATACAATTTCAGTAATGCTTCCATCATCCAATTCATTAATGAACACATACCCTTTGGAGTGTAATGAGTATCTTATAAAGATACTTTTCTTTACTTTTAGACTTAGTTTACCAAACTCACCAAAACGATCTTTAATATGTGCAACACAACCCCAAGATCGTAGATCATTCATGTTTGTTTTATGACCAGTCCAAAGTTTATAAGGAATGGAAGATACTGATTTAGAAGGCACTTTATTCAATATGTAAGCCGCAGTCAATAATGCGTCTCCCCAGAAAGAGATAGACAAATTTGTCTGCGCCATCATTGATCTTGTCATTTCCAATAATGTTCTATTCCTTCTTTCAGCTACACCATTTTGTTAAGGTGTATAAGGAGTACTTAACTGTCTGATAATGCCCTTTTTTAGTACATAATTCTTCAAATTGTTTTGACAAATATTCACGTTCTCGATTAGTTCTTAAAACCTTTATACTTTTATCTAATTGATTTTCAACTTCATTCATATATCTTTTAAAGCACTCAAGTGCTTCAGATTTATGAGAAATCAAATAGACATAACTAAAGTGCATGAAGTCATCAATAAATGTAATGAAGTATGGAGCACTAGACCTTGCCCTCACATTCATTGGACCACAAATATCAGAATGGATTAGTTGAAGTGGAAATTCAACTTTTTTAGCCTTCCCAAATGGTTTACATGTAATCTTTCCAGCAAGACAATTTTCACAAGTTGGCATATTAATTTTAGAGAAAGGACCTAAATGCCCTTCCTTTGCCAACCTATTTATTCGATCTTGCCCTACGTGACTTAATCTTGCATGCCATGTAATAACATCAATATAATTATTACTAGAATAACATGTCATTACACAACGGTCAACATAATAGTCATAAGTTGAAGGATTACAATTTAAAACGATCATAATGAAGTCCAAAACCATATAAAACATTATCTAGAGTTATTCTAATATCATTGCGACTAAAAATCAAATCAAAACCACATCTAGAAGAACAGACGCAGATACTAAGTTCCATCAAATCTTTGGAACCTATAGGACGTCATGCAACATCAAAGATCGACCACCACGCAAGTCCACTTTGCAAGTGCTTATCCCTTTGACTTCAAGTCTAGCATTATTTTCTATATAGACCCACCTGAATCTTGGTGGAACTCAGCGAAACTCTACAAATGCTTGACGATCTCGACTCACGTGGTCGGTGGATCCTGAGGATACAATCTACATAGGATAAGATTCAGTTAGTAAAGAAGTGCTAGAAACATATGTAGCACTTAAAGATGTGTTTAGAAATGCTACCTCTTTGGGCTTAGTACATTCACGAGCAAAATTCCCCAATTCTTGACAATTGTAGCACTTCATTTTACTCTTATATCTCTTCTTGAAAATCCATTTTCCTTTTAGGGAGTTTGGCTTCTTCTTTTTCTTAGAGGGTCCTTCTCCAGTCTCATTCTCTTTCCCATTTCTTTTACAATTTTTCTTGCGTTAGAATCCTGAAGATTTTGTACCACTTGACTCTGCCACAAAGGCATTAGAAGCAGTTTTAGTAGCATCAAGGCGCTCATCTTCAAGTTTAACATGGCGTGCAACATCGGAAAAAGTTTTGATGCTATCATTATGAGTCAAGTTAACCTTCAAATGTTCCCAATTATTGGGATGAGACCGAATCACTGCCTAAACTTGTTGTTCATCTGAAAGAAATGGCCAGCACTCTTGAGCTGAGCTATCATATTTGGCATCACCCTAAGGTGTTGTTTGATATTCTGATCATGACGTTTTTTGTAAGTATCAAATTTGATAGTCAATTGTCGGAGGCGGGTTACAGACGTACCCCCATACATTCCTCGCAGATGTGCCCACATAGCATGAGCAGTGGGGAATTCCTCACATTCATGTATGAGGTCATCAACTACAGAACTAACTATTATTCCACGTGCAGTAGAGTTAGCCTTTTTCCAAGCTTTGTAAGCTTCAAGATCCCTTATGTGTTGTGCAGTATTACCCTCTTTTGATTGATTCAAAACATGTTTTTTACCTTCCAAAGAATTTTTCTCTTCCAGTACATACCATATTTTACGACTCCAGATGTAGCAATTATCACCGTTAAGTTTTTCACCTTTGTTTAAGTGAGCAATGACCCTTTTTGATGCCATGTTTGTTATTGGCATATAATTAGGAACTTTTTTTAATCAATTATGCATGCGACATAAACATTCAAGCAAATTAATTCTCATAAAGATTTCATATTTAATGTAAAATCGAAAAGACACGTATGCATCCAATCATCATCTACAAACTAAATATTTAATCAAAATTCAAATCTAATTTCTTAATGTGCATAATTAATATATTGAAGACTTTGATAAGAAGAATTTTTAACCCTAATAACATAATTTGAGAAAAAATCAAACTACATAATTCATATCTTGAAATACAAATAAGCAATAAAAATATACAAGTAATTCAAAGACTAAACTCCTCCCACAAAGTCCTCAAGACAACAAATGTAAACCCTTAAAGGTTGACTGGGCCAAATGTCATGATAAACATCTGTCGATCTACTACCCCATTGTTCATGGAGAGCGTCTGTTAAATAAGCTAAGGCTCTCCAATCTGAAATTTCCTTATAATCAACCAGTTCAGCCCATTTTATTTCAAAAAAAATAAATAAAATCATGTGCTGAAATATTAAGGGACATCTTCAAAGACTCAAACGCTTTAAGTTTTTCTCTTTATCCGTTCGGATGACCTTGTGATTCCTTAATAAATTTTGTGTCGCCCTTGGAACACCATTCCGTATGATCTCACGTCCTTGGAAACATGTCCCACGACAATGTGTTCTTCTACATTATCCCTTTGCTCGATTTTGAGAACAGAGTAATTCGAGTTTGTTCCTATTCAGCCATGTCTGAAATAGGAACATGGAAACAATAAGAATGGTTATACCATTCAGTGTGACAACATATGTCACTTTTCTTGTAGAAGACAAAATTATTTAAGGATTAAATGAATTTTATTAAGACCAATTTATATTAAATATATTTGAATTGTAACCAATTGAAGACTATAGGTCAATATCAAATCAATGCTTCAGAAAAATAAAATAGAAGTACTGATATCATAATTTAATTACGCTCCTCTAGAAAAATTATATCAGTGGACTCATTTTTTACACATTACTTTATCCATACAAAAAATAATTTAATGCTAGTGTACGTTATCCCATAAAATATAGTGAATTAAATAGTACTAGATCCAAATAGGTGGTACTAGATCTAAAGTAAAGATCTGATCACATTCTCCCAAAAAAAATTGAAAGAAAAAAACACTGACACATCACACTTTTAATAAAGTGTGTATGTTTCCACTAGTATAAATACATCAACTTTATCATGTTTTTTATTATATAAAAGAAAATATATATATATATATATATATATATATATATATAAACCAAAAAGTTACTACAGGTTTTTCCATAAAGTAGTACTACTTGAAAAAAAGGCACATGATAAAGTGGAACAAATTTTCAATAAAATTATCATGTATTGCAGAACACTTTTTTTTAAAAAAATTAGAAAGCATACAAGTGGTACACCTTCTAGCATAAAAAAAAATCATAAGGAAAAGGATTCATATTTTCCAAAAGAACGGAAATTACAAGTCATCTTCCCTACTTATATGTCATTAATACAAACACTTCTTCCTATTCATCTTCTTCAAATATTTCTTATGAATAGCAAAACTATACAAATCTGATTATTTTCATTCTTCTTCAAGAATTTTTTTTCAAGATAACTAAGATCGCACAGATTTGTGTACTTTTCCATCAAAAAATTAATTGAAGCCAAATTTTGCAAATATGGAGCATTCAAACCCTGCTCTGATACCATTGCTAGATTTTCGTAATAGGAACGAAGTTATGTACCTGTTAACTACAGTGGAATGTTAATCGAAAAAGAGTTTCTCCAAGTTCGACCTTGAATCACTAGGAAACGAAGGATGAATTTCACAAATTAAATGTATTCTTTTATTTGGTTGTGTTTTTTCCTTTTCTTGTAGTGTTTTTTGTACTTTTCGTTATCTGAATTAAATAAAAAAGGGAATAGTTTTAAAGCTGGAAAGAGGGGGAATAGTTAGAGTTTTTTTTCAAAATTTACTGTCCCATGTTTTTCTTTAAAAAGATGAAAGTGCTTCTTTTCAAACAAACAAGTACGAAAAAGACTACAAGAAAAGGAAAAACATAACCAAATAAAAGAATACATTTAGTTTGTGAAATTCATCCTTCGTTTCCTAGTGATTCAAGGTCGGACTTGGAGCAATTCTTTTTCGATTAACATTCCGTTGTTGTTAACAGGTACATAACTTCGTTCCTATTATGAAAATCTAACAATGTTATCAGAGCAGGGTTTGAATGCTCCATATTTGTAAAATCTGGCTTTTATTCATTTTTTGATGGAGTATTACACAAATCTATGCAATCTTATTTATCTTGAATTTTTTTCTTGAAGAAGAATGAAAATAATCAGATTTGTGTAGTTTTGCTATTCATAAGAAATATTTTAAGAAGATGAATAGGAAGAAGTGTTTGTATTAATAACATATAAATAGGGAAGATGTCTTGTAATTTCCATTCTTTTGAGAAATATGAATCTTTTTCCTTGTGTTTTTTAATGCTAGAAGGTCTACCACTTGTATGCTTCCTAATTTGAAGAAAGTGCTCTCCACTACATGATAATTTTATTGAAAATGTGTTCCACTTTATCATGTGCCATTTTTTTCAAGTAGTACTACTTTATGGAAAAATGTGTAGTACCTTTTTGGTTCATAACTTTATATATATATATATATATATATATATATATATATATATATATATATATTTATATGTATGTATATTTTGTCTAATAATAAAAAAAATGATAAAATTGATGTATCCATACTAGTGGAAACAAACACACTTTATTAAAAGTGTGATGTGTCAGTTTTTTTTCTTTCAATTTTTTTTGGGAGAACGTGATCAGATCTTTACTTTTGATCTAATACTACCTATTTGGATCTAGTACTATTTAATTCACTATATTTAATGGGATAACGTACACTAGCATTAAATTATATTTTATATGGAAAAAATAATGTGTGAAAAATGAGTCTACTGATATAATTTTTTTTTGGGAGCATAATTAAATTATGATACAGTACTTCTATTTTATTTTTCTGAAGCATTGATTTGATATTGACCTATAGTCGTCACTTGGTTACGATTCAAATATATTTAATATAAATTGGTCTTAATAAAATTTGTTTACTCCTTAAATAATTTTGTCTTCTACAAGAAAAGTGACATATGTTGTCACACTGAATGGTATAACCATTCTTATTGTTTCCTTGTTCCTATTTCAGACATGGCTGAACAGGAACAAACTTGAATTACTCCAAGTGGGAATTCTCAAAGTCGAGCGAAGGGACAATGTAGAAGAGCACATCGCCGTGGGACATGTTTTCAAGGACGTGAGATCATACGGATTGGTGTTCCAAGAGCGACACAAAATTTATTAAGGAATCAAAGGGCTATTCGAAGGGATAAAGAGAAAAAATTTAAAGAGTTTGTGTCTTTGAAGATGTCACCTAATATTTCAACATGAATTTTTATTCACCTTTTTGAAATAAAATAGGCTGAACTGGCTGATTATAAGGAAATTTCAGATTGGAGAGCCTTAGCTTATTTAACAGACACTCTCCATGAACCTTGGAGTAGTAGATTGACTGATGTTTATCATGACATTTGGCCCAGTCAACCTTTTAAGGTTTACATTTGTTGTCATGAAGACTTGTGGGAGGATTTTAGTCTTTGAATTACTTGTAAATTTTTATTGATTATTTGTTTTTCAAGATATAAATTATGTAGTTTGCTTTTTTCTCAAGTTAAGTTACTAGACTTAAAAAATCCTTTTTATCAAAGTCTTCAATATATTAATTATACAAATTAAGAAATTAGATTTGAATTTTGATCAAATACTAAGTTTGTATTTGATGATTGGATGCATATGTGTCTTTTCGATTTTACATTAAATATGAAATCTTTATGAGAATTAATTTGCTTGAATGTGTTTGTCGCATTCATAATTGATTAAAATTCTTGCCTAATTATATGTCAATAACAGACATGACATCAAAAAGTATCATTGTTGACTTAAACAAAGGTGAAAAACTTAACGGTGATAATTACGACATCTAGAGTCATAAAAATATGGTATGTACTGGAAGAGAAAAATGCTTTGGAAGGTATAAATCATGTTTTGAATCAACCAGAAGAGGGTAATACTACACAATACAGAAGGGATCTTGAAGCTTACGAAGCTTGGAAAAAGGCTAACTCCACTGCATGTGAAATAATAGTTAGTTCTGTAGTTGATGACCTCATACATAAATGTGAGGAATTCCCTACTGCTCATGCTATGTGGGCACATCTGTGAGGAACGTATGGGGTTACGTTTCTAACCCGCCTCTAACAGTTGACTATCAAATTTGACACTTACAAAAAACGTCAAGATCAGAATATCAAACAACACCTTAGGGTGATGTTTCAGTATTTCAGATATACTTGCCTCAGTCTTGAATGTGTCATTATCAGTATATTAATATGCATTCTCAGTTTGCATGTTAGTTTTGATCTATCTAGTATATTACAGAAATTCAGTTATAATGTGTTAATCATCTAATATATTGGGAGTAGCATAATACCAAGTTGGACTAGGGTCAGTCACCCATATAGTCCTAAAACTACGAGCCACGTAGGTTGTAAGTGCCCTCTGTAGGCATCATTTTAGTGATCACACCAGCATGTCTCTACACCTTTGGCCGGGTGTATTGGGTCCTCTCAATGGGGAGTATACATCGGACTCCACATTTAGCTCATGCGATTTTATTATCGATTATTAGTACCTCTCACAGTTTAGTCGGACTCCATTGCATTGACCACATTTTAGTATAATTAGTATTCAACATCAACATGTCTAAATTTGGTCATTGCATTTAGTTAGCTCAGTATTCAGTATCGATAACATGTTCAGATTATACTCTTGTTTTATTGCTTGTTCAGTTATATGTTTATTTCAGCTTTACTCTATCCTGCATGCTCGCCCTTGGAACACCAATTTGTATGATCTCACGTCCTCGGAAACATGTCCTATGGTGATGTACTCTTCTACATTATCCCTTTTCTCGACTTTGAGAACTCCTACTTGGAGTAATTCGAGTTTGTTCCTGTTCAGCCATGTCTGAAATAGGAACAAGGAAACAATAAGAATGGTTATACCATTTAGTGTGACAACATATGTCACTTTTCTTGTAGAAGACAAAATTATTTAAGGACTAAAACGAATGTTATTAAGATCAATTTATATTAAATATATTTGAATTGTAACCAAGTGATGACTATAGGTCAATATCAAATCAATGCTTCAGAAAAATAAAATAGAAGTACTGATATCATAATTTAATTACGCTCCCCAAAAAAAATTATATCAGTAGACTCATTTTTCACACATTACTTTTTCCATAAAAAACAATTTAATGCTAGTGTACGTTATCCCATAAAATATAGTGAATTAAATAGTTGTTGATCGAAATAGGTAGTACTAGATCAAAAGTAAATATTTGATCACGTTCTCCCAAAAAAATTGAAAGAAAAAAATTGCCACATCACACTTTTAATAAAGTGTGTATGTTCTCACTAGTATGGATACATCAACTTTATCATTTTTTTATTATGAGACTATATATATATATATATATATATATATATATAAAGTTATGAACCAAAAAGGTACTACACGTTTTTCCATAAAGTAGTACTACTTGAAATAAAATGGCACATGATAAAGTGAAACACATTTTCAATAAATTTATCATATATTGCAAAGCACTTTCTTCAAAAAAAAAAAAAATTAGGAAGCATACAAGTGGTACACCTTCTAGCATAAAAAAAACAAACAAGGAAAAAGATTCATATTTCCCAAAAGAACGGAAATTGCAAGACATCTTCCCTACTTATATGTTATTAATACAAGTACTTCTTCCTATTCATCTTCTTCAAATATTTCTTATTAATAGCAAAACTACACAAATCTGGTTATTTTCATTCTTCTTCAAGAAAAAAAATTTCAAGATAAATAAGATCACATAGATTTGTATACTAGTCCATCAAAAAATGAATAGAAACCAGATTTTGCAAATATAGAGCATTCACCCTTGCTCTGATACCAATGTTAGATTTATGTAACAGGAACAAAGTTATGTACTTATAAACAGTAGTGGAATGTTAATCGAAAAAGAGTTGCTCCATGTCCGACCTTGAATCACTTGAAAACGAAGGATGCATTTCACAAACTAAATGTATTCTTTTATTTGGTTGTGTCTTTCCTTTTCTTGTAGTTTTTTTCGTACTTTTTTTTTTAAAAGAAGAACTTTCATCTTTTTAAAGAGAAACATGAGACAATAGATTTTGAAAAAAAACGGATATATTTACGAAGTCTCTTCCTCAGGATAAGCATGATTTTTTCAGGTTGCAGTTGGGAGTGTGTGATTTTGAATCAAGGGGAAGTGTTATTTGAATGATTCAAAAGTCACTAAGTTATTGTCAGTATTTTTAGGAGCCTTTTACGTATTCAATTTAAAAGCATTAGGAGTTCTAATTTAGTTGCAGTTAGTCAATTAGCAAGTCATGGGATAATGCCCTATTTTCTCTCTTAGTTTGTTGTTTTCATTATCTTTTCGAATTCCAATCTCAACTACATCCCACAGTTCTTGAGACTTGGAAAGAGTCTTCTTCTTTAGACTCCAAAACTGACGATTCTCCCCTCTGAAAATTGGGATCATGGGTTGCGACAATGCTGATGTACTGTTCCCCGCCATGGAAATTTTTTGCTTTCTTCAAAACAAATCTCACAATATTTCACTCTTTTTTTTCCTTCTTACTTTACCAATCCCTGCTTGAGGAAATGATGGATTCTAACCTGGATTTAAGCTCTAATACCAAAAATTGTTGGCACAAGAGATAAAAAAAAAAAAGACAATACAACACTTAGAGATGAGTTTAGAAATGATACCTTTTTGGGCTCAGTATATTCATGAGCAAAATTCCCCAATTCTTGGCAATTGTAGCACTTCATTTTACTCTTGTCTCTCTTCTTGAAAAACCATTTTTTTTCTTGGAGTTTGGCTTCTTTTTTTTTCTTAGAGGGTCCTTCTCCAGTCTCTTTGTCTTTCCCATTTCTTTTCCAATTTTTCTTGCGCTTGAATCCTAAAGATTTTGTACCACATGACTCTGCCACAAAGGCATTAAAAGCAGTTTTAGCAGCACCAATGTCACGTCCCGAGCCTACACCCCTGACATGGCTGGCACTCTAAGACCATTGCTGGTCCCAAGTGAACCCTTGCCCTGACTTTCTTACTCAGCAGAAGACTATATTCATACTTATAATGATCAAATACTATACTCACTTGAATAAGGAAAATACTGAGAATGCTTAAAGTCAAACATTCAACTTGGCCAAAATGACAACTCAAGTCTTAACATAAGATGAAATGAAAAGAATAAAGAACTAACATCTGACTGTCTATGAAGCCTTTAAAACAATTGTGATGGATGTCGGGACAAACCCCACAACATCCTAATGAACTAATGAAATAACTGAAAGCAATAAAAGAAGTCCTCCGGAATGCAAGGAGGCTCACCAACTGATCGACTCTCTGGAATGCTCACGGGATCAACGATGCGTTGGATGCTGATCCAGTTACCTGTATCTGCATCATAATACAATGCAGGCCAACTGACATCAGTATATTGAATGTACGAGTATGCGAGTTGGAATGCTAAATACAACATAGGCTTGAAAAGAATCTGAAAGAAATTGAAGAACTTACATGGCTCAACTCAACTCAACATAACTGAACTCATTTCAATATAAAGCAATATAAAACAAGTGCAATATAAAGAAAAATTGTTTAAAATATGATGTCAACCCTGTGTGTATGCAAATATACATATAACTCTGAAATGTATGTAAAAATACAAGTAACTGTGTATATAAGAACACAATAACTTCTGTGGAGTTTCTCTAACCTATAACCATCACGTAAGAGCTATTGTGATGATACAACGTTTTGCCTCACGCTGCTAGGGTCGTCCTATACCTTGTCGGGGGTATAGAACCTGAACTACTAAGTGGATCCACTAGTCTATGCTAAAAAGCACTAAGGGTTCATCTAAAAAGTATGACCCTTTTCTATCCATGATGGCTACATGGTTTATGGGGGCTGTGGTTTCTCTGAACGCTCCCCCATATCGATGCTCAATACTACTCCCAAAATAATATAATATTAGCTCTTATGTTTTAAAAAACATATTTCTTCTGTGATTTGAGATTAGTGCTCAAAAACTCAACTCAAATGCTATATTGGAAATCAAAATTTCCCCTCTTGCTTCATATAGAAAGCGATTACTCTTTTCTAAAAACTAGCCCGAAGGCTCTTTGGAAATCGAGGTTTCCTTTCTTGTTTAAATGTGAAAATATTTTAAACCCTTTGGGAATACATAGTCCCCATATACTTTTGAAGAAATGAACTTCAATAATTACTCTTTACTAAACTCAAAACTTAAGTATTAAAACAAAGTTAAAACGTTTGCAAAAGACTTTTGGAAAACTTTAAGAACTTCTCTAGACTTTGACCTTAACTGCTCTTGACTTGACTCTAAACTGGTCCTTGAATTGAATTATGGATTCAAGAATTTTGATTTATGATAGGAAGGATCACATGAGTTTTAGGAATGATCTTAAATAGCTAAACATGAGAAACGTCACGAAATCACCATTTTCGAACAAGTTCGGGACGCAGAGGTGTTTTTAAATAAATGGTCGCAAAATTTAATTTTGAGACAGAGGAGTCCATGTCCTCTTCGTGATGCAGAGGAAATTTTTATACACAGAGGGAGCAAGTCCATGACGCGGACTTGCATGCCAAATCACGCTCAACATTTTCCTTCTCCATTTTACAGCCCTAATTCGCCTAAACTCGACTATTATTCTCAAATTCATTTTAGATTCCAATACTCAGCATATGTACTCAAGAACCTAAATCAAAACAACCCTATAATTTGACTCAAAGATCGCAGAAACTCCTCAATTCATCCCAATTCAAGAACAACATTCAAATTCAAGAATACATGTTAAGAACATCAACTTTCAAACTCTTTTAGGACAAATTTCGCTGAACTAAACATGTTTGGCGTGTGGGTGAACGAACCCAATGCTAGGAAAAACTCACATACCTTGTAAGATTAGTTCCTTGGCGAATCCACAACCAAAATCGATCGTTCTAGGCGAATTCTTGCTTTTCCTCTTCTCCTTTCCCTTATTTTCTCTTTTCTCCAAGCCCTAGTGTATTTTCCAATTGACTAAACTGATCTCCTTTTGATTTGACCCTTATAGTTCACTAAAATGAATTAAATTAATTGGGTCAGAAAAAGACTAATCTACCTTTCAAAAATCAGGATTAGACTTTCCTTAATCGCACAACCAAACTTCCAAAGGGCATAACTCACTCATACAAACTCGAAATCACGCACACTCGGTGGTGTTGGAAAGATAATTCCAAGATATTTCCAACCACATCTGGAACTACACCTAACTCATCATGAGCTAGGAGTTATGGCCGTTTGAAGTTGACCAAAACTCAACTTTTCCTAATTTAAACAAATTTCCAGATTTTCATTCTTTCCAAAAATGACTATTTTCAATTATTAGCTTCTTCCTATTTATTTCAACTTCCGAGGTGTTACAACCATGGCACTCATCTTTAAGTTCTACATAGCATGCAGCATCGAAAAAGTTTTTGATTTTATCAATATGAGTCAAGTTAACCTTCAAATGTTCCCAATTATTGGGAAGAAACTGAATCATTGCCTGAACTTGTTGCTCATCTGAAAGAACATGGACAACACTCTTGAGTTGAGCTATCATGTTTGACATCACCCTAAGGTGCTGTTTGATAGTTTGATCATGACGTGTTTTGTAAGTTTCAAATTTGATAGTGAACTGTAGGAGGCAGGTTACAGACATACCCTCATATATTCCTCACAGATATGCCCACATAGCATGAGCAATAAGGAATTCCTCACATTCATGTATGAGGTCATCAACTACAGAACTAACTATTATTCCACATGTAGTGGAGTTAGCCTTTTTCAAAGCTTTGTAAGCTTCAAGATCTCTTCTGTGTTGTGCAATATTACCCTCTTCTGGTTGATTCAAAACATGATTTGTACCCTCCAAAGCATTTTTCTCTTCGAGTACATACCATATTTTACGACTCCAGATGTCGTAATTATCACTGTTAAGTTTTTCACCTTTGTTTAAGTCAACAATGATACTTTTCGGCCTTGTCTGTTATTGACATATAATTAGGCAAGAATTTTAATCCATTATGCATACGACATACACGTTCAACCAAATTAATTCTCATGACGATTTCATATTCAATGTAAAATCGAAAAGACACGTATGCATCCAATCATCATCTACAAACTAAATATTTAATCAAAATTCAAATATAATTTCTTACTGTGTATAATTTATATATTGAAGACTTTGATAACAAGGATTTTTAAGTCTAACAACATAATTTGAGAAAAAAACAAAGTACATAATTCATATCTTGAAAAATAAGTAAGCAACAAAAATTTACAAGTAATTTAAAGACTAAAATCCTCCCAGAAGTCTTTAAGACAACAAATGTAAACTCGAAAAGGTTGACTGTGCCAAATGTCATGATAAACATCAGTCAATCTACTACCCCAAGGTTCACGGAGAACGTCTGTTAAATAAACAAAGGCTCTCTAATCTGAAATTTCCTTATAATCAGCCAGTTCAGCCCATTTTCTTTTAGAAAGGTGAATAAAATCACGTGCTGAAATATTTGGGGACATCTTCAAAAACTCAAACTCTTTAAAGTTTTTCTCTTTATCTCTTCGAATAGCCCTTTGATTCCTTAATAAATTTTGTGTCGCCCTTGGAACACCAATCCGTATGATCTCACATCCTCGAAACCATGTCCCACGGCGATGTGCTCTTTTACATTGTCCCTTTGCTCGAATTTGAAAACTCCCACTTGGAGTAATTCAAGTTTGTTCCTATTTAGCCATGTCTGAAATAGGAACAAGGAAACAATAAGAATGGTTATACCATTCAGTGTGACAACATATTTCCCTTTTTTGTAGAAGACAAATTTATTTAAGGACTAAATGAATTTTATTAAGACCAATTTATATTAAATATATTTGAATCATAACCAAGTGATGCCTATAGGTCAATATCAAATCAATGCTTCATAAAAATAAAATAGAAGTACTGATATCATAATTTAATTACGCTCCCCAAAAAAAATTATATCAATAGACTCATTTTTCACACATTACTTTTTCCATACAAAAAATAATTTAATGCTAGTGTACGTTATCCCATAAAATATAGTGAATTAAATAGTACTAGCTCCAAATATGTAGTACTAGATCAAAAGTAAAGATCTAATCACGTTCTTCCAAAAAAAATTGAAAGAAAAAAGAACTGACAAAACACACTTTTAATAAAGTGTGTATGTTCCACTAGTATGGATACATAAACTTTATCTTTTTTTTATTATAAGACAATATATATATATATATATATATATATATATATATATATATATATATATATATATATATATATATATATATATATATATATATATATAAAGTTATGAACCAAAAAGATACTACACGTTTTTCCATTAAGTGGTACTACTTGAAAAAAATGGCACATGATAAAGTGGAACACATTTTCAATAAAATAATCATGTAGTGCAGAGCACTTTCTTAAAAAAAAAAATTAGGAAGCATACAAGTGGTACACCTTCTAGCATAAAAAATAACACAAGGAAAAAGATTCATATTTCCCAAAAGAATGAAGATTACAAGTCATCTTCCCTACTTATATGTTATTAATACAAACACTTCTTCCTATTCATCTTCTTCAAATATTTTTTATGAATAGCAAAACTAACAGATCTGATTATTTTCATTCTTCTTCAAGAAAAAATTTCAAGATAAATAAGATCGCACATATTTGTGTACAACTCCATCAAAAAATGAATATATCGTGATAGGGCTCAAGTGGGTATTTCGAACAAAGTGCAATGCAGATAGGAGCATTCAAAAGCATAAAGCTCATCTCGTGGAAAAAGGAAATTCACAACAACAAGGAATATATTTTGAAGAAACTTTTTCTCCTGTTGCACGATTTGAAACAGTGAGTAGTTGTTTCAGCTTTGGTTCTGGAGCAGTGACATGGAGTTCAAAGAAGCAGAAGACAGTAGCTTTGTCAACGTCTGAGGCGGAGTATACAGCAGCAAGTTTAGCATCACGACAAGCTTTATAGCTCTGGAAACTACTTGCATATTTTAGTTACGAGCAAAAGGAGTCTACTGAGATTTTTTCTGATAGCAAATCAGCAATTTCTATGGCTAAGAATCCCTCTTTTCATGGGAGAACCAAGCACATTGATGTGCAATATCACTTCACCGGCCATTGGTAGCTGATGGAAGAATAGTGCTAAAATTCTACGGCACAAACGAGCAAGCAGTGGATATATTTACGGAGTCTCTTCCTCAGGCTAAGCATGAATTTTTCATGTTGCAGTTGGGAGTGTGTGATTTTGAATCAAGGGAAAGTGTTATTTAACTGGTTCAAAAGTCACTAAGTTATTGTCAGTATTTTTAGGAGCCTTTTACGTATTCAGTTTACTAGCATTAGGAGTCCTAATTTAATTGTAGTTAGTCAATTAGCAGGTCATGGGATAGGGCCCTATTTTCTCTCTTAGTTTGTTGTTTTCCAAGTGTTGTTTAAAATCTTATATGCTAGTTTTATGAGAAATAAGAAATACTTAAGTTTCTCCCTGCTTTTCTTCTTATTGTATTGTCTTTGTTTATATCTTGTGCCAACAGTAATTAGCTGCTTAGTATTTCACATTTATATTGATAGCATAACAATTAATTTGAATTAGAAATCATGTGATTGCAACGCCTATAAACTACATAGCTCGCTTATAGGCCTTTGGTGTATCTTGACTCCTATACTAGAGCTAAAGAATTAGAGTTGTAGTTTTACCTTCAAATAAATAGCATTGTGGCTTCCTTTTAAGTTAGGCATAATACATAAATGTGTCTTTTAACTTGGCCTCATTTCACATTTATGCCCTTCAACTTGTGGTGCACAAGTAGACACTTAAACTTGTATAAAGTTGAACAAGTAGACACATGAGTCCTATGTGGCACAATACACATAGAACACCACCTAGGACAAAAATGACATGCAGGATGTCATGTAGGACATGTGTGTTTATTTGTTCAACTTATACTAGTTTAAGTGTCTACTTGTGCACACCCAAAGTTGAAGGGCATAAATGTGATTTGAAGCCAAGTTAAAAGACATATTTATGTATTATGCCTTTAAGTTATGATGGTGAGCTGGTAGGTGTTTCACCTATTTGCTAGCAACCATACACTACAACAAAAATACATTTTAGCGGGAATAAATATACACATTAGCAAAGAGTGTTAAAACCTTTAACGACATTAGTTAATTGTCATTGGATCCAATGTCGCTAAAGGCTTGACATATATAAAGAGTGCTAATTACCGCTAAAAGTACATATTTAGTGGCATTTAAGCTATTGTTGTTAATTAATTACTGTTAAAGATCATTTTTTATGTAGCGATATACTTTGCTCCGACATGTAGATTGTTGTGCAGGTTCCTTAGAAAGTCACCTTACTTATTGATAAATTAAAAGATTATTTGATGCCTACAGTTCACTACATCAAAAATGATCTTTAGCGGTAATTAACGGCAATAACTTAATTTCCACTAAAAATGTATTTTTAGCGGCATTTAGCACTCTTGGTAAATGTCCCTAAGACCTATAGCGACACTGGATCCAATGACATTTAACTAATGCTGGTAAAGACTTTATCACTCTTTGTTAATTTATATATTTATGGCCGCTAAAGATTGTTTTTGGTGTAGTGTTTGTTAGTATTTGGGACAATACTTTGAGCCATATACATATAGATGCCCCTTTGTTTGTTTCCTAGAAAGGCTATTGACAAGCATACCTTGGATATAGGGCTATACTTTGCTTATAATAGGTATAAAATATCTAGAAAGACCGTATTGAACTTCATTTATGCCTAATTCACATTGCTAACCCTCAATAGAGCCTTGTGTGCTTGAGGTGTTGTTAAAGGAGCCTATAAGGCTCAAATACAACTCAAGATACAGTAAAAGATAGAAAATATATGGTAGTTGTTGTAACCAAGTTACTCATAGCCTTATTCAATTATGTTTGTTGTTGTTGATGGTATAAACATTCCTCATTGGGATCTATATGCTATTAACAGAGACCCTATATCTAGGTAAAACGTAGTGATTATTTGTATAAGTTACTCATATCCATATTGCTTGCCTTTGGGCTATTTATTGTTGTTGTTGCCCTCAAGGCTATTGTGGTTAGTCATATGAATTTTGCTTGTTCCTTCGGGGCTATATACATATTTCCTTAGGAGCTATCAAGATAAGTGGACGCCTACAGGTTATTCCAATAGCCTTCAGGGCTAATATAAAGCCAATGCACTATTATGGTTATCTATGGGGTTATATTGAGGCATGTTCACTTACGAGCCACTTGATTGCCAAAAAGGGATATATGTTGATGCCCACGAGGCTATGTTGATGTCTAAGAGGGATATGTGATGCCAATGAAGCTATATTAATGCCTAAGAGGATCATATAATGCCTAAGCGCTATATACAGAATATCTAAGGGGTTATATGCAGAGTGCTTGAGGGGCTATTGAGAGATAATGATTATCTGCAGAACTAGGAAATTTCCAATAGGGGTATATAGATTAAATTCTACCTACTGAGCTCGAGTAAGTTATAGTATTTGTTGATTGCACCTGCCGATCTTATGGGGTCTCGAATAGGTTGAATTGTTTGTTGTTTGTACCTGATGAGCTTATGGAAGCCCAAGTAGGTGGCTATCTTACTAGTGTTTGTTTGCTAGATTCAAGAGCAGGTTAGTGCTCTCACCTTATTCTTGACTTATTTACTTACTTTCTATCTATTATAATACCTGCTCAATTATTCTATTGTCTTTATATTGGATAAATTATTTCATAGTAACGTCCCATTGCTTGGTGGCTACATTCTTGCCCACAGGTCCTACTAGATAGGTACACAAGTCTCCTTATACTAGTAGTGTTATCGAATTAAGGTAGATTGTTTGGTTCCATTTTCTCCGGAGTTGCCAGGTATAGAGTTTTGCTAATGTTTTGTCATGTTCAGCTGATGGGTAGGTCGGGGCCATATCCCGATCAAGTATATTACTCTTAGAGTTTTGCACTCTTTGAATTGTAGATGTGTGTTGTCAGTTATGATGACTTATTGTTTTTCCCTTTTACTACAATGACTTGTTAGCACTAATCGTAGAGGGTTATGCATGTTCAGTTTAAATGTTTCTAGATATCTTGGTGGCCTAGAAGGCCGACACGAGATTTTGTTTCTATTATATATGGATTACTGGGGTTAGGTGAGTTTATAGAGGCCTTGTGGGTTGAGGGCTTATCTTTAAGTTGAGTTGTACTTGTAGGTTTTCTTGATTTTGTGGCTGGTATTACACTAGTAGCATAATAGTTAGCATGGTTCAACTCAAGGCCGAAGTTCTGATACCAGGTGTCATTTACGCCACTTGAGTTTGGGGAATAAGAATTATTGTGTATGAATGCATAAATACATCCTATATCACAAACATCCACAATTCATATTTTATAACAACAATTTCATGCTACGAAGCATTAGATTACAAACTAGAACCAATTCATAGTGATGCAACACCTACCCATAGGATTTCCCCATAATTTCATGAACCTAGTGTTCTAACCCATAATTCCACCATCAACAATTGTTCTAATAATTATAAGGTGTTAGTGGATTAATAGACGAAGAAGTTGATGGAAAAACTTACCTCAACAAAGAATTATCACCCTAGCCTTGAGAAAATCGCCCTTGTAGGGCTCTGAAACGATGTTTTTGAGTTTATGATTAAAACTCGGCAAAACAGACTTAAAACGGCCCTTCATTTGTTGCAGTAACCCTATTTATGTTCCAGTGTAGTGTTCATATGGTTGCTATAGTAGACTTGTTGTAGCAACCTATGGACCTCACCCACAATAATTTTTTACCTATGACATTGTTTAGTAAAAGGACCTTAACCTTCTACTTGAAACTCATATTAACAAACTTTCTACTCATATTAACTCGTATTAACTTTGAACAGACATTACCATTCAAATTAAAATGTAAACTAATAAGTTTATTAGAAATGATATCATAAAATTTCATATAATTAATGAGAGTATTCTTGATTTCTCTTCGCCATTGATTTCAAAATGGTTCACACCGATTTATTCATCACAGGCATCTCAAAAATCACTTTGCTAAGCTATGCTCACCAATAGACTTAATCCTCATAATTTGTAGGAGTAATAACAAAAAAAAAAAGCTATCTACTGGAGGAGTCGTGAACGGTGATTGCAGGAAGAAGAAGAACATGCAAAGGTTTCAGTAGGTGGGGTTGGATTATTTAGGGCTGAAAACTATTTTTTTTTATTTTCCAAAATTAAAAATTCAATTTTTATAGTTAGATTGGGCCATGAGCCACATGTCATAATCTTATTCCTAACTTTTTCAAGATACCGCGTGAGAGTTACACGCTCAATATTATTTATGTTGATTGTCATTTTGTGTTCAATAGATATATATTTATTATTATTAAAGTGTCTAATAAGTAATAGCCCTAATTGAGGTGTTTAAGTGAATTATGCGAACAACTTTAAGGGGACATGAATGACTTAAGCAAAAAAATAAAACTATAGATATATTTTAATTATATCCTTGCATATAACTTGTTAAAACATGTGCTGACGTCAAAATTCTTTATTTTGTTGGTGGCTACTGGTTTTTTCGTAAAGGATTTTTGGAGAATTGAGAACTAAATTGGTGAGGAATCGAAGATTTTCCATTCTTGTTTTAATGTGGTTTCTCATATTTCGGTGACAACTTTATGGTTCATGGTAATTAATGAAACTATTTATATTATTATCACTATTTCTAGTTTTGTTTCAAAGAATTAATATTTTTTCTATGCTTAATGATTTAATTCTTTATTAGACTGTAATTACTTTTCGTTGACTTTATTCTAATCATCTGTTGTTTTATTCAGGTAATCTCTGGATCTCTTTCCCTTCCGTATTTGCCTCTCTCCTTTTTCCCCTTCTCCTTTCTCACCACCAGTAAGATACAACCATTATCGGCGGTGTTTTTGTCGGAAAGTGTGGTCGGTACAGATCCGTAACAGATCTATCCAGTAAAGAAAAGATAGGGCGAGTTCCAGCCATGTCCGGCAACGTCCGGCCATTTTTGGCGATCTCCGGGGATATCCGGCAACATACATCATTCCAATAAAGATAGAGAGGACCACATCCATCCATTTCCATCGATTTCCATGGACCTGGCGACTTCCAATCATTTCTGTCGATTTCCATGGACTTCCGGCAACATCTAGAAATTGCAGCAACATCAAATTCAGGTTTCTTTCTATCTTTAAACCTCGCGGCACTATCATGTCTATCTCAATATTCTCTTGCTCTTTGTAGAATATATAAGCAACTCTATATATTCACCTGCCTATACCTTATTCTAAATTTAGTTGCATTTTTTATTGTTGAAAGCATGTGAACTTTAGATCTTTCCTTGATTTCTTTCCATAGCATAGTATAGGTAATGCTTGTGTTAGTTTTATAATTGTGTATTAACTAACTCATTATATTTTCTATTTGTCATTTAACTTACTTAAGACGCAGTGACCCTGGTAAGAGCTGATAGACTAGGGTGTTGTCCTCAGTTGGGGCCGGGGGTGAGGGGCAGGGAAGGGTATGCGATTAAGGGGGTTGAAGGGCTGATAGTAGGGTCTTGGGACATAGGGACTTTCTAGGAAGTCCATTAAGTCAGTGAAGATCCTTAAGAAGATGAAGATCAATATAGCTTACATTCAAGAGACTATATGGGTAGGCTCTAAGGATCGGGAGGTGGACGAGTTGAAACTTGGAAATTCAAGAAGTCTAGGGAACAAAGGGAGAAAGTGGTAGATGTTAAGAGGATTAACGATATATTGTTGGCGATCAAGATAGTCATTAGAGGGCGAACTTTGAATGTCGTTAGTGCATGTGCTCCACATTCAGGCTTTGAAGAAGAGGTCAAGATGCATTTTTGGGAGGATCTGCATACAATTTTGGGAGGTATTCGGATCATTAAGAAGGATTTCATTGACGGAGATTTCAATGCACACATTGTAGCAACTCATGGTAGTTTTGATGATGTCCATGGCGGCATTGGTTTTAGGGTTAGAAACTGTGATGGAATCTTGCTCTTGTATTTTGCTAGAGGCTTTGAGTTGCTGATAGATAACTCATACTTTTCGAAGAATGATGATCACTTGATTACCTTTCGTATCAAGGTGGCTAATACTCAGATAGATAATTTGCTTTTGAGGAAAAGCGATAGAGGACTTTGTAAGGATTGCAAAGTTATTATGAGTGAGAATCTTACTACTCAACATAACTACATAAGCTTTTGGTGTTTGACTTGGAGATTAAGCGAAGGGGGATGAAGAAGAAGTTGTATGTCTGGCCTAGCATTAAATGAGAGGGTTTTGACAATTTCCCTCTCCCATGAAATTTGGGAGAAGTTCATGGCGATGGAATCTTAGAGGAGTAGTAAGGAAGCGGAAAGCATATACAATAAGATAGCTAGTTGCAATAGGAAAAAAATCCATATATGTGCTAGGGGTGTCGAAAGGTAACTTCGGTTGATGCCGAGGGTATTGGTGGCGGAATGGAGAAGTTCAAGGCAAGTGTAAACAAAGAAGGTTTCATATGTAAAGTGGGTGGACTGTACGAACAAGGACAAAAGGTGGGTAAGCAGGGAAATGTATAAGGTAGCAAGGACGGAGGCTAAGTTAGTGATAACATTAGCTAAGATGACATCTTTTGAAAAACTATATATTGTACTAGGAGACAAAGTTGGAGAAAAGAATTTGTACAGGCTTGTGAAGGTGAGAGAGGGGAACGCGTGAGACTTGACTTGGTTCAATTGAAGGGTATCAAGGATGAAGAACACAAGGTGTTAACAGAGGAGACCCTCATTAAACAAAGATGTCAAGCGTACTTACATAAACTAATGAATGAAAAAGGGGAAAAAATATTGTGTTGGGTGAGTTGGAGCACTCTGAGAGACATTGGGATTTTTATTATTTTAGATATATTGAGGTTGAGAAGGTGAAGCATGCTATTAGTGGGATGAGCATGGGTAAACAGACAGGACTAGATGAGATCCTTGTAGAGTTATGGAAGAGCATGGATAGAGTAGGTTAGGAGTGGTATACTAGCTTGTTTAATGTCTTTTTTGAAAGTCAATGGGGGGGGGGTGATGTAAAAATTTCTTCAGTCGACTTTCTGGGTTGAAAAGTCGACTCAGCTGCAGAATAGGATAACAGTATAAAATAAGAGTAAATGCGGTAAGTTTAAGACTCAGAGAGTTTTTATACTGATTCGGAACACCGATGTGCTGCCTACTTCCATTTCCCTTGGGTTACAAGGGTTTCCGTAAGAGCTTGTTGAGGACTTGGGTGTTACAATGAGTTATGACTGAGATTCTTGTCTGATATGGATATCAGAGCTTCTATTTTGACACAACCTCTACTTTTATAACCTACACTCAGATCTTTTTTCTCTTTTCTTTTTCGCTTGTATACACATGAGAATACAATGCTTTTATGAAAGACAATAGAAGACAATAGTACAAGTTCAAGTGAAGTGTGTATTTCACAACTAAGGCTAGGAGAGGATTATATAGTGTTTGAGGACAACTCTTATTAAGGAATGACCCAAGGGTATTTCAAATCAAGAATCTTAGCTGAGTCCTTGATTTCTTTTTGGTTGATTCATGTCCATATTAGATATGTGCATAAACAAAATCGATTCCTTCCTTCCTTGGAGATCTTCTTGTAATCTTGATTCTCTTCCTTCTCTTTGAAGAGAGTCATGTGATCCTGATACCTTGTTGATTTGATTTCCTATCTTCCAAATCCTAGTCAGTCACTAGGATTGTGGTGACCTTGATTCTATATCCCTTGAATGATGGCTTTCCTTTCTTGTGTTGCTTCAATAAGTGCAGATTGATTTCTTCCTTTCTGGTAGTACTTTGATGTCCTGTTCTTTCTTTTTGAATTTCTTGCCTGTGAATTTATCAACATATGGGAGGAGTATTTCATTGTCAAAAGTAATCGATTATATGAGGCTATCATTTTTTAAGACAGCTAAGTTGCTTGAAGAAAGGTGGTAGAGTACAATGGTTCCGTTGTACAAGAACAAGTATGATATATAAAATTGTAATATCTGCGGGGATTTTAAATTGTTAAGCCATACTATGAAAGTTTGAGAAAGAGTGGTGGAGATGAGTGAAAAGGGGTGACTCTATTTCCAAGAATTAGTTTGGAATCATGCCAAGGTTTTCGACTACAGAAGCCATCAATCTTGTGAGGAGGCAGATAGAAAAATATCAAGAAAGGAAGAGGGACTACATATGGTATACATTGACCTTGAGAATGCATGTGATAAAGTACCAAGGGAAGTATTATGGTGATGTCTTGAGGCAAGATGTGTGTTGGTCGCCTACATTAGGTCAATAAGGATATGTATGAAGGATCTTAAACACGTGTAAGAACGATTAGAGGATATTAGGAGCAGTTTCTTGTGGAGATGGGGTTACACAAGGGGTCAACTCTTAGTCCATTTCTATTTGTCTTAGTGATATATATATTGATGTGAAACATTCAAGATGAGGTGTCATAGTTTATGTTATTTATGGATGACATAGAATTGATTGGTGAGATACGCAATGGATTTAATTCTAGGTTAGAGGTGTGGAGACAAACTTTGGAGACTAAACGGTTTAGGTTGAGCAGGACCTATATAGAATATCTAGAGTGCAGATTCAATGATGTGATGCATTAGGTAGGCATTGAAATGAGACTTGACACACAAAATATCCTCAAGAGAGATAAGTTTAAGTATATTTGATGTGTAATCTAGTGGAGCGGGGATATCGACCGTGAAATCACATTTTGTATTGGTACGACGTGGATGAAGTGAAGGTTTACCGCTTAAGTCTTATGTGATAAAAAAGTACTGTCAAAACTCAAAGGTAAGTTCTATAGAGTGATGGTTAGACCTACATTGATGTATGGGACTGAGTGTTGGCTAGTCAAGAAAATCTATGTCCAGAAGATGCATGTTGTGGAGATAAGGATATTGAGGTGGATGAGTTGTCATACTAGAAGCGATAAGATTAGAAATAAGGATATCTGGGATAAGGTCGGAGTGACTTTAGTGGTGGAAAAAATGAGGGAAACAATACTAAAATGGTTTGGACATGTGAAGAGGAGATGCATAGACACACTAGTGAAGAGGTGCAAGAAGTTATAAGAGGCGGATGTAGGCCAAAGAAGTACTGGGATAGGTTATAAGACATGATATAATGCAACTTTAGGTTAGAGAGGACATGAACTTAGATAGTAGGGTGTGGAGGATGAGTATTAGGGTAGAAGGTTAGTAGGTATTGTTATTTTGGCTCATGTATGGTAGTCTTTGCACTGTTTCCTTGTTATTTGCTATATTCTCTTTATTGTCTCCTCCTTCTTTAAATCCGAATTTATTGCACTTGAGTCGAGGGTACGTATTTTGTAAATAGTCTTTCTACCTCCATTAGGTAGTAATAAGGTCTATGTACATTCTACCCTCCCTAGAATTCATTGTTGAATTTAACTACATATATTGTTGTTGTTGTTGGAAGGCATTCCCCCTTCTCTTAAGACTACAAATTCAATTTAATTAAAACTAAAATTTGAAAATGCCTTCGTTTAGCGCGTATATATGGCCTCACTTCATCAAAATGGACTCAAAACATAAACTTATATAAAAGACAAAAGTCACACCAAACATAAGACAGAAGATGAAAACATGACAACACCCCAAACCCACAAAAAACCTAAAGCCTAAGCTCCAAGTCAATCTCCTCAATGGAGGAAACAACACTAGTTCTCTCGATTGATAAATGGATTAATTCAATAGGCCTAGCAGCTAATGCATCATTCATATTTAACTAGATCTCATACGGAACTAGTTGTTTTAAACCTCCTATTGGAGACACGTCCAACTGATGAGAATTTGTTGAATCAATGTCAAATATTGTTGTAGAAAAAATTCGTTGTTTCTGGTGAATTGATGAGTCAATAGTGAGTCTTTATTGTTGTTGATAATCGAAAAATGGAACAAACACTTTTCTTTGTCGAGTTCTTTTAACCCAGTCGTCCTTGGATTGAACCTTTATATGACCTGCTATGGCTTGTCTCGAAGAAATGAATTGCTTACAACTGATGCATTGGTACTTCTACACACCATATTTCCCATTCTGTTTCTATATTTTTGTGACTTTCATGTGCATCATTTCAAAGAGAGGATATATATATATATATATATATATATATATATATATATATATATATATATGAAAGCGTAACAATTCTCTGGGTAATTTTAGGTTGTTTTTCCATGCATTTGGTCAATGGTCATGTGCTTATATAACATTGGTTGTTCTATTGTTCCATTTGAATTCATGGTCTTAGGGGATAAGTATAAGAAATTAGTAAAATTCAATGCTATTTTTTTGTTAAAAAGGAAAAAGATAGATGATGATATATTTATTAGCTTGATGTACAAATTATATAAGGCTAAACTTCCTTTTAGAAAAAAGAAAAATAATAATCCTAAATGTGAATAGGGCAAGAGTCTAATGTCTATTTTAAAATTTGAATTAATGAGTCTAATAAGTATATGAAAAACAGGTATAGCTGAGTTGTTTTTTTATGAAATATCCAAGAAGTTAAATATATTGATTATGGTTAAGGCTTAATTTTGCATATTTCTTAACACAAAAACTTAGCTCTGACCTATTTGAATTTATTGAACCTCAAATACATTTTTTTACTACTTTTTTATTTTCTCTCTTTTGCTTAATAGACTCATTAATTCAAATATGAGACTATGACATAAAATTTCTTACTTTATTCACATTTAGGATAAGTCATTGTATTTTCTATTAAAAAAAAGGTTTAGTCATATATAATTTGTACATTAGGCTAGTCACCATATCATTATCTCTTTTTCATTTTTTAACAAAGGAAAATAGCATTGAATTTTATTAATTTTTATACTTATTCCCTAAAACAACAAATTCAAATGGAACTACAAAACTATCAATATTATATAAGCACATGACTGAATGCATGCAAATACAACTCTTCATATTCTAATAGATATTAGCATTTGAAGCTGATCAAGTAAAATCTTATTTTGAAACTCAATTGTTAAGAAGCTTTCAACTCAATTTTGTGCTAGAGGATTCTTATGAACATAATTCATCTCTAAAACTCTTCCCACACTAAAGAATTGACCTTAACATTTATGCACAATTAATAATCACCCAATACGACCCTATACGTATATGAAGAATGGTTTGAATTTTAGCTTAAAATTTTTGGGGTGTTACAAAGATTTACTTAGTAAGAAGTTTATTCATCTGAGTGCATCACTGAGGGTGCTTCTTCTTTCTTTCGTAAAGAAAAAGGATGGAAGTATGAATGTGTATTGATTACCGTCATCTAAACAAGGTCACGATTCAAAACGGTATTCCTTTCTTGGCATGAATGCTTTGTTTGATCAATTGTAAGATCTGTCAGTCTTTTCCAAGTTTGACTTGAGGTCTGGGTATCTTCAGCTAAACATTTGGGCCAAATATATTCCCAAGACACCTTTCTAGACCAGGTATGGACAATATGAATATCTAGTTATATCTTTTGGACTTACTAATGCTCATTTAGCTTTCATGAGTTTGATGAATGATGTTTCCAAACCCTATCTGAATTTGTTTTGCCTGTGCTTATTGAAGACATTTTGGTGTATTCTAAGAGTACAGAAGATCATGAGAATTACCTCGGGATTGTATTCGGATTGCTGAAAGAGAAACAGTTGAATGCTAAATTTTCTAAGTATGAATTCTTGATGCCTTTCTGTGTCCCTTTTGGGGCGAGTGGTTTCTAAAGAAGGTATTATTGCTGATCGAGGAAGATGGAAGCAGATAAGTCTACTTTTGTATCATATATCTGTAGTTTCATGGGATTATCCAGTTATTACCATGAGTTTTTGAAGGGGTTTGCTTCTACTGCTTCAACATTAATTTTAATACTTTTCTGACCACATCATCTATTTTAGATTTGCTTGTGGATGGTAAAGATTTTACAGTTCATTGTGATGCTTCGCATTCTGATTTTGGTGTTGTTTTGATGCAAGATAAGAAAGTCATTGCATATGCCTCCATATAGTTTAAGGTTCGTGATAAAAACTATCTCATTCATGACTTAGAATTGGAAGTTGTGGTATTTGACCTAAAACTTTTGAGGCATTCTCTCTAGTGTCAGTTGTGAGACATTCACCGATTGTTGTAGCCTTCAGCATGTGTTAACTCAGATAGATCTGAATTTGAGATAGCAATGGTGGATGGCGTTGCTTAAGGATTATGATGTAATCATTCTATATCATTTGTACAAGACAAATATGGTAGATAATGCATTAAGAAGGTAGTCTGCATGTGTAGCTTGGGTTTTTTTTCCTAATGTTATGAGGTGTCCATTGGCTATAGAGCTTCAGAATCTAACTAACGGTCTTATAAGCCTTGAGTTGTCAAATTCAAGTGGATTATCAACTCAGGTAGAGGAAATACTTTCATTTATGGATCATATTAAGGTCGGACAGCGAGAATGCTAAGTTAAGCAAGATTCATGATAAGATTTTGCAAAGGGAAGCTAAAGAAATAGTGATGGATGAAGAGGGCATTTTGAGGATCAGCGGGTGTGTGCGCGCGCCTCGTGTTGATTGAGGCTCATAGTTTGAGATTTTCTATACATTTTAGAGCCATAAAGGTGTATTGTGATTTGAGACAACATTATTAGTGGGATCAGATGAAGGAAGATACTATGGAGTTCATTGATTAGTCTCCAAATTGCCACCAAGTTAAGTATGAGCACTAGAGGCTCGAAGGTACGCTTTAGAGGAAGCTCATTCTTGAATGAAAGTGGGAGAGAAATTTTGTGCTTGGTCTTCCTAAGATCTTGGGTAAGTTTGATTCTATATGGGTGATTGTTGACAGTTTGACAAAAGCACTTTACACTGATTCAGGTAACCTATAACGCAGAAAAGTTGGTCAAGAATTATCTTCAAGAGGTTGTTCGGTTGCACAAGGTTCCAATCTCTATTATTTTTTATATATATATTTACACGATTTACTTCTAATTTTTGAAGGACCTTGCAAGCTGAGTTGGACACGAGGCTTGATTTCAGTACAAGATTTCACTCTAAATCAATGGGCAGTCTGAGTGGAGTATTCATGTATTGGTGGACATGCTTTGTGCATGTGTGATATACTTTGATAGTTATTAGGATCAGTTCTTGTCATTGGATGAGTTTGCATATAATAACATATATCACTTCAGCATTGACTATCATGACCCAAATTATGGAATCATGTGGATAGCTACTCTAATCTAACTAGATAGGCGAACACTTACTATCATTCCCCATTAATAAAAATTATTATATAAAACCTCTGCAATAAATCAGAATTACATCACAAAACAGCTTCTTTAAAAACATTTAAAAATAGCTACCACTTCTCAATGACCTAGTCTAGACAAGTACATGAGCTTATACCAGACTACAAACATAAGTCTAGTCTACCCACAGTACATAATAAAGATAGAAGTCATACATGATCAACATGTCACCATCACAAATAAAATACAATCTATCAATAAAATCAGCGTACATCTTGTCAAGCAACAACCAGATATTTCAAGTTATCAAACACTTACCCAAGACACAGACAAGTCAAATGAAAATCATATCTTTCCTGGCGTTGCCTAATAATTGCACCTGTCAGGAATCAATCAGACACCTCTCAAAATAATCAATCTCACGCTCATATGTATACACGTCCTAAAGGTTCTTATATTTTTTCTATCTAGTCATGACCTTCAGGGGACCCTGGGTATCCATGTATTGTAATGGCATATTACTCAATCACACAAATTGATCGTCTGTAGGCTCACATCGGACTCAAGTCGCTCATCATCTGAATAGTGGTGATATACTCACTACATATGCACATCTTAATATGACATCCTTTCTAATTTCCTCTCAAGGTAACACATCAAGCATACATAGTCATAGTGTCCTTATTCAGAAACATCATCACATCACAGAGTAATTACAATTTCATTAACCATAGTATCAATGATTAATCAATTCAAAAAATTTCGTGCTAAATCTTAATAGCAACACTTAGTTTCATCAAACAACTAACAACTATTTCCAAAGATCAAATCAACATGCAATACAACTCATGTTACATATTAGAAACTACGCAAAACTCCAAATAAATCGTAACCTACTCATGGTCATCCACTCTTTCTAATTTATGACTCAATAATTAATCTCAGGCTAATCACTTCCTTAACTAGTTCATGTTACCAAATGAGGTATTGCTAGAGTGCTTCTACATATACTTAGATGCAGTCAACTAGGCCATGAACAACAATGTTACACCAGAGATGCTGAGGTAGTAGGCTGTGGTTGGACTAGAAATCCATCAAAAGAGGATATACTCAGAGAAAAGACTCAAAAGAGAAGATGGAACATACAAATGAGGAGCTAGCAAAGCATGTGATAGATACACCAACACAAAAGTTATAATGATATAGCTTCTAACGATAAGGAATACAAGATTAAGGGAGTCTTCCAGCCTTACGAGAATGAGGCTAATTATGTGATATATATATATATATATACACACACACCTTGTATATTTAGCATGAAAAAAGAACCTAGATTTTGACTATACACTATATGTTTAGCATTAAAAGAACACATCTCTACCTTATTCTAATTATAGTTTGTATATATTTCATATAAAACAAATATATATTTTCATTATAGTTTGCATATATTGACATAAAGAGAACTTATCCCAACATATTTTGATTATATGTTGTATACTTTTTAACATAAAGGAATACATATATTAATTATATCATGTATACTTACAATTAAAAAGAACACATTTTAATTATACTCATATATTTAACATTAAAAAGAACATATCTCAGCATATATTAATTTTTATACGTTATATATATTTATGTAGTTCAAACGAATTTCTTCATAGCGAATTTCCTCTCCTACTATAAAGATGCTAGACATGTTGCTTGAATACGTATTAGGATTGTTGCTTCAAAAGTTTTGTTTGTTATACAAATAATTTTGTAAAACTGACTCTGTGTATACATATTTCCTAAAAACAAGATTTTTAAGACTTAATAGGGACAACTTCAACCTTAATTTAGTTTCAAACAAGTTAAGTGTTATACATGCTTAAGATAATATTCATGTTTTTCAAAGTTATAACTTCAACCTTGATTTTTGCTCAAATAGGTCACAAGTCTTATACATGTTTAAGATAATAGCTAGGGCGTCTTACGTAACTCTGCTGGCAACAAAAACGATTTAAAAAAAAAAAAAATGGTCATTTGTATATGTAATGTATACACATGTATAAATAGTGTATAACGTGTATATATAATATAAAACTATGTATCGAAGATGTATGAACATCCATAAATGTTTTACATACAATATTTCTACACTGAGGGATGATTATCTTTTTAATTCCAACCAACTCAAATCTCTTCTAAACATATCCAAGTTTAGATATAAGCTCCTCTCGTGTTTTAAAACTTTTAATATATTGTTCACTCAAAATGATTCACGTTTGCAACATATTGAATTTAAAATCGAGCTTTGAAGAGAATATATTAGCGAATTCGTTTGCAACATATTGAATTTAAAATCGAGCTTTGAAGAGAATATATTAGCGAATGGAGCTTTTAATCCGACCAACATAAAATATCCATTAAGCAGTCTCAAATTTTAGATATGAGTTATTCTTGATGTTTTGAGTCTTTTTGATATATTATTTACTCAAAAAAAATCATATTTATGACAAACTAAATTTTAAAACTGAGTTCTGAAGAACTTTTCAATATGGTTGAAAGCAGCAAAGATGAAGGCAAATAAGGAGGAAGAGGAAAAAGAATAAGGAGAAGGAGGAGGAGAATTGAGAAGTGCAACGATGCACTTCTCCTGCAATAACAAAGGTCGAAAGATCATTTTATGTGATAAATAAAAATTACATTATTTTAATATGTTAACCTCTCCAGTCACCCTTCAAGATAACACAAGAAGTATAGAACAATCACAAGTTCATCATTCATAACATTTAATACAATCATAAGTAAAACCCCAATTATGTCCAAAGTGCAATTAATATGCAAAACAACTCACATTATCTATTACAGAAACTAAGCAAAGTCCAACTCTAAGTAATAGTAACCTACCTCAACCGATGAACTGGAAGAGAACAAGCTTAAATGTCGGAGCCTTTCCTTTACTCAATGCCTCAAAATGCTCAAAATCTAAGACAAATAAAATATAACGATACCTTAATCAACTATTTTCTCAAATAATAGCCTAAGGTGTTGAAACCACTTAATTCTACCTTTGTAGAAGATTAACAGGTTATTTCATCAAATCAGAGGTTACCCTGATCATACAAATCTCATTGATGAAGTTTCAGCCCCCTAACCTCTTTTAAGCAGTTCATGTTCTCAAAAATCCATTCTATGGAGTTTCTAGGTTCTCCAATACCATAATAAAAGGCAAAGGTTTATGCTAAAAGACAGAATTTAACGAACTAATTTGTTTTTTTGCTTTCCAACAACATAATAACCATAGGTTTCAACCATAAAATCTCACAAAGAAATCACCTTTCAATTATGGGAAGAAAATGGATTACGAAAGGAAAAGATGAATGGGACGAACTTAATTCAAGAGAGAAATATTCTAAGTCTTGAAAAAAAATCACCTTTGAGGTTCTTTGTTTGAATATTCTAAGTTATAATCAATACTGAGTGAAAAATGAGTTAAAATACGAGTTTATGTTTCCCGACATTTGCTATAGTGAATGTCTTCTCTATAGAGAAGGTCTTTAATATATCAAACAACTCCTTCAGGACAGCGAAGCTCCGCTTATCTTTGCTATGGTGTTCGCTGTCCGCTTATCTTTGCTATGGTGAAACCCCCTTCACTATAGCAAATGAGGCCTTCGCTATAGCAAAGCCTGGCATAAATTTTCACTTAGTTCATTTTTCAGATTTTTACAAACTCCCGACCACAAAGACCTATAAAATGGTACTACGACCCTAAACAACCATAACAACGGGGCATGTCATTACATTTTTCTTTGTATTTTTCATGATCTTGGAAGGGTGTTTTTGTCCTTTCTTAATCCTAATCCTAACCTAGAACTCTTAAGTTCTCCGTTATCCTAATACACTCAGATTTCATCAATTATAATATAACTCCTCTCCTTCCTTTCCCCCAAGATTCAAGAAAGTCTTTGAGAGGAATCCAAGCATGGCTCTACCCTAACTTTCCATTTAAATTCTTCTTGTTCTCCAAGAGATGTAAGATTGTTTGCACGTGTGAGAACATCTTGTCCTTCCTACGAATTATGTTTTCATGTTTTTAGAGTTTCTTCCGTGAATGAGTTAGGGACTTAGGGTTCGAATGACCCTATGTTTTTGAATTTTTCTTAGTTCTTTTTGAAAGCCCAAGAACCCTCTATGAAAATATCATATTCCCCTGATAATTCTTATCTCAGTGAGTTTTACAAGATTTTCTCTATGAAACTATAAATCATTATGAAAATAATGATTTCTTTCTTGAAAACTAAGTCTAATGATTTCTTAATGACTTCTTAATAACTCTTAATATTTTCAAGATGAATTCTTGATTATTTTTATGTATAAACTCTAGAATTTCGAACTACAAAAGTCTTCAAATATAAATCTTATAATGCTATCACATATATTTTTTACTATAATACTAACATTATGATATATGTCTCTCATGAAGGCAAAATTATGATACATGAAATGACATGATGATATGAACTAAATTTATAAATTATGGTCCTTGAAAGTTATGAGCTTGAGCATTTAGGTTAATCCATGAACACATGAGAGTAAGGGAGCTAAATAGGTAACCAGAAATGCATAAGTCTAAAATGATGAACGTCTAATACTACGTTTGTTATGTACATTAAAAATTATACCTTTGATTTGAACTCCTTTTATATACTTTGTAAGGGCTAGTTATGTATTCACTTGACATGTACACATATGTTTCATATCCATCATGGTATGAGACGAATGAGTTGATCGGGCAGAGATCAGACTTTATGCACTCACATAGTGAATTATGTCAGTTATACTATTAAACTCTTATAATGAACTAAACTATGATAAAAGACGTAACCCTAAGGGAGTTGTGAGATCCAAACTCGCAATTGTGACATCAAAGATTGGATTGTTCAAATTTCTCTCTTCGGCTCTTTTGCTTCCTTTTTTTCAATTCCACTTCTTATCATCTCAAATACTCTTCCATACAAATTATAAGGAAGCACACACCCTAACATCTTCGCAATAATAAAGAGAAATTTATGTGTTGTAAAAAATCACCATGCATGATCATCTACTATTTGAAACAGTGAAAAATAATGGCTAGCAATATATATTTTTTGCTCCGACCCCCGTCAAATTCATATCATACTTACTTTGTGGTGCTTTTAAATTTTTATTTGCACTAAAGTAAATGACATCATGGTAATCATAAAAATTATCATCTTCACAATTCAAAAGATAATATTAACACTAATAGACATCACCATAATCGTACTTTTCCAACTAAAAATATTGTTGGTGTAATATACCACAAATATAATAAATTACACTTAAAAATAAAAATGACAAAAAATGAATAAACAATTTTTTAGACTGAGGTGCAGATATTTCGCTATCTTTAAGGAGATTCAAGCCTACTGCTGCATAATCTACACCGATCCAGCAGTAATACTCTTGACTTTCCCCTCCAGGATACAACAGCCCAACAACGTTGTACAACTCAAGCAACTCCGGATTAGTTGAAGAGTCCAAAGTTCCACAAAAAAAAACACCTTCCTTCAACATATAATACTCTCTTTTGTATAGTGAATATAGTTGAAGACTTTGAATATTTTCTTTGTCTCAACTATCTCTTTCACTACACTAACCTCAATATAAACTTCTCATATTTCTTACATTATTTCTCTTCCTACCAATACAAAGTAAGACCACACTATTTATAGGTGAGGAATTCTTCCTTTCAATGAATAGGAATATAATGAGTAGTAAATTGGGTAAATGAATAGCCCGAAGGTTACATAAGTTACAAGGTATAATGAGATGGAATAATGGGTGGAATTAGTGGTAGATCATGACAATAGTGGTTATAAGAGTTACACCAAAATAATAATCACATTCTTGTCAATTTATACTCACTAACATATGCACTTAATATTTTAATTTTAATACCAAAATGCATAAACACCAACATCCCCCCTCTCTTTTCAATATTAAAATAAGAGAGTATTTCACAATTTAGTTGAAGGTAGACTATCATGCTTAATGAAGGTGTGCTCTGCATTGAACATTCACTTAGTAAAACAGTAACATTTATTCCAGAGCCAGTAGTGGTCTTATACTTGAACTATGACTGCTTAAGGGAAATAAAGTATCAATGCTTACATAAAATAATCAAGGTGTTAACATAAGCTTTTTTAGCTAGCACATTACTGCCTTGTGCTATCCTAGTTTTCATGAGTCTTTTTAAGAACAAACTCATTCTCATAGAAAGCGGCTTACTTTCACACTCACATAGGTGAAATCTGTCAAGGGTGCTCCTATAATTTGACACCCCACTCATATGAGATAAAAACTTTCATTAAGAGTTCAAAACTCAACCTCCACAAATCATTATAGGATAAATGTACTCACATCATAGGGATTGATTAAAATTAAGAATAGTGCATTTCACAACAAGTCATCATATGATTCGTTCTCCCCTTTGAACCTGGTTATAGGATCTCTAATCCCCAAGTTGGCTTCCCTCAAATATGAATCAGAATTTATGAGCTTTCATATCATCTCCCTCGATATACTTCAGACTCTTTATCCTACTAAGGCCTTAGTTTATAAACTAGTAAGATTATCACAAATTTTAACACAATTAATATTGATGGTATACCAATGATCAATATGAACTCATATTGTGTTTTCTCCTCATGAGTCTGAAGTTACCGTTTTAATAACGATCTTGTACTCTACCAATAATATTGGTGCTATTACAATTAATCAATATTAGAAAATTTTATTTCTCAAATAAAGTGTTCGATATAATAAAATTAATTCACTTTTTCACTAGTTGAAGTTTAAAGTTTTTACTTCAACCTCCACAGTAGAGTTAGCAAAAACTAATTTGTTTTTCTCATACCGATAAATAGCATCATTTTTTTCTCATTTAGTTTGGTTGTACCTGCCAAGTACTTTTACAGCAAACACAACATCAAGTCAAGTTGCCAGTCACATATCTCACATTTTTTAATAGGCAAACAAACTCCCTTTTTTTTTATTTGTCACAACTTTCTCACACAATTGAACCAAAAGGAGTTGCAAGACTCACACAATCGATAAAATTATATTTCACAATTATTTCAATATTATGTGACTTGACAAGGAAAATTTCATCACATGTTTTATGGTATTTTTTCATTCCAAGAATGAAATTTATCTCACCAAAACAATTCATGTTACATGACTACTCAATATGATTTTCATAATTTATTTATAACTCTCATGTTAGAGAAAAAATTCATCACTTTATAGCCAAACAATAACATGTGATTTATTCCACAATAAATATATGCACTTGTAATACTCTTTTTTAAGAGCATTTCTCCAAGAAGCAAAAATCATTTTTTTCACAATGATTTTTTTCCTCATTTCATGAACCCCGCTATTTTAAGAATTTAAATATCATTTTTTCATGAAAAGTAGTATAACTTTATTCATGAAAAATATTAGGTAAAAAGTTTTTTTCCTTTACCTTTTCTCCGCCTGAATTGAGCAAGTACAAAAAACTACTTTACCCATACATCTCTTCTCTACCATCTCTCGAAAAGAGCGACATTGAAGCGGAATGATGCAAAAATCTCCTATCTTGATATCCGCGCTTTTTCAAACTGTAACAAAACACAATTCTCCTTAAAATTGTCGGTGTAATATACCACAAATACAATAAATTACAGTTGAAAATAATAATGAGAAAAAATGAATAAACAAATTTTTAGGCTGAGGCACGGATATATCGCTCTCTTTAAGGAGATTCAAGCCTACTGTGGCATAATCTACACTGATCCAGTAGTAATACTCTTGACTTGTCCCCTCCAGGATACAATAGCCCAACAACGTCGTACAACTCAAGCAACTCCAGATTAATTGAAGAGTTCAAAGTTGCACAAAAAGAACACCTTCCTTCAACATATCTCTCTTTGTATAGTGAATATAGTTGAAGACTTGAAATATTTTCTTTGTCTCAACTTTCTCTTTCACTACACTAACCTCAATATAAACTTTTCATCTTTTGCGTACACTATTTCTCTTCCCACCAATACAAAGTAAGATTGCACTATTTATAGGTGAGAAATTCTATAATGACAAACAACTTCTCCCATGCCAAATGAGATGTATGTATGCCCCTACAAACAGGACATTCGTCACACTTATCCCAAAAGGTGCAGCATCCTAGTTCCATTACGGAGTATATATAGACCTATCTTTTGTTGCACCACCATATACAAGCTAAGCTAATAACCAAAATGCTTACACATAGACTCCATATTGTGATGGATCCTAGTCAAGCTACTTTTGAACCTTGTAAAATGTTGACTAATAATGTTTTACTTAGTCATGATCTAGTTAAAGGATATGGGAGGAAAGGGATAATATCACACAGTTGCATGCTTAAAATTGATGAGCAAAAGGCATATGATTCTTTGAAGTTCTCTAGAGTTTCAAATCTTATAGCAAACCAAGCCAAAAGTTGTGTGTATTTTGGAGGAGTTTCACTAGGTGATATTGCAACACACAATGCAAGATTCACAAAAGTCTCTCTACCATTCAAGTATTTTGGAGTTACTTTAGTCTCCAAGAAGTTGCCAGTAACCATTTATAGATAAGATGCAACACATGGACAGTGAAGATTTATCTTAATTATGCAGGGAAACTACAGTTGATGCAAAGTGCTCTAACCTCTATCCAAGCATTCTGGTCACAAATATTATTTTCCTACCTAAAAAAGTGTTAAGAGCAAGTAGAAAAAACTACTATGTAAAAGATTTCTATATTTACTTACGTTACCATGATTGTCAATTCTTGGTCATTGTCTCTGAGATTCATGTCAATTCGAAGGAGAATTCACTAAGGTGACATGGAGACGTTTGATACGCAAAAATCTAGGCTATCCTAAATTGAATGACACTAATCGCAGCAATCTACTTCATATGGCAAGAGAGAAATTACAAAAAATTTCAACACAAGGAAAGGAACACAGAGGTGTTCACTAGACAAATCATCATTGCAGAGGTAGCTAGTATTTCTCCCAGAATGTCAAGTGTTATGAATAGACTACATTTCTATCCTTAGTAAAGCTTGACAACATAAAAGTTGTTACTTCAAGGCTGATAAGCTCAGAGATTGAGATTATGTCCATGTCCTGAGTTTCAAATATGTACATATGGCAATATCTGGTAATAAAATTACAGTTACCAACAAAAAATAGCGATGATATAAATTAATTTAATTATGTATTCAACACGTAATGTGGCATAGGAATTAGGATCTAGTATATGAACGTTAACCGTATACTATTTCGATGAATAGGTCGTAGTGCTCTTGAGACCTATAAAAATGAATAATACCTTTTTATATATGCTAAACGAATATGTAATGAAAAAAAAAAATGAAGCAAAAGACTCCATTAATCAATGGTTAAGTTAATTAATATTATTTTTTTGGCATGATACATAAATATGTCCTTTAGCTTGGCCTCATTTTACATTTATGTCCTTCAACTTTGGGTGTGCCCAAGTAGACACTTAAACTTATATAAAGTTGAACAAGTAAACACATGAGTCCTACGTGGCATAATACATGTAAGACGCCACATAGGAATCAAATTGTCATGTAGGATGTCACAAAAGACGTGTATGTCTATTTGTTCAACATTATATAAGTTTAAGTGTCAAGTTATGCATACTCAAAATTGAAGGACATAAATGTGAGCTGAGACCAAGTTAAAGGATATATTCATGTATTATGCCTATTTTTTGCTTTGCAGCAGGAAAATAAAGAAGATTCGACTAAGTAGCAATTAATGGTCAAGAAATTTATTGTTCACTACATTATCATACTAGTGATTAATTGAAAGCGAACAATTGTGTTATTATTATTTTGGGTCCAAAAAAGCTAACAAGTTGACATAGCCATCCATTTAAAGAGATAAGCTTTGTTTGGTGGGAGGAAATATAAATATCTCAATATAGCAACACCCACTTTGTTTGGTAAGTAAGGAATAATGGATAAAAAGAAGGATATATATACATATAGAAAAATCTCAATTCTTCAAGTGCCACAAATTTTGATCTTATCTTATAGATTGATGAGACTGATCAGCAATATGCTTATATATAATCATGGGGCCACCTCCTGGATTCTCAAGTTTCTTTTTTTGTGTTTGCTTATCTTATAACTCCAAAGCTAACAGAATCTAATGACAGGTTGCTTTCCTACCATGCAACAAACTTTTTTCAAATAATATTCCTCACGCCTTCATCACCTCTAAATTTGTAGGTTGTGTCCTATTCAAATGACCATATTATTTTCCACTATTTTAAATTTTGATTATCATCATCATGTTATATCATGCTTGCATACTATGCTATATTTCAAAGATTTGTGTTATCCATTCAGTATTTGAATTTCACTCACCCGTTTAATTCAAATTCACATAGATTGGGGAGTATCTTCATTTCAGGGCTCGAATTTAAATACTATAGTTAAGGAGGAGAGATTCTATTCATTCTACAATATTTTTTGTGACACCCTTAGTTAATATCATATCGATAAAATAGAAAGAAAGTCAATATATTAAGAAATAACTAGCTAGGACTCTAGTTATATAGATTTTAAAGTCGTGTGGGGCTAGACCAAGGCGAAGAATATTATAAGTAGTGGGTTGGACTATTAAAAATGGTATCAAAGTCACTCTTCTATGCAACCTTATGTGATATTAAACCAACACTTAGCATTCAAGCGAATTTATATGAATCTCACATCTGAGATAATGATGGAGCAAACCTTAACGAGAAAACTGAGTCCCTAAAAAGAGGTGTATGTAACACACTAGACAAATTCAATACAAGCAACATATAAATGAGATGTTGGATATATAAATAGCAATCTTAAATTCTAGTTATAAAGTTGTAATCCTACAAAAAAATTGAATATTTTTCATGGCGGAAAGTATAAGTTTTTAGGTTTAGGGTACATTATTTGTTAAATGGTATGATTATAATTTTGGCAGTGTAAAACACTTCAATATCTCTTAATTACTAGCCATGTTACCTAGATTGAAGTTTGATTATTGAATGTGTAGATCCGACAATAGGTTGTGGCTCTTTTTTTTTCTTTTATTCGTCAATAAGCAATTATTTGCTTGTATAAGAAGGTAGTTAGTGTGTCTAATTTTACTTAAGCATAATAGAAAATATTTTGGAGGTCCACCAATGATATCTTTAACATGTTTGGAATAGTTCAACAAGTCTTGGGGCCTTAATAAATCATAATTGTTTGCTTACCCTAAGACACCAATCATACAATTAATTATTTTGATTCCTTTCCTCTCTTTTTTTGACATAGCTAGAGGCATGCATATGATATACCATTAGTATTGTAATCATGTTTAGTGTATGCTTAGTAGTTGAAAACTAATGTCTTCTCTTTAGTATCAACGAGAATAATGCCCATCGATCATAGCTTGTTTCCACTAATTGAAAAGAAAGCAAGAAATTGGCCATAGTGGTAATTTCAAAGTCCAGCATCAAAACTGACACTTTTTGGACATCACATATTAGAAGGAACCCTCCCTAAAAACTTAGAACAAAACGGACACTTGAAATTTTATTATTGAAGAAGCTCACAATTCTATGTATCAAATAGACATGATATTATACTTAAATTTTAGAACAGATATTCCTTCGCGTGAAAAACTAATTAATACATTATAGTTCGTTTATTTATGGGCAAACTATCTTAAAATATTTGTATTGCATTTTGGTGTTGAACAGACCGAGAGTTAACGTTGTTTCGGACAGTTCGCCCATTTATGGGTAAACTGTCCGTTTTGGTCGGTATATTTAGGGAGGTGTCCCTTTTGATATGTAGTGCCCAAAAAATGTCTGTTTTGAGGTTGGACTTGATAATTTCAACTGTTAAATGAAAAAAGATTATAGTAAATTTCAGAAATAGCTAGTTATATAAGAAGTTATTCTGTATATATATTCTTTTAGAATGTAATTGAACTTATAATTACATTAATAATAATGAGTACACACCTTTGTGGGGTTAAAAATGCGTCCAATATTTTTCCCATAGTCAACAAGTCCTTCGAAATAATTGAAATATGTGGGGCAATGTGAAGAAAATGTATGCTCTCTAAGTACTAAACAACTAAAACACAGCTACTACAATGGGGCACCATGATGATAGCCAAAGACTAATCCAAGATCTAGCGTCAACAATTATAAACATTGATTCAATTATTATTTATTCTTAAAATAATAATTGCCATAATGAAAACTTTATTATTGATACAACCATTGATCCATCAAAGTGGACCCATAGTCACATCCTGTTGTTTATCTGCTTGTGTTTATCTAAGCATTTTCCATTATGTGTTCTCACATGCAAAATGCAAAGTTGGATTTGGAAATGAATGGGGACAAAACTAGTTAATATTGTGGTCGATAAAATTGGAGACTTTTATGATTGAATTATGACTAGTCTTTGATTCATGTAGAGTGTATTCCAAGCTAATGCCCATATTAACTTATTCATGACATTAACCCTCATAATTGTGTTTGTCAAAGAGGAAAAAAATAAACAACCATGACCCATAACATCACCATCGACGTATGTATTTTTCTTACTTTGGGTTTATTTTGGATTAGCTTTTCAATACATGTACCAAGTCATATAGAACAAGTTTTTTTGTGAAATAATATCAATAGATTATTTAAATAAATAATTATACATAAATTATACATGTACCAAGTCATATAGAACAAGTTTTTTTTGTGAAATAATATCAATAGATTATTTAAATAAATAATTATACATAAATTTTTGTGAACAAGAGATTTTATATATATATATATATATATATATATATATATATATATATATATATATATATATATATATATATATATATATATATATATATATATAAAACTGACTAACTAACTCTCAACCAACAATACACAACTCTTATTACTATACTAGCAATGTACAATTATCTTATGCTTATCTGCTTGCAACTTTCTACACTCCCCCTCAAGTTAGGTGGTTGAATAAATTAACCATCCCCAACTTGTTAAGTAGATAGTCATGATGTTGCCTTCCAAGACCCTTTGTCAATATGCATGCAGGTTGTTCTTAATTGGTTCCAACATGATTTGCTTTGATGAGTCCTTTTGTATTTTTTTTTTCTCTAATAAAATGACAGTTAATCTCTATGTGAACTCATGAAACATAAGATTTTATGCTATATTAAGAGTTTCTTTGTTCCACAGAAGAAACTCATAGGTAGTTCAATATCTGCTACTAATTCATGTGACAAACCATGTATCCACACTGACTCTGCAATTGTCCCAGTCATACTCATATACTCTGTTCAGCAATACTTTTTAACACTGTTGATTGTTTTTTTTTTTTTTACTATCATGAAATTAGAGACTCACCTAGCTTAATAAAATAACCTGTAATTGATCTTCTAATTGTTGAGCAACATGCTCAATTAGCATCGCAAAAGGCCTCCATAGTTCTTGATTGCTTGCTACTCATCAGAAGTCCAAGTCCTGGTTGTGTCTTTATGTATTTCACAACATGTAGAGTAGATTTCCAATGTATTTATTTTGGTTATGAATGAACTGACTTAACCATTGTACTAAAAATGAAATATCAGGTCTTGTAATTTCTAGGTACAACAGTCTTCCTATTAATCTTTGGTAACCACTCTGGTCTACTAACATTTTATCCGCTAGTAGTCCCAAATGCCTATCAAACACTAATGGTGTAATTGTAGCTTTAACTCCCCCCTAAACGACATTTTGATATGAGTTCAGGTGCATATATATTTCATTTGATTCATCAAGGGAACCCTAGGCAAATCTTGTACACTCAATTTCTAAGAAAAATCTCAATTACCTAAATCTATCATTTTGAAGTTGTGGTGAAGTATGTTCTTAGCGTCCTGAATCAGTTCTGCATTATTTTTTGTGATTAGGAGATCATCCACATATACTAATATGATGATATTTAGACTAAATAACAACATGTATTAGCTTTAAATTTCACTGTTTGTTGTCCTATGTCATGCCATATAAGGATTTGGGTAGGTTATAGACCTTAGACACCCCTTGGCTACCAAAGCCTGGAGGCAGTACCATATAACTTCCTCCACAAGATTATCTTAGAAGAACGCATTATAAACATCTATTTGGCACAAAAATTAAGAGTGTTGTGTTGTCAATGCTATGACACTTCTAACACTGACCATCTTTATAACAAAGAAGAAAGTTTTATGAAAATTTAAACCTTTCGATTGAGTAAACGCCTTTTCCACAAGCCAAGCTTTATACCTCACAAAAAATCATATGCATTTAGTTTTAACTTATACATGCACTTACAACCAATAGAAGTCTTGCAAGCAAGTAAGTCAACTATCTCCCAAGAGCGATTATTGCAAAGGGCTTGTATCTCATGTTTCATAGCTTGAACTCAATTAACATCCTGAGAAGCTTGGGCAAAGATAGAAGAATTTACATGAGTTATGTTGTGGATTTCATGATGAACTTGATAAATCCTAGTAAGGTTCTTTTTGTCAAAACATTTTCTTAGATTTTCTCATATCGCCGCCCCATTAGAGGAATGAACCATGTCACAAATTAAAATTTTTTGAAATTGTGTTTATGATTCATATAGTACAGAGACATTACCTCTTTTTCCCTCATATGCTAAATCATCTTTAGACTGAGATTTTTGGCACTAATTATGAAATCAATTTATTTTTAGCTAACAAAGCATTTATCATGAATTTGATCCAGATAATGTAACTCTCAAGCTAGTAAATTGTTAAGTAATTAAAACAATACCTGGAGTATCACCTGGATGCAAATACAAAGGATGTCGAGGATGAATGTCAATTGATTTTTTAGAGATTATCGTTTCGTATTAATCAAGAATTCCCATTGCATGTGAAGGATTTTGTCAATTTGAGGTGATTCAAATAAAAAATTCATTGATACAAGCTCAATTTGATGGTTTCAAAGATCGATGTACTATAATTGTTGATTGCCGATGCGAATGAGAAAACATATGTTATCTCATTTCAATTTTGATAATCAAATCACTGTTTTCTAAGCTATGGATCACCATGAAATCTAGCTCTGATAACATTTTAAAGTGGAGAGTTCAACATTGATAAGGAAAGGGAAGATTAATTGTTAGTTTACTTATGATTGTTTCAATGCTTCATGTTGTTGTTGTTATGTAGGAAGAAGATAGTTTTTTGTAAAGTGATATAATGGAGATATGAAGATAATGTGTGTTTTTGTTTATTGTGCATTTTTTTTTTGCCTTAAGATTAAAATTTAGATTTTTTTTTTTAAAAAAAAAGACCCACGTGCCAGATTAGATGTTAACTTACTTATGACGACTATCAGTGCTTCATGTTGTTGTTACATAGGAAGTGGATGTTTATTAAGGACTAACATGATAGAGCTATGGAGGTAATATTCGTTGATTTGATATGTTTTTAGAAAAAAAAAATTACATTTTTTTAAAAGAAAAATAGTTACACACGCCAAAATGCAATTCTTTGTTATAGATTAAAAATATTTTTTTTATTCGCCATTTCTTTCGTATAGGAATATATTAAAAATGAACCTGCATAAGATTTTATTTTATTTTTAGAAATAGTTTAAATTGTAGTTAAAACTAATAATTCTGTCTTAAATTGATTATGTGATTTACTTCGAAATATTTTCTTTAAAATAGTTAAAGTCTTATAAATGAGTAGCCTATTTTCTAATGCTTTTGCACTGATTATTTAGACTTGACTTTAGTTTGTATGTTGAAATTAATTTTATCACATAAAGCCCAAAATGTTAGAGATACATTAAAAAGTTAAATTTTGTGTCAAACTTTTGCTTCCTGTGTCTTTAAAAAAGTGATATTTTCATAATTTTCACATTGATATACATAATATAGTTATAACCTATTTCATTTTTTAAAAATTGAATTGCTCAATTCCTATGTAGTGTCATTTTGTTTAATCCAATTATCGTAAGTGACATTATAAGGAATATTGTCTTTAGATAATATTTTATTGTTCCTTAAAATATATTATCTAACTAATTAATGATCTAAATTTATTTTCTTACATAGATCAAGAAACTTTTGCATTGTCATTCAATTTTTTATATTAATATATTTGAAAAGAAATAAGGTATATAATACATATCATGAAATTGAAAGAAAGGTATATATTAATGGGGAGTTACGCGGATAAGCAAACATATAGTAGTTAATTAGCTAACATAGCTATAGTTTGAATTAAATACGGATCGCAACTTAATTTTAGCTATACTTACATGGCCTCTCTCCTCTCTCCTCTTTTATACATATACAAATACAAATTATCAAATACAAATTATATATACACATATACAATTATATGACAGATATACCAAATTCATAGCCTCTCTCCACTCTTAATCCTCTCTCGTTCGCCTCTCTCATCCCTCTCTCAATCTCGCTCGCTTCTCTCCTCCCTCTCCCAATCTTGCTCACCAGATATACAAATACATATGTATACCAGTTACATATATACAATTATCTAACAGATATACATATACAATTCATCTCTCTTCACTCTCTGGCCTGTCTCGCTTGCCTCTCTCCTCCCTCTCCCAACCTCGCTTCCTCTCTCCTCCCTCTCCCAATTTCACTCGCCAGATATACAAATACATATGTATACCAATTACGTATATACAATTATTTGACAAATATACATATACAATTTGACATATATATATATATATATATACACACACACACACAATTTGTCTCTCTCCATTATGTGCCCTCTGTCGCTCTCTCCTCTCTCCCCCCCTCTTTCAATCTCGCACGCCTCTCTCCTCCCTCTAACATGTAGCTACGAATCGTAATTAGCAAACTATAGTTATAAAGCAGATTTTTAAAGCAGAGTTGTGGGGGGGGGGGGGGTTCACCCTTTACCATTATATATAAAGAAGTAAAAGTTTGATTATTTTATAAAGAAGACAATATGTTTAGAATTCAGTTATATTAGGGAATTTTTAATATTATGGTTGAAAAATAGAAGAAGATAAAATTAATCAAGTAATAATTACTACTAAATTTTTGTAATGATAATTATAATTAAGCAAATTGGAATGAAAAGCTTATGTGGAAACTCTTTTATGCCGGTTTACCCCCTCAATTTTGGGATTCTCTCTCATTTTGATACAATATCTTATTTATCTTATTTTTCTCTCCTTTTTGAAATTTATTTTATTTTTATGTAGTTAAAATAAGAACAAATTTCTCAATTGTCCCTATTAATAGCTTAGCGATCCTTTCTTATTCCCTTGCTGTAATAAGTATTTTAAAAGACTCTGTCGAGGTTCATTCTGGGTGGGATTATGGCACAACGCCTCGAGACTTATGTGTGGGTCTTAATTTTGTGAGAGTTATGCCTTAAACGCTTGACTATACGCCCTAAAACGATCAATGTCCAACGCTCGAGGCTCGCTTTATAGATTTTACACAAATTATGTGTTAAATTCTTTAGTTAACGTTGTTGACCCTCATAATTCTTTAATAAATGAATGATACTTAATAGTTTTTCATGTATAGAAATAAGAAGATTGAGAGTAAGAGCCTGTTTGGCATTACTGCTAAAAACAACTTATTTTCAGAAGCACTTTTTTCAAAATAGCTTCTCAGAAAAGTGTTTTTCAGAAAAAGCAATTTATGTTTGGATAATTCATTTGAAAAGTGCTTTTTACAAGTAAATTGTGTTTGGCTAATCTTTTTTAAAAAGTGCTTTTGAGAGTGAAATTATGATTAAGGAAAAGTATTAATGTACTTTTAATATAAAGATTATTTTATACCGAGAAACTAGTTTAAACATCTATTACAAAAAAATAAATTAAATTTTTATTTTTATTAAAATAAAATGTTCATATTCAAATTTTCAATCAATATTACACATTTTTTTGAAAGGTAGAAAATTTTAATTGTTATGTTTTTTTCTTTTTTTCTTAATCTTACAAAAATATTGTTGTTACCTTTTTCTTGTTTTCTAATTTTGTAAAATAATACATAAAATAGTAAATAAAATAGTAATATGCAGATTGAAAATAAAATATAAATTTATTATATAACAATAATAAATAAAATTATTAAATGGAACTTAACCAAATATATGAGATATGTTAATTAATTAATAAGAGATATATTGGTAAAAAAAAAAATAAAAAAAAAATAAATATATATATATATATATATATATATATATGAAGAGACATTTTAGTCTTGAAAAAAATAATTTTCTGCTTTTGCTTTTTTGAAGAAGCAGAAATTTTTAGCTTCTTCCCAACAGCAGAAAAAATTTTTATGCTTCAATTTAAAAGCACTTCTACAGGTTTGCCAAACACCTACTTTTTTTAAAAAAAAAAAATTCTCAAAATAAGTGCTTTTGGGTTCCCAATAGCAATGCCAAAAAGACTCAAATAACCAGTCGTAGTATTGTATATATACTATTTGGTAATATCATGTGGGTGATTATTATTTAATATTTATTTTAAAAATATCTAGCCAAGTTTGACATCTTTACTTTTTATTGGTCTTCATGTTTTTCTCATGTCTTGAAATTATCATATTTTATTATTTCGCTTTTTAATAATATTTTTATTTTTATTCATATTGAGGTGATGTTTTTTATTATAATACTAATAATTTTTATTGATTATTTTCTTTTAAGGAGGTAAATTACATAGAATAATAGTAATATATTTTTAGGAATAATGACTCTTTTTTTTTTGGTTTACTACCCGGTGTCCGGAGCCCATATTGGAGTTCCGACTAAATTTGGATCGAGCTCTGTAGGGCCCATTTGGGGGTGGCGCTCCCAACAGGATTTTATCCATACCCAAGGCTCAAACTCGAGACCTTCTAGTTAAGGGTGAAGCACTCCCACCAGTGCACCACAACTCATATTGGTTGGAATAATGACTCTTTATTATGTAAAAGTTAAGATATTAGAGTTGATTTGCATCTCATAATAATTTTTATATCATTATATTATTTATACGTGTAAATTCATGTTAGAAGTTTTATTTTAATTCTATGAGGCTCACACCTCGTCCTATGCTAAGTAAAACGTCTCATTTCACACTCCCGCCTTTTAAAACACTGACCGTAATCATTGTCCATGGGTAGTTATAACTCTACACACAAACATGTTTTATGCATTTACAATGAGAATTGAAAGGTTTGAATTTCCAAATGTAAATTTAGTTATATTTTTTTTTGAAATTAAGAGTGTGAGCCCCAAAACATTTTTTTAGAAATACTAGACTATGGGTGTGTTTGGTATGGAGGAAAAATATTTTCCAATTTTTCCATGTTTGGTTGGCTTAAAATGTTTGAAAAATGTTTTCCAACTCAACTCATTTTCCTCAAATTTAAGAAAAATGACTTTCCTTCCAAGAAAACATTTTCCAAAACTCTACTTCATCCTTTAATTTTTTTTCTTACCCTCCCCATTAAAAAAAATAATTTTTTAAAATTTTCTTATTTTTTAAATTTCAAAATATTTTTATCCCTACCCCTAAACTCCCCACCCCCTCAAACGAAAAAAATAAAAACTTAAAAATTATTTTTGAAAAATGTTTCAAAATTTAAGATTTTTTTTACCTCACCCAATCCCTACCATCCACACCCCCACCCCAGCAGCCACCCCCACCCACCCTACTAGGCCATCCCCGTCATTTTTTTTAAAAAAAAATTGGAAAATATTTCAAATTTAAATTTTATTCATTTTTACGCAACCACCTACCCCTATCCCCCTGCGACGCCCCGCCCAGGTCATTCTTGTCAAAGAAATTTTTAAGAAAAACTTGTTTTTGGGAAATATTTCAAATTTAAAAGAATTTCATTTTTTACGCCATCCCTACCCCCCTCACCCCACCTGCGCCACCCTCACCTAGGTCACCCCTATCAATTTTACAAAAAAAAAAAAAATTGTTTTTGAAAAATATTTTAAATTTTGAAAAAAAATTATTTTTTATTTCATGTAACACCCCTGAAAATTTTTGAGCTTAGACTTGAACCCTTCTTAGTTGACAGTAAGACTTTTCGGAGGAATTAAGAATTTTCTAAGGAGTTAAGATCACTAGATGTAGCACCTTGAGTTCCAAGAAGAACTAAAGAAAGTTCATTCAAGTCAATCCTAAGTTCTTCTAAGTTTTGGGCCAACTTCAAATGACCATAACTTTCAGTACATGATGCGTTAGGTGGCCCATAAGATATTAAATAAAAGGTCTTTAAATTATATTTTCAACGCCATCGAGCTTGCTAATTTTCGAGCTCGTATGAGAGAGATATACCCTTTTGAAGTTATGTTGTCCAATTAAGGAAAGTTACCCGAAAATAGTAAGGGCTATTTTGGTTTTTTCCTTACCCAATCATATTTAATTCGTCTTTAGTAAGGTTTTAGGGGTCTAATCTGATTAGGTTCAATTTTATAATCCTAATATACACCTAGGGTTTTAGTTGAAAGTTCAAGAAGAGAAAAGAGGAGAAAAAAAGCAAAGGATCAAGACGTTCGTTGACATTCTTGAGTTTTGTTGCGTATTTTCACCAAGGTTTGATTCCTAAGAGGTATCTAAGTTTTCATAGTGTTGGGTTCATTCACCGACATGCCAAACATGATTTTCATATTCGTATTCGTCCATAAAGATTGAAAGATTTAAGTTCTTGATAAGTGTTCTTGAAGTTCTGTCTAAATTTTGTTTTGTTGGGGTTTTGATGAATTCTTGAGATGAAAGTTAGTAATTTGAGTAGATTAGTGTGTACTTAGGTTGGGCATTCGAATCTAAGTAAGTTGGGAAGAAACCATTCGATTCTAGGCGAATTAGAGCCAATAATCGAAGAAGAAAATTTGTCAGAGAGTTCTGCGGAGGGGCTGGGGCGGTGCCCCAGCAATGCGCCACTATCATGTCTCTAAAGTTTAGGGGCTGTCACTCCGCGCTAGCAGCACGCCAGGGTCGCCTGCCCCTCTCCTTTTTCGTCGGTTGTCCCGTTTGAGTCCCTTTTAAGTGTACCTTCACTCCCATTGAGTCTAATCATTCTAAACACCTACAAATCATTCATAAGATGAATCATAACCTTGAATTCATAATTCAAATTAGAGGTAAAGTTAAGAGTTAAGTTTTGAGATTTCTTTCGAATATTTTGAGAAAGTCCCTTTGAGTCTTTTTTAGGAAACTTCTACAACTTCTAATAACTTGTTTCAAGACTCAAGTAAGTGAGTATGAGAATGAGGAGAATGTATTCATGATTCTATATTACCATTGAGATCCTTAATATCATGAATCATAACTCTTGAATTCATAATTCAAATTCAAGAAAGAGTTAAGAGTAAAGTTCAAGAAAGTCTTTGAGTTCGATTGTGAATCCTTTGAGATCAACTATCGATTTTGAGTTAAGTTCTGAGGAAGTAAGTATGAGAATGAGAGGAGTAGTATACATGAGTTCCATATTATTATGTAGACCTTCAAGTCGAGTCGTTCATGCCCATAAATTTCGCATGAACTTCATAAATTGAGCATCTTTGAGAAGAGTAGTATCTTCAAGTTCTAAGTCTTTCAGCATTAAGTTCCTAATCCTTTTGAGATTATATTCCTACTTATGGGACTACTACATGTTACCCATGAAGCCTTTAAGTTGAGTTGTTCATGCCCATAGTTCCGCATGAACCCTATGAGTCAAGCAGTCTAGAGATGAGTAGTATCATTGAGTCTTGAGTTCTGAGTACTGAGGTTCTATCATGCTGATGTTTGCGTAATCAAGACACAACTTCCAATGCAAGTGTCTATCATCGTACAATAGTAAAGTAACCCAACCAAGGGTTGGGGTCGAGTCCCAAGAGAGTGGACTTGAGAATTAATAGAAAAATAAAATTAAGTTCTAATTAGTCATAGCTAAAAACATTGTTAAATCAAAGGGGGTGACACAAGAGTGTCAATTAATGATGGGGGTTTGTCACAAGTAAAGAGCAAAATCAGCAAAAATAAAAGGAGTATTAATCAAGGAGAAGGGATTCTTGGGATGTGATAGAAATACGGGTTAGACTAGACTATTAGGTACATGCTTTTGATAGTAAATCCATTGAATATTTGTGACTAGGCTAGACTATAGTGCGGGTAAATTCTCTCTCGAGCAACTTACCCTAAATCAAATGGGTTCCTCTCGGACACCCACTTGCCGCATGAAGAACAGCCTCTGCCTTAGCACACTCACTCTCTCGAGCTGAGTGTATGGGAGAAGGACTAGGGTTCACTCTCTCGAGCTAAACCTCATGTCGACCCACTCCCACCGGTCATCAATTTAGTAGTCTTAGTTTTACGACCTCTCTCTGGAGCAAGTCGAAAACACAAAGGTGAAATCGTATTTACAACTACAATTTCATTAAGTTCCATCATAACTACTAAATGAAATCACATTTACACAACAAATAAACTATCAATAAGCAAGACCCAACAAATAATCTAACCCATATTCACAAAATAACACCCAAGAATTAGGGTTTTAGCTAGGCATGTAAAAGAGATAGAAATTTATACCAATATGAGTTTGCATTCAAATGGGTATGAAGATTTAAGTCTCAAAACAAGTAAAGAGTGAAGAATCCACAAGACCCAAGTCCAAAATCTTAGAATTGAAACCCTTTGAATTTTCAAGTTCTTCAAAACCCTCTCCAAACTTAGAACTCAAAATTCTATGTTAAAAATTTTTATATTAAAAATCTGATATTAAGCTACAACTCTCAACAAGTATTTATAGTTTTCAAAAATCTGTGCTGCAGTGGATCATTCGGCGTCATTAGTTGAGATCGTCGATCAACTCGGCGATCCGCCCTTTGGTAGGTTTCATCGTAGTCTTACTCTATCCTTCAGGATCGTCGTGTTTTGGATCATTAGGCGACATAGTACTTCTTCGCGGAACTACTCAACGACACGCCGACTGCTTCTTTTCACAGCCGATTTGATCCTTTCTTTTAGAACTCAGCACACTGGAACAAAAGGTGAGGATAAGACCTTTTGGCGACTGGCCGAATGGGTTCGACAATTTTCAGATCTTCATTTCTTTTTTCTTTCAGCTGCCTTTGTTCCTTTTTTTGCTAAGTAATGTCCATGCTTTCCCTCAAACTCCAAATACCTGAAACTTAAGGGTTTTCATCAGATATTGAGATAAAATATGCATTTGAGGACACTAATTCTATCAAAATATTGCCCTAAATGAGTCCAATTTGTGGACTCATCAACACCCCAACTTAAACTTTTGTTTGTCCTGAAGCAAACTCAAGTTCAGCCGTTCAAAAAAGGTATCTCGAACAGTGCTACACAAGACTCAATCATGAATGCACACAACAAGACTCAATTTACTTATACAAAGATCAAATGTGCACTCAAAGATTTAAGTTGTGACTCACTAATATCAAAGAATTTCATGCTCACAATACTTGCTTCAAATACAAGTTCAAGCTCAACCAAAGTGTTCAAATGTCTTCACACAAGGAATGATTCCATATTCACACAATGGTTCACAATTTAAACCTTCGGAATCAGATGCAACACTCATACTCACAAATAAGAACACAATGTATAATATCACCCATAGGTTTGCCCGTATTTTCTGATCAACATTTGTTTCACCTCACTCAAGATCAAAAAGGATTTTTCATGGCTTGTAAGGTATTCTCAACACTTATTTTCCTCTTCCTTCATCATTTTTGCTAGTGCTCATAAGTCATCCCATTATTCACTTCTCATGGATTTTTAGAAACCCCATTTTCTTTATATCTTCACACTTTATTCCTCAACTTTTTCATTCTTTTTCTTTTCCTTTCTCTTTTCTCTTTTTGTTTTTTTTTTTATATGGAGGGGTTCCATTTTTCTCAACACCTTGAGTTAAATGAGACTTTCCTTGCACTTCTTGACTTTCCCTTTTCTTTTCACCACACCCCCAACTTACGCTTTTGGCCTAAGTTGGCTATTCAACTAACCACAACTTCATGAGGATTATGAGTAATGGATAAAGAAAGGTCTAGTTTTCATCAAGTTTCTTCCAAAGGAAGGTAAGGCTCAAGGAGTGTTACAAAGAGGTTCACACATGCTCCCAAGGTAGGCCACAAAGAGGTATATGTCAAATTGGCTCACACTCTTCGAAGTCACCTAAGATCATATTAAGAGATCACTTTACTTAGTCGATCGGACTAACGGGGCAAATTCTAAGATCCATCATGCATAGTTCACAGGTAAGCTCATCACTAAACATTGACACTATAAGTCAAACAAGACTCCACACTTTCGCTAGTGTGCAATGATCATCACAAGAGACTCAATTTGATACTAGACTAGTCATAACAAGAGGCAAAGAGTTCACATATTGTCTATGCAACTTCATTTGGCCTCATCGTAACCGCACATTCATGTTCATTTGATTGAGAGCACTACAAGTCATCAGTATTGATCAAAATCGAGACTCAAATTTTGCAAAAAAATAGCCATATTCAACACATGAGAGGTGGCAAAAATTTTTGGACTGTTCAAAATCATTTTGCGAATTAAAATAAAAGGAGTCACAAGCTCAAACATCCACAGAAAGAAGTATTTAACACAATTATAGCTTACAACCTAAATACATAAACAAAACATAATTCAGGAATAGCACACAAAGGTGGGCCTCACCCCACCACAAATAAAAGAAATTTGTCCTCAAATGCAATTAACACAAAATCTAAAAGTAAAATAAAGAAAGACGGAGAGAGAGGTAAAAAGAAATCATGTCTATGCAGTCTCTCCATCTGTTGGGACATCAGTGCTCGAGGTCACCTCAGGAGGAACAGCAGTGCTAGCTTCACCAAGGTTTGTTGATTGTGAGTCTGCTAGAAAGACATGCACCGCTCTGCAAAATCCCTTGGCCCATGGAAGAATATTAGGGTCTAGGGTGATGGTTTTCCTAGTAGAAGTGGGCCTCTTGCCCTTGCCTTTCCCAGTAGTTGTGGGTAGTTTCGAAACTTTTTCTTTCGATGTAACTGCATCTTCCTTTATCGCAATTCCTTTGGACTTCTCGTGAGCTGGCGTTATTCTTTCAGCAGCTTTAGGTTTAGTCATATCTGCAAAATCTCGAAGAGAAGTTAGAGAAATATTTGACAAAAACACTGATAAACTTCGCCGACTATTTCGGTGAGTCGCTGATATCATTCGGCAATCTTAGAGTTAGTCCGCTGAAAGCTACAATGCACAGAGATTCAGGGTAGTTGACAAGGGTGAAGCGAGACTTTCGGCAAGTCGCTGAAAGTCTTTAGCGACCTTCAACTTCTCGCCGAAAGTTACAAAATTAACAGCACATTTATCATTAAATTAAAGGCGAGATAGGGACGTTAGGCAAACCGCCGAGTGGTTCAGCGAGTTCGACCCAGCTCGCCAAACGGCTCAACGTACCTATTTTCAACCTATCTTCTCGAATTCACCCTTGTAAACCCTAAAGACAAAATCAAAGTATGCACTAGTACAATCAAGGTATGAACCATAGCACCCAAACACAACCCTTTGAATTTTAATCCAGATTAAGGGATACAATCACTGGAATTCAACAGTCATAACTACTCGAGCAAGATTGTCAAATTAAAGCATGCGTGCAAACAATCTAGTCCTATCCGGCAGGGTCAGAATACTTTCAACAAGATTTGGCTATTGCAAATGAGCATAAATTTTAATAAAATAAATTTGGGGCATAAAAAACTGACATTTTGTGCTCACTACGAAACGATTATAACGCTAGGCGGCAAGGTAATCCAATTCTGAGCACAAATCAACCAAAATACAATAGAGATGCAACGATATTGAAAGTAAAACTACATGTGAGTTTGTAAAGTTTGAAAATGAGGGAGAGCATAGGAAATTGAAACTTCTAAACCTTTGGTTTGAAAAACCATCTAGTTCTTGACCACTCGACGACATTAGTTGTGAACGCCGAACCATTCGGCATCACATTGAGTAATCACATTCTTCGTCGATTTTTACAGAATCCCCCTGTTAATTGGGGAGTCCAAACGGCAGTCTCCGTCGAGATCAACGACATGGTCAGCGATTCACCAAGAATTTCCTGTGTTCGTCGAGTTTTACAGACTCCAATACAAGTTGTTCTTGAGTCTAACGGCGATCTAGTTCGAGGTCGCCGAACCGTTTGGTGATTCGCTGATTGGACGTGTTGCTCGTCAATCTGCATTTTTCAATCACTTTCTACACTTCCATCTGCACAATCAACACACCATTATTTTATCAAAGCAAGATAAAGTAATAAAGGGTTTTGGGTTGCCTCCCAAAAAACGTCTTAGTTAATATCGTGGCACGATGCAAGTCCACCTTCAAACCTCATTTTTAGGGTTGACCATAGTGTCACTAGGCAAACCCCCTTGTTGTCTCGGATTGAGGTGAGACGAGATATGACCCATTTGGGTCTCTAACTGCTTGATCGAAATGGAATAGAAGGTGACGGTCTGGCTAAGGGTGGACACATCTTCTTACATGTCTTTTAACATTTTGTCTGACCCTTCAACTTTGTTGAGGATACGTGAGAGCATATCCTCAGACCTACCACCTTTCGAGTCCTTGGGCTTTTGGCGCTCATGATGAGGCACATATCTATACTTCTTTCCATTCTTTCAATTCAAATTACGGTCCTTCCATTCACGATATCGATCCTTCCAGCCTTCGTCTCTAGCCCAACCTTGGGTAGTTTGAACGATAACCACACCTTGATTGGCTAGAAAATTTACCTCCTAGTTATACAAGGCTTCAAACTTTATCTCCTCAGGATTTGCACACCTAACCACCACGGCATTGACACCACGAGCACTAGCCCCCATGACATTTTTGGATAAAATGTCAAGTTGTTTCATAATCTTGGCCATGTTTTGGTCTCTCGCATGATCTTTTTCAATTTGCTCCTTAGATAGTTTGAAGGTGAGAGGAGAGACTTGGTCCTCGCGAGTGTGCCACGCTCTTTTGATAGTTGTCATGTCGTCTAAAAGTTAAGCTGCTACTACATATGGCTGCTGCATTAAGCCTCCAGGTGAATGTTGGTCAACGACCCCTTTGTTTACTGAGTCTAAACTCTGGTAAAAGTACTGAAGCAGCACATTATCGGGTAAACCATGGGTTGGGCATTGAAACACCAACTTTTTGAACCGTAACCAAGTTTCGTGTAGAGGCTCTCCTTCGAGACGCTTAAAGCTCTGAATGTTATCCCGAAGGGTCATCATCTTTGAGGGAGGAAAAAATTGCACTTGAAATGCGGTTACCAATTCCTCCCAAGAAGTGATGGATTCACGAGGCAACTCAGCTAGCTATTTGCACGCCTCTTCCATCAACAAGAAAGGGAATAATCTTAATTGAGCTGACTCTTGAGATATGTTTTTGAATGAGAACGGTTCGCACACTTCCATGAAGTTCTGAAGATGCTCGTGAGGATTCTCGTGAGCCAACCCGTTGAAAAGTCCCTTTAGTTGCAAGAGTTGCAACATAGTACTCGTTATGTGGAACACTGCATTTCCCTTGGTTGAAGGTAACCGGATAACTCCAATACCTCCCATGAGATGGGGACCATGGATGTTGGGCTCTTGGACATCGTTGAGATTTTCGATGTCGTCTTAGTGTCCCACTTGGCAACCGTTGCTACCGTTAACACTCATGATTTCTGAAATATTCACACAAGCAAACAAAACAAAACCAAAGATTAAGTGAGTAAACTATAACTAAGAAGAACAAAAATTCTACTAATCTAAGAATTCTCAAATAACACCACTCCCCGACAGCGGTGCCATTTTGATGTTTGCGTAATCAAGACACAATTTCCAATGCAAGTGTCTACGATCGTGCAATAGTAAAGTAACCCAATCAAGGGTTAGGGTCGAGTCCCAAGGGAGTGGGCTTGAGAAATAATATAAAAACAAAATTAAGTTCTGATTAGTCATAGTTGAAAACATTATCAAATAAAAATATTGTTAAATAAAAGGGGTGACACAAGAGTGTTAATTAATGATGGGGGTTTGTCACAAGTAAAGAGCAAAATCAGCAAAAATAAAATGAGTACTAATCAAGGAGAGGGGATTCTTGGGATGTGATAGAAATATGGGTTAGACAAGATTATTGGGTACATGTTTTGGATAGTAAATCCATTGAACATTTGTGACTAGGCTAGACTATAGTGCGGGTAAATTCTTTCTCGATAAACTTACCCCGAATCAAATGGGTTCCTCTCGGACACCCACTCGCCGCATAAAGAACAACCTCCGCCTTAGCCCACTCACTATCTCGAGCTGATTGTATGGGAGAAGAACTATGGCTCACTCTCTCGAGCTGAACCTCATGTCGACCCACTCCCACCAGCCATCAATTTAGTAGTCTTAGTTTTACGACCTCTCTCTCGAGCAAGTCGAAAACACAAAGGTGAAATCGTATTTGCAACTACAATTTCAATAAGTTCCACCATAAATACTAAATGAAATCACATTTACACAACAAATAAGCCATCAACAAGCAAGACCCAACAGATAATCTAACCCATATTCACAAAATCACACCCCAAGAATTGGGGTTTTAGCTAGACATGTAAAAGAGATAGAAATTTATACCAATATAAGTTTGCATTCAAATGGGTATGAATATTTAAGTCTCAAAACAAGAAAAAGGTGAAGAATCCACAAGACCTAAGTCCAAAATCTTGGAGTTGAAACCCTTTGAATCTTCAAGTTCTTCAAAACCCTCTCCAAACTTATAACTCAAAATTCTATGTTAAAAATTTAAATATTAAAAATATGATATTAAGCTACAACTCTCAATGAGTATTTATAGTTTTCAAAAATCTGTGTTGCAGCGAATCATTCGGTGTCGTTAGTTGAGATCGCTGATCAATTCGGCGATCCGCCATTTGGTAGGCTTCATCGCCATCTTGCTCTATCCTTCAGCATTGTCGTATTTTGGATCATTGGGCGATATAGTACTTCTTCGCAGAACTGCTCGGCGACACACCGACTGTTCCTTTTCACCGCTTATTTGATCATTTCTTTTAGGGCTCAACAAACTGGAACAAAAGGTGAGGATAAGACCTTTTGGTGATTCGCTGAATGGGTTCGGCGATTCTCAGATCTTCATTTCTTCGTTCTTTCAGCTGTCTTTGTTCCTTATTTGCTAAGTAGTGTCCATGCTTTCCCGCAAACTCTAAATACCAGAAACTTAAGGGTTTTCATCAGATATTGAGATAAAATATGCATTTGAGGACACTAATTCTATCAAAACATAGCCCTAACTGAGTCCAATTTGTGGACTCATCACACGCCTCGAGCCTACACCCTGGACGTGGCAGGCACTCTAGAACCATTGCTGGACCTAAGCGAACCCTTGGTCTGGGTTACTTACTCAGCGAAAGACTTAATTCAACAAAGAGAAGTCTATGTAATAAACTGAAATTTTATAAAGAAAACATTCAACTGGCCATTAAGGCAAACTTAAGTCTCAACATAAGATAATGACAATGAAAGACTAAAGAACTAACATTTGACTATCTACGAAGCCTCTAAAACAACTGAGATCGATGTCGGGACAAACCCCACGACATCCTAATGGACTAATGAAATAAGTGAAAGCAATAAAAATGAGTCCCTAAAATGTAAGAAGGCTCACCAACTGACTCTGGAGTGCTCACTAGATCAACGATGCACTGGATGACGATCCTACTTACTTGTGTCTGCATCATAATAAGATGCTGGCCAACTGACATCAATACATTGAGTGTACGAGTATGCGAGTTGGAATGCTAAACACAACATAGGCTTGAAAAGAATCTGATGAACTTACCTGGGTCAACTCAACTCAGCATAACTGAACTCATTTCAATATAAAGCAGTTTAAAACAAGTGCAATATAAAGAAAAGTTATTTAAAAATATGATGTCAACTCTGTGTGTATGCAAAAATACACTAAAACTCTGAAATATATGTAAAAATACAATAAACTGTGTATATAAGAATACAATTACTTCTGTGGGAGTTTCTCTAACCGACAGTCATCACGTAAGAGCTATTGTGATGATACAACATTTTACCTCATGCTGCCAGGGCCGTCCTATACCTTGCCAGGGGTATAGAACGCGAACTACTAAGTTGATCCACTAGTCTATGCTAAAAAGCACTAACGAAATCATCTAAAAAGTATGACCCTTTTCTATCCATGGTGGCTACATGATTTTGGGGGCTGTGAGTTGTCTGAACTCTCCCCCATATTGGTGCTTAATACTACTCCCAAAAATAAAATATTAGCTCTTATGTTTAAAAACATACTTCTTTCTGTGATTTGAGATTAGTGCTCAAAAACTTAGCTCAACGGCTATCTTGGAAATCAAAGTTTCCACTCTTGCTTCATTTAGAAAGCGATTTCTCTTTTCTGAAAACTAGCCCGAAGGCTCTTTGGAAATCGAGGTCTCTTTCTTGTTTAAATGTGAAAATATTTTAAACCCTTTGGGAATACAAAGTCCCCATATACTTTTGAAGAAATGAACTTCAAACATTACTCTTTACTCTATACTCAACTTGAACTTTAACTCTTAAAACAAAGTTAAAAGCATTTGCAAAAGAATTCTTGAAAAGACTCTAAGAACTTCCTAGACTTGAGTCTTAACTTTCCTTGAATTTGAATTTATGGATTCAAGGTTATGATTCGTGTTTTTGGATGATTTCTAGATGTTTAAAAGTCATTTAGAGTAGTTAGAATCAATAGGAAGTGTTAGTACACTTTAGAAGGACTTAAATGGGATAAATGATGAAAAATTGATGAAAAACGACGAAATGGGCGCATCCCTGGCACGCCGCACCAGCCCCAACTTACTGGTGCTCAAATCTGGCGCACTGCTGGCGCGTCACGCCACCTGTTCCTTAGGCAAAAATCTGACGAACTTTTGGTCTCGTTTTCTGATCTTAAATCGATTTTAATCGATTCTTCTTCTCAAATTCACTTTAGAATCAGATACCCAAGGTATATACACAAAATCTAACCCATACAACTCAAGGAATCAACACTTTAATATCAACAAACTCCTTAATCTCAACTCATATTCAAGAACGAAATCAATTCAAGAACAACTATCAAGAACATCAAATTCTCAATCTTTGTAAGACGAAAATACACTGAATTAAAATGCTTGGCATGTGGGTGAACTAAACCAACGTTGTGTCATCTCACATACCTTGTAGGATTAAATCCTTGGCGAAATCCACAATCAAATTGCACGATCTTGGCGAATCTTGAGCTTTTCTTCTCATTTCTCCTCTATTCTCCTTTCTCCAAGCCTTAGCGTGTTTTGGTAAAAGAGTAAATGATCTAATTCTGATTAGACCGTAACTTAATTACCAAAAAATTAAATAAAATAATTAGGCAAGGAAAATACCAAACTACCCTTCCAAAATCCATATTGGACTATCTTTATTCAAATAGTCCAACTTCCAAAAGGCATAACTCACTCATCCAAACTCAAAATTGCGTAAACTCAGCGGTGTTAGAAAGATTGTTCCAAGATATTTCCTACGGTATCTGGAAACACACCTAACTCATCCTGAGCTAGAAGTTATGGTCGTTTGAAGTTGACCCAAAACTCATTATTAACTTAAGCAAATTTCAAGATTTCTCAATCTTTCGAAAAACAACTATTTTAAATTTTTAACTCTTCCTAGTTATTTCAATTTGCGAGATGTTACAGTTTCTTTATGGCTATTAAGCTCCTTGAGTTGAGTCGTTCATGTTCATAATTCCACATGAACACTATGATTTGAGTTATAAATTTTAAAAAGTTTTTTAAAGCCAACATTTGAGTTCTTAAACAGAGTTTTGAGAAAAGAGTTTTCTAAAACATGATTAGTATGAAACTCAAGTATGTCATCAATGTATGAGCAGTGTGGTATCTAGATATACCATCAATGTTTATGCAGTATGACTTTCCGAGTCATGAATGATCATATTATAATATGATTTTGAATGGTTTTTGAGAAAGAGTAGAGTTGAGCTCATTTTCTTTAAAATAATATATAAGAACTAATTATTCTCAATAGTAAATGTTTTCACATTTAAAATGAAAGGAAACACCAATTTCTTAAAGAGTTTTGAGCAGTTTTGAGTACCATCTCTTTTAAGAAAAAGATTTTTAAGTAATAATGCCAAACCACAGAAAGAGTTATATTTTTAAACATATGAAATAGTATATTTTGGGAGTAGTATTGAGCACCGATAAAGGGGAGAGTTCAGATAACTCACAGCCCCCATAAACCATGTAGCCAACGTGGGTAGAAAAGGTCATATTTTTTAGATGATTCCTTAATGCATTTAGCATAGACCAGTGTATCCACTTAGTAGTAGGTCTTATACCCTGGCAAAGTATAGCACAGTTCTGGCAGTATGGGTGAGACGGTGTATTATCACTGTAACACCCTGACTTTTCAAAACATTTAAATTAACTCGCATCTTCGTCGAAAGACAAGGAGGGTGGGTAATAAATTAAGAATGATGTGGTATGTCATATTTTAAGTGTTTAAGGGTTGTATCTCAAGTTTTGAAGTTAGGTAAGTGGCAAAATAAAAGTTGGCGAAAGTTATCATAAGTTACTTTTTAAAGATTTCTCTGAAATTTGGGTCAAATGTCTTGAATGTTTTCTCACAATATATAAATAGTTAGAAGTACTATCACCCAATAAATTGAAGGACTATGAGTCTAGTTTGCAATGCACAAAACCCCATATCCAATCGACATCAGAGTAAAACGTTATGAGGGTTTTACTACGGACTACCGGGTCGGAAAATGTGGTATATCAGCTTACTCAACGTTTTAAGCCATGAAAACATTTCATTTCACTTCCAAACCAGAGAGAAAGCTTAAGATAGGGTTTCCTATGGAGTTCTTGCATGATGAAGGTTAGTTTTGACGATTTCTACCATTACACGTTGTCCCCGTGCCTAGAAACGTGATCTCTACACGTGGCAATTATTTTTCCTTCTATTAGCTGTGTTTGGACCTGGTCTTTGAAGATATAAATTTGTAGTTATTGGTGTTTCTTCAAGGTTTAAACTTGGTTAACTACAGTAATCATCTCAGAACTCTTTTATGACTGTTTTTATGAATTTTTATGGACGTTTCGACAAGTTGGGGCAATATGGCAAATCTATCGATTTAAGATTAATTATGAAATGTTTATAGGTGCGTAGTAGTTGTGTATATATAGTGTTTATGAAGCTTAGTACATAAAGAACAACTTTCGTGAAGGAACTACGGTCTTTCGAGCATTCATTGAAAAGGTATGTTAAGGTTATTCCCTTCGTTTGATATGTTTCCTTAGAGGTAGTTAACGTTGGTGATCTTGTAGATGTAATTGTGAGTGGTTGGCTGATTGAGTAGTTATAAACCCTCATTTTAGGGACTCATAATCTGTTAAGAACGACCCTAAGTTAGAAACGAGTTGGAGATTATTCATATATATTGTTTACAGCTAAATTGCTCGCCTTTAGCCTATTCAATTGTTTGTTGTTGCCCTTGGGGCTATTGTGGTTAGTTGTTGAGCTATGAACTGCCTATTGGGGCTATGATGTTGTTATGTTATTTCCAAATAGGGCTATGTGTTGCCCACAGGGCTATATTGATGCCAAAGAGTGTTATGTGTTGCCTATTGGGCTATTTTGACGCCAAAGAGGGCAATGTGTTGCCTATAAGGCTATGTTGATGCAAAAGAGGGCTATGTGCAGCCCACAGAGCTATGATGTTGCCTAAGAGGGATATATGCTGCCTACGGGGCTATATCGTTGCCAAAAAGGGTTATGTGACTTCTTACAAAGACAATGGGGGCTACCGATAGAAGTATGTAGATTGATTTGGCACCTTCTGGGCTTATGGGGGCCTAGGTAGGTGGTATGTTGTTTGTACCTACCGAGCTTATGAGAGCTTGGTTAGGTTGATTTGTATTTTTAGATTTAATAGCGAGTTAGCATGCTTATCTAAAATTTTGATTTCTTTACGTGATTGCTTTTGGTATATTATGATACTTGCTCACTAAGTCTATAGCCTTTCATACTCTGTACATTATTTTGTACTGATGCCCCATTGCCTTGGGGGCGTTGCATTCATGCATGCAGGTCCCAACAGACGACCTAATAGACCTCCTCAGCAACAGGATTGACTTTTATTCAATTGGCTTGCCCTTTTCCTCCGGATCTGCCAGAGTTGGGAGGTTTATTACCCTTTTGTTGTATATATCTTTATGGGTAGGCTGGGCCCTGTCCCTTCAATCTTTACTACTCTTAGAGGCTTGTTGACTAGTGTGTGGAGTGTATAGCTACGTTATGGCCATGCTGGCCTAGTTTGTTGGTTTGCTGAAGCTTGTGAGTTGTTTGATGTATTGTCTTGATATATACCTACTTTCAGTTTTGGTATAGATATCATGGTGGCCTCGATGGCCCAATCAAGACTTATGTGCTAGTTGGCTATTTATTTATATGATTTCCTGGGAGTAGTTGTTTCTTTTATAGATCAGTTTATAGGGGCCTTGATGGCCGAGGGCTTAGTTTTAAGTCGAGATATACTTGTTTGTTTTCTTGATTGCGTGTGGCTATCATGCGCTAGTAGCAAATGGTTCAGCAGGGGTCGGCTCGTGCATGAGTTTTGGCATTAGGAGCCAGTTGTGCCCCTCGAGTTTGGGGCGTGACAATCACATAGCTCATAGTGATGGTTGTCGGTTAGAGAAACCCCCACTGAGATATTTTTTATTCTTATATACACACAAAGTTTACTTTGTATTTTCATATAAAAGCAGATTTTATCGTGTATCCTTGTATATAAAGTGAGTTTCTATTGCATTTTTCAATACATTGAGTTGTTTTCTATTGTTTTAAAAGTTTTCCATATATTGCATCTGTATTGTTGCTTTATATTGAGTTGAGTATCCAGAGTTGAGTACCCAGAGTCGAGTATCTTATTATTGAGTCAAGTCTTATTTCACTGAGTTGAATATCTTATCATTAAGTTGAGCCCTATTTTCTCCGAGTTGAATTGAACTATGTTTTCTTTGAGTTGAGTGAGTTGAGAAGAGGTAAGTATGTTTCTGTTCCACCAGTTCAAGCTTATGTTTATGCTTTAGAATTTCCCTTACATGCTCGTACATTCCATGTACTGAGCCATTTGACCTGCATCGTTTCATGATGCAGATACAAGTACTCAGGATCATCAACACGTATTTCGTTGATACCACATGCAGTTTGAGTTAGCTATGGTGAGCCTCCTTGCTTCTGGAGGGTTCCACTTGTACTTTCAGTTATATCAGTTGTTAGGATGTCATGGGTCTTGTCCCGACTTCCATCTTTGTCAGTTAGAGGCTTCATAGATAGACAATAGAGTTTCAGAAGTCTGTTCATTTATTTTGTTAAATGTTTTAAAGACTTAAGTTGCCTATTTTATGACGAGTTGAATATATTATATTTATTCAGTTTTTAAGCTTTATATTCTTGAGTTAGTCTTATGCTTGTAGTCAGTCAGGATGATGGTTCACTTGGGGACTAGCAATGGTTCTTGAGTGCCGGTCATGTCTAGTAATTTTCTGAACCATATGTGGGGTGTGGTTAACTTATGCACGTGTCGAGTGAAACAGGATGGAATTTTTAGAAAAATTATGTAAGGCGGGTTGGTTATGAGTTATAGAATTCCAAAGTTTAAATTGCACTATTTCTTAGCAATTTTGGTACAATCATTTTGATTTTTTAAAAAAAAATTATATCCTAATCATAACAAATTTACTTTTCCCTAGACGCTCTCATTTTTTTATTTTCTTGATAACTCGAGCTCACAACCTTAGGACCGAAAGTAAAAAATTTGTACCATCTAAATTTTGAGAAACTCCCTCTTGTCACCTTAAAATGTTTAATTGTATAATTCACATTGCATCAAAGATAACTTTATTAGAAAACCTCTTTATAATGCTATTTTTTCACTCAATTTTTCAAAGTATTTTCCATTGTTTTTTCCTTTTGCTAAAGTACTGTTTTCTAAAAATTATTTTCAAAAATATTTTCCATTAAGATATAAAATGCTTACAGAATGTTTCACGGTATCACAAAGAATAATGATGATTAATAAAGAGATTAACTTGATTGTAATTCCCTTTAAACAATTACACGTTCTAAGCTAAACATGGACATAAAACAGAAAGGGGAAAAATTGACAAATGATAAAAGAAAAAATGAGTAAGTTTAACTTTGAAAATGATAATAAAAGAATTAATTACATAAAATGATGATAAATAAATCTTTAAAACAGTTAGGCTCACTTTTTATACTTTTTATTTAATAAAAATAGTAAATTATGCGGGACAAATTCATGCGGAGCAAGGAGGCGAATTGAAAACAAAAAATTATGCTATGCTGGGCGGGACAAGGTGGAGGAAAGACTTTGTTGTATGTTTTAGCGGATTTGCCCCGCAATCACCCCACCCTGCCTCGCCCAATTTCCCATTCTTATCTGTCACACGTATCAGTGGCAGATCTAGGATCTGATGATTGTGGGTGTTCAATTATTTTAACATAAAGTTGCTAGCCAAAAAAAAGTTTCTTTCTAGAAGCTTACTAATATTTTTATAATTTAGTTAGTAAATGAAATAAAAAAATAGAAAAATGGAAAAACAACAAAGAAATATAAGCAAAAAAATCAGCATTAAAAAGGTATAAAAAGAAGTCAAAAACTATGAAGAAGTTCAGTTATAGCCATTTTTCAACAAAAAGATACACTTTTACCATGATTCGAGCCCCAGGGATCCAGGGCATTAATGACATTAGAATTCAATTTTGGAACCAGCGGCCAGCTAAAGAAAAGTATGTTCCTTGATTTGGTGCGGACCCATTGACAGAGTCACATCGTGATTTCCCGGCATGAGTCCCACGGATAGTGGCGGAGCCAGGATTTTCAATAAGGGGGTTCAAAATAAAAAAGAATAGACACGCGAAATAGCTGAAAGGGGGTTCGACATCTACTATATATATACCTAAAAGATTATTTTAATCATGTATATATAATATAATTTTCCACCGAAGGGGGTTCGGATGAACCCCCTACCTATAAGGTGGCTCCGCCACTGCCTGTAGGCCCATTTGTGATTCAGTTTTGGGCTCGAACGTTTTTATGACAATATGGATATTATTGTGCTCGTATTGATATACATATCTCTAATCTTATAATGTGGATTCGTTCAAAGGCTACTCATAAAAGAAATGCCCCATTCTAGTAATTTTGGAGCGGGTGTGTTCGACTTTGACGTAAGCTATGACTTACTGATCTTAGACTTAGCTTTCTAATTGTTTTAGTATGATGAATTGTGAATTTCAGTGTTGGATTAACTAGCATGATTCTTGTTGATATATGTAATTCTTTGTTTGCTTTATTTTAGATTTATTGAGGGATAGTATTGCTTATTCTTGCCTTCATTATTATTGTTGATCATGTAACCTAGTTATGAGTTAAAAGTTCCTTGTTATAGCTTATTCTAGGGTTGGCTAGTTTGAGCCTTAGATTTTAGCCTTAATGTCTTGTATGCCTCATATTTGCGCTAGATGTGACACTTTAGGTTGGACTTTGACTTCTGAGAACCCTTTTTGGTATCAATATTGGCTACTTGGGATTTGTTTGATACTACACTTGCCTTAGGCAATTTTTCATATTTCTTGTGTGATTGAATCCTTCCCATTTAAGATTCCAAGATGGGTGGGATCTTGTATTGCGACCTTGCGATGTAAGATTTTGGAAAGGACTAGTTTTTTCAATATAATATTCCGTAAGAAGCTAGGTTCTCATTATGTATTCTGATGTAAGATTTGAAATTGGCTAGCTATTTCGATGCAAGATTCCCTGAGATGCTTAGCCTTGTTCGTGGATTTTCGGTGTAAAAGTATAAGAAAGGCTAGCTTCTCCAATGTAAGATTCTGGAGGGGGCTAGGTTTGCGTGGTTATCCTGATGTTAGATTATGGGAATGACTGGCCCTTCTGAAATAAGACTTCATAAGAGATTGACCTTCATTGTAATCCTGATGTAGATTCTAGGATGAGCTATATTTTCCTCATGACTATTCTGATGTTGGATCTCGGATAGTCCTTAAGTGAATTCATGGCTAATGTTCTTGATTACTTCTAGTGCTGTCATTTTTCTCTATTAGGTCTTGTGTGTACTCATCGGGCTTATGGGGACCCATCGAGTTTATTTCTTTTATATGTACCTTTTAGTCCCGTTAGGTTTTTTCTATCCTAGATAACTTAGGTACGATCATAGACTTTCTCTTCATGCGACTTATAGATTATTACGTTCCCTCATAGTTGACTTACTTATCGTTTTACCTTACTTGCACTTTATTATGATTTTGCAATCTCGAGCTTGGTCGGTCTCTGATGCCTACTGAGTACTCATTGTTTTGGTACTCATACTACACTGCATCTTTTTTCTTGATGCAGATCTGAATTCTAGTTGACCACTTCAATCCTCGTACAGTACAGTTGAGAGCCAACAATTAAGGGTAATCTTCTTGGCATCTAGAGTTGACTCGTCTTCTTCTGTATATTTTGACTAGTCTTTTGTATTTTGAGATAGTCTATTCATTTGTTTATATCTAGTTTTGTACTTGGACTTTATAGTAGTTTTATAATGATGCCTACTCTATTTTTAGATGGATCTTTTGTAGCTTTTGTCCTCGTTCATTGTATGTCTATATATATATGCCTTGTTCTTTCCCCCGCTATTTCATTTGTGCTTGATTTTATTTTCCCTTAAGGTTTGTACTTCCGCTCCCTAAGCTAGTCACCTCCACGCGGCTAAGGGTTGGCTTACCTACTGGTGGGTTATAGTAAGTTCCTTCATGACCCATAATTTTGGATCGTGATAAAGTTGGTACAAATCCTCAAGTTCACCTAAGGTGTTATCGATGCAGAAATGGTGTCTAGAAGAGTCTTATGGATCAGTTTGAAAATGACTATATCCAATCTTCTTTTGATTCCTCATAGTGCAGCATAGTTGTGTTTGATTTCTGAAAACTCATTTATTCCTGTAACACTTCAAAAATTTCTAAGATATGACCTAAATCATGCTTCATTTGTGAAAAAGGTCGTGTCAGGTGATTCCTAAATTGTTCTTAGGTGTGAAAGTCATTTTTTTAGTGTGAGAATAAACTTAGAGATGAGTTAAGGTCACAAGAAACCCCTAACACAAAGTTGAGTTGAAAGATTTCTTATCGATTAAGTTTTGATATAAGATTATACTTAGATCAACTTCAAATGATCATATCTCTCAGAATATAATGAATTAGATAGTCCATGACCCATCCAATTTAAGTTCTATGAGTCATCTTTCTAAATCCATCAAGTTTGCCTCAATCCTAGTTATGAGTAAAAAGTTATGACTGATTTACTATTACACTCTACCTTGGCAGCAGCTCTGCGATGGCTCAGCGTTACGGAGTGAATACGAACCTCACTGTCCGCTGGAATAAAATCCCGATTTTCAGCTCTTTTTATTTATTTTTTAAGGGTATTTTTTTCCTAAAAACCTCTAGGGAGTCATCTAAATTACACGAAACGTGTAGAAAAAATGTTTTCATAATCAAACCCTCTCATTCACTCCTAAATTCCTAAACTCAAGAACTTTAACAAACACTAAGGCTAGGGTTCATCTTCAAAAGTTTTCCTTCAAGTTTCTTGAAGAATATTGCTCTTCCAAGTATGTAAGGCTATTCATAGTGTTGGACTAGTTCGTCCTCATGCCCTACATCTAAATTCAGTCAGTGAAAGTTTAATTTAGGGTTACACCCTTAGTTTTGAGAATTATTGAGATGAGTTTTTTTTTGAGTTCTGAATTTTTTTCCTAATGGTTGAGTTTTCTATATTGTTATTGAGATCCTTGAGTTGTCTTGTTCATGTTTATATTTCAGTATAAACCCTATTTTAAGTTATAAATTGTTGAAAGCCTTTGTGCGGTTATTTCCATACATTGGTTTTGGAATTTTAAAGTAAGTTTAAGAGTATTTTAATGTTATTTTTTTAGAAGAGCTTAAGGGAACACAAATGGTTCCAAGAGTAATATTTTTACATTGAGAAAAGAACTATGATTCATGATTAGTATGACAGTCGAGTATGCCATCAATGTGTAAGCAGTATGACATCTAGATATGTTATAAATGTTTATGCAGTATGACTTTCTGAGTCATCAATGACCATATCACAATAAACATTTGTTTTAAACTGATTTTACTGAGAAAGTAAAGCAGAGCTTGAGTAGATTTTAAAGAGAAATTTTGAGTAAAGTTTAAGGGAACTAATTGATTTCCAAATGTATTACTTTTACATTGAGAAAGAAACTTGGTTTTCATAAAGAGTTTTCAGAGCTACTTCAGAGCAGTTGCCTCTTTTAAGAGGATATTTTAAGCAATTACCTCAAATTGAGAAAGAGTATGTTTTATACATTTGAGCATGGGTACATATTATTGGGAGTAGTATTGAGCACCGTATGGGGATGAGTTCAGACAATTCAAAATCCTCATAAGTCATACCGCCAATATGGGTAAAGGTTCATACTTTTTGGATGACTCATTATTGCTTAGTGGATCCACTTAATTGAGAGGTTTTATACCTTGGTACGGTATAAGACAGTTCTGGCAGCATGGACGAGATGTTGTATCATCATGTAGCCCATAGTGCTGGTTGTCGGTTAGAGAATCTCCCAAATAAAGTCAAAGTATATTTTTACTATATCACTTATTAAGTTGAGTTTTAGAAATGAGCAAGTATTTGTGAAGTTTTAAATGATTTTACTCTTTTATTTCTTTACATTCAGTTGAGTATATAGTTATATCTATTGCAATTCTTTCAGTTTAGTTATTTGTTATTTGGCTATATTACATACCCGTACATTCAATGTACTGATGTTATTCGACCTGCATCTTTTTATAATGCATATTCGGGTACTTTAGATCCTTAACAAGAGTTTCATTGAGATCACTTCATCCATTTGTCAGCTTTTGAATGAGGTCTCCTTGCTTTCGGAGGACTCCAGTTTTTAATAAGTTGTTAGTAGTAGCATTTTTAGGTGTCGTGGGTCTTGTTCCGACACTCATCCTTATACAGTACAAGCTTTATAGATAGACAGTTTGGAGAGTCTTTTAGTTTTAAATTTTTTATTTAAAACTTATGTTTCCTACTCAGTATATTCAAAGAGTTTTGAGATTTAGTAACATATTGTTAAGCATTTCTTTTAGTTTGATGTTTGTGTATGCTTGAGTTAGTCTTCCACTTGTAGTCAACCATGATGAGGGTTCTCTTGGAAACCAATAATGGTTCTCGAGTTTTGGCCACGTCCAAGGTGTAGGCACAGGTCATGATAGTTCCACTCTTTTACAAATAGTTTGTATGAGAAAGCAACAGAGGATGATGCTCAAAAGCCTATCGATAGGGCCCCAACTAGGGTCGAGGTAGAGGTCAACGAGGTCGAAGATAAGCTGATGCACCAGCTCAGGGTCAGGATAGATACGTTACATTTGATCATGTTACTTATCCATAGTTCATGCCTACTGCTCTTAAGTCGATGGAGCCTGTGTCTAGGCCAACACAATCGCCACTCGGGTGTGCAGTTACGACGGGACTTAAGTCAGCTATTACACAATTTCTAGAGGCACTAAGTGGCATGTAGCAGGCCCAGTGCCAATAATTTGGACATAGAAGCACCATCCGCAGTTGCGGCTCCCTATATCGAGGTACCACCAGCACATGTAATAGTGGCCTCCACAATGACAGTAGATGAGCAGAAATGATGGGTAGATTCTTGAGATTGGCTCCTCCAAGGTTTTCTAGAACTGCAGGAGAGGATGACCACGAGTTCTTTACTGCCTACCCCGAGAGATTGTATACATTGGGTTTAGTCCAGTCTAAGGGTGCACATTATACAACTTATCAATCGGACGGACCAACCATGTAGTGATGGAGGACATTTATGACATGTAGACCAACTAGGTCTCCTCCCTTGACATGGACGAAGTTTTGTGATGCCTTTTTTACCAAATTCATACCCTGAGCATCAGGGATAGATTGAGAGATCAGTTCTCTAAGTTGGAGCAGGGCTCCATGATCATGCTAAAGTATGAGACACATTTTCGCGAGCTCTCCAGACATGCTACATGATTTTTTCTATGAGGAGGATAGAGTTTGGTGCTTTGATCGAGGTTTGAAGCTTCAGCTCTGTATTGAAATAGAGTCCCTAGTATCACCATATAGGTCTTTTAGGATGTCGTTGACTATGCCCGTACTATGAAGATCTATCGTAAGGCCCGTGGAGACACCATAAGAGGCCTCGATATCATGGTGGCTGTAGTGGATCTCAGTCCCAAGGTAGGGGCTATTCAGATAAAGGGCAACAACCATATCAGCATCAAGGACAGTCTAACCGATCTATTCAGGCATCTCTTTAGAATTCAAGTCCTAGCGAGTATGGTATGGGATGTCCATTACGGGGTGCCTCTTCGTCTCTGGGATTTAACATTGATTTGCAAACACAAGTGTGTCCTCAGCATTGAACTCCATCTTGTCTTTTAGAACTTGAGTTTTCCCATATTTGCTTGGCTTCATGGGAATGACTGTCCCCTCAAGTACAATATTCCATAGACATTTCCCCTCAAATGATCCATCATTTTGTTGCTCCACCACTCAAAATATTTTTCATTGATGAATAGGGGTGGTCTAGTGGTTGAACCGCCTTCCTAAAAAGTTGATTGTGTTTTCATAGGATATTTTCAAGGTGCCAGCCTAATGTTGAAAAGTCTGGCACATTACTCTTAATCGTACGCAAGATAAATGCACAACTTAAGGAGCCTAGTTCCTTAAGCAGAACTTATACAGTAAAGTAAAGAACACATATATTTGTCGTGGAAAACCTTCTTGCTCAAGGGAGTAAAAATCACAACCTACGATAGACCTCCTAACATGACCCTAGATACGAAAGTATGAGGTTGAGGATTATAGTAGATGATTAGTAGGTAGTCTAGTGTTGCCACACTTTATGTGGGAGAAGCATGGGGCAATCCTCATCTCCTCTACTCCTAGTAATCGATTTTATTTCTTAATCTCCAACATCTAGTATTGTCTCTTATTTTATTTTCTTTGTATCTTGCTATTCTGCCATCGGATTTCTCTTTCGAAAACTTCTCTTTTGAGCAGGGGGGTCCATGGGAACAACCTCCCTACCCCGCTGAAATTGGGGTAAGGTTGTGTATATCATATCCTCTTCAAACCTTACTTGCATGTTGGACTACACTAGATATGTTATTATTATTGTTATTGTAGTATGCTCATTTGTCATTTCGTGATAGTTACAAACCTTGAGTTTTTTTCCACGTCATTAGAGTAATTTATGTAAGAATAAAAAGAATATGATTCAAAGTAGATAAAAAGGAGCTTTCAACAACGACATCTGACTTACTTAGTCAAAGAATGCATGTTTAAAATTAGTGTTTATCCTTAGCTTACTTACTAACTACAAATTAGATTGTGACTACACAAAAGGTAATTAAGCTTATAATTTATTTTTTATGTCACTTATAATTAATCTTCTTAGTAGGAATCATAAGTTTTTTGCAAAATAATGAAAGCGTGCCGCCATGTTGATGTAGATATGTTCCCTTCCTTTTTCAATCATTTATTTTCTTGAATGATTTTTCAACTTTAGAATAAGTTGATCAGACGTAAGTTACTTATACTTATTTTAGTTTTAGTTAATTAATCATTTACTTGCACAAAGAGGAAAATCACATCAAACTACCTTGCAAGTTTTTCATTTGCATATTTGTCGTGTTGTTTTCACCCGTCTTTGTTTTGTTATTTATGTGAAAGCAAAAGAGCATCGAAAGTGATAAGATTCGCAACCACTCTTGATTGACAATATCTACTTCATAATTATATGCATGAGTTTAATGTTTATACACTAACTTATAGTATATAAAAGAATTTTTTACATCATATCATTTAAAAGATGATCGCAAAAATTGCATATAAGTAAAATTTACTAGCTAGTTATTTTTCAAAAATTAAACTGCTAAAATATGTAAAAATTTTATATCATATAAAAATCCTTTAAATTGTGATCAACGTACATAAGTTAAACATTTATTTCTCTCCTTATCTCAAATTATATGATAGTGTTTGATTAGGTAGGATTTAAGTAAGGGTCCGTTTGGTGATGAAGCTCATGTTTTATTTGGATATGCGATTTGAACTTTTTATGTTGTATATTTTCTCACAAACATAAAATCTCATAAATTGTAAAACTATTAAAATTGTCCCAATTCATTAAACAATCTTACCAAATAAACAAAGTTTATAAAATCCAATAATACACTATATCACAAAGATATTCTTTAAAAAATAAAGAAGCCCTCGGTGTCTTACACGTCTTCTCCAACCCTGTCGCAGCGGCTTTCTTTCTTCAGATAGTGAAGCCACTCTGGTTTGTGTATGACTTGACGCTCTAAAGTCTGTATTTTGCCCCTAGTTACTTAATTGTATTTGACTTCTATCGCAGATATGTTATTTCTTACACATACAAAATTTATTATTCAAGCTTTAATTCAATAAAAAAATTAAACATATATAAGTTGTGGTGTACTAGTCTTTAATATAGTCCTCCCACATAGTATGAACATTGTTTTCACGTTGAACTTGCATTTCTCGTCCATATGACTAAGAAAACGAATCAACATTTTTACTTTGAGTCACTTGTTGGTCAATTTGGTTGGTAAATAAATTGATAAAAAAAAAAAAGAAGTAATGAATTTTGTGAATATAAATGGTAAAATAGAAATTGATTTTAAGTAATAATAAATTCTATGTAAGTGAGAATAATCAATATATGAGATGTAAGTAGTTTAAAAAGTAATGATGTGAATTATAAATTTTATTTACATATGAAATAAATGGTTAGTAGATATATATGTGGGGTTGTTTTTACAAATACAAACTTGTGAGTCAATTTTTTTATTTGAAATTTTCAAATCATGATTTTTGGAGAATATGAGTTTTCATCTCATGATTTAAAATTATGAAAATGAATCAGCGTGAAATCGCATATTCAAACGATGATTTTATCTCATAATTTCATATCGCATGTCCAAATGCCTACTAAGAAACAAGATTACTTTTTGTGGTCATGGAATTATCCCATTAAAAGTAACATGAAAGATTTGGGGTAGATCAAGAAAAGAAAAAATTTCACATAAATTAATATAAAAAAAAATATTAGTATCAAAAGTGTTGAATTAGGAAGACACATTAATTTCTTCTCTTTTATTTCTACTAAAATAAATTAATATATTTTTGATAAAATAAATTATATTATTTTGTCTCAATTTATATCACTCATTTTCCTTACTAGGCGGCTTTAAAATATGACATATATTTATATTTAGTAACAATTTAAAACTTTAGAATATCAATTTTATTCTAAATAAAATAATTTATAATTACATAAATATTTATGACTTATTTTAAATTACTAATTTTAATTATTATTTTTAAAATTTTATGTCAAATTGAACAACCTAGTATAAATTGAAACAAAGAAAGTATGAGATGTAATACATAACTAGGAATGTCCAAAAGCTCATACTGCATGCTGCAGTGTGATGTGACCATATATCGGCTTTGGACAATATATTGGACAAAGATTTGAAAAGCAGAAAACACTAATAAAGCTATAATTCTTTTATCTTTTTGTCGTAATAGCAAAACATTGTCTCCACTCTATTAAAAGTAGTTAGCGAATAATATTTGTTTAATTTAAAAAATTAAGAAATAATTTATTATTTTGTGTTTGTTTTATCTTTACTATTAAATATATTATTTAATGTTTAATATATTTTTCAAAGCATTAAATTTAATATATATTCAAAGGGTCTATATTAGTTGATCACTTTTCATTTTATATGGTGTTTAAGAAATTATAAATAAGAAGATAATTTTACTAATTCACCCCTTAAAAAATTGAAAATTTTACAAACAAATATGAACCACTTTCAAAAAGAAATAATTGCAAGGGTAATATAGGAAAAAATTATTTAATGCTTTCTTGATTTAGTAAGGTGATCAACTAATATGGAGCAACTACTTTTAGTATAATGATCAACTAATATGAGACGGGGGAGTATAATACTGTTACTCCTATTATTTATTGTTTATTTAGGTGTTTGTCAAATCAATAGTGGACAATTATTGTTGGACAGACGAAAGCCCCTTCCTAGATTATGCAATGGTGTTTGGATAAAAATGAAGTCATAAATTTATGATTCAAAATAAGCTATAAATATTTGTATTACTATAAATTATATAAAATTAATTTTTTTAAATTAATTTATTACTCCATTCGTCCTCAAATACTTGTTATATTTTTTATTTTTAGAAGTCAATTTGACTATTGTTCAAGTTAAATTGAATTCAAATAATTTATATTTTATAATTAAATTTTTAATATTTGAAAACTATACAATAAAAAAACACTATAAATTACAATTTTTTCATATCAATTTGATGAAGAAATATAAAGAGGAAATAATGATATCTCTTTTGTTTCTTTCTAATAACTTCCCGTGATACTTAAATAGGATTGAACGACTTTTTATCAGTTAGAAAATGTTGATTAAAATTTATATAATTAACTCTTGGAAAGTAAATATAACATAAACAGAGAGAATATTAAATATAATAAAATATTATTTTTTGGAACTAATTTCAAAAAAAAAATAGTGTCATATAAATTTCTACTGAGCATACAATAATTTTGAACAATTGAAGATGATAACTAGGGTATAGCTCAATTGACGACAAGATCGGCTCAACAGTGTTAAAGAAAAAATTATATGCTTTAGGCCCCTAAATTTGAAGGGCCTCATTTCTTAATTATAATATATTATAATTATTTTTTAAAAAATATAAAATATTATAGAAAAAGTAAACGGTCTCCTATAAAATAAAAAAATTATTAGAAGAAACTGACATATTTGAAGTACTATGTCTCAATTCTCATGAAAGATGAGGAGTATAGAATAAGAATGAATATTATCAATTGAAAAAAAATATCAAAAGAAATTAATTATATAAAAATTATGAACAATTTAAATTTAAAATCTTCATTTAATTATAACTTTAGGTCACAAAGCCATTCATGATTCGCTCACAACCTTCACTTTATTCCCCATCCCCCCCAAAAAGAGGTGGGGGGGGGGGGGGGAAAGCATCTCCCAAGCCGGCCCTAAAATAGGGCATAGTGATTAAAATACATTTGACCAGAATATGACTAGTGTATAAAGCATGAAATTAATGAGGTCAATCATGCATTTGCATATGGACTTTCTTTTAACACATTAAAATAATAGAATTTGATTAAATTGGAATTGTATATAATAAACTAGATAAAAGGAAGATTAAGGAACAAAAGAATGTCCCCTTCATATTTTCCTTCATTATTACTCAATGCCTCTCTTCTTCACTAGGATTCTTTACACAACTCACGAGGGTGGGGTATTTATATTATATTTAATTAAATTTGTTCTTCTCTTTTGTCCTCTTTTAAGTTTAATTTATGTCCTCTATATAATATAATGCTTAACCCTAAAATAAAGTAGCCAAATGCGTTAAGCAATCATACACTATAGTATATCAATCTCCCATTTATGGTTCGTTACGCTAAATTCTCACGAATCCCAAATCCAACTAATCCCCTTTTATTCGACTAAATATAAACAACAAAAGAAACATTTAGTGGTAATAGTTTTTTTCTTTTGGTGACATTTATAAAGGAAAAAAGGAAAAATTATATGATTAAGTAAACTTATACGACTTAATTATTCATCATAGTTATAGTTTGTTATAATTACCACTCACGACTAACATTAACCATTAATTACGTGGACTGACTTTGAGTTTATATAATTAGCCACATTTGTATAATTCGCAACTAACAATTCTTCATTTGATTTGTTTTTGTATACGATGGTTCGTATTTGTATATGACGATGATTTCTTTTGGTTTTTCATTTTAATCACCATATACGTTCAATCTTTCTGTATATAACTTTTTAAAGTTTGTATACATGTAGTTTTCGGATTTTGTATAATATAGTTTATATTATGTAATCTATATAATATATTTTGTATGATTGTTTAAAGTTCATATGTTTATGTTTGTATCAATTTGTTATTTCGAATTTTATCATATTTGTATAATTTCAGACTTTATACTACTCAATTATACAAAAATACACGAATTATACAAACGAGATGTGAATTACACAATTATTTCCCTCTCTCGCTCGCCTCTCTCCTCCCTCTCCCAATCTCGATCTCCTCTCTCCTTCGATCCCTCTCTCAATCTGGCTCGCCAGATATACAAATACATATGTATAATATACAATTATCTAACTGATATACATATACAATTCGCCTCTCTCTCACTCACCTCTCTCCTCCCTCTCCCAATCTCACTTGCCACTCTCCTCCCTATAACATATAGCTATGAATCGTAATTAGTAAACTATAGCTATGAAGCGTAATTAGGCTATTTTTGAGTGGTTATATGCAAAAGTTCCCAAAAAAAATGTTAATTAGAAATACTCACATTATATTATGATCGCAAATATAAAATAACAATAATTATATTATTGCCGCTACTAATTACTACAAAAATCTTGTATTTGTTTTAGTGCGCCTTCTTAGCTTGGAATAGTAGGAATTTAGAAGGAAAAAAAAGAGAAATAGAATTTGATATACCCTCAATTTTGTTATTTAGAGCCGATATATAGTGACTCATACATAACCTATTGTAATACAAATGATTCACGTGTACAAATTGCAAAGTTGCTGAATTGATGCCTTCCGACTATCAGATGTGGTCATATTTTAGATCTTTCTTTTCAGCTAAAGTGACAGATAAATAGGACATAAAAAAGAAAGCAGGTTAACCAGAATATTCACGGAAAGAAGGGAAAATTATTGGCAATTATTTGAGAAAAGAATTATAATTAAGAGAATTTATTGAAATTAAAAAAAAAATAGGGAAATTGGAAAGAAAATGGGACAGTGTAGTAGTTAAAAGTTATGCGTAATATTGAATTAATACAAAGAAATATATATTTAGTTGACTTGAGACTAAGATTTAGCTTTCTCGTGATCATTTGTTGAAAGCTAGTGACCAACCATGCATGCATTAAATATTATTCACTCACTAAAACTTAATTGTACAGAAAATTAAGATATAATATATCATAGTAAACAATATTGTTTAGATAAGAATAATTATATTGATCGAAAAAAACTAGCGTGTATTTGTCCTTAAAAGGGGAAATTACATAAATCTCACTAGTTTAGGAGCTAATTACTTAAATACAATCTAATTTGGAATATTACGTATCTTACCAGATTTGCATGCCTCTAAAACGTCTAGATACATAGATCTTATATATATGAGGTCAAATTTAGGTGTAATTTGTTGTAGATACATTGTATCCAAGTGACTTCGCATGTATTTGAGATACATAGCATATCTCGCTCACCTCTCACATTTCGCTCGTCACGTAGCTGGTATCCCAGATACATGTGAATCAGTTCAAATACATAACGTAGTTGGTATCCCAGATACATGCAAATCACTATGGATACATAGCGATACATGTGTCTAGTGTGATTTGCATGTATATGGGATACATACGAATCTCGCTTGCCTCTCTCTCTATTTTGTGTATCTGGTAGCAAAAATAAGTGTAAGATATGTAGGAGGCTCTTAATTAATAGTAAAATGCATAATATTTTGAAAATATACATAATAATAGTATACATGATAATGAAATATATCTTAGAATTTTAGTGGTACGTAGTTAAAGAATAACTGGGAATTGTTTTGCAAAAAAAATAAGTTGAACCATCATCATCATGCAATGTAAAAACATTAGGAAAAAGTTTTTAAAAAAAGAGGAAACGGACATTAGTGATGAATCAGCTATGCCCTTTTTCCTTTTTTGTTTATGCCAATTAAGAAAAGAGAGACGGCGCCAACTCTAAACCCACCATAGCAATTGCAAAGGCATGTTAACGTGTCTTATCTTCAATAGTATTAAGAAAATGCATTTCCATATATAATAAAGTGCACCAAACTCTGATTGCCTTCTCTAACTTTTTGCTAATGAAATTTCCCCTTTTTTCCCTTGCTACATTATGTTTTAATGTACCTTTTGTGTCTATTCAATTGTTAATAGGGTTACTCTCAAATATCATGTTGGCTACAAATTACTCTATCTCCAAGGGAGGAAATACATAAAAAAAAAAAAATTGCAACAATTTGACTACTACTACATGCACAATATGTAATATATTCATACTCAAACACAAAGTCCTACACTATGCTAACTAATCGACCGAGTCCTACGCTAGTCGTTTGGTACAATGATTAATAATGCAGGGATTAATAATTCTGGGATTAGTAATGCATGGATTAATAGTGTAGGGATTAATAATGCAAGGTTTATATTTTATCAAGTGTTTGGTTCATTATTTTCCACCTCCTCTTGTGTTTGGATTAAAACTTTATAAAAGAACTTCTTTTCAATTATACCCTTGAATTATTATGTAATTGGGTTAAGGTAAATAATTGCCAGACAATATTATTTTTTATGGCCTTCTAACTAGCTATGAGAAGAACAATTTTGTTGTCATGTTTGTCTTTTTTTTCCACTTAAATTATTTGAGGATAAATAATTGTCATCTTAGTAAATTGATCACTTACAAAATGTCAATTTTCAATTTAAAAAAGATAAAATATCAACTTTTAAAATTGAAAAGGTGGTAAACAATAGTAAAATGGAATAAACCATCTACATTTATACATAAAAATTGCAAGTTGTAGTTTTAATATGTATGCAATTTTATAAATTGTTCAAAATACAAATATATATATATTTATATATATATATATATATATATATATATATATATATGCCTTTTTAATTAGTTAATGTTAAACAACTCACATTTCAAATATTGTATTAATTTGTATTGGATTTATTTAGTAACTAACAACTCTCTCTAAATAATTTGTAAGCTAATTTATTTAAATAAATTTACTAGTACAAATATAAAACATAAAATAAACAAAATAATCAAAATGATTTGAGGGATATTTTTGTCTTTACATAGACTTATCCCATGGTATTATATCATATGCATTACTAATACCTCCAAATGGACTATAATACCATGTAGGAGGTATAACAAATCCATGGATTAGTTATACATAGGCTCAAATTCATATAAAACATAGTACTACATAATACCATACATAATACATAGACTATTTGTTTTAATGAGACCTACCAAACCACCCTAAGTCTCGAACACTTGCTCTCAATTTAGTGAGAGAAGGATCATCCACTCCTAGTTTGCTTCGAAATTCTATAAATTATTGTTTTGTTAGTGACTTAGTGTGAATGTCAACTAGTTAATCCTGAGATCAAACAAAATGAGTAATAATCTTACATCTAGCCACCTTTTTCATGACAAAATGATAACTCATCTCAACCTGCTTTGTTCTGGCATGCAGAACATAATTCAAAGTCTGTATAGTGCACTAAGATTGTCACAAAACAATATTAGAGTTGTGGACAAGTGATACACCAATGTGTCTAAGAATATAAATTATTCATGTGATGTTTGTTGCAGTTGGAGTCAATGCCCTATACTCAGCTTTAACACTTGATCTTACCATTGTTTGTCGTTTCTTAGAGGTCTAAGCAGATTGAATATCATATAGTTGGTCTTCTTATTGTAGCACAACCTCTTCAATTTGCATCACAGTATCCATTCAATCAGGTGAGTGTGCAATTAGTTTAAGTCCCAGCTAAGTTGTGACTTTAACATATCTGAGAATTTTTTTAACAACTTGAACGTGCTCACTATTAGGAGTCTACAAGAACTGACTGACCAAGGTGATTGCATGAGTTATATATGGACCAGTTAATGTGAGATACTAAAGACTTCCTACAATACTCTGGTATAATGAAGCATTGGCAGGACTTCCTTTACCCTCCAATAGAACATGTTTTTGTGCAAGTGGTGTGTTCATTGGTCTAGCCATGGCCAAATCGGTCTTCGTAAGCAGCTCTGCAACAAACTTACTTTGATTTGGATGGATACCACCATCAAAATATGTAACCTCAATTCTAAGAAAAAAATGCAGTTGGCCAAGATCCTTCATTGCAAATTCAATTCTGAGTGCAATAATTATTTCCTGGATACTGTAAGGGAATTTCATGTAATTACTATATAATCTACATATAAAAGAAGAAGGATAGTACCTTTCTTGCAGTGAAGAACAAATAATGATGAGTTTGCTTTACTGCATTAGAACCCTAAAAGAAGTAAGTACATGATAAATTTTTCAAATCAGGCCCTCGATATTTACTTAAGGCCATACAAATCTTTCTCTAAAGAACATACATGATGTGGATACCGAAGATCAATGAATCAAATAGACTTCATCCTAGAGATGTCCATGCATGAATGCATTCTATAACATCAAGTTGTCTAATGGGCCTGTGTAAGATGACAACTAATGATAATAATACTCTTATAATTATAGTTTTGACAGTAGGAGTGAAGGTCTCTTCAAGTCAATTTCTTTAAGTTTAGAATACCCCTTGACAACTAGCTTTGTGTCTGTCTATTAAGCCATATAATTTGAGCTAGTTTGAGATTAAATCACATTTATTTCAATAGTTTTAGGAACCATAGTTTATGTGTGATTTACATGCAGTGCATCTACTTCTTCATTCATGGTTGCATATCACTATAGTAGTCTTAGTGCTTGATCTATGGTTCTAGGCTCAGTATTAGCTTCTCAATTTGTTGCTATCGAGGCTTGTTTACACATTGATATTGTCACCATGTGATTTCCACGTGTGCTTCCATAAATTTAAGCTTTTGAGACTTCATTTGTACTTTGAGAAGGTAGTATTTCCCCAGAATTCTACCTATTCTCAATGTTGAACCATCTTGACAAGTCAACTTCTAGTTGTATTCCATGTGGATTAGGTGTTATGATTGTAAGTTCAAAATCTTGATATTCTAGACTCTCATGGCCTTCTGAGATATTTCTGTATATATTATCATCTGTCTGATCATGACTGTTTTCTAATAGTACAACATTATGTTGAACATCATGTTCAATAGCATCAGTCGATTGTTGAGAAGTATGCACCACTTTTGGAGAAGTATGTAATAATACTTTTCCTGAGCTGATAACATCAACTTCACTAAAGGCTTAGTGATCACTGATCACCTGAACTGTTATTCTGTATATCAGAAAAAATCTCAAGAAAGGTAGCAAAGTGAGTGAGATTAATTTGACCAAATTGTTATGATTGCACATAAGAGAGTGCATGTTCATCAAAGATCACTTGTCTAGATACAAACACTCCCCCTAATTGATGGTTGATAGCACTTTTAGCCTTTGTTTAGATTATTATAGCTAATGAATATACAAGAATAAGTATTTTTGTGCTAATTTGGTTTGGCCTTTGAGATATGGATAACACCTGGCGGTCAAAAACCTTTAAGTTGTTGTAGTCTAAAGATGTACTATGAATCTTGGTGAATGGTATCTCAGTCTTTAACACTGGAGATGAAAGTATTTTTATTAGGAACACAACAGTGAGGAATATTGGCATGCACCAACAACGGCATTACCATGTGGCCAGTGTTCATTAGTTTTTATACTTTAGGGTTTATGGAGAGCATTTTTATTGATCAATGTTCTACCATTGTAACCTATAAAAAGTTTATCCCCACCCCGCAAGCTAGGGGCTACAAACAAGTTCAGCGTCTCTAGCTTGGACACTAAGTATGAATGCTGAAAAATGGTAAGGTCTTTAGTCAGAATATCTGCTTATTGTTCAGTGGTAGACAAATAGACAGTCTCAATGAGACCTTGTAGGATCTTCTCTCGAATGAAATGACAGTTTATGTCAATATGTTTTGTACATTCATGAAACACATGGTTAGTTGCAATCTGTATAGCTGACTTGCTATCACAATGGAAGTGTTAGAGTGATCCCCAGTTGTGTAAACAAACCAATAACCCAGATAATCTCAGCCATTGTGGAAGTTATGCTTCTATACTCTTCTTCTGCAGAGCTCCTGGATATGTTAGGTTGTTTATTTGCTTTCCAAGAGATCAGAGAGTCACCAAACTTCACCAAATAACCAGTAATAGATCTCCTGGTAGTAGGGCATGATGCCCAATCAGCATCATAAAATGCCTGCAACTTTGGAGATGCTGAGGCTGAAAGAAAAAGCCCAAGACCAGGGGACTGTTTAATATATTTGACTACTCTTACAGCTTGCATATGGGATTGCTTTGGATGATGCATAAACTGACTCAAATTTTGTACTGCAAATAAAAAATCTGGTCGTGTGACTATCAAATACAACAGTCTTCCAACTAACCTCTAGTATTCACTTGTATCTTTAAAAGGCATATCAGTATTTGATCCAACATGCTCATCAAATTCTACTCAGGTAAGTTTGTGATTCAGTTCAACGGGAGATCTACAGGGTTGTGAACCAGACAGACCTAAATCTGAAATGAGTTCTAAGAAGTATTTTCTCTAATGCATCACAATACCCTTTTTGTTTTTGGCAAATTCTATTCCAAGAAAAAATCTAAGCTCCCCTAGATCCTTTATTTTGAATCTGGATTGAAGCATCAACTTTGTTTCTTAAATCAATTGAATATCAGTCCCTGTGATAAGTAAGTCATCTACATACACCAACACAATCACCATACTGCTCCAATATTCTTGGTAAATAGGGAATAGTCTAGGTGAATTTGAGCAAATCTAAACTCCACTAGAACAGATGACAACTTAATATTCCATTGTCTAGAAGACATCTTAAGTCCATAAAGTGACTTAAGCAGCTTACACACTTTGGTTGGATTTTCATGCTTGTTAAAACCCCGTGGAAGTGTCATGTATACTTCTTCATTAAGATCACCTAGTAAGAAAGCATTGTATACATCCATTTGATGTATTATCCAGACTTTTGCAATAGCTAATGTTATGACAGACCTTATTGTGACCATCTTCACCACAGGTGAGAATGGTTCTTGATAATCTAACCCTTCATTCTAGTTATAGCCTTTAGCAACAAGCCTAGATTTAAATCTCTCCACTTCTCCAGAGGCTTGATACTTGATCTTATAGACCCACCTGCAACCTATAGCTCTTTTCCCAGGAGGCAAAGTCACCACCGTCCATGCCTTATTATCCTCCAAAGCTTTAATTTCTAACTTTATTGCTTCCAACCACTGAGATGTTTAGAAGCTTCATGATATGTCTGAGGCTCAACTTCAACGGAGAACTGGCTAAGATAACTTTGATACCTTTTAGAAAGTTTTTCATAGCTGATGACATATGATAGAGGATACAAACAAGAATTAACAGCATTCTTATGTTTCAGAGGTTGGACAAAGTCTTTGAGCCAAAGAGGTGGCTTTGCTGATCTTCCAGATCTTCTTGATAGCTCTGCAGGACTTGGTAGAGAATGATTAATATCCTCAGGTACAGGTCTTGTCTAAATAGTAGGTGGTGATACGTGAAAACATTCAACTGTCTCAGAAACACAATCAATTGAGATATGTACTTCTACTACAACAAGATCAGGCCTTGCCTCTTGATCAGATGTTAGTTATTTCTCATGATCAGATGTTTGTTCTTCCTGCAATACAAACATGTTAACAAAAGGAGGAATAGACTCCTTGTTAGGAACAGGTGACTGAAAAGGAAAGATCCTTTCATGGAAGACTACATTCCTGCTAACTATGATCCTTCTCTCTTAAGGATCATATAACTTGTATCCTTTTTGTGTTATTGCATATCCAAGTAGTATTGTTTTCAAGGCTCTAGGTGAAAACTTGTCTCCTTTAGGCAACACTATGGCATAGCATAAACACCTTATCACTTTCAAATAATCCAATAGAGGCTTCTTCCCATACAACACATCATAGGGAGATTTCTGATTTAACACATACAACAGAAGGAACTTTATTAATGATATTTACAACAGTCTCAACACAGTGTCCCCAAAATCTTATTGGCAAATGACCTTGGAATGTAATTGCTCTGGCTGTCTCTAAAATATGTCTATGTCTCCTCTCTACAATACCATTTTGTTGTGGTGTGTAAAAGCAGAAACTTTGATGTACAATTCCAAAATTCTTAAACAGTGTATCACAATTATGATTAAAGAACTCAAATTCATTGTCTGATCTCACAGCCTTAATCTTCTTTCCAAACTGAGTTGATATTATCACAATAAAATCTTTTAATATAGTAATGACATCAGATTTCAAATGCACTAAATAAATCTAAGTCCACCTAGTATGATCATCAATCAAATTAAGAAAAAATTTCATTCCATCATATGTAGGTACCTTATAAGGCCCCCAAACATACATATGTAACCAGTCAAAAGAACATGTTGCTCTACTTATACTAACTGGAAATGGTAGTCTTATCTGCCTTGCCATAGGGCAAATAGTACAATGACTTCAAGTTAAATCACAACTACTACTAATACTGGTTATTTTTTTCAAAACATTCAAAGGCACATGCCCTATCCTTTGATGCCAAAGCTCAATGTCAGGACTTTCTCTCATTGCCATAGACTGTGTGACTCCTGTACCACCTCCTCTGTGTGAATCAAGTACATACAATCCATCTTCCGTTCTACCAATCTCCCTCACTTTCTCAGTGAGGAAATCCTAAAACAGACATAATTCAGGAAAAAATAATGCACAACAGACAATAGATTGAACTTAAACTCTGAAACACACAACACATTTTTAATTAAAGCACCTCCTGATAGTTGATAGTCCCCTACTTGTGACACTACAGCTGAATCACCATTGGGAAGCTGAACTGTCCTAGTATTTCCTACTGATGAACCATCTTTCAACAAATTATGATTACCAATCATATGATTAGTAGCCGCTGTATCTACAATTCATTTAGGTTTATATAATGTTTTGTGTAAGACAAGAGTATTACCTGCCAGATTAGCACTAGACTCACTTACAGTGGTCTTATTTATCATTCCAATGAGCTGGTGTATTGTTTAGGAGTAAAAAATGACTATTGTGGTTGAATTCCTGTGTTTTTCTAATGTAATGAAGCCTAATAATGTTGGTATGAATGTTCACCATACGGAGTAGGTGGAAGTTGATCCATTCCCCCTGGTACTAGCATAACTTTCTTTCCTTTCATACTGCAGTAATCACATGTCAAGCATTGTTCTCTAGAGTGGACCTTCATATTGCAAAAGTCACAAAATACTGCATTGTACCCTCTTCGATGCCCTTGAGGTGGCCTATATCTACCTCCACCTCCTCCATGAGCTGTGAATAAGGTTGTGGGTTCTAAAACATCACATTCACCATGACTACCACTTGCAATATGTTTCTGACTTTCATCTTATATAATCATAGTATATACTTGATTAAGTTTTGGTGTGGGGATCATCATCAAAATTTGACTCCTAGGCAGACTATATCTATCATTCAATCCCATCAGAAATTGTAACAACCTTTGTTTCTCCTACTGACTTACATAGGTCTTCGATTTAGCATAGTCACAAAAAGGAGGACCAACAATGGAATCGTATTCATCCCACAGATCTTTCAATTTAGAGAAATGGGCAGAAATAGAAAATACTCCATGTGTTAAAGTACATATCTCCTTATGTAATTGAAAAACTTTTGACATGCTAATTTCGTGAAATTTCTCTTTCAAATCCTTCCAAATCAAACATGCATCAAACTTGAACAGAATTTCAGTATCACTTGAGTAGTAGTATGAAACCTTAAGAAAAGGTGATCTACTAGTTGAAAAAAGAAGGATCCGTTGAAGAGTTTATATTGTCTCGGTAGGAAATAGTCCAATCTTTTCCAGCACCGGTGCAATATGAAAGAATCCTTTAGAATTCCTTAGAATACGAAATTTAGTAAGGATTTGCTAACATTACCAGTTATCCATGATACGACCAAGACATTGCATCTCTCCCACTACATGTCCAGATCTACTTCAAAACCTTCCTTCACAAAACTGTCATTGATAAATCTGAGCTTGTTACGAGTTAATAAGGCTAATCGCATAGCTCTGATACTATGAAAACTTTATCTAAATTCTGTTACTTCACTTAATATCCATTGCAATAGCATCAACTGACTAACATAAAGTAAAACTAAAGAAGAAAGTTTATTGAGACAAACAAGAAGAAGGAAACTCGATTAAAAGAGCAGTTACACCATACATGTGATGAATGAACAATGAATCAAAATATCTAGCTAATGTGTGTATTTATACTGACTGCTATAACTAACTCTGACAGCTCATTAACTAATCATCAACTAAATATCTAACTAACTGTACTTTGCTAAGTTGAATTAAGGCACATCAACACATTTTGATAATTCTTTAACAATTTCCTACATTTGTAAACGCATTTTGATTCCAAGAAATAGAATGACAATACATTTATATTCTTGTTTTACAAGATTTTCTTATTCATTTAAGTCTATGTCTTATCTTATTTACTTCACTAGATTGTTCCCAGACCTAAGGTTAACGTTCTCGGATTCAACACTCAGATTTATTATCGAAGCTGAAAAGCTTCATACAATACTCTTTTTAATTACTAGTCTTATTTATTATCTTTACTTACTATTATTGCAATATTCAATTGCTAATAAATTGAAATTAATAAGTTAAATTAAGATGTGTGTTCTTAATCTCATACAAATTTAATTGTATCATTTTTTCGGTAAACAATATTCAAGTATTTCCAACCACAAGCAATTTATTCAAAAAGGAAATACAAAAGTATTAAAAATACCCCTAAACTTGACATAAATTATTAGTTCTATTCTTGAACTATTGACAACCATAAGAATATCCGTTTAATTGACTAACTGAACTTAAACACACTCCCGATCTTATAACATGAGTAAAATACACTCCTAAATTCTCATCAAGTTTAGGGTGTTTTCAATACTTTTATCGGACTTTTTTTAAGAGTCTCATGTTCCTACAAGAGTTTGAGACCACTTGCTATGTGTCTATGTCATATGGTAGATCGAGAGTGTATCTAAATTTAGTTAGTCAAGTAGAAGGTGTTTTTAAGGCTATCACTAATTCAAAAACAAAACTAATAATTTACATCAAATTAAGAAGTGTTTTCAGTACTTCTCTCTAAAGTAAATCAAAAAAATCTTTACCTACCACTGAAACTATCCTCTCCCTATTTTGGTCCAAAAAGCGCAAAAAAAATAAAAAAAATATTAGTTCTTGTCTGATATTTCACAAAATATTTAATGGCTGATTATACGGAAAAGGGCCTAAAATGCCCTTTAACTATCCGAATTGGAACAAATTTACCCTTCTTCTACCTTTCGGGCCTAAAATGCCCTTGACATCAGCCTTTAGGCTCTATTTTGCCCTTATTTTTAACTGCCTAAATAATAACATCAATTAACAAATTCATTTATGACGTGTCGCTATCCTATTGGGTATCCTAATAATTAATTAAACTAATTAAAAAAATCAAACCCACCCATAACCCAAATCTTTTAACCCATTATTACCCAAACCTTTTAACCCGATATCCAGCCCCAAAACTTTTAACCTAAAAAGAATTTTACGCTCATCATCTTCAAATTTGATCTCTTCTTCCTCAATCGAAGCTCACCAAAATTCAATCGTTCTTGCCAATAATTTGAAGTTTCTGTTCTTCGTGCTGTTGCAGATTAATATCCTCACCCACTCAGGTAAGAATTTCTCTATTTTTAGCATTTTCAATTACGGTTTTAGACTCTAATGTTGTCTATTATTGTTATAATTTGATGTATATTTACATTTTTATGTTGCTACATGTGGTATATGCTTGTTGTAGTTGTTTTTAGAAAATACATGTATTTTATGTTTTCGTTATTATCTCGATTTATTATCTTTTAATAATGTTGTCTCAAGCTGAAAGTTTTATCTTTTTCGGCATATATTTCATGTATTTTTCTCTGTTTTCGATGCTTTCTTGTCTATTAGGTATGTCATACTTAAATACATTTATTTATTTTTGGTGTTGCATTCTCTATCTAATCTAATAGACATAACATGTGGTCCCTATCCCCTTTGTCTTCTCGTAAAATATTGGTAGATTCCTTGTTTATTGTTTTCTTTATTGTTTTATGATAAACCACTTTCTCTTTTTTTATATTTGTCATGTGACTTTCTTCAAAGAATGGGTGAAAAGGTTGATGTGGTCTTTAACTATGGGGGCAAGTGGGCCCTGACTCTTTAAGTTAATTACATTAAAAAATTGACTCATATATGGAAGAAGTATGATCCAGATTTGCTATCATATATGTTCAGAATACACTGAACAATTGTGTTCTAGTAAGGTGAAACAATTGCTATGCTTGGGGCCTTCTAATAAGTATTATCTAGTAGAGGGTGATTCAGGAATTAGAACACTGCAGAATGTATTGTCTACTCAATCTAATGTGCTTCAACTTCAACTGTTTGTTGTTGAGGAGGGTAAAGATTATGTCCCAGCTCTTGACATCAGTCAACTTAATGAACCTTTTCCTATCACGAGATGCAGAATGGCGATTGTGACAAAGACCAATCGAATGAATCTCTCCCTATTATAGTAGATACAGTAATTAATGATGATATCAATCAACTTAATGAAGCTTGTCTTGTGACAATAGATGCAGTAACTGATGGTGAATCAAGTGAGGAAGAGAAGGGTGAAAATGAACCTTTTGCTAGTGATCATGATAGTGATGAGTTGGAATTTTTTAGGAGGGAAAACAGAAGAGAAGTAACCGAGAAATTAGATAATTTTTTGGAGTTAGAAAAGGGTATGAGCTTCAAGAATCTTGATGAAGCTAAAAGAATTGTGAGTTATTATTCAATTGTTAGGAAGAGGGGTCTTAGAGTTGTGAAGAGTGATTCTACCGGACTTAGATATAAGTGTGCTATTGGTTATCCCTTTTTGTGTCTAATATCAAAAGTTAAGAAAGGCCAAGGATTTGAAATTAAGACCTTAGAAACAAAACATACATGTTAGGAAGCCTTTAAGAATAGAAGAGGTACTCAACAAGCTTTAGCACACTACTTCAAGAACAAGGTTCAGAATAACCCCAAGTACAAAGTGAAAGACATGAGGCAGGATGTAGTTGATCATTTTTCCCTCAATATCAGTTATTCAAAAATGAAGAGGGTTAAAAGACTTATCTTGGAGAAACTTGAGGGTAGTTTTATTAATGATTTCAACAAATTGGAGGCTTATGCTCAAGAATTGAGGGATAGAATTCCTGGTTCTGATGTGGTGATAAACATATCTAAAGATGCTTTGGAACAAGGGAAAAGAAGATTTTCAAGAATGTATATTTTCTTTCAAGCTTTGAAAAATGGATGGAGAGCTGATCTGAGGCCATTTATAGGGCTGGATGTAACATTTTTAAAAGGGAAGTGTAAGGGAATATTGTTGGTTGCCCTTGGACAAGATTCAGTAAAGCATTTCTATCCACTTGCTTGGGCAGTGGTGGATAGAGAAACAACCAGAACATGGAAATGGTTCATTGAGTTGTTGAGAAATTCATTAGATCTAAAAGATGGTCAAGGATTCACATTTATGTCTGATATGCAAAAGGTAATAATTTGTTAATTTCTTTTTCACTTTCTGATTTTTCTTTTGTATACAGTTGAACTACTTACTTGTTTTGTTGTTTATTGTCTCAGGGGTTGATTGGTGTTATTGGTCAGTTGCTTCCAAAAGCACATCATAGATGGTGTGTAAGGCACATAAAAGCCAATTGGGCCAAGACTTGGAGAGGTGTAGAGATGAAAAAATTATTATGGTGGTCTGCTTGGAGTACATAAGTAGAGGAATTTCAAGATCAATTAGAAATCATGGGCTCCATGTCTGAACAAGCTCCTGAAGATCTGTCATGGTACCCTGCACAACACTGGTGCAGGGCCTATTTTGACACAATTTGCAAGAATCAAGCATATGAAAATAACTTTACTGAGTCATTCAATAAATGGATTTTGGAAGCAAGGTCAAAACCAATAATTAAGATGTTGGAAGATATTAGAATCAAGGAATTATCTATGTTTATTCATAACTACTTGATATAATATAATCTTACTATGTTTATATATGTATATATAAATATTTCATTGTTATGTTATGTGTAAGTTATGAATAGGTTGAAAGATCTTGAAAATGAGGGTCAAAAATGGACAAGAGATTTCAGTCCATATGCTATGGATCTTTATAAGGATTACAAAATCATTGCACATGGTTGTCATGTTCAATCTAATGGAGACCTAGGTTATGAGGTGGCTGAGGGTGTTGATAGACATGTTGTGAGTCTTGTTAGGAAGAAATGTACATGTAGAACACGGGATTTGACAGGAATACCATGTCCTCATGCCATTAAAGCTTTAGAACATGAAAAAAAAGAACCATTGGATGAGATGACTTGGTGGTATTCGAAAGAGGCTTATATGTTGGTGTACCAACATAAAATTCAACCAGTTAGGGGTGAAAGATTCTGGAAAGTGTATCCCTCTCATGCGATGGAACCACCAGAAGTACATAAAATGGTTGGTAGACCAAAAACTAAGAGAGTAAGGGAAAGGGATGAAGCAAGAAAAAGGAAGGGATTGTGGTCAAAAAGTAGAAAAGGATTGAAAATGTCATGTGGTCATCGCAGCACTGTGTCACAATAAAAGGAATTGTCCTCTGGTAAATTCATTATTTCTTAGTTAGTCATTTGTTACATTGTTTATTTAATAGTCTAACTACTATGTCAATTTGTTCAACTTGAGAGAAGAGCACAAGTTCTTCCAGATGTGCCACTGTCAGCACCACAATCAAGTCAAGAATTTATCTTCATGTCAATTCCTGGATTTGTACCATTTCCTAGTGTTCAAACAAGCCAACCAAGTAATGAAGTTGTTGGTCCATCAAACTTAAAGAGGAAAGCAAAGGACAAACATGTTGCACTTATTGATGAAGATGAAGATGAGCTCAAAAGAGAGGATGAGAATGAGACATCAATAATTAGGCCTAGAGCAATATCTAAAGCTAAAACTAGGCTTAAAATGAAGAAGTTGCATCAACTACCAACAGGATCAAGGAAGATTACCTTCAGAGGTGATGAGAGTGGTGTAAGTATGCCTACCAACCTGCCATACTCACCAAGAAAGTTGACTTGGAAAGGCAAATCATGTGTGACCTCAAATCAGTTGGCAATAGAAAAGGAGAAAAAGATTGGAAAACTGAATCCAAAGAGAGGCAAGCATTAGGAATGGCAATTATGCATTATGCAGTGATTTTTGTTTGTTATGTAAATGCACAATGAAGACTTTTATTTTGTTTTTGTGAATCAGTCCTAAAGCTGGTCATTTTAGTCTTGACTCTAGTCATTTTGTATTCTTATGTTTTGTGACTGGCCATGAATATTTTTGTGGGCCAAAAGTATGTTTATCTTATAAATCTTATGTCTTGTTGGAGTGCAAAATGTATGTTAGCCAGAATCTAATTTGGTTCTTCTAGTTTCTCAATGCGGTTCTCTTTTCTCAAATTTTGTACTGTTTTCATTACTGTCAGCCTTCAGTTGTCACAAGATATATGCTTCAATTCTCAGCTCCAGTTTGCTCCTTCAATTCATGTTTCCGTATTTGTTTAGTAGTTTATTTATTGATACATTGTCTCTTGTAGGGAGTTTGAATTTGAACAAACTATGCGATTGTGGGAGGTATTATGGACACATTATGGGAGTAAGCACCTTCATCTGTATGTCTGTGTCGCAATTATGAAATAGATTTGTTTTATCAGCAATCTCCGTCACATCAGTTTTGAGACCATGTTTCTATTCTTGTCTTGTAATGCTTCAGCATTTATTCTTCGACTTCCCTTCCGAGGCTGAGTGATGGTTTAAAAATAGAACTGTTGAATCTTTGCATCGTCCAACGACTTCTTGTGAGTATCGACTGCTTGCATACTCTATGCGGGAGTATCAGTATTTCACATGAGTTGTTCGGGCTTATAAACTACCAAAGACTTTCATGTGTTGGTGTTCACGTTGGTTGAGAGAATGAGTTATCTTCTTATGTAGTCTTTAAGCAATATGTCTCATGAACTAACTCTTGATATTGAGTTAGATCAATGTATACTATCTAGTGTTGCATTTGTTTCGTATCTTGCTACTTTCCTATCTTATTTTAATGGCAACTATGTGTCTCTCAAATCCTACATCCTTTCTTCCTTCTCTTCCATTATCTTCTTCTTCTTCATTTTCCACTAGAAAACAAATAATTGTGTGCAAAGCAGAGAATAATGTATGTAATTTTAGTCTAATTATTAGCAAGAGAAGTCTATCAATTAGCATTGCATCAAGTTTGTTGCTTTCTTTAACTGGAAATGGAACTTTTAATGCAAATGCTGCAATTTTAGAAGCTGATGAAAATGATGAGTTGATGGAAAAAGTGAAAAAGGACAGAAAGAAAATGCTTGAAAGACAAGGCATTATCAGTTCCTCCTCAAAGGAAAAAGGTAAGAAGAAATTATTTTCTTGTTTCTTGATAAATTCCCTAGTGGTGAAATCAAGAAAATCAACTGTATTTGTTTTGTTTTTGTTTTCCATCCAATTTCTGGTATCCGTATTGGTATTGGTACAGACTAAATTCGAATTCGCATTGAGAAGTCCCGCATTGGGGCTATAGAACTTCCTAGCGAAAATCCGGGTTCACAATGAAAAGTCCCACTAAAATGCTCCCGAACAAAGGTTATCATAAACATGACTTGAACAGAGACCTCTTGTTAAGGATGAAGTATTTACCACTTCACTACGAACTAAATTATGGGTTGCCTTAATTTCATTCTTGTTCTTGACTAAGATTCCATGAATTATTACGAGATAAATTGAGTGAAGCACCTCTTATTGTGTGGTTAAGTTTTTATATGTGAAGTTGTACAGTATGCCTCCTATGCTCAAAAATAAAAATATTTTGAGCACAGTTTATATGGTTCAGGTGTATTTTATCTTTAGTATGACTTATTTTAAATAGAACTTCTTCAACCAACTAAACTTAAACAACATTTGATGATGAAATATGAAAAAAAAAATTGAAAAAATTTTGAAGCAGAATACGTTTTTTGAGGCTTTATAAAGAAATCATGCTTGTACTAAAATTAATGGTCTAATTCTAAGGTTTCAAGCATTTTTGTGTTGACATTGTCTACTTGGACTGTCATATTGCAATTGGTTTAAAAGTTGTCCATATGTCGGCATTTGTCTTGTGCTTTCTATTTTATACTCCCTTCTAGTAGATGACTGCATTAAGTTGCAACAAGATAAAGTGAAGAAAGTCTTGAGATATTTATATTGGTACACATCTTATATCAGAAATGATATGGTTTATGTAACATATTTTTCTTTGTAGTTTAATCTAAATTTGAAAATATTTAGCATTACACTTTTCTTTTGTATGTAAATGGTAAAAAAATGCAGATTGCTAAATGGTAAAAATGCAGATTTTGTAAATGGTAAAAATGCAGATTGCTAACATTAACAAGATTGCTAACAACTTTTCCATTACAATCAAGAGATCAACAAGATTGCTAACAACTTTCAACAAGCAAAACACAATGACATTACAACAAAATACTAACGACTACACCACACTACTAGATTGCTAACATTACATCAAAATACTAACGACTACACCACACTACTAGAATAGAGCTACACCAAATTTGTAACCTATAGATTGCTAACATTACATCAAAATACTAACGACTACACCACACTACTAGAACAGAGCTACACCAAACTACTAACGACTACACACTGCTAGAACAGAGCTACACCAAACTACTAAGGACTACACATTACAAACGATCCAAGAAAAGAAGTTCAAACATAGCTACAACACACTACATCAACTTGGCAGCTACAAAACCAACAATAATACCCCAAGAGATCAGAAGCAAGCTTATCAATTGAAGCCCTTTCAACTCCCACTTTGGTTTATTATCATCCAAGTTCTTCAAATTAGAACATTCAATTCAATCCTCCAAATTTGAATTTTCAAAAAAGTCATATCATTCAAGTTTGAACCAATGTTTGGTTTATGAATTTCAATGCCACCCATTTCCTTTAGGATCTTCTTCAATCGGTTTCTTTCCTTCCAAATTGAATCTAATTCAATCTTTTGATTGTGAATCATCAATGACACATGACTTGAAAGTTTACTATCGATCCAATCCAATAACCACAAGATAATGAGGCAGGACGACAACATTTGAAGAATCGACGTCCACCATTCTCATGGGTCATAGCAGTAAAATATTTTGCTATCAATCCACACTTACATGTACGAGACTCAACTTGTTGAGGAGAAGAAATAGAAGAAGATGTCGACATTGAAACAAGACAAAATTTAACAAACTGATGAAGAAGATGATTTCCAAAAGAGCACCAAGAATTGATGAAGTTGGGGGCAAATGTTTAGGGTTTTGTTTAAAGAAATGGGTAATGGGTGATTTATTTGTATGGGTTGGGTATTTTGAAAGATGGGTCGGGTGGATCCGGGTGGATAGGGTGGTTTGGGTCAAACAAATTAGGATTTAATTAATTAAATTTCCAACCAATTACAGCATGCCACGTAATAAATGAAATAATTAAATATATGGACTAAGTAGTCCGTTAGTCTAAAGGGCAAAATAGGTCCCTAAAGGTTAGCCCCAAGGGTATTTTGAGGCCAAAAGATAAACGAAAGATATTTTTGTACCAATTCCGATACTATAAAGATATTTTAGACCCTTCTCCACTGATTATATGCCTCCCCTTCTTATGTCGACAATCGACATTATTCCTTGTTTCATTCTTTCCCCGTAAATTATTACTATAAATACACCATCACGTCCTGCTAATATATATATATATATAATAAAGTTCATTAATAGAGAAAATTTACTAATTAAATTCCATATCTCGCCTAACATCTCTTCACATAGAAAGCTCACTAAATTAATGTATAAAAATTAACAAGTTTTAATGAAAACTGCCTACTCTTTTTTCCTTCCTCCAACCCTTCAATAGGTGCCAAAATTCAATTTATTTTTAGTTACATCAAGTACGATAGGATATGTAGTAACAATAATATAATGTCATTAAAGGATGTGGTGCAATGGATGAGGTTGTTTTTCTTTTAATTAGAGGTCTTAGGTTTAAAACCTGAATATTGAATAATCTTTGTTGGGGAGCGCTTCCCTCCGAATTGGACCCTACATGACGTGAATATGAAATAGTCGAGCTTAGTGACAAAGCTATAAATTTTATTAAGGGTGTCCAAGAATAATGATGTGTGTTGTCAAAATAAAACAAAAGAATATTGTGTTATTTGGTGTTCGAACTCAGAACTTCTTCATTCAAATGGGCGCCCATTACCACTGCATCAAAGGCATAGTTTTTGTCAAGGGTGGCCAACTTTAAATATATATCATTTAAATGTAGATTATGACATATATATACAGCGTAATTTTTCGACGAAGGGTGTCCAGTTGGACATCCTAGGATAGCTATAGCTACGCTCCTAATCGAGCTCTAATACGAGTACCAAACACCAGATGGATTTTAAAAAAATAATAGTATAATGTGTAAGCTAATAAGTAGACCTAAAGGGATGGCCTAGCTAGAACTGGCATGCAATTAAGTAGCTAATGGCATAATAAAGCAGTATTCATTCCTCCCCACCACCACCAACCTTAATGCTAAAAGTGACAAACAATGAGATTTGCATTCCACCAAATCCACATCTTGAACCTTATCACAATTAGTGGTGGATCAATATGTAGTGTTCCTAGTTAAAGTTGAATTAATTTAGGGCGGCTCTACAAGTTTAATGCACTCATTGTGTAATACATATGTTGTTTTGTATATAATTAGTGAACGTTTGGTCATGAAAATCTAAGAATATTTACTTCACTTGAAATTTTTAATATTGGAGTTGAAATTCTGTTTGGTAATATTTTTTGTAAAATATATTTAGAATTTGAATGTATTTTTTTTAAAAAAAATATGATTTATACCTTGTAATATTTTAAACTAGCAAAATCACCTAACTCGACTAATTTACCTCAAACATACAGTCGAATTTGCTCTAAAAAAAGTACTGTCTCAAAATAGATAGTCACATAATGTCATAGATTAGATCTTATATACGAGCTATTACATATTATTACAAATATTTTTTTCACTTTATTTGAAATTTTTGAAGTTTGAGTTGAAGATGAGTTGTGTTTGGTTATTGTTTTTGTAAATGATAGTTGTTTGTTTGAATGTAGTTTTTATAAAAACATAAATATGTTTTAAACATGAAATATAATTTTATGGGATTATTTTTATAAAAAAAATAGGATAAATTTGTAAAAGAAAATATAATGAAAATAAAAAAAAAAAATGAAGATAAGGTTTTTGGTGTTTTCAAGTTATATTTGAAATTTTCATAATTAAATAATAATTTTTAAATAAGAAAAACTGAAAAAGAAGTAAAATATTTTTGTGGTCAAACGAGGTCCTTGATTAATCACATTGGGCTATAACAAGTAGGACATCTTCCTTTTTTTATTCCTTCCTAAAACTTTCATCTTTTTACTCTTTTGATGATTGAACTTATAATTATAGAATTGAAAGTGATGAATATTTATTATCCGAGCAACTCTCCAGGCCGTCAAAAAGTATAATGAGTTGTTGTAGGAACCCAAAACTAGCATGATGAGTTGGTCAATAAATTTGAAGGGTAAATAGCTCGCTTACCATGCACGTAAAGGCAATTGTCCCAAAACAAGGGAGCAAAAAGCATTCTCTTTTGCTTACACAGTCCTCCAATTAACTTACTTACATTTTCATCTTATTTTTTCCACCTACCTAATAATTAAGCAACTTAATCTCTATCCTTAAATAACAAAATTAAGCTAGCATCTGGCCATATATTTTTAAATATTTTTGGCAAATATTAGATGAGTGAAAATTTGGGTGAAATTTCACCATGTGTTTGATCATAGTATTTGAGAAACATATTTCACTTTTTTAAGAAATATGATTTATACTCAAAAGTTTTAAAAACTATCAAAACTAACAATATATGTATATTATATAGAAAGATAGAAACGTCAACGTAACAAGATTCATGACTTTTGCAACAAGTCAATTGGATCTTCACTGCAGCAAATAACAAGTAGTTTCCATGACACTGGAGCAATGTGATAATTTGGAGTGAGTACAACAAGCATCATTCCATACATAGTGAAGTAGACGAAGCCTATTAATTTGTTACCCTGAGCCAATTGTTTGTCATTTTCATCAACAATTGTATCATCACTTTCATATTTACCGAATATGTCATCACTACTTTAGTGTTCACATAAAAAATTATGTAATACAACAAACAACTATAGAGGGTGTTTTTGTAAAAGACAAAAATTTGGTGTAGAATTTGAATTTTTTAAAAGCTCACAAATAATGAAATTTGGCTCAAATACTAATTTTTTCTAGTACTTGGAAATTTGAATTATTTGTCAAAAGTATTTGTCAGATAATAACAAATTGTACAAATAAACACTATTTGTCAAAAACAATTCCCTAATTTTACTTGAAACGGGTCTAAATATTCGTTAATGCCAAAATGTTGAATTTAAGAATTCAAACGTTGGTGAATATGATAGCTTGTATTGTGCATAGATCTCATAATACTATGCTAAATATTTTTGATAATTTTCTCGGTCCAAATTATTATCTAAAATTGAAGTTTAAAAGTATTGCTTTATTTTCAAGTCGTGCTAATTATCATGAGGTAAAAAAATTCTTTTGAACTTATATGTATGGATAATATAATTCTTTTTATAGCGTCTCATGTAATGCTACCCGCTTACTTATAAATATTTGATAAAATTAATTATTAAAGCTATTTAACTAAATTATTCTTTATATCTTTTTTCTGCAAATTGAGTTTTATTTTACTCTATCAAAAATAATTACTCAAAAAAAAGTTATACTATTTATTTTTATAATATAAATCAACTTTATTACATTAATTTATTAATCATATTTTTGAAATTTTAAATTTGACTATAGTGTTACTTTATATAGCTATTTAGTGATGAAAATAATATTGGAATGAAAATAATAAATTTATATTTATTTATTAAAATAAATAAATGAAATAATAAAGTAGAAAATCATTAAATGACAAAAATATTCTCTAATTCTATATTAATTTTGGAAAGCATACACGTTGACGATGGCATGGATAAAGTAAGTTAAATAATATATGTTAGTACTACAATTCTTTGTATACATTTTTTGTATAATAATAGCAGACATCAATCCAACCTCCTATAACCTGGATCTCAAATGTTTATGAGACTCTATTAGATGAACTTTGTTTCGATTAGACTTTTTAAGGATTACTTTATCTTAAAATTTATTTTATGTCAATATAAAGCTAATATAAAAAATTTCAAGAGGCATTTCGAATACTTCATAAATTCATAAAATATTTATAAGATTATATCTCAAAATGTGATCGAACTCTTTTTGATAGCCAAATGTTTCAAGATGATCCATAAAATTCTTGTTACATGGAGATCAAATAAATTCTAAAGAGGTCAAAATCTTTCTACATTCGAAAGAAAATTCTAAGAGAAGAATCAAGAGAAAAAATTATGAAAGTATTATAAATTTCAACATTTTTTATATCAATATTATGAAAACAGTACTTCTTAAAATATTTATCAAAATTTATATGAGTAATATTTTCTTAGAATTGTTTCCTTTTTGGGTATGGATAAGGTTTAGTGATAATTGAGTGAGATAACCTAAATGTGGGGTCCACAAACTCTGTTTGACCACATTGTGGCTCCTGTGCCACCCCTCATTTCTTTATGAGATAAATAAATGTGGAGATTCATTTCAACAGATGGGTTTAACATTTATACGCAATTATATATTTTATTTTTATTTTGTTAATTTCAAAATTATTTATTAAAAATATACTTTTATCGTTTCTAAAAGAATGGTCGAATTTGATTGATACGAACTTTAAATAATAAAAAAAAGTTTTTCATTTTATGATTTTAACAAAAAATTATGTCAAATGTATTAAAATGGTCTTTAATCTTATGACTTTAAATATGTCACGTGAAAACTGAAATTAAAGTGTTTGCGAAAAAAAAAAGGATCTTTTTCTAAAAAACAAACTAAAAAGAAAAGTAAGTCATGTTTTATTAATTAAAGGGAGTATATTTTAATAGTTTAAATTTTTAAATAAGATAATCGCACATTTTAACATAGTATCTCATCATCCCTCATTATCAAAAGAATTTCTATGTGTTTGGTTCATGAAAAGAAAAATCAGACTCATACTTAAAAAAGACATGTCGAAAATATAATTAAATAATAAAAAATTCTAACAAATATATCTCCACCAACTTAAAATTTCAGACAAGATGATCATAGAATTTTAACATGGTATTAATTCCACATACTTAAGTCTTAACCATGAAAAAAAAATTATGTCCACATATAAATGAACGTATTGAGAATATGATTAAATTATTATAAATATATAATTTTGTGTATAAGATGAAATAGCTCATACTTAAAAAGACATGTCAAAAATATAATTAAATAATAAAAAATAACAAATATATCTCTAACAACTTAAAATTTCAGACGAGATGATCATAGAATTTTAACATGGTATTAATTCCACATACTTAAGTCTTAACCATGAAAAAAATTTATGTCCACATATAAATGAACGTATTAAGAATATAATTAAACTATTATAAATATATAATTTTGTGTATAAGATGAAATAGCTCATACTTAGATTTTATGTGTCGTGAAATCTAAAAGAGCGACAACTAAATAAGAACGAACGGAAAAGTAGATATGGGGTGGATAAGAAAGGAAAGTGAAAGTATGATTTTGGCTTGGAGGAGACTCAAGCATCACGTGTTTAGAAGCGTGCTGGTATCCGACTCGAATTACGAGGACGGAATTGGTGTTTAAACATATGGAAAATGCGTTAAGCAACATCCTCTTGTCATTCATTCCCACATATACAAAATTCATTTTTACGTTAATATATTTACATTATTTTACTAAAATATTGAATATTAAACTATCCCACTTGTGCCTTCTTAAATATTTACTGATATCTCTTTTCCTTTTTAATCTATACATACACGTGTGTAATCCTGAAACTACTTTCATGATCCTTCAAACTATGCTATAAAATAACAGTAGTATCACAAGTTTAACTTCAATGGATAAGATTTATCTAGCTAGGTTTAAAGTTGAAGTTCTAAAAATAGAAAATATATGATATTTAATATTAAATTTCGAATACTGAATGATTAAATAAATAAGTAGCGAGATTTGAACAAATCAATGCACTGAGGAGGGTAAGTCTATGAAATTCTCGAATTAAGAGAAAAATTTTGCTTAGATTTTACTCTGTTTAAGAAGTGGGAAGTAAGGAATTGATGAGTAATTAACATATTCCAAAAATTTAGTTGAAGAGTTGTAGTAGTACAAATACAATATTTTGCTGTTAATCGATCCAAATTTTTTTCAAAAAAAGAGTGAATACTAACGTAACAAGTCATTCGAAGATTCGTCAACAACAATCAATCCTAGGGTACATATTTTTTTTTTACTTCATCAACACTTAATCCATAGTTAAAGAAATTGTGTCAAAGTGAATCCTTCCTCACATTTACACTTGCAATCTTTTCTTTAATTCTACTTTTCTAATAAAGTACAAGTGGTCGACTTCTTTAATTCTTTTATACCTATTCCATGAATGGTAAGATCTATATATATTTTATCCTCCCCAAATCTTATTTGTGAGAATTTTACGAAATATGTTTCTCTCTGTTCAAACTTATATGACTTATTTTCCCTTTTAGTCAGTAAAACAAAATGACACATTTCTATATTAAGTAACAATTTAACTATAATATTCTATTTTACCCTTAGTGAAATGATCTACAACCACACAAATTTATATCATTCATTTTAGACCACAAGTTTTAAAATTTTTCCTTCCTTTCTAAAACTTCGTGCCGAGTCAAAGTACGCCTTACATAAAATGGGACAGAGACAATATTAGTATTTGGTATATTTAAATAGAAATAACAAGAAGAAAATAATATCTTTTGATACCACAATATGTAAGTGAAGTATGAGATTTTAATTTGAAACCTATAGTTTATCAGTTGTGGAGGGTCTCACTCTATTATCCAATTTCGATTCAATCAAATTAATTAATTATGCATATACTCTCTTTAGTCTATATTAAGTGAACATTTAAATTTTTTATCATAATTTAAAATAAAATATTATTTATATATTACAAAATAATTATTATTTTATACTATATTCTTGAATAATTTCTTACAAAATGAGTCATACCCAACTATTCACTTAATATGAACAGGAAGAAGTATATTACATAAACGTTTGTTTTAAAACTCGAAATATTAAAATTTGGAAATTGAGAAGAAAAGGAGTATTATTAGGTATTTTCTCCTTTTGAATTATACCTTTCCTTAACAGAAACTCTACACAGAAGATGTAATCTTTATTTTCTGACGTGGCGGTGTATGCAGGTGCCACGTAAACAAAACTGTTTGCTGATAGGGCATGATATTGTGCCACGTGTCTCGTTAGAAAGAAAAGGCGTGCACCATTCCAAGGGAACAAACTTTACCTGTCTTCTAACCTTCCAACAAAAAAGGTGGGACCCACAACTTTAACAAATTCTTCATATATTCTTACAAATATGAACACGCTAGTCCCCCATATTGTTACAAATTAGTTTTCCAACTCTAAAAGTTTTTTTTTTTTTTCTATTAATAGAAAAATCAATTCTATCTTTTTTTTTCCTTTTTGAATTATTAACATCATAGTATGATCTAACAACTAATAGGTTTAATTGACAATTTTGCAACATCTTTGATTAGAAATTTTGAATTCGTATTTTAGATACATATGAAGAAAATTATATTAGAAGTATCATCTTTAAATAAATTTTACAGTGCGTGATTTAAATTTAATCGGAACTCCAATGCTAACGTCATCGACCATCAGGTGTAAAAACCGAAAAAAAAGGTACAATTGAGGATTCAAATTTCATTTTGTTAGACGGCATCCGTTCAAATTATAACTAGTGTATACTTTTGACTTGTCTAAATTCATTGTAATAAAAAATTAGAATCATATATATATGAAAGTTGTTGATGATATTTATAGAGTTAGAATTTTAATGAAATGATTAGTTCAAGAATACAAAGAAGCTAAGGAGATTTGATATCGATATCTACCACTTTTTACTAACAAAGATTATGGTAAATAATAAATACTTCTATATTATTAATCAGAAATCTCAAATTTGAGTCATGTTAAATTCAAATTTTGAACCTCTTATCCCTATGTAAGCTCCATGCACCCCACTAATGAAGACACGTGGATTTACACTTGAAATGTACTCTAAGAAAAGAAAGTACATCACATGGTAGATCGATTAGAAAGTAATTTGGCATAATATTGGATGGTTAACTTGTGATTAATGTTTGTATTCCATATTAATCTTTTACAATTACTTCTTTCTTTGCCTCTTTTTAACGCCTTATATATACTATATAATATATAATATACTACTAGCAAGGAGACAAAGCCATAACGTACGTACCTAACATATCAATTATCTTACTCTACCATTTCTTAGGCCATGCCCCTCCTTTCTTTAAATTTAATTATGTCAACAACTTGAATTAACCATAACTCAATAATGCATAACTACAACAATGAACTAAGAAAAAAATAATTAGAATTCAATTAGAAGATTTTTTTTTTTTTTCAATGGCTTCTTCAAGCAGTTAAGTAGGTCGTTACAATTATCGTTAGTGCTAAAATTTAGGTCATGTTTACGGTGGTCGAGATATTAAGTGTCTTTTCCCCATATATATATACGTAACCAACCAATAAGGATGTGCTGAAAATCCTGCTAGATACAAACAACGATTTTTTTTTTCTTATTCCGTGTCTGATACCTATGTTGAAGCTCAATTATTGTGAATTCGTGTTGCATAAAATTAGTGGCAGAGCTAGAAATTTGGTGAAGGATGTGCGAATTTTCTTCTCAGATATGTTAAGGGCGTGCAAAATTAAATATGTACTCATATTAACTACTCTCTCTGTTCCAATTTATGTGACACATTTCACTTTTTGAGAATCAAATAGTTTAAGTTTGAACGAAAATTTATGCATGAAGTCTTCAATTTTTTTAAAATGAAATTTATATATTTGTAAACTACGTAAAAAATACTATAAATCACAATTACAATCCAAAATATTTAAACGATATATGAAAATTTTATAGTCAAAAAGTAAATTTATTTGAATTTCGAAATCTGAAATGTGTCACGTAAATTGAAACGAACGAAATAATTAACATCTATACATCATATAATTTTCTAACAAAAAATATGCACTGGACCACCCTTCACCTAAAATGGCTCTTCCCTTACATAGGACCCTATTTATAGAGAAACATTTCGTATAATTTTTTTATCATATTTAGAGCTCAAACCCCGAAATAATAATAGTTAACAATAATAGGTAGGATTAGAGGAACCCCACTAGAGGTAGATAGAGGGTGTCTTGATATTTGTTAAATCTTGAGATCTTTAGGCTTTTTATCCCAAGCATGGAGAAAGTGTAGAGTATCCACTTGACACCATTCTTCACCATTCCTTCCAAATCCAAAACTTATCCTATTCTTTTATTTTCCAAAGTGTTACAAAATTGACACGTGTCCCTGAAAATGAATGTGTTTTTTTTCTTTTGGAAAATTACATGCAACGATGCACGTAGCCATCACTCAACGGCCCCAGCCCTATTGAAAATTTCTAACTACTTGAACAAACAAGAGGCACGCCTGCACATATTATTTATTGCACAATTTTATTAAATTAATTAATTAATTACTTAAGCTGACCAGTACTCTTCATATCAATTATGAACTATTATTATTATTATTATTATTATTATTATTATTATTATTATTATTATTATTATTATTATTATTCCATTGGGCATTGGGTAGATAAATGTGTCCATCTCAAAATAAAATAATACTATTAATTACAAGTTTAAATCACAAAAACTTTATCTTATGATCGCTGTTTCATGCTAATTAACTTTGTTTTAACGCTTTTAGATTAGGTTCGTCTTTCTGTTATAGCATTTTGTTTGAATATTTTTATTTTTTTTAAATTAAGAAAGAGTACTCGTTAAGAAATGGGCAATTACTAATAAATACGTAATTCAGTAACTATCAATAATTTTTTTTAAAAATTTCAGGATAACCCGAGCTGCTATAACTTTTGCCACAACCTCTGACCTTCGAGTGAGCATTCTATGACGAGCACTTTATGCACACTGGGTAAATTTCCACCGTGTACTAGCCAGCATACCCATAGGGATAATAAATCTTTTTTTATTAAAGAAAATCATACAAAATCTCTTTGAGATTTTTAAAAAAAAAATTAAAATAGAGGTAATATCAAGGAGTAATATTGTTATAATATTTCAATAAAACCTTGCCAGCTTCAATTGTAATAATCTTCTCGTTCACGTGAGATGATTTGAAGTATGAAGGCTAAATTATTAATTTTTTTATGTGAAGTTAGGCATAATATTTTCAGATTTTTAAAATTAAATTAACTTATTTGTAAATTATATTAAAAATATTATAAGTCATAATAATGTCTTTAAATATGCATCCTCTCTTGGACAACAAACAATATATAGGCACAATTAGTTAAGAGATTTTCAATTAACTAAGATAAACACACAGTTAACTAAGTAGAGAATTAAAAGTCTCAAATATATATATATATATATATATATATATATATATATATATATATATATATATATATATATATATATATATATCGTTCTACAAAAGATTCCATCAAAATCCTAAATTAAAAAATTAACTACTCTTTATAGTATGTAAAAATATAATACTAGAATTCATAATCAATAACAATAATTAATAGTAAATAGGAAGAAAAAGGAATAATCATTCTCGAAATTTTGTGCCTTGCACAGTTGATCCTACCGTATCTTGCCTCCAGTATTTTTTTTCTTCCACACATACATATATCTAAGATCATAATATAATAATACAATTAAAACAAAACTATGAAGCAATAATGTAATATAAATATACAGATTAAATTATTATTAGCCATATATATAAAATGTTGTTATGAGCGACTAATATAGTGTCTGATGGAAATCAACAGCTTGTAAATAATAATAGATTATATTAGAGTCATGCTTTGCTAATTTATGCCGACCATGTTATAAAGTTATTTTATTTGGTGTTTGTAGTCACAATTATTTATTAAAAAAATTCCGGGCAGGTTTATTAGCTATTCATCATGAAATCGACATTACTTTAAATTTGTTGCCGTGCCGTCATAATCGATCTTATCTGTTAATTATCAATAATAATATTATTATTTATCCACCAATTAAAAGAAAATAATTATGCACCTCCACAACGTAACGCAGGCCATTACATTATTATTATATGTTTAAGAGGAGAATTTAACATCAACTTGGTAATTAATCTATAATATACAGTGAATGTAATAGGGCAGAATAACGTAACTCTTTTAATGTCCTATTCTGTCAATATTTTTATTAAATTTCACCCGACAAAATTTGTGTCGTCAAACCTACATATTCTTATTATAATGTCTTGATTCATTATCTCTTAATATCGTTTGCCCTTAAACTACAAGTATAATTGAATTTATATACGTGCTTTAAGAGAAGTGAATTAGATTTATGATCATATAATAAAATTATAATGAAACAAATTAGAAGATATTTAAACCCTAGGGTTTCATTCCCATAAATCTCACTCGGTTAAGATAGGTTGATTTTATGTTTATCTCCATCTTGTACTGATTGGCGAAGATTTCGAAATCCCGCACCTGATTGTTCAGATACTCTTATCTAAATTATTTTACGTAATGGTTGACGAAGATCTCGAGATCTCGCTTAATGCCTGATTGTTCAATAGACCTTATTCTGTCACAGTTCGCGAAGATCTCGAGATCCCACTGATTGTTCGATAGACGGCCTCTATTCGAACGCCATTTAAATTCGAATTTCACCTCATACAAATACTTGTATTACGAGTTATAGTCTTTCTCAACCAAATTGTCATAGCAAGAGTACTCAAATAATCGACATGAGAAAAATGTTTGGTTAGATTATCGATTAATCATATAATAAAATAAGCTCAATGTTTGCGTACGTATAAGACTATAAGAGGATGCTTACATTTGAATATTAGATTGAGAAAAGGAAAAAAAAAATTATTTTATTAGGTTTAATTTTACTGTGCAATTGGACAAATTGTAATGTGTAAACAAGTTAGCTAGCACACTTTGCAATTGAAAAATAATCCGAAACGACTGACAATATGTTTGTTCATTGTGGGCGGCCATAACTCTACGCTTAAGGCTTCTTATAGATAGAGTCAACTAATATTTTTTGTTTTCATTATTATGTCAATTCACACACACACTAATTTTTTTTAATTGGTTAGTCTACATTATATGAACCATATTATATAATCATATTTCATCATACATTTTAACTTCACACGTTTAGATGTTCTTTCATGACGTTTATTGGTGAAGTTAAAATTTTCTTCAAGTAATTTTTGACCTAGTTAGCTACTAATAACTTGTAAGAAATGACTTATCAAGAAAATTTGATTAAAGCATCAAATTTTTTATTTATATAAATCACTATTATTTCTTTAAGGGCCATAAACTCGTGTTTAAGGGGAAACTTGTTCCCCAACCAAATGAGCTATGAAAGTCTTGTTTAAGGGGGGAATTTGTGAGATACAGATGTTATATCGTTGCTGGTGTGAATTTTTTTATTATTCAGAGTGAAATTTGTTAATTCTCCAGATATTTTGTATTTTCTTTTATAGTGGATTGTTCAACTCCTTTCGTGGGTGTAGATCAATTGACTGATCAACCACATTAAATTATTGAATCTCTTTTGATGTATAGTTTTCTTTTGTCTTTTTATTAACCGCTTTATGAGATTTGTTTTACTAATTTGTACTGACATCTGATTATTTCAATCCTAATCATCAACTTTTTTTTTATACTATAATTGTCTTTGATGAAGAAAAATTGTTTAATTAGTGAATGAAAGTGAAATATGACAAGAGTGGAACATAAAAATGCCCCTTTTGAATTTGGCTTAGAATGAGTTGAAGACATTCGAAAATCTCAAAAATAGCAGCACAACGACAATTATAATGTGCATTTTTTGGTAGCCGGCATGCAATATACAACAAATCAAAAAGAATTGACAAATGTATGAAACTCTAGAATTGCTAGTAATTGTCAAAAAATCATTCCTAATGATGAATACATTTTAGATTGTTTTTTGTTTTTGACCGGGTCTAAAATTGGGTATAAGACATGGGTTAAATTGGATAATTAAATTAGTAATTTAGTATTATGTATATTAGTTAAATATATTTATTATTAATTAAGAGAACATAAAGTTTTTATGATGTTTAATAAAAAAAAATAGTAATAATTAAATAATTCTAAAAGAAATAAAAAATAAATTAGTTGTCTAATACTTGAACGAGTGAATTAATTTAACTCTTAAAAAAGATATGATTTTTTTTTTTTTTGTGTGTGTTTCTCATTCGGTGTTTAGCGTTTATATTAGAGCTCCAACTAAATTTAGATCACACAATGCAGGTTTCATTTGGATTTCAGGGGTAGCACCCAATATAATTTTCTTCATACCAGAGCTCGATCCGAGACTTTTAATTAAGAGTTAAGCAGTAACACCGCTATATCACAACCGTGTCGATACGTGGGGCATAGAGGATTGATATGAGTGGTCGACATCACTTGTTCAGATCCTCGTCATCTCTCAACTTATCCTTTTCTTCTCTACTACACAACACTTAAACTGAGGCCATCCAAATAAAGTTGCATATCTTTAATAGGATGTCTCGGGTTCGAGTTCTCAATATGGAGAAAATTATGTTAAAAGTGTTATTCCTATATGGATCCTGTAGTGTTAGATCTGAATTTAGTTGGGACTTTAATGCGGACTTCGAAGGAAGTATAAGATTCTAATTTTGTGTTTGTGTTTATGGAGGGAAAAGGTGAAATTCTCTAATTCACTTACTTATTACGTGGATATAATAATTCAATAATTATTTTTATAGTAACAAATTACAAAGATAATTATTACGTGACAGTTAAATATGAAAGAAATTTTATGTTGCAATTAATGGCAAACGCTCCACTTATGTTTAAGAGAACTATCGTAAGTCTTGAAATTAATTTTTACTTCAGTTTCAATATCACAACCAAACAACCCCTTAATAAATCAAATTGGAGCATAAAGTACCTATCATAAGTTAATGCTTATTACTAAAGTCATTATCGGCTAATCTTGAAAGGAAAAAAACTCTTATATAATATTTTTGAATTTAATGCAATACATAGAATTGGAGCTCCATGATCTATTATTTTATTCTAGCTTCATGTTTTTTCACCTACTGGATTATCCATTCTTAATTTAGAAGGACAAAAATTTAAAGAATTGGACATAATTAGCAAATTTGAGCCATATTTATTTACATTTTTTAATTCTTAGAATTATACTAATTACTTTTCAACAATAAATCTTGATTTTTGGTATGGAAATAATAGCATTGTATATCCTTTATTCTATTTCCTCTTTTTTTTTTTCTCTTACTTGGTTATTAATTAATTATATATCCTTTTATAGGTTAGGCCAAAAATTAAATAATTGGTCAAAATTAGCAGATTTGAACCATCTCATTTATTTACTTAATTCCTTTTCCTTTTTAATCAATTACTTTAATTACATGACCTTTATTTTTTTCAACAATAACACCTTGATTTTTGGTATGCAAATAATGAAACCAATGCCTTTTAATTCCCACCGATCATTAACAAACTTTATTATAAAGTATACACATTTATTTTAGCTATATGTATAATATACTCCATTTGTCCTTAATTACTTATCCATTTTTCCTTTTATAGTTGTTCCTAATTATTTGTTAATTTTGACAAATCAAGAAAGGACAATTTTTTTTACCTATTATACCCTCAATTAAATGACTAATTACTTTGAAAAATGGAAAACTTTTCATCCACTTCATAATTAATAAGGGTAAAATGATAAACTCACTATGTCATTAATTAATTTTTTAATAGGTGTGACAATTTAAAAGTGGACAAATAATTCTGGACAGAGAAAGTATATTTATGAAACAGAATATATACGCTTTACATGGAAAATGCTCCTGAAAATTATAAAGAAATTAATTGTAGCTGATGTGAAATATAATATTTAATTAGTTAATACTGTATTTATTTTGATGATAGAGAAGGTCAATGGAGGAAACGTTAGAAGGGAGACTTCATGTAAAGTCAAATTGAGCCGCATACCATACGCATATTAATTATCACAAATTTGAAAATTTATTATTAATGAATAATGTAATTTGAACTTTGCATTCATGAGGTAATTGGTTAAAAATAAAATTCACGTTAGAATTTCGACTAAATTTGAATTTCTTTGATATTAATATGTCATACTACAAAATAATTTTATGAGCAAAATGCGTTATAAGGCTATATTATGAGCAAAATAATTTAGTAACTTGAATGTACAAACTATTTCATGATAGGTTAACCATTGTAGAATGTAGATAATATAGTTCTAATGGTAATAAAAAAACTACTAACATTTTCTTTCACTAATATAATATTTTTCACTTTTATTGAAAAACATAGAATGAAATTAAGATCGTTCGGTAGTTGAATAAGAAAAGAGTTATTCATGTATTAATTTCTTTATAACTTATACGATGTTTGATAGGTGGATATAAAATAAGTTATTCATCTGGTTGACAATTTAGAAATCTGAATACATATATAAATTACAAGGAAATTTTATATATTCCTATTTTATACATGATAGAAAATGAAACAATTAATACATAAAATATTAATACTTACGTAATTAATATGTACATAAAATAATATCTAAATCTTTCATAATTAATTTTTATATTTTAATACTTTTGCATAACCCTAATATATCTTAAAATTCATGAAAAACAAATGAATATATGTGTAACGTAAAATAAGTAGGCAAGTAAAAACAAAATAGCAGTAAAAAAGTTGTGCAATTGCTGAAATCACCCGTTTGACCTTTAAAGTGGATGGGTCGTTCAGTCCCCAAAATTTGCTACCTGAATTTTGTTACAAATGTTGCCCCACTCTCATCTACCACATACGTATTCCTCAATTTCTACTTTACCACAAATACACTATTCCTTATAAAATAGTATTTAATTTAATCACAGCAAAATTAACCGCTTTTAAAACAAAGAACGTAGAAATTAAAACAAACCGTACTTAGTTGCCTATTTAAGTTAATCACAACAAAATTAACTACTTTTAAAACAAACCCCATAGAAATTAAAACCAACAAACAGAAATAACAACTACCTCGAATCTCTACTTAAACAATATTAGTAGCTCCACTTGTATACATACGTATTACTATTATTATTATTACGATTAATCAGTTGTATACATACGTATTATTATTATGATTATTACGATTAATCAGTTTGTTAGGTAAAAGATAGCACAAAATTAATTCTTTTTGTTTGTAATTATATACATCTAATTACTTTGTTTCTCTTTTTGTGAAAAAATGAATTATTTTACTTTTTTAAACCTTTTTGGCGTATGCAGCAAATAAATAAATAAAAAATTAAAGCAAGTGTCCTCGACGACGGATCTGGTCAGCGCCGTTTGACCAACTTTTTATTATTTTCAAAGTTAGAAACAAATTTGAAGGGGTATTTAAGTCATTTCATCTGATCTCTTATCCTGCGCCTGGGTCCTGAGTTTTTATATATATATATACAGAGCATTCGGCTTTTGTCGTCGTTGGTGTTTGTTTGTTTTACTTTACCCTTCTTTCTTTACTCTCTCTTATCTTTGGTTGTGTGTATAAAGGAATGAGAACAAGGAGAGGATTTTGTTATCCAAATCCAAAAGTAAACATGTGTATAGAAAACAAAATTGTTAAGAGGAGAAGATATGATTTTTCCGGCGTCGGAGACCATCGGAAAAGATCTAAACTTTCGCCGGAGGTCACTGGTCATCATCCTGATCTCTTTGATTCTTTGCCTGATGATCTCGTCGTCTCTATTCTCTGCAAACTCACTTCTTCTGCTTCATCGCCGGCTGATTTCGTTAACGTTTTGATTACGTAGGTTCCGATCCTCTTTCACCGTTTTGTCAAAACTAAACTAAAAAATCTGTATCTAATGGGGCTATGTTTTTTTTTTTTTTCGATATGCAGATGCAAAAGACTAAATGGGTTAGGTCATCATTCGCTTGTATTATCAAAAGCTTCTCAGAAAATGTTAACCGTGAAAGCACAAAACTGGTCGGAATCTGCACAACGCTTTCTCAAACAATGCGCCGACGCCGGAAATGTTGAAGCTTGTTATACCCTTGGCATGGTGAGTATTTATATCTATTAATTTTATTAATTGGGAATTAAAATTTATTTTATATATATTTATATGTATATATTAAGTGCGATTTTTTTATTGTTGGACACAGATTCGATTCTACTGTTTACAAAATCGAGGAAGCGGCGCGTCCTTGATGGCGAAGGCGGCGATTAGCTCTCACGCGCCGTCGCTCTACTCTCTGGCCGTTATCCAGTTCAACGGCAGCGGTGGTTCGAAGAACGACAAGGACCTCCGGGCCGGAGTTGCGCTATGTGCACGCGCCGCCTTCTTAGGCCACATCGATGCTTTGAGAGAGCTTGGTCACTGTCTTCAAGATGGGTACGGCGTGAAGCAAAACATCGCGGAAGGTCGGCGATTCCTCGTCCAAGCCAACGCGCGTGAGCTTGCTGCCGTTTTATCGATGACGCCTTCATCTCTGACCGCCGGCGGGTGGCTGACATGGAACCCACTGCCTCATCACCGGCACGGAGCAGGTAGCGGGTGCCCGTTACTGAGTGATTTCGGGTGTAATGTTCCTGCCCCGGAAGCCCACCCTGCTAATCAATTTTTAACTGAATGGTTTTCTTCAAAAGGCGGAGTCCCGGGTTCAGGTCTCCGCCTTTGTTCACATGCGGGTTGTGGAAGACCCGAAAGTAGGAGGCACGAATTCCGTCGATGCTCCGTTTGTGGTACAGTTAACTATTGCTCACGCGCTTGCCAGGCGCTTGATTGGAAGATGCGTCATAAAGCAGAGTGTACACCGGTAGAGAGATGGATTGACGAAGACGGAGAAAATTACGGTGACGGCGAAATGGGTGAGGAGGATCAGAATATGGTGGAGAGTTAAACGGCGAGAGTAACAGTGTGCTTGACTGTGAAGGTGACGGTAACGGCACGTGAGTCTCAAAAATTTACTGGCAAGTAAAAAGAAAAAAGGAAGAAGGCCAAGTTAATAGTTGCCGTTTTTGGGAATATAATTATGGTCTCTATTTTTGTATAGAACAAGTAAAAAAAAAAAGGGATGTATGAAGAGGAAAAAGCAGAAAAGCAAATTATTCTGAAGTTTTTTTTTTTTTTTATAAATATATTTTTTAAAAATATTTATAGGAGTATTAATTTAGAGTATGGTTGGAAAAAAGAATAGAAATGAATGGGGAATATGATGATGGGTTCTCTTTATGCTTGCCTCCCGACCAAATGACATCTCTATTCTTCATTCAACTTCTCTTTAAATTTACATGAAATGTGGGCCTATACATTTTACAGCTATTCATTTTTGCTTTAAACAAAAATAATACGAGTTAGATTGACTTAATATCAAATTTAAGAAAAAAAAAGTTTTTTTTAAAATTTTTTTATAATCTATGGTCTAAAAGTAAGTTATAAATATTTGTGAGGTTAGAAAATTTGTCATTTTTTTTTAGACGAATTAAAATGAAAAGTAAGTTATATAAAAGTGAGACAGAGAAAAACAGTAGGAGCTAGGAAAAGAAAAAGAATTAGGTCATGAGAGATTTAGTTAAGAACCAACTATACAACAAATATATTGGACGTAGAAATTTGTCACTTGACTTTAGGTTAAAGGCTAAAAGCTGGAAAAAGTGTTGAAAAACATAGATGTGAAACAGCAAAAGCAAAATTCAAAATGTAGTTGTGCTTCTTTCTACTAGTTGAGTAAGTTTGCTTTAAAATTTTATTTGATTCTTAATTAATTTAATTTATCTTTTTCTGAAAAAAGAAAATCAATTGAATGAGATCTATATCAATTCTTTGATAATGTAAATGAAGTAGTGGCGAAATAACTGAAAAAACAAAGTGAATAAATAATAATCGTTAACAAAATAACAAGAGAGTTTTATTGATTCTTTTATATCAGATGATAAATGTTGTTAAAGAACAATCGTTATGTAGCATAAATTTTTTAATGAAAATTTAAATGATAATCGCGGAGAAGTTGTCTTTATAAGGTAGCCAGCCAGCAACAATTAATACTTCTCCATGACTTCTGCCTGTTTTTGCCATTACATAGTGAAGATCGTAGCATTTCATGAAGTTAAATAGTATTTCTAAGATCGAATTATTATTTAATATATACAATACTTAGCATCTATTATTAAATGTTTATTATAAAAGTACTTTTGTACTGTTAAAAATACTAAGAAAACCTGTAATTTGTACTAGAAAAATAAGTACTAAGGCATCCCTTAAAGTCTCTTCCATTTGAATAAACACCTCTTGTTTTGATTTACATTTAAACCAAAGTGTTCATATTGACAGGAGCAGATAAGTTTACCCAAAATAAAAAAGGTAACATCGCAATGAAGAAAGTGGACATTTTTTTGTCTTGTGATTTTTCAACTTCTTAATTTTTTATTTTTTTATTTTTTTTGTGTTTGGTCAAATAGTGACAGAATACTAGGGTCAAATAATGTCAGAACAAGAGATTGACCAAAGAAAAAGATGGAAAAAAAAAAAGGAATAGAAAGAAAGCAAAATGGGGGAGAACTTTTTTTTTTCTTCTGAGTTTAAAAAATCCAAAGGCAAAAAACAAAATATAGGATTCAGGAGTGTTTTGTGTGAGGTATAAAGTATAATAATGTCAGAGTTAAAATGCAGAATTATTTTACCCTACCTTTGGTTGGAGGTATTAGACAGTCTTGAGATTATTTATCCCACCATTTATACTTTAGTGATGAAATAAATTATACACGATGAAATAACTTATCTCAAAATAATCAATCCTAGAATAATTTATTGACAACCATGACTCCTTATAGACAAATACACACTAGCTAACTGAGAAAATAATTTCCACCCTAACTAAATTTTTTTAACATGTGGTAGCAATTGACATTGAGAATATAATTAACTAATAATAGTGTACTCTTTCTAACAGCTTACATTTTTAGATGAGATGATTATATTTTTCAATATGGTATCAAAACTGCCAAAGCAAGTGGGTCTAAAGTCATGACTTGATATAATATAAATACTTCTATGTACCTAGCTAGCTAGGATCATCAAAATAAAAGTTCAAAAAAAAAAAAAAAGGGTTAACAAATTCATGAAAATTAAGGCAAGCACATGGTGGAGGTGCACTTATTCACAATAATAATAATAAGTATCCCCCAAACTAGCAATCACATCTTGTTGTGTATATACAAAAAGAAGGGTGGTGGAGTGGTCCAATACATATGATGTCTAACCTCAGATAGGTTTGTTGGTTAGATATGAAATATAATGTTTCCCCTCAACAGAAAGTATTTGTGAAAGTAGAGGACATGCCAATGCTAAACATGGAGAAACAACAATATGGAAATTATTGACTTGTTAACTTCACTCCTTTTAGGAGTAACCTTGAGATTTTGCTCCCATTTCCCCTAACAATTCTTACTTCTTTTTTTCCCTCCCTATCTTCATTTAATGCCTTACCAATTACTACTATCCCTAAATGTTTACATCAACAAGATTGGTTAATAAAGAGTACTAATTTCTTATTTTGCATCCCTAATAAATATATGCATGTATATATATATATATATATATATATATATATATATTGAATATAATAGATATGTTACTTGTCAAATCAAAATATATATATTTTAGTTTTTTTGATTTGATTTATATTATATATTATATATATATTATATTTTTTATTTTTGTTTTTTAATATATTTTTTTTATATATATTTATTTATTATTATTTATATTATATATATTATATATTTAAAATCAAAAAAAAACATAACATATAATAATATTTTTTTATATATAATAATATAATTATTATTAATATCAATAAAAATATATAAATTTTTTTTTTTATATATATATACTTTTTCTTTTTCTTACTCTACTGACTGACTAAATCTTTATGGTTAATTCCAAATTGAGTAACAGATGTGTTACTTACATTAACTGTACAAGGTTCTTTGAAAGTGATTTGGAGTATAACGTTTGCTCTAATTAGGTCAAAACAAGTTGAAAAGTACATGTAAATTAAAAGTTCCTAATGAGTTTGCACAGAGCCTCAATTGAAATACATATAATTATTAATTGATGGTGAATTTGGGAATACTCTAGGCATTAAAGTAGTAACCCTTAGCAAATAACTTTCCAATCATATGAAAATCAGGTTAATCCGAGCAAATGAACAAATTGATATGTACGATTTACTAAAAGATATACAAGTATGATAGTCATATATTTAATATACAAGTCATATATATGACATACGAGATGTATATGTGATACACGAGACATATACCAAACATTAGATGGATCGTAGTTATTGGAATTTGGTTGGATTAACATATGAAGGACGCATATAGACGTACATGAGACACACAAGTTGTATGTTGATCATACATGACCTACCTATAATATATCATATGTATATCGGGAATATATTATACATATATCATGAGTAATTGAGTATATCATGCATATATCACTATCATATATATTATATTTATCTCTAGTTTAAAACAATTACACATATTACCACTTTTAATATTTATTCCATATATTTTAAAAGATTTAATCAAATACATAAATCCCTTAAATATGATATTGAATAAATATCTGAAATTTAAATTCCTTAATTAATGGTCCATTAACAAGTCAATTTTTTTAAAACTCAAATCCGTTGTTTCTCCCACCCCACCCCCACGTCCACCAGCCACTTTATTCCTTCATCTTCTCATTCTTTCTTCTTTCTTCCTCTCAATACATGTTTACATGTTTAAATCATCATTATACATATAGGTTTATTTCTATTATTTTATTATTCTCTTGTATATCTTGATATTGTATATGGATTAAAGTTCATAATGTTCCGAAGTACAATTTTAATTTTTTTTACAAATTAGGTTTATATTTTTTTGATTTGTTGTTTCTCAAACACTTTAATGGATGACTATTCTCCAAATCGGACGATTCTTGTTAAAGGTAATACACATTAACAATATTATATTAAATCAAACTACTTTTATTTATTTTCACGCATGAATTTCTCATTGCAGGAAGATTTTGAAGATCCAAAAAGCCAAGGAAAAGCTAGCAGCCATGAGCTAAGCCTTTAATCCTTGATGATGTCGTGAGAAAAGTTTCTGATACGGCAGGCATCTAGGGAATCACGACTATATTTTGATTTTTGGTCTCGAGATTTGTATGTTGCTTGTTTTTGTTAAAATTGATATTGGAGGTCTTTCTTCAATTTTGTCGAAATATCTTTTCTCGAAGGTATCTCTATTTTCTTGTTCTGGAAATTTAAACTTATGAATATTTGCATTTCAATTCAACTAGGCTATTCATTCCAGTTTTGAATCTTATATATGAATATGAGTTTGTTTTGATGCATTTTCAATCTTTATGAATTAATGTTTTACATCTGTTGTTTCATTTGCCAACATTCAAGCCGAGAATGTTGGATACACATCAGATGTTAAGAGTTCATGTATCTGAGTTAAAATTATATGTATTTATGAGAAAGAATTTTGAAAGTTTTTACTTTTTCTTGAATTAATAATAAGACAGATACTCTACAGTCATGATTTGTTCCTAAAATTTGTGTGTTTCATTTGCATTTTATATTTAGATACACATAATCATATGCATATACTTACTATGTATCCGAGATGCATGTTATAATGTATGAAATTGATACTTGATACATCAAATTAATCCTAGATACGTGAAATTAAAACTAAATCATATAAATAGATACATGAAATTAATACTAGGCACATATAACAAATACACGGAATTAATACTAGATACTTCTATGATACATATGAATGTACTTGTATAATACTCATGTATCTAAGTGTTTAGTTTTTTCGATACATCATATATTGATAAGGGATACATCAAATTAATGAATTTATTATTTTAAGAGTAATAAAATGAAATTAATCAAATTACATGACCAAGCTATACATGCTTTTGTTTATTACTAATAATATAATGAATTTATTATTTCAAAAAATAATTTTGAAATAATAAATTGAAATTAATTAAATATAGATACACTCCTTGATTTTCGTCGGATTTGATTACTTTAAATTTCCAGAATTAATTATCCATGTATTATGAAAATCCTCAATTACTCCTCTAATTAAGGAAAGTGGTTACAACCTATTAATTTAAACAAATAAAATATGTATCTCAGTTTAAAATTCGGTAGATACATGTATCTCTGGATTCAATTTCATGTATTCTAAGCATGAAAATATGATAGAGGAAGTAATATTTGAAACTATCGAAAATTTTAGTAATTAGGACCTAAACTAGTGGGATTTATGAGGGAAAACAAATTCTAGGACTTCCTCTAATGTGAGTTTCTACACAATTTACACGATTATTATATTTAATTAAAAAATTAGTGTTCGAATCATCATTCTAATCCTTATAATTCAAGAACTGAAATCATGAGCTTTTAAGAGAAATTTTTCAGGAATCTTCAAGAGGTAAGTCCCTTGATTTATTTTGTGATTAAAGAGTAAATTGAGGTTTGTGTAGTCTATTGTAGGGAAAAAACCTAAATATACAATTTAAGCACATAAATAACCCCTATATAACAATAGTTTGATTTTTTTTCAAACGGTAATAGAATCTTTATAAAACACAACAAATTCAGTAATAAAAAAAATCGGTAGATTTAAAAATTATTTGTTTATGATTAATTATTATATCAGACCAGTGAAACAGGCTGCACTTTGCGCAGTTATAGGAGATCTCAACAGATTTACAAAATAATTTCTATATGTGAAAACTGAAAATATATTCAATTTTAATCCTTCACTCATTTCATTTAACACTTCTATTATTATATAACTTCCTCTAAAATCTCATTACCTAAAACTTGGTTTCTAGAAAATCTTTATATAATTGTATAGCTAGAAATTAAATTGAAGCAGTGAGGTGATACTTCTCTATGACCGACATTAATATTTATCTTTTTTGTTATTTTTTTGTTATCTTTTTATCTCATTTTTTCAAATAAAAATTGAATAAATTCATGAGAAAAAACTAAATTCAATGCAAGCATAAAAATACTACAGTAAAACCTTACTAAATTAATACTCGTTTAATTAATAATCTCTCTAAAATAATATTTTTCTCCGGTCCCGATCTGGGCCAATGAAAAAAATTACTCATTTCAATAAGATAATATATTTTCAGAAGACCCCTATATAAATATATGGTCCCATTAATATTATAAATTAATAATTCTTTAAAAGTACAAATATATTTAAGACAATTTAGAGAAATATGATTCTATTTGTTTTTTTTTTTTTTGGTTAAAATTTAAATCCAGTTGAAGCTCATATCTAATTTTTCTCATTGCATCAAAAAGTTTTTGGTGTTGTCTTTTTGAAATGCACCATAAAATGGTGAAGAGTTGTAGATGCGATAAGTGCTTCCTTACGTGTAACTGATTCCAAATGTATTATATCATCTCCAACTTTATCATCAATATTAGTTTTTCCAGTGGTATCCACAATTTGTCCTAAGTTCTGGACCTCTGAACATGTATCATTTTCACCCATCGAACAGGTTATTAACGTTCATTTTATTGCGGTAATCGAGATTATTAATCATGACTTCAAGTTCATGAATGACATTTTCACAAATGAGTTCATTCAAATTCTATGAGATTTAATCCCAGAACAAATTTTGCGGTGTCGAAGCACTCTTTAAATTAATAAATATTAATTTATCAATTAAATAATACTCCCTCTGTCCCAATTTATGTGACACTTTTCATTTTTTGATAGTCAAACAGTTTAAGTTTGACCGGGAATTTGCTCATGAAATCTTTAATTTTTTTTGAAATGAAATTTATATATTTGTAAACTATGTAAAAAGTACTATAAGTCACAATAACTAATAATTCAAAATGTTTAAAAGATCTATGAAAAATTTACGGTCAAAGTTAGACTTGTTTGAATCTCAAAATTCGAAAAGTTCCACATAAATGGAACGGAGGGAGTACCTCTATAAAATAATGATAATAATGATATTTCATAGTGCCACCTATATTAATTTCGTGAGATATCACTATACTTATTGGTATTTATAGTAATTAATACTATTAATTACTTTGGTTAATAATATCAACTTCACTAAATTTAAGAAATGATAATCATATAAACAAGAAATGATAATCATATAAATTTAATTTAGATAAAAATATTTCATACTTCTACTTACAAAATTAGTATGAAAATTTCAAATTTCTTCATAGTATAGTTTGTATACTTAAAACACCGTACATGTTACAAGTTTTAAACTTCTATGAATGAGATAATTAACCTATTAAAAAGTAATTCTTTTTTTTTATTAATTGATTAAAGTTTTGTTTCTTATATATAAATATATGTTATTCAAAATTTAATTATCAGAATATCAATAAAAAAATTATCATGTGTGCATCTTATTATTAACTGTACTTGATAAAATTTATTAAAATTTTTAAACATGTCTTTTGAAGTTAATAGATTTGCAAATTGCTTAAAAAGATTTCTATTAAGGAGAAGGAGGGTGGATAAAGAACTCAAAGTAATTAATTTAGGCTATTGGGGTCAACCACTACAAATTCTTAGATCATGTGTCAACCCACACCTACAAGAAAAGGATGAACACAAAAATGATAAATACAAACTCATAATTTTAATCAATTTCTTCAAGAACATACTCGCAAAGCTAAAACCAAACAACATTATATGGAGAACTCTCCCCCTAGAATAATATTAAAGCTATCCATATTTGCATACCTTTTCAGTAACTTAATTTCACACCAACACCACCGACAACATCATGAGCATTTTCAGAATCAGTATTCACGATCTTGACGTGAGAGTATGATGGATCATGCTTCAACTTTTTAGTCTCTTCGCTGCAGCCTCGTTCATAAAATTATGAGTTGCTCTAGTGTCAATCAATGCACGAGCAAGCTTTTGTTGATAATAAGGTCCACGTATTGATTTTTATACTCATTAACTTGGCTAGCTAACTTTGTGATGGCTCAACATAGTCCATTCACTTCTAATTGATTGATATGTGACCGAACTTACTCCTTGTGCTTTCTTCTTCTATTCATGCACCATAACACTAAGACTCTTTAAGTTGAAAAAATCCTCGAAGCTATGTGGCCCTCTGCATATGTAGCTTCCCTTCCTTTTGGACTGTGCTTTCTTTTCTATTTAGCTCAGACGACCAATTGACTTCTTGTTATCAAACTTGTGGATATCTTGAGTCTTGTGGTGTTGTTGATGTACTTCCTTGTTTTTACCACAATCTCCTCCGCCCTTAGCAATGTCATCCTCTGACTTATTGCCTCTGTCTTTGTCATAATTCTCATTCCTGAAATTCCTCGAAGACTCGACTTCCACTATGGCTTTTTAGTTAACATCAGTGACTTATCAGTGTTGCAATTTTTGCTTAACCCAATCATGCAATCTATTCATAAAGTAGAACAATAAGTCATCACTAGTGAGGTTGGAACTCTGAAGCATAAGGGGGGTGAACTCCATGATATAGTCACATATGTTCCCAGTCTGCTTCAATTCTCAAAGTTTACGTCTAGCCTCGTACAAAACATTATTTGAGAAGAATTGTCGCTTGAACTTAGCCTTAAACTAATCTCATGTGCTAAAGTGCACAAACCTCTCTCAGCATCAACCGATTTACATCTCTACCATAGCATAACAGTATAGGAGAAGTACAACACTGTGGTGTTGATCTTGCCATTGTCACCCCTAACATTTCCATGTCGGAAATAATTTTTTTAAGTGCCAAAGATTCCTCGTTGTCTTAGTTATGCCAACGTAGATATGCTTTTCGAGTACCTCTATCTTTACCTTCATGGCATCGATAGTGCTCAACGCCTACATGAGCCTGCACTCTAAGGTAGCAATGGTCTACCTCATCCTGTCTCGATCTGCATACGTCCATCCAAGTCATTCGAATGCTTTCGATCTTTTCAAGAGTATGCCTCTCAAGAATGCTTAGAGTGTCTTCAGCTTTCCCTAAGTGTTCGCCAAATATCTCAATGACGACATCCTCCTCCAGCATTAACTTTCGTGAACCACTCTCTACCGAGCGAGACATTCTTTGCCGGACTTCCACATCATCCTCGCTCGCCTTCTTGGGATGTAAACCCTTCATTTGGCTCAACCTCCTGGTTCTTGTTGGCAATATTCTTCTTTTTGCCATAACCCTTTTTGTCGGCAGCATCCTGAGTGACGTTGGCTTGAGTGTTAGCAACGTTGATTTCTCTATCGTTTTTCATTCCCTTAGTTGTAACATTTCTACCATGTTATCTGTCCTTAGAGCGCACGTGAGGCACTTGACATTTCATTCCGTTAGTTGTAACCTTGCTATGATACCATGTTATCACGTCCTTAATCTTGTATTAAGCACACGCTTGAGGCACTTAACAATTTGCTCACATTCTTGCACTACTAGCTCACAATCTTGTTATGCCAACTCAGCCATTTCAGGAATCGCTAAGAGAATATAAGAAAGAACACAGCAGGATTATTAGGAAGAATTGTGTAAAGAACTTGAATTGAATAATGTTTTTGTGTGGATGATTTTACAAATGGATGTCCCTCTATTTATACTACTCATTTAGAGGCTAAAATATAAATAATTCCTACATAGATCTCTACGTAGTTACATTGAAATCACTTTTCTAAAACTCTCTACTTACCTAGAATAAAACTCTCTACATACCTAGAATATTCTAAAGACATTCTATAATCTTCCGTAGAAGATATTTGTATCTCTGAAATTATCCACAAAGTCTTAGGACAAGTCTTTCTTCTATATAGCCATCTACGTGTCATGTGACACTTATATGGCATGATAATGTGGCGGATTGTCATACCTAAGCTATTAATACATGAGCATCTCACATTGATTGCTAACACGCAGTTTCCTATTGCTAACATATGCAATCAACATCAACCTAGTACCGAAGCAAAGATAAATTCCAGATTGTTGACGCCCAAATTTCATGTGGTATCCAGTGTCTAGCCTGATGCAAGCCGTATCCGTTATATTGTAACAAAACAGATTGGCTTCCAAAAGAGCACTCCACGGACAACAGCACAAATGGATTCAAATTACTTGCAAATGTAATCGCCATTGTCATTCAGCGTTTAACTATGCATTATCTGTTGCTATGCTATCAGTAGCAAAAGAGATGACATTTTTGCAAGCAATAACTTACGTAGCGACTCCATGGCCGTACTGGAATACATTTATCTCGCAAGAACGAACATAAACTAGACAAAATCAAGCTTTCATTATGCATAGACACGCCACTACAGCAAGGAAACGATCAAGAAGAACACAAAGCACAAAATCATTCACATATCAGATGTGCTACAGAAAGGAAGGGAATATCCTAGCTTTATACAATGGATATCCCCAGACTTCCTAATCCCACCCAAACTTAAGTAAGTCTTTCAAGCACAATTAGAAACATTGGGTTTAACAATAATACTGAGATTGTAGTCTCATTCAGATTTACTTGAGGTCGAGTTAGTAGCACCTTCTTTCTTCATTGCAGCAGATTCAACCTGTTTATATGCCTTTGAGATTTCTTCAACAGGTATCAAAGGGATATAGCTGACGATACTATAACCCTTCTCCTGCAAGTCGGCTACAAAATGATTGTACTTTTCAGACCAGTTAGCAGCTGTAGGAGCAGCCATCTGTGCAATTCCGTGCAATGGTGGACAGTGATTGACATGATACCACAGCACTGCCACTCGACTAGTAGCAAATTGCTTGGACAATTCACCAGCATGATAGATAGCTGCACGAGGACCAGCCTCTTGTATGTTTTTGGACAAGTCTTGTGCTACCTCCGATGCCTTCTGAAACAGAGACTGGACTTTGCTGACAACCTTCTTGGCCAACGGAGGAGCATGTTCATCAAATTTTGCTGTTCCATCATCCACCTGATAGCCACAGATACTCGATATGTTAAAAAGGAAGCAACAATGAGGAAATCAAACCACAATGTCCACAAAATCTTCATCAGAATTCGGGAACAATTAAATTCCAATTGATGATTGATTCAAGGAAGCTAATTTTCAGGTGAAACAACCAGATGCTAAAATATAAAATGTACTCTAGCCTTTTGAGTAGCTCAAAACAGTTTAAATCTTTGCAATTTAGTGACACTAACTAATTCAACCAAATTCAACCCACACCTTCAAGTTCTATCAAATTCCGATCACATGATCGGTGTAGCAATGAATCAACTACTCATGTTTGTGCCTTTCATTATTTACCCTTTCTCCAACAAAGGCAGAATCGCAAAACATTTACAGAACTAAATTTTCCAGGAATGATACATGTAAACCTACCTACAAATTGTCATCATCAGATAATACATAGCGAGAACATAATAATTGATGAAAACAACAAATTAACATGATATAAGTGAAGATTCAATACCTTTTTGTCTAGGAAGACAAGGACTTCATCAGGAACACCTTTAAATCTCTCATAAACAGGCCTTACGACGGTGGTTACCGCGTTTTCTACCGTACCAACAGTTGATCTGAGAGGCCCCGAGTTCTGCTTCGCATAATCATACAGATTTGACACCAAAACCGCAGTGTTTAGAGCCAACACCCTTACAAACCCTAGATGTTTCAAATTAACCTCACTTTTCTCCATCTCAGCCTATCCATCACAAATCAAACAATCATAAAATTACTAATCAAACAGAAAACATGAAAAAAAAAAATTAAAAATCTAAAATTGATTGGATGAACATGAATTATGATAAAATTAGAAAAAGAGTAGAGAGATTAAACTACAAACCTTGTTGGTAGCCATATTTTCTGGTTGTTGATCAGCTTGTATGGAAGTTTGATCTGCTCAGCTATTGGTGATGCAAATGAGCAAGTTTGTTGGGTAATAAAGGAAGTGGGGGAATATGTAAGTAAAATCAAAGGGCTGTGAAGATGCCACGTGTCCTAAGTATGGCGTCAGGAGGGATTCCTTAGTCCAGAATCAATGAGCCGTTTGAGGAAATGCCCATTTCTAGGGGTTGTGTGGAGGCTTCGAGAAGGACACGTGGCACTCTGTTTGAAGGCAGTGCGAAGTATCTCGACCTTTACGCTTATTTTCCAACTTTGTCCTATTTTAGTTTGTTTGTGAGCATAGTGTATTACCCAAAAGAAGAATTTATTAATTAAATTTTGAATTTTGACGTGACAATCTAAGCTAAGACAGAGAAATACCCTTCCTCCTGAGCAATATCGTTTGGTTTGAATATGAGTTATGATGTAATAAATTATATTGAGATAAATTAGGTTGAAATTAATTATAATGGGATAAGTTGTCCTGAAATTATTTTTTATTGAGTGTTTGGTTTGTTATATTCAAAATAATATATATTGATAAATTTTAAGAACAAGTTGTTTGTTTACAAAATTACCCTTCACTTTATTTAAACTTTTAAAATTCTTCTTTGTGAGCTTTAGATATTCATTTTTTAAAATAAAATTTTTATTTTATTTAACTTAAATATTTTTGTTTATATATTCCCACGATAAGTACCATGTGTATTTAAGAATATAACTTTTTTCTTATTTAGCTTAAAAATAGAACTTTCCTCTTAAGTTTATTAAAAAGAAGAAAATTTATGAGAAATCAAAATAAAATAAACATAAGAATTAGTCAAATAAATTCATAAATAAAAATTATATTTTATATAGTATAATTTTTTAATAGAAAAATATGTATAATTATCATAAAAATAAGGAGTAGTAAATATTATTATACATGATATTAAAAAAAAATGTAAATATACATAAATGTGAAAAATAATGTATAAAAAGGATTTAAAGGGACATAATTGTCATTTATCTATTTTATCCTGGGATAAGTTATCCCGGGATTACTATACCACCCATGGGCAGGGATAACTTATCCCGGTACTAATTATTAATCCCGGGATAAGTTATCCAGGACTTGCCAACCAAACAACATAATTTTTTTTTATTCCATCACTATTTCTTTATCTCATCACTATTTCTTCTAATCTCTCACACCAAACGAGCCCTAAGTCATCTTACAGGTGCGTCATACTAATAATTAATTATTCTCTCCCTATACCTGCTGCCTTTTTCAATTAGTATTTTTTTAGAAGTTCATACCAATTAGACAAAAGTATACTCCGAAAAATTGGTCTCATTTTATTTTATGCCATTGCTATGTTAATGTGAAAAAGAAATGTATCATAGGGGACATTTTCGTTTAATCTTAGAAAAAGCAAAATTAATTTCAAATCAATGTACCAAGAAGCTAGTATACAGGGAAGGTAAATGAAGAGCAGCATTTGAATCATGGTCACATATCAGTACATTAAAAAAGAAAAGTAATGAAGAAGCCAGAGCATGTGGCACCATCAAGAAAAGATGAAAAAAAAATATCCTCTTTGTATAGTATCTATGTTGTTACTTAAGTACAACTACTAGAGTAAGGAAACTTGTTAGATTTTTCACCACTCAAGTTAAGGAACCATCAAGCAACTTGAGATTTTTGGCGTCTAACATACTGAAGGATAGGTTCTTTTACCTGTAGATAGAGAAAAGAGAACAGAAGAACAATTAGAAATATTTCCCAAATACTTCAGCCAGGATTCTTTACTAAAAAGACTGATGTCATACCATGCTTGCTTTCCTCTGACGTTTGTCCTGACTGGACCTACTACAGACTATGTCATACTCATCAGGCTGGTTTGGCTTTCCATTATCTCTTCCATTCTTCTTACCAGGAACAAAGCTCTCCCGAGAAGCTACAGGCTGCACAAACATCATATATATCTAACTATTTCTTACTGCAGTTTCGTTAGGCGATAATCAACTAATTAATTACTGAGTTATGTTGTTAATGCAGATTATTGAGGTAATCCACAACTGAACCAACCTCAGCGTTGCTTGATGGTGTCTTTTCATGCTCCTTTCTCTTGGAGACAGTCTGATCGCTCATGACAGATCCGTTCCTACATGCATCACATTTGCCTCTAGTACGTGTGAGATCCGATCCGATAGAGTGGAGAGCACCACAAGTGGATAGATCTCTAAAGTTGTTGTCTAGTAGCCATACAGTAATATCAGATTTTGTGGTCTGATCTTGATGATAAGTATAGAAGTAACTTGACTAAACGTTATCAAAGTTCAGATAGGTGGAATCATTATTACCTGATTCATGCATGTCAATATCCTGACCATTTACAATAGTTAAAGATAAGAATTAAAATAGTACAAGTGCAAGAAACTGTCAAACTTATATTTAATTCAAGACTATTACCATACTGTCTTTTGCTAAGACCTTCGTAACTTCAGCCAGCTTTTCTTCAGTCAGGTCAGAGTGGATCACACGCTTCCCTGCAATGACCAAATCAGTCCATCATTGGGAAACTGGTACTTCGTTATGCTCCATACAAAGCAGGAAATACTGTTTGCCAGAGGCCTGAGGGTACCTAGTCTGCGGTAGCCCTTTGCCTCAATGAATCCATCTTGTGTCATTTTATCAATTAGCCTCATCACCGCAGTTTGGTTGGCTTCTCCTTCCAGTTTACTTTGGAGTTTCGCAACACTTACATAGTTCATCGGAAGAGCATGAAACAAAGCCTGAAACAAGAGACTGTCGTTGTTAACATGCAATACAGAAAGTAACATCCAACTTCATGCAAATCAGCATTAGCGAACTATTCACAAAAAAATTATCTAAGCAGTTGAAAGGGAGTTGTTATTCATATTCCTCTCCCAACAGGGAAATTGTTGTCCATACTCCTCTTTTAACTTCACTAGACTTCTCTCCTTTGTTTGAGTTGCTAAATGAAAATACGGAACTTCTGTCTCCTCAATCTATAGGACATTACTGGGATATGTACTACTCTTCCCAAAAATCTTAAGAGGTGACAAATTATACAACTTCGCACAAATGTTTTCTTCAAGCTCCCAGATTGTATGACTCTTTATCTATAAACACCAAAGTCAGAAGGTAGTAAAGGCCAGCTCCCCCAACCCATAAATTAGTCATCATGCATAAATATATGTTCTTTTCAAGAATATAAAGGAGGAAGGGAGAAAGGACAGTAGAAATTAAGAGATAATCACTTCATATATATTACCGAAATGTGAAGGAGTAGTCACAAGGTAAAGCAGTAATGTGAATCGCAATCCCCTGCAATGAACTTCAACTCAATGGACCACTTCCAGAAAGAACAAATAGAGAGAGGAAAAGTAGGAGCGCAAAATCCACAAGCATGTGTAATCCACATATACAGTTAATAGATTAGGAAATATAGACCAAATTAACTAAAGAAGACATATATTTCGGAAGGATATTACACATATCTACAAGATACTTTTAAGCTCAATTCAAAGGATATTAATCAGGTTTCACCTTCATGTACATGTAATCTTCAACCTTGCCCTGCTGAGATTGATTGCCATTTTTTTTTTGTTGGCCCTCTGGTTCTTCTTTCACAACATCAAACTCATAGTCGAATTTCTGCATTTGAGGAATATGAAATTTTGGATGTTGGAAAAGTATATATTATGATTTAAGAGAGTAAAGATGTAAACAATTAATAAATAAGGAAAACAATAAGAGACCTTTTGCTTCTTAATGATGTAAGTGTCTGTGCCAGCACTTGAAAGAATTCCTTCCTTAACAAGCTTTTCCAAAATGTCTAGAATCAAAAAAGCAGATTAAGAAACTTTGGACAGCTTAAAAACCAGAAAGAAAACCTTTTAGCATTTGATCATTATTTGGCACAAAGACTTTGGGAATTGGTACTAGGGTATAATATAACTGTTCCCCTCAATAGAAGTTCAGGTTGAGAACACCTTCATCATCTGCTTGAAAGGTCATTTCATTACCTTCAATCAAGATCTGCAATCAGGATGCAAAATTAGGTGTAGGCCTGGCTAGTAAATGATGGAGAAACCAGCACCTGATAGGAAAGCCAGCAGAAGTATATTACCACTGAGATGTTTGGAAAATTTGAGAGAACATCTGTCACTTCAACTCTGTCAAGGTGGTATGTGCTGATCCAATCCTTAACCCGTACAAATTGTTGTTCATCTTCTGCAGGATCTTGAGTATCATCTGAAACCAATAAACGCATTAGAGTTCTTGATAAGCTGGCTCAGCAAGAAAGTCCATAATATTTGCTGCAAATAAAAGTACCTTCATCGACCATATCACCTTTATCCTGAACATTTTTCTTTTCTGTAAAGAAAAAAAGCTTCTCTTTTTGAATTTATGATATTAAGAAAATACTGACAGAATCAATGCATGTACAAAACAGGTCGAATAGAGGCATGTGCATTACCAGCTGGTGCAACTATGTATTGGTCTTCGTCAGAGTCGCTGAACTGAAATTGATGGATATTTAACAAAGTCAGGCGCATGAACATACTTAGAAGGATAGAAAATAAAGTCAAACTTTATAAATAATTGAGGCGAGGGGAACCAATATTCCACCTCAGTATCAGATGCACTGTCATCTCTCTCGGCAGAATCAGCTCCCAAGCTCATAACATCATCTTGATTGTCATCATTCCCATCCTCACAAGGATCAAGAACACTCTTAACCTGAGGAAGAAAAGATATCAGTGTGAACTGATTGACCACTGAAAAGGAAACTAGTTTTATTCATTTTCCTTTGATCTGGCTCACACCTTCAGAGCTAACACAAGATGCTTGCTGTTGACATTTCCGACCTCCAATTTCAGGGGATTTTTCGTCCATGGATTAAGAGCCTCCTCGTCAGTGCAGCCTCTAAAGAAAGGAGGCTCATAATCAGCAGGCTGCACAACCAGCAGTTCTGTTACAAAAGTTCTGTTTGACCAAAATATGACAAGCTGAGTGACTTTTGAAGCAAAATGACATTTAAAACCTGAACTGGAAATATGTAAGCTAAGAAAATTCTATGAAAAGTATTTTGATATGGCTAAGCAATGTTTTCTGTCTATGGGCAGGAGAACCATGTATCGACACAACTACAGGAATCAATTTTGGGGCTCAAACTCAAAAATAAACTCAAGCTACATAATTACAAAAGCAAGATGACTTCTAATTGGAAAACTCTTATATCCTGAATGTCAAAAAGGGATGATAATAATTGCAGCTACTTTAAGGCAATGTGCTTATAGATGCAAATATATAATCCGCATGGCTATAATATATGAATGATTTACATTCACCCAAAACTCAAACATCGAGAGGCAACCTAACAAAGGAAAGGGGAAAGAAAAAGAAAAATAGAAACAAACAAAATTGTGAAAAGGGCATACCGTGACATCATCATGATAAAGAAGCTTCATCAGTATAGTTCGCTGAGAAAACCAAGAGAATAGAACCTTATCAACAAGATGATAGTAGACAATTGGAGCTATGCTTTTTAGGAACAATAGAAAGCTTTACCTCTTCTGGCATCTTATCGAGAGTTCTCATCAACTGTATCAATGTACGAACCATTTTACAAGCAGAACTCCTGAAACATACTCCCTCTCAACACAAAAGGTTCTTGTAATCCAAAAAACAACCCGTGTGAGAATGAGAATAAAATGAATCATTAGACCAATAGCTACCTCATTTGATTGGGTGTTATTTCAGTGGTTGAGTTGGACTTGAATGTTCCCCCTTTCTTCATTCCAACACGATTGACATTCATTGACAATTCTTCAGAGTCAGAACTTGAATAACTGAAAGAAACTGCAAGTAGACAAATAAGTGTATAAGCTATTGTCACAAGCCAAACTACTGAAAGTATCAGCTCTTCTTTCAGCAATTTCTTTTATCTCAGGCAACAACTATGTCCTAGATTGTAATCTAGTCAGTCTCAAATGTGATTAGCCAGTGCAAATATGATACTACAACCTAATTGAAGTCATCACTTAACCAACTTATCTTGGTTCTTCTTACATGCATATTCCTCAATCATTGGTCCATCAATTGCTTCGCACACACAGAACAGAAGCGTTTTCAGATATTTATTCTGTAGTGCATCATAAACACCTAGGGACAGAGAAGAAAGAGGGGTAAGAAATGAGAAGGGATAAAATTAACTGTAACGCTCAGTTTGCAAACTAGCGAAAGATCAACATACCTTTTTCCATCCAATCAATAAGTCTACGTGACTCTGCATCCATTGGCATTAGCTTCTTGATCTTCATCTCTGCTTGTGACTTGTGATGTAAGTATCTAGAAAATAAATTTGAAAGCTGAATAGATGGATATTATAAAAAAAAATTGTAGAGAAAGTTTACCTAAGGCTGGAACAGATTTATCACTGAAATATTTCTCAGGAAAGAGGCCTCTGATGTAGCTAATGTTGAATATAGCAATACGCAAAAGGTTCCTTGTCTGTTTTTGAAAACCATGGAGAAAAAGTGACTCAATCATGTGTAATTTTCAGTCCCTGGGATACGTTAGTGTCCAGAAATTACAAAATAAACCTTATGATCATAGCATTCAAAGCAGATAAAGTTAGAAGCACTCAATTCCAGGAGACGGTGCAAATTGATAAAACAGATGAACTTAAGCAACTTATACTTATTAGCTTCTTAGATCACATTCATTGATCTAGAACATGTCTTACACATGCTGTTTTTTAATACAAACAAACAGATTCACTCAATGATCTAGAATGCTCAAAAGCGAAAATGCAATTCAACGATCTAGAGAAACAAGCAAGGTGAGTCACCGTAGGTCAACGGGTATAAACAGAGAGTATAAATTCATATTTGCGTCACACATTAATAATTGGTTGAATGAGATAAAGTTCCACGTAGAACACGTTACAAGAGCCAGAAAACTCTACCGAACGAACTCAAAATACACACAGAACTAAGTCAATCACAAGTATAATTGATTAACCCTCCAAATTTGACTCACATGTAGTCCTTATCTGACAAAAACCGATTAAGCAATAATCATACAAATCAGAGTATCTAAAACATCAAAAAGAAAAAAAATAGAATAGATGAGATCGATCATTTACTAGGAGGAGTGAATCCTGCTCCGTGATCTCCGATTCCTTCAACTTCTGGGCCACAACCTGGAAATTAGAGAGAATCGTGGTGAGAATTAGGCATGCAGTGAAGTAATAATACGTGATTCAACAAATTAAACGAATTCGAAGAGCGAGTTGGAATTAGAAAGCATATGGAGATGAAATAGGTTTTGCTCACCATTGTTGACAGAGAGAAACGAGACTCGAGTGAAATGGAGAATTTGAAGAGAAGTGTGTTTGCTCAGCAAATGAAGAAAGATGGCGGGAGTAGAGTGAATATATAGGCCAGAAAAGTAACCACGGTTGCATCGGGAACTAACCTATGGTTAACTGAGCAATGCGGAGTGCGTGATGATGTAGTGGCTTGTTATCGTAATTTTGGAAAAAGGTAGGGGTTTTCAGTTTATTAATTGTAATAACTATAAGATGGGTGGCTTGTGTTTTCACTTTTAACCCTCCTATTCTTACCTGTTGCTAGCAATTTGTTTAGGGTAGCATGCTTAGGATATTTTAATTCATAAACTTTCTAAACTATTAAGTTCTATCTTTATTAATTTGTTGGGATAGTGAGCTAAGCTCATTGAATTACAAGAAGCAAATCACCTTCTTCTTTTTTTAAAAATCGGGAGGTAGAAGGGGAAATGGGGAGGGGATTATAAGGCGGAGAGTCTTGGGGTTTTCTTGTTCGTTATTTTGTCCATTTCTGATTTGTTTTCTTTAATTTTTTTTAAGCTTCAATTTCTAATCATTTTAGTTTTGGACCTCAAAATCCTTGTAATTTTAATTTATTTAAAGTTGATTTTTCGGACCATTTGAGGTGCGAATCAGCCCCCATCTTCGCCCAAATTTGGAGCATGTGATCCACTCCTCTACATAATGATGGAGTTAGCTTTTAGTTTCATTATCGAGCTCCAAGGATCGATTATTGATCTGTTTTCCGATCTAATTTTTGCAATATGGATGGATATCGTTAGTTGAGTATTGCCATGTAGTTTCTGTTTTTGATAGTGTGGCAACGATTTAAGGCTCTTCGAAGTGACGGTTTATGTTGCACTTTGATTTCGAGGTAGGTTATGGTTTCTATCTTCAGACTTAGCTTAGCTTAGCTTAGCTATATATATTTATATATATATATATATATACACACATACATACATTGTATGGTCGTTAGAAAGATTTTAGAGTAGCATTAAGTCTAAATTGATTCTTAGATATGAATTAGCCATTTTTCGAACTTTAGATTAGTACTTTAGCCTTAAGTCTTAGTTTAGGTTAATCTTGGTCTTGGCTTGATTAGCACAAAATTCTTAGAAATGCTTTTGGGGATCGAAACTTAGCGATAGAGGTAGCTTATTATTCGTTAAGTGTAATTTGGATGATTTTATATTCTAATTGTTATTTTATCCGTGTTACTGAGATTGTGGGCCTGAGGCTTTGGATTTAAACTAATCGGAATTCCAGGTTAGTACGTTTGCACTATAGAGGGTATCCACCTTGTTGAAGTGTGTGACCATCTCATCTAAAAGCGTAAGCTGTTAGAGAGACCACACTTTTATTATTTGATTATATTCTCAACACGCCCCCTCACGTGCAGGTCTGGTTTTTTTTTCATGGGCCAAGCACGTGGAAATTCTTTTTGATTTGGGTGGCAGATTCGATCTCAGGACCTTTGTGTGCTCTGATACCATGTTGAAGTGTGTGACCATCTCATCTAAAAGCTTAAGCGTTAGAGAGAGCACACTTTTATTATTTGATTATATCCTCAACACACCCTACCTTGCTTGATAAATATGTTTGTTGGATTGTGCATTTATAATTGACATACATTCACGTGCATTGCATTTGCATTTAATCATAACATGAGTTAGAGGCAAAAAGATATTGGTTTTTGGTTTTTAACTATTATGCCTTGATTTTTACTTGATTTGAGCTCTGAGAGAGTATATCACTGTTTTACAAATGAAATTTAGATTTTTTACGAAAGTTTGGACCACTTTCAAGAAGCTTTCAACTTTTAGAAAGATTGTATTGTTAAATTTGTTGGTTTTCTGGTTTGAAGGATATATTTTTCTGATATTGCATATATTGATAAGCTCAGGCAAAGCAGATATTGAATTCTAAATTTTATGATTACTGCATTTGTAGTTGAGTTGAGGAGGGTCTGCGAAATGTCTCGGGGAGCCTATGAGAGTCCAATGAGGCAGTTTTGGGGTTTTTTTTTTCATTTAATGCATTGCATCATTTCATGTTGTATGCCATCTTCCGATATGCTTGCATAGATTGTGACCTTCATTATTATTGTTATCTTCACCGTTAGTGGTTGTGAGTATGGCTTCTGGTGTAGCTTTTAATTCACAGTGTTAGCACTATCGTGCTTCTCATAGTTATATAGCATCTTTCTGAGCTATGTCAGTCTATGATGCCTACTGAGTATCCTTGTTTGTTGGAAAAGGCAAGCAAAAAATAAATGTGCACGACAGGGAAATAGAGGAAGAAAATCCAAGTCAAAATTTTCCCTTCTATTTGAACCAAGAGAAGAAAAAATAATGCAAGAACAAACACTATTTGGGCAGCAAACAAATCAACCAAGCAAGAAAAATAAATCAACACACGAGACACCAAAGTTTAACGTGGAAAACATCTTCGGTGTGAAGAGTAAAAACCACAAGGCTAAAGATCCACTATAATCAACAAGAGTTACAAAATTGTTCTCTAAAATGGCCACCAACAAACTGCCAAATAATGAGCAACACAACTACAAGATAGCACCAAAAACTAGAGAAATTAAAGAAGCAAAAACACCAAACCCGCAGCTATTGTTCACGAGCTAAAATCTGGAGCTATAGGACTCCAAATCACCCTCTCTCAGTTCCCAATCAAAGATTAAGTTGAAAGGAACAAGTTGTCCAAAAATCAGCTCAATCAGACAAGAAACGAAGCGGGAATCGCGATTTGAAATTGGCTGCTAAGACTTGTGTGAAAATCTGCACTTTCTCACTTTTCTCTCTATATGACTGCTCTCAATCTCTTGTGATTCTTCTCAAATAAGACCTAAAAGAAAGTCTTACATATGCACCATAATAATGGGCTTATGGGCAAAAGTGGACTAGTCAAATTTGGGCTAAATTTATCCACAAAGAAAAGGAAAGAAGACACAAAACCTTGGACTTTTATTTATCCACATAGGAAGGGAAAAAGGCCCAAAACCCAACAGTTCTCCCCCTACCGACTGTGTGGAGGAAATAGCCATCCCGACGATCATGCAACATTCTTCAAACTTCCCTCTTGGCAAAGCTTTAGTCATCATGTCGGAACCATTATCATTGATATGAATTTTCTCAAGTTCAAGCAACTTAGAATCCAACACATCTCGAATCCAATGATACCTCACATCAATGTGTTTAGACCGACCATAAAATGTAGAATTCTTGTCAAGGTGAATAGCACTTTGACTGTCGCAATAAAGCACATACCTCTCTTTAGCACAACCAAGTTCTCCCAAAAATCTCTTCATCCAGATCAACTCTTTGTAAGCTTCAACAACTACAATAAGCTCAGCCTCTATAGTAGATAAAACAACACATTTTTGCAATCTAGATTGCCAAAACACAACTTCCCCTGCAAAAGTAATCAAGTAGCCTGAAGTAGATTTACGAGTATCAACATCACCGGCCATATCTGGATTAGTATAACCACAGAGAATAGGCTTCCCTGTATCAAAACACAAACTCAAACTAGAAGTGCTACAAAGATATCTCATAATCCACTTTACAACATTCCAATGCTCACTTTTAGGATTAGAAAGAAAATGGCTGACAATACCAACATCATGAGCAATATCTGGTCTTGTACACACCATTGCATACATCAAACTACCAACAACTGAAGCATAAGGAACTTTCTTCATATCTTCATTCTCACCATTAGTGAAAGGACAATGTGTAATACTCAATTTGAAGTGCATAGCTAAAGGTGTACTGACAACCTTAGCTTTGTCTATGTTAAATCTACGAAGTACTTTCTGAATGTACTTCTTGTGACAACCACAATTTCTTGGCATCTCTATCACGGATAATCTGCATGCCAAGAATCTGCCTTGCTAGTCCCAAGTCTTTCATAGCAAAAGACTTATTCAACTCTTGCTTCAGCTTTTTAATCCTGCAAGCATTATGACCAACAACAAGCATGTCATCAACATAAAGCATAACGATAATAAAGTTAGCATCAGAGAATTTTTGCACAAAAACACAATAGTCTGAAAAAGTCTTCTTGAAGCCCTGCTGACTCATAAAAGAATCAAACTTTATGTACCATTGCCTGGGAGCTTGTTTTAGACCATACAAACTCTTCTTCAATTTGCAAACATAATTCTCTTTTCCCTTGACTTCAAAGCCTTCCGACTGCTCCATATAAATTTCTTCATCCAAGTAACCATAGAGAAAAGCAGTTTTAACATCCATATGTTCAACCTCCAAGTCCAGACTTGTAGCCAAGCCTAAAACCACACGGATGGATGACATCTTCACAACTGGAGAGAATATCTCATCAAAATCAATTCTTTTTTTCTGGTTAAAGCCCTTCACAGCTAATCTAGCCTTGTACTGTGGAACCGGGTTACCATCTCCATGTTTCACCTTAAAAATCCACTTGTTCTTCAAAGCTTTTTTATCTTTAGGTAACATAACCAATCAAAGGAATGAGTATCATGTAGAGACTTCATTTCATCCTCCTTAGCATCAACCCACATTTCTTTTTTCTTCACTTTTCATGGCCTCATCAAGACTCTCTGGTTCTCCCTCGTCAATCAAGAGTACATACTCATTGGAAGAATACCGAGATGAAGGCATTTTCTGTCTAGTAGATCTTCTGAGATAACTCTCTGGAGCATCAATAATAGTTGATTGCTGACCAACTACATCGTCTTACACTGGAGAATCAACGAAATACTGATCATTCTAAATATGATCACCATCTTCAATATCAACTTGAAGATTTTCACTTGGTGGAATAGTCAAAGAAACTGGAACAACATTAACTAGGCTCTCACTGTTCTGAGAATCAACTTTCTCAGCTTTGTCAAGATCTTCAATTGTTTGGTCTTTAAATAACACAACATCACTGCCTCTAACAAGTTTCTTCTCAACTAGATCAAAGAAACGATAGTCGAATTCATCTTGGCCATAACCAACAAAGATACATTGTCTAGTTTTAACATCCAACTTTGACCTCTCATCCTTAGGAACATGCACAAAGGCTTTACACCCAAAAACTTTAAGATGATCATAAGAAACATTCTTACCAGACCAAACTCTGTCAGGAACATCACCATTCAAAGCAACAGTAGGAGATAAATTGATAACATAGGCAGCAGTATTAAGTGCTTCTGCCCAAAAGGAATTTGGCAGCTTAGCATCTAAAAGCATACATCTAACCCTCTCAACAAGAGTTCTGTTCATCCTCTTCGCTAAATCATTTAGCTGAGGAGTCTCTGGAGGAGTTTTCTAATGCCGAATACCCTGCTCTCTGCAATATCTATCAAAAGGACATATATACTCACCACCATTATCAGAACGGATGCATTTCAATTTCTACCTTGTCTGTCTCTCAACCAAGGCCTGAAAATTCTTGAACACATCAAGTACCTGATCCTTGGACTTCAAAGAGAATACCCAGAGTTTGCAAGAATGGTCATCAATAAAAGTCACAAAGTAAAGTGCACCACCATGAGATTTTACCTTAAAAGGACCACATGAATCAGAATGTACTAACTCCAGCAAATCAAGCTTTCTTGAAGGCGGATGACTCTGAAAAGAAACTTTTTTCTGTTTATCGGCTAAGCAATGAACACACTTGTTCAACTTTGCTTGTTTCACTCCAGAAAGCAAAATTTTCTTAGTCAAATTGTCCATCCCCTTCTTGCTCATATGACTCAGTCTTCTATGCCATGACAAAGATGAAGTATCATTCTCCACCACATTTATTGAGCCTCTGAAAATGGAGCCCTGAAAAATATACAGGTTAGACAACTTGTCACCACGGGCTACCACCATCGAACCTCTTGTAAGCTTCCACTGACAAGAACCAAGAGTATTAATATAACCCTCATCATCAAGGTATCCAACATAAATTAAATTCAAGCGAACATCTGGAGCATGCTTGACATTTTTGAGAACTAGTTTGGAACCATTATTACTTTCCAAACAAACAGTCCTAATACCAAGAACCGCAACCTCATGATTATTTTCCATTTTCAACATCCCAAAATTACCTGGAGTATAAGAAGAAAATAATTCCTTCATGAGCGTGACATGAGAAGTAGCACCATAATCCACAAACCAGCTAGACTCATCGCAAACAAGATTGACGGCATTTTCATCACAAGAAACAAGAAGGTCATCGTTAACAACAACAGCAACATGATTTTCATTATCGCCTTCTTTATTTTGTTGTTTCATAACTCTCTTGTACTTGAAACAATATTTCTTGATATGCCCATTCTTGTGGCAATAGTCACATGTAACATTCTTGAATCTAGACTTTGACTTTCCTCTACTTTTATCTGTGTCATTGTGACCTCTAAATTTGTTTCTCCCCCTGTCTTTAGTAACCAAAACATCGGAGTGTGAAGTAGAAGAAGATGAGCCTTGAGATCTTCTTCTCATCTCTTTATTCAAGACACCACTCTTAGCATATTCCATGGTCATACCACTGGGAGCAGAATTAGTCAAAGAAACTCGAAGAGTTTCAAAAGAGTCTGGCAGAGTATTAAGAAGCCATAGTCCTTGAATTTCTTTATAAAATTTTACACCCATTCCGGACAGCTGATCACTGAAAATTATTAATATGATCAGAAATAGGTGTGCCCTCTTTATACCTGATGTTCATCAATTGTTTCAAAAGAAATAATTTATTATTGCCAGTCTTCGAAGCATATAGTGTCTCATTAACAATGTGATTTCTCACATTATCTTCAACCAATTATCTGATATAGCCACAAACCTGTAAGGGGTTGTTTGGTACAAAGAATAATAATGCAGGGATTAGTAATGCAGGGTTTATTTTTATCAAGTGTTTGGTTCATTATTTCCTACCTGATCTTGTGTTTGAATTAAAACTTTATAAAAAAACTTCTTTTCAATTATACCCTTGAATTATTATGTAATTGAGTTAAGGTAAATAATTTCCGGACAATATTATTTTTTTATGGCCTTCTAACTAGCTATGAGAAGAACAATTTTGTTGTCATGTTTGCCATTTTTCCACTTAAATCATTTGAGGATAAATAATTATCATCTTAGTAAATTGTTCACATACAAAATGCCAATTTTCAATTAAAAAAATATAAATTATATATCACTTTTAAAATTGAAAATGCGGTAAACAATAGTAAAATTGAATAAATCATCTACATATATACATAAAAATTGCAAGTTGTAGTTTTAATATGTATGCAATTTTAAAATTGTTCAATATATATATATTGTATTAATTTGTATTGAATTTATTTAGTAACAAACAACTCTCTCTAAATAATTTGCAAGCTAATTTATTTAAATAAATTTACTAGTACAAATATAAAACATAAAATAAACAAAATAGTTAAAATGATTTGAAGGATATTTTTGTATTTACATAGACTTATCCCATGGTATTATATCCTCTGTATTACTAATACCTCCAAGTGGAAGGTATTAGTAATACATCATATAATACCATGTAGGAGATATAACTAATCCATGGATTTGTTATACATAGGCCAAATTCCTACAAAAGATAGTACTAAATAATACCACACATAATACATGGACTATTTATTTTTAATGCAGCCTACCAAACGATCCCTAAGTGCTTAAATTCCCAATCCTCATCATTCATGGATTCGGGTTAATTAGAAGCAAACACAGGTAGATGCATTTTCTTTACAAATAGAAGATCTTTCATCTTGCCTTTCCAAGTATGATAATTACTACCATTCAAACAAACCATCTTACTCATATTTGACTCCATCATACAAATAAATAATCAACAACAAACCAATGCTTTGATACCGCTTTGTTGGGAAAGGCAAGCACAAAATAAATGTGCACGACAGGGCAATAGCGGAAGAAAACCCAAGTCAAAACTTTCCCTTCTATTTGAACCAAGAGAAGACAAAATAATGCAAGAACAAACACTGTTTGGGCAGCAAACAAATCAACCAAGCAAGAAAAATAAATCAACACACGAGACACCAAAGTGTAACATGGAAAACCTCTTGGGTGTGAAGAGTAAAACCCACAAGGTCAAAGCTCCACTATAATCAACAAGAGTTACAAAAGTGTTCTCCAAAATGGCCACCAACAAAGTGTCAAACAATGAGCAACACAACTACAAGATAGCACCAAAAACTAGAGCAATAAAAGAAGCAAAAACATCAAACCCGCAGTTACTGTTCACGAGCTAAAATCTGAAGCTATAGGACTCCAAATCACCCTCTCTTAGTTCCCAATCAAAGATTAAGTTGAAAGGAACAAGTTGTCCAAAAATCAGCTCAATCAGACAAGAAACGAAGCGGGAATCACAATTTGAAATTTGCTGTTACGGCTTGTGCGAAAACTTTTCTCTCTATATGGCTGCTCTCAATCTCTTGTGATTCTTCTCAAATAAGGCCTAAAAGAAAGTCTTACATATGCACTATAATATTGGGCTTATGGGCAAAAGTGGGCTAGTCAAATTTGGGCTAAATTTATCCACAAAGGAAAGGAAAAAAGGCCCAAAACCCAATATTTTTTGGGTACTCATACTGCACTTCTACATCTTTTTCTGATGCATCGCCTAGTACGAACCATCCTCATCGATTTCTGATCGTTCGAGGTCGTCGCTATTGGATTGTGGTTAGCTCTCGGCATCCGGAGACTTCCTATCTTCCTTCCTTATTTTTGTTGTCTATATTTTTATTTATTTAGACAGACTTGTTGTAAATAGCTATGCACATACTTTAGATGCTCATGTACCAGTGACACTAGGTCTTCTTTGTATATTTGTCTTTCTAGATCACTTTCGGGCTTTTATTGTTTATTTTGTACCGTTTTGTCCACATATATTCTATGGTCCCTTTCTTATCTTATTATTGTTTCCGTGTTAGTTATTTTTTATTTTTTTTATAGCTTTGTACTTTTGGATTTTAATTTGCCTACTGGGGTTATGATAGTCGTCATCATAATATGATTTTGAATCGTAACACAAATAATGAATCTGCTCTACAATCATAATATATATTTAAGGGGAAAATAAACTAGATTTAGAAAAAAAGATAAAATATCATGATCATATTTTAATTTACCAAAGGCCACATCAACTCATTTACATGTTAACCACACTTCAAGCTGCCATAGACTTTGTTTCTCATTCATATGATTTCGTGAGTGATAATACCAATATTTAGAAACCTACCTAAATATACTATAATAAAAAAATATTTACCATTTATAACAATAACATTTTCTTTTCACTTGATCACTTTTAATGCATTTATAATACAAGTTTTATTAATAGATAATACATTTATCACACATTTTAATACACTTATGATACAATGTGTCAATTTCTCGCCAAACAAGCATATAATATATTAAAAAAACAATTATAATACATATATATTGCATACATAATTCACTTTTAATATATATTGTAGATTTAACATAGTATCATCATGTATTGCTATAAATAGTAATAAATAAAAAGTATCGCTAAAATCAGTAATTATTTATTAAAAGGTACTCATCCATGTAATTTAAATTACTTAGGTGCTACTTCGATTAAATGCACGACAAGCTAGAGGTTTCTTCATCTCAAGAGAAAGCTTCAAACATTCTGAAAGATCAACAGGTTTACTTGGAAGCCATTTGAACCGTTGAAGAAATCGGGCTAGCCATAGGTGCACTGTGGTTAACCCTAGTACCCTTCCTGGACAAACCCGACGTCCAGACCCAAACGGAGCAAGCCTAAGATTCGATCCCATGATTGAGAAGTCTTCTTTATTGATAAATCTTTCAGGCTTGAAGGCCCATGAATCTTCCCAAATAGTTGGGTCATGTGTAATAGCCCACATATTGACCATTGCAGTTGTCCCAGCTGGAATGAAACACTTGTCAATATAAGTATCATGCATAGCTAAACGAGCCCAAGAGAGAAGTGGGCCTGGTGGATGTAATCTAAGAACTTCTTTTACTATGGCTTGCAAATAAGGTAGGTTTTGTATGTCTGAGTCTTGTACATTTCTGTTATGACCCACACATGTGTCAATTTCTTCTTGTGCTTTTTCTTGAACATCTTGATGTAAAATCATTCTTGCCAAAATCCACTCTATAAGGATGGCTACTGTATCTGTTCCTCTAAATACCATTTCCTATATCAAGTAAAAAAAAAAAAAACTAATTCAATTTATACCATTGTACACTTCTCAAATGTAATGTAATGACATATATACCGTTAAAACTCGTATATTTGATCTCAACTTGCTTGAAAGTTATAAGACGTGTTATATATAGTTGTTATATGTTGTAGTTGTACAATTCTCAATGCGTGCTTGTTTTAGAAAACAAAATATTTGTATTTGGTATAATTCATAAACACAACTATTTATTTGGTACATGAGTAGAATTGTCTTTCTTTATTTTCTCAGAATTAATAAAAGGTTTAATTTAAGTGGGACACACGTTTAGTAGTAACTCGGAACTTATAGTTAGAAGCATCGTTTAGAAAATAAACACAGTTTAGTTTGAACACCACGGTTATAAAAAAAAAAAAAAAGAATAGTTTAATTAGTAGGGATTTGGGTTCCTCTTCATACATCTCCTTTTCATTCTTAATGCATATTAGATGAGTGGCACTTGTCATATTTAAAATAAAAAAGTTTAGATTAAATTAATTTAACAAGTCTCTTTAACTATAACTATAGTAAAAGAATAAGTTAGAAAAGAACTTTACCAACTTTAATAAGAAAAAATTCATCATAGACAAATTTTAGCTCCTCATTAATATAATTATTTTCATGATATATGTTTTACATCCCTATTAATATCATTGCCGTAATCTAAATTGAAGAATACTCTCTATGTTTTTTATTTATTATTATCTGACCAAATAAAACCAAAGATAAAGGTATAATGAGATCATACATGAATTAAACAGCAGTACAATAATTAAGAAAAAAAGCGACTGACTTTATTTTTACAGAGAAAATACTCTACCAAAGTTGGTGAGTTTTTTTTCATAATTCATTTTTTTACTTATAATTAAGAAGCTTGTTAAATTAATTTAATTTGGATTTTTAAATTTTAAATATGACAAGTGTCATTTATCAAATATGCACTTGGTCAGGAAATGAAAAAGAATATGTAATATAGAGAAGCCGTAATATGCTAGTAGACTTATTCATAATTATAACTTCTATTATTATACTTAATTAAATTAATTATTTATCTAAATATGCACTCGAGGAAATGAAAAGAAAATGTAATATAAAGAAGCCGTGCTATGCTAGTAGACTTATTCCTAATTATAAGTTCTATTATTAGATTTAATTAAACCAATCATTAATCTAATATGCACTTGAGGAAATGCAAAGAGTACTTAATACTCCCTCTATCCCTAATTACTTATTCATTTTTGAATCGGCACACCTATTAAGAAATCAATTATTGACATAGTGAGTTTACCATTTTACCCCTATTAATTATGGAGTGGATGAATTAAAAACTTAAGATTTTCAAGAAGCTCTACATTTTTCAAAGTAATTAATTGAGGATTAGGGACAACTAAAAAAGAAAAAGTAGACAAGTAATTAGGGATAGATAGAGTAATATAGAGAAGCCGTAGTATGCTATAAGTTCTATTGAGGAAATGCAAAGAATACTTATATAGAGAAGCCGTAATATGCTATAAATTCTATTAAGGAAATGAAAGAACACTTAATATAGAGAAGTCGTAATATGCTATAAGTTCTATTAAGGAAATGAAAAGAATATAGAGAAGCCGTAATAGGCTATAAATTCTATTAAGGAACTGAAAAAGAATACTTAATATAAAGAAGCCGTAATATACTATAAGTTCTACTGAAGAAATGAAAAGAATATTTAATACAAAAAAAGCCATAGTATGATCGATATAAGTTCTATTATTAGAGTTAATTAAGCTCGTTGTTGGCGGAGCTGGAAAAACTAAAAGTGAAAAAATTATTATTATTATTATTATTATTATTATTATTATTATTATTATTATTATTATTATTATATATATATATATATAAAACCATATATTATATATACCACATGCAGTAGACTTATTGCTGACGAGGATAAATAAATTTTGTAGTTGACACGATATGACACAAAGTTTAACTTTTAATAATGAGTCATTTCACTTTAAAGCATCAACGAATCTTAACTATCAACCTAGTTATTAATTACTCCCTCCATTCCATATTAAGTTAATTTTTTTAGGTATTTCACACCCTTTAAGAAAAATAGATTAAGACATAAATTAAACTTAATTTTTCATTTACACTCTTATTAATTATTGTCAAATTTATGATTAAAATAATTAAATATTAATTAATCACTAATTCCAATACTAACTAATGAAGGGTAAAATTGGAAGAACACTCTAAAAGTAGTCTTGAAAACTGAACAATTAAGTTAATTTGAAAAATGAAAAATGCCTCAAAAATTAACTTAATATGGAATGGAGGGAGTATGATATACTCTAAATATGTTCAACGAGTTGACAATATTTTTGATTATTTATAAAATACTTTCTCGGTCCCAATTCATGTGACACTTTTCGCTTTTCGAGAGTCAAACCGTTTAAGTTTGATCAGAAATTTATGCGTCGAATCTTCAATTTTTTAAAATGAAATTTATATATTTGTAAATTACGTAAAAAGTACTATATGTCACAATAATTGACAATTCAAAATAATTAAAAGATATATGAAAAATTTACGGTCAAAGATAGACTTGCTTGAATTTTGAAATTCGAAAAGTGCCACACAAATTAAAACGGAGAGAGTATTATTTTCTACGTCCTAAAATAAAAGGTTATCTTAGCAAAAAGAAATTTGTTCTAAAATAAGTGTCTATCTTATATTTTTTTCAACTATACCTTTCTATTCTCCATTTAATTACTACTAGTTTTTAATTTTCAAGAAACATTTATTAACTAGGGATATTTTAATAAACTACATATTGTACTGATTAAATTTTTAAGTAAACCTGATTTTTATTAAGATGACACTTATTTTGAGAACGAGAGAGTATTTTAGCTAGCTCTAAGCATATGGAAAGAAGTTAAATTCAAAATTGAAAGAGGCAGAAGTAATCCTTACCCACAAAATAGCCACCATATCTTCATCTTTAAGTTGATCTTCTTTTGCCAAAGATAGCAAAACACTAAGGAAGTCATTTTTCATATTTACTAATTCTCCCTCTCTTCTCCTTTTTTCCATTATTTCACCAACTAGTTCATTCACTTGAGCTCCCAACTTATAACACCTTCTCTTAGTACCCAAAAAGTCTAATGGAAAATAATCTGACCAATTAAATTCTCCAATCAATTCATATCCTTGTTTCACCATTAACCCTAACTTCTCACCTTCTAACCCTAAACTACTCCCAAACACACTTTCAAGGATATTACTCAAAGACCCTTGTCTCAACAACCCTCTAACCTCAACAAACCCACTCTTATTCATCTCCTTGACAACTTCTCCTATCATGTTATCGGCTATAAGTTGTCGAAGACTCTCAAAACATGAAATTCTCCTAGCAGAAAACATGTGATTCGTAGCAATTCTTCTTAGGTTTCGCCAATAACTCCCATAGGGAGCAAAACCAATGGCTCTTTCAAACATGAGAAGTTTGGTTGATTCTTTCAAGGGACGGCTAGAAAATGAGGCACTCCATAGAATTTCCTTCGCAGTGTCAGGGTGGCTACTAATGATAACTCGAGTAGCACCAAGGCTTATTGTCATTAATCGAGTTGAGCCTAGTGATGAAGCAATCATGGCTAGTTTCCGGTGAGCACAAGACCCCATTTGAGGTAGAAATCCCAAAAAGGGCCAAGAAAAAGGACCATGAAGTTTATTAGGATTTCGATGATGATGATAGTGAGTATAGTTTCTCCATGCAAACCCTCCGGGCACTAGCCAATAGTTCAAGAGGAAATTAAGTAGGAGGGAGAAGAGGAGAGTTTCAAGAGTGAAAGGCCATGGATAAACATAGTAAGAAATAACGAAGATGATGAAGAGGGCTAGCATGAAGGGCTTCATGATTAATTAATTTGGGACTTCAAAATGTAAAAGGTGTACAAGTAATATAACTAAATTATTGGAAATGGAATCTTGTTTTTCGTGAGAGGATTGCATGTGGAATGATTAGTATATATAGGGTAAGTGGAAAGTAATTAAGTTTGGTTAATTATTTGGTTTCTTTTTGCTTAACCCTGGTTAAGGGACCTTTTTCTTTCGACAATGATCACAAATGATAATTAATTATTAATCATTGATACTTACAAAAGAATAGAATTGACACTCAGAGAGAGTTTGTGGGTGCTATCACTTTGTATAGGTCAACATAGTTTCGTCTCCACCCCTGCACCCCTATTGGAAAAAACGATAATCTCATCCCAGATAATATTCATGCTAAATAGCAATGATAAAATAGTAACAATGGCACCTGGGTATGGACTGTTTCACCCTTAACCAGATCTAGGTCTCGAGTTCGAGTCCTGGGTATGGAGAAAAATTTGTTGGGAGCGCCACCCTCGAATAGGCCTTGCAGAGCGTGATCCGGATTTAGTCGGAACTCTAATGTAGGCTCCGGACACCGGATGAAAAACCAAAAAAAAAGACACCAAATATTATAACGAAAAAATAATAAAAATCTCACTTAAAATAATATTCACGCTAAATAGCAATAAGAAGAGAATAACAACAACACCAAATACTATAACAGAATAAATATAATACCCAAATAAAATAGTACAATCACAATGATTCAATGGTTACAACTTGATAGTATCAAAAGATGACACTTGTCAAGTAAATATAGTGAAAAAGAAAGAAATTGAATATTGATGCTTTCTATAAATATATTTTTGGAGGTCGACCAGTGTTCTTATAGTTGCTAACAGTAATTAGAGTCCTTTTCTTGTTAGTATTCTTTATTGTAAGTGTTAGGACATCATAACAGTGAGTTACACATATATGTAGTAACTATATTCTATTAAAATTCATATTTATAGTTTATCTCTTGGGGAGTTTATATTCAACTACACTTTGTGTAACATTCTGTATATATTGAGGAAGAACTCTTCCGTGAAATACAATCGAGGTTTATTGTATTCATAAAATCTCTACGGTAAGAATATGCCCCTTTTTTTTTCTTCCATCACACCTCATTTGGAGGATTAAAGTGTATATGTTCTGAGTTCTCACTTACCCTCTAGTTAGACTCGAATCTTCAACCTAAAGAATGATAGTGGATGTGTTTAATCATTTGAGCAAGTCTGACTTGTTACTTCACCATTTATTTATTTTCTTTTTCAATTTAAATTTTGCATGGATCTTAAAAAATAATAATTGATATGAATATTTTATATATAATACTCATATTAATTGATGTTCTATCTTAAATTTGAGAAATGATTTAGAGAATAAGTAATTAATTAATGTTAAGGATAAATAAAATCATTATTTATTATATATTTTTCTCTTGTTATATTATAAAATGACATGAGAAATAAAAATAAATACATATGTGTTTAATATAATGAACAAATAAAACAATTCCGTAGTTGTCTCAAAATTGCCCCTAGTGAACTTGATATACCTAGATGTTGTAAGTGACCTAATAACTTGAATATAATTAGATTTTCCACATTTTGTTGTCAATTGTGTTTCTTGAAAAATGTTTTTTTTAAAAAAACAAGTTGATTTCTAATTTATTTTCTCATATTTAGTTATGAGTGTTATCTCCTGTATTCAGGTTAGAAAAAACAGAAACAGAAAAAAGATGAATTAGAGAGAAAATAAAAATCCGAGTCCACAGAATCCACTGTGTTTCCTTAAGAAATTTAATCCCCTAAAGTACCCGATGTTACAGATTAATTCCTCCCAAGATAAAACAGATTAATTCCTCCCAAGATAAAACGGATTAACTATTAAAGAAGTAGCGGTACCTCAAACTTTACTAATTTCAGCGCAAGAACAGCAACGAGAGCATACACAGACTCAGTCGATCGACAATTTTATTTTTATAAGAAAATGTATGCCGAGAGGAAAAAATTTCAATGTTGAAAAATGGAAAAAGAAACTCTATTTATAGCCACTTACAGCAAGGAATACGTATATTCGGATCATGGTGTGAACGTATCTGTTCAGACATGTCTTTCCAGAACGTTGTGTCTTTTGGGAAAAATAACGTCTTTTCGGAAGGAACAGATCCATTCAGACGACTTTACCGTTACGCGCAAATTTCAAATAATTATGTTACGCGAAATTAATTATGTTAATTAACTAACATTCTAAATTAATTTATAAGAGAAAGGAAATCAATTAATGAGATTGATTAAATACATTTTGTCCAAAAATATTAATCATTTACCGAAGCCCAAGCCGAGCGAGCGAGTGATGACGGCGCGAGGGGGCACCTTCATCTAAACCGTTTAAGAACTAAATTAAGGAAGTGTTTCCTAATATAAGGACAACAATTTTCCTTTCTTCTACCAATCTGGGAGAAATAACTTTTCATCTTCAAAGACTTTTCATTTGAAATGACTTTTTCATTTTCCCTCCAAATTGATTCCCCCACTTTTTCCATTTTCTTTTCTTATTTCCATTTCACACCTTGCTAAAACCCAACAATCCCCCACATGAATGGGAAATGACTATTGTTAAAACATATGTATGAAAAACTTGTGAGTCTCGTAAGTAAGGGTTAATCATATCTGGATAAGTAGGTTTCCCTTTAAACATTTCGTAGTGAACATATATTGGATATACTCGGTCAATTGATAGATTTGATATCTTTGAACCGTTGAGCTTTAGTGTATACCTAGACAACATAAGTCACACAATCAACCCTTGAACTGTTTTTGGTTATCATTGTTTTGTTCGTTTCAGTCATGAACACGTCTTGGTTAATAAGTGCTTAAAGAACTGGCCTTACCGGATTCTCTTTGACGCAGCTTACACTTCACACTTACATAGGTGGTTTCTAACAGTGTTATCCCGTAGATACACTATTTGATATATCCTGTATCAAACTTAGAAACCATTAAAAAGTCTTTATGCCTTTATCCTGGTTATTGAACATTGTCCTATCATGAGAATGGACAATAAAATAAATTTTGACAATGTTGAACCGTCATCTATGACTTTGTTTGATCTCCTTGAACCTAGATCTTGGTATCTCCAGTCTTCTAGGTAGAGTTACCGCCACGATGACTTATTCTAAGCCATAATCCCATTTTCGTCGATGATCTCTCAACTCCCTCTCTAGTTAGGCCTTTTGTAAGTGGACCCGACACATTATCCTTTGACTTTACATAGTAAATTGTGATAATTCCAGTAGAGAGTAGTTGTCTTACAGAGTTATGTCTTTGTCATATGTAACGAGACTTCCCGTTATACATAACATTTCCAACCCTTCCTATTGCAGCTTGACTATCGTAGCGTATGCATAACGGAATATATTCTAAGAAATTCCAGAGCCATTCAGCTTCTTCACCTGCCTTGTCTAAGGCGATGAATTTAGACTCCATTGTAGAGCGAGCTATACATGTTTGTTTGGATGATTTCCAAGATATTGCTCCTCCACCAATAGTGAAAACATATCCATTCGTGGATTTCGTTTCAGTTGACCCAGAAATGCAATTTGCATCACTATATCCTTCAACAACTGCTGGATATTTGTTGTAATGCAAAGCAAAGATTTGAGTGTCATCTAAGTACCCCAAAACTCTCTTCATTGCCATCCAATTTTTTTGATTGGGATTACTTGTGTATCGACTCAGTTTACTTATACACAGGCTATGTATGGTTATGTACAATTCATGACATACATCAAACTTCCTAGTACTCTGGCATAATCCAATTGAGACTGACTTTCACTTTTATTCTTAGCAAGATTAAGGTTCACATCAATTTGAGTCTTTGCCCTTTTGAAATTCAAGTACTTATACTTTTCAAGTATCTTACAAATGTAATGAGATTGAGACAATGCTAGACCGTTAGGAGTTTTATGAATCTTAATTCCTAATATCAAATCCGCAACTCCTAGATCTTTCATATCAAACTTACTAGCGAGCATACGCTTAGTAGCTTTTACATTAGCAATGTCTTTGCTCATTATCAACACATCATCCATATATAGGCATGCAATGACTTCCTGATTTGGAACGTCTTCAATGTAGACACATTTATCGCATTCATTGATCCTAAATTCATTTGCCAACATGGTTTGATCAAACTTTGCATGCCATTGTTTCGGTGTTTGTTTTAGTCCATAAAGTGACTTAACAAGTTTGCATACTTTCTTTTCTTTACCGAAAACTACGAAACCCTCAGGTTGTTCCATGTAAATCTCTTCTTCCAGCTCTCCATTTAAGAAGGCGGTTTTCACATCCATTTGATGGATTTCAAGATCGTATACTACAGCTAGGGCAATTAACATTCGAATTGATGTAACCCTAGTCACTAGCGAGTATGTGTCAAAATAATCAAGATCTTCATTCTGTCTAAAGCCTTTGACAACAAGTCTTGCTTTATATTTGTCAATAGCTCCATCATCTTTCATCTTTCTTTTGAAATTCCATTTCGAACCTAAGGGTTTGTTTCCTGGAGGAAGATCAACCAACTCCCAAGTATGATTGCTTAAGATTAATTCAATCTCACTATTAACAGCCTCCTTGCAAGAGGTTGAGTCACTAGACATAGCTTCCTTGAACGTTTGAAGCTCACTTTCAAGAAGGAATGTTACAAAGTCAGATCCAAATGAAGTAGTTATCTGTTGACGTTTATTGTGCCTTAGACTTATTTCATTAGGTACATTTTCTTTTGGTTCTTCTTGAGGTCATTTAGACCTCCCGCTAGATCACTCAAGTCTAGTTTTATACGGATATATATGTTCAAATAATTCAGCATTATCTGATTCCATTACCGTATTGTCATGAATAACTGAATGTTCAGACTTATGAACCAAAAATCGACATGTCTTACTATTTATAGCATATCCAATGAATACACAATCCACAGTTTTCGGTCCTATTTTCACCGTCTTAGGTATAGGAACCTAGACTTTGGCTAGACACCCCCACACTTTGAAATATTTCAAGTTGGGTTTTCTATCTTTACATTTCTCATATGGAATAACATGTGTCTTGGTGTAAGGCACTTTATTGAGCATTCGATTTGCTATAAGGATAGCATCCCCCCACAAGTTTTGTGGTAAACCCTGAACTTATATGTAAGGCATTCACCATTTTCGTTAAAGTTCATTTTTTCCTTTCCGCAATTCCATTAGATTGAGGAGAGTAAGGAGCAGTAGTTTGATGAATGATTCCACTTTCTAAACATATTTCTACAAATGGAGATTCATATTCTTCACCTCTATCACTTCTGATCATTTAAGAAAATGTATGCAAAGAGGAAAAAATTTCAATGTTGAAAAATTGAAAAAGACTCTCTATTTATAGCCACTTGCAGCAAGGAATATGTCTATTCGGACCATGGTGTGAACGTATCTATTCAAACATGTCTTTCCAAAACATTGTGTCTTTTGGGAAAAATAACGTCTTTTCGGAAGGAACAGATCCATTAAGACGACTTTACCATTACGCGCAAATTTCAAATAATTCTTTTATGCAAAATTAATTCTGTTAATTAACTAACATTCTGAATTAATTTATAAGAGAAAGAAAATCAATTAATGAGATTGATTAAATACATTTTTTTCAAAAATATTAATCAATTATCGAAGCCGAAGCCGAGCGAGGGACGACGAAGGCGCGAGGGGGCACCTTCTTCTTAACCGTTTAAGAACTAAATTAAGGAAGTGTTTCCTAATATAAGGACAACAATTTTCGTTTCTTCTACCAATATGGGAGAAATAACTTTTCATCTTCAAATACTTTTCATTTGAAATGACTTTTTCATTTTCCCTCCAAATTGGTTCCCCCACTTTTTTCATTTTCTCTTCTTATTTCCATTTCACACCTTGCTAAAACCCAACAATCCCCCATATGAATGAGAAATGACTATTGTTAAAACATATGTATGAAAAACTTGTGTGTCTCGTAAGTAAGGGTTAATCGTATCTAGATAAGTAGGTTTCTCTTTAAACTTTTCGTAGTGAACATATATTGGATATACTCGGTCAAAATTGGTAGATTTGATATCTTTGAACCGTTAAGCTTTAGTGTATACCTAGGCAACATAAGTCACACAATCAACCCTTGAACTGTTTTTGGTTCTCATTGTTTTGTTCGTTTCAGTCATGAACACGTCTTGGTTAATAAGTGCTTAGAGAACTGGCCTTACTGGATTCTCTTTGAAACGGCTTACACTTCACACTTACATGGGTGGTTTCTAACAGTGTTATCCCGTAGATATACTATTTGATATATCTTGTATCAAAGTTAAAAACCATTAAAAAGTCCTTATGCCTTTATCCTGGTTATTGAACATTGTCCCATCATGAGAATGGACAATAAAATAAATTTTGACAATGTTGAACCGTCATCTATGACTTTGTTTGATCTCCTTGAACCTAGATCTTGGTATCTCCAGTCTTCTAGGTAGAGTTACCACCACGATAACTTATTCTAAGCCATAGTCCCATTTTCATTGATGATCTCTAAACTCCCTCTTTAGTTAGGCCTTTTGTAAGTGGACCTGACACATTATCCGTTGACTTTACATAGTAAATTGTGATAATTCCAGTAGAGAGTAGTTGTCTTACAGAGTTATGTCTTTGTCGTATGTGATGAGAATTCCCGCTATACATAACACTTCCAATCCTTCCTATTGCAGCTTGACTATTGTAACATATGCATATAGGGGCTATTGGTTTCAGCAAAAACAGAATATATTCTAACAAATTCTGGAGCCATTCAGCTTCATCACTTGCCTTGTCTAAGGCGATGAATTCAGACTCCATTGTAGAGCGAGCTATACAAGTTTGTTTGGATGACTTCCAAGATATTGCTCCTCCACCAATAGTGAAAACATATCCATTCATGGATTTCGTTTCAGTTGACCCAGAAATGCAATTTGCATCACTATATCCTTCAACAACTGTTGGATATTTGTTGTAATGCAAAGCATAGTTTTGAGTGTCATCTAAGTACCCCAAAACTCTCTTCATTGCCATCCAATTTTTTTGATTGGGATTACTTGTGTATCGACTCAGATTACTTATAGCACATGCTATGTATGGTCATGTACAGTTCATAACATACATCAAACTTCCTAATACTCTGGCATAATCCAATTGAGACTGACTTTCACCTTTATTCTTAGCAAGATTAAGGTTTACATCAATTAGAGTATTTGCCCTTTTGAAATTCAAGTACTTATACTTTTCAAGTATCTTTCGAATGTAATGAGATTGAGACAATGCTAGACCGTTAAGAGTTTTATGAATCTTAATTCCCAATATCAAATCCGCAACTCCTAGATCTTTCATATCAAATTTACTATCGAGCATACGCTTAGTAGCTTTTACATTAGCAATGTCCTTGCTCATTATCAACACGTCATCCACATATAGTCATACAATGACTTTCTGATTTGGAATGTCTTCAATGTAGAAACATTTATCATATTCATTGATCTTAAATTCATTTGCCAACATGGTTTGATCAAACTTTGCATGCCATTGTTTCGGTGCTTGTTTTAGTCCATAAAGTGACTTAACAAGTTTGCATACTTTCTTTTCTTTATCGGAAACTACGAAACCCTCAGGTTGTTCCATGTAAATCTCTTCTTCCAGCTCTCCATTTAAGAAGGCGGTTTTCACATCAATTTGATGGATTTTAAGACCGTATACTACAGCTAAGGCAATTAACATTCGAATTGATGTTACCATAGTCACTAGCGAGTATGTGTCAAAATAATCAAGATTTTCTTTCTATCTAAAGCCTTTGACAACAAGTCTTGCTTTATATTTGTCAATAGTTCCATCATCTTTCATCTTTCTTTTGAAATTCCATTTCAAACCTAAAGGTTTGTTTCCTGTAGGAAGATCAACCAACTCCCAAGTATGATTGCTTAAGATTAATTCAATCTCACTATTAACAGCCTCCTTGCAAGAGGTTGAGTCGTTAGACGTAGCTTCCTTAAATGTTTGAGGCTCACTTTCAAGAAGGAATGTTACAAAGTCAGATCCGAATGAAGTATTTGTTTGTTGACGTTTATTGCGCCTTAGACTCTCTTCATTAGGTACATTTTCTTTTGGTTCTTCTTGAGGTCATTTAGACCCCCCCACTAGATGACTCAAGTCTAGTTTTATACGAATAGATATGTTCAAAGAATTCAGCATTATCTGATTCCATTACCGTATTGTCATGAATATCTGGATGTTCAGACTTATGAACCAAAAATCGACATGCCTTACTATTTGTGGCATATCCAATGAACACACTATCCACAGTCTTCGGTCCTATTTTCACAGTCCTATGTATAGGAACCTAGACTATGGCTAGACATCCCCACACTTTGAAATATTTCAAGTTGGGTTTTCTACCTTTCCATTTCTCATATGGAATAACATGTGTCTTGGTGTGATGCACTTTATTGAGCATTCGATTTGCTATAAGGATAGCTTCCCCCCACAAGTTTTGTGGTAAACCTGAACTTATAAGTAAGACATTCACCATTTTCGTTAAAGTTCATTTTTTCCTTTCCGCAATTCCATTAGATTGAGGAGAGTAAGGAGCAGTAGTTTGATGAATGATTCCATTTTCCAAACATATTTCTACAAATGGAGATTCATATTCTCTACCTCTATCACTTCTGATCATTTAAGAAAATGTATGCAGAGAGGAAAAATTTTCAATGTTGAAAAATTGAAAAAGACTCTCTATTTATAGCCACTTGCAGCAAGGAATGCGTTTATTCAAACCATGGTGTAAACGTATCTGTTCAGACATGTCTTTCCAGAACGTTGTGTCTTTTGGAAAAATAACGTCTTTTCGGAAGGAACAGATCCATTCAGACGACTTTACCGTTACGCGCAAACTTCAAATAATTCTGTTACACGAAATTAATTATGTTAATTAACTAACATTCTAAATTAATTTATAAGAGAAAGGAAATCAATTAATGAGATTGATTAAATACATTTTGTCCAAAAATATTAATCATTTACCGAAGTCGAAGCCGAGCGAGCGAGCGACGACGGCGCGACGGGGCACCTTCTTCTTAACCGTTTAAGAACTAAATTAAGGAAGTGTTTCCTAATATAAGGAAAACAATTTTCGTTTCTTCTACCAATATGGGAGAAATAACTTTTCATCTTCAAAGACTTTTCATTTTCAATGACTTTTTCATTTTCCCTCCAAATTGGTTCCCCCACTTTTTCCATTTTCTCTTCTTATTTCCATTTCACACCTTGCTAAAACCCAACAATCCCCCACATGAATGGGAAATGACTATTGTTAAAACATATGTATGAAAAACTTGTGTGTCTCGTAAGTAAGGGTTAATAGTATCTGGAAAAGTAGGTTTCCCTTTAAACATTTCGTAGTGAACATATATCGGATATACTCGGTCAATTGGTAGATTTAACATCTTTGAACCGTTAAGCTTTAGTGTATACCTAGACAACATAAGTCACACAATCAACCCTTGAACTATTTTTTGTTCTCATTGTTTTGTAAATTTCAGTCATGAATACGTCTTGGTTAATAAGTGCTTAGAAAACTGGCCTTACCGGATTCTCTTTGAAGCAGCTTACACTTCACACTTACATAAGTGGTTTCTAACTGTGTTATCCCATAGATACACTATTTGATATATCATGTATCAAACTTAGAAACCATTAAAAAGTCTTATGCCTTTATCCTGGTTATTGAATATTGTCCCATCATGAGAATGGACAATAAAATAAATTTTGACAATGTTGAACCGTCATCTATGACTTTGTTTGATCTCCTTGAACCTAGATCTTGGTATCTCCAGTCTTCTAGGTAGAGTTACCGCCACGATGACTTATTCTAAGCCATAGTCCCATTTTCGTCGATGATCTCTCAACTCCCTCTCTAGTTAGGCCTTTTGTAAGTGGACCCGACACATTATCCTTTGACTTTACATAGTAAATTGTGATAATTCCAGTAGAGAGTAGTTGTCTTACAGAGTTATGTCTTTGTCGTATGTGAGGAGACTTCCCGTTATACATAACATTTCCAACCCTTCCTATTGCAGCTTGACTATTGTAACATATGCATATAGGGGCCATTGGTTTGGGCAAAAACGAAATATCTTCTAACAAATTTCGGAGCCATTCAGCTTCTTCACCTGCCTTGTCTAAGGCGATGAATTCAGACTCCATTGTAGAGCGAGCTATACATGTTTGTTTGGATGATTTCCAAGATATTGCTCCTCCACCAATAGTGAAAACATATCCATTCGTGGATTTCATTTCAGTTGACCCAGTAATGCAATTTGCATTACTATATCCTTCAAAAACTGCTGGATATTTGTTGTAATGCAAAGCATAGTTTTGAGTGTCATCTAAGTACCCCAAAACTCTCTTCATTGCCATCCAATTTTTTTGATTGGGATTACTTGTGTATCGACTCAATTTACTTATAGCACAGGCTATGTATGGTTATGTACAGTTCATGACATACATCAAACTTCCTAATACTCTGGCATAAGCCAATTGAGACTGACTTTCACCTTTATTCTTAGCAATATTAAGGTTCACATCAATTGGAGTCTTTGCCCTTTTGAAATTCAAGTACTTATACTTTTCAAGTATCTTACAAATGTAATGAGATTGAGACAATGCTAGACCGTTAGGAGTTTTATGAATTTTATTTCCCAATATCAAATCCGCAGCTCCTAGATCTTTCATATCAAACTTACTATCGAGCATACGCTTAGTAGCTTTTACATTAGCAATGTCCTTGCTCATTATCAACACATCATCCATATATAGGCATGCAATGACTTCCTGATTTGGAACGTCTTCAATATAGACACATTTATCACATTCATTGATCCTAAATTCATTTGCCAACATGGTTTGATCAAACTTTGCATGCCATTGTTTCGATGCTTGTTTTAGTCCATAAAGTGACTTAACAAGTTTGCATACTTTCTTTTCTTTACCGAAAACTACGAAACCCTCAGGTTGTTCCATGTAAATCTCTTCTTCCAGCTCTCCATTTAAGAAGGCGATTTTCACATCCATTTTATGGATTTCAAGACCGTATACTACAGCTAGGGCAATTAACATTCGAATTGATGTAACCTTAGTCACTAGCGAGTATGTGTCAAAATAATCAAGATTTTCTTTCTGTCTAAAGCCTTTGACAACAAGTCTTGCTTTTTATTTGTCAATAGCTCCATCATCTTTCATCTTTCTTTTGAAATTCCATTTCGAACCTAAGGGTTTGTTTCCTGGAGGAAGATCAACCAACTCCCAAGTACGATTGCTTAAGATTGATTCAATCTCACTATTAACAGCCTCCTTGAAAGAGGTTGAGTCGCTAGACATAGCTTCCTTGAACGTTTGAGGCTCACTTTCAAGAAGGAATGTTACAAAGTCAGATCCAAATGAAGTAGTTGTCTGTTGACGTTTATTGCGCCTTAGACTCTCTTCATTAGGTACATTTTCTTTTGGTTCTTCTTAAGGTCATTTAGACCCCCAGCTAGATCACTCAAGTCTAGTTTTATACGGATAAATATGTTCAAAGAATTCAGTATTATCTGATTCCATTACCGTATTGTCATGAATATCTGGATGTTCAGACTTATGAACCAAAAACCGACATGCCTTACTATTCGTGGCATATCCAATGAATACACAATCCACAATCTTCGGTCCTATTTTCACCGTCTTAGGTATAGGAACCTAGACTTTGGCTAGACACCCCCACACTTTGAAATATTTCAAGTTGGGTTTTCTACCTTTCCATTTCTCATATGGAATAACATGTGTCTTGGTGTGAGTCACTTTATTGAGCATTCGATTTGCTATAAGGATAGCTTCCCCCCACAAGTTTTGTGGTAAACCTGAACTTATAAGTAAGGCATTCATCATTTTCGTTAAAGTTCATTTTTTCCTTTCCGCAATTCCATTAGATTGAGGAGAGTAAGGAGCAGTAGTTTGATGAATGATTCCATTTTCCAAACATATTTATACAAATGGAGATTCATATTCTCCACCTCTATCACTTCTAATCATTTTGATCTTTTTATCCTACTGATTTTCAACTTCAGTTTTATATTGCCTAAATGCATCTATTGCTTCATCCTTGCCATTTAGCAAAATGACATAACAATATTTAGTGCAATCGTCAATAAATACTTTTTTCCACCACGTGATGGTGTTGACTTCATGCTACAAATGTTAGTGTGAATTAGTTCTGAGGGGTATAAATTCCTTTCGACAGATATATAAGGATGCTTACTATACTTAGATTCAACGCAAATTTGACATTTTGATTTATTGCACTCAAATTTAGGCAAAACATTTAAGTTAATCAGTTTGTGCAGGATTTTGTTATTGATGTGTCCCAAACGTTCATACCATAAACATTTAGACTCAAGCAAGTAAGAAGAAGCAGAATCTTTATTCATATCAACTACAATTACATTGAGTTTGAAGAGGCCATCAGTGAGGTAACATTTTCCTACATATATCTCATTCTTACTTACTACAACTTTATTAGAAACAAATACACATTTGAATCCATTTTTCGTAAGAACTGGTATAGAAACTAAGTTCTTTCGCAATTCCAGAACATACAAGACCATGTTCAAAGTCACCACCTTGTCCGAGGTCATCTTTAAGTGGACCTTGCTAGTTCCTTCAACCTTTGTAGCAGTGGAGTTCGCCATAAACAACTTCTCGTCTGCTGGTGATGGAGTATATGATGCAAATAATTCTTTGTTGGCGCTAACATGGCATGAGGCACCAAAATCTATCCACCATTCTCTTGAATTTCCAACCAAGTTGTATTCTGAAAGCATTGCACAGAATCGTCCATCTCTTTTTTGGATTCAGCCAAATTTGCTTGATCCTTCTTTTTGTCCTTCTTGGGACCCCGACATTTATTAGCCCTATGATCATGTTTGCCACAATTAAAGCAGTTTCCATTGAATTTCTTCTTAGGAGGATTGCTCTTTGGACCATATACTTTTTTTTCTTTTCTTTGATTTTGAGGGGCCTTCTTCAACAATATTTACTCCATATATTGTTGAATTACCACATGACCTCTTTTCTACGGCCTTGTTATCTTCTTCTATTCTCAGCCTTATAACCATGAGATCTTCAACAGTCTTCTCCTTGTGTTTATGTTTCAAGTAGTTTTTGAAGTCCTTCCACAATAGAGGTAACTTCTCAATAATGGCCACCACTTGAAAAACATCATTCACAATTAATTCTACATTAAAGATTATGCGATATTAAGAATAGACTTAATATGTTCAACATAGGCATTAAACAAATTTATACCTTCAGCAAGGAGATCATGGATTATGACCTGCAGTTCTTGAACTTGGGTGATGACGGTTTTACTGTCTATCATCTTATAGTCCAAAAACTTTGTCACAATGAACTTCTTCATTCCGGCATCCTCTGTTTTATACTTCTTTTCTAAAGCATCCCAAAGTTCTTTTGAGGTCTTGACATTGTTGTACACATTGTACAGATCATTTTACAGGCCACTCAGAATATAATTTTTACACAAAAAATTTGAATGTGTCCATGCTTCTGTCACCAAGAATCGTTCTTCAGTCGGAGTTTCATCCTACAGAACAAGAACGTTCTCACTAATGAACCTCTACAGACTTAAAGTAGTCATATAGAAGAACATTTTCTGCTGCCATCTCTTGAAGTCGACTACAAAAAACTTTGCAGGTTCTCAGCCGGTGCAAGGGTAGCACTTGAAAGATTGTGTGCAACCGATGTTGTTGCAGTACTCATTGTTCCAACATTTACTTGACTTGAATTTGTCATTTTTCTGTCACAAATGGCAGACAATTTAGTATGTGAAATACTAACAGTAAAGAGTAAATCATTACACGACCTGTTTCTGATTTAACAATAAAGTTTTTATGTTCTTTTAATCGTTTATCGAATGAATTTTAAAATTCAAACAGAGTAGAAAACCATAAAAGATTTTAATCTCCAAAAACCTCAAACACAGAAATCAAATTAAAATTTTTAAGCTTGTTATCTCATGTATTAGGAAAAACAGAAACAGAAAAAAGATGAAACAGAGAGAAAATAAAAATTCGAGTCCACAGAATCAACTGTGTTTCCTTAAGAAATTTAATCCCCTCAAGTACCCGAGATTACAGAATAATTCCTCCAAAGATAAAACGGATTAATTATTAGAGAAATAGCGGTACCTCAAACTTCACTAATTTTAGCGAATGCAAGAACAACAACGAGAGCACACACAGACTCAGTCGATCGACAATTTTATTTTTGTAAGAAAATGTATGCAGAGAGGAAAAAATTTCAGTGTTAAAAAATGAAAAAGACTCTCTATTTATAGCCACTTGCAATAAGAAACGCGTCTGTTCGGACCATGGTGTGAACGTATCTGTTCAGACAAGTCTTTCCAGAACGTTGTGTCTTTTGAAAAAAATAACATTTTTTCGGAAGGAACATATCCCTTTAGACGACTTTACCGTTACACGCAAATTTTAAATAATTTTGTTACACGAAATTAATTCTGTTAATTAACTAACATTTTGAATTAATTTATAAGAGAAAGGAAATCAATTAATGAGATTGATTAAATAAATTTTGTCTAAAAATATTATCAATCAATTGCTGAAGTCGAGGCCGAGCGAGCGACAACGGCGCAAGGGGGCACCTTCTTCTTAACCCTTTAAGAACCAAAAAAAGTGTTTCCTACTATAAGGATAACAATTTTCCTTTCTTCTACCATTATGGGAGAAATGACTTTTCATCTTCAAAGACTTTTCATTTGAAATGACTTTTTCATTTTCCCTCCAAATTGGTTCCCCCACTTTCGCCATTTTCTCTTCTTATTTCCATTTCAATCTTGCTAAAACCCAACAATGAGTGTAGCAAATATTTTCTTAAGAAGTAGAGTAATAATAATGCTCATATGATTATTGGACAAAAGAAAAGATTTTCTTAAAAATAATATAAATTCAATGATTGAATAGTGTAGGCCACCACCATTTAAGTACTATGTCAAGCATCGAATGGATAAATCATACGAACATATATCCTCCTTCATCTATTTTAGATATTGATTGACCAATCAAAAAAGCCAATTAAAGTTACTTAGACAAAAAAACAAAAGAAAAGAAAAGGCTCTAGAAAAGGTGATCCACAATTTTTTTAAATTGTTTTTTCCATAGAAGATCAACCAGACCATTTTTCTCCCAATAACAATGAAAATCATGAACTAGCATGACATATATGTTATCACATATGAACATATAATCAAGTTATCTTAACATTAGATGCAAGTAGGTTTTTGATGTCAATTATTAGAAAATATGTACGGAAGTATTTTAGAAATATATTGTTTATATGAATAATATATAAATATATATATATCCTAAAATACATATTATCATCTAATTAGAATATATAAACTTGATGAAATTTAATTCAAAAAATATTTTTCAAAGCGTGGGCAAAATCTTCAAACAAATTCACAAGTGTGATATCAGTTTTGTAGTCTTTTATAATGATGGCAAATTAATCGTCGAACACTTTCAATATTTGGATGGACAAGTAGGGTGGAAAAACTCATTATTCTTCTTCTACATTAGAAAGAACCTATATACAGTCCTTTTTTTATCCTGTCCAAAACCTAGACAAAAACGAATGTCTTTCCCTTTTTCACCAAGAAATAAGATTTTGAATACTAATTAAATTATATGAGCACGATAGGGGCCATAAATTATTTAGCAAGGTTCCATATTGTGGAAATACTTTGAAAATATGATTTGAATTATTTTTACCAAATTAAATTATAAATCATTTCACTATAATTCGTAATTGAATACTTCATTTATATTTTGATATTTTTCATTAAACACTTATGTAATTCCCCATATTAAGACTACGTATTATAATCAATAAATTAAATTACTGATAAATAATTCACTATTAATTTTCTTTAGAGCATTGCTGAACTTACTTCATGTGTCGAATTCATAAATTTTCTTGAAAGGTTTGACACGATGCAAACTTCTAAGCTTTTCAAAAAGACGTATGATCAATCTCTATATCGAGACATGAATTCCATTAATTAACTAATTATTTCACCAATATATATTATTATCATCCCATACATATTGATCAATCTCAGGATTTCACATTTTAATAAATCAAAACGATAATTAGCATATACAACTCAAAATAGTAATATCATGATTGAGAATATAAGTATGTATATAACAATTTTGGAGAATATGTTTTTGTCAGTCAGTCTAAAACCTCTATCTCTACTAGTTCCCTTCAATACATACAAAATGCACTAGCACAAATAACATAATCAAGATAAGTATATTTAATTTTGTGATATAAACATACTAATGATTTGTCCAATTTTCATCTTAAATTGTAAAGATAAAACTTTATACTTATAAGAAGAGATAATTTAATCTCACTGTATAATCTAAAGCTATATACACCAAACTATCTATCATATAAGTAAATAAATGACACATAAGCACCTAAATGGTCTATTAAATCTTTTATTAAAATATTTTAAATAATTACTTTAACAAATACTTTTATCTAAATATATACTTATATAATAATATATATCCAACAATATATAAACATACCATTGATGTATGGAATTTGGAACTAACATAACAACAACATAATCTTGAGAAACATGATCTTGAATACAGAACTCTATGAAAGTGATAGCGGACGCGTGGCTAGATTTCACACGCAAAATCTCACAAAAAATGCCCTTTTATTTATATTATATATATCAACTTTACTAATTAAAAGAATATACATATAGCTATGTTCCAAATAAATATATAAAGTTTATTCCACTAACTTTGTTACATGATGAGCAAAGGATTATTCTAGATAGCTATTAGACGAAAGAAACATATAATGACATGTTAAATTATTGTAATGCAAAGTATTTGATGAAATCCACCAATAATCGTACGAGATCAAAAAGTTGTGGTATTTTGGACAAGAGTAATTGTATGCATGCACTCACAATCGTCTATGTTTTTTTGGTTTACGGGTTCGGAAGAACTGATTTTTAGGTTTTTTATTTGTATTAGAAAATTAAATAAATATATATGTACATTAGGTTGTGGACATCCTAACAAAACTCTTTGATGGCTTAGTGGTAAGAAAGGGATTGTGGAAATGCATTTCACGTTAGAGTTGTGAGTTTGAACCCTACTATCAACAAAGGTTTCTCTTCTTTTTCTTTTTTTTTTTTGAAAACAGTGTCTTAAACTTTAGAACCCCCAAACTCCTAATCTTGGCTTCGCCTCTCGCCAGCTACTCCCTCCGTCCCATATTAAATGAGCACTTTTTATTTTACACAGTAATTAAGAAATCATTAATAGATTGATCAACTTTACTATTTTGCCCTTTGTTCATATTAATTAGCTTTTTGAAAAAAGAAATTCTTAGATCTTCAAAATTTGTTTAAACTTTCAAAAGCTATATTGATTATAAGGGTAAAATGAAAAAATTAATTATTTCTATCGTAATTTAGTAAGTAATCAAGTAATATAAAATAAATATTTTTAATAAGATAACGAAGAAAGTAAAATTTATTTGCAATAATAGGTAAATTCTTTAAATCTAATATGACATGATAATCTGGAAAATAAAGAAAACATGTTATACAAGGTAGAGTGCATGATAATTTTTTTTTTTTACAAGTAAAAATTCTTCTTTATATATAAAAGCCGCTTGGGAGGCAGTTGGCAATTGTCATGCCAATTTGTTGTTTAAAGGCTATTTTGGTCATTTCAGGTAAAATAGCTATTTTTCTATTTTAATTTAATTGTTTTGCTTTTTAATTCGTTATATATTTTTAAAAAATACATAAAAGTGCTATTAATATAAATTGGGACAGAAGAAGTAACATATATTATTTAAAATAGCATAAAATGTATTATATAAATCACAATAATAAACAACTTAAAAATTTAAATACTACATACTATTTGAAGATGATGTAAAAGGTACTATAAATCACAACAATTGACAACTCAAAATATTTAAAAAAACATATAAAAAATAATTGATTGACGTTCGAAATTCTATCAGTGCTACATAAATTGGGCCAAATAAAAGTAATATCCATTATTTGAAATGACATAAGAAGTACTTTAAACTGCAATAATTAACAATTTAAAATTTTAGAAGACATATACAAAATATGGTTGATTCTTGAATTCTATCGGTATCACATAAATTAGAACATGGAGAGTAACATATATTATTTTAAAATTACGTAAAAAATACTATAAATCACAATAATCAGCAACTCAAAATATCCAAAAGTGATTTTAAAAAATTGATTGATTGTTCAAATTTTGTGTATCATAAAAATTGAAACCAAAAAGTACTTCTTCTTTATATGTCACTTTTCGAATTATGAGATTCAAATAAGTATTCCCTCCGTTCCATTTTATATGTCACCTTTTTTACTATGCACTTGCATTAAGAAATGATGTAACTTTACTCTTCTACCCTTATTTAATGTTTTCTTAAGTCAACTTTATAATAAATGATGAATACATTTTCAAGATTAATTAACTACTCTATCAAGGGTATATATAATAAATACAGTAATTTATGCATAAATTTTATAAAATGACAAGTATTGTAGTCCAGCTATTTATAGAAAGGGATGCCATATAAAATGGGACGGAGGGAGTATATCTTTGATCGTAATTTTTTCATACATCTTTTAAATATTTTTGAATTATCAATTGTGACTTCTAATTTTTTTAGGTAATTTTCAAAAAAAAAATTATTTCAAAAAATTTAAATTTTCATGCCCAAATTTTACGGTCAAATTTAAATTGTTTGACTTTCGAAATCCACACGGTATCACATAAATTGAGACTAAGGAAATAATATATATTGGGCATGTGCTACTACAAACTCTGTATCTAATATTCCCTCCGTCTCTTTTTACTTGTCAGATTTTGACTTGACATACCTATAAGAAAAGAATGATTGATATAGTGATTTTACCATTTTATCCATATTAATTAATAGAGTCTTAAAACATATTTACTCACTGCATTTCCAAAGACATTAACTTAATATTAATAAATTGAGGGTATAATAGAAAGAAAAAACTATGATTTGTCGAAAATAACAAGTAAAAAAAAAAAATCAAATTAAAAAATATTTGACAAGTAAATAAAGACAGACAAAATATCAGTTGCACCCGATGATCTCACGTTATGCGTCTACAATCACAAAGTAAGTATCTAAGAATAGATAAAGAGGTGCCACTCAATACTTAATAGAAATCAATATAAAAGCAACTTATCTTTTGAGCCAAATATACTATCTTTTAATTTTACTGCGTAGACGTTTCTAGGTTCAACCTCAGAGAAGATTGGTTCTAAAATTTGGCCAAAGAGGATACCCCACTTTACATATATGGTATATTTGGATTATAAATATAAGATATTTAATTAATTTCTGTAACTAGATTTGTTTCCACTAATAGTAGGGTATCATGGACGAATATGCCAGCTTGAAACGCACTTCATACTATTAAAAGAAAGCAATATGGTACAATGAGTTTTGGAGGGAGAAGAAAAGCTATGGATCTTTGTTAAAGAGTTTGTTGATCTTAGAGAAGATTTGCCCCTCAATGATCCATGAGCAATTTGTTGACTAATTTAGTTACATTAGTCTCTTGAAAGTTGTATTGTTTGGTTCCTTCATTTGACTTAAGTGGATGTGTCTATACTGGTTACTTTGTATAGATATTCTTCAAATATAGACCAATTATCAAAACAACCCATACATAACATGTACATGAAAGTTAAAGGCAGCACCACCAACAAGGGTTATGGTTGAGCAGTAATTAAGTACTCCTTCATCCTTAATCAGAAGTTTTGGATTCGAGTTCCTCTAGGTACGAAGTTGCGTTTGTTAGGAAGTGTTTTATCCAGCGGTGTAGCTATAGCCACCCAAGGTGTCCAGTTGGACAACCTTCGTTGGAAAATTATATTGTATATATATGTCAAATTCTACATTTAAATGATATATATTTAAAGCTGGACACCCTTAACAAAAGTTATGTCTTTGGCGTAGTGGTAATGAGCGTCCATTTGAATGAAGGAGTTTGGGTTTGATCCCAAATAGCACAATATTTTTTGTTTCATTTTGACAGTCACACACCATTATTTTTGGACACCCTTAATAAAAATTTTGGCTTCGCCACTGGTTTCATCCCCCCATATGACTTCCCGGCACGAATATATCTGGATTTAGTTGGGCTCCAATGTGGATACCAAACACTGGACACCCTTAATCTAAATTTAGGAAACCGAAAAAAGGTCAGAGGTGACTCAACTCTAAAATTTAAATAAACTTCATGTTGTTGCAAAACATAAGCAATATGAGTAGAATGTAAAGTTCATTCTATTCAAATGTCGTCCAGTGTCACGTACAAGTTACAATAATGAATGACAATCCTATTTATAGGTTGATAAATCACTTCAAAAGTCACTATGTTAAATCCCCAAATTAATATATAGTACATTTTTATTCAAAATGATTCATAGAACCTAGGAAATGGGTATGCATGAATGTAAGTAGTTCATGTATTAACTCAATGGACAATCCACTCATTCAATGTATAACATATGTTTTTATTAAAAAAAAAAATCAAAATTTTAGATGCAAATATAATTACTTAATATCTTTTTTTATAATTGATTTCATCGAATACCTTTTTTTAATTATTAATTTTAGGTAAGAATTTATATATCTTTTTACTAAGACAGTCATTATATCAGTTGTTAAATTATGTATTTATTCTTTAAAACACATTTTTCTTTTCAATTCCCTCTAAGTGGTATTCACGCTTCATTTTTTTTTGGGTGCACCTTTCTCCTTTAAATATAGTTCTACTCAAAACTCAACCAACTCTTTAATTAGCTTTTAAAAGTTCATAACATATCAAGTGCTCACTGGAGGTCATAAGTTCAAAAATATAGGTCATTCAAATCAAAAGGGTTAGGCTTGTAGGGTGGTTTCTGCTGGGTTCAATTTGTACACTATATGCTCAAATAAGTAATATAGTAATTTTTATGAGCCGAATTATTGAACTGAAAGGACTTTTGACTAGTAAATATCTAATTTTGTTTATAACTATAATTAAGTGCAAGTGCGCAAAAAGAATCCGAATATTGTTTTTAACTAAACAATTGCAATAAACAACTAAGAAACTTAAATATCAAAGATTTGAATTCGACTTGGGGTTCAATTCAATTATCAATAAATTGGGAAATTCTAGGGCTACGCTTTTACTATAAATTCATGCAAAATATTTTTCACTTTAGACTCCATTTAGTTAGCATGTTACTGATCGCTTACGAGTTTAATAATACGATTATGGTCTTTCGAAACTCAAACCGTCTTTCAAAATTGATAATTTAACTACATCATCGAACGAGATAGACTTTACCAACTACGAAGCATTATGCTCTCTTTTGTTTTCTTAATCAAGCTAGGTAAACTAGGTATATCCCCATCCTAGATACAAATCAACCTTTATTTTCATAAAGAATGATTTTGCTTTCTATGTTCCACGTTCTATCTCTCAATTCCTCTCTTGGGTTCAAAAAAAGACAAAATGTATATCCCAATAGTGATCAAACATTAAAATAATGAAAATAAGAACACAAGAATAACTCATAATGATAACCAAACTTCATTTAAAGTTTCAATACTTAACAATTATTCGTAACCCCAACCTAGAAAGATAGAATTTAGCTACTCATAATTCGATTCTGAAGGTTTAATTCTTCAAAATACATTAACTAATTAAAAGATGAAAAAGAGTAGAAAAAAATCCTACAAATTGATGTAGTTTTTTTGCCCAAAAATTAAAGTGTGTTGCAAATCTGACTACCAAGTGAGATAAAATTCCACTCCCCGGCTTCGTGGCACGGAACCAAACATATTCCACTTTATTTAAGCTCCATTGCCACACGATTTCAAACGCATACTTACATTGGTTAACACAAAGACATAATTACAACTTAAACATGCAAACATAAGGAATTCAATTCTCAAACTTAGCTATATAATGAATCGTAGGCATACAAATATGCCTAAGATCAATTTCTCAAAAAGTAGATCAATGGGGCAAACTAGGATACATGTAATTAGGTCTGTCAATGGCATATATGAATTAAAAAAAAAAAAACATCTCTACACATCCTAGATTGAACAATGTTTCTGTATTATTGACTAACCTGAATACACAGCGAACGCAAGAACAGCAACAAGAGCACACACAGACTCAGTCAATCGACAATTTTGTTTATGTAAGAAAATGTATGTAGAGAGAAATTTTTTTTTCAGTGTTTGAAAAACAAAAACGACCTCTTATTTATAGCCATTAGCAGCAAGGAACGCGTTTGTTCAGACAAATCTGTTCAGACCCTTTTTTTCCAGAACGTTGTGTCTTTTGGGAAAAATAATGAATTTTCGGAAGGAATAAGTCCTTTCAAAGGAATTTACCGTTACGCGCCAATTTCAAATAATTCGTTGCGAAATTAATTCTAACATTCTGAATTAATTTATAAGAGAAAAGAAATGAATTAACAAGATTGATTAAATAAATTTTGTCCAAAAAATATTATCAATCACATCATTTGCCAAATCCAAATCCAAATCTGAAGCCAAAGCCGACGCCGCGAGGGGGTACCTTCTTCTTAACCCTTTAAGAACTAAAGGAAGTGTTTCCTAATATAAGAACAACAATTTCCTTTCTTCTACCAATATGGTAAAAATGACCTTTCATTTGCACTTTGCAATGACTTTTCATTTTCCCTCCAAAATTGGTTCCCCCACTTTAATTTCATTGGTTCTTCCATTTTACATTTTCTCTCTTTTTATTTCCCATTCACACCTTGCTAAACCCAACAATCCCCCACATGAATGGGGAATGACTATAGTTTAAACATATGCATGAAAACTTGTGTGTCTTGTAAGTAAGGGTTAATCGCATCTGGATAACTAGGTTTCCCTTTAAACTATCCATAGTGAACATATATCAGATATACTCGGTCAATCGGTAGATTTGATATCTTTGAACCGTCGAGCTTTGGTGTATACCTAGACAACATAAGTCACACAATCAACCCTTGAACTGTTTTTGGTTCTTATTGTTTTGTTCGTTTCAGTCATGAACACATCTCAGTTAATAAGTGCTTAGAGAACTGGCCTTACCGGATTCTCCTTGAAGCGGCTTATACTTCACACTTACATAGGTGGTTTCTAAATGTGTTATCCCGTAGATACACTATTTGATATACCCTGTATCAATCTTAGAAACCATTAAAAAAGTCCTTATGCCTTTATCCTGGTTACTGAACATTGTCTCATCATAAGAATGGACATAAAATAATTTTTGACAATGTTGAATCGTCATCTATGACTTTGTTTTATCTCCTAGAACCTAGATCTTGAGATCTCCAGTCATCTAGGTAGAGTTACCGCCACGATGACTTGTTCTCGGCCATAGTCCCATTCCCATCGATGATCTCTCAACTCCTTCTCTAGTTAAACCTTTTGTAAGTGGATCCGACACATTATCTTTAGACTTTACATAGTCAATTGTGATAATTTCACTAGAGAATAGTTGTCTAACAGAGTTATGTCTTCGTCTTATGTGACGAGACTTTCCGTTACACATAACGCTCTCAGCACTTCCTATTGCAGCTTGACTATCGCAGTGTATGCATATAGGGGCCATTGGTTTGCGCCAAAACGGAATATCTTCTAAGAAATTCCAGAGCCATTCAGTTTTTTCACATGCCTTGTCTAAAGCGATGAATTCAGACTCCATTGTAGAGCGAGCTATACATGTTTGTTTGGATGATTTCCAAGATATTGCTCCTCCACCAATAGTGAAAACATATCCACTCGTGGATTTCATTTCAATTGACCAAGTAATTCAATTTGCATCACTATATCCTTTAAGAACTGCTGGATATTTGTTGTAATGCAAAGCATAGTTTTGAATGTCTTCTAAGTACCCTAAAACTCTCTTCATTGCCAACCAATGATTTTGATTGGGATTACTTGTGTATCGACTCAATTTACTTATAGCACAAGCTATGTCTGGTCGTGTACAATTCATGACATACATCAAACTTTTCAATACTCTGGCATAATCCAATTGAGACTGACTTTCACCTTTATTTTTTGCAAGATTAAGTTTCACATCAATTGGGGTCTTTGCCTTTTTGAAATTCAGATACTTGAACTTTTCAAGTATCTTTTGAATATAATGAGATTGAGACAATGCTAGACCGTTAGGAGTTTTGTGAATCTTAATTCCCAATATTAAATCTGCAACTCTTAGATCTTTCATATCAAACTTACTAGCGAGCATACGCTTAGTAGCTTTTACATTGGCAATGTCATTGCTCATTATCAGCATGTCATCCACATATAGGCATACAATGACTTTCTGATTCGGAGTGTCTTTAATGTAAACACATTTATCACACTCATTGATCTTAAATCCATTTGACAACATGGTTTGATCAAACTTTGCATGCCATTGTTTCAGTGCTTGTTTTAGTCTATAAAGTGACTTAACAAGTTTGCATACTTTCTTTTTTTTACCGGGAACTACGAAGCCCTCAGGCTGTTCCATGTAGATCTCTTCCTCTAGCTCTCCATTTAAGAAGGCGGTTTTCATATTCATTTGATGGATTTCAAGACCGTATACTGCAGCTAGGGCAATTAAAATCCAAATTGATGTAATCCTAGTCACTGGAGAGTATGTGTCAAAATAATCAAGATCTTCGTTTTGTCTAAAGCCTTTGACAACAAGTCGTACTTTATATTTGTCAATAGTTCCATCATCTTTCATCTTCTTTTTGAAGATCCATTTTGAACCCAAGGGTTTGTTCTCTGTAGGAAGATCAACCAACTCCCAGGTATGATTGCTTAAGATTGATTCAATCTCACTATTGACAACCTTCTTCCAAGAGGTTGAGTCGCTAGACAACATCGCTTCCTTGAATGTTTGAGGCTCACTTTCAAGAAGGAATGTTACAAAATCAGATCCAAATGAAGTAGTTGTCCTTTGACGTTTACTACGCCTTGGACTCTCTTCATTGGTTTCATTATCTTTTGGTTCTTCTCGAGGTTGTTTAGACCCCCCACTAGATGACTCAAGTCTAGTTTTATACGGATAGATATGTTCAAAAAATTCAGCATTATCTGATTCCATTACCGTATTATCATGAATATCCGGATGTTCGAACTTATGAACCAAAAATCAACATGCCTTACTATTTGTGGCATATCCAATAAATACACAATCCACAGTCTTAGGTCCTGTTTTCACTCTCTTAGGTATAGGAACCTAAACTTTGGCCAGACACCCCTACACTTTGAAATATTTCAAGTTGGGTTTTCTACCTTTCCATTTCTCATATGGAATAACATGTGTCTTCGTGTGAGGCACTCTATTTAGATTCGATTTGCTGTAAGAATAGCTTTCCCCCACAGGTTTTGTGGTAAACCTGAACTTATAAGTAAGGCATTCACCATTTTCTTTAAAGTTTGGTTTTTCCTTTCCGCAATTTCATTAGATTGGGAAGAGTAAGGAGCATTAGTTTGATGGATTATTCCATTTTGCAAACATATTTCTGCAAATGGAGATTTATATTCTCCACCTCTATCACTTCTGATCATTTTGATCTTTCTATCCAACTGATTTTCAACTTCAATTTTATATTGCCAAAATACGTCTATTGCTTCATCCTTACCATTTAGCAAATAGACATAACAATATCTAGTGCAATCGTCAATAAAAGTTGTGAAATACTTTTTTCCAGCACGTGTTGGTGTTGACTTCATGTCACAAATGTCGGTGTGAATCAGTTCTAAGGGATATGAATTCCTTTCAATAGATTTATAAGGATGCTTAGCATACTTAGATTCAACGCAAACTTGACATTTTGATTTATTGCACTCAAATTTAGGCAAAAATTTAAGTTAATCAGTTTTTGCAAGGTTTTGTTATTAATGTGTCCTAAACGTTCATGCCATAAATATTTAGACTCAAGCAAGTGAGAAGAAGCAGAATTTTTATTCATATCAACTGCAATTACATTGAGTTTAAAGAGGCCCTCAGTGAGGTAACCTTTTTCTACATACATTTCATTCTTACTGACTACAACTTTATCATAAACAGATACACATTTGAATCTGTTCTTAGTCAGAACTGGTATAGAAACTAAGTTCTTTTGCAATTCTGGAACATACGAGACCCTGTTCAAACTCACCACCTTGCCCGATGTCATTTTTAAGAGGACTTTGCCAGTTCCTTCCACCTTTGCAACAGCAAAGTTTGCTATAAACAACTTCTCGTCTGTAGGTGCTGGAGTATATGATGAAAATAATTCTTTGTTAGCACAAACATAATATGAGGCACCAGAATCTATCCACCACTATCTTGGATTTCCAACCAAGTTGCATTCTAAAAGCATTGCACAAAGATCGTCCATTTCTCCTTTGGATTCAGCCAAATTTGCTTGATCCTTCTTCTTGTCTTTCTTGGGACCCCGACATTCAGTAGACTTATGACCACGCTTGCCACAATTGAAGCAGTTTCCATTGAATTTCTTCTTAGGAGGATTGCTCTTTGGACCAGATGCTTTCTTTCTTTTCTTTGATTTTATGGGATCTTCTTCAACAATATTTACTCCAGATGTTACTGAATTACCACGTAACCTCTTTTCTGCGGCCTTGTTATCCTCTTTAATTCTTAGCCTTACCATGAGATCTTCAACAGTCGTCTCCTTGCGTTTATGTTTCAAGTAGTTTTTGAAGTCCTTCCACAATAGAGGTAACTTCTCAATAATGGCAGTCACTTGAAAAGCATCATTCAAAATCAATCCTACATTAAAGATTATGTGAGTATTAAGAATAGACTTAATATTTCCAACATAGGTATTAAATAAATTTATGCCTTCAGCAAGGAGATCATGGATTATGACCTGCAATTCTTGAACTTGGGTGACGACGGTCTTACTGTCTATCATCTTATAGTCCAGAAACTTTGCCACAATGAACTTCTTCATTCCGGCATCCTCTGTTTTATACTTCTTTTCTAAAGCATCCCAGAGTTCTTTTGAGGTTTTGACATTACTGTACACATTGTACAGATAATCCTGCAAGCCACTTAAAATATAATTTTTACACAAAAAATCAGAATGTGTCCATGCTTCTGTTACTAAGAATCATTCTTCAGGCGGAGTTTCATTCGACATAACAAGAACGTTCTCATTAATGAACCTCTGCAGACTCAACGTAGTCAGATAGGAGAACATCTTTTGCTACCATCTCTTGAAGTCGACTCCAGAAAACTTTGCAGGTTTCTCGGTAGGTGCTAGAGGCGTGATTGAACGATTGTGTGCAATCGATCTTTATTGCGACACTTCATTCGACATTTACTTGACTTGAATTAGTCATTTTTCTGTCACAAATGGCAGACAATTTTAGTATGTGAAATACTAACAGTAAAGAATAAATCCTTACACAGACTGTTCTAATTTAACGATAAAGTTTTTATGTTTTTTTAATCGTTAATCGAATGAATTTTTAAAATTCAAACAGAGTAGAAAACCATAAAGGTTTTAATATCCAGAAACCTCAAATACAGAAAATTTAAATTTCTTAAGATTGTTACCTCCTATATTCAGGTTAGTCAATAATACAGAAACAAAAAAAAGATGAAATAGACAGAATGCTTTTGATCCGAGTCCACAGAAACCACTGTGTTTCCTTAAGAAATTTAATCCCCTCACTGTACCCGAGGTTGTAGATTAATTCCTCCCAAGATAAAACGGATTAACCTTTTAAAGAAGTAGCGGTACCTCAAACTTCAATAACTTTAGCGAACGCAAGAACAGCAACAAGAGCACACACAGACTCAGTCAAATTTACCGTTACGCGTGAATTTCAAATAATTCGTTGCGAAATTAATTCATCATTTGCCAAATCCGAAGCCGAAGCCGAAGCCGAAGCAGAAGCCGAGCGAGCGACGACGACGGCGCGAGGGGGTACCTTCTTCTTAACCCTTTAAGAACTAAAGGAAGTGTTTTCTAATATAAGGACAACAATTTCCTTTCTTCTACCAATATGGTAAAAATGACCTTTCATTTGCACTTTGCAATGACTTTTCATTTTCCCTCCAAAATTGGTTCCCCCACTTTCATTGGTTCTTCCATTTTACATTTTCTCTCTTTTTATTTCCCATTCACACCTTGCTAAACCCAACAACCAAGACCTCTCATTTTGCTTGCAAACACTTGCAAAACTCTAGACATCAATAACATGCATTGAACATATTAAAAATTTTAGATGGCCCTGAGCTTCTGAATGTTATAATTGACTTTTTACTCATCATTAAAAATAGAGGAAAAAATATAAATTCTACTAGTTTAGGTCCTTATTACTAGTATTCATAATAGTTTCAAACATTACTTCATGTACCACATTCGTTGGTTGGATATACATGTATCTTAACTCTACAGTTACATGTATCCACGAAATTGACAAAGCAAGATACTTGTTTAATTAAGGACTGTAACTAAAATGCTTAATTTAAGGAGGAAATCAATCCTTTAGCAGCTTTTGAGTATATCTAGTCTAACAACTTCTAAAAAAGATTAAAAAAATATTAAACTTCTTCCATTTATTTTCGAGCTAGCAATAATAAAGTGAACAACTTTTCTTTTCATTTCTCTGAATTTCGAGCTTCCTATTCCAGATACACGTGTTTGAAACATGTTAATAGCTAGATACATTACAAACGTGTTTTATGTAGTATAACATAATTGCTCAATTAGTGGAGTAAATCACTCTTTTAACAACTTTTGAGTATATGTAGCATAACAACTTCCTAAAAAAATTTAAAAATCTCGAAATCATTTCATTCCTTTGGTGAGAAACTGACTAAAACAATGTACATTTCATGTTTTTATCAAAATTTAAATAACAATTAATGTATCTCAAAATAAACACAATATATCTGAGATAAATAAAAGTTGAAAGAATAATCATAAAAGTTAATATACATTCCTTGTATCTACATATACATAACTAACAATGCATCTAAACTAAAACATAATGTATACATGTAAATCAGATACATACGAAAATAATAAATCACATTGTAATAACATAACAAATACATATGATAATATTAAAATATTTTCTGAAGGTTATTTCTACTAAGGATGAAGCTTTCTTAAGTGCTGATAGTTCTCTTGAGGCTTTGGAAGCTGACCGTATGCGGTTTGCTCTCTTCAGTATATCTTGGTGTTTTTAGTGCTCCATCTTCTTTTTTTTCCTGCCGTGTATGTTTTGGGCGAGATACTGATGGAGTTGGAGATTGGGGGAGGTTGATGAGGGAGAAAGATATTTGATTGTTATTAAAATATAATTAATTGTGGAGTTTAAATGTAAAGATGTTTAATCAATCCTAATTTTAAGGGATATGGTATAAAATATTAAAAATGGTAATATATGTAATTGTTTGAAAATAAATGTAAGATAATAATATATGATAATGATGTATGTCTAATAATGTAGTTTATCAATGTAGTTTATCCTCAAAAATATGTCACTGAATTAGATTTATTTAAAGATAATAATTAATCTACAGATATACATACATATACAAAGATAGAAATTGTATATGATTAATCTAAACTATGACATAGGTTTGTTGCAGTTTATTACTATTCTTAGTCCGTCAGATACATGTATTTGACACATCCGAAACATGCATCTTGAATACATGCGAAATACATATATGTAATTATGTATACTTAAAAATTAAATGGTAGTAAATCATGTGTATGATGACTTACCATTTCTGAGTAAATCACCATGAGTTATATCTTTTCTTGAAAGATAATGAATTTCAGTAATACATCAAATTAAAATTTTAGTATTATTGTATTTGAACTAGAATTTACAAAATTGTATATGAATTATACCTTTTTAGCATATGTCTTGGACTGATTTAATGTATCTAAATATTATTGAGTGTTTACTTATTATTTAAAAAAGTATCTAGATTAGACTTTAATATAAAAAAAAAAGAAGATAAATTAAACTACAAATACATATACATATACAAAATTTATGTTGTATCTGATTCATTCAAACTATGACAGAGTTTGTTGCATGGTTATTATATGAAATATTAAATTAAATATATCTGAACAACTTTATGAAGTATGTATCATAGTCATTGTATCATATATCATATACATATTTGGTGTGTATCAAATACATAGTAGATATATGTAAACAAATTGATCAGACACTAATAAATACATATTAGATACATTACAGAAGTATGCATCAGATACATGATATAGTATCATATACATAAAGTGTGTGTATATTTTAATGTAAAATGATGATAATAATGTCAAAATTATCACCTTCCTGAGCACTAGCAACAACAGTCGTAGAAAATGACCCTACAATAGAGTGTTCGCAAATGAAATTCAAATAAAAAAAGGTTTATTTTGGGTAGTTCACGGTGGTGTGTTGTACCTCCATTAACAATCATCTTGATTGAAGAATCTTTAGCCATCAAAGTAGTTTGACAAAATTCTAAATTTATAAACTTTTAAGAAAAGAACTTGGTATAACTATTCAAAATTAGAAGAAAATGCCTATTAAAAACTAAATAAAACATATACATGACTTAAATAGTGGATTAAATAAGTTACGAATCTCAAAATTTGAATGTGTAGTGCTCCATTTTCATTCAAATGATGGCAAGTAACTAAAAGAACAGGAGGAGGGAGAAAGAGGAGAGACATTGAGCTAACGTGGGAGAGGAGGAGAAAAGTGGACCGATTGATTGGGAGTTATAAGAGACATAATTTAGAAATGTGATTAGGTAGGTAGACAAATAAAAACTCCATTTTAAGCTATTTTAAAAAAGTTATCTATCTTAATGTATCTCATTTCAAATCTGATACAAAACATTAAATAATGAAATAGAGTAATAAATAGTTATTTAAAAATATAAATTAATTCCTTAGAAAATAGATCAATTATAAGCTTAGGAGATAAGTTTTGTTCAAATTTTCTAATATCAAACAAAATAAAATATTATCAATTTCTTATCATTTTATACCAAACTAAATCAAACCAATATATTTGATTTTACATCATTTTACAAAGAATGCAATCAACACAAATCAAATATTAAGCCCCAAATGGCACAAATGAAAGGTGTATTTGGTATAAAATAAGTGGATTTTCTAACTTATTTTCTCATATTTGTTGGTGAATAGAAAATATTTTTTAATGTTTGGAAGGTGAATGAAAAATATTTTTTGGAAAATATATTTTATTTTTGGCTTGAGACTAGAAAATACTCTTTAGAAAAACAATTTGTAATTCGAAAATTAACTACGATAATTGATCTAGGACCCAACCCTGACACCCAAACTAGGACAAGACTTCGATGACTGTTCCAAAATTCGACTAGGAGGTTTGACCTAGAAAATAAAAAATATTTTTCTAAAAAAATTATTTTTCACGAGGGGGGGGGGTTGGGGTAGGGGTGACATAAAAATGAATATTTTTATAATTTGAAATATTTTTCGAAAACAATTTTTTTAATTTGTTTTTTGACGAGGTGCCCTGGGTGGGGTGGCGTGGAGGGGGGATAGGACTTAGGAGTGGCGTAAAAAGTGATTTTTTTTAAAAAAATTTTGACAGGGTGGCTTGGATGGGGTGGCGAGGCGGGGTTGGTGGGTAGGGATAGGGGTGGAGGTGGCGTAAAAAATGTAAATTTTTAAATATTTTTCAAAAACATCTTTTTTTTTAAAAATTTGACGGGGTGGCTTGGGTTGGGGTGGCGGGGGCGTAAAAGATAAAAACATTAAAATTTGAAATATCTTCAAAAATATTTTTTTAAAAATAATTGACGGGGAGGGGGGGGGGCGGGGCGGGGGGAATTCAGGGTATGGAGTGGGGTAAAAAACAAATTTTAAAATTTGAAATATTTTTTAATTTTTGGGGCGAAGGGGGTAGGGGTGACAGGGGTTGGATGAGGTAAAAATAATCTTAAAATTTGAAATATTTTTTAAAATCTTTTTTTATTTATTTTTTTGTTTGGTGGAAGGGGCTGGTTTTGGGGTAGGAGCTGCCCGGGCTGGGGGTTGGTTTAAGGGTAGGTGTAAAATATATATGTGAAATTTTAAAAATAAGAAAATTTAAGAATTTTAATTTATCGGGTATAGAGTATGGGGTAAGGTTAAAAAAAAATATTGAAGGATGAAGTAATTTTTCTTAACTTTTGAAAGAGAAATCATTTTTGGTTAAATTTTAATAAAATAAATTGATTTGAATAACATTTTTTTTCGAATCATTTAAATCAATCAAACGTGAGAAATAAAAAATATTTTCCTCTGTGCCAAACACACCTGATTTTCCCCAAATCTGGTAAGGCGGCAAGGCAAAAACTCATTCCCGCCAAATTCAGAAGGCGTTAAAACCCAACGTTGACTTCAGTTGTCTTAGATGACCAGAGCTTTTGATACAATGGCCGGAGAGGATGAAGAAGGAACCTCCACCGTCGCCGTCGCCGGAGATACCCACCAACTCCAAATTCCGATAAGCCGAGTGAAGAAAATCATGAAACTGGACCAGGACATCAATAAGATAAACTCAGAAGCCCTACATCTCATCGCTAGTTCCACCGAGCTTTTCCTTGAATTACTAGCAGAAAAATCTGCACAAGTCGCTCTGGAGAAGAAGAGAAAAACCATAAAGCTCGAGCATTTAAGAGTTGCCGTAAAAAGGCATCAACCTACGAGCGATTTCCTTCTCGATTCGCTTCCCATGCCTTCACAGCAACCGGATCGGTCTCCGAAGGTTCAAAGTCGTCCTAGATCATCGACAGATAAGCCACTTCCTTCCAGAACTCGAAGAATTGAGGCATTTTTTCAGAAGTGCACTTAAAACTCTGTGTTTACATGCTATTTTGAATGGTTGTGTGAAATTGTGATTCACATTCAGAGTAGAGCTTATGATTGTAATTTGAAAGAAATCGTTATTTTCCCTAGATTTATGATTATGCATTGCCAGAGGCCAATCTATGATATTTGCGACATTAGTTGCTGATTTTCTCTTCATACTTGGATTGAGAGCTTTGTATGAATATGAACTGCCCATGTGAGCTCCTCGATGTTTTTCTAGATGGAATTAATACAATGGCCATTTTGATTTGATTGGATAATTATAATATGCCTTTATTGACATAATGATCCATACATGAGCATCCAGAACTTGAAAGTAGAATGAATTCCTTGTAAAATGAGGTTCATATAGAACTCTAAGACTTCATGTATCCCATTAATTCATTCAACAATGCCTTCTAAAGATATTCTGGACTGGATGCTGCCAACTCTGTTTCACCTTCGTTACCTTTTGTTCTATCTTGCATTTCTCCATGGAATACTCGACCTTCCGGGACAATAAAGAAAGCTTGTAGCCATCATTAAATTACTTATGTAAGCGCTTACCTAGATGTGGTACTTATCTCTCAAAGGGATTGTCAAGACTAAGTTGAACTTTTGTAAGGCTAAAAGAGCCAAATGTTTTAATTGTTTTCTTATTTGATGAATGATTGCCTGATTTAAGTCTCCCTAATGCAGATGAAAATGTTGTAAATTTCGCAAATGTCACTTAAACAACTCCACTTCATCAATGACTAATGAATAAAAAATGGTCTTGTTATGCTTTTATCTGTTCAAAGTAAAATCTGCCAAAGAAGGCAGGTTGTTCATTCATACTCATGCTGCTAATTATAAGATACAGGCTTTTGTGATCTTTCAGAAAAGATCTCATGGCGTAGAAGCCAAACTGCTTGCATGATACCTATTGTGTAAGATCATCTTTATGTGCTTGCTCTAAGAAATAAGCATAACGGGATTAACGAAGTAGCCTTTGAGCAAAAACAAACAAAGAGTGAATGTATTGATGCTTGTAACCAGGGAACTAGACACTCTAGTTGGGTTTTTATTTGTACATACTCGCAGAAACTGCCCTCACTGTCTATTTGTGTCCTTTTTGAATAAGGTGACAATTGTAGAAAGTCCAGACAATGTAAATTATCTTTTGCATGATTTTACTTTCCTATTAAGGATTTATCTGAATTTATCAAATTAGTGAACTCAAATAAATTCAAAATCTAACACACAAACTCTAAGGTGAAAAGGGGCCTGAAAATGATGAGACTACTGAAGCTGAATCATCTCCTGGATGAAAAACAAAGCGACTACGGGAGAGGATCTTTCTATGGTCTTCTTTCTTGGATTCCTTTAAAAAAGAAACGCTTTGCTGTGGTGTGTTGATGGGAGTTGATCCCAGCTGTTGTATACCCAAAGAAGACTTTTTATTCACAGGTGTAGCATTGTTGAACCCTCCATTCAGGCTTCTATCCGAAAGACGTTTGCTGCTGGTGCTTGGCCTTAGGACAAAGAGATTCTCTTGCCCAACCGGCACCTGATTCTGCACTTTCTTCATTTCCTGAAAGAACAACATTACGTCTTGTAAAAGGAGGTAATGATTAAGTTTTGAGGTACACATTGTTCATTTATTTTATGTGAATGTTGGATACATTGGAAATGTTCCAACTTATCTTGGATTTGAGATTTTGTTGTTGTTGAAAAGATTGGAAGTTAAATAGTGTACATAGAAGCTGAGAAAAGTGAAACTGTGAATACCAAAGGAAATTCTTTATATGGTTGTGGTGCTTACCCGTTGTCTTTGTTTCTCTTCATCTCTTTCTTTCCTTAGCAAATTATACTCTTCCAACATTGCAAACAGCGGTACCTGGGGGTCAGGCACTTCTGTTATGTAAGATGTGACTAGGTAATAATTGAATTAACCTATAACCGGAGGGCCAAAATGGTTTACTACTTTCATTGCTTCCTCAGAGTTCAATTCTATTGCATTCAGATATCCCGGCAGTTAGAATATGGCCAGGTCACTTTAGTTCTGTAAGCTAACCTTCATCTAGTTATTCAACATTTGGAAAAGATTCATATGCATTCCTTATGTCTCTGTTGCAACACCAAATTAAAGGGAAATGTTGTTTATGTCATCTTTTTCCATGACTTCTTGTTGCTGGTCCTCCCTAGTAGCATTCGAGTCTTAAGTTGATGTTGTTTCTGTTGATGAACATGTCTTATAAATAGGCGCAGTTAGTAACATCATCTCTTATTTTCACCTTTTTTTTGAAAATATATTCGATTAAATTCTGCAATCATTTTCATTGCATCACAAGTTTCTGGCCAAATTACTTTGTTATTTCTTTTGAACCCAACATGGCTAATGTGGTCTATAGTTAATTCATTAAGATGCTTATGTTTGATTCTACTTCTGTTACTTTTTCCAATGCTTCTTAGTGATTCTTTTCACATTTAGAAAATGTTAGAAAGCAGGCATACTTTTTGTAGGCCGTTTCTTGGTGTCTACCAAAAAGATTGTTTATATTCTCACCAGATAAAGGACCCCCTACCTCTCTTATTTACGTATGCAAAAGCATATATATAATGATGAAGTAGACTAGGATTGAAGATGTTACTGAACTGTCATGGTGTTCTATACTATCAGCATTAGCTTCTGCATGGTCTAAAGGGATGAAAACTTAAAAAAACCATGGATAAATCCAAATCAGTTTCTCTTAACTTCAAATGAATGAATGATAGACATAAGCCCAATACTTCATATGAAACTATGAGTAATTCTTTGTACTAACCAATAAAAGTATTTTATTTGGGGATATGAGTTACTAAGTTCTTACCTCATCGTATAGAAAAGGTTTCTTTCTTTCTTCTTCCCAGCTTTTAGTCTTGGCTATCAGCATATCCACCAAAGCTGCAAATAAATCAAAAAAAGAAAGCAACAAAATTAACAAATCCTTGATCAGGATTCTAATCAAGTTTTCACCTTTTACTGGATAACACATAATGGATCTGTCTAACTTGTAGAAGCACAATTTGGTTAATTGATTTAGTCATATTTTCATTCAACAGGTGGTTGTTTAAGTCACAATTATGGCTGCCCATTACTAGGCTGATATTGGTGATGGCAAGCCATTAGCAGAAATATTTTGATACCTGGTATTTTGTTAACCATGACTCTGGCCCGTTCTGCTCTTCTCAAATTCTTGTGAGCACCTCTGCTTACAGAATACCGGTTGTCGTCCTGAAAATATGGATGTTTAAGATGAACAGAGGTGATGAAAAAAAGTAAATGGGCTACTGAGTCTCATAGGTGAAGGAACTGACCCTGCTATACTCTTCTAACCATAGCTCCTCATCACGAGCTAATATCCATTTTTCTACCTTCTCCATTATAGCCTTCCTGCTAGATGCCTCTTCTTTTGCTTGTGTTATCTGTTTATTCATGCTGGTGAGGAGATCAGCATGGTCAATCTCCCCTTTTGGAGGTTTTGGTCAGTATCAATTTCAAACACAGTATGTCACCTTAATAATTAAAAAATGGAACACTTAAATTGGACCAACCAGAGTTCATTAGTTTCATAATACTTTCCATCTCTAGCTGTGAGGGAATTTCCATGTGGGACCGTTTGCAGATCTCCTCAAGATCTATTTGTTTTCTAAGGAAAAGCTCTTTCATCTTGCTTGCTTTTAGCTGATCCAGTCTCCTGACTTCTGTCTCAGCCTTTGAAATTTAAAAAAAATTCAAAATCTCTTACCTCGTAGTACTGAAGGATAAATAATTTGTAATTTTATTATGTCACTGACCTGCTGTATTATGTCCAGAGTAAGGCTTCCAGGAGTGGAGATATCTTTTGATGACAACGATATCAAAGCAGTGACATTGGAGAACCTTGCACGGTCTTTCTGGGGTGTGTCCATGAGATTCCACAAGTTTGTCAATGATTTCCCTAGTTGGTGAAGCTACAAATACACACAGCATAGTGAGGAGAGTAATTTTGCTGATTTTATTGATTGTTTTGCCTGTACTTATAAAACAAATAAAGGACAGAATTTGCCCCACTTGAATTATGTTTCTTTACAATTTTCTTAGTCAGTGGCTTTCGAATACTAAGTCTGCAATTGTCATGAGTTGTTGGCCACATGAACCAAAAAAGAGCATATTTGTTTTTAGATAAGAGAACGTGCAGAGTTGATGAGATTACCTTTTCAAGCCGTGCTTTCTTATCTGCTTCTAATGACCGAACTGTGCTGCCAAGTTTTTCCAATATACTGTCACTAATGTTTTTTGACAGTCCAGATAACTCATTCAGGCTTGGATGAACCTTTGTAATGATCAAAGAAGAATCTGTTCCCAGCATTGCTGCTAAGCTCCGGATCATGCTAATGTAGCTTTCAACCTTTTGAAGTCTCTCGATCTTCGATGCAAGAACAGAGTAGTAAAAGGCAAAAAAGGGAAGAAGATAAAGGGGTAAACAAGAAATTTCAAAACCTTTCAGTTGATGGCATCTTAGCTAGAGTGCCAGGCACAAAGGTTGAGTATCTCATTCGTACCTTCTCATTTTGAAGCCGCTGAAGCTCATTCTGGTACTCTTCTAGTTTTTTTAGTGATAGATCATTCCCATGTACTAAAACATTTGATGACAAATCATTGTACTCTGATTCACCTGCTATTTCAGCAGAAATCTTCTGAATTTGTCCTTGTACAGCTCTGAATTGTTTCACCCTTTCTTCTTTTCTAATTCGCATCTCTCTCAGAGCAGGTGCAATCGACTCTAGCTGTTCTTTCAGTGTTCCAATCATCTTTTCTGGCTGCCGAATACAAATTCATTCCTTGTTATGTAAGTTCAATCACTGAGTATCTCTTATGCAAAAGATCCAATGGTGTGTTTCAATTTTTATAAAAGAAAAAGCATGTATATCCTCTCAGGTCATTTATCTAACTAACATCCTAGTCATGGTCATGTCATGATGCTAACAGATAGTAATACTATCTGTGTGGGTGCGTGCTCCTCGTTAGGGAAAGAAGGGGAAGGCGATCTGTTGTCTCATTGATGTTTGTTTTTAGACTGGTCCACCTTTCACCATGAGCTTTTGTCAATATATACATTTTTATTTGGATACTTTAGGAACTGATGTCCATTAAGCAAGTACAGGCAAGCTACATTCCATAGATTTAGAGTTCTTTGGTCATGTTCAGCTCATATACATTTTCATTCATTCCTCTGACTGTACATCTGTCCTCCACTTCTTGTTTATTTGTGTGATTTTAGGTTTATTAGCATTCTTGATTCTGTATCACTTGTGGAAATGAATTCACAAAATTAAGCTTAGCACAATTACTGAAAACTCACATTCTCTTTAATTTGACAAGAAAATGTTAGTACATGTTATGAGCAGTGGGTAATGGAAAGAATCACGAGGGTCGAAGCTGATACAGTAGCTCTTTTATCTGTGAATTACTCAAATAGTCATAGCAAGAAATATATAGCACGGCTTTTAAATAAATTTCACTGCTTCAATTTTTCTGATGACATTTTTAGATAGATTCATTACTGTGACATATTTGCATGCACGTAGAGGTGATCTCACCCTCTAAGCATCAAAATTTGATTAGCATGCTGGAAAAGGGAATTCAGAAAGTTACCCTTCCGGGGAGTGATCTTTCATCCAGTAACAAAAGGAGATGGGTGAACTCAGCTTCTGAATCTGCCAATTCTTGATGCAGTTGAGCTCTGGAGATGTTTGCATTGTCAACCTTCCTTCTGTAAACGTCCAGGCACTCCTGTTCAATGTCCAGTAAGACCTTTTCTCTCTCAAACTGATCATCTCCAACTTCATCCCAAATCATCTGTCTTACCAATAAAAAAAAAAGTTCCTTTAGTCCACAAATGCGCTCAGTAACATAATGATGCACACTATAATAAGAGAACATGCCTGTAATTCTTGCAGCAAATATCCGCATGATGTCTTGAGCAATGCTGAACTTCTTATTCCAATTGGCGTTTGAACAGATCCCATATGAAAAGATCAGCTACCAAGTGGGAGGAACTCAAGTCTGGAGCTCGTCTTTCTCTGGTAATCAAATAAATTTTTAATGTCCTATAGAATAGATTATATGAGGTAATAAAAAAATGAGACAATGATGAATTGGGATCTTTGAGTATGAAATAGTTGCTTAAAAGACAAGGTTGGTCAGGTTAGGTGATGATGATGAAGCTTTGAGTTCAAGGGTTCCATATGGTGTTCTATTCTGAAAGTTGTTTGTTATCTTATTTTTCAACTTTAAGAAAACAATATGCATTTATGTCTTTATCTGTCAGATATAGTTTCTCATTCAGTTGCAGAGAGCTTATATTGCACTATGTTTGTTCCTCCTGGAAGCTTTATCCAAACTTCATTCCTAAGCAATCTTTATCCAAAATTTGTAATGTGCTTTATGCAGTGCTGCAGCATATTCGTCCCTGTTGGAACATGGTTAACACACTTTTTTATTAATAACAGTGCTATATGACCAAGTATACGCGCACTTTGAATATTTCATTATATACATATTACCTCACCAAAATGGGCATTATACTTTGCATAATACCTTTACCTTTTAACTTTGCATGAACACCTTGACTTATTTATCTTGTCTATTTCTTCATGATACATCTATGAATGAAGAAAACAACTCAGTAGCTATTTTAATTAGACTGTTGTTATAGTGTGATTGCTTTCCTTCTCTTGGTTAATATCATTTAGAAGTACCTCCAAGCTCTCACGGGTACTATGACTCTTAAATCAAATTGAGTATTTCATAAGAGGTATTTGAAGGGAAAATAACTCATAATAGTAGTTGTATCAAGAAAATTTGACTAAATTGTTGATTGTATGTGTTAGAATATATAGAATATGACATATATATATCCTATTTGGAGAAAAACGGTCATTTAGTGTTTATATATAAGGATTTAGTATAATAATGTAGGTATATAATTTAACAATATTTTTCTCTTTTATTTCTCACATGATATTAGAGAATTAAAGGGAAATTAATTGTTGTGCGAATTTTCAACAATTTTAGAAAAAGAAAATTAGTTACTGTGCAATTTTGTAGTAATGTGCTTTTCATTCGCCATTAGAAGTGTTAGCTTCAACAACGATTAAAGTTCATGCATTGATGCAGTTTGTTTTTCGCGATCAGATTTCACCAAAATTTTTCTTGGATTGTGGTTTTTCCTTTGTTTTGACCATACCCATATAGTTTTTCTCTGATTTTGACCACTTTTTAACAGTTAAATCTAATTTTTCAACGACTTAAACATTGTTTGATGATTTCGATCACTTTTTTGGAAGAAATATTTTATTGTTGGCGTAGAGATTTTGAGATAGCCCATATCATTTTCTTCACGATTCGATCACTTCAGCGAGATCTAAATCTTTTAGACAATCAAATTTTTATTTCTTATTGCTTTCAAGTCAAATTTCATAAGATGTTAGATGTGATATTTTTGGCTCCAAGAAATCTCTTTACATATTTTCGTGTACAACCCTTCTCAAGAATTTGAATTTCAAGTCCCATGATTAATTCATAATTCTCAATGAGGAGCTCAAAAAATCAAATATCATTGTCTATAAAGACTCAATGAAGAGGAACATCTTGACTTAAGTGTAGTTATGGACTTATGATAGTAGGCTTGGACACACAGAAAGTATGTTTTTCTTTGCATGGTAGACCACCCAAGAATGCTCATATTATTTAGACTGACACTACAAATAATCAACTGATTTATTTATCTAAAAAGGAATATAATCAATATTTTTAACACGAACAAGTAAGAAGACATCACCACAAGTAGCTTCAGTCTCATACCCTTAGATGTCTTGGATTTTGACGCGTATGATAATATTATTGATGATAAATCAGTTTTATCAAATATTACTATTTATTCACAATTTCTCCTGGCTATTATTTTAGCCAGTGGAATTCAAACCAAAGCAAAAGGAGTTGTACAAGCTAACCCTTGTCCTCTATCAATTTAAATTTTGTTTTTTATGTCCCTAAGTGTCCTTTTAATTTGACTTGTGCATATTATTTTTTGTGAACTCTTTTTCCATATAGGACCGCAATACATGATAAAAAATTGGTATAGAATATGAATTACACAACCTCTAATATCTTACTTTTCCTATAACTCTTCCATAACATGTCTAGTTACAAATCTTCTAAACTTAATTCACAAACATTTGGGATATTCAAGTTTGTTCAAACTATAAAAAATGGTGCCTAGTTTGCCTAATATGTCCACATAGTCGTACCAATTTAAAAAACACAGGCACACTATTTTAGTATCTTTTAGCATAGTGTTGAGAATCATGCATGATTTATTTTTTCTTACTCCACTCTGATATTTGGGATCCTAGTAGATTCAGTTCAACATTAAAAATTTATTATTTTGTTAGCTTCATTAGTGATTATTTAAAATGTATTTCTTCATATATGCTAGCATGGACCATTTGTGAAGCTGTAGTTGCAACTACTTGATCAACAATAATGTTCATAGCAATGTTAAGTTTGAAGTACCTCAAAGTGCTTTCAATTTCAAGATTAAATGGAGTAAAATGAATTTTTTTGGCTCTGTTTATCGAGAATATACTGAAGAAATAACCTGAGAAATAATGATCACTCAATAAAATTTTATAAATAGTAATTTCAAAATCATACTTTCCGACAACTACGTTGAAATTATACCTTTTAAATTGATATAAAACGACCACTTTCAAGCACATAACCTAATAAGATTGAGGTCTAGTCCCACAAAAAAGCATGGTAAGTAATTATAATTTATGCGGAAACTTGTGCTTATGATCACTATTTCAAATGGGGATTTGTTGACAATAATTAAAAAATATTTTTGATTCATGACTATGATACGTTACGTTGCCTTAATAAATGAACTACAATTGAAGTTCCTTGGGTGATGAAATTCAAGCAAGTATGTCACTACTCAACTCATTCAGATGTGTTCACTATTGATGAATCTATGCATCTTCAACGCAATTAGAAAAATTTCACCATTAAGTCTTTTTGACACTTGAGTGTGTATTCATTGAGTATCATCATAGTTCTATTACTAGATCAAGTTATTAGATAGGACCTATAGGCCTAAATTCTTGTTAATGATATTTTTTATAATCTTAACTTCTTTTGTCAAAGTAAATTTTGAATTCAGACAAGTTTCTCAATGTTTACAGAAAAAATCATTAATGCACAATGATCAACAACATATGAAGATATAATGTAAAAAAAATCATCATCCTCATTTGTGTTTTAGGTATCACAGCCCTAATTATAAAGTTCAGGTGCAAATAATTAAAAAAAATTGTAATAACTTAAGAAGATTAATATCAAGAGAAATAGTACAAACCTTGAATTAAGATTCTGTGCTGGCAAGAATTTATGTTGTTTATGTAAAATTAAAAATTCAAAAGGTAAGGACCCTAATAATGGTTTATTCTGTTTGTTAGCCAAAAATGATCAATAATCAAAAGGTGATCGATCAACCCTAGAGAAGTCGTCCAAGATTTTATTTATAGTGGTAGAAAATAACAATTACCCCTAGATAGACAGACTTGGTCTTTGTCTAAAAAAAATATGTACATTGAAACCTGAATTGGCATTGTCATCTTCAACGATAAGCCATCATATAGGTAGGTAAATTTACACCAGTTTGGTGAATTGCTTATTGCCTTAATTATTTTTTCTATTCAAAATGCTTTGATTTGGATTTTTAAAATTATTTTGGATTGATTCTTTTGACTTGAAATATGTCTTATCATCTATATTCGCTTACCACATTAATTATGCAAAATACATGAATTTATTCTCGAAATATGAACATGAGTAAAATACAATACTTGGACGTATAAGTAAGCCCAAAATCAGTCCAAGCTTAGGTTATCAAACAATTTTGTGATCGTCTTTCATTTCGAGGTTTGACCTTCGTATGTAGGCTCTGTGTCAACAATTTCTCTGAAGATTTTCATGATTAAAGATGTGCCCTGTCAAGTGATTTGCAATACAACTGTAAATAATCTAAAATCTGATAATTTATTCTGTTTTCTGCGTTTTGATCATTTAGACATCAAAATAATTAACTAACATAAAAATACATAGTGAAACAAGTCAAAGAATATTCATAACTCTAAGAAAATGACATTATAATATATGATATTTTCTAGGCACATCAAATTGTACTAGGGGTTAGCCTGTAACTCATCATTCCTATTTGTTTTAGTGATGACTTCTCAAAACGTGAACATGAAATGCACTTTTGAGAATCACTACACCAATTAATAAAATTTATAAAACAAAATTCCCTTGACAAAAATCATTGCCCAGGCAGCAATTTTAATTAATTAATTTTTTTATAAAAAGAAATCGCTGCTCGGGCAGCAATTTTCTCAAGGAAATTTTATTGTTTGACGGCGTTAATGAGGTTAAAAGTGAGCAGAGATATCACTGATGGGCCAGCAATTTGTCCGATTTGGTACTAAAAAAAAACAGTGGTCTTTTATTCATTTTGAAAGAAAAGAGTAGCCCTTTTGGCTTCTGACTTTCATTTATGATAAATCGAAGATATATTTGTCCTTTTTCCATTTTAAAAAATATAAATCCAAAGGAGACCAAAAAATATATTGATTTAATTAATCAATTTAATTCAAATTGATTTTTAGATAAACGTTGAACGGTCGTATCCTATCCATTTGAACTAGTGCAATGCAATACGATGACTAATCAATATCTCAAAATAAGGTAGTATTTTTTTTGCTATTTTCCCCACAAGATGCTGTGCAACAGTTACCAAAACAATTATTAGTGAGTTTCCAACCCAACACCAAGGGAAGTAAGTTATTTGTTCAACATCCATTTGCCAATATTCAATCGAAAAAGACGATAGAACTCCAATTAATATGGGTACGATCAGCAACTTCCGGACACGAATAAAGGGTAATGACTATCACTTTTGAATACCCGGCATAATAGCATTGCCAAATAATCACAGAAAACATAGATGGAAAAAATTGAGGCAGAAGGAAATGCATATCATCTTTTTTTATCAAATGTACTGCACTAAAGTCGTCACAACATTGAGACACAGCGCCAGCCAGAACATTTGTTATCTACAACATCTAGGCAATCCCGTCGATCACTCTCATCTTAAGAACAAGATGTTACAACAAAATCACTATTTACAAGCCAAGAAGGATTGAGGTGTAAAAGATGCATGCATGCCTACTGAAAATTTTCAGAATCTTTTCAAAATGTTTAGCTTTTCTAATTATTTTCTTCCCTCAATGCTCTTAGAATAGGATTGTCATCCTCTGGTGTATCGTCTTCGTCATCCAGTTCATCCAATTCATCTAGTAATGACTGATTCACTCTTTTGCGAGATTGTCTCCTATATTTCTTGGCTTCCAGCCGCGGTTCAGCTTGCACAACTCCCTTGTCTCCTACTTTGCACCTGCAAGATGTTTTACATAAATATTTATGTTTCTTTAGGAAGGGAGGTTAGAATGATTTGCATCACCCCGCAGATGAAATATACTTGCTATTTCAGGCAAATGGATTAACAATAGGATTATAGAAAATAAAATAAACGATTGAGTAGGGAAATGGAGCACAAAAAAACCATAATAGTAGGCAAGTCACTAAATTACAATACTTAAGTTTTACAATACTGATGGACAAGAGGTACCTTTCCACGAATCAACTGTTCAAGTACTCTGATGAAAACAAGTTCCCTTACATGAATAAGGAAATGCCGAACAACAAGTTTAAGCTACCAGCACAAATTTTGCCTAGGAAAATGTCCTTTTATTTACCATCTTTGATTTGTGAAGAAATGTAATCCTTCTCATTGGATTATGTGGAGTAATAATTAAAGCATACGGAATCTCAGTGTCTAAAAAATAATAATCTCAAGAAAGTGTAAATCAGCACTTCATTCTAAAAGTAACATCAGCAAAAATACAAATATTAAAACAGCAGGAGATTCAAGGATGGCAATGCACTTTTAGAGTTTTCAGTGTGAGTTTCCTTTAATGGAAAAGCTTTACAAACGCCATTGCCAAATTTAAGCAACCCGCTATAAGAATACTTGGTCATCAAACATACACAGAAAATTTTATATCTCACATTCAATACTATAATTTAAAAAAGATATAACATACTTTAAAGAACTTGGAAACACAAAGAACCTGATTACCATACATCTCTTGTACTTGACCGACTCATAGTATAATTATCTACGACTTCTTACTTTGTGCAGAAATTTTTATGTTATACCTTTAGTTGTGTACAAGTGAATTGATAAATATCTCATCAAAGTATAAAGGCATTCCGAACGTACCTAACATCACTTTCTCTTTTAGTTCCAATGGTCCTCAACTGAAACTCCTCCCTGATCTTAATTTCGTCAAGCAACTGAAGATAATATGGGTATCTTTCCCAATCACCTTTTATAAGGCACCCCGGTTCACCAAGATGCAAGCAATTATTGAATGCACACTTTGCAGGTTCACTATCTTTCAGCACTTTGCGGATCTGAGTCCATAGTAATAAGATTGGAAGTTACTCATGAGATCCACATTGATTGATTGATTCAGATATTGTTCAACAAATAAACAAAATTTAGAGACGAAGCAGCGCCATCTGGACAGACCTCCGGAAAATGATGTGCAAGAGAATTCTTTGTCACTTTAAGCAAACTAGGCTGGTTAAATCCTGGAGTATCAGCAAGATACCCCCCATCAGGCAATGGAAGCAAAGACACGTGCCTCGTCGTATGTTTTCCTCTGCCACTTCTTACTGACACTTCCCCCACACGTTGCTCTTCATACCACTTGCTCCCTAGAATCTGCTATCATAATAAAGAAAAGGAAACACTAAACCACAGGGTTCTAAACAAAATAATGTTATACATAATATAAAATGATGAAAAATGACAAACGCACAGGATCAAACGAGTTTTGCTCTTTGACTGCACCAAGAATGTGCTTATTGCCTCTCAAGGCATTGATCAGGCTGGATTTCCCCACGCCACTTGGACCAACAATCACAGATGTTTGTTCTCTCATAATAAACTGGAGTGTATCAAGTCCACGCTTGGAATCAACACTGCAAAAGATTGGTTCATAGGCCCAACTACGAAGCCTAGATTTCCATGCTTTTATTTCCTGCAGAAGTTGATCACTGGCTTTCAGCGTCTAGAGAAATGACCACAAAATATAAACAGGAAGGAGGAAAGTAGTGTCAAAACTGAAGCACATAAAGAAGTAGACAATAGTGCTTAGATGTTACATGATTTTCTCAGTCAAAACACATTTTCATAAATAGACAATCCAGAATCCTCCTTGTGTGTTCTAGTTTTCTTTTAAATAAAAAAATGATACTGTTAAAATTGTGTGTTCTATTCTTTTGCTTCTCTCTTTTGTCAGTTTGAGTTCACTCTTTGAAAATATAACAATCTGATATTGTATTTTTCACCTCACATCCTAGCCCATTACAAAGGTAATACAAAAGCAAAGACATGTGTATCCCATTCTAAGAAATGGTATATAAATCTAACGTCAAGCATTGCAACTAGTACTTGAGAAAATCAAAAAAGAAATGACAACAGACATGTAAAAGGAGAGAAAACTGTATATTTGGTCTCCAAATTAATGAAAATTTTGATTTTGGTCCTTGTGACGTATAATGCAACACATTTAACTTTCAATGAATCAAAATGTGTGTTTTGGACATGGATGTAGGAAATATGCTATATTTGAACTATTTTTGAAAGTATATTACCTCAAATATGATGATATTAGCTGAAACTGTTTTTTTCAGTTAGTCTTTTCTCTATTAATGTTGAAGCCCCTGACTATGAATATGTAGCATTAAGTAGGAATAAGTAGCGTTAAATCTCCTCTCTCTTTTTTCAGTTCGTCCTTTTCTAGATGGTTGGAGTATATTGTGACTGCATTTTGTTTATGTTGTTATTTATTAAAATAAAAAATGACTACGTTCATGGAAGCACGGGTGACTTTTTGCTGCGATATTGGCGCCCCCTCCACGCTCAAATGCTGGAGGTAGTTGATTGATATAACAATATGTTCATCTAATCAGTGGGTTACTATTCATCTACTAGTGGCAAATCAAAATTACTAGCAAGAAACTCAGTTTATCCAAGTAATTAGTACTTGTCAACTAATCAAATGCTTTACATGTGGAATGAATATCAGTGTATATGTATTTCTAACCTCTTGAGAAACAAGTTCTGATTTATTCAAGGCAAGAGTGAGAGGAATTCCGGTTGATTCAGCTTCTACGAGGAACCTAGTTAGTGAGAATGGCTCAATTTTTGGCTGATCCATAGAGAACAACACCAGCAAGTGATCCACATTAGCTACAGGAGGATCCAAAATCTCTGTCTTCCTCTGAAACACATTCTCAATAGCTCCGCGTCTATCCACCCAATCAATTGAACCTACCAAAACCTTATCCCCAACCAAAACTCTCCGCTTAATCTTCTTCAACACAGCCTTCACCACACACAGCAACTCCACTCCAATTTCCCCCGAACCCTTACTGAAGCTTCCAGAAGGATCCACAGAAGTTTCTGGAGGAATATGTTGGACGATAACGCGCATGAAATTCGCTTGTGAAGAGGCAACGGTTCCTACGGCTTGGTCGTGAGAGAGTTGAGGCTTGTCTTCCAGAGAAAGAATCGGTGCCAGAGTAGAGAAATGTTTATTGATAGTTTCACGAGCTTTGAGGAGATTTTTATTCGGTTGTTGGAGCTTCCTTGAGACATTGTTAGGGTTTTCGTGACGGCCGGCGGCGATGATGAAGGCGGAGAAGAAGCGGTGGCGAGTGGCGGAGACGGTGAAAGGAAGCCGAAGAAGTGAAAACGAAGCGATCTTCATTTGTGTAAAAGGAAATGTGAAGTCTTAGCAGAAAGAGGTTTTGTAGTGAAGCTCTGGAGAGTCACTGAGTAGAATCCAGTGTGTTAAGACACACCAACTATGCAGGTTTACCAATATGGGTCGTGGTGCACACTGGTGGGAGTGTTTCACACTTAATCAAAGGTATCGAATTCGAGCTCATCCTGTTGGGAGGGCTACATTCGAATGAGCCCTGAAATGCGCGATTCGAATTTAGTCAGTGCTCCAATGTGGGCTCCACCACCGGATGAGGAACCAAAAAAAACTATGCAGGTTTAATTTGGACACAAAAATGTGATTTTTTTTTGGGTAACTAATTTGATTTTATTACCAAAGTGGAAGTTAAAGAGCATAAGAAACAGTACTGGACAGCCCCAGCACTATTCAATAAAGGGTCACAATTACAACATGTAAAGGGCTAACTTATCATCTCCTAAGAATAATAGATAAGTGCATTTAGCTTTAATCTCAAACCGGGATAACCAGCAGCTATATATTGGATAGTTTGAATGATTTCTCGCAAGAGTGCTTCAGAATATCTTTGTTTCATCTGGAACATACTGGTATTCCTCTCTTTCCATATTGAATACAAGCAGCATGCTAGGGACAATCTATATAGATCGCCTGTGATGATTTCCCTTTTGCATAAACAATTGCGCAACTTAGCTCATCCTTCCGGTCCTTGAGCATCTCTGGATGTTCATCCAATGTAGCACCTTGTCCCATATTGCAGCAAAAAAAGGGCATTCGAAGAAAATGTGATGCAGAGTCTTGTCTACATTGGTACATAACACACATGAGGTATCAGTAGTTAGGGTTATTCAGTAATTTGATTCGGTTTCATTTTTTTTTCAATTTTTTTGATTTTCAGTTTTTGGAATTGTTGTACCGAACACTGAATCGAATTAATTCAGTTCAATTCATTTTTTTAAAACTCAATTTGGTTTGTTATAATTCAGTTCAGTTTATTAAATTCAGTTTTTTGTTATGGACCTGCTTAGTGGGCTTTTTAAAGCTTCAATTTTTTACAATTTTTTGGTTTGATTTTTCAACTTAAATGGGATAAAAAAAATGGGAAAAATGACAAATATACCCCCGAACTTTCGAAAATGGTATGTCAATACCCTTCGTCATACTTTTCGTTCATCAAAGCCCTTGCCGTCCAATAACCAGTACACATTTACCCCTCCCACTAACGGAGCACTGATTGTGTCCACGTGTCGCAATCCTATGCCACAACCCGGTTGACCAATTTTTTTACCCAAATTTCAAAAACCCGCCCATAACCCAATTAACCCACCTGATTTACCCACAAATAAACTCTTTAAAATCCTAAAGAAAAATCCTAAAGTTTATTTATTTATGTTAAACTTTACATGCTTTTTAAAAAATACGATTATAATAAGAATTTTATTGTAATACTCCTATTAATTAATGAATTGTTTTTGAAATTATTTTTCCAACAACTTAACATGCTAATCCCTTTCCCTTAACAAAGTGGGCCCCACATTTTCCATTATTCTTCTTCTCTAATTCTTCAAAATTCTTCTTCTACTGTACGTTCCTCTGTTCCTGCAATGAAGAAAAAAGTGGGAATTTCATGGAGTAAAAGGCATCAAAATCATCACCTCCACCACCCTCATCCTTCGCTGTTGCCGCCGCCATCTTCTTCTTCTATTGCTCTGCCCTTTCCTTCTTCTATGGGGTGGGTATCGGCCGCCGTAGCCACCTCCACCGCCCGTTGCTGGCGGTGTCGTATGTGGATTATCAAAGTGTGAAGAAGATTAAAAATGATGTTAATGTTCATAGGGATACCGCCATGATCTTGATGAATTCAATAAGGATTTTCATTTTTCTTTAGGATTTTAGAGGGTTTATTTGTGGGTAAATCGGGTAGGTTAAATGGGTTATGGGTAGGTTTTGAAATTTGGGTAAAAAAATTGGTCAACCGGGTTGTGGCATATGATTATGACACGTGGACACAATTAGTGCTCCGTTAGTGGGAGGGGTAAATGTGTATTGGTTATTGGACGGCAAGGGCTTTGATGAACGAAAAGTATGACGAAGGGCATTGACATACCTAAAGTTCGGGGGTATATTTGTCCTTTTTCCCTAAAAAAATTAATTTCCCACACTTAAGTGAAAATCAAACAGACAAAAAAATAAACGAAAGAAGAAAACAAAAAATAATCAAATATAGATTGAATACCTGGAGGCTGGTCACGGTTGAAATCGTTGGTTGTCGGTCGCCGATCGCTGGTCGCGGCACTAGTGCGGAACTTGAACCGAAATAGTAAATTGGAAAGTTGGAAGAGAAGCAGAAGCTATTAGCGAAAACCTACCGAAAGTTGGAAGAGAAGCAAAAGCTTGGAAAGTGCGGTGGAAATTGATGTCACGATCCGAGCCTACACCCTAGACGTGGCTGATACTCGAGAATCATTGTTGGCCCCAACCGAACTCTCATTCTGGCTGACTATAAGCGGAAGACTAACTCATGCATATACAAGCATCAAACTAAAAGAAATGTTAAATCAATAGTGTAATAAATCTCAAAACTCTCTAAATATACTAAGTATGAAATATAAGTTTTAAATAAAATATCTGAAACAGAAAGACTCTCTAAAAAGGTCTATCTATGAAGCCTCTACTGTACAAAGATGAGTGTTGGGACAAGATTCATGACTCCTTAAGAAAACTACTATTAACAACCCATAAAACTGGAGTCTTTCAGAAGCAATAAGGTCTCACTCAAAAGCTGACGAGCGGATGAAGTGATCTCAACAGGCTCTTGTTGAGGATCCTAAGAACCTGTATTATGTAATATAGTTGAATAACAAATAACTAAATGAAAGGACTGCAATAGTTATAGACATATACTTAACTAAATGTAAAGAAATAAAGAAGTGAAATCATTAAAACTTTACAAAAATACTTACTCATTTTTGAACTCAACTTATTAAGTGATATAATAAAAATACACTTTTAACTCTATTTGGGTGATTCTCTAACCGACAATCATCACTATGAGCTATGTGATGATACAACGTCTCGCCCACCCTGCCAGAATTGTCCTATACCTTGCAAGGGTATAGAACACCTCAACTAAGTGGATCCACTAAGCAATAAAGATTCATCTAAAAAATATGATCCTTTGCTCATGTTGGCAGACATGGTTTATGAGGATTTTTGAGCTGTCTGAACTCATCCCCGTATCGGTGCTCAATACTACTCTCTATAATTTACTCATGCTCAAATGTATAAAACATACTCTTTCCTTGTTTTGAGGTAATTACACAAAATAACCTCTTAAAAGAGGTAACTTCTTTGAAATATCTTTGATCTTATTAACTCATTTAGAAATCAAAGTTTCTCTTTTCTCAATGTAAAAACTTATACTCTAACTCAATTCATATTTGAAAACTCTTTCTCAAACTATATAAAAAATCATATTGTGGTCTGATCCTTGATGACTCGGGAAGTCATACTGCATAAACATTGATGGCATATTTAGATACCATACTACTTAAACATTGATGGCATACTCGACTGTCATACTAATCACGTTTTAAAACTTCTTCTCAAAACTCATCTTTGTTTTCTCAGAAAATTAGTTTAAGACAAAAAAATTTGCTTTAAAAGATTCTCAAAATAGGGTTCATGCTTAAATATAGACATGAACAAATCAACTCAAGGATCTCAATACTAATATGAAAAACTCAATACTCAGAAATCAAGAAGTAAAACTCAACGACACTACTCATCTCAAGAATACTCAATTCATAGGGTTCATGTTGAAATATAGACATGAATGAATCAACTCAAGAATCTTAATGCATAACAAATAACAATTCAATAATTAGGAATAGAATTTCAAAAGAATCAGGAACTCAAGAACTCAAAATCATCTCATCTCAAGAATACTCAAATCTAGGGAAATAATCCTAGATTACTTTTTTACTGATTAGAAAGTATATGTAGGGTGTAAAGATGAACTAGTCCAACACTATGATAGCCTTACATACCTGGAAGAACAAGGTTCTTGAAGAATCTTGAAGAAGAACTTGATTAGAAGCCTTGAAACCCTAGATTCATGAATTAGTTTCTTGAAATCTCTATGGCCAAGAATTATAGTTTTCATTAGTGATTCATAATTGCATGGAAGAATTTGAATTGGAAAGAATGAAATTCTTGGAGAAGGACTTACCTTGAAGAAGAATCTTGAAAAAGATTGAAAGAATCTTGAATGAAAGTCTTCTACTTTGGTTTTTCCTTAGGGTTTTGCCTTAGGGTTTGAGAGAGAAGAAAATGAGGGATTAAGAGATGAAAAACTGATTTTTTTGGGCCTTTAGTTAGTCAAAAAATCCGTTTAGGGTTTTCTTAGAGGTAAAAAGACAAAAACGACCCTTTTTAATGTTTTTTCGTCAGTTAGTTCATCACTACACTATATCAGGTTACTAAAATGGTCATAACTTTTTACTGAAAACTCAGATAGTTGCAAATTTGTGGCGTTGGAAAGAATATTAAAATACATTTAATTTGATAGATTATGGTACACATAACTCTTTATATTCTAAGAGATATGATCGTTTGGAGTTGATCCTAGTAAAATCTTACATCAAAACTTAATTGGTATAGAAGTGTTCAACTCAACTTTGTGCTAGGGGGATTCTTGTGACCTAATTCATATCCAAATTCACTCCCACATTAAATAATTGACGTTTACATATATGAGAAATTTAAGAATCACCCGGTACAATCTTCTTTACAAATGAAGAATGATTTGAGTCTTAACTTAGAAATTTTTGGGGTATTACAATTGAAAAGTGAAATATACATGTATATTTCGGTTAAACCAAAAATACGAAAACACATAACGAAACCGAACTGAAATGCCGAAAACACAAAAACACATACCAAAAACTAAACTAAAAAGTGAAATACCAAAACTAAAATACTAAAAAAATTTGGTCCAGTTTGGTATTTTGATTTTTCAATAATTATGCCCAGCCCCTTCAGTAATAGTATTCCATTTGACTAGTCTATCTCTGGTCAACAATCTCTTCGAAGTAGCTAAGAACAATATAAACTTCCATTTTGGGGCACCATGGTTGTTACATACTATTCTTCTCAAGTGTACTTTGGTATAAGTTACCCTTAACTGAGAGTATATTATTTTTTTACTCAACTTATTTATAGCAACCACTTCTTGCTCATTATATCCAACAACTTCAAAACTATCCTTGGCCTTAAGAACCTTCTTTATCATCCAAGATGCTTGAGGGGCATTTGTATGCTAGATAGGCCCCCTTTGATATAATATGCATGAATCCATTGGATCCATAGGCTATCTTTCTTCAAGAAAAAGTTACACAGATGTTTGCAAATTGCAGCTCTATTCCAGTTTGTAATATTTAGGAATCACATTCCCCTGCTGCTTTTAGATTGCATAATTTCTCCCATGCTATTAGTGATATCTTTATATTGTCAGCTCCATCAGACCACAAGCACTTTTTACACAATGATGTTTCCACTTTGATCACCTTTTGTGGAAGGATGAAAACTTGCGACCAAAATACTTGGATAGAAAATAGGATATTTTTGATCATTTGCACCCGACCTGCATATGACAAAAATCTAGATGTACAGGATTTTATCCTATCCAGCATCTTATCTAGTAGTGATTTATATTGGATAATGATTGTCTTCTTTGATGTGAGAGGGATGCCTAGATATTTGAAATGAAGGATACCTTTGGCAAATCCCAAACTTTGTAATATTGCTTCCTGCTCAGCCATTGGTACACCTCCAAAATAAATAGAGCTCTTCTCATTGTTTGCTACCAGACCAGATGCATTAGAGAATACATTAAAATATTCATAGAGCATAAGAACATGTGTTAGATCACCTCTACTGAAAAGTAGTAAGTCGTCAGCAAAGCCAATATGTGTGATGGACAACTTGCCACACTTGGGATGAATGTTAAAATCAAGTTGGTTCTTAAAAGCTTGTAGTTGTCTATTCAAGTATTCCATAGACAACATAAAGAGATAAGGGGACATGGGATCGCCCTATCTAAGGTCTCTTTTTGCATTGAACGGGATAGTAGGCACACCATTAATGAGTATAGAGTAAGACACCGTGGTAACACATGTTATAATCCAATTCACAAATAGAGGTGGGAAATTCATAATTTTCAAAACCTGCTCTAGAAAAGGTCATTCAATAGAATCATAAGTTTTCTTCATGTCGATATTCATCATGCATCTAGGGGAGATATGCTTCCTTCCGTACCACTTGATGAGTTCATGGCTCATGATAATGTTATCAGTGATCACTCTCCCTGGAACAAACACAGATTTGCTAGCATGCACTAGCCCATCCATTGTCACTTACATCCTCGTGGTTAAAACCTTTGAGATGGGCTTATAAAGAATAGTACAACATGATATTGGCTCGTATTCAATAATCTTAGTTGGGTTCTTGACTTTAGGAATCAGTGTTATAGTTGTTCAGTTTATGGCCTTAAACATTTTCCAGTTGAGAAGTATTCCAAGATACATTTGTGACCTCCCCGCCTATGACACTCTATGCTTTCTTAAAGAAATAAGTGTTGTAACCATCATATCCTGGTTCTTTTGAGTCCTCTATCACTTTTAAGTGCATTCATGACTTCTTCCTTAGAAACAGATTCAATGAGTTTCAATTGATGTTGTCTATTCAGCATAGGACCATTTCTCATCACATTTGGATTTAGGGTAGGTAAGTGTGTAGCTGAAGTTCCCAGCAGACCTCTATAGAATTTGATTATCTCATTTGTGACCTTATCTTGTATGAGTAGGACAATATTAGCAGATGTAGTGAGACTGTTAATTTTGTTCTGGTATATTCTAGATTTCATGCTAGCAAAAAAAGGAGTTATTTGCGTCTCCTAATTTTAGCCAAGTCATTCAGAGATTTCTACTTTAAGATACTCTCAGCAATGTTGTCCCATTTTTTAGTTGTAGCTTAATGTTAATCCATTTTTTTTTTGAGTCTTCGTTATCGTGGGCTAGATGGATAGATAGTAGTTATGAGCAGCAGTTCTCTGACTATAGATAGAAAAAGATGTAGAGGTGTGTTCTCCTGTCTAAAAAAAATCATCATCATGTCCAGGATGTCTCTTGGATATCGTCCAACTGTTGTCTCAGAGTGTTAAGTTGATATTAGTTTAAGACTCTTCCAAACACTTTTCATATACCCCTCTCTTCTACTATGAAGCCACCCTCTCTGCACAACCCCTAAAAACTCTTCATGATCGACAATACAATTCAATAATCTGAAAGGTTTTGGGTATTCATAGTTTTCCATAGAAAACTGGACTCTAAGTGGAGAATGGTCTGAAAATTTTGGGTCCATAACGTGGACTTCTAGTTGTTGGAACATTAACATCCACTCCTCATTGACTAGAGCTCTATCGATCTTGCTAGAAACACGACGGTTAGTCCAAGTGAAACTTCTACCACTTGATCGCATTTCAGTTATACTAGTGTCAAGTAGGAATTCATTAAAGTCCACAATTTCCATTTCTCTAATTGGATTTCCTCCTATATCAAGTATAACATTATAATCTCCTAGTGCTAGCCAAGCCCCTTGTTGGTTCATATGTATCTCCTTGAGATCCTGCCATAGTATTTTCCTATCCTCCATAGTATGAAGTCCATATACTTCAGTTAAGTTGAACACAATTTGAGAGCTTTCCACATATACTCTATGATGTGAGGCCAAATTACATATTTTAAATCATTATTTGCCTCACATTTATTATTTTTATTTGTCTCTTTTTAGCATGAATTTTATGGATTGTGCTTAATAGTATATTTTATTTGTAGGATTAAATTGGTATGAAGATGAAGAAGTTTGGAGCTAAAACGAATTAAAAATGAAAGGCTGAATAAGAAAATCAAACAGACAATTTAATGGATTAAATTAAATATTATGTTAATATTTATATGCATTCAAATGTACGCAAAACAATTATCTTGTTGCCACATGTCATTGAATGAAGACACCTCCAATTCCGTGTAGGTTTTGATTTCCCAATTTATTTTGGACTCTATTATTTTATTTATGATTTTCTACATTTATAAATAGTCCATAAGAATAATTATTGGGGGATATACGGAGACTTTGGAAGGAAAAGTTGTCGATATTTTTTAGGGTTCTTTTCTTCTTTTCTTTTTCTTAGGCATTAGTAACTAAAGAACCTTGTTCTAGGGCTGTGGCTATAAGATGATTGTATAGTATTGAATTTTTTATGGATTAAAAATTGGTTATCGCATAAATTGCTTTTTTGTTCTTATTTTAGTATTTTATGATTGGCCACCATTGAAATAAATATGTTATCCGAATTGAACTGGGAGAGGAATAAGAGGATAGAATGTGGGACAAAAAAGAGCATGATCTTCTCAAGAATTAGGGTTGATTTGTATCTAGGATAGAGATATACCTAGAGACCTTGCTTGGTTATTAGACAAGATGAAAACTTAATGCCCCACAATTGGTTCAGTTTATCCCCGATCAACGATGTAGTTAGACTGCCAAGAGGTCGGGGAGCATGATCATACATTTAACCTTGTAAATCAGTGATTTGATAACTAATTGAAGTCCATAGAAGAAGATACTATGCATGAATTCTAAGTAAGCTGCAACCTTGGAATTTCCCCAATCTTTAGTATACGTCTTTTATTCTTGCATTCTAATAAGGTAAATTCTTTTGGTATGCTTGAATAAATAATCAGGATTAGTATAATTTAGTAAATAGTTAATTGACAAGTTCTTTGGGTTCGATAATCCGGCTCTTTTAGGGCCATTATATTACTTGCGCGACCATATACACTTGCGTGTGCATTTGAAAGCAACAAGATTTTGACGCCGCTACTGGGGACTTAGAAATTAATTATTCTTCTAGATTATGCTTTTCTTTTTATTTATTTAAGTTTTTTGGTTTTTTATTAATTTTTTTTCTAAACAAATAATATTTTTTTTCTTTGAATAATTTGGTGCTCTTATTGATATGGATGATTGGGATAAATGGTGGTTGGATGATGGTTATCCTTGTAAGTATTGTGATGGACCCCACTTGGATATTGAATATCCTATATGTCGTATAAGTAGTGGTCAATATGGTCATTGGAAATGTTGTCCTAACTCTTATTCCCCTCCCCCGAATCCCTATTATGATTCTTCTGTCATTTGTGATGTTGACAGGGATGATGAAGTGGAGAATGCTTATCAAGAGGTACTTAATAGTTATTTGAAGCAAATTATGGACATGTTGGACAAAAATAATTTAACACTCATGGAACTGGAATCAATATTTCTGGAACAACGAGCAAAAACCATGGAACTGTAGGAAAAATTCATGGAACTGCAAGCTAAGGGTGACCCTGATCAATGGTAAGTTACATACCTAACTAATGCTCAAATAGAGGAGCAGATTGAATGTCAGCAAGAAGAAAGTTGTAAAGAAGCAGAGATAGTGAGCCAATCTTGGCTACAAGAACAAACTCAACTTTTAAAATTTTAAGAGTCTATTCGGGATGGTCTGACATACATGACAACCCAACTAATAGAAGGAAGAGTTGAGCTCACACAAGAAATAGATTAATTTGGCTTCGATATTCATGACTTGGTGGCTGACTTGAACAAAAAGGTTGAGACATCTGATGTCCAATCACCAATTGTCATTGATGATGACTAACTAATGGAGCAAAAAGAGGAATTTCCACCATTCAACTATATCTTATTCCTTAATGTCGATCTTGAGAAAGAGTACAAAAGTGAGAATGTTGTAAATAATGCAACTTTGGAGTTAAGGCATCTTGGACCTCATTCAAAATATTTTTCTACATTATGCTTGGATGACGACATGAAATTCATGTCATCTGAATTAATGGAGCAGTGTATAGATGAGGAGCAAGGCCCCTACATCCTAAATTTCTCTAGTCCATGAAGACAAAGCGACATTCCTCACATAAGGGTCAAGAAGTGCAAGATGTGACATCTATTACTTGGTTCTTTTATATTCATACCACCGCCTCTAGAGCGAAACAAAAAAATGATGCAAAGTTAGGGGTGCAATTCGTAAGTTCAAAGTGGAAAGAAAAGTAGTGAACTTAATTAGGTCGTGCCGCAACGTTAAATCTTGCGCTTTTTGGGAGACAACCCAATTTATAGTGTAACTTATTATTTTATTTTTAGTGTCTTTTTTGTGTTGTTTTTGCAGAATAAGGGGAAGTCTAAGTACTCAAGAATTTGAAGCAAAGGAGCACGTTTGAGCTCAAGTGTGAGGTGCTATGACCCTTGATGACAATTAAGAGAACATGCGACTAGCTAGATCTAAAGGTCTTAGGGAGTTTTCCTAACCCTTGTTTTAAGATTTTTAATTGATGTTTTGGGGACATAGCATCTTTTCAAGTGTGGGGTAGGAATTCTTCCGCATATGTTGGTTAGGGTGAAGTGTCCTTTAGAGTTGTTTAATATTGATTTTTTTTTTAAAAATGAATTTTTTTTCCGGATAGTGAAGTCCGCATGCGTGCCGTGTCTCTGACCTGGATACGAAAAAAAATTTCGTAAAAAAAAAGAAGAATTTTTTAAAAAAAGTTTTTATTCGTTAGTAGAAGCACACTTAGCCCAATCCAAAAAAATTTATTTCTTTCACTCTTAGCTTATGTTGTTGCACTAGGGACAGTGCCATATTTTAAGTGTGGGGTGGAGAAATAAATTTCTTGTTTTTGCTGTTTTATTAAGTCTTTTTTTAGGATGGGTTCCTTGAGTTTTCTTTTTGGTTCTTTTCTTGAGGATAATCCCTTTGAACCGATTATCTTTTTTTTTTAGGAAGAAAATATTACTCCCTCCGTTTCACAAAGAATGACCTCATTTCCTTTTTAGTCAGTTTCAAAAAGAATGACCTATTTCCTTTTTTGGTAATATTTTACTTTTAGCTTTCCACGTGGCATGTTTAAGACCACAAGATAAAGGGCAATTTTGTACATTTGACATAACTTTAATTTATGACCACAAGATTCAAAAACCTTCTTTAATTTCTTAAACTCTGTGCCAAGTCAAACCAACCACTCTTTTTGAAACGGAGGGAGTACTTTTTTTTATGTTTTGGAGAGAAAAGATAAAACCCTTTTGAGTTGTGTGATACTTGCTATTTGGCTAATTTTGAGTAGTACTTTCTTGTGAATGCTTGATTGCTAGTGAAATTGCAAACTCTTTGACATCTATGCTCATGGTTGTGAATTTGTATATAACTTATTTTATTTTGTAGTTTTTTATGATCTTCTCTCTCTTAAAAGTGGAATTGATCCATCTTGATTGATACATGTGTCATGTTTGGTAAGAATTTATTTATTCCATGTTTTGCATCTTAGTCTAGAACTTGTCCTGCATGTTATTAAAGCGAAACAAAAAGTGTTGCTTTGTTTAGGGGGATGATAATAGGCTTTCATTGATTTGTCTTGTAAATTTTTGCCTTTTCAGATATTATATCACTAGTTAGTCCTTTTGAGCCTGTAGCCTTTTGTTAGTAACCATATTTTGCCTTGACTCTTTTGTTGAATCCCTAGTTTTTGCACCTTGTTTCCTCAAGCACTGTAACATAGACTTATTATAATTGTTAATGCTGAATAAAAAGGGATGGCTGAGTGAAAAAGGTAATCAATGATAGCTACAAAGTGATTAAAAAACCCTCTTTAAAAGAATGTGACATAAAAAATATAAAAAAAAAATCAAAAAGAAGAGAAAAAAAAATCCTTTGAAAAAAAATGATTGAAGCATTCTTGAGATGATGAGAATTACTTGTGAAATAATTGTTGAAGGAGGACTGAAACTAAAGATAACCCTCATCCTGACTGACTACAAGTAGAAGACTAACTTAAACACGCAAAAGCTTAAAACTGAAATAAAATTCAATAAACTCAACTTTGTAAAACATTAACTCAAATGAACAACTTACAATAAAAATAAATATTCAACTCGCCATAAAATAGGCAACTTAAGTCTTTAAAACATTTAATAAAATAAGGGGGAGCCCATGGCGGCCAACTCCTAGCCACCACCAATTTTTTACCTCAGTATATTTAAGAACATTTTAAACACCCCAAGTAGGGTCCAATGTTTAATTATTTTGACAATTTTATATTAAATTAATCATATTAAGTGTGTACACATCCACGCTCATAATATGTGGAAAAATAAGAATGATGTACAATTTTATTTTTAATTTTTTTTTTATTTTTTTTTTTCTTTTTTTTTTTTTTATTCCTTCCAAACCCCATGCCCTCCTCTCCTCTCTTCTTCTTCTTTTCTGGACGCACTTAATATGTATAATAAAAATTGAAAAAATAAAAAAAGTAAAAAAATTACACCTCTCCCTACTACTTAAAATTTAAAATACAAAGAACAAAGCCTGTGTCTAAGTGAAAAATTGGTTAAAGTTTAGGGGCCGATGGGTTCCCCTTCAAAATAAATAAATAATATAGACTTCTCAACTATACTAACTATCTATGAAGCCTCTGACTGATAAAGATGAAAGTCGGGACATGACCCACGACATCATGACTAAACTGAAAAGTAAATCCGTCGGAAACAAGGAGGCTCACCATAGCTAACTCGAACTCCCGGATGTATCAACAAATCTCCTATTGATGATCCTGAATACCTGTGTCTGCATCATGAAAAGATGCAGGCCAAATGGCTCAGTATGTGAAATATACGAGCATGTAAGGGGAATTCTAAAACATAAACATAAGCTTGAAACTTGATAAAAGGAGACATACTTACCACTTTTCAAACTTACTCAACTCAAGGAATACTCAAGGATACTCAAAACTACTAAAACTTACTCAACTCAGAAGTATTCAAGGATAAGATACTCAACTCAGAGATTACATACTCAACTCAAAGATATGATATTTGACTCTGGGTACTCAATACTCAATTCAATATAAATCAACAACACACATGCAATATGTGGAAAACTTTATAAAACAGTAAAAACAACTTAGTTCGTTAAAGAAAATGTAATAACAAACTGAACTTTACTTATATAATAAAGTAATATATTTTCTGTGGGAGTTTCTCTAACCGACAACCATCACTATAAGCCTAAGTGGTGATACAACGTCTTGCCCACGCTGTCAGAATTGTCCTATACCTTGCCGTCATATAAAACGCTTAACTTAGTGGATCCACTATCTTATGCTAAAAGCATCTTAAGGAGTCATATAAAAAGTATGATCCTTTACTACCCATGATGACTACATGGTTTATGAAGACGTGAGTTATCTGGACTCAAATTCGTCCCATATTGGTGCTCAATAGTACTCCCAAAATATCTTAGCTCATATGTTTGTAATAACAAAACTTCTTTCTTTGGTTTGAGATAATTACTCAAAAACTTAGCTTAGAAGCTCTCTTTGAATCAATGTTTCCTTTCTTGCTCTCTTTTGAAAATCTCAGTTTCCTCTCATCTTAAATGTGAAAATATTTACTCTTTGGAATACTTAGTTCCCATATATCATTTTAAAGAAAATGAACTTTGCTCTTACTCTTTACTCTACTTCAAAGCTTAAGTCTTAAAATAAAGTTAAAACATTTGTAAAAGACTTCTTAAAATATGGTTCATGCCGATATATGGATGTGAACGACTCAATGCAAGGTTTTCAATAAACATAGATAGAACTCAATACTTGGAACTCAAGAACTGATACTACTCATTTCAAGAATGCTCAACTCAGAGGGTTCATGCGGAATTATGAGCATGAACTACTCAACTCAAGGACTCAAAGATACTTCTCATCTCAAGACTATTCGTCTTATAGGGTTCATGCGAAATTATGGGCATGAACACTTCAACTCAAGGACTTCATGGGTAACATGAAATAGTTCCATGATTAGAAAATATAATCTCAAAGGAGATTGGGAACTCAATACTCAAGACTTAGAACTTGAAGATATTACCCGTCTCAGTGGTACTCAATTTATAGAGTCTATGCGAAATTTATGGGCATGAATGACTCGACTAGAAGGTCTACAAGCTACATGGAGCTCATGTATACGACAGTTCTCATTCTCTTACTTACTACCTCAAAACTTAGTTCAAATCGATAGTTGATCTCAAAGGATTCACAATTGAACTCAAAGGCTTTCTTGCACTCTACTTTTAACTCTCTCTAGAATGTGAATTATGAAATTATGAATTCAAGAGTTATGGTTCATGATATGAAGGATCTAGGTGATAGTGTACACTCATGAATACATTCTCCTCACTCTCATTCTCACTTACTTGAATCTTGAAACAAGTTACTAGAAGTTGTAGAAGACTCCACAAAAGGACTCAGAGGGACTTTTTTAGAATGTTCGAAAGAGTTCTCAAAACTTAACTCTTAACTGTAACTTGAATTTGAATTATGAATTCAAGGTTATGATCATGTTAGGAATGATTTTAGGTGTTTAGAAGTAGCTTAGAGTAGTTAGAATCGAAAAGGAGTGAAGGTACCCTTCGAAAGAACTCAAACGGAGTAACCAATTGCAAACTGGACGGGGCAGATGACCTTGGGGCTATGGGTGGCATGGGGCACCAGCCCCTAAACTTCAGAGCATACTTTGGGGTGCTCTGTCTGGCGCGACGTGCCAGCCCCAACCCAGAAGACCCGACAAAATTCTTTGCTCGTTTTCTCACCATATTTCGCTTAGAATCGAATGGTTTCTTCCCCAATCACTTGGATTTGATTACTTAACATAAGTACACTCTAATCTACTTAATACAATCCTAAAAACACTCACATTAATCTCAAGAAATCATCAAAAGCCCAACAAAACAAGATTTAGATGAACTTCAAGAACACCTATCAAGAACTCATTAAGAACTCTAATCTTTCAACTTTAAGAATGAAATTGTGATGAAAATAACATGATTGGTGTGTGGGTGAACAAACCCAATACTATGGAAGCTTACATACCTCTTAGGGATTAAACCCATGGCGAAAATCCGCAACAAAACGCAAGACTCTTGACGAACACTTTGATCATCTCATCTTTTCTCCTCTTTTCTCTTCTTGAACTCTCAACTAAAACCCTAGGCTAATTTTAGGATTATAAAACTGAACCTAATAGGATTAGACCCTTAAAACCTTACTAAAGAATTAAATCTGATTTGGTAAGGAAAAGACCAAAATACCCCTCTAAAATCCAGTTTTGACTTTCCTTATCTAGACAACCCAACTTCGAATGCACATATCTCCCTCATACGAACTTGAAACTGAGAAAACTCAGTGGCGTTGGAAAGATAATTCAAAGATCTTTCCTACGGTATCTGGTAGCACACCTAACTCATCTTGAGTTAGGAGTTATGGTCGTTTGAAGTCAACCCAAAACTCATACTTAGCTTAACTTGCAAAATTTCAGATTTTTGCTATTTCCAATTTAGTTCTTTTTGAAACTCAAGGTGCTACATCTAGTGACCTGACCTTAATACTTATGAAATTTTAAATTCCTTAGTAAAATCCTACTCACAACGAAGGACGGTTCAATTCTTAGCTCAAATTTTTTGTGGGGTGTTACATTATCGACTAGCCGAGCTTGTGCCCCGAAACGGGGCTCAATTCCAGGATCGGAAGAGCCCAAACCACCACATGCAAAATTAATAAGGAAACTAAGCTAACATAGTAGCTTAGAGCTAAAATTTACCTCAAACAAAGGTTCTTCAACAACTTCTAATCACAAACCCAAGTATCCACGCTCTCAGCGATCACACAAGACTTCGAATCACTCAAATCGGAGCTCGGATGAGGGAGAAAGTGCCATTTGAAAATGAGGGCTTAAAGCTGAATTTTTTGTGTTTCATATACCTAAATTTGGTCGCTATGTTTGATATCTGGTCGCTAAAAGCTTGCACCAAATATCAGCACTTTAGCTGATTTGGTGAAGCTCCGAATTCTCCAACGGGGTATCCAGGATTCATTCAGAATTCCGTGCGTGCAAACAAAATATTCTACCCCATCAAATTCGACATTTCGAACTCAACGAAATCATCAAAACCCATTCGAGGTCATTTTGATGAAAAGTGGGTCCTACGCTCAAGTTTTATTTTAAGCTAAAAATCACAAGAAGGCTCAAAATGAGACCAACAACCTAGGGAATCGTAGAGAGGTTGTTCCAGACCAAACTAGACATTCCTGAGCTAACCGCACTGACGAAATTCTCATCTGAGCACATTTACCAAGAATGTTGACCAATGTCAATCCTTGGCTTAAGCTTCTAAGTTAAAATGCCTAACGACACAAACTCACACCAGAAGTCTCGGGGCCCAAACCAACAATGCCCCTAACTTGAAATGGCCAATCCGGAGCTGATGAAACTGTCAAAATTGCATTTTGAGGACGTCTTCCTGAACTTTTGACTGAAGCCAACCTTTCAAGTTTCAAAAGCTCCAAAATACGAAAGCTAGCACAAAATCCAAACGAACGACCCGACAATCAAACTGTCAGTCCCAGCAAGTCATATATGAATTGTGGTCGCTATAGGAAAGCTCTAAACACTGAAAAGATCGGAAAACAAAGAAAATGATCTAGAGGATCATTACACGACATACCTTAGGTAATTATTGCTATTAATTTTATATTTTTGATTTATTTTACGTTTTGTAACTTTAATTATTGCTAATAATTTCTATTTAATTATTTTAACAATAATTAAGAAGCAAATGAAAAACAAATGAAAAATACACACAAAAAAGATAAAAAAAACTACACATTAATATGACTCCACTACGTACTACTTTCTCATTCATAATAAATACATTTAGAGTATTATTAAAATTAATTTAAATTATAAAAATAAAAATTGCAAACACTAAAAAATATTGAAAAAGTACTATCAATCTAAATTTTATTATTACTTTGACTTTTTACCCTTTTTTAAATTCAAATTTTGATAGTAATTAACTACATTATACTCTTCCTAAAAAAATGCTCCAATTTTTAATTGTTTATTGCAATTTACAATAAAAAAAATGTTAGCCAAATTTGATTATATAATAATAATCAGTGAAAAATGTAATCAAGAAAAAAACGAAGCATACAAAAATTATTTGATGAATATATAATCTATTAATTATATTTTTTTTTTAAAAATGAAATAATTTTTTAAATTATTCAGATCTAATGTATTCTAAAAATAGAATTGAATTATGATTTAAGAATAAAACAATTCATGGTGATTGAAGGAGTATGTTTAACTAAGAGTCTGCTTGGTGTACGATCATTTAAATTAAAATATAACTTTATATTTGGTTTTAAAAATAAACACATCTCTAGAAAAAGAAAAATAAAGAGACAAAATAAAATAAAATAAAATATAAATGCAACTAAAACTAAATTAATTTTAAAATATTAATTTGTGAAATTATCATTCATCTGTAAGAATTATATTGTACTAAACTATCACATATAATTATAATATATATTTTTTAAATATCACATAATTGACATATTATTTTAAGAAAAATTAAAAGACAAAATATAAAATTGTTAATAACATGCCTATATTTTGATATTCAAGTGATTAAATTTTTTTTTTTTTATGCTTAGCATTATGATAGGACTTTTCTTAGTTATATTTTATTTAAAATCTAACAATTAATTTTTTTTATATCTTTATTGTTTTAATAAGAGGATAATATGGATAGAGTGATAGTATTTATCATTTTAAATAAATTAAATAATGATAAAAGTTATTACTGTCAAATTTAGATAATGAACTAAGCTTATATATTGATTTATTTATATAAATATTCTATTATAACATATCAAGATGTAAATGTTAACATTCTCAAATAAATCTTACAATATTAGTTTATAATAAGTTAAAATTTTAAATTGTCAATAAATTAATATTTATGATTATATATATCAATATACCGCGCAACGCGCAATCACGTTATACTAGTTATATACTAACACATGCGCCAGCCCATTTGAGCTTTTAAAATCATGAAATAAATCTAAAAATTTGACATCACGATGGTTGTCAAAATGAAAATGAAAATGACAATACCACATTATGAATTTTGATTTAAGAAAAACAATAGAGTTATCATATTATGGTACAAAAAATAGGAAACATTAAATATTGAGGGATCTCAATGTGAATAATGTTGTAAAACTAAATGGATGCCATGTGGGCCACCTCTTTAATTGTCATCACTTGACATACTAAATGGATCCATGTGGGGCACCCATTTAAGAGGTGTCACTTGGCCAAGTGGATAACTTCCTAATGGTCAAGTGTTAGTTTGTATGTTACTAATTGGCTATAAATAGCCATTACTTTCATTCACTTAAGAAGGATACAAGAAAAGTTTGGAATATATTATGCTCTCCCTTTGTTTGTTCTTCTTATTAATTTAGTCTATTAATATTAGTTTGTTAGCTAGTTATTTTATAACATGTTATCAGCACGAGACTCTGCCAATTTGAGCTACTTTAAATAGGTAAAAAGGGTAAGAATTTTATTTTTCTAAAAAATTTCTAATATTTCTAAACTTAAATTTGTTGCCTTGGATATATCAGACAAAAGATACTCGTCATGGATACTAGACGCTGAAATCCACCTAGATGCAATGGGACTGGTAGACACCATCAAAGATAATAACGAGGCATCCAGCCAAGAATGTGCAAAAGCTATGATATCTCTCCGCCACCATCTTGATGAGGGGTTGAAAATGCAATACCTCACCATTAAAGACCCCCTTATACTGTGGAATAATATGAAAGATAGCTATGACCACCTGAAGTTGGTCATTCATTCACAGGCGCGTCATGATTGGTTTAATTTGAGGTTACTAGACTTTAAAAGTATAACTGAATATAATTCTTCCATGTATAGAATTATATCACAGTTAAATTTATGCGGAGAAGATGTCACTGAACATGATAAGCTTGAGAAAACATACTCCACATTTCCTGCCTCGAGTATGATCCTGCAACAGCAATATCGAGAAATGGGTTTAAAAAATATTCTAAATTACTTTCACATCTTCTTATTGCTGAACAACATAACGATCTACTGATGAAAAATCATGAAAGTCGATCCGTTGGTTCTATGCCACTCCCTGAAGTGAATTAGACAAATTATCACCAACAGGAAAAAGGTCGTGGCTCCAATCGAGGCCGTGGTTGTAGAATAAATTATAATCATGATGATCGTCTTGCACCAAAAAATGACCAGCAGTATAAAACGAAGGGTGGAAAACAAGAAGTGATACAAAAGAAAAATTCAGAAAGTGTGTCACAAATGTGTAGGAATGGGGCACTGGTCACGTACCTGTCAATCATCTAAGCGTTTGGTTCAACTCTATCAGGCACCCTTGAAAAAGGGTGATAATAATTCAGAAGCAAACTTTATCTCTAAAGATAATGTTGAGCTCATACATAAGATGAATAATAGTACAAAAGAAAATTTCATCTCCGAAGATAAAATTGAGCCTATGCATCTGGATGTAGCTGATTTCTTTGTATTCCCTGAAGGAAAAATGACCAGTGACGATCCCGCGATAATCTAGATAATTTCTTTTTCTGTTTGTTTAGTTGGTATGTTTATGTTTTCCTAGTCCTTGTAAATATAATATCCTTGTTTAATAGTAATATTTTACTTTGTTTATATCTGTTTTGAAGAAAATATGGATATGCCCCAAATTTCATTTGGATCAATAGTAGATCATGCGGACATTTATGTAGTTGACAGTGGAACAACACATGCCATATTTAAAGATAAGAAATACTTTTCTTACTTGCTTAGAAGAAAAGCAAATGTTACTACAATTTCTGGTAATTCGAAATTGATTGAAGGCTCCGAAAGAGCTACTATATTTCTGCCTAAGGGGACAAACCTTGTTGTAGAAGATTTGTTGTTCTCTTCTAAGTCCCCAAGAAACTTGTTAAGTTTCAAAGAAATGGATATCATATTGAGACACTAAATGAAATGAATATTGAATACCTTGGTATAACCAAGTATGTCTCAGGCCAGAAATACATTTTGGAGAAATTACCAACCCTATCTTCTGGCCTATATTATGCAGAAATGAGTACAATCGAAGCACATTCAATCGTAAATCAGAAGTTTACTGATTTAAATACGTTTGTGTTATGGCATGACCGAATAGGTCATCCTGAATCAATAATGATAAGACGAATCATTGAAAATTCAAATGGACATCCATTAAACAACCTGAAGATTCTTACGAGTGATGAGTTTTCATATGCTGCTTGTTGTCAAGGCAAATTGATTACTAGGCCATCTCCAATGAAGGTTAACATTGAATCCCCTCAATTTTTAGAACGTATACATGGGGATATCTGTGGACCTATTCACCCATCTAGTGGGTTGTTTAGATATCTTATGGTCCTAATAGATGCATCTTCAAGATGGTCTCATGTGTGCCTCTTATCGTCTCACAACCTGGTGTTTGCAAAATTATTGGCACAAATAATAAGATTAAGGGCGCAATTCCCAAATTATCCTATTAAGGCTATTCGCCTTGATAATGCTGGAGAATTTACATCCCAAAATTTTAATGATTATTGCTTATCAATCGGGATAAGAATTGAACATCGTATTGCTCATGTTCATACTCACAATGGCCTGACAGAGTCATTTATTAAGCGCCCACAATTGATTGCAAGACCACTACTTATGAAAACTAAATTGTTCACTACCGTATGGGGTCATGTTATCTTACATGCAACAACACTCATTCATCTTAGACCAACAAATTATAATAAATACTCCCCGTCACAATTGGTATTTGGTCATGAACCAAATATTGCTCATCTGCGAATTTTTAGATGCGCTGTATATGTGCCAGTAGCACCACCTCAGTGCACTAAGATGGGCCCCCAAAGAAAGTTAGGCATAAATGTTGGGTTTGATTCACCCTCCATAATTTGCTACATTAAGCCATTAACAGGGGATTTGTTCACTAAGAGGTTTGTAGATTGTCGATTTGATGAAATAACTTTTCCGCAATTAGGGGGAGAGAAAAAAGAACTTAAAAGTGAAATTGCATGGAAAGTTTCATCATTATCTCATTTTGATTCACGTTCCCCTATATGTGAACAGAAGGTCTAGAAGATCATCCATTTGCAAAACATAGCAAATCAAATGCCTGACGCATTTATAGATTTGAAAAGGATAACAAAGTCACATATTCCTGCAGTGAATGTATCTATCTGGATTGACATTCCAAAAGGACCATCTACAAGTGTCATGGCTTCTGAATCCTAAACACTCCTGAAGCGTGGGAGACCATTTGGTTCAAAAGACAAAAATCCTAGAAAAAGAAGCGCAAAAAATGATAAAAATGACACTATAAAAGAGTCTTATGAAGAAATTCAAGGCCTGATTAATCCTGATATTCCTGAAGAGATCAGTGAACCTGAGACTCAAGTGAATGAAGAACTTTCAATAAGTTCTACGGGTGATGAGATAAGTTTAGATCGATAAAAAATTATAGTGGATAATGTTTTTACATATAATGTTGCACTTAATCTTATGCAAGACAGTGAGGACCTTGAGCCTAAATCTGTCGAAGAATGTCGACGAAGATGTGATTGACCAAAATGGCAAGAGGCAACTCAATCAGAATTAGACTCACTTGCTAAACGTAAGGTTTTTGGACCTGTAGTCCAAACCCCAAATGGTGTAAAATCGGTTGGCTATAAATGGATTTTTGTGTGAAAAAGAAATGAGAGAAATAAAATTGTAATATATAAGGCACGCCTTGTTGCACAAGGATTCTCTCAAAGATCTGGTGTCGACTATGAAGAGACATATTCACCGGTTATGGATACAACAACTTTTCGATATCTCATCAGTTCAGCTGTACATGAAAATCTTGAAATACATCTAATGGATGAGGTTACAGGTTATCTTTACGATTCACTTGATAATGAAATTTATATGAAAATTCCAGAAGGACTTAAAATGCCCGAAGCATATAGTTCAAAATCTCAAAAAATGTGCTCAATCAGATTACAAAAGTCATGATACGGCTTAAAACAACCAGGGCGCATGTGGTATAATTGCCTCAGTGAGTACTTGATAAAAGAAAACAATTTGTCCTTATATTTTTATTAAGAAAACAATATCAGGATTTGTTATTCTTGATGTTTATGTTGATGACATAAACCTCATTGGAATCCCAGAAGAGGTTCAAAAGACAATTTAATATCTAAAGAAAGGATTTGAGATGAAAGACCTTGGAAAGACAAAACTTTGTCTTGGTCTACAAATTGAACATTTAGTAGACGGGGTCTTCATCCATCAATCTGCATATACTGAGAAAATTTTGAAAAGATTTTACATAGACAAAGCACATCCATTAAGTACTCCAATAGTTGTTCGGTCACTTGAAGTGAGTAAAGATCCATTCCGACCTCAAGATGAGAATGAGGAACCTTTTGGTCCTAAAGTACCTTATCTTAGTGCAATTGGTACACTTATGTATCTTGCTAATGCTACGAGACCTGACATAACATTTTATGTTAATTTGTTAGCAATGTATAGTTCTTCCCCTACACGAAGACATTGGAATGAAATTAAACATATATTGCGATGCCTAAAGGGGACTAGTGATATGGATCTATTTTATACTAACAAAGATAGTGCAGATTTTGTTGGTCATGCAGATGCAGGTTATTTATCTGACCCACATAAAGCTTGATCTCAAATAGGCTATTTATTTACATACGGAGGTATTGCTATATCATGGCGATCTACAAAGCAATCTATTGTTGCTACTTCTTCAAATCATGCTGAGATAATAGCTATTCATGAAGCAAGTAGAGAATGTTTATGCTTGAGATCTGTGATACATTTCACCAAAGAAAGATGTGGTTTGAAGTGTGATGTCAAGGTACCTACAGTGCTCTTTGAAGACAATGCTACTTGCATAGCTCAACTAAGAGGAGGCTTCATAAAAGGAGATAGAATGAAACACATTTCACCAAAATTATTTTCACACATGATCTACAGAAGAACGGTGATATTGATATACAACAAATTCATTCAAGTGATAATCTAGCATATTTATTCACCAAATCTTTACCAGCCTCAACTCTTGAGAAGATGGTGCAAAAGATTGGAATGCGAAGACTTAAGCATCTGAATCGTGGTCTTTATCAGGGGGAGTAAAATATGCGCTGCACTCTTTTTTCCTTAGTCTAGGTTTTGTCCCACTGAGTTTCCCTAGAAAAGTTTTTAATGAGGCAGCAAACAATGCGTATTATGAATGTCTATATATATTTTTGTTCCTTCAACTTTTTTTTTTTACATGGACGTCCAAGAGGGAGTGTTGTAAAACTAAATGGATGTCATGTGGGCTACCCCTTTAATTGTCATTACTTGACATACTAAATGGATGCCATGTGGGGCACCCATTTTAAGAGGTGTGCCAAGTGGATAACTTCCTAATGGCCAAGTATTAGTTTGTATGTTACTAATTGGCTATAAATAGCCATTACTTTCAGTCACTAAAGAAGGATATAAGAGAAGTTTGGAATATATTATGCTCTCCCTTTGCTTGTTCTTCTTAAATTTAGTTTATTAATATTAGTTTGTTAGCTAGTTATTTTATAACAATAAATTGTTCGAATTGTCCATAGAATCTTAAAACATGTGACCTACCAATAATAATATTAGGAGTCAGCCCATGTGACCTTCAATAACATTAAATATAGGAGAATTGAATAGATTCTCTCAGAATTTTCATAATTATAAATTTCCATAGATTGTTTGAGTTGTCCATAAAATCTTAACAAATCGGCTAAGTTATTGCATAAAAATATCACAATTGTGTCTCGTAGAAGTTTAGGCCATTCTAGTTTCTAATTGTGACAAGAGTATAGTCTTAATTTATATATCCCTCCGTTCACTTTCACTGGTTGTTTTAACTTAGCACACTCATTAACAAAACTAGTGAAATAGTGATTGACATTGATATTTTACCACACACTATCCCTATTAATTGATATTTCATACTTTTAGTAGTTTAATAGATCTCGAAATTTGATTTAGAGAATAAGTAATTAATGCTAAGGACAAAATATGAAGAAAAGAATAATTGCCTTTACTCGATATATTAAAAATGACAAGTAAAAATAAAAATTTATTTTTTAAAATAATGGATAACTTAAAGTGAAAGTAAAAGAATTGTTAACAAAGCCCAACATTAACACCTTGTTTGAATGACTGTTATTGTATTGTATTGTATTGTAGGTTTAAATACGATGTTTATTTTGATTGTTACTTAAATTCTATTTTATCATATCGTTTAGATCCATAGTTAGGTAACGACGGCATCTTATGTAATGACCAATTGGGTGTGATCGCATTGTTACCTTAATTATTTCTTCTCATTTTTTGTTTTTATTTATTATGTAATAATTATATTTTATTTTTACCGTACCTTTCCATAGTTGCTCTAGTACATACTTACTTTTCTTGTAGGTTTATTATTCAAACTATGGATGTGTGACATTATGTAACGACGGAGAACGATACAATCTATCCAAACACTCTATTCATTAAAACAATAGAGTACGATAACATATAACACAATACGATACATTATAAAACGATACGTAACAATCATCCAAAGTATAAATAGGAGCCTTCCAGGAGGATACCAAGTGTAAGTTTGCGTTAATTATTAATTAGTGAATATTTAATTAACATAAGTTTACTTGGGGGCCTATAAATAGGATCCTTCTCAAAGAAAAATAAAATCACCACACACACAACACTCTTCATTAATTAGCAATTATTCCAAAACCATTTAAATGGCTGCCAAAAATTCAGAGATGAAGTTTGCTGTCTTCTTCGTTGTTCTCTTGACGACAACTATAGGTTCATAACATTTTTTTCTTAATTTTGCATTATTGCTTGAAAGTCATATACATTTATTATCTTCTTGAAAAAAGTGGGGTTTTTAATATTTGATAGGTAAGCGAAAAATTATTATCTGAAGAGTATTTATATGTTATTTAGCAAAACACTATGGGGTGAGATGTGACGGGGAGTGACAGGGTGTGGGATGGTCAAGGGGAGGGGATGTGGAAGAGATGATGAACTTGCAATGTTATTATGTAACTAATTTCCCTACTTTGATTAAGGAAGTTATTTTCCTCATTTTACATAAATTTGGTATTCTAGAGAAAATATTCTCCAAAATATTTTGACCTACCAAACATGAAAAAAATGGAAATCACTTTCAGAAAAATATTTTCTTCCATACCAAACACACCTTTAAGAATTTCTTACCCCATCGACTTGGTCTATCACTTAAGAAATATTCAATTAGAGAGGTATATTTTCTAAACTAACCTTATTAATGATGCTTTAGATCTCTCTCTCTATATATATATACTTATGCGTCATTATAATCAGAGGTGAATCATTTACTTTTAAATTTCTTAACATTAAATCTATCGTATTTTAAACTTGTGGATTTGATTATATTATTTATTGCAATTTTAGTGAATTTTACTTTTTATATATGAATGTACACTACATTATTTAAAGTAATGCATTCAATTATTCAGATAAACCCAATACCACAAAATTGTATCCACCTAATGAGGTAAAGCAATAGTGCAATATTTGTTCAAGGGGTAATTATCCCTGATAAACTTTTTTTTTTTTTTAATATAATAAGGAAATCACAAAATTACGATATAATATAAAATATCTCTTTCATGTCATCATTACAATTTTCTATGATACTTAATCAAAGTTGATTTTATTTTTACCATAAAATTTTGATGCTTACATCGATCTTAATCATAATATATACAATTGATATGTCTGAAATTTCGAAATTTCTGTGATGGCTCTTCGAGACATGCCGTTAGAAGCAACATTGCTGAAAAGAAAACTATTATTTCCCACAAGCACTTTAGGAAGTTGTGACGATAGTTGCACCACAAACGTACGCTGATATACTTGGAAGAAGACAAACCCCTTCGATGGTTCAACATATTATTCATGTACCGTGTTAACCTGAAAAATATCAATAAGCTATCTAGCTATCTATCTATATATCTTTCTCTATTGGAAGTTTCGTCTTTGTACCTTTTCCCATCAACACTACTATGTTTAGTGTTGTCTTTGTATGTCTTTTTTCCTTTGGTATGAATAAAGGGATATCTAGATAAATTCTAGGTAATGTCCTAGAGTATTATAAGTTTCAATAAAATTTGTAGCGTTGTTTATTTGAATTCTAGGACGTGGTCGTGGAATTTAATTTAATAAAGATACAATGAGTGAGATTATCTTTTCACATTATTTTATGTATAGCTATTTCACTTATGATATATATTTTTAAATTTGCACTATATTTTATTATTATTATTATTATTATTATTATTATTATTATTATTATTATTATTATTATTATTATTATTTTATTCATGATATTTATTTGATTGAGATGGTGTAACTGAAAAACTTGATGTTAGAATTTATGGAAAACCTTAAAATTTGTTTAGGATGAATGATCTTTTGTAGTAGGTGTGTTTTTGACATGTATGAATTTTCGCCAATTCCTTATCCAATTATAGTTGCATTTAATAAGTGATGAAGTAAATTTTAGAGTGAATAAGTGATGAAGTAAATGAAATAAGAAAACATTCTTCGAAACAACATTTTTGTCATGACCCAGGGGTACACCCTAGATGTAACATGGCATACTTGACCCTGAAGGAGTCTCATACAAGCCCTTAGCATATCATAACATAAGATAATAGAAAAGGGCCGAATTTTAAACATTTTTCATACAATCGAAGTTTTTCATAAAAGCAAGCGGAAGTCTATAACTCTTTGTCTCAAACCATCTAATACAACTTTGAAGAACTCTTGGGACATAGCCCATACAATAGTCTAAAACATAAAAGAAAGATACAAAGGAAGTGGTGGTTTTATCCTTGATGCTATGAGGAACACCAAGTCTTCAACTCCTTGCTCTTCTAGAAACCTATCCTCAAGAATGGAACTCGAAATCACCGAACCCTACATTTGATGAGAATGTAGGTAAGAGTATGCGTTAGTACAAAAACACTAAATATGATAGCTAGAATAACATCATAAGAGCATAACATAAGAGTTAGTCAACATAAGCCATATGCTATAATCATAAGAGATACTTCATGAAACAGAAACTTATAAGCATAAGAGATAATAACATAGTCATAAACATAATCTCCAACATAGGAATCATATAAGCATTAGTAAACCCTTAGTCCTTCATATCATAATATGAACATGTCATAAGTAGCTTCAAGTCATACTTGTGCAATGCATGGATGAGACCTATAATCCCATCCATACTAAGTATCTCCTTAGGCCATCATACATACTAACCATCTTTGATTTCATCCTTAGCTTACTTCTCATAGACAAGGGATCACTCACCCTTAGTCACACATGTATTGGAATGGCCATTCAAGCTACAATCCAAACTAAGCATACACTATAAGCATAAGCCATAGGCATATTCAATCATATAGATCATCATAACATAAAAGGAAAAACACCATGAATACCCTCAAAGCATACTTGTGCAATGCATGAATAAGATCCCATACTCTCACTCATACTAAGTAAGCTTCTTAAGTAACCATAGTTTATAATTCATATTCTTATTTTGGGAATTAGCCTTAACTGACATAGACCATGTGAGCTTAACATGAAATCCGGTGTCTACCCCACACTGAAAATGGGTTGTTCTACTTGCCTAAGGTTGTTACATAATCTTAGCTTAGGTGGATCCAATAACTAAGTAACCTATGAGGGCACATAGTTTATGGGATACGGAGATTGCTACTAGAAACCCGGACTCAACTATGGTAGAAGGTTTCCATCTCATGAGGTACATACTTTGGGAACTCGGACTCAACTAGCGTAGAAGGAACCCATTTGGAAAGCCGGACTCAACTAGTGTAAAAGCTTTATTTGGAAAGCCGGACTCAACTAGCGTAAAAGCTTCCATCTCATATTCAATATCCACTCAGTGCTAAGCATAATTTCCATTGAGTTCATATTAAGTATTGACTTAAGTTCATATTTATGGAAGAATGTCTTGACACTCAATCCAACATAACTCACACTATAGTTCATATATTCAATAGGTGAGAATAGTCTTCCAACCTTAGAATCACTACATGTGACAAACCTTTCACATCATATCATATTCATGCATAAATGTGTATATGAGGATAACCTTTCAACAACACAACAACTAGATCATGAGCATATCCACTTTTCTCTCTAAGTGTTTATAAAACATGTACTAAATTTCATAAAACATGCATAATATCATATCTTGCCCTTTCAAGGTCAAAGCTCATATAAAATCAACACATCTAGAATGACTACATTAGACATGGGTGCATGATAACATGATTCAAATAGTTCAACTACTATAAGCATAATCTCATAATTCACCTTCTTGAGGTTCAAAGCTTGCTTTCAATCATCACACCTAGGGTTCAAGCACTAGACGTGGACATCATCATAACTCATGTGATTCTATCACTTTATGCATTCAAACATTCATGGGGTAGATTAGGTGGGTAAAGTCCTTCCACAACAATTCTATCTAATAGTCTACCATCATCAAGTCAACTTTCCTCTTAGGGCCTTAACATGCCTAATTCATCATATTAGCTTTACCTTCAAAACCCTAGAAGTCCACATTCATAACTATGAGTCTTTACTCTTAATAGCTCTACTCTTTAAAAGCATCCTATGAACCTAGATTACAAGGCTAGTCATAAATCATCATAAAGGTTCAACTTCAAGATTTACTAGTCATGATCCATCATATATACTATAATCTAATTCAATTCATATGTACATGCTTCTATTCTTGAAAAATTACTACTCATAACATCAATTCTAGAAGATCATCTATAAACCTCAATTTCACCTTTCATGGCATAAACCCGCATTACTGCAATTTCATCCATTAAACTAGGATTAGCCATGGAAAACACATAATATCTTCATAATAACATAATATAATATTAAATCAATCATAAACAAGTACTATCCACTCAATTGGATTCATACACAACACTAGCCACAATATAGGAAGAAACCCTAGCTAGAATTGGGTTCATCTTTACAATTGGGGGAAATCTAGGGGGCTCCATGGATGGAAGAATCAATGGATGAATAAGCTATCATACCTTGATTATAAATCCCTCACAATTCTTGCAACAAATGGAGGAATTTGCCCTAACTTGCTTCTCTTCTTCTTTTTCTTCTTCTTCTTTGCTTCCTAGAGAGAGAATTTCTTGGAGGGAATTGGGTCTCTTTGGTGAATTGAAAATAATGATTTAGAATTCGTTAATTAATGGTACAATAGCTTTATATAGGTGGTCTAATTAATAATAAAATGACACCACTTTATAACTAATTAATTCTATAAAGTTCCCTTAACCCCCAACTTAAACCGACTTAACTTCAAGGCTGCCTCACCCACGAGACCCCAACCCATGGGCCGTTGGTGGATCCACGGGCCATGATGGTCATCCATGGGTGGTGGTCTGCAACCCAACTTTTGGGGTCTTGACCCACGGCCCCATCCATGAGGCGTGGATCCCCCTATGGGGCGTGGGTCCCCGATAGTGGGTGGGCTGTCTTTTGGGCAGATTTGGGTTGTTTGCTAGGGTCCTTGTCGTACCTTGATGTTTAACCCCTAAACCCTTCACTCTAAATATGGGAGGTCATTTTTACAACTTTAACCCTCACGTAAAGCTCTAGAAACCTTACGTAAAGCTCTAGTTTAACTTAATAGTTTTTCGGGTGTTACAATATCTCCCGCTTGAGAACATTTGTCCTCGAATGACACTCTAGGCACTTCTTAAGGTCACAACTCTAGACTAGAAACCCATCAAGCATGCAACACATCTAAATGCACACAACCAAGAAGGAAAAATTCAATTCCAAGTTAAACATATTCAATGCAACACAAGGGAGGAGGAACTATATCTAGCAACCCAAAATGCATAAAATTCTATATCTACTCATATTCAAGTAGGAACTACCATATCCTAGATAAAAACATGCTCAACATAAACTCATGGAGCTCATATGCAATTTACTCTCAAAAGCATTTATTCAAGGAGGAATCTTTCAACTCCAAACTAAGGCATGCTCATCTATTCATCTCATGAAGTCTATAGGCAACTTATACTCAATGCACTACAACATGAGGAAATAATCATGCAAACTCATTTTCTTGTAAATCACGAGCTTTCACGAACATGCATCATATAAGGAAATAATTGCCACATCTAATACACACATGACTTTACATAAAGTACAAATAATGAGGAACTCATCATCTTAATGCTAAAGGAGGAATACAAGGAAAGGGATGAGGATATAGGGACTTCTTTATTGGCCCTCGGCCTCCCAAGTAGCACCCTCAGCTAAACCCTTACTAAAATATCACTCCTCAATATTTTCATGGAAGCAACTTCCTTACTTTTCTATTTCTTAACTTGCCGGTCTAAGATCCCTACCAGTATTTCTAAATTAGGGAAGTTCTCATTAGCTCCCAACTTTTCTTAAGGGATTTATGAACGTTGGATCTCTAACACCTTTTTATATTCTAGAGACATGGAAAACCGGATACACTGGTACCCCTCATTAAGCAACTCTAGTTCACGAGCAACTTACTAATTCCATTCAAGATCTCACATGAACCTACAAAACCGGGACTAAACTTCCCAACCTCACTATACTTCTCAAGGTAAGAATTTCAAGCCAACCAAAATCATTAACATCAAGAACACTCAACGACCTTGCTATCTAAGCACATCATCTCCCCCTTGGTAGTAAGCCTATACGGACTCTTCTAAGCATCATTTCTTTCAATTCTAAGGTCGGAACAAGTTATTACTAAACTTTCACATCCTTCACATAAGAGGATTCTTAAACCAAGGTGAATTACATTACTACTCTTTAGATAAGTCTACTCTTTCAACACATCTAGGCATTACTTAAACACCTTATCATCAAATCTATCCACATACCTAAAAACTCACAATGATTAAGTCAGGTTCTACAATCGAATAACCATAATCATAATGCAACTCATTCATACTAAAGGCAACATCACAGTCTATCATATCAAGTCTATCAAGTCATAAAGACAAACATTTCGGAATCTAATAAAGCATAAAACACATAGTAGAACCATTAGGAGGAACTTGCTTACCCTTTCTTCTCATAGACTTTGCCTTTGGACAATCCCTCATTTTGTGATCACTCTCACCAGAATTAAAGCAACCTCTTTGCCGGCCAAACATCTACCTCATGTCTCTTTAAATTCTACTAAGGTCGGATCAAGGCAATGCTAAACCATTTCAATCCATATGATCACTTTTGGTGGGATCTACCAACCAATCATATCTAGGTATTATCTAAACACCCTACTAAAAATGACCATACTTAGGCGTAGCCACCTTATTGCTAGGGGGTTCAGAAAATTATATTATTTATACATGGTTAAAATAATTTTTTAGGTATATATAGTAGATATTGAACCCCCTTCGGCTACTTTATGTGTCTATTTCTTCAGATTTTTAACCCCCTTATTGAAAATCCTGGCTCCACCACTGACTCAGACTTCCTTTTATGCATAAGACATTGGATTTAAGTCCTAATGCACCATAGTGATAATATAATGATGACTAACACAAAATAGTTATTTTGACCACAAGTCATGAATTTTTCCTTGTTGGTTTGCTTCATTCTCTTATGTGAATGTGGTAGCAGTGCATGATAAATCTAAAAGATGACAATGATTTGTGATTGTACAATGCATATGGACATGAGAAAAGAAAAACTATAATACTCATCATTATGGATAAATGAAGAACATAATGGGTTCTCCAAATAGTCCTTCAAAATGTGAAGGTAATTTTTATTATCAAATTGTATGAAAGGTCATTGCACCTGTGATTGTTGTCGACATCTTAAATGTGATTCTATCACTTTATTCATTCCAACATTCATGGGGTAGAATAGGTGGGTAAATCCTTCCACAACAATTCTATCTAATAGTCTACCATCATCAAGTCAACTTCCCTCTTAGGGTCTTAACATACCTAATTCATCGTATTAGCTTTACCTTCAAAACCCTAGGAGTCCACATTCATAACTATGAGTCTTTACTCTTAAGCTCTACTTTTTAAAAGCATCCTATGAACCTAGATTACAAGGCATTCTAATCAAATGCTTCATTATTAAGTGATTCTAGTCATAAATCATCATAAAGGTTCAACTTCAAGATTTACTAGTCATGATCCATCATATATACTATAATCTAATTCAATTCATGTGTACATGCTTCTATTCTTGAAAAATTACTACTCATAACATCAATTCTAGAAGATCATCTATAAACCTCAATTTCACCTTTCATGGCATAAACCCACATTACTACATTTTCATCCATTAAACTAGGGTTAGCCATGGAAAACACATAATATCTTCATAATAACATAATTCATTACTAAATCAATCATAAACAAGTACTATCCACTCAATTGGATTCATACTCAACACTACCCACAATATAGGAAGAAACCCTAGCTAGAATTGGGGTTCATCTTCACAATTGGGGGAAATTTAGGGGGCTCCATGGATGGAAAAATACATGGATGAATAAGATATCATACCTTGATTATAAATCCCTCACAATGCTTGTAACAAATGGAGGAATTTGCCCTAACTTGCTTCTCTTCTTCTTCTTCTTCTTCTTCTTCTTCTTCATCTTCTTCTTTGCTTCCTAGAGAGATAATTTCTTGGAGGGAATTGGGTCTCTTTAGTGAATTGAAAATAATGATTTAGAATCCCTTAATTAATGGTCTAATAGCTTTATATAGGAGGCCTAATTACTAATAAAATGACACCACTTTATAACTAATTAATTCTAGAAAGTTCCCTTAAGCCCCAACTTAAACCGACTTAACTTCAAGGCTGCCTCACCCACGAGACCCGGACCCATGGGCCGCTGGTGGACCCACGAGCGATGCTGGTCATCTGTGGGTGGTGGTTTGCAACCCAACTTTTGGGGTCTTGACCCACGACCCCATCCATGAGGCATGGATCCCCCTACGGGGCATGGATCTCCCTACATGTGTGGGTTGTCTTTTGGGCAGATTTGGGTGGTTTGCTAGGTCCTCTTCAAGGACCCTTGGTGGGTCCTTGGGGATTTGAACCTTGATGTTTAACCCCTAAACCCTTCACTGTAAATACAAGAGGTCATTTTTACAACTTTAACCCTCACGTAAAGCTCTAGAACCCTTACGTAAATCTCTAGTTTAACTTACTAGTTTTTTGGGTGTTTCAATTTTACTGTATTTTATCATAAATGTTATTTTTTATTATAATTTCCACTCTATTATAGTTGTACTAGATAACTTATCTGTGCTCAATACAGTAATCATGACCTCATTAAGATTATGAATGCTTATTTTTTAATGTACGAATATTAGAAATTTGGTATTGTTACATATATTAAGAACTTGAAAGATTGAAAATTTCTTACTCTTTAATGAATTTTATCTTCTACATATTTCAACTATAATATTTTTTTATGTTATATAATTGGCTTCCCAATATTGAATGATTTTCATAGATTAGTCAATTATTACTTTCTCTATTGTTTGGTACATGTGCATGGTAAGTATAAGATATTCAATTTGATGGCCTATTATTCATTCTTTAGCTAGTAGCAACTAGTTTTTCTTGTTCTTCCATGTAATTGTGCATAATTAAACATCCCTAAATATGCCATAATAAATTTATCACGTGAAAGATATCAACCCCTCATATTCTCAAATGTGTGTTACTTGATAATTTTAGAACTAGTATATCATAAAAATATCCCATTGAGTTTTTCAAAACTTTTTTAATCATATTTTAAAAATTGAAATACATTATTTTTGAAAAATACTAAAGAATTATGAACAAATAAAGTCACACATTTGCTATTTAGGAGGGCACCAGCTGGGAAAAAAAATATAGGAAATAAAATAATTACAAGTAATTATATAGGAGCATCAATTAAGGTTACAAGTAGCAGTAGTTTTAATAATTCAGATTCCCCAACTTTTTCATGCATTAACCATTAACAAAGAATAGAAAAGAAGTAATTGAAATATTTAAACTTTTCTGAATAAAGAATGTGAAAGGTTAAGAAGCAAAATGTGAAAAATATGTGATAACATCTATCAATCTATATATTTATATGTAAAGGGGTCAACTCAAGTCGATCTAACCCACTTAGGAAGTCTAAGACACTTAGACTCATCACACTTTTCTTTTTCACTCATGTTCTAGATTAACTCTATATAAGCATACAAAAGTAGAACACATAAGCCCGTTATAGGAACAAGTCCCAACTTTGTATAAAACTCGCGCCACAAAGAAGCACAAAAATAGTTTAGCCTTACAAAATTTGACCAAAAGATATTTTGCGTAAGACTAGTCTGCATGTTCCTTTAAATAGGCCATAACGCTCAGTCACATGCAAGACACATTCCCACAAATTCAGTTGACAAACCCAACTGATAAGCCAAATTCAAAATTCAAGTAACCAGTCTTATCTACAATGCTGAAAAGTCTCCAACGGCTATAAATTTCCAAATTTGCCTAGATTCCCATGCATGTGTGAGGCACACACAACAGCCTTCAACCTTGGCGCCAAAATCACCTTTCAGCAGCCCAATCTTGAGCCTGCCCATGTGCAAGCCATGTATGCTGGTCCTGCCTACCTAGCTTGCCATTGGGGTCCAATCTCCTTAGTCGTTGCCTTGCCCAACACTTGCCTTAGCCTGTCCCACCCTTGTCATGCCTTACCTCATATGCCTTAGCTTTTCTAGACCTTATCATGTCTTCACCATGATTTGCCTTGCATGACTTAGCCACACCATTGCCAAGGTCTTCTTTCATTTAAACTTAACCTTGACGGAAGTGATTGGGCCTCAACTAGTTTAATCATGTAAATAATTAGCCAAGCCCGAGCGGCTCGAACTATTAAGTTGAGGGTCTAACATACTTCCCCCCTACCAGATGAGCTCATTGTCCTCGATTAGACAGAATCTTGGTAAGCTTGAATCTCTTCTTCAAACTGTGATAGAGATGTTCCTTTTTTCTACATCGCATCACACATTTGCTTCATTTCCACTGAATCAGAAATTTTATTCTTCGATTCATCTTGCTTTGTCCCAAAGTCTGATGATCCATAATCTTCTCAACTTGTTCCTCGAAGTGTGTTCGTACAACAAGAGGAGCACGTCTGGTAGCTGACCTTGTTGGATCCTTAGCATCTTCATGAAAAGGTTTCATAAAACTCAAATGAAATGTAGGGTGAATCTTCAATCTTTCCAGCAAGTTCAACATGTATGCAACTTCACCAACTCTCTCTAAGACTTCAAATGGTCCATCATATTTTGAAATCAACCCACAATGAATCATCTTGCTACTGATTTTCTTCCAGATTTGGGGACTAAGTTTCAGCTACACCTTATCTCTAACATGAAATTCTAAAGCACGCTGATGTTCATCAGCATACTTTTTCATCCGCTTTGCTGCTTTTCTAAAGCTATCTTGCGCTTCATCTAGCATCTCTTGCTTATCTCGCACAAACCTATAAGCATTATGACAATTACCTTGGGACTTAGATTTAGCGAGTTACAGTGAAGTGTTAGGTTGAACACCCAACACTAACTCAAACGGGATTTTTTTCGTTGCCGACGACCTGTGCAAGTTGTAACAAAGTTGTGCACTGTCAGGTAATTCCATCCAATTCCTTTGACTTGCTTCACATAGTGTCTAAGGTATTATTCAAGCAGATGATTGATTCTTTCAGTCTCTCTATCAGTTTGTGGATGATTTTCCATTGAGAACTTCAAATTAGTGTCCATCATGTTAAAGATGGCAATCGAAAATCGGCTAGTGAACCTAGCATCACGATCACTCACAATATCTAATGGAATACCAAAATTCTTCACAACATGCTTATAAAACAACTTAAAATTATTTCAGAAGAAAATTAGGTAGGGGCAACAGTAAAGATTCCATATTTTGAGAATCTGTCAACCACAACCATAATCAACGGTTTACCCTCCACTTTTGGGAATGCACTAATGAAGTCCATTGATAGAGAAGTCCACAGACACTCTGCTATGGGTAGAGACTGCAGTAACCCAACTTCCTTCTTCCGTTCTGTCTTATCTAGTTGACATACTAAACATGACTTTACATAGGTCTCAATGTCATCATCCATTTTCGTCCAGAAATAATTTTGGGACAGTAGTGTCATTATCCTTTCAACACTTGGATGCCCAACATAAGCATTATCATGTGTTTCTTTCAGAAGTTTTCTTCGCAACCCATCATCTTGAGGAACTACGATTCTCCCATCTCTGAAATAAAATAGATCATCCTCGATCCAATACCGTCTAACTGTATCCTTTTTTACTTGATCCATTAACTTAACATATAATGAATCAAAGGCAGCACTAAACTTAATCTTATCAAGTAAATCAGATTCAAGTCTAGTAATTGCATAAATCGTAACAAATACTTTTTTCCGACTCAATACATCAGCCGCTTGGTTTTGCTTGCACGACTTATGTATCCATACGAAGTCATAATCATCCAATATCTGTTGCCATCTAACCTGCTTCAAAATCAGTTTTTACATAGTTTTGAAGTATGTATTAACCACATTGTCTGTCTTGACAACAAACTTCGTCCCAAGTAGATACACCATTAATATTTGAAGACAATGGAGTACTTCTACCATTTATTTTTTGTGTACAGAATACCTTTGCTCAGCAAAATTAAATTTCATGCTTTCAAATGCAAACTGATGTAAGGGAGTCAAGACTCAAGTCTATCTAACCCATTTAGGCAGTCGAAGACACTTCGACTCAACAAACTTTTTTTTCACTCATGTTCTAGATTAACTTTAGAAAAACATACAAAAGTAGAACACACAAGCACGTTACAGGAACAAGTCCCAACTTTGTATTAAACTCACGCCACAAAGAAGCACACAAATAGTTTAGCCTTACAAAATTCGACCAAAAGACATTTTGCCTAAGACTGGTCTGCTTGTTCCTTTAAATAGGCTACATCGCCTAGTCACATGCTAGACACATGCCTATAACTTTAGTTGACAAGCCCAATTGATAAGCCGAATTTGAAATTCAAATAATAGGTTTTATCTACAATGCTGACAAGTCTCAACGACTAGAAACTGTCAAATTCGCCCAATTGTCCATGCATGTGTAAGGTACATGCGAGCAGCCTTCAGCTTTGGTGCCAAAATCACCTTTCAGCCGCCCAATCTCACGCCTGCCCACATCATTGCCCAGCTTTCCATTAGGGTAAATCTCCTTAGTCATTACCTTTGCCAAGCTTTTAGTCTTCAAACTTGTTATGCCACAACCCTGTCACGATCACAACCCTACCTTGTGTTGTCTTAGCCTGTCCAGCCTTTTTCATTCCTTAGCTATGCCTTGCCTCACATGCCTTAGCTTTTTAAGCCCTTGTCATGTCGTATTCACGCCTTGCCTTGCATTGCATGCCTTAGCCACGCCATTGCCAAGGTCTTCTTCTATTTGAACTTAACCTTGACTGAAGTCAATGAGTCTCGATTAGGTTCATTGTGTAAATCCCTATATAAGTTCGAGTCGCTTAAACAATTTGAAGTATTTTCAAAAACAATTTTTGTTTGAAAAAAATTGATTGGGGGGGGGGGGGGGAGGTTTAGGGGTGGGAGGTGGCGTAAAAATTGTAATTTTTAAAATTTGAAGAATTTTCAAAAATAATTTTTTTTTAAAAAAATATTTTTTGAGGGGGAGGGGGGAGGGAGGGAGGGGTCACATGTCAGGTTATGGGGTGCGATAAAAAGGGAAATTTTAAAAATTTGAAATATTTTTTCAAAACATTTTTTATAGGGGGAGTGGGTAGGGGTGGTAGGGGCTGGGTGAGGTAAAATACAATTTTAAAATTTGAAATGTTTTTTAAAAATAATTTCGTAATTTTTTTTGTGAAGGGGTAAAACAATATTTGAAAATTTAAAAAATTTAATTTTATTTAGGATGGAGAGGGTTGGGTACGGATACGGGATAGGGTAAGAAAAAAAATTGTAATTTAAGGATGAAGTAGAGCTTTGAAAAATGATTTCCTTAATTTTTGAAGGGAAGTCATTCTCCTTAAATTTGAGGAAAATAAGTTGACTTGAAAAACATATTTCAAGTCATTTAAGCCAATCTAACATGGGAAAATTGAAAACACACAATTTTGGCTCCCCTCCATTACCCTTTCCCCCCATTTCGTCAAGTGCACATCTAGATGAGAGACATGTGTCTTATTTAAAGTTTAATGGTCAAGTTTTTATTATATTAACAAATATCATAACCATAGTTAAGTTAAATAATTTTAGAAAACTACTTTCTAAATTTGATAAGAATTACAATATATTCCATACAAAATTTGATATTATTAATATCATCTTATATTTTTGTATTAATTATAATATATTTTTGTAGAGGCAAGGGGTGAGTACCAACAACATGGTACCCAACAAGAAACCCAATAAATAATACATTTAGTTAGAAATCTAGTACCCCTTACACTCCAATCGAACCTCTTCAAACTATAACTTGCATAGAAATTAGCGCAACCTAACCGTTCTAAAATACACGGCTCACAAGGCCAATAATCGCAGTTCAATAGTCACAAATCAACAATCAAACGAATCAAATAAGTCAATCTCAATGTCTAGTAAATCAGTCACACGCAACAAGTACATCAATCACAAGTACAAGAAGTTACACATAAGCATCAAATGAAGTCACAATAATCAATCTCTCACCAAAACTAAAACCCATCGGCACAATATCACTAACTGGAACCATTTTTCATCGGCTTTATATCAAGTCACTAGTTGAAACTATTTACCATTGGCTTTATATCAAATCACTAGTCGGAACCATTTTTCATCGGCTTTATATCAAATCACTACCTGGAACCATTTTCCATCGACTTTATATCACTAGCCAGAACCATTTTCCATCGGCTTTATATCACTCGCCGACAGCGACCTTGACATCATAAACACTTTCTGAAAATGACATCGGCATCAAACTATCACATGTCTCATCATGGTGTTTAATAATTAATGCACACAAAAAATATCACACCACACGGAAGAGACAACAATTCATACAATTCAAGTCCACATTCATGCTATCAAGCATTTCATCAATCAATCAATAAGGGTTACAACAAGGCAATTGATCACATCATCATGATTATCACATAACCTTTAGTGTACAATTAACCCTTCACATCATTCCCATTACTCCCAACACACAAACAATGAAGAAAATACATGAATTCTACTAGAATACAAGATTTAGGAGATGACTTGCCTTAAATCAATCAATAATCACTCCAAGAATTGAGTTTTCCCCTTCCGAATCACTTCCAAAGCCACAATCTATATACAAGCAAGTATTCACCATCACAATCCGGAAACAACAATACTCACATCAATTACTTTGAAAAATGGTCAAGCAACTCAATTCTCAATTCCAAAATTAAGATTTGAATTCGAAATTTAATACTTGAAAACATTACTCAAGGTTTTAAGAATTCATTGGGGAAAATCATTTTGAGAAAAGACTCAAAAATATTTCACAATCTCCATTTTAGTTAAGAACTTAAGTTCTTGAAAACCTTACCATTTACCAATTAAAATTCCAAATTTTGATGTTAGAATTCCCAAATAACCAAAGGAAAATGTAGGTTTAGGATCTTGAAAGCTTACCCAAATGATTTAGCACAAGAAAACCTTTCGAAAATCGCCACCAAGGATTCCCTAAGCTCAAAAATAAAAAATGGGGCTTAAACCTTGAAATTTGTAGGTCAAAGCCCCTCTCTGATGTCGCTTAAGTGAACCCCACAAAAACTGGGGGTCTCACTTTTGCGAACCATACTCCGCTTAAGCGACCATTGCTAAAACAAGCCATAGTTCTCTTAAGCGAACCCCTCGAAAGGTCTGGACTTCACTTAATAAGCGATCATGCCTTCGCTTAAGCGGAAGGCCTATCACAAAAGCGAAGGGTACAGAACTCAGGCACCAGAAAAACAACCATGACTCAAAACATCGAAAGAACCCTCGAGATTCGTTTGAAACTCCGTGCACACAAATCACATATACAAATCAATTATACTCGATATTACGGACTCAATGAAACCGTTAATGTACAAATTTGAGGTCTCCTTGACCAAACATACGTGAAAACCACTAGAAACTAACTCAATGCCTAAAAAGGCTAAATAAGCTCGGGTACTCTAAAAAATCCACCAAGACCTCACCTAGACATAAAATCACCCCCGAATCCAACGAAACTCTTGGAATTCCTATCCGAGCATCCAAATCTCAAATGTTGACCAAAGTCAATCCAAAAGCTAAATTTTCACAATTTCACAACTGAAGACCCCAAATCTTCAAAAGACTCTGAATCAGAAACTGAAAACTCTCACTGATTAGATTTCACATTTCGGGAGTGATGGAATCGAAAAAATTCTATTTCAACACTGAAAACTCCAAAGGGCAAAGAAACCCACTTTCTTAACAATATAAGCCTTTCAAACTAACTTACAAAATTCTCAACTTTTAGCTCAAAGTTCGAAACCAACTTTTCAAACTCAATAATGAAAGACTCGGGGTCGATATCTGGAGGGAAAAAAATGGTAAATTCATAAAACTTTCCAAAACTGACTGACCGGGTCATTACAAAAAAACCTAAAAGTATGAAGGAATTCTACGGGAGCCACGTAGGCAGGCCTAAGATTCTCTCTTTTATATATATATATATATATATATTAGTTAGATATCCCTAAAATTAGAAATTCGATTATTTGTTTTCCTTATTTCAATTTATTGGATATTCCTTAATTTTAGAGATTCAATTATTTCATTTCGTTTTTATTTGCAGTAATTATTAGTTAAAATACTTTATTTTTGCAGAAAAATTGATTTTAAAAAAATTGGAACATTTTTCAAAACCTATTTTTGAAACTTTAGATACCACATTCAAGTTTATAATTAGAAAAAAATTCATATCTAATAAGTTGACATTTGAAATTAGAAATTCACGTGGAAACACTGACGTTACGTGTACGCCAATGTCCCTAGTAGTCTATTTAAGTTATACACAGTCTTTTTTTATATATAGAAAAATATTTTAATATATAAGTGTGCAATTATTAGTACTAAATAAAAATTATTTGGAAACACTAATGTTACTTGTACGCCAAAGCCCTAAGTCATAAAATACTTTTTTCTTTTTATTTTATCTTTTGAAATTTTTTTTACTCGAATACTTAATTTACTGATCATTGACCTTCATAGTTATCCTAAAATGAAAATACCAAGTATTTTCTTTGTCTCAATTTATAGACACATTCTCCTTATTGGTTAGTTCAAAAAAGAATGATACACTTTCATATTTAAAAGTAATAATTTAACATTAAAAATACTCATTTTACACTTATTGAGATGATTTATAGTCACATAAACAACCATGACAACTTATTTTAGACCATAAGTTTCAAAAATCTTTGTTTCTTTCTTAAATTTCGTGCCTAGTCAAATTACATCATATAAATTAAAATGAAGGGAGTATGAAATTCTTTTAAAACTAACTAAAAAGTAAAGAGTTGTCATGTAATTTAGGACAGAAGGAGTTTACTCTACTACAGTAAAATTTCACTAAATTAATATAGGTGGGATCATAAAATATTATTATTTTGTAGAAGTATTATTTAATCAATAAATTAATATTTATTAATTTAAAGAGTATTTTGAGATTCAATGAAGGTTAATTTTGATTACATAAAAATTATTGTATCTTACTAATTTACGTATCATGTTTGTTGAATTCATATAAAATAATAAATTTATTATACATAAAGTACAATGAATACTTCAAAATCATACATGTTCAGAGATCCAGAACTTAGAAGAAATTGTGGATATCATCTAAAAAAATAATGTTGATGATGAAGTTGAAGATGATACAACTCTTTTGGAACCAGTTACGTGTAAGGATTCACTTATTGCATCTAGAACTCTTCACAATTTTATGGTGCAGTTCGAAAAATTAACACCAGATCTTTTGAATGTAATAAGAAAAGTTAGAGATATTAAGCTTCAACTAGATTTAACTTTAACAAAAAACAAAACACAATAAGATCATATTTCACTAAATTATTTAGATATATTTGTGCTTTTAAAGAAATATTAATTTATAATATTAATGAGACCATATATTATCTAGGGGTCTTCTGAAAATATATTATCTTATTATCTTATCGAAATTAGTATTTTTTCATTGGCCCAAGTTAGGACCGTAAAAAATATTATCTTAAAGAGGTTATTAATTCACAGAGTATTAATTTAGTGAAGTCTTACTTAGAAAATCAAATAATATTGAATTATAGCAAACTTTAATTATTCCATTTATCGAGATCTGTACGTATACAGTGAGCATTGATCCACTATAAAAATATTCTGGTCATATTTTATTATTTATAATTTAATATAATATAAATTAGTTTATATTATCATTAAGTGGTACTTATTGCAATTTTATGCCTATAAATAAAGGATAATTTCTGTTTCTGAATTCCATCCAAGTTTAGCTATTTCTACAATACATCTATAGCAAATAATTTTCCAATGAAGTTGCAGGCCCTTACCATTTTCTTGGTAAAGTAGCATTTTTATTTATATAGTTTTTATCTTATCATTTTACAACTTATTTAAGTTTGGTCCTTTTCTAGGTTATCATTTGATTTTGAAAATATTATCATACTTAGCTAGTAGTATATTTCACTAAATTATTAAATTTGCTTATTTTGAAGAGGAAAAAGAATGTGACTTGAGGGTAACAATTTTTAGCATTTTGTGATCAACCAAGATTTTGTAAGTGTTTTTTGGGAGGAGATAACTTTTCTTTAGCTTTTGAAAAATAACTTTTATTACTTGATCAACCCTTGTTTGTCTTTGAGAAATTAGAAGCAGACAAAGCAGGAACTCATTTTGTTAGGTTTGTGAAGCCCCTTTTGATGTAAATGCATGTCATAGTAATGACTATGTTCTACCCCTTCCCCCTAATGATACTAGCAGGCGTGCAGTCATGCCACTGTCCTATGTGCTGATGCATATTTGTTATTAATTAACATAAGTACCTTGTTTTACCAAAAAAAAAAACTCTCAACTCAGTAAAAAACTTGATGAACTTTTAGAAGTTTGGTCGGACAATCTATATGTTGTATGCTCATATGTTGCTCTCTGACAAATTAAATTCCATTATCTTCTAAGGACAACTTCCTTGAACTTTCATATTTCGTTGAGCTAAAGATATATAGACACGATTTCAAATTTAAGTTTAACATATGATTTTTTATAGCGATTTCAAGTTAATATATATATAATAATAACTGACTTCATTTTCAAATATATATATGTAGCTTGCTTTTGTATTAGCAAGTACTTATGCAGCGATATCTCCGGAGGTTTATTGGAAAATAAAATTGCCCAACACTCAAATCCCCAAAGTCATCAAAGATTTCCTTCCTCAATCAGGTATACAATAGAATTTATTATATGTGTTTATATTTTAAGGATAGTATTACGGGCATATCTCAAACTATGAGAATTCTCATGATTTTCAACAATTTATTGTGATTGTGATTTTACAGACGGCATTGTTCCTGAGCTGAAACAAGAAAACACAAAGAAGAAAGTGTACTATGGTTTAGGTGGATATATTCCCATTAGCTGGCATCATCCTGCTAATTTTGAGTTTCAACATTTCATGCTAGAAAACCCCAGCACGAATCGTGCTATTAACAAGAATTTGATCAAACAAGTAACTGAAGGAAGTAGTTTCAAGACTGATCTTAAAGTAAATTATGATACTTTGAAACAATACTTCTTTTTAGAGAAGGACTTGGAGAACGGGAAAGTTATCGAGTTTCCTTCTCTCCTAAATAAAAACGAAGCACCATTTTTACCTAGACATTTTGTTGAATCGATTCCCTTCTCGATGGAGAAATTCCCAGAGATCCTCAATCATTTCTCAATCGATAGTAAATCAAAGGATGCTCAAACGATTAAGAAAACAATCAAACTTTGTGAAGAGTCAGAAGTGAAACATAAAGAGAAGAAAACTTGTGTGACTTCTTTGGAGTCTATGGTAGATTTCGGGTTATCTGTACTTGGGACAAACAATATCCTCACGATTACTTCTGAGGTACAAGGGGAAACTCAAGCATCCCAACGATACACAATTGAACAAGTTCAACAAATATCTGATGGGGATAACATGGTTTGCCACAAACTTAACTACGCGTATGCTCTACATTATTGTCATGTTGGAGGAAGTACAAGAACATATATGGTATCTATGGTCGGTATTGATGGAACAAGAGTGAAAGCAGTATCAGTGTGCCACAAAGATACATCTTTTTGGAATGCACACGCGATCCCTTTTGTAGTTCTCAATGTTAAGCCTGGAACTACACCAATTTGTCATTTCCTTCAAGATGATCAAATAGTCTTTGTACCTAACTAAGTAGGCCTCTAAGATGCTACATGGAGTTATGAAATAATAGACGCCATCCTAAATCGTCCTCTAAGAGTTGTCGTTTATCTTTTATGTGTTTCATGTGTAATGTATCTTTATCTTTATAAATAAATGGAAATGATCCTTTGCTTCATGTTATTTTTTGTATGATCCTCAATGATATCATTGATAGTTATTCGTTTCTAAGCTTACTAACTAATAATTAAAGATATGTCACAATTAATTTATATTTCACAAGCATAAAATGACATTGCTAACCTACCAATAATATAAACTAATATTATGTACTACTATGATTGAAGAATTATTGAAATAGTTCCAATAAGACTTTGTCAACATATCTTCAGAGACAAAAGTCATTATAATACTAGTCAATTGTAGCTGGCTTTTCATTCCTTTAATTTTGTTGGGAAGTGTAATAAAAGCAATTAAAGCTCTCCAACTCACTTTGCAGAGTTGTAGCAGCAAAGGATAAAGTACTAACCCACCAAAGAAGTCCACAACTCACTTCTGAAGTAACCATAGGCCATATGTAGCTGCATTCTATTGGAACCACATCAAAATTGAGTGAAATCAGTCCTATCCTGTTTATAAGTACATGATTGGCTCTATTTCCCAAGATAGGGTGAACTCATTGACTTTTATCCTCTGTCATGACCCAACTCACCGGACACCTATTCTAACACCCTAGACAGGAGAATCCTTACCATCCAAACCAGATTAAACAAGTGGAAGAATAAACTAACTACTATAAAGCTTATAAACCTTGAGAAGAACAAAACTTTAAATAAACTCTTTTTACAAAATACTGTGAAACAACTCTCAAGGAACTAGTCTAAATAGATACAAGAGCTACTAAGGAAGTACATTCTATACAATAAAATAGGACACAACTCCCACCGTAAGGAAAGGAAACATGGAAGCTGTCAGAGATCATCGTTGTCTACACCTATTTGTAATGTCACTAACCCTACATCAGACTATGCCAAGTGGCATAGCAAGAGCAATATCAATACAAATAACACGTACTGATATGTATCATCGGTTGACCCAAACCTACCGCATAATATAATGTGGATTATCAGAAAGTCATGCAATATGAAGGTTACACCACCCCACTTCTCTATTCCCTTACTTTCACCCTTCCTAGGTAACTAGTACCACAAATATGCCACTCCAAGGCTCCCTAAGCCTACATGTTATGCAACCATAATGCCTAAACCCTAGCCTAACTCTTTTATTACCTTGAGATTCTTGAATACAAGAGCACTCTTAATTTGATTAACCAACCTACTATCCTGACCCTTTTTGGAACGATACATGAAACTAGAGCCTTAGGCCAACTTATCCATCTTGACTTTATCATATAAGTCCTAAAACTATTGGACAACCATATCAGTCCCAACACTTAACCATACACCAGACAACCACCACTTTAATGAATCTATAACATCATGATAATTAGAAACCCAACTTGGAAACAACTAAAGGATTGAGTCCCCATTAACTTAATCCAGTAATTAAAGAATTATAGTCACAAGTATAACGTAATTCGAACTCCCATTCCTCACCTTAGATTTATATGCACAATCCACAATGTCATGAACATATGTCAATCACATATAACAACAATCACGAATACATAGACTCTTTGTCATAACAACATAAAATAATAACACATGGATCACCAATGCCTAGCTACACTTCTCACATGATTACGATGCAAAAAGCTAAACACAATCACGTAAAATCTCTAATAGGTATTTCTTGGTGGAAGGATATTAGGAAGACAACGTAACCTGCAAAGATTTTGCGTTACTTTCCACTAAAACCGAGGCTGCAAAGGCTGTACATGTGCTCTAAAACTGCTGAATCTCTGAGATGGCATTTATTGGGGGGGTGGGGGCCAATCAAGATGGATTGATAAGGCATCCTAGGGATTCTCAGGCTTGGAAAATGTTTTACTTGTTTCATCCTGAATTTATTGCAGATCCTCGAAATGTATGACTAGGTCTAGCTAGTGACATTTTTAATCCCTTTGGAGCAATGTCAACAACCTATAGTATTTGGCCAGTGTTACTTATTCCATTTAACCATCCTCCTTGGGAATGCATGAAGCAATCTTCCTTTATTCTTTCAATGATCATTCCAGGAAAAAAGATGCCAGGAACTGAAATAGATGTCTACTTAGAACCTCTTATCCAAGAGTTGAGAAAATTGTGGTATGATGGAGTGCATACATTAGATTCTTCAACAAATGAAACATTTAAAATACGAGCAACTTTAATATGGACAATTAGTGATTTTCCTAGGCTTGGTAACTTATTTGGATGGAACAACTAAAGAAGAGATCTTGGTGGAAACACATACACACAGTTTGCTTGCCCCACATGTAACTTTGCTACAAAGTCTTATAGGTTGAAGCATAGTAGAATTTGTGTTTTATGGTCATCGTCGTTTTCTTTAAAGTGGCCATTGATTTAGATTACAGTGTCTTTGTTTTAATGAAAAAATCGAGCAACGGGAGCCACTGATGAGAAATGACATGGTCATACAAATGCTTTTGATGATGAAAAAATACGAACCAAGTGCATATATACACGACTTGAACAAAACATAAGAAGCAGCAAAAATAAAGGCGCATATGTATGACATATTTAGTCGAGTCCAACTCAATAAAGGATTCAAGTCAAAGACGGCAAACAAATACAATAAAGAGTTAGAGGCAAACAAGGAAAGGTAAAACATAATAAATAAGGAAGACAAGTTAGAGACGAATACGAAAAAGGAAAAAGAAGGCAAACTGTGAATCCAGAGTCTCTATATAAGGAGTAAGATCGAGACAAGAAAAATTGGTCTTTGCAATTCAAGAAAAGAGAGAAAGAAAAAACGATAGAGAGAGAACAACAACAAAGGCCAGAGAGTTATGTGAGGAAGAGATCAAAAGAATCCTAGAGTTGGGAATTATTTTGAAATAGTGAGTCGCATTGATTCTTGATTGAATTAGTTCTTGTGAGAGAGTTTGTGAGGGTTGTAAATAAGGAGTGAGTTTGATTTCTTGTAGAGTCTATAGATTGTGAGTCTTGTAAACAAGAAGTGAGTTTGACTTCTTGGGAGTTGTTTAGATCGATTATAGTTAATCGAGAGTTGTTGAAGTTTTGATTATTGAGTTGTAATTGTGAAATAATTGTGGAAGAATAAAACAAAGTTTTTCCTTCCTTGAGTGAGGAAGGTTTTCAAGAAAAAATATTGTTTTGTTATTAATATTCTTTCATAGGCAAATATACATGAACCTGGTTCTTGACATAGGGGTAAGGTTTCTTCAATTGGTATCAGAGCGGGTCTTTTCATTAAGAGATTTACATCTTGAAAAGAATCAATGGCAGCACCACCTATTCCACAAGAAGGAGCTTCTCAAACTCAACCACCGTTGTTCAGCGAAAATTACTATGGATGGTGGAAGAACCGTATGATGGATCATTTGATAGGCGAAAATCCCGATCTTTGGAGTGTAGTTCTAGATGGTCCTACCATACCCATAAAGAAGGGAGTAGATGGAGAAAAAATGTTACCAAAGGAAAGAAAAGAATGGGATGCATCAGAAAAACTCGCCATTCAAAATAACGCCAAGTTTAAAAAGATTCTAATATGTGATATAGGACGAGATGAATACAATAGGATTTCATCCTGTCAAGATGCGAAGTCGATTTGGGAAACTCTGTAGACTGCACATGAAGGAACAACTCAGGTCGAGAAATCTAAAATCGATAACTTAAACAGACAATATAAATTATTCAGGATGATGGAAGGTGAAACTATTCAAGATATGCACACCAGGTTCACTGCAATCATCAATGAGATTTACTCCTTGGGAGAAGTAATCTCTAATGGAAAGGCTGTCAGAAAACTCTTAAGTGTTTTACCTGAGTCATGGGAAAGTAAAGTGGAAGCCATCACTGAAGCGCGTGATTTAGATAAACTGGCCATGGATGAGCTCATTGGAAATCTCGTAACATATGAACTGAAGAAAAATCAACGAAGAGAAATAGGCAGCAAAAGAAAGGAGAAGAACCTGGTTCATAAAGCCTTTATCCCTGAAGATTTTGAAGATGAAAATATTGCACTCATGACAAAGAGATTCTCTAGAATGTTAAAGAGAGGACAAAATTTCAAAGAAGAGGTCTTCAGAAGACAACTGAAAATTCAAGAGACCAACTATGTCATAAGTGTGGAAGTCCAAATCACTTTATTAAATTCTGTCCACTCTAGGCCTTAGAACACAAAAAGAATAATCCGAAAAAGTTAAGGGATGGTAAAGGAGACAGGTACATTCCTATAAATAGGAGAATGACTAACCAAGAGGCTGATCTCTTAATGAAGAAAGCATTTGCCGCAATGGGAGGCATGTCAGAAAATAAGTCCGAAGATGAAGAAGCTGAAAATCAATCCCTACTTGCAATAGAGCAAACTGACAAATATGACTTTCTTGCACTAGTAGCCATAACTGAACTAGGTGAACTGGAAAATAATTGTCAGATACAGGACACAATTCTAGCACTAATGGCTGGATTAGACTTAGAAGAAGAAGAGGAGGACAAGCAAAGCCAAGTTAGTTTACCTCACATTAAAAAAGATCTTGAGTCCTACTCAAAAGAAAAACTGGAATCACTATTGCAGACTCTCATAAATGCGTATGAATCAAAATATTCTGAAAAGGACTTGTTGATGGAAGACTATGCATCTTTGAGAGAAGATAATATGAACCTAGAACAACAAAACTGTCTCCTGCAAAATGAGTTAATAGATCTGAATAAAGAACTTGACTCCATAACTGTAAAAAATAAAGATCTTCAGAAGAAACTTCACATGATAAAAATGGAAGCAGAGCACAGTATGAGATGGACCAGATCCTCCATACTTCTCGATAGTATCCAAAAGAGTCAATCTACCACAAAACATGGAATAGGATTTCATGAAGCAAAAAACCCCAACATAGATTGCCTGTGTTCCCACTGTGGGACTTACAAGTCATAAGAGCTATGCATGTAATAAAAAGCAAACTGCACATAAAAACAACCTTGCCTTTGTTCAAAAATCACAAAAATTACCTAAAGATAGCAACACAAAGTACGTTCCCACACCTAAGATCCTTCTATTATGGACTAGAAGAAATCTTATTCATCCCTTCACTAACAAATAGGGACCCAAGTGGATCTGGGTACCCAAAACTAACCTTGTTTAATAATTGTAGTATTCAGCGGGAGGAAAGCCAAGACATTGGTACCTGGACAGCACATGTTCAAGACATATGAATAGAGATAGAAACACCTTGCTCTAACTGAAAGATTTTAAGGGTGGAAACGTAGCCTTTGGGAATGAAAAAACTAGAGAAATACAAGGAATCAAAAATGTGGGGATCAACCTTAAGTAAGCAATTGATAATGTTTACTATGTAAACGGCATACAACACAACCTGCTAAGCATATCTCAAATGTGTGACAAAGGAAATAAAGTAATCTTTTTTGCTGATGAATGCAAAATGGTTAACTCAACCACAAATGAACTGGTTCTTCTTGGAAAAAGGTACAAAAATGTATACAAAACAAAGATAATAAGTCCAGAAAATTCACTCGCATGCCTCAGCGCAATCACTGAAGACTCTCTTCTATGGCACAAGAGGTTGGGGCATATTAGCTTTTCTGCAATTAACAAGTTAATAACAAAGGACCTGGTTAGAGGATTACCTGAAAAGAAATTGGATAGTGACCAAATCTGTAGTGCATGCGTTCAAGCAAAATGGACAAAATCCTCTTTCAAACCAAAGGGAGTAGTTAGCATAACAAAACCTCTGGAACTGCTCCACATGGATTTATATGGCCTAATGCGTGTGCTAAGTAGAGGGGGCAACAGGTATATATTTCTAATTGTAGATGACTATTCTAGGTTTACATGGACCATATTCTTGGCAACAAAGGATGAGACATATGATATGTTTGAAATCTTTGTGAAACTGGTTCAAAAGATATTCAACAGTGAAGTCATCAGCATCAGATCAGATCATGGGTCAGAGTTCGAAAACTCAAAATTCCTCAACTTCTGCATTATCAATGGGGTTGACCACAATTTCTCAGCACCAAGAACTCCACAGCAAAATGGTGTAGTGGAATGTAAGAATAGAATACTAGAAAACATTGCTAGAACCATCCTGATCTCAAGTAATCTACCCCAATCATACTGGGCCGAGGCTATTAACACCTCATGTTATCTTATTAACAGATGCATGATAAAGTCAATTTTGAATAAAACTCCTTACGAACTATTGAAAGGAAGAAAGCCGAATCTAGCATACCTTCGGCCTTTTGGGTGCACCTGTTTCGTGCATAACAATGGGAAGGACATATTGGGTAAATTTGATGCAAAAAGTGATGAAATAGTGTTTCTTGGATATTCAACCCAAAGTAAGGCATATAAAGTACTTAACAAGAGAACAAATCGAGTAGAAGAGAGTATGCATATCATTTTTGATGAAAAATAGAACCTAACAAATCAAGGCATGATAGACCATTTTGAGGATCTTGGTATGACTCAACTACAGACATTAGCAGAAAACCAATCAGATGAGGATGGAAATGAGGAGCAACTTGTCACAATAAAACCCATCAACCATGAAACTGAAAATACACCTGTTGCAGAGGGAGACGGTGAACCTAGTCCATCAACATATGAATTCACTAGAGATGGTCAACCAAATAGCTGGAAATATCAAAGCTCTCATCCACTACAGAATATTCTCACACCCTTGGATTCAAGAATTTATACCAGATCAAAACTGAGGAACATATGTGCCTTCTCAACATACATATCACTGATTGAACCCAAAAATATTAAAGAAGCTCTGGCAGACTTAGATTGCATCATTGCCATATAGGAGGAACTGAGTCAGTTTGAAAGAAGCAAAGTCTGAAACCTGGTTCCTAGACCACATAACAGAACTGTGATAGGCACTCGATGGGTTTTTAGAAATAAGCTGGATGATCAAGGGAAGATCACTAGAAACAAGGCAAGACTAGTTGTACAAGGGTACAATTAGGAAGAAGGAATCGACTATGATGAAACTTTTGCACCCATAGCAAGAATGGAAGCAATAAGGATGTTAATTGCTTTTACAGCTCACATGGAGATCAAATTATATCAGATGGATGTAAAAAGTGCCTTTCTAAATAGATTCCTTCAAGAGGAAGTATATATGAAACAACCCCTGGCTTTGAGGACCCGGATCACCCTGAGTTTGTCTATAAACTAGACAAATCATTATATGGGCTGAAACAAGCTCCACAAGCTTGGTATGATCGCTTATCCACATTCCTTCTCACACATGGATACTCACGTGGAAAGATAGACAATACATTATTCCTTTGAAATCAAGGTCAAGATCTACTCATCGTATAAATCTATGTCGATGACATCATATTTGGAGGAACTGATGTTTCACTCGGAGTTGAGTTTGCTAAGTTAATGAGCAGTGAATTTAAGATAAGTATGATGGGTGAGCTAACCGTCTTCCTAGGCCTCCAAATCAAGCAGTCTCCATCACGTACATCAATTCATCAGCAAAAGTACATCAAAGAATTATTAAAGAAGTTTAAGATGCATGAAGCAAAGACAATTGACACTCCTATTGGTACTACAACTAAGCTTGACAAGGATGAAGCTGGTTCTCAAGTAAATGATACAAAATATAGAGGGATGATTGGGTATCTAACCGCCAGCAGACCCGATATTGTGTTTAGTGTTGGGCTATGTGCAAGATTTCAGTCATGTCCTAAAGAATCCCATCTAAAGGCAATCAAAAGAATATTTAGGTACCTCAAAGAAACTGTGGACTTGGTGTTGTGGTATCCTTCAGGTGACTCCTTTGATCTGGTGGGATTTGCTGATGCCGACTATGTTGGTTACCTGGTTGATAGAAAAAACACATCTGGAATGACACACTTTTTGGGATCCTGTCTTGTTTCATGGGCAACCAGAAAACAAAACTCGGTTGCACTCTGAACGAATCAGGCTGAATACCTGGTAGTTGCTTCATGTTGCGCCCAATTACTATGGAACAAACAACAACTAGAAGATTTTGGAGTACAAGTAGATTGCATCCCCATCATGTGTGATAATACAAGTGCTATCAATATGGAAAAGATCCCAGTTCAGCATAAACACACCAAACACATAGACATTTGGCATCACTTCTTAGGGACAGTGTTGAAAAAAGCCTTATCATAATGACTTTCTGAAAGACTAAGGACCAGATCGCTGATCTTTTCACTAAGGCACTTGGAAGAGAACCTTTTCGAAAAAAAAATCAACTATCTTTAGGCCTAGTGTTTCAGGACTAATATGAGGAGACTAATATAACTAACTCGTCTTGGTACCTCATTGCAGGTACACACAAAAAAACAACTTACACACTATGATAAAGGTCTAATGATATTACTATTAGTTTCCTATAACTATGAATCAGAAGAGCCACTGCAGTATGGACCAGGTTCTCATCATTACATCTATGCACTACTCCTCAAACTACTGAATGAGACATTACTTCATAAGCATTAAACTCTGTCTGAACATATAGTTTAAGCACCTGGTCCTTATCTCCCAAGTCCCTTGTTCAAACACCTATCGTTACAGGAAGAGTGCATCATAAATAATCTATAAACCCCTCTTGATTTGACAATTGTCTCTTAGACTTCCCCAGACTAAAAAATCAGAAAAAACATGAAGTGTCATCATTACGACTCTAATCCCAAGGTTTTCTTCTTTTTCTTCTTCACCAAACTAACATGCAAACCCTACACTACCATCACCATGACTTTCTCTCTTCATCTTGTTGACTACTCCGATGATGATGAACCCATTCCCTCACTGAAAAAACACCCTTCTCCAGATTCACTCAAGGCTCTCTCTCAGGGAGAAGGTGTTTCTGCTACTACCCCACCTACATCGACCCTGCAAACTCCCCAACAACCCATTGCGCCGCCACCACCACCACTATCGCCCTTCACCCCTCCCCCCAATATGCCTCAAATGAACCTTTTCCCTCATCTCCGTCCTTGATAATTCTCTCTCCTCTCTTTAAACACCTTTCCTTTCCCCCGAATCACCCATATCTCCCAACCTACCAAACCCTAACTCCCCCCCAAAATCTTCCCCAAAAAATGTGAACTCAAATCCCTCCGCTCCCTTTTCCCTATCTGATGCTCCTAAAAATTCCCCTCTTCCACTTAAGAAAATGGGTCCCCAGTGACCTTGCAAGTACATCGCTGTCAAACAAGCGGTTGTCCGACCTCCCTGTACTAGAAGTGCGAGTCAAGCTCGCCTCATAATGCTTGTTGAGTCAAGCAAGAAATGTCGTCGTACCGGTAAGTCCCTCGTTTGTTCTCCCAAGACTCCAATTGTTTTGCATACTGATGAAGAGGATGCTGAATCTGTCCATTCTTCCACCCCTCCCCCATCCCAAACCCTTACTAAAAATGAAATTAAGTTTCTTGCCATAGGGAAGGAAGCCTACTTTAAATCCAAAACTGTCTTACGGGGTAAAACTATTCGTTCAGAAATTAGGGAGATTTCAACCGTTAGAAAATTACTGGCTCTATTTGCGGCTTAGGGATGGGTAGATGTGTTCTTAAAAACGGATGATATGGTATATGATAGTGAAGTGATTGAGTTCTCTACTAACTTGACTGTGTTGGATAATACTGTTGTACCTCGTTTGTACATGGTGTGGACTTAGTTTTTGACAAGGTCATGCTGGGTGAAATATTTCACATACCATGTACTGGGTTGGCTGAGTATAATTAGACTAAGGAGGAAAATTATGTGCTCACTTCAAAATTCACACAGGGGAGGGTTATTATTCTTCCAATGAAAGTGTTGAAAGGGGAGATGTCGTCGTTTCATAAGTTGGTGTTTGAAGTGGTTCATAAGGGTATACTACCTAGGGGTGAACGAAGCCATGAGGCTTCCTTTAGAGATATGGGCATTGGTAATGCCTTAGAAAACATAGATCCAATTGACTGGCCCTCTCTAATGATCAAGCATATGGCTAGAGTTGTTGATCCCAAGAAGCCTCATCAGTTGGCCTATGGAAATCTGTTGACTACTGTGTTTAGGGAGTTTAGGGTGCCCCTTAAGGAAGGTCGACTTTTAAACAGGAATGACATGTTAACCAGGTCTACTCTGGCTGAATGCAATCTTTTGGATGCTGCTGAGCAGGTTCATGCTGTTCCTCTTCATGTTGCTGGTCTTGTTGCCAGTCTTCTTAATGAACTCAATGTGGCTAAAGCTCAGAATGAGGAGTTAAGGGGTGAAGTTCTAACTCTTTAGGCGAAGTTAGCTGATTCTCAGGGGGAAGTTTCAAGGTTGAAGGATCAACTAATCAAGCAACAACTTGACAATAATGCTCTTATGGATCACATGCTGCAAGTTCTTACTTCGTCTTCCACCCATCCTAACCCCTCTTCCTCAGCCCTCTAGATCCTTTCCTTTATTGTTTAGACAATGTTAATGATTGTGATGTTTTGCTTTTTGTTCCGTATTTTGATGTAGCCTTTTTGGCTAACATTCTAGTGCTTAACTATTTTGGTTTGGTTCCCTGGGCTCTTTTGCATTAGTTTATTTGATTTTGGTTTGGATGGTTAATATCCTTAGATTTTAGTCACTCTGTGCTATTTTGTTCTTGTGTTGCTTTAGATGCTTTGAGTTTGTTATCTTTTCTCTTACTTACTTGTTCCTCTAAGTCTTTTTGATATGTCAAAAGGGGGAAGTTGTGCAGCAGGTACACAAGTGTCATGATGTGTTTTTATTTGTCTTCATAAAAAAAGGGGAATCTGATGAGAAATGATGTGGTCATACAAATTCTTTTGATGATGACAAAATATGAACCAAGTGCATATATACATGACTTGAACAAAACATAAGAAGCAGCAAAAATAAAGGCGCACGTGTATGAAATATTTAGTCGAGTCCAACTCAATAAAGGATAGCAACAGCACTCCGAGTCAAAGACGGTAAACAAATACAATAAAGAGATAGAGGCAAACAAGGAAAGGTAAAACATAATAAATAAGGAAAACAAGTTAGAGACGAATACGAAAAAGGAAAAACGCGAAGACCTTTCCGTATCGAAGTTGAAGAAGGCAAATGGTTAGTCCAGAGTCTCTATATAAGGCGTAAGATCGAGACAAGAAAAATTGGTCTTTGCAATTCAAGAAAAGAGAGAAAGAAAAAATGAGAGAGAGAGAACAACAACAAAGGCCAGAGAGTTGTATGAGGAAGAGATCAAAAGAATCCTAGAGTTGGGAATTCTTTTGAAATAATGAGTCGCATTAATTCTTGATTGAATTAGTGCTTGTGAGAGAGTTTGTGAGGGTTGTAAACAAGGAGTGGGTTTGGCTTCTTGTAGAGTCTAGAGATTGTGAGTCTTGTAACCAAGAAGTGGGTTTGACTTCTTGGGAGTTGTTTAGATCGATTATAGTTAATCGAGAGTTGTTGAAGTTTTGATGATCGAGTTGTAATCATGAAATAATTGTGGAAGAATAAAACAAAGTTTTTCCTTCCTTGAGTGAGGAAGGTTTTCAAGAAAAAGTATTGTTTTGTTATTAACATTCTTTCATAGGCAAATATACAAGAACCTGGTTCTTGACATAGGGGTAAGGTTTCTTCAGCCACCAATTACATTATCAGGATCAGATATCTTGAAACAAATGGAGGGCATTCCTATCAATTTTGGAAAGACTGTCGAGATGAATAATAAGTGCAAAAGAGCTCAAGGAAAAATTGTTGTTGAAGATGAATCAAGACAATAGAAAAGAGAAGCATATTTTTTTTTACCTTCCTAGGAATCTAACTTGTTGCGTCATAATCTAGATGTTATGCACATTGAGAAGAATGTGAGTGAGAATTTGATATACACTTTGCTTAGTGATTTTGAAATATGAAAAGACAATCATCAAGCTCGAAAGGATCTTAAAGAAATGGGTATAAGATAAGAACTTTGGCCAGACGAGAATGGAAATTATAAGCCATCTTTGTTTAGTACTATTTTAAATACGAAAAAAATGGTTTTAAGAAAGATGTATTTTTGAGAACTTTAAAGAATGTCAAAATGCCCGATGGATATGCAAGCATTGGTGCTAGGAATTCATTATGTGTATTTTGTCATGGGTGATAGGAATTCATTTATATTTTGTAGTGTGATAAATAGACTTCCCTTATGTTGGTGAAGTAGTGGATAAATTTAAAAGTTCCTTCAAATCAATGATAATCAGCTTTCTGTGATTTTATTGCTCTCATACCTTTTAGACCAAAATGTCTTTGGCAAATAGAAACCTCCTCTTCCTTTCTTGTTTTGCCTTCACATACTTGATAGTGCAAAGTTGTTCTTTCCTTGATACACAATAAATGATGCTAGCTAGTGCTTATTTACATACAACAAAGTCTATGTTAATCCACTGAAATGTGATACTACTTGTTTGTATTGCAAAGTTTCCCTTATTTTGATACTACAATGTGGGATTAGGATCTAGATAAAGTGGGTTTTAAATAAGAAGAGGTTATAATGTTAGGGGTTAATTGTCAAGATGAAGTGATCAAATGCAAATGAACCGTAACATGGTACATCTATGGGTTGTGTACTTGTGTGTGCTATTTATGCTACTGTAACATAATACATTTTAAAAATGATGATAAGTATTGTATAAAGGTAACAACTGAAATCTGACATATGATGTGTGAAATGGAAAAGGCTCATATGAGTCTCACATTCCTATAGCCTATCACATTCTCTAACAAGTAAAAAATCATTAATGTACACCTCCTAAATAAATAATGTACAAACCATTAAAGCAGCAAAAACATACAAATGACCAACTTACCCCTATGATGAAGCAGATACGTTGACGATGTCATGCTTGCTTAACTCACACCTCCTAAATAAATAAAGTACAAATCATTAAACTAGCAAAACACACAAATGACCAACTTGCCCTTATGATGAAGCAACCCCGTTGACGATGTCCTGCTTGCTTAACTCCCAACTCTCTCTTATATATGATGATAAAATAAAAAATAAAGGAATTAATCTAATTATTACTACTATTATAGAAAAGTTTAGTTTCAACACGTCTGTTTTAAGTCCTTTAATTTAAATCTGAGGGTCTTTTTGTCATTTCAGTACTTCATTATAGCTTATGGGTTTACAACGTGGACAGTTAAGAAACTATATACGTATCTTTCATTTTGTTTGGTCTTTTTGTCATTTCAGTACTTCATTATAGCTTATGGGTTTACAACGTGGACAGTTAAGAAACTATATACGTATCTTTCATTTTGTTTTGGTATAGACATTAAAGACTATCTCTCCTTGATATGGCGGTTTGTATGTGTTCTTCTTATCTTCTCTATTTAGTTGTAATGTAATTCTTTCGTCTTTTTCCTCTGCGTGTGGTGTTGTTGTATTAGGTAAATGACTATACCAAACAAAGTCAAGAACAAATTAATGAATTAGTATCACAGATCAAAGAAACAAAACTGAAAGGTGAAATGCTCACTGGAAATTGAAAAAATAAATGAATGAAACCAAGAGAAAATTTATGGACTAAAAGGTGAAATGCTTCCTGTTGCTTGTGCAAACATCTCTGTGCATATTATTCATTGTTGAAGATTCTTTTTTTTTTTGGATTATTGATCTGGTGAACCGTGAATGGTTGTTATTTAAGAGGCAATAATGGATATTTATTTGATGGCTCAAATAGTGATCAAGTCCAAAAAAATGTTTACTACTTTTCTTGTTTCATTCTTCTTTATGGTGAGTAAATTGAGTTCTCATGTTTGACGAGAAAGACTTAATTGTTCAGTTAAAATTATTTGTGAAAGTTTTAATTTTGTAGTCAATTTTCTTTTTTAATAGATAGAGAAATAACAGTACTCAAGCTTTATCATAGTGTGCACTTCAAGTATGAACATAGTTAATTGTACTTTACATGATGTCCTTAATGATTGTGTGCTAACGGTACCCTACATTTTCCTGCATATGTTTTGAGTTATTTGGTGTTCTAAGGTCAATCAAAAGTTTATGTTGTTTTATTGGTAATTTTAATGGCTTCTGATCGTACAATATTTGATTTGGTCACCAGAGGTAAATCATGATAAAAGTATAACTGGACAATATGTCAAATTGCTTATCATAAGCATGCACACCTAATTATGTGTGGTTATAAATTGCAGAGACGCTTGGCATGAAACTGAATTAAATCATGATTTGGTAAATATTTTTTCAGTATTGTAAGAGCCCGTTTGAATTGGCTTGAAAGTTGGTCAAACCTACCTTTAAGTCAGTTTTTGACTTCTGAAAGTGTTTGGCAAATATAAAAAATAACTTAAAATAAGTCAAAAATGACTTAAAATAAGTTATGAAGTGTTTGGCAAGGTAAAAAATGACTTAAAATAAATCAGAAATCAAAAGTAGGTCTCCCCTACTTTTTATTTTTTGACTTAAAAGCTACCTTTTTAAGCAGGGGCGGATCTATTAAGGGGTCGGGGGGTGCCACGCCACCCCCCGACTTCGACGGAAACTCTACATATACATAGGTATATATATATAATATTTATATAAATATAAAGTGTGGCACCCAGTGAATAAAATTGGCTTGTGGTGCCATGGTTGGAGGTCAACTTTAGATGACTAATGTTGCGGGTTCAAATCCCATTTGTACCTATTCTTTTTGAGAAATTTGCTGCAAATATTTTTTTAAGAAAAAAAAAAAGGCTCCAAGCACCTTTTTTTAAGGAAAAAAGTTGGCACATTATTTATTTTTTTCATAATTGTTTTTGACTTAAATTAAATTAATTATACTATTACTCATTTGACTTTTCTTTTATTTGATTAAATACAAATAAAAAGTTCTCTTTCTCTTCAACTATTTCCAAACCCTTCTTCCTCCAAGTTTCAACTTTCCCAAAATTTTCATTGCCCCATTCCAAACCCAAATCACTTGTTGTCGTTGCCTCCCGCCTCCCGCCGCCCGTCTTAGCATTCCGTACAATGGCTAAGCCTCATTTGGGTGCTATTGTTTTCACTTTTGTCCATCCATCCACAACCTTCTACAGATTGTAAGTTTGTAACTCTATTTTTGTAAGATTTTTTTATTTCTATTTCTTGAGTTCTTTCAAGTTTAAATGAGTGATGATTGATTTTATATTAGACAAGAGTTTTGATTTTACTTTGATATTCTAAATTTCTAATGAACATTGTAAGACATTATTGGTTAAAAATTGTGTGATATGAAGCATGTTAATTTGAATTAACTATGACTTATCCTATTAAATTTGAATTAATTGTGAGTTAAATTAAATTTTAATTTTTGTAGGAAAGTGTTCAGTGTTCTAGTTTTGTGAATTGAGATGGAGAAGTTTCTTGCGAAATTTAATCATTCTCAAGCAAGTTCTAGTACGAATGGCAATCCTTCTAGTCTTATAGATGACCTTAATTTAGATTCACTTGAAGCCGATCCAGGAAAAAGAGTACCAATTGCTCACTATAATAACCCTCGAATAAAGGATGAAGTGAGGAAACATTATATTCAAAAAGGGCTTTGTCAACCTAAAATGGATTCATATCCTCCAACTAAAATTGGAAAAAGAGTGCGTCAATTTTGTAAAATTTGGTTTGAAGGTTCATATTCTAAATGGTTGGAGTATAGCGTGGAGAAAGATTCTGTGTATTGTCTATGTTGTTATTTATTCAAAGATGATTTTTTCCATGGAAGTACAAGTGAGTTTTACACAAAAACGGGTTTTAGGAGTTGGAATAGGGCACTTGAAAGATTCCGTAAACATGTTGGTGATGTTAATAGTATTCATAACAAATGTTTCAACAAGATGCTAGATTTGTCAAATCATCATCAATCAATTCAAGTTGTTATTGATAAGCATTCTCAAAAGGTTAATCATAGAGCGTGATGTATTTATAAATGTTAGTAATGATGTCATTATCGATCGTTTTCAGAATATGAAAACTCGTCGAGGGCAATTGTAAATGAATGATGAATATTTATAATATTAGTAATATTATTGAAAGTTTTAAATTTGTTAACTTCATGCTTTTAGTGTGAAGTGTGGATTTGTAATATCTTATTATTTATATTTTATTGATTGATTAATGATATATATCGAAAAGACGAATAATTTAATCAAATATAAAATTAATTTAATCGATAAGTCTATTTGGCACCCACGGACTCTAAATCCTGGATCCGCCAATGTTTTTAAGCCAATTCAAACGGACTCTAAGACTAATGAAAGCACAATCATTAATAAAGTATAATAGTTTATAACTTAAATGACAACATTATACTCTCGTTAGTTTTACTATGAATTGGATATTGACAAAACTGTAAAAGAAAGAGATAAGACTGTATTAGCCATGGACGTTGGTCCGTAATGTCTATGAACTATGTTTTGACTTGTTTTTCAAGGAGTAAGGTGTGAGGAGGTATTGTTTAATAAGGAGTATACGGGTTAAAGTATTTATCAGCATTAGATTCAATGTCATTAAAGGTTTACTGTTAATTGTCATTAAAAATACATATTTAGTGGTAATTAAGTTATTATTATTAATTAATTGTAGCTAAAAATCATTTCCAATTCAAATCTGTGATCGACTGCTCTCTCATAGAACTTAAGAAGGAACTTTCACTATATGTTTGTAATCATACATCCATATTAGACATTTATTAGTATTTGAAATTTTTTACTGTCCATCTCGAGTAGATATAGTGTAGAGATTTGAGAATGAATATAAAATTGTTGGGCCGTGCTGGCACGGCTAACACTCACTATATGATATTTTTTGGTTATCCTATAGATTATAGACTATAAAGTCAATAAGGATGACTTTACATTCAATCGATTTTTCATTGCTAATTAAATCATAAATCAACTCGTGATGAATTTTTTTTTCAAATCTGTCTTTACAAAGTCCAAGAAGAAATTTATACTATATGATCTTTTTTGATTATCCTATAGATTATAAAGTATGCTAGAATCACTAAAAGCAAGATGTCATAGATCTCTCATAGCATCACATTAACAACTACGCTTAAGTAATGTAAATATTATTTACACTCCTCCTTCCCCTATATATAGACGCACATATCATTTGGCCAATTAAACTATATGAACTACCACTAATTTTTATCAATTCCATTAGAAAAAATCATCACCAATTGTGAATAATGAAGAAATAGAGAGAATTATAGAGCAACTGCCCAAAACTGATTATTTTTGGAATAACTTTCAACTTTATCAGTGGGAAGGTTTTTTGTCAAATCTTACCATTTTAAAGGCAGCCATGGTCTTCAAGGCAACCTTCAAATCAGAACCTAATGATGTTATCTTGGCATCTTCCATAAAAACAGGTTTTTATTAATCAATTGGTTTGAGTTAATTTGATTAATGAATTCATCAACTATTTTATGTTCTTGTGGAAAAATATACGTGTTCCATATTTAAGTTTGTGTATTTGGTACGAAGGAAAATGTGTTCCTAATTTTCTCTAATGTTAAATATTATCACAATAGCATTTATATATATGTGTTGGGGGTTAGGGGCGGTGGAAATGGCGGTTGGGAAGGAAGTGTTGAGGGTGGGGGAGGAAGTGTGTGTGTGGGGGGGGGGGGTGGAATATTTGAGCGTTGGGAGGAGATGTGGGATTCCCATTATGAAACTTATTTTCCTATTCTCGTTACGGAAGTCATTTTTTTAATCATCAGAACCTAACCTACACACTCTTAGAATGTGGTCTTTCGTTATAATTTTTTTTTGTTGCATGTATACATTTAAAAATTAGAATGCCTTATATTTCGTCAAGTTCAATTTGTAACTTTTTACACATCAATGATCAACGGAAACAAGATATTAACTTATAAAAAACCTATATATTTTCATTCTAATGTCCGATGTTTGTCTTACAGGTTCAACATGGCTCAAGCATATGTGTATCCATCATCCAAGTTAATAAAGATGAAGAAGAAGACCATTTAGTTAAGGATAATCCTCATTTTCATGTTCCAACAATAGAGGGCATGGATTATTATTCAAAACCTCCAACTCATGATCTATACACCATGCCCTCTCTAAGATTATTTCACACTCATTTACCTTATAGAGTTTTGCCAGACTCAATCAAAAATTCGGATAATTGCAAGATTATATACATAACAAGAAATCCTAAAGATACCTTAATTTCTATGTGGCATTTCTTCAACTATAATAGTAAGCATTTAGAAGATCTCTTTCCTTTAAAAGAAGTTGTGGAGTACTTTTGCAATGGGGTTCATCCTTATGGACCATTTTTTGAACATATTCTTGAATATTGGGAAGAAATTAAAAAAAGGCCTCAAAAAATATTATTCTTGAAGTATGAAGACTTGAAGATAGACCCAAAGAAAGAGGTGGAAAAAATAGCCTTGTTTCTTGGAAAGCCCTTTGGTAATGAAGAGGATTTGGAGATAGTTTTGAAGAAGTGTAGCTTGGAGAGGCTTAAGAATTTGGAGGTTAATAAGAGTGGATCAATCGTCTCTTATATCCACAATAGTGCATTTTTCAGAAAAGGAGTTGTTGGGAATTGAAAGAATCACATGACACCTAAAATGAAAGAGCAACTTGAAAATAATAAAACTTACATGTTTAAGTTAGGATTGTTGAAAATAATAAAACTTACATGTTTAAGCATCTATCTTCCATGTCTTTTTGTATCTCTTTTATGAAGTATGAGTCTAGAAATATCTCTTAATTGTTGACACCTATAAAACTTTATCTTTTGTAATGTTGTTATGACGCATTAAATTTTAATATATTATGGAGTGACCTCGTGGACGGACGAAAGAAGGAAAGTTACAGAACGGGGCAGTGAAGGCTCGCGAAGTAGACAGGGGGTATTAATTTTTGAAAAAATAGGTACCTCATCGATCCTAATAGTATTATATAGTTAATATATTCGATAACACTAGTAATAAATAGTTAATATATTCCATAACACTAGTAATCTTTGTTTTATCAAAATTTAACAAACATCCAAAAGTGTTTTTTCACTCCAAGTTACTCAAAAATTTAGAAACAATTCGAATTTGTATTCATGTCTTCAGAGACTTCAATTTTCAAATGCCAAAAGTATAAACAAATATTTTAAATTGATTTGATCAATTGACTAACATATAGTTGATATAAAAAAAATATTAAATTATTGAGAGAATATTTTTTCCACTTTGTTTGAAAACTCCATTGTGAATGTTTTACACAATCTGTTTCAGTTGTTATGAGTAGATCAATGGTAAAATAATTTGGGTAAGAAAATTTTGTGGATGGTGACTTAAAATTTTTATGCTAGGCTAGGTTAACCTTAGACAGAATCTGGGCTAAGTGGGGTGTTAGTCATCTAAGGATGGGTGGGGTGTAATGTCTAGGCTTTGTTGATATTTTATTGTAGCCAAGACATTAAGGAACCTATAGTGCTTTACGGAATTGAATTCAGGTAAGTAGAACTCTCAGAATTGATATTGGCATGAAAAAGGATAGAAAAATAGATCGGGACGTCAAAGGAAGTATGTGTGTTGTGAAAAAGGCACATTTCAGAAATTTCCGAAGCAGCAGTACTTTCGCATAGTCCCTACCGTGAGAGGCTCCCGCCATAGTGAGCGTGTGCAGGGGTTACAGCGGGGTAAGTTCCGCTATAATGGATTTGGCATTAAAGGAATTAATCTAATATAATCAAATGAGAGACATATGTACAAGTCCTACACAAAATTGACATCCTTTTACCGAAAATGTTTAGCCAAAAATTAAGTCTAAAAAAGTTGGCACTACGTAGCTAAATTTTTCATCTTTGTATTTAAAAAATACTAATCTCTCTAAAACTAAGAATTTAGCTATCCATGTTTTTATTTATAGTAAGTATATTAGTTAAACTATTTTAAAAGAAATTTCTTATTCCACGTTGGATATCCCTAAAATTAGAATTTCGATTATTTTGTTTCCCTTATTGCATTTACCGGATATCCCTTATTTTAGAGATTCAATTATTTCATTTCAACCCTTTTTGGTTGAAGTAACTATTAGTTAAAATACTTATTTTTTGCAGCAAAATTGATTAAAGTTTTTTAAACCTATTTTTCAAACTTTAGATACCACATTGAAGTTTATAATTAGAAAAAAAAAAAAAAATTCACATCTAATAAGTTGACCATTTGAAATTAGATATTCACATGGAAACACTAATTTTACTTGTACGCCAATGTCCCTAGTCGTCTAATTAAATTATACATAGTCTTTTTTTTTATATATACAAATGTATTTTTATATATAAGTGCGTAATTATTAGTACTAAATAAAAATTATTTGGAAACACTAATGTTACTTGTACGCCAAAGCCCCAAATCATCTAAGTTATAAAATATTTTTTTTCTTTTTATTTTATCTTTTGAATTGTTTACTTGAATACTTAATTTACTGATCATTGACCTTCATAGTTATCCGAAAATGAAAATATTAAGTATGTTTTTTCCCTCAATTTATATGACATACACCACTAAAAAAAAGTGAATACCGACCTAAAACTACCGACCTCCGGAGGTTGGTATTCCCTGTAATTCTGACCTAAAACCGACATCCCAGCTTAGGTCGGAAAAAGCTTGGTCGCTATTCAATACCGGCCTCTCGAGGTCGGTTTTTATTTTAAGTCGGAAAATTCATTAATTTATTTTCCGACTTCCTGAGGTCAGTTTTATACATTTCTTTATTTTTTATTTTTATTATTTCCGACTTCCTGAGGTCAGAATATTTATTTCTCATATTTTGGAATACCGACTTCCGGATGTCGGTATTTATTACTTTTTTTATTTTTAATATATAAATTCCGACCTCCGGAGGTCGGAATTTAAAAAATACAAAAATAAAATTTCTGACCTCCGGAGGTCGGTATTTTTATTTTTGTATTTTTGAAATTCCGACCTCCGCAGGTCGGTATTTTTATTTTTATATTTTTCAAATTCCAACCTCCGGAGGTCGGTATTTTTATTCTTTTATTTTTCAAATTCCGACCTCCGGAGGTCGGTAATTTTATTTTTGTATTTTTAAAATTCCGACCTTCGGAGGTCGGTAATTTTATTTTTCTATTTTTTAAATTCCGACCTCCGGAGGTCGGTATTTTTATTCTTTTATTTTTCAAATTCCGACCTCCGGAGATCGATAATTTTATTTTTGTATTTTTAAAATTCCGACCTCCGGAGGTCGGTATTTTAATTTTTTTACTTTTCAAATTCCGACCTTCGGAGGTCGGTAATTTTATTTTTGTATTTTTAAAATTCCGACCTCCGGATGTCGGTATTTTAATTTTTTACTTTTGAAATTCCGACCTCCGGAGGTCGGTTTTCTGCTATAAAACTAGCAGGAAATTGCTGTAATTATAATTGCCTACCTGCATATTTATACCAAAACAACCCAAAGAATATAAACTTCATCCAACCAAAACAACACAATATTTTCAACATATACATTAAACTATTTCAAAATAAACTTCATCCAACTTCAAAATACAATCAAACAATTCCAAAATATAGAAGTCTAAAATGTCAAATAGATACAACTACTCCTCATCACCCTGATCACTCTCCTTATCAGACTTATCATTCCCATCACCCTCTTGATCAGATCCATCACTGCTGACCGGACATGGAGGAAGAATATTTCCTGATTCAAAAAGAAAAGTAAGTTGGGCTTGAAGCGCTGCATACCTCTTGTTCTCTACCTCTTTTGCTGCCGCAATCTCCTCTTCTCTCTTCTTCTCTCTTTCTTCTCTCTTCTTCTCTCTTTCAGCTACAGCAACAAGCTCGGCATTGAGATAAGCTATCTTACTCTCCATTGCAGATATTGTCTCTCTATCCCCGCCATCGAAGCTTGAGATAAGCTTAGTTTTGACTTAATTCCAACAACTAAATTCACCAACTAAATCACATTATTTATTTTAACTTGTGTAAATAACTTAACAACATTTTAACTTTAACTACATTAGTTTTGACTTAATTCCAACAATTAAATTCTCTAACTAAACCACATTATTTATTTTAACTTATTTAAACACCTTAACAACTTTTTAACTTTAACTACATTAGTTTTGATTTAATTCCAACAAATAAATTCACTAACTAAACCACATTATATATTTTAACTTGTTTAAATAACTTAACAACTTTTTAACTTTAACTACATTAGTTTTGACTTAATTCCAACAACTAAATTCACCAACTAAACGACATTATTTATTTTAACTTGTTTAAATAACTTAACAACTTTTTAACTTTAACTACATTAGTTTTGACTTAATTCCAACAACTAAATTCACCAACTAAACGACATTATTTATTTTAACTTGTTTAAATAACTTAACAACTTTTTAACTTTAACTACATTAGTTTTAACTTAATTCCAACAACTAAATTCACTAACTAAACCACATTATTTATTTTATCTTATTTAAACACCTTAACAACTTTTTAACTTTAACTACAATAGTTTTTATTTAATTCCAACAACTAAACGACATTATTTAATTTAACTTTTTGAAACAACTTAACAACTTTTTTAACTTTAACTACATTAGTTTTGACTTAATTCCAACAACTAAATTCACCAACTAAACGACATTATTTATTTTAACTTGTTTAAATAACTTAACAACTTTTTAACTTTAACTACATTAATTTTGACTTAATTCCAACAACTAAATTCACTAACTAAACCACATTATTTATTATAACTAATTTAAATAACTTAACAACTTTTAACTTTAACTACATTAGTTTTGACTTAATTCCAACAACTAAATCCACCAACTAAACGACATTATTTATTTTAACTCATTTAAACAACAAAACAACTTTTTAACTTTAACTACATTAGTTTTGACTTAATTCCAACAACTAAATTCACTAACTAAAGCTAAGCATTATTTAGATGGACACAAATCGATCTTGCAAGAAAATTAATTTTGTCATCAATAGGATCAACTAGTGTTGGTACTTATGCTTAACAAACACATTAAATTAAAGTTAAGTGTCAACACTAGATGGACACAAATCGATCTTGCAAGAAAATCAATTTTGTCATCAATAGGATTAACTAGTGTTGGTACTTAATTATGCTTAACAACTAATTATTCCTAAACTAAAGCTAAGCATCAACACTAGATGGACACAAATCAATTTTGCAAGAAAATCAATTTTTATATGGACACAAATTGATCTTGCAAGAAAATCAATTTTGTCATCAATAGGATCAACTAGTGTTGGTACTTAATTATGCTAAACAAACATTCGATGGACACAAACAAATTATCACAAAATTTAAACTAAGTATCAATACTAGAAGGACACAAACACATTATAAAAAGAAATTGTACTTGAACTTTAGAAATTTAGAAACACCAAACCTTATCTTCTACTTTGATGAAAGAAGGTTGTATCAACTTTTTTTAATGTTGAGCTTCCTTAGTTGCCTAGCCCGCAAAATCAACTCTTTCAACACTAGAAAAAGATTCAATAATTATTAGTTACTACATAGCATAAACACACAGCAACATCGAGATTCGTCAACTGCCTATTTCCTAAATACGAGCCAATTTGAAAACAAGCATCAACATAGAAAATGAAAGAACACGCCCACATGAATAGATGGACACAAATCGATCTTGCAAGAAAATCAATTTTGTTATTAATAGGATCAACTAGTGTTGGTACTTATGCTTAACAAACAAATTATACCTAAATTAAAGCTAAGTGTCAACACTAGATGGACACAAATAGTTCTTGCAAGAAAATCAATTTTGTCATCAATAATATTCAAGTTTAGTTAAATATAAACTTCAAATCCAAGAATATTAGTTTTATATATATATATATTCAAGTTTTAATAAGTTCAAGTTTCAATTCAAGTTCATATCTAATTTCTAAACTTAATTAGTTATATATTCAAGCTAATTAGTTCCAAATTCAAACTAGCTAGCTAGTTTCCGAAATTCAAACTATTAATTAGCCTAAAATATCAAATATAATTCAAGCCATTAGTTCTAAATTCCAAATTCAAACTAGTCTTAAAATCACAAATTGAAAGTACTCCTAGAATTCAAAAACCAAACTATAATGCTAAAATCCCAAATTCAAACTATTAGTAGTCCTAAAATCTCAATAATAATTCAAACTAGTCCTAAATTCAAAATTCAAACTAGTCTTAAAATCACAAATTCAAACTAGTCCTAAAATCCCAAAATCTAACTAGTGCTAAAATCCTAAATTCAAACTAGCTAGCTATTCCTAATCCCAAATTCAAACTATTAGTCCTAAAATCTCAATAATAATTCAAACTAACTCAAATAATACCCAAATTCAAACAACTCCCCAAATATAATTCAAACTAACTCTAACATTAAAATTTTCAATTCACAATCAACAAACACAAACTAACAATCAAATAATCCCTAATTCAAACTAACAATCAAAAACCCTAAATCATTCACTTACTAATTAACTAACAATCAATAAAAAAACTAATTCAATACACTAATTAACAAATTCAACACTCAAATTGAATACCCAAATTCAAACAACTCCTTAAATACCCTAATTCAATCTAATTCTACAATTCCAAAATCAAACTAATTAACTCAAGAAATGCCAAATTTCAAACAAATCCTAAGATATCCTAATTCAAACTAACCCTAACATTAAAATTTTCAATTCACAATCTACAAACACAAACTAACAATCAAATAATCCCTAATTCAAACTAACAATCAAAAACCCTAAATCATTCACTTACTAATTAACTAACAATCAATAAAAAAACCAATTCAATACACTAATTAACAAATTCAACACTCAAATTGAAAGAAATTAAAACTAATATTATGAAACTCTAACCTTGAATTAAAGGAGAAGGGCAGTGGGTCGGGATGGAGGCGGCGCCGGTCGAGATGAAGGCTCCGGTGACCTCTTGCTGGCCGTGGTCACAGTGCCGGTCGCCAGTCTTCTTTGCGACCTATGCGTTGTGCTGTTAGCGCTGTTGATCGAGGCGGTGCACCGATCGGGATGGTGGCGCCACCTCCTGCTGCTGCGCTGGTCTGGGATCTGTGGGGTCAAGGCGGTCGGGGATCTGTGGGGGTCGGACGACGTGAGAGAGGAGTGGGAGAGCTTGGAGTGAAAAAAAAGACTTAAAGGTTTTGAGATTATAATTTTTTTTAAAAAAGAAGTGTTAATTTACCGACCTCCGGAGGTCGGTATTTTTATTTTTGTATTATTTAAATTCCGACCTCCTGAGGTCGGTATTTTTATTTTTGTATTTTTGAAATTAATCGTCATTCGGATGACGATTTATTTAAAGAAAATATTAATTTATTAATTTTTTTGGAAGTCACTATATAAATATTTTAATGAAAATTAATATAATTACATACTATTTAATTTTACCGACTTCCGGAAGTCCATATTATAATTTTTTATTTTTTTATTTTACACAAAACCATCCTCCGGAAGACGATTTAAATAAAATTAATTCAAAATATTTCTCAATTTTGTTTTTAATATTTAATTAAAAAAAAATAAAATATTTTTATTTATTTATTTAATACCGAATTACACCGAATTTTGCCTTCAACCAAGCCTTTCCGTTCCGAAATCGAGAAAGATCACTTTGAAAAGTAAGCATGATGGGCAATATGGGGGTGGGTCAGGGTGAGAGAGAGGACTGAGAGTGGAGTGAGAGATGCCTTAGGGTTTTGATATTATATCATTCTTTTTTTAACAGAAGTGTTTAATTTACCGACCACGGGATGTTGATATTATTTAAATAAAATAATAATTTAAATATACCGACCTCTTAAGGTCGGTATTTATTAATTTATTTTAATATACACTCATCTCTTGAGGTTGATTTTATTAATTAAAATTACTTTTATAAATTAAAATTTTATATATATATATATATATATATATATATATATAAATATATATATATATATATATATATATATATATATATATATATATTTAATTTAACTACACATCAATTTAAGTTTAATTTAATAAATTTAATTTTATCGATCAACAAATTAAAGTTTATCAATATCAAATTTAATATATAAATCTCCTTGAATTGATCATCGATATTTCTTTAATTGATAATGTATTTCATATCTGAGCCACTAATATATATATATATATATATATATATATATACATACTTGATTTGTTAAACTACTCAGTGAGTATATATAATTAATCAACATATTTCATACTCCGATGAATTATCCTTTACATGTCATCATTGCCTACGATATTATCACAACACTTGACATCCATTCAAGATCGAACGTATATAATAATATTATCTCGCATTTCATACTCAAATAGATTATATTATATGTTAATTAGCTATTCACCTGTACATCATGACATGATATATTAAGTTCATTATTTGACAACAGACTGATAGAATTTGTACATTACTCTACAAATATAAGTATAATTATCTCTTAATTCATATCAACGTAGTTTCATACTCTAAATATGGATTATAGATATTTTTTTATTTATTGCACGAATTTTAACTTTTTATTTATAAAAGTATACAAAATTGTTACACTTTTTTAAACAATTAATTGTATGTGTAGAATGGAAATTTAGTATTGTGCTAGCAAAATTATGATTTATAGGAACAATTTTAACAAACCAACCTCCGGATGTCGCTTTTATTAAAAGTAATTAGATGAAATAAAAATACCGACCTCATGAGGTCGGTATTTTATATTAATTTATTTTTTAACTTATATAAAACTGTCATCCGGAAGACGATTTATTTAATGAAAATTAATTTAATTACATACTATTTAATTTTACCAACTTTCGGAAGTCGGTATTATAATATATTTTTTTGTTTTTTATTTTACGCAAAATCGTCCTCCGAAAGACGATAAAATTAAATCAATATATTTAATTGAGAAAAAAATAAAATATAGTTATTTATTTATTTTATTTAATACCGACATCAAGAGGTCGGTTTTTATTGTATTGAAATATACCGACATCCAGAGGTCGGTATTTTGATTTCTGTATTTTTAAAATTCTGACCTCGGGAGGTCGGTAATTTTATTTTTGTATTTTTTAAATTCCGACCTCCGGAGGTCGGTATTTTTATTTTTGTATTTTTGAAATTCTGACCTCCGGAGGTCGGTAATTTTATTTTTGTATTTTTTAAATTAAGACATCCAGAGGTCGGTAATTTTATTTTTGTATTATTTAAATTCGACCTGAGGTCGGTGTATTTTATTTTGTATTATTTAAATTCCGACCTCGGAGGTCGGTATTTTTATTTTTGTATTTGTATTTTATTTTTGTATTATTTAAATTCTGACCTCCGGAGGTCGGTATTTTTATTTTTGTATTTTTGAAATTCTGACCTCCGGAGGTCGGTATTTTTATTTTTGTATTTTTGAAATTCTGACCTCCGGAGGTCGGTAATTTTATTTTTGTATTTTTTAAATTCCGACCTCCGGAGGTCGGTATTTTTATTTTTGTATTATTTAAATTCCAACCTCCGGAGGTCGGTATTTTTATTTTTGTATTTTTGAAATTCTGACCTCCGGAGGTCGGTAATTTATTTTTTGTATCTTTTAAATTCCAACCTCCTGAGGTCGGAATTTTTTATTTTCTATATTTTTTAAATTCTGACCTCCGGAGGTCGGTAATTATATTTTTGTATTTTTTAAATTCCGACCTCCAGATGTCGGTATTTTATTTTCCTGCTTTATTTTGCATAAACTATTGTGTAATAAACTAACTGACCTCCTAATGTCGCTAAGTATTTGGATGAAATAAAAATACCGACCACATGAGGTCAGTATTTTATATTAATTTAATTTATATAAACCGTCATCCGAAAGACGATTTATTTACGCAAAACCGTCCTCCGAAAGTTAATAAAATTAAATCAAAATATTTCTCAATTTTGTTTTTTATATTTAATTGAGAAAAAAAAAATATTGTTATTTATTTATTTTATTAATACCGACATCAAGAGGTTGGTTTTTATTGTAATTCATTTTTCCAGGGAAAAATTCCGACCTCCAGAGGTCAGAATTTTGTTTTCCCGCTTTATTTTGCATAAAAACCGATTACTTGTAGTCGGTTTCCTTAAGTTTTTTTAATTTCTTATTCTTTTTAAGAATACCGACCTCCGGAGGCCGGAAATTACCGACCTCCATTTGAGGTCGGTAATTTTTAGGTCGGTATTCACTGTTTTTTTAGTAGTGATATTCTTTTTATTGGTTAGTTAAAAAAAGAATGACACGTTTATATTTAAAAGTAACAATTTAACATTAACATACTCATTTAACACTTATTAGATGATTTATAGTCACATATAAGCATCTATGATGATTTATTTTAGACCATAAGTTTCAAAAGTCTTTGTTTCTTTTTTAAATTTGTGCCTAGTTAATTACATCATATAAATTGAAACGAAGGAAATATAAAATTCTTTTAAAACTAATTAAAAAAGTGAACAGTTGACATATATTTTAGGACATAAGAAGTTTATTCTACTAGTTGAGAAAATCAAGTACTCCCTCCGTTCCCTATTTATATGTCACCATTTTTATTTCATGTGCATTAAGAAATTAAGTAAGTTTATTCTACCCTTATTTAATTTTTTTTAAGTCACCTTTTCAATTAATTAATATGAATTAATTTATTTTGTTTAATTAATTTGACCAATGGCCATGAGTTATTACTTAGTTTTTCTATGTTGGTCAAATATATATTTCAAGGCTAATAACTCATAAGGATAAAATAAAAAAAATATTATAATTTATGCATTGATATTATGAAATGACAAGTATTATTAACCAACTATTTATAGTAAAAATGACATATAAAAAGAAACGGAAGGAGTATTATTTAATTATTGCAAACATTAATTGTTCCATTTATCAAGATCTGTACGCATATAGTGAGCATTGATCCACTATATAAATAATCCAGTCGTTATATTTAATAAATAATCCAGTCATATTTTATTATTATAATATAATATAAATTAGTTTATATTATCATTAAGTGGTACATATTGCAATATTTATGCCTATAAATAAAGGATAATTTCTGTTTCTGAATTCCATCCAAGTTTAGCTATTTCTACAATATATCTTATAGCAAATAATTTTCCAATGAAGTTGCAGGCCCTTACCATTTTCTTGGTAAGTAGCATTTTAATTTATGTAGTTTGTATCTTATCATTTTACAACTTATTTAAGTTTGGTTCTTTTCTAGGTTATCATTTGATTATGAAAATATTATCATACTTAACTAGTAGTATAATTCATTGAATTTTTAAAATTTGCTTATTTTGAAGAGGAAAATAAATGTGACTTGAGGGTAACAATTTGTAGCATTTTGTGATTAACCAAGATTTTTTAAGTGTTTTTTGGGATGAGATACTTTTTTTTAGCTTTTAAAAAAGGGAAAAGGGCATGATATACCCCTCAACTTTGTCATTTAGAGCTGATATACCCCTCGTTATAAAAATGGCTCATATATACCCTTACTGTTACACAAATGGCTCACATATACCTTTACCGTTACAAAAAGGACCTCACATATACCCTTCATCTAACGGAAGTGAGAAAATTAGTTTTAATTTGTGTTTTTTTTTTTTGACTTTGAATTTCAAAAAAAATTCATGTAGGGGTATATATGATCCTTCTAACAAAGTTCAAGGTATATTTTAATCTTTTTCATACAAAAATTATTTTTTTTCTTCTTTGATTATCATTATTCGAGTTTCTTATCCTTTTTTTATTTGATTCTTTAGTGTAAAGAAAAAAAATTTAAAACTAATTTTCTTTTTGAGGCTATATTGAAATTTAATTTTTGTATTTGTAAAAATAAAATAAAAAATGGGGCATCTTTAATAAATTTGACAAGAAAATTAGTGAAACACAAATAAATTTGACCATCAAAATAATAAATTTAAATTAATATAACAGTAGGGGTATAGACGAGTCACTTTCATAACGAGGGGTATATCATCTTTAAATGACAAAGTTGAGAGGTATATTAGATCATTTTCCCTTTGAAAAATAACTTTTGTTACTTGATCAAACATCTCAACTCACTAAAAAAAACTTTAATTAACTTTCAGAAGTTTGGTCGGACAATCTATAAATAATATGCTCATATATTACTCCTTGACAAATTAAATTCCATTATCTAAGTCAAATATAAGTTTAATATATGAGTTTTCATAACGATTTCAAGTTAATATATATAATAATAACTGACTTCATTTTCAAATATATATATGTAGCTTGCTTTTGTATTAGCAAGTACTTATGCAGCGATATCTCCGGAGGTTTATTGGAAAATAAAATTGCCCAACACTCAAATCCCCAAAGTCATCAAAGATTTCCTTCCTCAATCAGGTATACAATAGAATTTATTATATGTGTTTATATTTGAAGGATAATATTACGGGCATGCCTCAAACTATGAGAATTCTCATGATTTTCAACAATTTATTGTGATTGTGATTTTACAGACAGCGTTGTTCCTGAGCTAAAACAAGAAAACACTAAGAAGAAAGTGTACTACGGTTTAGGTGGATATATTCCCATTAGCTGGCATCATCCAGCTAATTTTGAGTTTCAACGTTTCGTGCTGGAAAACCCCAGCACAAATCGTGCTATTAACAAGAATTTGATCAAACAAGTAACTGAAGGAAGTAGTTTCAAGACTGATCTTAGAGTAAATTATGATACTTTGAAACAATACTTCTTTTTAGAGAAGGACTTGGAGAACGGGAAAGTTATTGAGTTTCCTTCTCTCCTAAATAAAAACGAAGCACCATTTTTACCTAGACATTTTGTTGAATCGATTCTCTTCTCGATGGAGAAATTCCCAGAGATCCTCAATCATTTCTCAATCGATAGTAAATCAAAGGATGCTCAAACGATTAAGAAAACAATCAAACTTTGTGAAGAGTCAGAAGTGAAACATAAAGAGAAGAAAACTTGTGTGACTTCTTTGGAGTCTATGGTAGATTTCGGGTTATCTGTACTTGGGACAAACAATATCCTCGCGATTACTTCTGAGGTACAAGGGGAAACTCAAGCATCCCAACGATACACAATTGAACAAGTTCAACAAATATCTGATGGGGATAACATGGTTTGCCACAAACTTAACTACGCGTATGCTCTACATTATTGTCATGTTGGAGGAAGTACAAGAACATATATGGTATCTATGGTCGGTGTTGATGGAACAAAAGTGAAAGCAGTATCAGTGTGCCACAAAGATACATCTTTTTGGAATGCACACGCGATCCCTTTTGTAGTTCTTAATGTTAAGCCTGGAACTACACCAATTTGTCATTTCCTTCAAGATGATCAAATAGTCTTTGTACCTATCTAAGTAGGCCTCTAAGATGCTACGTGGAGTTATGAAATAAACGTTCAGACTCCATCCTAAATCGTCCTCTAAGAGTAGTCGTTTACCTTTTCTGTGTTTCATGTGTAATGTATCTTTATCTTTATAAATAAATGGAAATGATCCTTTGTTTCATGTTATTTTTTGTATGATCCCCAATGATATCATTGATAGTTATTCATTGCTAAACTTACTAATTAATAATGAAAGATATGTCACAATTAATTTATATTTCACAAGCATAAAATGACATTGCTAACCTACCAGTAATATAAACTAATATTATGTACTACTATGACTAAATAATTATTGAAATAGTTCCAATAAGACTTTGTCAACAAATCTTCACATACAAAAGTCATTATCATACCAGTCAATTATAGCTGGCTTTTCATCCCTTTAATTTTTTTGGAAGTGTAATAAAAGCAATTAAAGCTCTCCAACTCACTTGGCAGAGTTGTAGCAGCAAAGAATTAAGTACTAAGCCACCAAAGAAGTCCACAACTCACTTCTTGAAGTAACCATATGCCATATGTAGCATCATTCTATTGGAACCACATCAAACTTGAGTGAAATCAGTCCTATCTTGTTTATAAGGGCATGCTTGTCTCTATCTTTCCAAGATAGAGTGAACTCGTTGACTTTTATCCTATGTCATGACCCAACTCACCAGGCACCTATTCTAACACCCTAGACAGGAGAATCCTTACCATCCAAACCAGATTAAATAAGTGGAAGAATAAACTAACTACTACAAAGCTCATAAACCTTGAGAAGAACAAAACTTTAAATACTCTTTTTACAAAAATACTATGAAACAACCCTCAAGGAACTAGCCTAAACAGATACACGAGCTCCTAAGAAAGTACATTCTATACAAGAAAATAGGACACAACTCCCACCGTAAGGTAAGGGAAACATGGAAGTTGTCATAGATCATCATCGTCTGCACCTATGCGTAATATCACTAACCCTACATCAGACTAAATGCCTAGTGGCATAGCAAGAGCAATATCTGTCACGACCCGAGCCTACACCCTGAATGTGACTGGCACTCGAGAACCATTGCTGGTCCCCAAGCGAACCCTCATCCTGATTGACTACAAGCGGAAGACTAACTCAAGCATAAAAATCTTAAAAACTGAATAAAATTCATGAAACTTACAAATCTTTAACTCAAATGAATAGCTCTAAATAAAATTAGAATATTGAACTAGCCAACAATAGGCAACTCAAGTCTTTAATACATTTAATAAGATAAATGAAACAGACTTCTCAAACTCTACTATCTATCTATGAAGCCTCTAACTGACAAAGATGGAAGTCGGGACAAGAACCACGACATCCTAACAACTTATATAATTGAAAAGTAAATGAAATTCTCCGAAAGCAAGGAGGCTCACCATAGTTAACTCAAACTCTATGTGGTATCAACGAAGCTCCTGTTGATGATCCCGAATACCTGAATTTACATTGTGAAAAGATGCAGGCCAAATGGCTCAGTACATGAAATGTACGAGCATGTAAGGGGAATTATAAAGCATAACATAAGCTTGAAACTTGATAAAAAGGGAAACATACTTACCTCTTCTCAAACTTACTCAACTCAAGGAATACTCAAGGATACGCAAAACTACTCGAACTTACTCAACTCAGAAGTACTCAAGGATAAGATATTCAACTCAGTAATAAGGTTCTCAACTCAGTGAAACTCAACAATAAGGTACTCGACACAATGAGGCACATATCAACTCAAGATACTCAACTCGAAGGTACTCAACTCAAGATACTCAACTTGAAAGACTCAACTCATGATACTTAAGGATAAAACAATAGTAAAAGATGCAATATATATGGAAAGTTGTAAAACTGTAGATAGCAACTCAATGTATTGAAAATACAATAATACTCAATGTGTATATAAAAATACAATATAACTTTGTGGGAGTTTCTCTAACCGACAACCACCACTATGAGCCTAAGTGATGATACAACATCTTGCCCACGCTGCCAGAACTATCCTATACTTTGCCGTAAGTGGATCCACTAGTCTATGCTAAAAAGCACTAAGGAATCATCTAAAAAGTATGATCCTTTCTACCCATGATGGCTACATGGTTTATGGAGACTTGAGTTATTATGAACTCGCATCCCCATATCGGTGCTCAATACTACTCCCAAAAATATACTTAGCTCATATGTTTTTAAAACAAAACTCTTTCTTTGGTTTGAGATAATTACTCAAAACTTAGCTTAAAAGCTCTCTTGGAAATCGGTGTTTCCTTTCTTGTTCAACTGTGAAAACATTTTAACTCTTGGGAATACTTAGTTTGCGTATAATCTTTGAAGAAATAAACTTTACTCTTACTCTTTACTCAACTCAAAGCTCAAGTCTTAAAACAAAGTTAAAATGTTTGTAAAAGACTTCTTAAAATATGGTTCATGCTGAATTATGGTCGTGAACGACTCAATGCAAGGTTTTCAATAACCATAGATAGAACTCAATACTTGGAACTCAAGAACTTCAATAATACTACTCATTTTAAGAATGCTCAACTCTGAGGGTTCATACGAAATTATGAGCATGAACTATTCAACTCAAGGACTTCATGGGTAACATGTAATAGTCCCATGATTATAAATATAATCTCAAAGGGGATTAGGAACTCAATACTCAAGACTTAGAACTTGAAGATACTACTCCTCTCAAAGGTACTCAACTGATAGAGTTCATGCAGAAGTTATGTGCATGAACTACTCGACTCAAGGGTCAAAATATCAATATGAAACTCGTGTATATGGCTCTTCTATTCTCATACTTACTTTCTCAAAACTTAGTTCAAATCAATAATTGATCTCAAAGGATTCACAATTGAACTCAAAGGATTTCTTGAACTCTACTCTTAACTCTCTCTTGAATATGAATTATGAATTCAAGAGTTATGGTTCATGATATGAAAGATATCATGATGACAAAGTAGAATCATGAGTAAATTCTCATCATCCTCATACTCATTGGCTCGAGTCTTGAAACAAGTTACTAGAAGTTGTAGAAGACTCTACAAAATTAAAGGGCTCAAAGGGACTTTCTTGGAATATTCGAAAGAATTCTCAAAACTTAAATATTAGCTCTACCTTGAATTTGAATTATGAATTCAAGGTTATGATCATGTTATGAATGATTTCTAGGTGTTTAGAAGTAGCTTAGAGTAGTTAGAATCGAAAAGAAGTGAAGGTACCCTTTGAAAGAACTCAAACGGAGCTACCGATTGCAAACTGGATGGGGCAGGCGACCTTGGGGCTATGCGTGGTGCGGCGTGCCATCACCTAAACTTCAGAGCATACTTTGGGGCGCGACGCGCCAGGCCCTAACCCAGAAGACCCGACGAAATTCTTTGCTCGTTTTCTTACCTTAACTCGCCTAGAATCGAACGGTTTCTTCCCCAATCACTTGAGTTCGATTACTTAACATAAGTACACTCTAGTATACCCAATACAACCCTCAAAACACTTACTTTAATCTCAAGAAATCATCCAAACCCCAACAAAATAAGATTTAGAATGAACTTCAAGAATACCTATCAAGAACTCATCAAGAACTCTAATCTTTCAACTTCATGAATGAAATTTACGCTGAAAATAACATGATTGGTGTGTGGGTGAACAAATCCAACACTATGGAAGCTTACATACCTCTTAGGGATCAAACCCATGGCGAAAATCTGTAATAACAGGCAAGAATCTCGACGAACACTTGATCCTCTCCTTTTTTCTCCTCTTTTCTCTTCTTTTCTCTTCTTGAACTCTCAACTAAAACCCTAGGAGTATTTTAGGATTATAAAACTGAAACTAATAGGATTAGACCCCTAAAACATTACTGAAAATGAATTAAATCTGATTGGGTAAGGAAAAGACCAAAGTACCTCTTACTATTTTCGGGTAACTTTCCTTAATTGGACAACCTGACTTCAAAAGGGCATATCTCACTCATACAAACTCGAAACTTAGCAAACTTGGCAACGTTGGAAAGATAATTCAAAGAAATTTCATTAGGTACCTTGTAGCCCACCTAAATCATCATGTACTGAAAGTTATGGTCATTTGAAGTTGACCCAAAACTTAAAAGAACTTAGGAATGACTTGAATGAACTCTCTTTAGTTCTTCTTGGAACTCAAGGTGCTACATCTAGTGACCTTAACACTCAAGAAATTTTGATTTCCTCGGTAAAATCCTACTCACAATGAAGGATGGTTCGAGTCTCAGTTCGAAAAAATTTCTGGGGTATTACAATATCAATACAAACAACACGTACTGATAGGCATCATCGGTTGACCCAAACCTACCACATAATATAATGTGGATAATCAGAAAGTCATGCAATATGAAGGTTACACCACCCCACTTCTCTATTCCCTTACTTTCACCCTTCCTAGGTAACTACTATGACTAAGTACCGCAAATATTCCACTCCATGGCTTCCTAAGACTACATGTTGTGCAACCATAATGCCTAAACCCAATCCTAACTTTTCTATTACCTTGAGATTCCTGAATAGAGATCACTCTTAATTTGATTAACCAACCTACTATCCTGGAACTTTTTGGAACAATACATGAAACTAGAGCCTTAGAACAACTTATCCATCTTGACTTTATCATATAAGTCCTAAAACTATTGGACAACCATAGTAGTCCCAACACTTAACCATACACCAGACCCCTGGTCATCTGTCTCACTCAAAAACCACCACTTTAATGAACCTATAACATCATGATATTAGAAACCCACCTTAGAAACAACAAAAGGATTGAGTCCCCATTAACTCAATCCAGTAATTAAAGAATTATAGTCACAAGTATTAGGTAATTCGAACTCCCATTCCTCACCTTGGATTTATATGCACAAGCCAAAATGCCATGAACATATGTCAATCACATATAACAACAATCACGAATACATAGACTCTTTGTCATAACAACATAAAATAATAACACATGGATCACCAATGCCAAGCTACACTTCTCACATGATTACAATGCAAAAAGTTAAACATAATCACTTAAAATATCTAATAGATATTTCTAGGTGGAAGGATAATAAGAAAACAACGTAACCTGCAAAGATTTTGCGTTACTTTTCACTAAAACGGAGGCTGCAAAGGCTGTACATGTGCTCTAAAACTATTGAATCTCTGAGATGGCATTTATTGGGGGGGGGGGGGGTAACCAAGATGAATTGATGAGGCATCCTAGGGATTCTTAGGCTTGGAAAACGTTTTACTTGTTTCATCCTGAATTTATTGAAGATCCTCGAAATGTACGACTAGGTCTAGCTAGTGACGGTTTTAATCCGTTTGGAGCAATGTCAACAACCTATAGTATTTGGCCAGTGTTACTTATTCCATTTAACCATCCTCCTTGGTTATGCATAAAGCAATCTTCCTTTATTCTTTCAATGATCATTCCAGGATAAAAGATGCCAGGAAATGACATAGATGTCTACTTACAACCTCTTATCCAAGAGTTGAGAAAATTGTGGTATGATGGAATGTAGACATTAGATTCTTCAACAAATGAAACATTTAAAATATGAGCAACTTTAATATGGACAATTAGTAATTTTCCTAGGCTTGGTAATTTATCTGGATGGAATAACTAACGAAGAGATCTTGGCGGAAACACATACACACAGTTTGCTTGCCCCACATGTAACTTTGCTACAGACTCTTATATGTTGAAGCATAGTAGAAATTGTGTTTTATGGTCGTCGTCATTTTTTTTAAAGTGGCCATCGATTTAGATTACAACGTCTTTGTTTTAATGAAAAAATCGAGCAACGGGAGCCACTGATGAGAAATGATGTGGTCATACAAATGCATTTGATGATGACAAAATATGAACAAGGTGCATATATACACGACTTGAACAAAACATAAGAAGCAGCAGAAATAAAGGCGCACGTGTATGAAATATTTAGTTGAGTCCAAGTCAATAAAGGATAGTAGCAGCACTTCGAGTCAAAGACGGTAAACAAATACAATAAAGAGTTAGAGGCAAACAAGGAAAGGTAAAACATCAATAAATAAGGAAAACAAGTTAGAGACAAATATGGAAAAGGAAAAAGAAGGCAAATAGTGAATCCAGAGTATCTATATAAGGCGTAAGATTGAGACAAGAAAAATTAGTCTTTGCAATTCAAGAAAAGAGAGAAAGAAAAAACGATAGAGAGAGAACAACAACAAAGGCCAGAGAGTTGTGTGAGGAAGAGATCAAACGAATCCTAGAGTTGGGAATTCTTTTGAAATAGTGAGTCACATTGATTCTTGATTGAATTAGTGCTTGTGAGAGAGTTTGTGAGGGTTGTAAATAAGGAGTGGGTTTGACTTCTTGTAGAGTCTAGAGATTGTGAGTCTTGTAACCAAGAAGTGAGTTTGACTTCTTGGGAGTTGTTTAGATCGATTATAGTTAATCGAGAGTTGTTGAAATTTTGATTATAGAGTTGGAATCGTGAAATAATTGTGGAAGAATGAAACAAAGTTTTTCCTTCCTTGAGTGAGGAAGGTTTTCAAGAAAAAGTATTGTTTTGTTATTAACATTATTTCATAGGCAAATATACAAAAGCCTGATTCTTGACATAGAGGTAAGGTTTCTTCAATTGGTACCAGAGCGGGTATTTTCATTAAGAGATTCACATCTTGAAAAGAATCAATGGCAGCACCACCTACCCCACAAGAAGGAGCTTCTCAAACTCGACCACCATACGGATGGTGGATGAACCGTATGATGGATCACTTGATAGGCGAAAATCTCGATCTTTAGAGTGTAGTTCTAGATGGTCCTACCATACCCATGAAGAAGGGAGTAAATGGAGAAACAATGGTACCGAAGGAAAGAAAAGAATGAGATGCATCATAAAAACTCGCCATTCAAAATAACGCCAAGTATAAAAAGATTCTAATATATGGTACAGGACCAGGTGAGTACAATAGGATTTCATCCTGTTAAGACGCGAAGTCGATTTGGGAAACTCTGCAGACTACACATGAAGGAACAACTCAGGTCAATAAATCTAAAATAGATAACTTAAACAGACAATATGAATTATTCAGGATGATGGAAGGTGAAACTATTCAAGATATGCACACCAGGTTCACTTTAATCATCAATGATATTTACTCTTTGGGAGAAGTAATCCCTAACGGAAAGATTGTCAGAAAACTCTTGAGAGTTTTACCTGTGTCATGGGAAAGTAAAGTGGAAGCCATCACTCAAGCACGTAATTTAGATAAACTGGCCATGGATGAGCTCATTGGAAATCTCATAATATATGAATTGAAGTCATTATAATACCAGTCAATTGTAGCGGGAAAGGATAAAGTACTAAGCCACCATTGAACTCCACAACTCACTTCTTAAAGTAACCATAGGCCATATGTAGCAGCATTCTATTGGAACCACATCAAACTTGAGTGAAATCAGTCCTATCTTGTTTATAATGACATGTTTGGCTCTATCTTCCCAATATAGAGTGAACTTATTGACTTTTATCCACTGTCATGACCCAACTCACTGGGCATCTATTGTAACACCCTAGATAGAAGAATCCTTACCATCCAAACCAGATTAAAGAAGTGGAAGAATAAACTAACTACTACAAAGCTCATAAACCTTGAGAAGAACAAAACTTTAAATAAACTCTTTTTACAAAATACTGTGAAACAATCCTCAAGGAACTAGTCTAAACAGATACAAGAGCTACTAAGGAAGTACATTCTATACAAGAAAATAGGACACAACTCCCACTGTAAGGAAATGAAACATGGAAGCTGTCAGAGATCATCGTCGTCTGCACCTTTGTGTAATATCACTAACCCTACATCAGACTATGCCAAGTGGCATAGCAAGAGCAATATCAGTACAAACAACACATACTGGTAGGCATCATCGGTTGACCCAAACCTACCATACCACATAATATAATGTGGATAATCATAAAGTCATGCAATATGAAGGTTACACCACCCCACTTCTCTATTCCCTTACTTTCACCCTTCCAAGGTAACTACTATGACTAAGTACCGAAAATATGCCACTCCATGGCTCCCTAAGCCTACATGTTATGCAACCATAATGACTAAACCCTATCCTAACTCTTCCATTACCTTGAGATTCCTGAGTACGAGAGCGCTCTTAATTTGATTAACCAACAGACTATCCCGGCCCTTTTTGGAACAATACATGAAACTAGAGCCTTAGACCAACTTATCCATCTTGACTTTATCATATAAGTCCTAAAACTATTGGAAAACCATAGCAGTCCCAACACTTAACCATACACCAGACCCCTGGTCATCTGTCTCACTCAACAACCACCACTTTAATGAACCTATAACATCATGATAATTAAAACCCAACTTAGAAACAACTAAAGTATTGAGTGCCCATTAACTCAATCCAGTAATTAAAGAATTATAATCACAAGTATAACGTAATTTGAACTCCCATTCCTCACCTTGGATTTATATGCACAACCCACAATGCCATGAACATATGTCAATCACATATAACAACAATCACGAATACATAGACTCTTTGTCAAAACAACATAAAATAATAACACATGGATCACCAATGCCTAGCTACACTTCTCACATGATTACGATGCGAAAAGCTAAACATAATCACTTAAAATCTCTAATAGGTATTTCTAGGTGGAAGGATAATAAGAAAACAACTTGCCAAGATTTTGCATTACTTTCCACTAAAATCGAGGTTGCGAAGGCTGTACATGTGCTCTAAAACTATTGAATCTATGAGATGGAATTTATTGGGGGTAACCAAGATAGATTGATGAGGCATCCTAGGGATTCTCAAGCTTGGAAAACATTTTACTTGTTTCATCCTGAATTTGCTGCAGATCCTCGAAATGTACGACTAGGTCTAGCTAGTGACGGTTTTTACCCTTTGGAGCAATGTCAACAACCTATATTATTTGGCCAGTGATTCTTATTCCATTTAATCGTCCTCCTTGGGAATGCATAAAGCAATCTTCCTTTATTTTTTCAATGATCATTCCAAGGAAAAAGATGCCAGGAAATGACAGATGTCTACTCCCTTTTTCATTACTAATGGAATATCCTTCACTATTTGACTAAAAATGGAACGAAATGATCTTGTTTTGTTCCTCGGTTGAAAAGAGATGCCTTGAGCAATCGGAGAAGCACTTTGATAAACAGATTTGGTCAAGTAGGTATTAGTGTTTGTTCTATTATACAACAAAGATAGCAACCTCTTATCCAAGAGTTGAGAGAATTGTGGTATGATAGAGTGCAGACATTAGATTCTTCAACAAATGAAACATTTAAAATGCGAGCAACTTTAATATGGAAAATTAGTGATTTTCCTGGGCATGGTAACTTATCTGGATGGAACAACTAACAAAGAGATCTTTGTGGAAATACATAAACTCAGGTTACTTGTCCCACATGTAACTTTGCTATAGGTTCTTACAGGTCGAAGCATAGTATAAATGGTGTTTTATGGGTCATCGTCATTTTCTTGAAAGTGGCCATCAATTTAGATTACAACGTCTTTGTCTTAATGGAAAAATCGAGCAACGGGACCCACCAGTTACATTATCAGGATCAGATATCTGGAAGCAAATGGAGGGCATTCCTATCAATTTTGGAAAGAGTGTCAAGATGAATAATAAGCGCAAAAGAGCTCAAGGAAAACTGTTGTTGAAGATGAATCAAGACAATGGAGAAAGAGAAGCATATTTTTTGACCTTCCTTATTAGGAATCTAACTTGTTGCGTCATAATCTAGATGTTATGCACATTGAGAAGAATGTGTGTGAGAATTTGATATATCCTTTGCTTAGTGATTTTGAAAAATGAAAAGACAATCCTCAAGCTCGAAAGGATCTTAAACAAATGGGTATAAGACAAGAACTTTGGCCAGATGAGAATGGAAATTATTATAAGCCATCTTTGTTTACTATTTTAAATACGAAGAAAAATGGTTTTAAGAAGATGTATTTTTGAGAACTTTAAAGAATGTCAAAATGCCCGATGGATATGCAAGCAACATTTCAAGATGTATCAATTTGAAACAAAGAAAGATCTTTGGAATGAAGAGTCATGATTTTCACTTTAAAGAATGTCAAAATGCCCGATGGATATGCAAGCAACATTTCAAGATGTATCAATTTGAAACAAACAAAGATCTTTGGAATGAAGAGTCATGATTTTCACTTTAAAGAATGTCAAAATGCCCGATGGATATGCAAGCAACATTTCAAGATGTATCAATTTGAAACAAAGAAAGATCTTTGGAATGAAGAGTCATGATTTTCACATTCTCATGCAACACTTGTTACCAAATGCAATACGTAAAGTTCTGCCTGATAAGGTGACTGTCGTGCTAATGGAGCTGAGTTCGTTCTTTCGACAACTAAGTGCCAAAAACTTAAGTCTCTCAGATCTTGACAAGTTGCAGTCTCGATATCTTCACACTATTAACCACTTAAAAATATTTATTCCTCCCAAATTCTTTATAATCATGGGTCATTTGACTTGTCATCTAGTCGCTGAAGTAAAATTTGGGGGTCCAGTGTTGTATCGGTGGATGTATTTTGTGGAAAGGTAATTAATATTTCTTATTTTTTTTATTGTAAGTTATTATTTAAGTCAAAGAAATTGTATCCATTTAGTAATTATTCATCTTTTGATCAGGGGGAATTCAACAAAGATAATGAATGATGATCTCTCTGCCATCCATGATTTTAACAATTTTCTGCTGATGTATAGGCCAAGACCTTCTTAAGATTTAATGTACAATATGGAAGCAGATCAGTCTTCAAACTTCGCACGTTTAAGTCTAAAGTTCATAATCTTAGATGGAAGAAGTTGTTTGTTAGATCTACATATTTGAATATAGTAGGTTTATCATATACGATATCAGCATATGTGAGATATTAAGTGTCTTAATTCGTGACAACTTAGATAAAATCAGTGATACAACATTCAATGAATATGTGGTTCATAGAGTCATCAACTGGTATATGATAACAGTATTATGCTTGTTTTTCTTTTGCACGGGAGAAAATTTAAGAAATTTTAAGCCAAAGGCCACAAAGTATTGTTGAAGTTTCACCTAATGATGCACTTGGTATAGTACTCGGTCCCGAACACCCGGGTCGTGTTCGAGGGTTAGGCTTGAGTGTTGTTCCAACTATGGCATTCAAACAGAAATCTAGGAGATTTAAGCATGTTGATGTGAGTTCATCTAGCGGTAGCGCTACACCTCCAAAGTGGTAGCAGAGGTGACGAGTATGAAATCACAATTAAATGCGCTACTTAGCTTATAGCAAAAGAACATATGGAATATCCCTGAAGAGTTTGCTCACTTATTTCCACCTCCACCACAACTATGACCATCATAAATATCTATGTTTTATATGTACTCTTTCTTAAGACCATATCTAAGAGTCTAACTCTTTCTTTACATACTCTTTAAGTTCTGTTTGGGCTATCATTATGTTTATTTTGTCGTTGGTGCTAGGAATTTATTTATATTTTGTAGTGTGATAAATAGACTTCCCTTGTGTTGGTGAATTAGTGGATAAATTTAAAATTTCCTTCAAATCAATGATAATTAGCTTTCTGTGATTTTATTGCTCTCATACCTTTTAGACCAAAATGTCTTTGGCAAGTAGAAACCTCCTCTTCCTTTCTTGTTTTGCCTTCACATACTTGTTAGTGCAAAGTTGTTCTTTCCTTGATACACCATAAATGATGCTAGCTAGTGCTTATTTACATACAACAGTCTGTTAATCCACTGAAATTTCATACTACTTGTTTGTATTGCAAAGTTTCCCTTATTTTGATACTACAATGTGGGATTTGGATCTAGATAAAGTGGGTTTTAAATAAGAAGAGGTTATAATGTTTTAGGGGTTAGTTGTCAAGATGAAGTGATCAAATGCAAATGAACCGTAGCATAGTACATCAATGGGTTGTGTACTTGTGTGTGCTATTTGTGCTACTACCTTGAAGTGTAAAAAATCTTTTATAATGTGATGTGAGTCTATAGAAGTTAAACTCGAAGGGAAAATGGATAACCTTAACTAAGTAAATTATGTTTAGCTTTTCTAATAGTAATAGACTAATAGTGGTGCATTTTCAAGTTGTTACTATCCCCTATATATCTTTTTTTTGTGTGGAGAAATAACTCCATTTCTCTAGTATATTGTTGTTATCTACTGGAAGATTTTGTCAGTGGTGGTAAATACCTTTTGGTTCCAAAGTGTAAGATTTAAATTCATTGTTGTTTTACTCAACGATAGATTATGATTCAATTTTAAAGAAAGTTTTTGGAAAGTTCTTTTTGAAATAATTGGTGATTGGATTAGGATTTACAAAAATGGTATTTGAAAATCTTTTCACTATGTAGGTGAGAAGTGTACTTAGATTAAAAGAGACAAATTTTCAAGAAATATTTTCTAAGTTCACAATTCTCTATTCGTTAACACTTATAGTCATTCATTGATATTTCAGTGTGAATACATATATTTTTGGAATATGATCATCAACTTGCATATTAATTAATAAAAAAAATTCAGGCACCCGATACAATAAGTGGGGCTCATCAATCACCCATTGGACCAACCATCAATTATAAATATTCGATGATGGACTAGGCATCAACTAGGAATCATTTTTAGGGTCCCTTTTTTTTTTTTTGGATAATCTAGTTGAATGATGCTTGACATTATACTATTTTGATGGTGTAATTTTGTAGTTTTGAATAACACTTTGAAACATTAGTATTTTGATAATGTAATTTTGGAGTACTTTTATTTAATGTGATGAATATTTTGCTCATTTGATCTTTTTTGTTGTGTTAAAATTACTAATTATAGAAATTTAAACATATAGGGTGCAATAAATATGATATAAATATGGATTGACAAAATTAGAAAATATTATTGTTACGACGTCATGACTTGAACATTACGGTGTTTTTTATCTGCCGTAATATAAAAATGATTTACCATTTTTCACTATTACAACTGTTGTGAACTGTTGCTCTATACAAGAAAATGTTGCATTTAAAAAGAAATATTGTGACGGTTTTATATATGTATTACGACGGTTTTTGTATATATTATGATGGTTTCTTAAAAACCGACGTAATATGTTTGTGATAGACATGATTACGATATTTTCACAAAACCCCGTTATAGTGCATTGTGACGGTTTGAAACAGCCGCATTACGTATAAATAACCGTCGCAATAACCCATTTTTTTGTAGTGTCAAAATTTCCAAAAAAATCACAACGTTTCAACAATATTCTCAAACCAACTTCACTGATGATCAAAAATGAAATTGGGGCAACTATTGAGAAGAGTAAAACAATAATTTTAAAAAAATTTCTAAAATTGACCTTCCGGATTTTTACACGCGCCCTCAACTTTTAAAACACGGCATAAGATACAAAAGATTTCAAAGTGTGTGTATGTATCATAATGTGAAATTACTTTCCTTTTTTCAAAGTAAATATCCATTAATATTATCTGCCCATGAAGCAGACTATCGAAACCCTCTCGTTTTTAGGTAACAAAAGTGTACCAATTTTTTTAATTAACTAAAGTAAAAAAACATAAGATCTCTTAACTAATTGATATTTATGGTACATTGTTTAAATTAATTTTTTTTCTACGAGGCAAGCTTCTTATTTAGTGTCTTATAGCATTGCATTTTCTATCTATTTCATGCAAATTGTAATTGTTTATAAACACTAACATGTAACTTTTAATGAATATACTCATGACATATAGTAATCAATACTTGAATAAGTAAATACCATATAACAAGTTCTTTTGGATGATAAAGATTTCGAAGTACAAAAAAAAAAAAACTAATATGAAATATATTTTAATTATATTTGTAGACATTGAAATTTTGTGGGACCCTACAAGACGTGTTAAATTTGAGTTGGGACTCTACAAGGTGTGTTGAATTCCAATTAGGCATTCTTGAAGGCTACTCAATCCTAAAACCTAGTTCATGGCTATATAAAGGGCACCATATTTCCTTGAAAGGAGAAGGACATGTCAAAAATTTCACATATTCATGAAATATTCATAAAGAGATCAAATTCAAATAATCCTAATTCGAGAAATGCGCCACTAACGACCCTCGAATCATGGATAAATCTTATGAGAGAAGAATCAAGGGAGGAACAAAATTGTATCTACATATTTTTATCAATAAAATCATGTTTCCTCATATTTTATTTGTAATTGCAATTTATTTTGTATCACTTTAAAATTTGTTGTGAAAAAAATTGGCATGCCCAGTGGGACCAAATATGTCCTTCATCTCTTCTCTCACAGATCAAATCTGCAAATCTGAAATAACAAAACCACAAAGGTGGAAGAATTAGTACTTCAACCTTCGTCTTTGAGTTTCAACAAGTCTATACTCCGGCAAGCCTTAAAGCAGGTGACATTTTTAGACATTAAAATTTTGTGGGACTCTACAAAACGTGTTCAATTCAAGTTGGGACTCTACAAGGTGTGTTGAATTACAATTAGGATTCTTGGTGGCTACTCAACCCTTAACCCTAGTTCCTGCCTATATAAAGTGTATGATATTCCTTGTAAGGACATCTGAAATATTCCACAAATTCATAAAATATTCATAAAGAGATCAAATTCAAATCATCATAGTTCGAGAAATACACCACTAATGACCCTCGAATCATGGATAAATCTTATGAGAGAAGAATCGAGGGAGGAATAGAATTGTACCTACATATCTATCAATAAAGTTACTTCCTCCGTTTCAAAAAGAGTGACCTAGTTTGACTTGACACGGAGTTTAAGAAAAATAAATAAGACTTTTGAATCTTATGGTCTTAATTAAAGTTATGTCAAATGTACAAAATTGTCCTTTAATCTTGTGGTCTTATACATACCACGTGGAAAGATGACGGTAAAATGTTACCAAAAAACAGAAAGAGGTCATTCTTTTTTAAACAAACTAAAAAGGAAATGAGGTCATTCTTTTTTGAACGGAGGAAATATATTTTTTCATATTTTATTTGTGGTTGCAATATATTTTGCTTCACTTTAAAATTTGTTTCAAACAATTTTCCATAGTTTAAATTAATAAATAATTTATATATGGTAAAAGTTATAATAGCCTTATCTTCTATTAGTTTCAAAAACCCACATAATAGGATAATAATTAAATTACAACTACTTAAGAAAAATATTAAACATCAGTTTGATCTATTATTGAATATTTTTAATGAAGAGAAAATCAATCAACATTGTTTGTAAAAAGCTTCATGTTCTTACCATAATATAGATATAGATAAATGGAGCTTACCGAAATATAGCATGTATGTATATCAATCTATAATGGGCCTTGATATGTTGATTCGTGGTGATAAATAAAATATCATATTTGAAAGTTTAGTATTTTATAATAAGATTCCGAAAACAAAAAGGATAAAAGGAATTTTAATTGAAAATTTTATTTGTTTTTAAACAATAATATGCAACTCTTAATGAATATGATCATGACATATAGTAATCAACACTTGAAATAGTAAATACTTGAATATGATCAAGACATATAGTAATCAACACTTGAATTAGTAAATACTTGAATATGATCATGACATGTCGTAGTCAACCCTTTAGTCAGTCAATACCACATAGCAAGTTCTTTTTCTTTTTGATGATGATGATGATTCCGAAGTAAAAAAAAATTAAAATGAAAAATATTTTAATTATATTACATAGTTTAAATAAACAAATAATGTATATATATGGTAAAGATTTAATAGCTTCATCTTCTATTAATTTCAAAATTCAACATAATAGGACAATAATTAAGTGACAACTATTTAAGAAAAAAATACTAAACAAGAATTTGGCCTATTATAGAAATATATTTAATGAAGGGCAAAAAGTCAATCAAGATTATTTGTAAAAACCTTCATGTTCTTACTATATATAAATATAGACAAATAGAGCCTACCAAAATCTAGTGTGTATGTACATCAACATGTAATGGGCCTTGATACGTTGATTCGTGGTAATAAATAAAATACCATATTTGAAAGTTTAGTATTTTTATAAGAAGATTTCAAAAACTCAAATCCTACCTACACAACTCAATTTTCATATTGGAGCATTTCATCAAATGGACTCATACATTGTCAACGAAATTTATGTGTTTCCCCAGATTTGTAATGCTAAAAGAGGTCCCGTTGGTTCATCCATTTCAGGTAACAATTTTAGTTTGGAGATTAATCAAGTTGCTAAGCATGCTTACACTTGTGGTGACAACATTGTTGAAGAGTGCCACTCTAATGCTACGTGTTGTACTTATAAATAAAAGTCATTATCGTGGGATATTTTTGACAAAGACATTTCGACATTTGATTTTCCTTATCCATTAAAAAAGTTTAAGTGGGATGGTGTTGATAAAATTTTGGAGAGGAAAGATGATCTTATCCAACAAATCTTAGAGTTTGTTCGTATATTGGAGAACGTTACGCCTCCTTTTCAAGATGACGATAGTGTTTGTGTCATCCTGATGTTTGTTAAGAAAGTTTTTGTTCCTCCTCAAGAATTTGAACTTACTAAAATGAATATGCTTTTCCATTATTATGAAAACATTGGAATAAAGTTCGCGACGAAATCAAGGGATATTTGGGATAGGATTCATCGTGTTTGTATGAAGAATTTCAATTCCTAAATGATTTCGTGGAAACAATTTCAAGGAAGACAATTAATTGGAGAACCTATTTCAATGAGGATTGCGAAAGGGCACTAATAGATTTTTTAGTTGAGGTTGCTAGGAGGGAATTCATGTCATTGCCTGCAGTAAGATCAATTATGCAATACTTACAAAAAGTAGATTTTATTGAAAACGAATTGACAGAGAAGTGTTCGATATGCATGAGCAGGTACTTACCTGGTTCAAAAGCATACAACATGCCTTGCAAGCATAGTTTCCATTCTGGCTGCATTGAGACCTGGCTTCTAAAGACACCAAGTTGTCCTATCTGTCGATGCAAGTTGCCACCAACTGAGTAAAAATAGAAGTACTCATCCCTTTCTGGATATTTGTAATTTGCATCATTGTTTTCGGTTACCTTGTTATTCAAATTCTCGGTTGTAATTCGGGTATATTAAGTATTAATATATATAGGTATTTGTGTGGAATTTGTTTGTTTCAGGTCTAATTAACCTTACTTTTCTTATTTTCTGTAAGGAAATTACGATGTAGTATGTAAACCTATTGCAATTATCTTTCCATAATTATAAGTTTAGTCTGCAAGTAATAAGGAAATTGGATTCCAAAATCGAAAGGAAAAAGAAAGGTAAGTGCCTATTTGGAATTGGTATTTTTGGTAATAAGAATCTGAAAAAGGAAAATGATTAAAAAAAGCATCAAATCCTACTCCTACACAAAAATTGATAATCAACCCAAAGGAATGGAAACCTTTTTCTCTTCTCTCGTTTTTTCTTTTTAGCTAGAGAGTAGAAAATAGTTTTAACCTGAAAACCAATTCCTGGATAATTGATTCGGTATCTGACCTCAACCCTGACCTCAACCCCAACTCTAGAATTGATTTCGACCTCAACCTAAAACCCGACCCCCATCTCAACCCCAACTCGATACTTGACCCCAACACCAACCCCTACCCAAGACCCGAATTAGGCCTCGACTCAAGACCCAACCTCGACCCCAATCTTAATTCGAGACCCTACCCCAACCTTGATCCAAGAGCCGACCTTAACCTCGACCCGGGACCTGACTCCGACCACTACCCGAGACCTGACCCCAACCTCGACTTGAGACCTGACCCTGACCTTGACCTGAGACACCAACCCCATCTTTGAACCCAATACCTAACCCCGACCCCTACCTGACCCTGATCGTGACCCTGACCCGAGATCGGACCCTAATTTGTGACACGACCCAAACCTAAGACCTTGTGTCAACCCCAACTCAGTCCTAACCCTAACACCTAACCCATACCGACCCGAGAACCTAACATGAGACCTGACCCCGACTTGTGACCCTACCCTGACCTTACCACGACCCAGACCTGTCACAACCCAAAAATGGACGTGTTGGCACTCGTCTTATCCCACCAAGACAAGTCAGCCTAAAACTTAACCATTACGACAAAATGCGGAAATTTTTATAATTAACTCAAAAGTACCCCTAAAATCTAGTTGTCACGTGTACAAGCCACTAATGTGTTATACCAAAATTGAAAGAAAATACAAGTTTCAAATGACATTGTTTCTAGAATAGAACAAGATCATTATTAAGGAGAAAGAAGGTTCGCCGAACTGACAAGCAACTACCTCACAAACCTCCACAAGAAGCCTCAGACAAAGAGAAGAGAAAATATCACAAAGGTCCGGGCTAGTAACCTACAAAAAAATGTAATAGCAAGGGGTGAGTACCAAACCACACGGTACTCAGCAAGTAAACCTCTAAACACAAGCTAAGAGGATAGAATACGGGTACTCCTTACACCCCAACTGAACCTCCACAATTACAACCTGCATAAAATCAGCCCAACCTAACAATTCACAAGCTATAAGCACATATCTCAACAACAACATTCTATCAATCACATATTCTCAACAACGAGCTCAATATTCATCAATTACAACCTCCACAACTACAACCTGCTTAAAACCAACCCAACCTAACAGTTCATAATCCACATAGCACACAACTCAACAACAACACTCTAACAATTACATATCCTCAACAACAAGCTCAATATTCATCAATCAAGTTCCACAAAAGGCACTCACAAGATCAGCAAAACACAATATCAAGTTCACTAATGATAAATATGTGCAATGCAATGGAATGCAATGTCAAGTATAGACCTAGTGATACACACCCGCTGTTTCTCAGTCCGGGACCCATGGGGGACATATCTGTCCATGCATCCATCGCGGCGTGCGATACAACCCTCGATAATAATACCATCGCGGCGCGCGATATGTTCCTCAAAATTGTACATCCTCTTTAATTTCTTATTCTTTCTCAATGCACATAACACTTGTCACAACCATGTCTCAGTACAATGCAAATGACATGCTCACACAAATAATAAGGAGATGATCATTTTCATAACATTGCACAATTCACAACACAATCATGGCACAACATCAACAATGATTCAACAAGCCTTTCAAACTATCCTCAACACATTACACAAACAATTGATCACATTGCCTTTTATTACCCCTTTTTCATCATTAGAATTAATCAATGTGGACAAATCAACCCATCACCAAGTCTTATTACCCCCAAACACATATTACAAGGAAATACACGAATTTCATACACTTAACAAGGGTTTAGAAATCCACTTGCCTCAAATAATCGAACAATCACTCCGGGACTTGAGCCTTCCCTTGTTGTTGAACTTCCAACTCAAAGCAATCTAGTCAAATAATTAACCACAATAAGATTTCAAAACTAACAACACCCATGTTACTATAGGTCTAACCTAGACCCAAAAACTCATCCCAAATTTATAATCAAGTTCTTAAATCTCGATGCCAATTAACATGTCAAACACTTTCAATTTTCTTCAAATTTGAAGCCTAGGGTTAAGTCCCAACTTCTCCAATATCATAAATCTAAGGATATTCACAAAATACAATACCCCTAATATTTAATTACCTATCTCAATATGTCAAAAGTATGGTTTATAATGTGATAATTATGGAAAAACAAATTTCTGGAAAATATCAAAACTGGTTCGCTAACTCCTGAATCAACTGTAGCCATTGAATCATTATTCCTAGTAGTCACCATTTGCCTATCATTAACCATTCACCATCCTTTCTAAATTCCAAAATTACTTTATACAGATATATACCAATTTTCCAATTTTCTTATTCCAAATCCACTTTTTCCCCTTTTTCCTCTTCAAAGCCAATATAAAGTAATACTAACAGTTATTATGATTACATAAATGGCATTTGGCCGTAATGATCATAGGATTGCACGAAATCCAATTCTAATCCACGGTAACTTATAAATATACATATAATTAATCAAGTTTGCAATTTGATTTCCTTCTTACTCTTTTTCACTCATTATTATAATGATAATAATACTTATAATTACATTTGACCTCAATACACATTTTCAATTGCATAATTAATGAATTTATGAATGTTACCTGATTGTGAAGTGCAGAGGATGGTTTCCACGCCAGTCGCCGCTATACGCAGGTAAGTCTCCTTTTCTTTTCTTAAGTTATGAACCAAAAACTCTCAACCCTAATAATTTATTTTCCTACAAGGGTCAAGTAGTATATGGTATTAAAAAAAATTATAAACTTAACCCATAATTATTAACTAAAATTAGTTATTTAATAATTAACCATTAATTAATTTACTCTAGTTAAATGAATATTCAAAATTTCCAAAAATGACCTTCCGGGTCATTACAAGACCTCCCAATCCCAACTTCGACCAGAAACCCCAACGTGAGACATGACCCCAACCGCGACCTGAAAAATTGACATGAGACCTGCCCCCGACATGTGACATGATCCCGACCCAAACCCAAAACGTTGATCAAACCTTGACATTGAAACTCAACTTTGATTTATGAACCCTAATTTGACATTGACACTAGAATCGAGATCCCAACCCGAGACTCGGCCCTTAATTGAAACTTAATCCTGACACAAGATTCAACCCCAACCCTAACTAGAGACCAATCCAAATTCGAGACCCTAACTTGAGACCTGACCCCGACCCCGACCCCAACCCCAACCCGAGACCCCGACCTCAGACCTGACCCTGACCCCAAACCTTGATCCAACCTTCAAATCGACATTTGACGTCCAATTTCCAAACCTTAATTCAACATTGAACATTCAAATTGAGATCCCAACTTGAGACTCGATCCCGACCTAAGACCTTATGTCAGACTTGAGATCCAACCCCAATATAAGACCCTGACCTAAGAAATGACAGTGACCCGATAACTAAACCTAACTAAGACTTGATTCTCACTTGAGACCCGACCTGAATCATGAGACCCTGAACATTTCTCCAATCTTAACATCGACACTCAATGTTCGATTTCCAAACATCGATTCGACATTGACACCCCAATCGAGAGCCAACACCAAAATAGTGACTTGATTTTGAACTGGGACCTGCCCCTAACTTGGGATCCAACTTTCAACATGGGATCGGTCTTCGACATTCAATCCTAATATCCAACCTCGACACCCAATTCAAAATCTCATTCCAACAGTTGATTTGAAACCCGACCTCGACACTCGACCCAAAATTTGACCTCTAATTCTAACTCAAGATTGGACCCTAACTCAATCCAAAACTTAGAAGTTGGGTCTCGAATTGAGATCGAGAGTTAGGTCTCAAATTGAGAATCAAGATTCAGATCTAAGATTAGTATTGATAAGGATGGAAAGTTGAGGTGTGAGGTTCAAAATGATTTTGGAAAATGGTTTCCTTACTTTTTTTAGGAGTCATTTTTCTTAAATTTGAGGAAAATAAGTTGATTTGAAAAATATTTTCCAAAACATTTGTGCCGACCAAACATGAAAAAATTGAAAAATATTTCCCTTCATACAAACACACCCTAAATGGAGTCGTCCATTGCTAGAGAAATTTGTGTGTTTCCCGAAATTTGTAACGTTATAAGAATCCCTCCTAGTCCACCCGTTTTAGGTAATAATTTTAACTTGGAGATTGATATACTTCCCAAGCATGCTTACACTTGTGTTGACATCAATGTCGAAGAGTGCCAATTTGGTACTAGGTGGAAATATAAGTACAAGTCATTATCATGGGATATTGTTAACATAAAGCTTTCAGAATATTATTTTTCTTATCCATTAGAAAAGTTTAAGTGGGATGGTGTTGATAAAATTTTGTAGAACAACAATGATTTGAACCAAAAAATCTTGGAGTTTACTCGTACTGTGCAAAACGTCGCCTCCTTTTTCACAATGATGATATAATGTTTGTGAGTCTAATATTTGCCAAGCACAAATCTCTATCTCATCAAGAATTTCAACTTACCCAAGTGATAATTTTTAGGAAGACATTATGAAAGCACTACAGTAATACTTTTGTTCCACAATCTATGTTTAAAATAGTACTACTGATTACGACAAACTTTGCACAAAAAATAATCTCTCGATCGATCATTTTCCAAAGCCGAAGCCGAAGCCGAGCTGAGTCGAGCGAGCGATGATGACGGCGCGAGGGGGGTCCCTCTTTCCAACCCTTTAACAACTAATAGAAGTGTTTCTCTATTTAAACACTTTTATTTTTCTTTCCACCACCAATGAAGGAGAAATGCCTTTTTACTAAAGCATAAGAAAACTTTTCAAGTTCCTCTCTCTTTTCATCTTCCCTCTCATTCAGTTTTATACGGATAAATGTGTCCAAAGAACTCAGTGTTATCTGACTCAATTACCGTATTAACATGAATTTCAGGATTATCATATTTATGAACCAAAAACCGGCAGGCCTTACTGTTCACAACATATCCAATAAATACACAATCCACTGTTTTGGGTCCAATTTTCACCCTCTTGGGTAAAGGAACCTCTACCTTGACTAGACACCCCCACACTTTGAAATATTTCAAGTTGGGTTTCCTTCCTTTCCATAACTCATATGGAATTGATTGCGTTTTGCTACGGGGTACCCTGTTAAGTATCTTGTTTGCCGTAAGGATGACTTCCCCCCCACAGGTTTCGCGATGAACCAGAACTAATTATCAAGGAATTTATCATTTCCTTTAATGTTCTGTTCTTCCGTTCCACCAAACCATTTGACTGTGGTGTATAGGGTGCAGTAGTTTGATGAATAATACCATATTCCAAACATATCTCTGCAAAAGAAGATTCATATTCTCCACCTCTATCACTCTGAATCATTTTTATCTTTAGATTCAATTGATTTTCCACTTCATTTTTGTATTGTTTAAATGCACCAATGGCTTCATCCTTACTATTAAGCAAATATACATAACAAAATCGATTGCAATTGTTAATAAAAGTTATAAAATACCTTTTCCCACCACGAGATGGTATTGACTTCATATCGCATATATCTATGTGAATTAAGTCTAAAGGTTTTGAATTCCTTTCAACTGACTTATAACGATGTTTAACAAACTTACTTTCCACACAAATTTCACATTTCGATTTATCACATTTGAAACCAGGAATACTTCTAAAGTAATCAACTTTCGCAAGGCTTTGTAATTTACATGTCTCAAACAGGCATGCCATAAATCATTTGACTCCAATAAGTAAACATAAGTTGAATTCTTATTAATATTGTCAACAACTATTACATTCAATTTGAAGAGGCCCTCTGTGAGGTAACACTTTCCTAAGAACATCTCATTCTTACTTATTACAACTTTATCACTAACTAGGACACATTTAAACTCATTCTTAATAAGCAGTGCAACAGAAACTAAATTCTTCCTAATAGTAGGAACGTGCAAATTGTTGTTCAAAGTCAACACCTTATCGGACGTCATTTTCTAACATTACTTTTCCAGTTCCTACAATCCTTGTTATTGTTGTGTTCCCCATGAAAAAATCTTCATTGAACTCAACAGGAGTGTACGTTGCAAAGGCTTCTTTCACAGAGCAAATATGTCGAGTGGCACCTGAGTCAAGAAACCACTCCGTAGGATTTCCAACTAAGTTGCACTCCGAGATCATGGCACAGAGGTCATCTGCATCTTCCATCTCTTCCACGATGTTTGTTTGTCTTTTGCCTTTGTCTTTGTCTTTGTCCTTTCTTGGAGCACGACAGTCAGAAGACTTATGACGAGCCTTACCACAGTTATAACAGTTGCCCTTGAATTTCTTCTTGGCCTGTTCTGACTTCTGTCCGTTAGACCTTTTTCTCTTCTTGCCTTTGGTAGGAGCTTCTTCAATAATATTAACTCCAATTATTGTCGAACTCTTACGAGACTTTTTTTCGACGGTCTTGTTATCTTCCTCAATCTTGAGCCGAATCACAAGATCTTAAAGTTTCATTTCCTTGCATTTATGCTTTAGATAATTCTTGAAGTCGTTCCACGAAGGAGGTATTTTCTCAATCATTGCAGCAACTTGAAACACTTCATTAACTACCATGTCCTCAACAATCAGATCATGGAAAATAAGTTGAAGTTCCTACACTTGTGATCTAACAGTTTTACTATCTGACATTTTATAGTCTAAAAACTTTGTGACCACAAACTTTTTCAAGCATGCATCTTCTGTCTTATATTTCTTCTCAAGTGCATCCCACAATTCTTTCAAAGTTGTCATTACACTATAGACATTATATAAGTCATCCTCTAAAGCACTTAGAATGTAGCATTTACATAGGAAGTCTACCTGTTTCCATGCTTCAATAACCATGAACTTTTCTCTGTCTGATATGTCAGCAACAGGCACTGGAGTTTCTTCATTGGTAAATTTCTGCAGACCAAGAGTAGTAAGCCAGAAAAATACCCGTTGCTTCCATCCTTTGAAATTCACACCAAAGAATTTTCCCGATTTCTCTGTTGGTGGTACAGCAGTTCAGGTCGGTGCAGCAACAGCCACTGTAACATTATTGTTTGCCATTTCAGAATCAGAATATGTAATAAACAGAAATCGATACAAATGGCTTAGTAAGCAATGACTTTAAATTGCAAACTTAACAGGAGTATAAAACCACGAAGGTTTTTGTATCCACTAGAAACACAAATTTTAAAAAATAAATAATTTCCTTAAGATTGTTCCATAATCTGTGTTTAAAATAGTACTACTGATTACAACAAACTTTGCACAAAATACAATCTATCGAGCGATCATTTTCAGAAGCCGAAGTCGAGCCAAGCGATTGACGACGACGGCGGCGGCGCGAGGGGGGTCCCTCTTTCCAACCTTTTTAACAACTAATAGAAGTGATTCTCTATTTAAATACTTATATTTTTCTTTCCACCAGCAAAGAGGGAGAACCCAAAAACTTTGGCCACAAGTTCGTGCCTCAATCAACATATTGGGATGTGGATCACCTTTGTATGAGGAATTTCAGTGCCTAGAAGGTTATGTAGTAGAAATTGTGAGGCATTCAATTAATTTGAGAATGTGTATCGATGAGAATTATGAATGGGTACTTATAGAGTCTTTGATTGAGCATGATAGGAGGGAATTCAGGTTGTTGCCTACAGTAAGATCTAGAATGCAGTTCTTACAAAGAGTACATCTTTCCACAAAATGAATTTATAGATGAGTGTTCGATAGCCATAGGGCGTTACTTGTCTGAATAAGAAGCATTCAACATGCCTTGCAATCACACTTTCCATTCTGGCTACATTGATACTTGGCTTCTGAAAACCCAAAGTTGGCCTATGTGTTGTTACCCGTGTAAATGCTTTTACATCTATAATGAGAGGAAACCTTTATTTTCAAATGAGTTCATGAGGAGTTTTGAGCATCATATCTTTTAAGAGAATCTTTTGAGTAATAATCTCAAAGTTTGAGGATGAGGAAATGTTTTTAAACATATGAGCATGAGTTATATTATTGGGAGTAGTATTGAGCACCGATATGGGGACGAGTTCAGACAACTCAAAGTCCTCATAAACCATGTATGCCAACATGGGTAAATGGTCATACTTTTTAGATGATTCCTTATTTCTTTTAAGCATAGCTTAGTGGATCCACTTAGTTAAGGATGTCCTATACTCTGGAAAGGTATAGGACGGTTCTCACAGCGTGGGCGAGACGTTGTATCATCGCATAGCTCATAATGATGGTTGTCGGTTAGAGAATCTCCCAAATAAGAGTAAAGAGTCATTATTGTATTTTTAAATACATTGAGTTGTTACTTTACTGTTTTAAAGGCTTTCTTTATACTGCATCCTTATTTTTACTTTTATATTAAATTTCCTTGAGTTGAGTTGAGTCGATTTGAGTTTGAGTTGAGATGATGTGAGTATCTTTTTTTCTTTTTATCAGTTCAAGATTATGGCTATGCTTTAGAATACCCCTTGCACGCTCATACATTCCATGTATTGACGTCATTTGGCCTACATCTTTTCATGATGTAGATACACGTATTCAGGGTAATCAATAGTAATAGACTAATAGTTGTGCATTTTCAAGTTGTTACTACCCCCTATATATCTTTTTTTTTGTGTGGAGAAATAATTCCATTTCTCTAGTATATTGTTGTTATCTACAAGAAGATTTTGTCAGTAGTGGTAAATACTTTTTGGGTCCAAAGTGTAAGATTTAAATTCATTGTTGTTTTACTCAATGATAGATTATGGTTCAATTTTAAAGAAAGTTTTTGGAAAGTTCTTTTTGGAATAATTGGTGATTGGATTAGGATTTACAAAAATGGTATTTGAAAATCTTTTCACTATGTAGGTGAGAAGTGTACTTAGATTACAAGAGACAAATTTTCAAGAAATATTTTCTAAGTTCACAATTCTCTATGTGTTAGCACTTATAGTCATTCATTGATATTTCAGTGTGAATACATATATTATTGGAATATGATCATCAACTTGCATGTTAATTAATAAAAAAAATTCAAGCATCATATACAAAAATTAGGGCTCATCAGTCACCCATCGGACTAACCATCAATTATAAATCTTCGATGATGGACTAAGCATCAACTAGGAAACAGTTTTAGGGTCTTTTTTTTTTTTTGGATAATCAAGTTGAATGACGCTTGAAATTATACTATTTTGATGGTGTAATTTTGTAGTTTTGAATAACACTTTGAAACATTAGTATTTTGATGATGTAATTTTGAAGTTCTTTTATTTAATGTGATGAATATTTTGCTCATGTGATCTTTTTTGTTGTGTTAAAATTACTAATTGTAGAAATTTAAATATATATAGGGTGCAATAAATATGATATAAATATGGATTGACAAAATTAGAAAATATTATTATTACGACGTCATGAATTGAACATTAGGTGTTTTTCATCTGCAGTAATATATAAATGGTTTACCATTTTTCACTATTACAACTGTTGTGAACTGTTGCTCTATACAAGAAAATGTCGCATTTAAAAAGGAATATTGTGACGGTTTTATATATGTATTACGACGGTTTTTGTATATATTATGATGGTTTCTTAAAAACCGACGTAATATGTTTGTGACAGACATGATTACGACATTTTCATAAAACCCCGTTATAGTACATTGTGACTGTTTGAAACCCCCACATTACGTATAAATAACCGCCGCAATAACCCATTTTTTTGAAGTGTCAAAATTTCCAAAAAAATCACAACGTTTCAACAATATTCTCAAACCAACTTCACTGATGATCAAAAATTACTTGGGGCAACTATCGAAAAGAGTAAAACAATAATTTTAAAAAAAATTCTAAAATTGACCTTTCAGATTTTTACACGCGCCCTCGACTTTTAAAACACGGTATAAGATACAAAAGATTTCAAAGTGTGTGTATGTTTCATAATGTGAAATTACTTTCCTTTTTTCAAAGTAAATATCCATTAATATTATCTGCCCATGAGGCAGACTATTGAAACCCTCTCGTTTTTAGGTAACAAAAGCGTACCAATTTTTTTAATTAACTAAAGTAAAAAATTATAAGATCTCTTAACTAATTGATAGTTATGGTACATTGTTTAAATTAATTTTTTTTTCTACGAGGCAAGCTTCTTATTTAGTGTCTTATAGCATTGCATTTTCTATCTATTTCATGCAAATTGTAATTGTTTCTAAACAATAACATGTAACTTTTTTAATGAATATACTCATGACATATAGTAATCAATACGTGAATCGGTAAATACCATATAACAAGTTCTTTTGGATGATAAAGATTTTGAAATACAAAAAAAAAACTAATATGAAATATATTTTAATTATATTTGTAGACATTGAAATTTTATGGGACCTACAAGGCGTGTTAAATTTGAGTAGGGACTCTACAAGGTATGTTGAATTCCAATTAGGGATTCTTGAAGGCTACTCAATCCTAAAACCTAGTTCATGCCTATATAAAGGGTACCATATTTCCTTGAAATGAGAAGGACATGTCAAAACTTTCGCAAATTCATGAAATATTCATAAAGAGATCAAATTCAAATAATCCTAATTCGAGAAATACGCCGCTAACGACCCTCAAATTATGGATAAATCTTATGAGAGAAGAATCAAGGGAGGAACAAAATTGTATCTACATATTTTTATCAATAAAATCATGTTTCCTCATATTTTATTTGTGATTGCAATTTATTTTGTATCACTTTAAAATTTGTTGCGAAAAAAATTGGCATGCCAGTAGGACCAAAAATCTATCCTTCATCTCTTCAAACAGATCAAATCTGCAAATCTGAAATAACAAAACCACAAAGGTGGAAGAATTAGTACTTCAACCTTCATCTTTGAGTTTTAACAAGTCTACACTCCGGCAAGCCTTAAAGCAGGGGACATTTTTAGACATTAAAATTTTGCGGGACTCTACAAAATGTGTTCAATTCGAATTGGGACTCTACAAAGTGTGTTGAATTACAATTAGTATTCTTGGAGGCTACTCAACCCATAACCCTAGTTCCTGCCTATATAAAGGGTATGATATTCCTTGCAAGGACATCTGAAATATTCCACAAATTCATAGAATATTCATAAAGAGATCAAATTCAAATCATCCTAGTTAGAGAAATACACCACTAATGACCCTCGAATCATGGATAAATCTTATGAGAGAAGAATCGAGGGAGGAATAAAATTGTACCTACATATCTATCAATAAAGTTACTCCATCCGTTTCAAAAAGAATGACCTAGTTTGACTTGACACAGAGTTTAAGAAAAATAAAGAAAACTTTTGAATCTTGTGGTCTTAAATTAAAGTTATGTCAAATGTACAAAATTGTCCTTTAATTATGTGGTCTTATACATGCCACATGGAAAGATGAAAGTAAAATGTTACCAACAAAAGGAAAGAGGTCATTCTGTTTTAAACAAAGTAAAAAGGAAAGGAGGTCATTCTTTTTTGAACGGAGGAAATATATTTTTTCATATTTTATTTGTGGTTGCAATATATTTTGCTTCACTTTAAAATTTGTTTCAAACAATTTTCCATAGTTTAAATTAATAAATAATTTATATATGGTAAAGTTATAATAGCCTTTTCTTCTATTGGTTTCAAAAACCCACATAATAGGATAATAATTAAACTACAATTACTTAAGAAAAATATTAAACATCAGTTTGATCTATTATTGAATATTTTTAATGAAGAGAAAATCAATCAACATTGTTTGTAAAAAGCTTCATGTTCTTACCATAATATAGATATAGATAAATGGAGCTTACCGAAATATAGCGTGTATGTATATCAACCTATAATGGGCCTTGATATGTTGATTCGTGGTAATAAATAAAATATCATATTTGAAAGTTTAGTATTTTATAATAAGATTCCGAAAACAAAAAGGACAAAAGGAATTTTAATTGCAAATTTTATTTGTTTTTAAACAATATTATGTAACTCTTAATGAATATGATCATGACATATAGTAATCAACACTTGAATTAGTAAATACTTGAATATGATCATGACATATCGTAATCAACCCTTGAGTCAGTAAATAGCACGTAGCAAGTTCTTTTTCTTTTTGATGATGATGATGATTTCGAAGTAAAAAAAAAATTAATATTGTATATATTTTAATTATATTACATAGTTTAAATAAACAAAGAATGTATATTTATGGTAAAGATTTAATATCTTTATCTTCTATTAGTTTCAAAATCCAACATAATAGGATAATAATTAAGTGACAACTATTTAAGAAAAAAATACTAAACAAGAATTTGGCCTATTATAGAAATATATTTAATGAAGGGCAAAAAGTCAATCAAGATTATTTGTAAAAACCTTCATGTTCTTACTATATATAAATATAGACAAATAGAGCCTGCAAAAATATAGTGTGTATGTACATCAACTTGTAATGGGCCTTGATCGTGGTAATAAATAAAATACCATATTTGAAAGTTTAGTATTTTTATAAGAAGATTTCAAAAACTCAAATCCTACCTACACAAAACTCAATTCTCATATTGGAGCATTTCATCAAATGGACTCATCCATTGTCAATGAAATTTATGTGTTTCCCCAGATTTGTAATGCTAAAAGAGGTCCCGTTGGTTCATCCATTTCAGGTAACAATTTTAGTTTGGAGATTAATCTAATTGCTAAGCATGCTTTCACCACATTACACTTGTGGTGACAACATTGTTGAAGAGTGCCACTCTAATGCTACAGGTGGTACTTATAAATACGAGTCATTATCGTGGGATATTTTTGACAAAGACATTTCGACATTTGATTTTCCTTCTCCATTAGAGAAGTTTAAGTGGGATGGTGCTGATAAAATTTTGGAGAGAAACGATGATCTTATCCAAAAAATCTTGGAGTTTGTTCGTACATTGGAGAACATTACACCTCCTTTTCAAGATGAGGATAGTGTTTGTGTCATCCTGATATTTGTTAAGAAAGTTTTTGTTCCTCCTCAAGAATTTGAACTTACTAAAATGAATATGTTTTTCCATCATTATGAAAACTTTGCAGCAATACTTTGGAATAAAGTTCGCAACGAAATCAAGAGATATTAGGGACAGGATTCATCGTGTTTGTATGAAGAATTCCAACTCCTAAATGATTTCGTGGAAACAATTGCAAGGAAGACAATTAATTGGAGAACCTATTTCAATGAGGATTGTGAAAGGGCACTAATAGATTCTTTAGTTGAGCTAGCTAGGAGGGAATTCATGTCATTCCCTGTAGTAAGATCAATTACGCAATGCTTACAAAAAGTAGATTTTACTGAAAATGAATTGACTGAGGAGTGTTTGATATGCATGAGCGAGTACTTACCTGGTTCAGAAGCATACAACATACCTTGCAACCATAGTTTCCATTCTGGATGCATTGCGCATTGCGACCTGGCATCTAATGGCACCAAGTTGTCCTATGTGTCGATTCAAGTTGCCACCAACTAAGTAAAAATAGAAGTATCCATCCCTTTCTGGCTATTTGTAATTTGCATCATTGCTTTCGGTTACCTTGTTATTCAAATTCTCAGTTGTAATTTGGGTACATTAAGTATTAATATATACAGGTATTTATGTGGAAAATTGGTCTGTTTCAGTTCTAAATAACCTTATTTTTCTTGTTTTCTGTAAGGAAATTACGATGTAGTCTGTAAAGCTGTTACAATTATCTTTCCATAATTATAAGTTTAGTCTGCAAGTAATAAGGAAATTGGATTCCAAAATTAAAAGGAAAAAGAAAGGTTAAGTGCCTATTAAGAATTTGTATTTTTGGTAGTAAGTATTTGAAAAAGGAAAATGATTACAAAAAAAGAGTCAAATCCTAATCCTACACAAAATTTGAAAATCAACCCAAAGGAATGGAAACCTTCTTTCTTTTATCTCTCTTTTCTTTTTAGCTAGAGAGTAGAAAATAGTTTTAACCTAAAAGCCAATTCCTGGATAATTAATTCGGCATCTGACCTCGACCATGACCCGAACCCCAACTCGAGACATGACCTCGACCTCGACTTGAGACCCGACCCCCATCTCAACCCTAACTCCATACTCGACCCCAACACCAACCCCGACCCAAGACTTGACTTAGGCCTCGACTCAAGACCCAACCTCGACCCCAATCTTAACCCGTGACCCTACCCCAACCCTGGTCCAAGACCCACCTTAGCCTTAACCTGAGACCTGACTTCGACCACTACCCGAGACCTGACCCCAACCTCGACTTGAGACCTGACCCCGACCTTGACCTAAGACACCAACCCCAGCTCCAAACCCAACGCCTAACCCCGACCCCTTCCAGACCCGATCGTGACCCTGGCTTGGGATTAGACACTAATTTGTGACACGACCTAAACCTATGACCTTGAGTCGACCCCAACCCTAACTCAATCCTAATCTTAACCCCTGAACCATACTGACCCAAGACCCTAACATGAGACCCGACCCCGACAGGTGACCCTACCTTGACCTGACCACGGCCCTGACCTCCTAATACCAACCTCGACTAGAAACCACAACTTGAGACATGAACCCAACTGGGACCTGAAAAATTAACATGAGACCTGCCCCCAACGTGTGACCTGATCCCGACCCCAACCCAAAACATTGATCAAACCTTAACATTGACACTCGACTTTGATTTATGAACCCTAATTTGACATTGACACTCGAATCAAAATCCTAACTCGAGACTCGACCCTGAATTGAAACTTAATCCTGACATAAGATTCAACCCCAACCCTAACAGAGACCCAATCTGAATTTGAGACCTTAACTTGAGACTTGACCCCGACCCCAACCCGAGACCCCGACTTGAGACTTGACCCCAACTCCGACCTCGACCTAATACCTGACCCCGACCCCTACCCCAAACCTTGATCCAACCTTGAAATTGATATTTAACGGCCAATTTCCAAACCTTTATTCGACATTGAATATTCAAATTGAGATCCCAACCTGAGACTCGACCCTGACCTGACACCTTATCTCAGACTTGAGATCCAACCCCAATCTAAGACCCTGAACCAAGAAATGATAGAGACCCAAGAACTAAACCTAATTTAGACTTGATTCTTACCTGAGACCTGACCTGACACCTTGAACATTGCTCCAACAGTTCGTGAAGGTAGTCGTGGTCAGCCCGTCTGCAGTTTAAGTCAGGGTTATTTCGGTCTTTTCCTTGTTCATTGAACACCTAAACTACATTATTTTAACCCTAAATTATGAGGTTTTAGTCAGTTTAAGCCTAAAAACATAACTAGAACTTACCTAAGTTAGATCACTAATCAAAACATAGAAAATTAGTTGCACAAAAGTAGAAAAGATCGAGCAACCCTAGTTCAAGAACGCAATAAGTTTCCTCCAGTTCCATCCCTGAAATTGAAGCATTTCTTTGTGGAATTCATCACCAAGTATGTGGGATTTCACTAGTGGATTCCTTTCACCCATTAGGTCCCTAGTTTTCAGGTAGTTTCTTACTTCCCTTATTATAACTAGACCTAGGGTTTCTTAAATGTTAGAAATATTCGGTTCTTAGCTGTTAGAATGATCTAAATCAGATTAGTATGTTAATATTAAGTTTATCGCATGAATTCCAGAACTCTAGCTATGTATTTCTTTAGATTTTGAATTACACATACTAGGTAAGATATTTCAGTTATTCAGTTATACATGCCTCAGTTATTAATGCATCGATATCAGTTTAATTGTTGCATACTCAGTTTGCATGTTCAATTTGAGCTATCTACTAACTTACATAAATTTAGTCATAATGTGTTAATTACTTAATCCATTGGGAGTAGCATAATACCGAATTGGACTAGGGTTCAGCGTACCCAAATAGTCCCAGAACTACTAGCCACGTAGGTTGTAAGTCCCTTCTGTGGGCATCATTTCAGTGATCACACCAGCATGCCTATATACCTCTGGCAGGGTATATTGGGTCCTCTCGATGGGGAGTATACATCGGACTTCACATTTAGCTCATGTGGTTTTACTATCGGTTATTAATAGCTCCCACAGTTCAATCAGATTCTATTGTATTGACCATTTATCAGTATATCCAATATTTAGTTTCAACATGTTATAAATTGGTCATTACATTCAGTTAGCTCAGCATTTAGTATCTATATCATGTTGAGATTATATTATTGCTTATTTTCTTTGTTCAGTTATATGTTATTTCAGTTTTATTCTATCTGCTCAGTATCTTTCAAGTACTGACACATACTCTGCGCTACATCTTCTCGTGATGTAGGTTCAGGTTCTCAGCATCCATATCACGCTTAGATCACTTCCCGATCGTCAGTTCAGCAGCATCGGTGGTGAGTCCTCATTCTTCGAGGACCAGTGACATGTTTATCTTTTCAGTGCTTTTAGTCCTTTAGTTTCAATTTTATTAGATCTAGTTAGGGCATGTCCCAACATTTCTTGTCAGTTTAGAGGCTTATTTCAGACATAGATAGATTCAGCTTAGTATTGAGTTAATATCTTCCTTGTATTAAACTCATCAATTATAGTATATGGGTATTCCCCATCTTTTCATTTTGTTTATGATTATAGCTTCCGCACAATTTTTATTATTCAGTTTATATTTAGTATGTTCATGATCATGCCAGCAGGGTTAGCTTGGGATCACTTATGGTCCTAGGTCCCATGTCCGCATCTCAAGGGTAGCTCGAGGCATGACATAAATAAAATATGAAGAAACATGATTTTATTGATAAAAATATGTAGATACAATTTTGTTCCTCCCTTGATTCTTCTCTCATAAAATTTATCCATGATTCGAGGGTTGTTAGTGGTGTATTACTCGAACTAGGATTATTTGAATTTGATCTCTTTATGAATACTTCATTAATTTGCAAAATATTTGACATGTCCTTTCACGGGAATATAGTACCCTTTATATAGGCATGAACTAGGTTTTAGGTTTGACTAGCCTTCAAAAATCCCTAATTGGAATTCAACACATCTTGTAGAGTCCCAACTCAAATTGAATACATCTTGTAGAGTCCCACAAAATTTCAATGTCTACAAATATAATTAAGATATATTCCATATTAGTTTATTTTACTTCAAAATCATTATCATAAAAAAGAACTTGTTATATGGTATTTACTTATTCAAGTATTGATTAATATAAGCCATGAGTATATTCATTAAATGTTACATGTTATTGTTTAGAAATAATTAAAATTTGTATGAAATAGATAGAAAATCCTAATGCTTAAGACGCTAAATAAGAAGCTTACCTCACAGAAAAAAAATTTAATTTAAACAATGTACCATAAGTATCAATTAGTTAAAAGTTCTGTCACGCCCTGGTCTACACTCTGGACGCGGCTGACACACGAGAACTATTGTTGGTCCCCAAGCAAACCCTTGGTTTGGCTCATTACTCAGTTGAAATAGAAATCTCAAAACAAACTCGACTCATAGGAATATCATCATTAAAATAGTTTACTCAGTATACTCAAATGAACATCAGTGTTCAACTCACAGTATTCAAAACATTAACAAGGGAAATGAGAAAAAAGGACTTCTCAACAACTACTGTCTATGAAACCTCTAAAATACTGCGATGGAAGTCGGGACTAGACCTACAACATCCTAACAAACTGAAAGATATATGGGAAATCCTCCATAAGTAAGGAGGCTCACCAAAGTAACTATGGAACAACAAGTGGTATCAATGGAGCGCCTATTGATTACCCTGAATACCTGTACCTACAGATGAAAAGATGCAAGCCAAATAGCGTCAATATATGGAATGTATGAGCGTGCAAGGGGAATTCCAAAAGCATAGACATAAGCTTGAACTTATAAAAATGAAGAATATACTCACCTCATCTCAACTCAACTCAAATCGACTCAACTCAATTTAATATAAAAGCAAAAATAAAGATGTAGTATAAAGAAAGCCTTTTAAACAGTAAATAACAACTCAATGTATTTAGCTATACAATAATGACTCTTTACTCTTATTTGGGAGATTCTCTAACCGACAACCATCACTATGAGTTATGTGATGATATAACGTCTCGCCAACGCTGTCAAAATTGTCCTATACCTTTCCAGAGTATAGGATCTCCTTAATTAAGTGGATCCACTAAGCTATGCTTAAAAGCAATAAGGAATCATTTAAAAAGTATGACCCTTTACCCATGTTGGCATACATGGTTTATGAGGACTTTGAGTTGTCTAAACTCATCCCCATAATTGTGTTCAATACTACTCCCAATAATAAAACTCATGCTCATATGTTTAAAAACATTTCCTCATCCTTAAACTTTGAAATTATTACTCAAAAGTTTTTTCTTAAAAGAGATGATCCTCAAAACTCCTCATGAACTCATTTAATAATCAAGGTTTCCTCTCATTATAGATGTCAAAGCATTTACACGTGTAACAACACATAGGACAACTTGGGGTTTTAAGAAGCCAAGTATCAATGTAGCCAGAATGGAAAGTGTGATTACAAGGCATGTTGTATGCTTCTTGTTCACGCAAGTAACTCCCCATGCCTACCGAACACTCACCTATAAATTCGTTTTGTGAAAAGATGTACCCTCTGTAAGAAATACATTCTAGATCTTACTGTAGGCAACAACCTGAATTCCCTCCTAGCATGCTTAATCAAAGACTTTATTAGTACCCATACACAATTCTCATCGATACACATTCTCCAATTAATTGAATGCCTCACAATTTCTGCTACATAACCTTCTAGGAACTGAAATTCTTCATACAAAGGTGATCAACATCCCAATATATTGATTGTGGCACGAACATTTGGCCAAAGTATTACTGCAGTGGTTTCATAATGTTCCGCAAAAATTCTCGCTTGGGTATGTTGAAATTCTTGAGGAGATAGAGATTTGTGATTAGAAAATATTAGACTCACATAAATTGTAGCATCATTGTGAAAAAGGAGGTGACGTTTTGCATAGTACGAGTAAACTCCAAGATTTGTTAAATCAAATCATCGTTGTTCTACAAAATTTAATCAACACCATCCCACTTAAACTTTTCTAATGGATAAGAAAAATAATATACCGAAAGCTCTATGTCAACAAAGTCCTATAATAATGACTTGTACTTGTATTTCCACCTAGTACCAAATTGGCACTCTTCGACATTGTTGTCACCACAAGTGTAAGCATGATTGGCAAGTATATCAATCTCCAAGTTAAAATTATTACCTAAACGAAAGCTCTATGTCAACAAAGTCCCATAATAATGACTTGTACTTGTATTTCCACCTAGTACCAAATTGGCACTCTTCGACATTGTTGTCACCACAAGTGTAAGCATGATTGGCAAGTATATCAATCTCCAAGTTAAAATTATTACCTAAAACGGGTGGACTAGGAGGGCTTCTTGTAGCATTACAAATTTCGAGAAACACACAAATTTCTCTAGCAATGGATGACTCCATTTAGGGTGTGTATGTACGAAAGAAAATATTTTTCAATTTTTTCATATTTGGTCGGCACAAATGTTTTGGAAAATATTTTTCAAATCAACTTATTTTCCTCAAATTTAAGGAAAATGACTCCTCTTAAAAAAAGTAAGGAAACCATTTTCCAAAATCATTTTGAACCTCACTACTCAACTTTCCATTCTTATCAATACTACTCTTATATCCTACCTAATTCTCAATTTGAGACCCAACTCTCGATCTCAATTTGAGACCCAACTTCTGAGTTTTGAATTGAGTTAGTGTCCGATCTTGATTTAGAATTAGAGGTCAAATTCTGGGTCGAGTGTCGAGGTCGGGTCTCAAATCAAGTGTTGGAATGAGATTTTGAATTGGGTTTCGGGATCGGATATTAGCGTTGAATGACGAAAATGGATCCCATTTTGAAAGTTGGGTCCTAAGTTAGGGTCACGTCTCAGTTTGAAGTCAAGTCACTATTTTTGTGTTGGCTCTCGATTGGGGTGTCAATGTCGAATCAATGTTTGGAAATTGAACACTGAGTGTCGATGTTAAGGTTTGAGCAATGTGCAGGGTCTTAGGATTCAGGTCGGGTCTCAGGTGAGAATCAAGTTTGAGTTAGGTTTAGTTCTCGGGTCGCTGTCATTTCTTGGGTCAGGGTCTTATATTGGGGTTGGATCTCAATTTTAAGTAAGGTCTCAGGTCGGGTCGAGTCTCAGGATGGGATCGCAATTTGAATGTTCAATGTCGAATTAAGGTTTGGAAATTAGACGTAAAATGTTAATTCAAAGTTGGATCAAGGTTTGGGGTAGGGGTTAGGGTCAGGTTTGAGGTTGGGGTTGGAGTTGGGGTCAAGTCTCAAGTCAAAAACTCGGGTTGGGGTCGAGGTCAGGTCTCAAGTTAGGGTCTAGGATTCGTATTGGGTCTCTGGTTAGGGTTGGGGTTGAATCTTGTGTTAGGATTAAGTTTCAATTAAGGGTTGAATCTCGATTTGGGATCTCGATTCGAGTGTCAATATCAAATTGGGGTTTATAAATTAAAGTCGAGTTTCAATGTCAAGGTTTGATCAATTTTTGGGGTTGGGGTCGGGAAAGGGTCACATGTCGGGGCAGGTCTCATGTCAATTTTTCAAGTCGCGATTGGGTTCATTTCTCAAGTTGGGGTTTCTGGTCGAGGTTGGGATTGAGAGGTCCAGGTCGTGGTCAGGGTACGGTCACAAGTCGGGGTCGGGTCTCATGTTAGAGTCTCAAGTCGGTATAGGTTTGGGGTTAGTGTTAGGACTGAGTTAGGTTTGGGGTCAACTCAAGGCCTTAGGTTTTGGTCGTATCACAAATTAGGGTCCGATCTCAGGTCAGGGTCGCGATCAGAGTCAGGTAGAGGTCGGGGTTAGGTGTTGGGTTCGGAGATGGGGTTGATGTCTCAGGTCAAGGTTGGGGTCAAGTCTCAAGTCGAGGTTGGGGTCAGGTCTCGGGTAGTGGTCGGAGTCAGGTCCTGGGTCGAGGTTAGGTCGGGTCTTAGATCAGGGTTGGGGTGGGGTCTCGAGTTAATATTAGGGTCAAGGTTGGGTCTTGAGTCGAGGCTTAAGTCGGGTTTTGGGTAGGGGTTAGTGTTGAGGTCGAGTATGGAGTTGAGGTTGAGATGGGGATCGGGTCTCAGGTCGAGGTCGAGGTCAGGTCTTGAGTTAGGGTTCGGGTCAGGATCGAGGTCAGATGCCGAATCAATTATCGAGGAATTGGTTTTCAGGTTAAAACTATTTTCTACTCTCTAGCTAAAAAGAAAAGAGAGAGAGAAGAGAAAGAAGGTTTCCATTCCTTTGGGTTGATTTTGAATTCTTGTGTAGGATTAGAATTTGACTCTTTTTTTAATCATTTCCCTTTTTCAGACTCTTATTACCAAAAATACAAACTTCCAAATAGGCACTTAACCTTTATTTTTCCTTTTCAATTTTGGAATCAAATTTCCTAATTACTTGCAGACTAAACTTATAATTATGGAAAGATAATTGCAACAGGTTTACAGACTACATTGTAATTTCCTTACAGAAAACAAGAAAAGCAAGGTTAATTAGAGTCGAAATAAACCAATTTCCCACATAAATACCTATATATATTAATACTTAATATACTTGAATTACAAAAAATATTTTCTACTCTCTAGTAAAAAAAAAAGAGATATTTTCTCAAAAATAATTTTCATTGATAAATCAAACACTAAAAAATCTTTTTCGGAAAATATTTTCTACTCACCAACCAAACATGAGAAAATAAGTCAAATATCTACTTGTTTTCCAGGAAAACATTTTCCATAGAAAGCATTTTCCTTCATACCAAACACACCCACAATGTTGATTGATTTTCTCTTCATTAAAAATATTCAATAATAGATCAACTGATGTTTTGTATTTTTCTTAAGTAATTGTAATTTAATTATTATCCTATTATGTGGGATTTTGAAACTAATAGAAGTAAGGCTATTAAGACTTTACCATATATAAATTCTTTATTAATTTAAACTATGGAAAATTGTTTGAAACAAATTTTAAAGTGAAGCAAAAATATTTTGTAACCACAAATAAAATATGAAAAAATATATTTTCTTTGTTTAAAAAAGAATGACCTCCTTTTCTTTTTAATTTGTTTAAAAAAGAATGACCTCTTTCTTTTTTTGGTAACATTTTACTTTCAGTTTTCCACGTGGCATATTTAAGACCACAAGATTGGAGGACAATTTTGTACATTTGACATAACTTTAATTTAAGACCACAAGAGTCAAAAGTCTTCTTTATTTTTCTTAACCTTCGTGTGAAGTCAAACTAGGTCACTCTTTTTGAAACTGAGGGAGTAACTTTATTGATAAATATGTAGGTACAATTCTATTCCTCCCTCGATTCTTCTCTCATAAGATTTATCCATGATTCGAGGGTCATTAGTGGTGTATTTCTCAAACTAAGATTATTTGAATTTGATTTCTTTATGAATATTCTATGAATTTGTGGAATATTTGAGATGTCTTTACAAGGAATATAATACCCTTTATATAGGCAGGAACTAGGGTTTAGGGTTGAGTAGCCTCCAAGAATTCTAATTGTAATTCAACACACCTTGTAGAGTCCCAACTCGAATTGAACACGTTTTGTAGAGTCCCACAAAATTTCAATGTCTAAAAATGTCCCCTGCTTTAAGGTTTGTCGGAGTGTTGACTTGTTGAAACTCAAAGACGAAGGTTGAAGTACTAATTCTTCCACCTTTGTGGTTTTGTTATTTCAGATTTGCATATTTGATTTGTGAGAAAAGAGATGAAGGATAGATTTGGTCCCATTGGGCATGCCAAATTTTTTTGCAACAAATTTTAAAGTGATACAAAATAAATTGCAATCACAAATAAAATATGAGGAAACATGATTTTATGGATAAAAATATGTAGATATAATTTTGTTCCTCCCTTGATTCTTCTCTCATAAGATTTATCCATGATTTGAGGGTCGCTAGTGGTGTATTTCTCGAATTAGGATTATTTGAATTTGATCTCTTTATGAATATTTCATAAACTTGCGAAATATTTGACATGTCCTTCTCCTTTCAAGGGAATATGGTACCCTTTATATAGGCACGAACTAGGTTTTAGGGTTGAGTAGCCTTCAAGAATCCCTAATTGGAATTCAACACACCTTGTAGAGTCCCAACTCAAATTTAACACGTCTTATAGAGTCCCACAAAATTTCAATATCTACAAATATAATTAAAATATATTTCATATTAGCTTTTTTTTGTACTTTGAAATCATTATCATCCAAAAGAACTTGTTATATGGTATTTACTAATTCAAGTATTGATTACTATATGTCATGAGTATATTCATTAAAAGTTACATGTTATTATTTAGAAACAATTACAATTTGCATGAAATAGATATGAAATGCTAATGCTTAAGACACTAATTAAATAAGAAGCTTGCCTCGTAGAAAAAAAATTTAATTTAAACAATGTACCATAACTATCAATTAGTTAAGAGATCTTATAATTTTTTATTTTAGTTAATTAAAAAAATTGGTACACTTTTGTTACCTAAAAAAGAGAGGGTTTCAATAGTCTGCCTCATGGGCAGATAATATTAATGGATATTTACTTTGAAAAAGGGAAAGTAATTTCGCATTATGATACATACACACACTTTGAAATCTTTTGTATCTTATACCGTGTTTTAAAAGCCAAGGGCGCGTCTAAAAACCCGGAAGGTCAATTTTAGAAATTTTTATAAATTATTGTTTTACTCTTCTCGATAGTTGCCCCAAGTCATTTTTGATCATCAGTGAAGTTGGTTTGAGAATATTGCTGAAGCGTTGTGATTTTTTTGGAAATTTTGACAATACAAAAAAATGGGTTATTGCGACAGTTATTTATACGTAATGCGGCAGTTTCAAACCGTCGCAATGTACTATAACAGAGTTTTGTGAAAATGTCGTAATCATGTCTATCACAAACATATTATGATGGTTTTTAAGAAACCATCATAATATATACAAAAACTGTCGTAATACATATATAAAACTGTCACAATATTTCTTTTTAAATGCGACATTTTCTTGTATAGAGCAACGGTTCACAACCGTTGTAATAGTGAAAAATGGTAAATCATTTATATATTACGGCAGTTAAAAAACACCGTAATCTTCAATTCGTGACGTCATAATAATAACACTTTCTAATTTTGTCAATCCATATTTATATCATATTTATTGACCCTATATATTTAAATTTCTATAATTAGTAATTTTAACACAACGAAAAAGATCAAATGAGCAAAATATTCATCACATTAAATAAAAGTACTCCAAAATTACATCATCAAAATACTAATGTTTCAAAGTGTTATTCGAAACTACAAAATTACACCATCAAAATAGTATAATTTCAAGTGTCATTCAACTAGATTATCCAAAAAAAAAAAAAACCTAAAATGATTCCTAGTTGATGCTTAGTCCATCATCAAAGATTTATAATTGATGGTTAGTCCGATGGGTGACTGATGAGCCCCACTTTTTGTATCGGATGCCTGAAATTTTTTTATTAATTAACATGCAAGTTGATGATCATATTCCAAAATATATGTATTCACACAGATATATCAATGAATGACTATAAGTGTTAACGCATAGAGAATTGTGAACTTAGAAAACATTTCTTGAAAATTTGTCTCTTGCAATCTACGTACACTTCTCACCTACATAGTGAAAAGATTTTCAAATATCATTTTTGTAAATCTTAATCCAATCACCAATTATTCCAAAAAGAACTTTCAAAAACTTACTTTAAAATTGAACCATAATCTACCATTGAGTAAAACAACAATGAATTTAAATCATACACTTTGGAACCAAAAAGTATTAATTACCACCACTGACAAAATCTTCCAGTAGATAACAACAATATATTAGAGAAATGGAATTATTTCTCCACACAAAAAAAGATGGGGGATAGTAACAAATTGAAAATGCACCACTATTACTCTATTACCATTAGAAAAGCTAAACATAATTTACTTAGTTAAGGTTATCCATTTTCCCTTAGAGTTTAACTTCTATAGACTCACATCACATTATAAAAGATTTTTTACATTTCTAGGTAGTAGCACAAATAGCACACAATACACAACCTGCATAAGACCTAGTGGGACTACATACATGCCTTAACAAGATCTTCTTATGTTAAATAGCACACACAAGTACACACAACCCACATAGATGAGGACATGCTTATGGCCTTTGCCAAAACGATCCAATTCTCTACTAACATCTCTTGTGAATTGCAAGCTGCGTTATATGGTATAGATTGGTGTCTCATAAACACTAATTCTCATATCATTCTGGAAATGGACAACTTAGTTTATATCCCAAGGCACAATAAAAATTTGGTGCCTTGCAATTAAAATAAAAAACCACATAAATGTATTATGTTACAATAGCATAAATAGCACACACAAGTACACAACCCATAGATGTACTACGTTACGGTTCATTTGCATTTGATCACTTCATCTTGACAGTTAACCCCTAAAACTGTCACGATCCAGACCGTCGTGATTGGCACCCACACTAACCCTCTGGTGGGAGAACCATTACTACAACCCAACTAAGCAACTTAACGAAAACTAAACATTTAAAGATACAAAAGCAGGTTTAAATGTCTAAGAAAATGGAGTTCCCATAAACTCCAAAAGTTAAACAAAACAACTACCAAAACAATTGCGGAAAACAACCCCTAGAACCTGAAAGTCAATGTACCAAAACTCTAATAATCCACAAGTCTAAGGAATAAGGGTACAACCCCGAAAGCTAAAACATAACAAATATCCAAAGAACTAGTCTAGGTTCGAAGAGAATGGACTAAACAGAATGAGAACTCATGGCATCCTGGAAGAACTGGCTTACCCTTGAATTCGTTCTCGATCAGTGATCTCCTAAGTGAGGTCTGTCAGTAGCCGCTTGAAGATGCCTTGTACTCAACAAAGAAAGAGCAAGTACAATATCAATACACAACTACAGTATATTGGTAGGATCACGCAGCTACTCCCATAAGCACAATATACAACAATCAATCACAACATAATAAGCACACATATACAGCATACCGTTCAGTTATCATTTCAGAGTAACATACCATATTCCATTAACAATGACAAGTAGACATAAGCATATCAATCACAATAGTTCTCTCATGGAACCCATATCCAAACTGTTAGTCTATCAGAACGTGACACCTGATCCACTGCATGTGTCGAAATGTGACACCTGGTCCAATATATGTGTCAGAACATGACATCCGATCCAATGTATGTGTCTAAATGTGACACCCGATCCAATCAGCACAATCACATCCATAATGAACAATACTCAAATCATACAATCAAGTAACAAGTTCATGGCATGTATTGTTCACACATAATCATTGATTAGGTTTGATTCATATTTCCCTATTCACATACACGCATGCATACAATTTAGCAATCAATCGACATATATCATAGAGATAAGAAAACCATCACCTACCTCGAACCAAGTTTGAATCCTCCTAAGACACTTGAGTCGTCCCTTTTTGGATTATTTCCGCTTATTCCAGGTCTACAAACAATTAATATAACACAAGGATCAATAATTAAGGTCTAATTTACCCGGATTATACCAAACCCAATAACGCAAGACCAAACCCATGATCCTAATGTGCAGCTAGGGCTTTTTTCCACCATTAACTTCAGGTCAAAACCCTCCCCCAATGATAATTACCCATGAATCTAAGTTTTACGGATCGAAAAACAAATTAGGGGAGTAAAATCCTTATCTTTAGCACCAAAAGTCGTGAAAAACTATCAAGAACTCGTCCTGGGTCGTCTCCTAACTAAGAATAAAGTTTGCAGAAAAATAACGAAATTGGGGGTTTTCCCCGACTTAAGTCGCGGCTAGCTCGCTACAGCGTACCTCAACCCGCCACAGCGACCTCGCCTTGGCGGCTTGCACGGAGATAAAAGCTTGGAATTTGAGTTCCAAGCCCCCATTTCACAACACACCTTCAACCCTTGACGTTCACAAACTACCCTTTCACGCCAAGATCAGTTTCGGGAGTTCTACTAGCCCGAATTCGATTCCGTAAAGTCATATGGACTCCTTAACATCTAGCTATCTACTCATGTGATCAAATTCTTAAATAGATCCCCCATCCATTACCAGATTTCTCTAGAACTTGCCTGACTCAGATTTCATCCAAATCTGGACTAGGCTACAATTTTCCAAGTTACTACAAAAAGTCTTTCTGGCCCCAAATCTTTTCCCATTGGATTTTCCATAACGACGGGAACAGGTCGTTACAAAAACATTATAACCTCTTCTTATTTAAAAAACCACTTTATGTAGATCCTAATCCCACATTACAGTATCAAAATAAGGGAAACTTTGCAAAACAAACAAATAGTGTCACATTTCAGTGGATTAACATAGACTTTGTTGTATGTTAATAAACACTAGCTAGCATCAATTATTGTGTATCAAGGCAAGAACAACTTTGCACTACCAAGTATGTGAAGGCAAAACAAGAAAGGAAGAGGAGGTTTCTACTTGCTTAAGACATTTTGGTCTAAAAGGTATAAGAGCAATAAAATCACAGAAAGCTAATTATCATTGATTTGAAGGAAATTTTAAATTTATCCACTACTTGACCAGGGAAGTCTATTTATCACAGTAGAAAATATAAATGAATTCCTAGCACCAACGACAAAATAAACATAATGATAGCCCAAGCAGAACTTAGAGAGTACGTAAAGAAAGAGTTAGACTCTTAGATATATTCTTAAGAAAGAATACATATAAAACATAGATATTTATTATGGTCACAACTGTGGAGGAGGTGGAAATAAATGAGCAAACTCTTCAAGGATATTCCATATGTTCTTTGCATTTAATTGTGATTTACTCGTCACATCTTGCTACCACTTTGGAGGTGGACTGCTAGAGCTAGATGAACTCACATCAACATGCTTAAATCTCCTAGATTTCTGTTTGAATGTCATAGTTGGAACAACACCCAAGCCTAACCCTTGAACACGACCAGGGTGTTTGGGACCGAGTACTATACCAAGTGCATCATTAGGTGAAACTTCGAAAGTATTTTGTGGTCTTTGACTTTTAATTTTTTAAATTTTCTCTAGTGCAAAAGAAAAACAAGCATAATACTGTTGTCATATACCAGTTGATGAGACTCTATGAACCACATATTCATTGAATGTTGTATCACTGATTTTATCTAAGTTGTCAGGAATTAAGACACTTAATATCTCACATATGTTGATATCATATATGATAAACCTACTATATTCGAATATGTAGATCTAACAAACAACTTCTCCCATCTAAGATTATGAATTTTAGACTTAAACGTGTGAAGTTTGAAGACTGATCTGCTTCCATATTGTACATTAAATCTTACTATATATATTGCATTTCACCTCTTAGGATCACTCATCCAGCCCCAGGGATATCTAACGAGCTAATTCAACATATTCCACTACAGTCAAAACATATATCAAGGGAAGGTCTTGGCCTATACATCGGCAGAAACTTGTTAAAATCATGGATGGCACCGTCCAGTTCGCGAGGCAGAGAGATCATCATTCATTATCTTAGTTGAATTTCCCTGATCAAAAGATGAATAATTACTAAATGGATACAATTTCTTTGACTTAAATAATAACTTACAATAAAAAAAAAAAAAAGAAATTTTAATTACCTTTCCACAAAATACATCCACCGACACAGCACTGGACCCCCAAGTTTTACTTCAACAACTAGATGACAAGTCAAATGAACCATGATTATAAAGAATTTGGGAGGAAATAATATTTTTAAGTGGTTAATAGTGTGAACATATCGACACTGCAACTTGTCAAGATCTAAGAGACTTAAGTTTTTGGCACTAGTTGTCGAAAGAATGAACTCAACTCCATTAGCACGACAGTCACCTTATCAGGCAGAACTTTACATATTGCATTTGGTAACAAGTGTTGCATGAGAATGTGAAAATCATGACTCTTCATTCCAAAGATCTTTCTTTGTCTCAAATTGATATATCTTGAAATGTTGCTTGCATATCCATCGGGCATTTTGACATTCTTTAAAGTTCTCAAAAATACATCTTTCTTAAAACCATTTTTCTTCATATTTAAAATAGTAAACAAAGATGGCTTATAATTTCCATTCTCATCTGGCCAAAGTTCTTGTCTTATTGTTTAAGATCCTTTCGAGCTTTGAGGATTGCCTTTTCATTTCTCAAAATCACTAAGCAAAGGGTATATCAAATTCTCACACACATTCTTCTCAATGTGCATAACATCTAGATTATGACGCAACAAGTTAGATTCCTAATAAGGAAGCTCAAAAAATATGCTTCTCTTTCTCCATTGTCTTGATTCATCTTCAACATCAGTTTTTCCTTGAGCTCTTTTGCGCTTATTATTCACCTTGACAGTCTTTCCAAAATTGATAGGAATTCCCTCCATTTGTTTCAAGATATCTGATCCTGATAATGTAACTGGTGGGTCCCGTTGCTCGATTTTTCCATTAAGACAAAGACGTTGTAATCTAAATCGATGGCCACTTTCAAGAAAATGACGATGACCATAAAACACCATTTCTACTATGCTTCGACCTATAAGAGCCTGTAGCAAAGTTACATGTGGGGCAAGCAACCTGAGTGCATGTGTTTCCGCCAAGAACTCTTCGTTAGTTGTTCCATCCAGATAAGTTACCATGCCCAGGAAAATCACTAATATTCCATATTAAAGTTGCTCGCATTTTAAATGTTTCATTTGATGAAGAATCTAATGTCTGAACTCCATCATACCACAATTCTCTCAACTCTTGGATAAGAGGTTGCTATCTTTGTTGTATAATAGAACAAACACAAATACCTACTTCACCAAATCTATTTATCAAAGTTCTTCTCCGATTGCTCAAGGCATCACTTTTCAACCGAGGAACAAAACAAGATCATTTCGTTCCATTTTTAGTCAAATAGTGAAGGATATTCCATTAGTAATGAAAAAGGGAGTAGACATCTATCATTTCCTGGCATCTTTTTCCCTGGAATGATCATTGAAAGAATAAAGGAAAATTGCTTCATGCATTCCCAAGGAGGACGATTAGATAGAATAAGAATCACTGGCCAAATACTATAGGTTGTTGACATTGCTCCAAAGGGTAAAATCGTCACTAGCTAGACCTATTCGTACATTTCGAGGATCTGCAGCAAATTCAGGATGAAACAAGTAAAACGTTTTCCATGCCTGAGAATCCCTAGGATGCCTCATCACTCTATCTTGGTTACACCCCAATAAATTCCATCTCATAGATTCAATAGTTTAAGAGCACATGTACAACCTTCGCAACCTCGGTTTTAGTGGAAAGTAATGCAAAATCTTGGCAAGTTGTTTTCTTATTATCCTTCCACCTAGAAATACCTATTAGAGATTTTAAGTGATTATGTTTAGCTTTTCGCATCGTAATCATGTGAGAAGTGTAGCTAGGCATTGGTGATCTATGTGTAATTATTTTATGTTGTTATGACAAAGAGTCTATGTATTCGTGATTGTTGTTATATGTGATTGACATATGTTCATGGCATTGTGGGTTGTGTATATAAATCCAAGGTGAGTAATGGGAGTTCAAATTACGTTATCCTTGTGATTATAATTCTTTAATTACTGGATTGAGTTAATGGGGACTCAATCCTAAGTTGTTTCTAAGTTGGGTTTTAATTATCATGATGTTATAGGTTCATTATAGTGGTGGTTGTTGAGTGAGACAGATGACCAGGGGTCTGGTGTATGGTTAAGTGTTGGGACTGCTATGGTTTTCCAGTAGTTTTAGGACTTATAAGATAAATTCAAGATGGATAAGTTGGTCTAAGGCTCTAGTTTCATGTATTGTTCAAAAAAGGGCCAGGATAGTAGGTTGGTTAATCAAATTAAGAGTGCTCTCATACTCAGTAATCTCAAGGTAATGGAAGAGTTAGGATAGGGTTTAGTCATTATGGTTGCATAATATGTAGGCTTAGGGAGCCATGGAGTGGCATATTTGTGGTACTTAGTCATAGTAGTTACCTAGGAAGAGTGAAAGTAAGGGAATAGAGAAGTGGGGTGGTGTAATCTTCATATTGCATGACTTTATGATTATCCGCATTATATTATGCGGTAGGTTTGGGTCAACCGATGATGCCTACCAGTACGTGTTGTTTGTACTGATATTGCTCTTGCTATGCCACTTGGCATAGTTTGATGTAGGGTTAGTGATGTTACACATAGGTGCAGACAACGATGATCTCTGAAAGCTTCCATGTTTCATTTCCTTGCGGTGGGAGTTGTGTCTTATTTGCTTGTATAGAATGTACTTCCTTAGTAGCTCTTGTATCTGTTTAGACTAGTTCCTTGAGGATTGTTTCACAGTATTTTGTAAAAAGGGTTTATTTAAAGTTTTGTTCTTCTCAAGGTTTATGAGCTTTGCAGTAGTTAGTTTATTCTTCCACTTGCTTAATCTGGTTTGGATGGTAAGGATTCTCATGTCTAGGGTGTTAGAATAGATGCCCGGTGAGTTAGGTCATGACAGAGGATAAAAGTCAATGAGTTCACTCTATCTTGGGAAGATAGAGCCAAACATGTCCTTATAAACAAGATAGGACTGATTTTAGTCAAGTTTGATGTGGTTCCAATAGAATGCTGCTACATATGGCCAACAGTTACTTCAAGAAGTGAGTTGTGGACTTCAATGGTGGCTTAGTACGTTATCCTTTGCTGCTACAATTGGCTGGTATTATAATGACTTTTGTATCTGAAGATTTGTTGACAATGAAAGGTTAGTTTTATTGTAACTATTTCAACAATTCTTCAATTATAGTATTACATAATATTAGTTTATATTATTTGTAGGTTAGCAATGTCATTTTATGCTTGTGAAATATAAATTAATTGTGACATATCTTTCATTATTAATTAGTAAGTTTAGCAACAAATAACTATCAATGATATCATTGGGGATCATACAAAAAATAACATGAAGCAAAGGATTATTCCCATTTATTTATAAAGATAAAGATACGTTACACATGAAACACAGAAAAGGTAAACGATTACTCTTAGAGGACGATCAGGATGGCGTCAGAACGCTTATTTCATAACTCCAAGTAGCATCTTAGTAGCCTATTTAGAAAGGTACAAAGACTATTTGATCATCTTGAAGAAATTAAAATGACAAATTGGCATAGTTCCAGGCTTAACCTTGAAGACTACAAAAGGGATCGTGTGTGCGTTCCAAAAAGACGTATCTTTGTGGCACACTGATACTACTTTCACTTTTGTTCCATCAACACCGACCATAGATACCATATATGTTCTTGTACTTCCTCCAACGTTACAATAATGTAGTGCATACGCGTAGTTAAGCTTATGGCAAACCATCTTATCCCCATAAGATATTTGTTAAACTTGTTCAATTGTGTATTGTTGGGATGTTTGAGTTTTCTCGTGTACCTCAGATGTAATCGCGAGGATATTATTTGTCCAAGAGCCCAGATATGTGTCATTGCTCTTGTTCTATTTACATCTGAGGCTTTTCTGTGGACACTTGAGAGGTAGCTGCTTGTCATCCCGTCGGGCCCTCTTGTTCCTTACTTATGTTTTTTCTACTCGAGATACAAAGACATTGAAACTTGTATTTATATGTCTAATTTTGTATTATTACACTAGTGGTTTGTACACATGACAATCAAGTTTTAAGAGTATTTTAGAATGACTAAGTTTTTTTGTGTTTTTGTTATTATCAGTTTATTTCTCCATGTCTTTCCTATTGTTGGGTTTTAGGCTAACTTGTCTCGTTGGGATTAAACGAGTATCATCATGTCCATTTTTGAATCGTGACATCTCTGTAAGAATTGTATTCTTGATCTTGCTGCAAGCAGTGACCTGAATTCCTTCCTAGCTTTCTCAATTAATTAAAGACTTTATTAGTACCATTTTGAAATTCACATCAATACATGTTCTTCATTTAATTAACTCCCTCATAAATTTTTCTACGCAACCTTCTAGGCATTGAAATTCTTCATACAAAGTTGATCCACATCCCAATCCATTAATTTCGGTACAAACTACTGTCCAAAGTATTACTGCAATGCTTTCATAATTTTTGCAAAAAATATCGCTTGGATAAGTTGAAATTCTTGAAGAGATACAAATTTTGGAAATATAATTACCATAGGTTTACGAACTACATTATAATTTCCTTACAGAAAACAAGAACATTAAGGTTAATTAGAGCTTGTTTGGGCTCTCAACTACTTTTGGATGTGGGTGTTTTTTTTGTTATAAAGTTTTAATGATTCAATAAAGTCGAGGATATTTTAACCTAAATATAAAACATATAAAATTTATTTTTTCTTGAAAATCATGACTTTATTAAACACTCTAAATTCGAGAATAGAAAACAAAATATTAATAATTGATAAGTAGTCAAGTGATGGAAGAAAGTACGAGTTGCATCAAAATTTAAATAATGTGTGGTATCTGGAAAAATCAGCAAGAAGAGGAGTGTATTTTATGAAAAAAACATAAGTTCGATGTATAGTACTCTCTTTAAACATGCGCAAAGTTCAATTTCCTTCTTTATTCATTTTTATTCTTTTTTTCATTCGATAGATGTGTGTTAGATTATCTAAAAGCAATACATTATTTAATCGATCTGACATGGGTAAGACAATATTTCTGGAAATTTTAATCGTACCTTAGTTTATACACGGCAATGTCCTGTTTTTATTTAAATATCCATTAGAGCTTTTTTGACATTATTATTTTATGTTAAATTTCTACTACGTAACCTTCTAGCACTGAAATTCTTCATACAAAGGTGATCCACATCCCAATATGTTGATTTTGGCACCAACTTGTGGCCAAAGTATTACTGCAGTGCATTCATAATGTTTTGCGAAAATTCTCGCTTGGGTAAGTTGAAATTCTTTAGGAGATAGAGATTTGTGCTTAGAAAATATTAGACTCACATAAAATGTATCATCATTTTGAAAAAGGAGGCGACATTTTGCACAGTACGAGTAAACTCCAAGATTTGTTGGATCGAATCATCGTTGTTCTCCAGAACTTTATCAACACCATCCCACATAATCATTTCTAATAGATAAGAAAAATAATATACCGAAAGCTCTTTGTCAACAATATCCCACGATAATGACTTGTACTTGTATTTCCACCTAGTACCAAATTGGCACTCTTCGACATGGTTGTCACCACAAGTATCAGCATGCTTGGCAAGTATATCAATCTCCAAGTTAAAATTGTTACCTAAATGGATAGACTAGTAGGTCTTCTTATAGCATTAAAAATTTCGGGAAACACACAAATTTCTCTAGCAGTTGATGACTCCATTTAGGGTGTGTTTGTATCAGGAAAATATTTTTTAATTTTTTCATGTTTGGTTGGCACAAATGTTTTGGAAAATGTTTTCGAAATCAATTTATTTAAGGAAAACGGCTTTTCCTTAAAAAAGTAAGGAAAGCATTTTCCAAAATTATTTTGAACCTCACACCTCAACTTTCCATCCTTATCAATACTAATCTTAGATCCGACTCTTGATTCTCAATTGGAGACCCAACTCTCGATCTCAATTCAAGACCAAACTTCTGAGTTTTAGATTGAGTTAGGTCAGACTCGAGTTAGAATTAGAGATCAAATTTTGGGTCGAGTGTCGAGGTCGAATCTCAAATCAAGTGTTGGAATGGGATTTTGAATCGGGTGTTGGGGTCGGATACTAGGGTATAATGTTGAAGACGGATCCCATTTTGAAAGTTGGGACCCAAGTCAAGGTCAGGTCCCAATTCAAAGTCAAGTATCAATTTTGGTGTTGGGTCTCGATTGAGGTGTCAATGTTGAATCAATGTTCGAAAATCGAACATTGAGTGTTGATGTCAAGGTTGGAGCAATGTTCAAGGTTTCACGTCGGGGTCGGGTCTCAAGTAAGAATAAAGTTTGAGTTTGGTTCAGTTCTCGGGTCGGGGTTGGTTCTTGGTTCAGGATCTTTAATTGGGGTTGGATCTCAAGTCTGAGTCAAGGTCTTAGGTCAGGGTCGAGTCTCAGGTCGAGATCTCGATTCGAGTGTTCAAAGTCAAATAAAGGTTTGGAAAGTGGACGTCAAATGTCAATTTCAAGGTTGTATCAAGGTTTTGGGTTAGGGTCGGGTTTAGGAATCAGGTCGAGGTTGGAGTCAGGGTCAGGTCTGAGGTCGAGGTCGGGATTGGGGTCAGGTCTAATGTCGGAATCTCAGGGTTAGGTCTCAAGTTAGGGTCTCGGGTCAGGTTGGGACTAAGTCTCTAGTTGGTGTCGGGGTTGAATCTTGTGTCAGGATTAAGTTTCGATTCAGGGTCGAGTCTGAGGTTAGGATCTCAATCCAAGTGTCAATGTCAAATTAGGGTTGATAAATCGAAGTTGATTGTCAATGTCAAGATTGGATCAAGGTTTGGGGTTGGGTCGAGATCAGGTCACATGTCGAGGCTAGGTCTCATGTCAATTTATCAGGTCACAATTAGGGTCATGTCTCAAGTTAGGGTTTCTTGTCGAGGTTAGGATTGGGAGGTCGGGTTCATGGTCAAGTCAGGGTAGGGTCACCAGTTGGGGTCGGGTCTCATGTCAGGATCTCGGGTCGGTATGAGTCTGGGGTAAGGGTTAGGATCGAGTTGGGGTTGGGGTTAACTTAATGTCTTAGGTTGGGATTGTGTCACAAATTAGGGTCTGATCTCTAGTCAGGGTCACGATCGGGTTGGGTAGGGTTCGGGATCAGGTGTTAGGTTCAGAGATGGGGTTGGTGTCTTAGGTCAAGGTCGGGGTCAGGTCTCGAGTCAAGGTTGGAGTCAGGTCTCGGGTAGTGGTCGGAGTTAGGTCTCGGGTCGAGGTTAAGGTTGGGTCTTGGATCAGGGTTAGGGTAACATCTCGGTTCAAGGTTGGGATTGAGGTTGGGTCTCGAGTCGAGGTCTAAGTCGGGTCTCGAGTCGGGGTTGGTGTTGGGGTCAAGTATGGAGATGAGGTTGAGATGGGGGTTGGATCTCAACTCGAGGTCGAGGTCAGGTCTCGAGTTTGGGTTCAGGTTATGGTCAGGGTCAAATATCAGATCAATTATCTAGGAATTGGTTTCCAGGTTGTAAACCATTTTCCTAAAGAGTATTTTCTACTCTCTTGCTAAAAAGAAAAGAGAGAGAAGAGAAGTTGATTTTCAATTTTGTGTAGGATTAGGATTTGACTCTTTTTTAATCATTTTTCTTTTTGTGTAGGTTTACGGACTACATCTTAATTTCCTTACAGAAAACAAGAAAAATAAGATTAATTAGAGCTGAAACAAACCAATTTCCCACATAAATACTTCTATATATTAAAACTTAATGTACTCGAATTACAATTGAGAATTTGAATAACAAGGTAACAGAAAACAACAATGCAAATTACGAATTGCAAGAAAAGGATGAACACTTCTATTTTTACTCAATTGGTGGCAACTTGAATCGACACATAGGACAACTTGGTATCTTTAGAAGCCAAGTCTCAATGCATCCAGAATGGAAACTATGGTAGCAAGGCGTGTTGTATGCTTCTGAACCAGGTAAGTACTTGCTCATGCATATCGAACACTCCTCTGTCAATTCATTTTCAGTAAAATCTACTTTCTATAAGTATTGCATAATTGATCTTACTGCAGGCAATGACATGAATTCCCACCTAGCAACCTCAACTAAAGAATATATTAGTATCCTTTTACAATCATCATTGAAATAGGTTCTCCAATTAGTTGTCTCCCTACAATTGTTTCCACGAAATCTTTTAGGCATTGGAATTCTTCATACAAAGTTGATGAGTCCTGTCCCAAATATCCTTGATTTTGTAGCGAACTTTATTCCAAAGTATTGCTGCAATGTTTTCACAATAATTGAAAATAATATTCATTTTGGTAATTTCAAATTCTGGAGGAGGAACAAAAACTTTCTTAACAAATATCAGGTTGACACAAATCGTATCATCATCTTGGAGAGGAGGCGTAAAGTTCTCCAATGTACGAACAAACTCCAAGATTCGTTGGATAAGATCATCTTTGCTCTCCAAAATTTTATCAACACCATCCCACTTAACCTTTTCTAATGGATAAGGAAAATCAGATGCCGAAATGTCTTTGTCAAAAATATCCCACGATAATGATTTATATTTATAACTACCACACGTAGCATTAAAGTGGCACTCTTCGATAATGTTGTCACCACAAGTGTAAGAATGCTTAGCAATTAGATTAATCTCCAAACTAAAATTGTTACCTGAAATGGATGAACCAACGAGACCTCTTTTAGCATTACAAATCTGGGGAAACACATAAATTTCATTGACAATGGATGAGTCCATTTGATGAAACATATCAAAGGTTAAATGTTCCAATATGAAAATTGAGTTTTGCGTAGTTAGGATTAGGATTTGAGTCGTTCCTTTTATTTTGTTCGTTTTTGAAATCTTCTTATGAAAATACTAAACTTTCAAATATGGTATTTTATTTATTACCACGAATCAACATATCAAGGCCCATTACAAGTTGATGTGCATACACACTATATTTTGGTAGGCTCTATTTGTCTATATTTATATATAGTAAGAACATGAAGGTTTTTACAAATAATCTTCATTGACTTTTTGCCCTTCATTAAATATATTTCTATAATAGGCCAAATTGTTGTTTAGTATTTTTTCTTAAATAGTTGTAACTTAATTATTATCCTATTGTTGGATTTTGAAATTAATAGAAGATAAAGCTATTAAATCTTTACCATATATATATATATATATATATATTTTTTTTTTGTTTATTTAAACTATGTAATATAATTAAAATATATTTCATATAAATTTTTTTTTTACTTTGGAATCATCATCATCATCAAAAAGAAAAAGAACTTGCTACATGGTATTTATGGACTCAAGGGTTGACTATGATATGTCTTGATCATATTCAAGTATTTACTATTTCAAGTGTTGATTACTATATGTCATGATCATATTCATTAAGAGTTACTATTATTGTTTAAAAACAAATAAAATTTGCAATTAAAATTCCTTTTATCATTTTTGTTTTCGGAATCTAACTATAAAATACTAAACTTTCAAATATGGTATTTTATTTATTACCGCGACTCAACATATCAAGACCCATTATAGGTTGACATACATACACGCTATATTTCGGTAAGATCCATTTATCTAAATCTATATTTTGGTAAGAACATGAAGATTTTTACAAACAATGTTGATTGATTTTCTCTTAGTTAAAAATATTCAATAATAGATCAAATTGATGTTTAGTATTTTTCTTAAGTATTTGTAATTTAAAATTATTATCATATTATGTGGGATTTTGATACTAATAGAAGATAAGGCTATTAGAACTTTATCATATATAAATTCTTTATTAATTTAAACTATGTAAAATTGTTCTCAACAAATTTTAAAGTAACACCAAATATATCGCAATCACAAATAAAATATGAAGAAACATAACTTTATTGATAAATATGTAGGTACGGTTCTATTCCTCCTCGAGTTTTCTCTCATAAGATTTATCCATGATTTGAGGATTGTTAGTGACGTATTTCTCGAAATCGGATGATTTGAATTTGATCTATTTATCAATATTCTATGAATTTGTTGAATATTTGAGATGTTTTTTCAAGGCAATATAGTACCCTTTATATAGACATGAACTAGGGTTTTAGGGTTGAGTAGCCTCCAAGAGTCCTAATTGGAATTCAACACAATTAGTAGAGTCTCAACTCGAGTTGAACATGTCTTGTAGAGTCCCACAAAATTTCAATGTCTAAAAATGCCCCATTGGGAGAGTGTAGACTTGTTGAAACTCAAAGATGAAGGTTGAAATACTAATTATTCCACCTTAGCAGTTTTGTTATTTCAGATTTGCAGATTTGCAGATTTGATCTATGAGAGAAAAGATGAAAGGCATATTTGGTCCCATTGGGAATGCCAATTTGGTTTGCAACAAATTTTAAAGTGACCCAAAATAAATTGCAATCACAAATTAAATATGAGGAAACATGATTTTATTAATAAAAAGATGTAGGTACAATTCTGTTCCTCCCATTAATTCTTCTCTCATAAGATTTATCCATGATTTGAGGGTCCTTAGTGGTGTATCTCTCGAACTAGGATTATTTGAATTTGATCTCTTTATAAATATTTCATAAATTTGCGAAATATTTGACATGTCTTTTCAAGGAAATATAGTACCCTTTATATAGGGTTGAACTAGGGTTTAGGATTGAGTAGCCTCCAAGGATCCTAATTGAAATTCAACACACCTTTTAGAGTCCCAACTCAAATTAAACACGTCTTGTAGAGTCCCACAAAATTTCAATGTCAACAAATATAATTAAAATATATTTCATATTAGTTTTTTTTGTACTTTGAAATCATTATCATAAAAATGAACTTGTTATATGGTATTTACTGATTCAAGTATTGATTACTATATGTCATGATCATATTCATCAAAAGTTACATGTTACTGTTTAGGAACAATTAAAATTTGCATGAAATAGATAGAAAATCCGAATGCTTTAAGACACTAATTAAAAAGCTTACCTCATAGAAATATATTATAAATTTAAGTTAAGAGTTTTGTCACGCCCTGAGTCTACACTCTAGACGTAGCCGACAATCGAGAACCATTTATGGTCCCCAAGAGAACCCTTGGCTTAGCTCACTACTCAGTTGAAATAGAAATCTCAAAACAAACTCGATCGACTCATAGAATTATCATAAATAAAATAGTTTACTCAGTATACTCAAATGAGCATAAGTGTTCAACTCACGGTATTTAAATCTTAACACTAAAAGATAAATGGGAAATCCTCCGGAAGCAAGGAGGCTCACCAAAGCAACTTTGGAACAACAAGTAGTATCAATGGAGCGCCTATTTCTTACCCTAAATACATGTATCTACATCATGAAAAGATGCATGTCAAATGGCGTCAATATATGGAATGTATGAGCGTGCAAGGGGAATTCCAAAAGCATAGACATAAACTTGAACTGATAAAAAGATAGAATATTCTCACCTCATCTCAACTCAACTCAAATCGACTCAAGGATACTCAACTCAATTTAAAATAAAAGCAAAAATAAAGATGCAGTAAAAAGAAAGCCTTTTAAACAGTAAATAACAACTCAATGTATTTAAAAATACAATAATGACTCTTTACTCTTATTTGGGAGATTCTCTAACTGACAACCATCACTATGAGCTACGTGATGATACAATGTCTCGCCCACGCTGTTAGAACAGTCATATACCTTGCCAGAGTATAAGACATCCTCAACTAAGTGATTCCACTAAGCTATGCTTAAAACCAATAAGGAATCATCTAAAAAGTATGATCATTTACCCGTGTTGGCATACATGGTTTATGAGGACTTTGAGTTGTTTGAACTCGTTCCCATATCGGTGCTCAATACTACTCCCAATAATATAACTCATGCTTATATGTTTAAAAACATTTTCTCATCCTCAAACATTGAGATTATTACTGAAAAGATTCTCTTAAAAGAGATGATGCTCAAAACTCCTCATGAACTCATTTGAAAATCAAGGTTTCATCTCATTATAGATGTAAAAGCATTTACACGTGTAACAACACATAGGACAACTTGGGGTTTTAAGAATCCAAGTATCAATGTAGCCAGAATGGAAAGTGTGATTGCAAGGCATGTTGTATGCTTCTTGTTCAGGAAAGTAACTCCCCCTGCCTATCAAACACTCATCTATAAATTCGTTTTGTGTACAGATGTAAGAACTGCATTATAGATCTTACTATAGGCAACAACATGAATTCCATCCTAGCATGCTCAATCAATGACTCTATTAGTACCCATTCGCAATTCTCATCGATAAACATTCTCCAATTAATTGAATGCGTCACAATTTCTACTACATAACCTTCTAGACACTGAAATTCTTCATACAAAGGTGATCCACATCCCAATATGTTGATTGTAGCATGAACTTGTGGCCAAAGTATTACTGCACACAAAAATTGAAAATCAACTTCTCTTTACTCTCTTTTCTTTTTAGATAGAGAGTAGAAAATACTTTATAGGAAAATAGTTTCTAACCCGGAAACCAATTCCTGGATAATTAATCTGACATTTGACCCTGACCCTGACCCGAACCCTAACTCGAGACCTTACCTCGACCTCGACCTGAGACCCGACGCCTATCTCAACCCCAACTCCATAATTGACCCCAACACCAACCCCGACTCGAGATCCGACTTAGACCTTGATTCGAGACCCACCTCGACCCCAACCTTGACTTGAGACCCTACCCTAACCCTAATCTAAGACCCGACCTTAACCTCGACCTGAGACCTGACTTTGAACACTACCCAAGACCTGACCCCAACCTCGACTCGAGACTTGAACCCGACCTTGACCTGAGACACCAACCCCATCTCTGAATCTAACACCTGACCTCGATCGTGACCCTGACCAGAGATCGAACCCTAATTTGTGACATGACCCCAACCTAAGACCTTGAGTTGACCCCAACCCCAACTCGATCCTAACCCTAACCCCAGACTCATACCGACCCGAGAACCTAACATGAGACCTGATCCCGACTGGTGAGCCTACCCTGACTTGACCATGACCCAGACCTCCTAATCCTAACCTTGACAAGAAACCCCAACTTGAGACATGACCCCAATCACGACCTGAGAAATTGACACGAGACCTGGCCCCGACCTATGACCTGATCCCGACCCCAACCCCAAACCTTGATCCAATATTCATATTGACAATCGACTTCGATTTCTGAACCCTAATTTGACATTGACACTTGAATCGAGATCCCAACCTAAGACTCGACCTTGAATTGAAACTTAATCCTGACACAAGATTAAACCCCAACACTAACTAGAGACCTAATCCCAATCTGACTCGAGACCCTAACTTGAGACCTAACCCCTAGACCCCGACATTAGATTTGACCCCAATCCCGACCCTGACCTCCGACCTGACCTAACCCCAACCTCGACCTGATTTCTAACCCCGACCCTAACCCTAAACCTTGATACAACCTTGAAATTGATATTTGACGTCCAATTTCCAAACCTTAATTCAACATTGAACACTCGAATCGAGATCCCGACCTAAGACCTTGACTCAGACTTGAGATCCAACCCCAATCAAATACCCTGACCCAAGAACCAACCTCGACCTGAGAGTTAAACCTAACTCAAACTTTATTCTAACCTGAGACCCGACCCAGACGTGAGACCCTGAACGTTGCTCCAACCTTGACATCGACACTCAATGTTTGATTTCCGAACATTGATTCAACATTGACACCTCAATCGAGACCCAACACCAAAATTGATACTTGACTTTGAACCGGGACTTGACCCTAACTTGGGACCCGACATTCAAAATGGGATCTGTCTTCAACATTAGACCCTAGTATCCGACCCCAACATCCGATTCAAAATCCCACTCCAACACTTGATTTGAGACTCGACCTCGACACTCGACCCAAAATTTGACCTTTAATTCTAACTCGAGATCTGACCCTAACTCAATCTAAAACTCAGAAGTTAGGTCTTGAATTGAGATCGAGAGTTGGGTCTCCAATTGAGAATCAAGAGTCGGATCTAAGATTAGTATTGATAAGGATGGAAAGTTGAGGTGTGAGGTTCAAAATAATTTTGGAAAATGGTTTCCTTACTATTTTAAGGGAGGTCAATTTGGAAAACATTTTCCAAAACATATGTGCCAACCAAACATGAAAAAATTGAAAAATATTTTCCTTCATACAAACACACCCTAAATGGAGTCATCAACTGCTAGAGAAATTTGTGCGTTTCCCGAAATTTGTAATGCTATAAGAAGCCCTCCTGGTCTAGCCATTTAGTATCAATTTTAACTTGGAGATTGATATACTTGCCAAGCATGCTTACACTTGTGGTGACAACAATGTCGAAGAGTGCCAATTCAGTACTAGGTGGAAATACAAGTACAAGCCATTATTATGGGATATTGTTGACATAGAGCTTTCGGTATATTGTTTTTCTTATCCATTAGAAAAGATTAAGTGGGATGGTGTTGATAAAATTTTGGAGAACAACGATGATTTGATCCAACAAATCTTGGAGTTTACTCGTACTGTGCAATAATGATGATACAGTTTATATGAGTCTAATATTTGCTAAGCACAAATCTTTATCTCCTCAAGAATTTCAAATTACGAAAGGGTACTAATAGAGTTGTTGATTGAGCATGCTAGGAGGGAATTCAGGTTGTTGCCTGTAGTAAGATAAAGATGAGTGTTCAATATGCATGGGGAGTTACTTGCTTGAACATGAAACATACATGCCTTGCAATCACACTTTCCATTCTGGCTACATTGATACTTGGTTTCTTAAAACCCCAAGTTGTCCTATGTGTTGTTACACGTTGCCACCAATGGACTCAATAGAGGAAGTGATCTCTTTCTTCTAAAATATATGTTTAGATAAGTTTTGTCAACAATGTATCTTTACTTATAGCAAAAAGATTCTAGTTATTGAACTTAGGGTCTTGGCACCCAACAATTTCTATATTTTTCTATAGAAAAACATAATATTTAAGCTTCAAGATACTTGTATTCACATGAGTGCAGGATTGTGGGTGTGTTTGGTACGAAGGAAAATGTTTTCCTGGAAAACATGTAGATTTTGGACTTATTTTCTCATGTTTGGTTGGTGAGTAAAAAATATTTTCCGGAAAAGATTTTTTAGTGTTTGATTAATGAATGAAAAATATCTTTTATTTTTACTAGGGAGTAGAAAATAATTTTTGAATTGAATTTGAAAATATTTTTTAAAAATAAACTTAGATTTTTTTTTGGGGGAGGGGGGGGGAGTAAAAAAATATTTAATTGAAATTGAATAAAAATAAAAATAAAAATTTGAAATTGAAAATATTTTTTAAAAACAAACTTAAATTTCTTTTTGGAGGGGGGGTCGCGGGTAGGGGGTGGTGGTGGGGGTGGGGTGAAAAAATAAAAATTGAAAATTAAAAATATCTTTTAAAAACAAACTTAAATTTTTTTTGGAGGGGGTGGGGGGCGGATGGGGGTAGAGTGAGGGTGGGGTCAAAAAATAAAAAATTTGAAATTGAAAATATTTTTTAAAAACAAACTTAAATTTTTCTTTTTTTTTTTTTTGGGGGGGGGGGGGGGCTGGGGCGGGAGAGGGATGAAAAATAAGAATTTGAATTTGAAAATAGTTTTTAGGAACAAACTTTAATTTTTTAATTTTTTTGGGGGGAGTGGAGGGTGGGGGGCTGGCCGTGGGAGGGGTCGAGGGTAGGGGTGGGGTGGGGTGAAAATAAAATTTGAAATTGGAGATATTTTTTAAAAACAAGCTTAATTTTTGTTTTGGGGGGGAATGGGGGTAGGGGGCTGGTGGGGGGGGATAGGGTGAGGATGGGGTAAAAAAAAAAATTGAAGCTGAAAATATTTTTTAAAAAATAAGCTTTAATCAACAAAAAAAATTGTAATATGAAGTTGGATGAGAGTTTTGAAAAATGTTTTTCTTAATTTTTGAAGGGAAGTCATTTTCCTTAAATTTGAGGAAAATAAGTTGATTTGGAAAACATTTTATCCAACCAAACATGAAAAAATTGGAAAACATTTTCCCTTTCATACCAAACACACCCTGTGTCTTTTACTTTTTCCAGAGAGGTTCTTGTTAACAGAACTACTTTAATTGAAGAACAAGAGGCAAGAGTTGTATTACAATATAATAGAAATTCATCTAAATACAAAAAGAATAGGAAGGCTATATATAAGCATCCATTAACTAAACCTAACCTAATAGGAATTCATTAACTAAACCTAACCTAATAGGAATCCATTAACAAAAGCCCAAACATAGTAACATATGGACTAACAGTTCTATAGTTACTTGAGTTGTTAAAACATGAAATTTAGCTTCAAATACTCTTTCACATCATGACACGGTTTATACTTTATACCACTCTAATTTAATACATATACCATGATAGATTTTAAGCACATTAACAAATCCATTAGTCCATTAATTTATGAAAACTTGGATGAAATTTAACATAAAAGAATAATGTAAAAAAAGCTCTAACGGGTATTTAAATAAAAATAGGATATTGCCGTGTATAAACTAAGGTAAGATTAAAATTTCCAGAAATATTATCCTACCCATGTCAGATCGATTAAATAATGTATTGCTTTTAGATAATCGGACACACATCCATCGAATGAAAAAAAGAACAAAGAAGGAAATTGAATTTTGCGCATGTTTAAAGAGAGTATTATACATCGAACTTATGATTTTTTCACAAAATACATTCCTCTTCTTGATCATGTTTCTAGATACCACACATTATTTTAAATTTTGATGCAACTCATACTTTCTTCCATCACTTGACTACTTATCAATTATTAATATTTGTTTTCTATTCTTGAATTTGGAGTGTTTAATAAAGTCATGATTTTTTAATTTTTTTTTTTAAAAAATCATGATTTTCAAGAAAAAATAAATTATATATGTTTTATATTTAGGTTAAAATTTCCTCTACTTTATTGAATCATTAAAACTTTATAAAAAAAAAAAAAACACCTACATCCAAAAGTAGTTGAGAGTCCAAACAAGCTCTAATTAACCTTAATTTTCTTGTTTTCTATAAGGAAATTATAATGTAGTTCGTAAACCTATGATAATTATATTTCCAAAATTGTAAGTTTAGTTCACTAGTAATTAGATAATTGAAAACCAAAATTGAAAAGGAAAAAAGAAAGGTTTAAGTGTCTAATTGGAAGCTTGTATATTTGGTAATAATGAGATATTGTTGACAAAGAGTTTTCAGTAAAATTTTGGAGAACAAAGATGATTTGATCCATTCTGGAGTTTACTCATACCGTGCAAAACGTTATGCCTCATTTTTAAGATGATGATACAGTTTATTTTAGTCTGATATTTCCTAAGTACAAATTTGTATCTCTTCAAGAATTTCAACTTATCCAAGCGATATTTTTTGCAAAAATTATGAAAGCATTGCAGTAATACTTTGGACCGAAGTTTGTGCCGAAATTAATGGATTGGGATGTGGATCATCTTTGTATGAAGAATTTCAATGCCTAGAAGGTTGCGTAGAAAAATTTATGAGGGAGTCAATTAAATGAAGAACATGTATTGATGAGAATTACAAAATGGTACTAATAAAGTCTTTAATTAATTGAGAAAGATAGGAAGGAATTCAGGTCACTGCTTGCAGCAAGATCAAGAATGCAGTTATTATAGAGATGTCACGATCCAAAAATAGACGTGATGATACTCGTCTAATCCCAACGAGACAAGTCAGCCTAAAACCCAACAATAGAAAAGACATGGAGAAATAAACTGATAATAACAAAAACACAAAAAAATTCAGTCATTCTAAAATACCCTTAAAATCTGATTGTTACGTATACAAACCACTAGTGTAATAATACAGAATTAGAAATATAAATACAAGTCTCAATGTCTTTGTATGTTGAGTAGAAAATATAAGTAAGGAACAAGAGGGCTCGGCGGGATGACAAACAGCTACCTCTCAAGTGTCCACAGAAAAGCCTCAGATGTAAATAGAAGAAGAGCAATGACACAGATCCGGGCTCGGAACCTACACAAGTGTAGAAGCAAGGAGTGAGTACCAAACAACACGGTACTCAGCAAGTAACCCACAAAATAAGGAAAAACTAGCTAGAAAACGAGAACTCCTTTCATCCCAACTGAACCACCACAACTAAAATCTGCATAGAAATCAGCCCAATCGAATCGTTCAAAATAAGCGGTTCACAAGGTTTCATAGTCACAGTTGAACAGTTACATTTCATTAATTCACACGAGTCAAAATTATCACTTACAATAGTCAAGTTCAATATTGGATCTGTAGTAGATAATTGATTGAAAGAAATCGTTGAAATACATATTTGGCAGGCAATCCCTTTGATCTTGGAGCTATAATGTATGTTGGCTACTTGTAATACAAAATAAGTTTGAATACAATTTGATAATTGTGATTAAAAGTTGCTATTTTTTAAATACAAATTGTGATTGTTACTATAATTGAAAATTTGTATGTTTTGATGAATGTGATACAAATTTTGATTGAATATATTTAAGTTTCAAATCAGAGAATGAGTGAATGTTTTGAATTTTTTTTTATGTTGGCTGCTTGGAATACAAAAGAATTTGAAATACAATTTATTTGATGTTCTATGTTTAACATATTATATTTTTGAAATACAAAATAGATAAGAAATACATTTTTTGTAGGATACAATTTTTCGAAATACAAATTGTGATTTCTTATCTAATTGTAAATTTGTATGTTTTGATGACTGGAAGATAGTTTTTGTTGGAATACAATTTAGTTATGGGGAGCATTAGTTTCTGATCATGCATTCTGAATGATGGAACGAAAATAATTGTTATATCGATTACTGATGAGTGGTGGACTTGCATTTATTTGAGGCTCTTTTCTTATGATTTTGTGGCACTCAAGTAGAGAAAGAGGCTAATTACCCTTTGAATTGTGTTAATTATAGGTGTTTTGTTGCTGGAAGGAAAATGATGAATAAGAGTAGAAAAAAAGTTGAAACTGGCAGAAATTGAGCCCAGATGTAGCACCTATGGAGGAGAGTTTGGTTTTGCAAACAGTCAACTTGCAGTCAAAGGTCGCTTAAGCGACCACACAGGACTCACTTTTGTGAACTGGCTAAAATTGGCGGAGTTTGCTCTTGGAAGTGCCGCTTTTGCGATGTTCGCTTAAGTGAACTCTCTGCCGCTTTTGCGAAGTCTGCCCAAATAGTAAAAGGCAAAAAAGGAATTTCATAAGCATGAGATCCAAATTCACACAAAGGGGCTGGATAGAAACATTATTGAAGAATTCAATATTCCATATCAAAATCTTTTGAAGAGAGCTTTATCATTTTTAACTTAGACCAAGGAAGAATCCTAATTTGTAGATCTTAATTTTGGGTTGAGATATTGAAGGCAAGTTGCCTCACAATTCACTTTTGTCTTTGAAGATTGTGTTCTTGATGGTAAAATATCTTTTCCCTTCATCATTTCCTTGCTTTGCATTGCTAAAATTGTTGGTGTAATTGTGTGTATGAAATTGCGGCTTTTGTGCTAGAAATAGACAAAGCCAGTTGGGTATTTGATTTATTGTTCTATTTCTTTTGTAATTCCTTGATTCCATATCTAATTTCATGAAATTAGTTCAATCTAGTTCTCATGTTGTAATCTATGATTTGAGAGTGCATGCTTAAGTCTAACTTTCGATCTTTGTGGGTTGCTCGAAAGATAATTCGTAAAGTGGATAATTAGGTTAATAATCATATTTGGCTTTGAGTCCTAAATTTGAGACCGAAAAGAGATAATTTAGGATTACTTTGTTGAATGCTAAACTTGCTAGAAATAGGAGTTTAGATTAAGGTTTTAGATTGCTTTGTTGTTGACTCGACTGAGACCAAAAGGAAATATCGTGATATAATCCTTTGAGACCAAAAGGAGATTAGGTTCGATTGATGATGATATAGCCTACCTATGATTAAATAAGCATGTGTTGTATTGCAATGAATTATTGAGTGTGGATTAAATTCCAAATTTTCCCAAACCCATATATCCCTTGCTTGATATCGTCTTTGCCCAAAACTTTTAATTAGTTACCAAAATCGCTCTTGATAATGATAATCATGTATTCTTAAGTCTAGGTTTAAACTCACATCTATATATTCTTTATCTTTTCAAGTGTCGACAAATTGTTTCGTGTCGGATATGACCCCGACTCTTAATTGAGCATTTTTATTGACGATGACTGCTTACTCTTCGAACTTGTTTTGACGGTAATTTGAGCGCTATCAATTACACAATAAAGGCTATTCTGATGAAAGAGTATGCAATCTTTAGAAATTTATTATAGGAAGTTGCTAAACAAATTGATGTTGATTTGAGATACAATTGTATGAAGCTAAGGTAGCAATGCACGTTTGGAAATACACAATGAGTTGAGTGTAATACATAAACAAGAGAACAAGATTTTAAAGTGAGCGTGAAATACAAAGTGAGAATGAAATACAAATCTTGTTGGCATACATTTAAAATAAATACAAACTAAAAAGAAATACAAATTGGAATGAATATAATTTGAGAAAGGATATAATTAATGGATACATATATGCTATAAAGAAATACAAATGCAAAACAAAGGAATAGGATGCAAATCTAATAAGTAGTTGATGATGAAATACATATATGAAAGGGATCGAGGGAATACATATACATATCAATTGAATACAAACAGAACTTATGCAGGCAAAATGATGCAAAACTGAGAAGTAACTAATTTAAAATTGTAGTTTGTTTATGACTTGTATCCAAAAAAATAATAATTTAAAACTGTAGTTTGTTCGAGTTGAACATGTATGAAAAAAATACAAATTTGAATGATTTTTACGATTTCTACAAAAAATAAATAAATTGTGAATCTTGATGAGAGAGAAGCGGGAGTCCGATTTTAACAAGAAAACATGGAGGGAATGGAAAGTGGGAGAAAGTGGGCCTGATTTTTAGTTGGGAAAATTGTTTGAAATAACAAACTATTAATTCAAATTAAATGTTATAGCAATAGTTTATTTTAATTGTAATTCGCAGCAAACATCCCTTTTTTTTTCCATCTGATTCGGTATACAATTAGCCATTTTATACATTTCGGTATAAAATGTATAAAATGTGTTTGCATTTGTATAAAGCGAGAGAAAAGTGTATATACAAAAATAATTACATATATTTTCGTCCTATACACTTATAATTATACAAATACAGATCTTATTATACAAATTACAATGTATAAATGAATTTATACAAAACTAAACAATTTGTATAAAATTGGATGTTTGTAGCGAATTATACAAACCAAAAGCTCCATAGCAAACATAAAATTTGTTATGGATCGCAATTATGCAAACTATATTTATAACATACAAATATGATTTTTATATTTGCTATATGCGAAAGTTGCTCTTTTTAATTTTAACGTGGAGTGAATTTTAGCCCAAAACGTGGACATTAGCTGAGAAAAATTAGGAACTAGATTAGGATACTTTTTTTTGCTACATAAATAAAATATTGTTCTTTTTAATAATTATTTTAAACTATTAGAAATTTTGACTAGTTTTGTAATTTTTTCTTTAAAAAAATAAAAATTAAATAAATCTAACACGTGACTAACAATAATTGGTGCATGGTTGCACTTCTTTTCTTGCAATTGAAGTTGACTGAAAAGTGTGACGTTTATAACACTTTTAAATTGTTTACGGAATACTAAGACCCCCACAAAGTTCAAGTGTCATCTTAAAAAACAGGTCCTATTTTAATGGGGTAATTATGCATTTTCTCTTATTAAAATACTAAAGAAAGCATGTACAATAATTTTCGATTCTTTTCAAAATGTCCGGTGTAATCCCCTATAAAAATCTCTATTCCGACCCCTTAAATTCTTCTAACCAAACAAAAAATGATGTGAAAAATACAAAAAAGACGAGATACCCACATTTTTAACTTTGTGCATCTAATAATCTAAATATGAAATTCATTCTTAATTTTTGGTATTGTCTAGTTATTTATTAAATATACAAATTAATAATTCTCTCTTACTAAAATAAATAAATCTTTTTATAAAACATGTATCATTGACTGTATCTTGATGTACATTAGTTGATTTGTCCTTTAGAAAATATACAATTATATAAGTTGTCCTTATATTAGAATGTATATCTCTCATAAAACTTGTATAACATATCATATATCAATTATTTAACAAACGACTATAAACGTCATTTGCTTTAGGCTTAGTTTGCTGAATAAATATTTGATTAAAAAAAATATGTCAATTTTATCCAAAAGTTTGTATATACATTTTAATAGCCTAACGAAAATTCCCTTAAAGATCACTATCAGAACCGAATTGGTGCACACCCTCATCTTCGGCTAACACCTTAGGGGTCTTTCGTAATTGGTTTAGATGTAAGTTATGCATGTATTAAATAATGCATAAATAATTTCATGTTTAGTAGCCGATTCAACATAAATAATCCATATATAAGATGAGAAACTTTCACAAATAACCATTATAATAAACTTAATTATGCTCCATAGCTATAGTTTGCATATTTACGAGTTGTAGCTACAGTTTAAACTACCTTGTTTGTATAATTTGTGGATTTGTATAATTCGCAAGTTGTATAATTTGCGGATACATTTGCATAATTCAGTTATAAGCTCGAAATAACAATTACAAACATCAGAAATGTAAATAGTTATACAAATTATATTATACAAATTTTGAATTATGCAAACGTGTAAATTATACAAAACTAAACAGCTGAACATAATTATAACTAAAAGTAGGTCGTGAATTGTCATTAAGGCCAAACTATAGTTATGTTAACTAATTAACTAGTATATATTTGCTTATATGCATAATTTTTCCACGACGTTTGATTTATAATTTAAAAACCCGCATAACTATCTAAAAAGAAAGTGATTATTTGTCAAAATTTTCCAGATTTTGCTTTTATGGGCCGAAAGGTTGACTACAGAGTCAAAGCCCAAATTCGTATCTGAAAAACTCAACGTCCTCTTCCTCAGTCATTTCACTTCAGTTCCAGTATCCGAAAAGCTCCGACAGACGGCGAAACTGGAAACATACGATCAACAATGGCGGGAACTTCACGGGGAAATACTCGGAGCAGAGCTTCGAAATCTTCCACCGAAAATCCCCAAATCCGTAATCCTAATCAGATTCTACGGAAGGATAAAACTAGAAATAACAGCTTAATTCACATTTTCAGCGTCAACCTCAAATTCCTTATAGGGTTTGGAATTATTGCCTTTACGATCGCACTTTTTTTCATTTATACTTTCATTAATCCCATGGAGAAACCTCAAAAACCAAGAGTCATCACTCCACTTCCAGCTCCAAAACTAATGGATCTTCCAATGGTAAATTTAACTCACAAACAATTGATTTCTTTTCCATTTACAGATTTTCTCTTTTCATTTTGATAATTCTATTTTTTTTCCTGCAGTTTCAAGGAGAGCATAGAGAGAGCTTGTACTGGGGTACTTACAGGCCTCAGGTTTATTTTGGAGTTCGTGCAAGGTACGTATATTCTGCTCACATGGTTTGATTTTCTACCTCTTGGTATAATTCTTGTGTATGGGTTTTCCTTTTCTCCCACAACATCAATAATATATTACTTAAATCAAAAATATATTTCTCATTGGTAGAAATTGTTTTATTTTATTTATGTTTGGGTTGTATCATTTGGCAGTCTTTTGCCTATAATTAAAAGTAGTAGAATATAAATAGAGGTGCACACATGGGAAGTGTCATAAGTTTTGCTTTAGGTTGACTGAGTACAAAATTAGTTAATATATATGAATGCTCACGATAATATTTGGAATGAATCCATCCTTGTAGAAAGGAATGGATGTTGAGGATTGGTAGAGTTGATCCAACTAGTTTGAGATTGTGACATGGTAGTAGTAGTTGTTGTATCTTAAGCTACAAGGTAAGGATTAAGGCTTAAAGAAAGTTTCATGTTTTTAGATGGTTCTTTCTTTTCCCTTTATCTTTTAATTTTAAATTGTCCATGAGTCAGGTTTGTCTTCATGAGTCCTGGTTTGTGATGTAAATAATCTAGTTACTGATGTATCGCAATCTATAATAATAAAAATTATGCCTTTTTCTGATAAGGAAGATCATTATGTCCTTTCATCACAATAGTATTTGGGCACCAATCAACATCAAGAGATAGCAAACTATTCTTTTTCTTGGGAAACATGGATATTTTTTTTATTCTTTTTCGATGACTATCTTCAATGAGTTTCTTAGTTAACTTCTGTTCCATTATGGAAAAAAGATTGTTCTTCTTAGAGTGAGAAAAATCTTTAGAACTTTTAGATATTAGTGAGAATGTTAATGGATGGTTTTTTTGCTAATTGAAAAGAGTCGTCATTTCGAAGATGACTGAAAATTGATGAAACTTTTCATATAGGATGTACCTGAATTTCAATTGCTATGGTCCTTTTGTAAGGATAGAATCATGCATAGGATACGGGAAGCCTCTACCAAAAAATGGATAGAATATAGGATGGAGGGATACTGCTAGGAGAATTCTTTAGTTCCTAGGCAAACCTTGCACCTTACTGTGTCGCACCACGCCGGAGTTTTCATGTACAAATGCTGCAGTTGAACAAGATTGGTTGGAAAATGGGGTAAATGTTGCAAAAGTGGTGGATAATATGGTCAAAATTGCACCAAGGGTGTAGCCTAGTGGTTAATAAAGTGGGATTGAGCACCATGAGGGCTCAAGTTCAAATCCTAGCAAAAACAAAAACACTAGGTGATTTCTTCGTATATGATCTAGCCCTGAAGGACAGAGTTATTTGGTATTAATTGCTGGTGGGAGGTGATAGGTATCCTGTGGAATTAGTTGAGGTTTGCGCAAGTTGACCTGGACACTATAGTTATAAAAAAAATATGGTTAAAATTAACCCAACTGCAAAAACATTTCATATTTCCTGAAATCTCAAACTGCTTGAGTGGTTGCCGGTGTCCATCACACAAATGAACAAGGTGAACTCAGAACATGTATGGATTAAAGCCTAGGTCTTCTTCTTCATGCTTGGTCAGAAGGTAATTACAAATCTGCTGAAGATATTTTTGGTGGTTTTGTTGCAATGGATGTTGAAACAAAAGAACAATCGGATCTAGTTTGGGCTTGATTATGTGTCAAAGTTTCTCTCTTAGATCCTCCTTTAGGGTGGAGGTGGAAATAGGAGATTGAAAATATTGTGTCTTGATCACGGATGACTATTCCTTTATCATAATGGGGTTGCTGACGTAGCAAAGTCAATGGTTATAGGAGTGGCTACCTTGAGTCCCAAAATGCTAGTTGCAGTCAGTAATAGACATGGTGGATGTAGTGGTGGACCACATGAGTGACAAACAAGGCCAGATATTTGAACTAAACCATGGAATTGGTCCTTTAGTTGAACAAACTCCATCTCAGCTACAGATTAAAATGATGCTAATGGACCTTTTGGAACAAAAAACATAGATCGGGCCTATTATTTTAAAGAGTCCAATGTTACAAGAGGGAAAGTGGGAGTAAAAACTTGGCCAAATCAAGCAAGGCTAGCAAGTTTTTAAGGCAAAAAGGTCCTATTTCTAATTCATCCATCCCTCCTCAGCCTCCATAGAACATTTAGATGAAGCTTGTACAGATACTACACACGATCCATGATCTAGTAGTTGATGATGAAGTTGAGTGAAGGAATTATTCTTTTTGTGTGCCAAGGTCAGTCTCTAGCACCGCTCCTTTAGTTGCTGACTCAGATTCTGAATTCTCGTTACAATTAAAGTGATTGTCTCTTTCTTCCCTTATGTGATTCCGATGATCAAATTCAAAGTCCTACAGTAATTGAGACATCAAAATGGAGCAACTAGTCATGGGGAAAGCATGCAAGACATTTAGAGTAAATGCTAATGGGTTTGAGCATAAATCCTAGATATGATTCTAAGAATAGTGGAAAGAGACAACTTCAATTAAAAATCTATGAAGCCTAAAGGAGGGGAAAGGAAGTCTAAAAAGAAAGGGGAAACTAATGAAGGTTGATATGCTTGGTGAATTGTGATGGGGGAGAAGAAGAACAAGGGGAGGAATACCAATCCTTTTCCGGATGAAAATTAAAATTCTTAGTTGGAATGTTAGGGGTTGATTGTTGAATGACAATGAGAATTTTTTTTCCTAATTTTTGAAGTGTAATATTTATATATAGAAAAGTTACTAGTTCCAAAAATTTGACAAATTTTTATAGTCCCTTTGTCCAAAAATACTTGTCCACTATTGACTTTGCACACTTCTTAAGAAGGCGGAATCACCTGAGAGAGCTCCGTTTGTCAGTTGAACCCTCATACTCATCACTTTGCCAACTAGACCCTTAAACCCATCAGAACACAACATTTTAAGCCCTTTTCTCCTGCGGTCAGTGTGCGTGTAATGGACATGATCAAACGTGGAAATCCACATCATTTTTTAGTGCCACGTACGAAATTAAGTGCTAAAAAAATAAAAAATAAAATAGATCAAATTTTCAATTTCTTAAACTTTTCAAATAGTCATCTTCTTCATATTTGGTCACAAATTGAGCACTAAATTCATACCCGTTAGATCAAATTCTTCTCGATTTAACTTGTAAATTCAACTACAAGTTCACCAACACAAACTCAATGAACCCCAATCAAAATTTTTAATTAATTTTACAAATTCACAAGGCTCATTTATTATGTTTTAAGCTTTTTCAAGCTTATCAATGGAGTTTTAAAATTTTCAATAGTCACAATCATCCTTCACATTATCCACATCTCCTCGTTGAAACCATCTAATAAAATAATGATACTAATATTTTTCAAACTTAAAAGACGAAAATTTTAGAAGAAGTTGAGGCTATCGATTTGTATAAAAAAAGAAAGAAGAAGAAGAGGCGGAGAAGAGTGAATGTGGGGTTGGAGAAAGAAGAATGGGCTGGAAAAAGAAGAAAGTTGACAGCTGTGGTGAGGGGTAGAGGAGAGAGGCTGGTGGAGAAGAAGAAAGTCGTGGGTGGGTGGGTGAGTGGGTGAAGGAGGGTTGAAGAAGATGAATCTTATTTTTATTTTTGTTAAATTGATTTTTTAAAAAGTAAAATGCGCGTGTTATCACACATATTTCCAACTCACCAATATTAATGTCACATAAGCTGGGTCAATGGTCAGAGGGGTTTAAAATATTGTGTTCTGATGAGTTTAAGGGTTTGGTTGGCAAAGTGATGAGTATGAGGGTTCAACTAACAAACGAAGTCAAGTACAGGTGTCTCCTAGGTCATTCCGCCTTTTAAGAAACTATAAATAAAAGGGTAATTTTACTATATCACCCTTTAAATATAATAAATACAATGTCTTGAAAAATGTAATAGGGAAATGGCTATAATTAATGATAGGGGTAAATTAGAAACTAAGTGTTTCTCTGTATAGATTTTGGTAGTTACTGATTATGGTTCCCTTAATTGCATCTGAATCTGTTACTTACTGTAACCCTTTCCACCATCAACTTGTCAATAGTGTTAAATCTTTTATGGGCTGTAGCCATCCTGTGAAAATACTTGGTATTTTTGTCTCCGTGTTTGAGCCAACGTACTCTGGACCTCTGCCTCCAATCAATTTCCTCGTTTTTTGCAACATCTTCAAACTCCATTGAAAGATATAATTTCTGAAGTAACTCATCCTCTGATAGTAATCTCAACTCTCGAGTCTTTTCTAAAATTGACAGCTGATTTAGAATTGCCTCTTTCCTTTGATTCCAATTGTTCCTACTCTCCAGCGTCCATTCTTTAGCTTCCCTTTTAGCATCCTCAACTTGGAGGCTAGGACATAAGAGCCTGTATCAGTGATATTGAAAGATGCCCACCTTTCTTTAACTTTGCCTGAGAAACCCTCCACCCTTAACCACCATTGTCAAACTTGAAGTAAGACTTCTTCAAATTTAAATCTCCACATTGAAGCATAATTGGATTGTGGTTTGAACCTATTTTGGGAAGCATGTTCTGTTTAATCCATGTGAAGGTCTCATCTCATTGGGAAGAGAATAAGAACCTATCAATTCTGGAGGCTGACATGTGGTTGTCCCTCTTTCTCCATGTGAAGGACACCCCAAATAAAGAAGGATCGATGAACTCCATCTCATTGGTCCATTCAGAAAATTCAGTCATTGGCGTAGTAATTCTATGTCCTTCTGATCTTTCGTTTGGATATCTTGTGTCATTAAAATCTCCACAAGCTACCCAAGGCCCACTACACAGTTCTTTGATGTTGGTGAAGTCTTGCCAAAGTTCTCTTCTAATTATTGGGTCACAAGAAGCATACACAGCTGAAAGAAACCAGGTGAATGCCTGATTAATGCCTTCAAACTTGCAGGTTACCATGTGGTTTGCTGCTGTCACTAGCTCTCCTTTCCACACCCTCTTATCCACATTACTACGATACCACCACTTCTGGCTATAACATCCAAGTGAAATTCCCCCATCCATCTATTTTGCCATAATTGTTTGAATACATTCACCTCTGATCCTCTCAATTTTGTCTCAACCAGAACGTAAATATCAACCTCCCAATGTTGAAATAATATCCTGACTATCCCCCTTTTTTCTTCCCCATTTACCCCCTTTACATTCCAAGAAAGGATTTTGACTTTCATTGGAGATTTGTGTTTGTTATTCTCCTCCTGTTTCTTGATTCCCCTTCTTTAAACTTAACATGGAATTCCAAATTTCTTATTGTTAGAATATAAATAAGTATTTCCTACTTAGAATAGGAATAGGAATAGGAATAATAATAGGAATCCTAGTAGGAAAAGGATTCTAATGTAGTGTCTATAAGTAGGGTCTCAATGTAACAATTTACATACAATTCAATAATATTCTTTTCCTATATTTCTCACATGGTATCAGAGCATTGGTGAGAACAAACAAGTCACCGTATGTCTATGTCAATTGATTTTGTTATTCTTTTTCTTTAAATTAACACCACCACGAGGCTCGAAAGCTCGCGACCAAACCCGGCCAGAGGAAAATACCACCATTTTTTGAGAAATTTTTGGCCTCAATCTGTTTTTACGGTCGATACTTTTCCGACAATCGGATCTCAATAATCAAGTTTTCTTTTATTTTTTTGTTGTTTCCAAGACAAATTTAGCATAATGTCTTTTGGGTGTGATGTTTTTGGTTCTAAAAATATAGGGATTGGAAGTTCTAGCCTTATAATCACTTCAGAATTATTATTGGGAAGTTCAAACTATTTATCTGGTCAAGGTGTCCAAGATCACTTAACGAACAAGACTTATGTGGTAGATGTAAAGACAAAGACTAGTGAGGAAGATGCAAAGTCAAAGCACAATGGGAGAAAGTAGATGCTCAATTATGTAGTCTCTATGGCTCTATTGATTCCAAATTGATGCCCTTGTTTCGCCCATTCGGGCGTGTTATATTTGGGAAAAGGCTCGTGCTTTATACACTAATGACATATCTCGATTCTATGATGTGATATCTCGATTGACCAACTTAAAGAAACAAGAATCCGATATGTCTACTTACTAGGAATTTGACACATTGATGCGATTACGAATGTGGAACAACAACAAGAACAAACATTGTTTCTAGTTCTTACTCTTGCTGGACTTCGATCATGATTTGCGTGATCGATTTTAGCATCGATGAATTATTCTTAAAGTGGTTTCATCACCGACTCTCTATTCTTGCATCTCAAACCTTTGAAAAGCGTACATCTCATGGAGAATCGGCGAGGAGGCGTTTTGGGAAACCTCGATCCAAGTGTAGTCATTGTCATAAGCCCGACACACTCGTGACATATGTTATACTTTGCATGGTCCACCACCCATTATGATCCTATTGTTCTAAAGGAATACAATGAGTTCCTTCAAATCGCATCTCCACATATGGTGCTCAACCAAATCAACCATCCAACAATGCTTATATTGAATATGATGAGTTCCTTCGTGCAAATAAGCAAACGTCTCGTAGTTTGATTGCACAAGTAATTCTTTTGCTTGTGTGTCGCAATCTAGTACTCTTGGAACATGGGTCATGGACTCGGGCTTCGATCATATCTCGTAATAAATTACTTTTATCGATATTGTTTATTCACAATCTCTTCCATGTATTACTTTAGCCAATGGGATCCAAACAAAACCAAAGGGGTTGGAAAAGCCAAACCATCTTTAGACTCGTTCTTTATGTCCTCGGTTCTCCTTTAATCTAGCATAGTCGTTTAACGAAAGCCCTACATTGTAGCATAACCTTTTTCGATGACTTTTTCTCATGCAGGATGATTGGAGCAGGACATGAATCACAAGGCCTTTACTATCTTACCTCTTCAAATTCCTTAACGACATGCTCCATTCTGATTCTCGGATGTAATTCACAAGCGTTTGGGACATCCGAGTCTATCCAAACGCAAAAGATGGTGCCTAGTTTGTCTAGTTTATCCACATTAGATTGTGAATCGTGGAAACACACTAGTCTATTTTTCATTAGTTCATTCGATATTTGGGGTCCTAGTAGAGTTAGTTCCACCTTAGGATTTCGTTATTTTGTTAGTTTCATTGATGATTATTCAAGATGTACTTGGGTTTTCTTAATGAAAGATCGTTCTGAGTTATTTTCTATTTTCAAAAGTTTCTAAATACAAAATCAATTTGGTGTTTCTATTCGTACTTTCGTAGTGATAATGCATTAGAATACTTATCCTCCCAATTTGAGTTTATGACTCACAAAGGCATTATTCACGGACTACTTGTCCATACACCCTCAACAAAATGGTGTATGAAAGAAAAATCGGCATCTTATTGAGACCGCTCGTACTCTTCTCCTTGAATCCAATGTTCGGGAGATGCGTCTTGTTATTTGATAAATAGAATGCCCTCTTCTTCTATTCAGAATCAGGTTCCACATTCTTTACTGTTTCATATGTCACATCTTTACCCTTTCGCACCTCGTGTCTTTTGGAGCACATGCTTTGTTCATAACTTAGCGGAAAAGATAAATTAGCTCCTCGTGCCTCAAATGTGTCTTTCTTGGTTACTCGAGTCCAAAAGGGTATCGTTGTTATTCACATGATCTTCATCGATATCTTATGTGATGTTACATTTTTGAGTCTCGGCCTTACTATACATCTTCCGATCATCCCGATGTATCTATGGTCTTACATACCTCGGGTTTTACTGTGCCCACCTTTGAGGAATCTATGGTTACTTTACATCTCAGTGCCACCATTACTAACTTATCATCGTCGTCCACGCCCAGGATGATTCATGTCATGCGCGGACGGACTTGCCTCCGCACTTCAAAAGGTATACGATCCACTGAAATACTAACCCACATTATACCTTCTTAAGTTATCATCGTCTATCATCACCCCATTATGCCTTTGTGTCGTCTTTGTCCTCTATTTCCATTCCTAAGACTACAGTGAAGCACTTTCTCATGGATGGGAGCGGGCTATGGTTGATGAGATGTCCGCTTTACATAAGAGTGGTACTTGGGAACTTGTCTCCCTTCAGTAAATCTTGGTTGTCGTTGGGTTTATGCGATCAAAATTGGTCGTTGATCGACTTAAGGCTCGCCTTGTTGCCAAAGGGTATACTCGGATATTTGGGCTAGATTATAGTGACACTTTCGCTCCCGTGGCTAAAATAGCTTCGTCTTTTTCTATCTATGGTCATTGGCCTCTTCATCATTGGACATTAAGAATGCTTCGCATGGTGATCTTGCGGAAGAAGTCTATATGGAGCAACCACCGGTTTTGTTGCTCGGGAGTCCGCCTTGTATGTAAACAATCTCCTCGAGCTTGGTTTGGGAAGTTTTATTCAGAATTTGGCATGACTCGTAGTGGGTGATCACTGTGTTTTATCGGCATACGCACCAAGTCGATGTATCTATTTGGTTGTTTACGTTGATGATATTGTTATCACGGTAATGATCAAGATGGCATCACCGATTTGAAGCAACATCTCTTTAAGCACTTCCGGACTAAAGACCTTGGCGATTGAAGTATTTTCTAGGTATTGAGGTTGCTCGTCTAGATCGGTATTGTTATTTCTCAACGCAAGTATCGTTAGACATTCTTGAGACAGGAATGATGGGATGTAGACTATTGACACTCCTATGGATCCGAATGTTAAACTCCTTCAGTAATCCCGAAAGGTATAGGCGGCTTGTTGGAAAGTTGAATTATCTCACGGTGACTAGACCGACATATCTTTTCTGTGAGTGTTGTAAGTCGATTTATGACTTCGTGATAGTCATTGGGAAGCGCGATATATAAAGTGACTACTCTTTGAGGATCAAGGCCATGAGAATATCATTGGATATCGATCACCCGACATCCGGATATTGTGTTTTAGTAGGAGGTAATTTGGTGTCGTGGAAGAGTAAGAAACGAATGTGGTTGCTCGATCTAGTGCAATCGAATATCGAGCAATGGCGAAAGTGAACTAGTTTGGATCAAGGGAGAACTAAAATTTGGCAAAATTGATCGGATGGAACTTGTGTGTGATAACCGCTCTTCATATCGCATCAAATCCAGTGTTTCATGAAAGGACTAAGCACATTGAGATTGATCACTTTGTCGGAGAAAAGATACTCGGAGATATTGTTACGAAATTTGTGAAGTCAAATGATCGATATGTTCACCAAGTCTCTCACATGTCCTCGTATTAATTACAAAGCTAGGTACATATGATTTATATGCACCAGCTTGAGGGGGAGTGTTAGAATATAAATAAGTATTTCCTACTTAGAATAGGAATAGGAATAGGAATAATAATAGGAATCCTAGTAGGAAAAGGATTCTAATGTAGTGTCTATAAGTAGGGTCTCAATGTAACAATTTACATACAATTCAATAATATTCTTTTCCTATATTTCTCACACTTATCTCCTTTGAGGTTGTGTTCTTTGCTTTGATTGGTGTTGTCTCCACCTTCTTCTGCCTCAATTTCCCCCTCTTTTGATCAATTCTCAGAAAAAGATCAAAAGCCACCTTATCACATCCTTCAAAAGCAACCCCAAAAAGTTGGCTAAGCTTAAGTACACTGGATTGTACCCAGAGTGAGGCTTTGTCTTCAATTTTTTTGTTCTGAGAGACTATCATTAATTTGAAAAGGAAGAGGATGAATGTGAATGATTAATAACAAGAGCTGGTGGATCCTCGTTTATTTGGAGGATATTTTACATGGAAGAAGAGAGGAGTATGGATGTGCATCCAGAATTGACAGGTTTCTACACTGTGCTGGATTGGGTGGGGGGAGCTTTTCCCAAATTGAATTCTGATCACAATCCTATCTTATTGTCCTGTGGAAACTGGGAATGAAAGAAGTCTTATATCAAATTTGAGACTTGGTGGCTGGAAGTAGTTGGTTTTCAGGACAAGGTCAGAGGATGGTGGGAATTCTTTTGTGTGAATAGCAGACTAGGACATGTATTAGCTAAAAAGCTGAAAATGCTTAAAGCAAAACTGGAGTGAATAAAAACAATAGGGGAAATTGGATACAAAGGAAGGAGGAAATATAAGAATGCCTTAACATGTGAAGGCTCCGGGGCCAAATGGGTTCCCAATGATGTTCTTCCAATCTTTTTGGGGTATCTGAAGGAAGACATCATTAATAGTTTTCACTATTTTCACTCCAACCAAGCCTTTGCCAAAAAATTCACTGCAAGCTTCATTGCCCTGATTCCAAAGAAACAAGGTGCTACAGACTTGAAGGACTTCAAATCAATTTCTCTGGTTGGTGGGAATTGGGATGTACAAAATCATTGCTAGACTGTTAACGATGAGGCTTAAAAAAATGGTGAACAAGCTGGTCAAAAGCACCGTATGACTTTTATAAAAGGGAGACAGATCATGGATGTAACTCTTATAGTCAGTGAGTGTATAGACTCAAGAAGGAAAGGTGGAGTCCCAGGATAATGTGCAAGCTGGATATCCAAAAGCCTATGGTCATGTGAAATTGGACCTATTTATTGAATACTCTCAGACAAATGGAGTTTGGGAGTGGTGGTTGAAATTGATTGAATACTGTATCAAAACAGTCAAGTTCTCTGTTATGGTGAATGGGGAACCAATGGGTGTTTTTCATCAGAAAGGGGCTGAGACAAGGTAATCCTTTCCCCCCTTTTCTATTGATCCTGGCTATGGAGGGTTCTGATAGCATGATGAGAATTGCAACTCAAAAGAGGTGGATCAAGGGCATTCAGATCAGTTACAGAGTGGGGGAGGAAAAGGAGATATGTTCTACGCTTTATGCAGATGACACCATCATCTTCTCAGAGCCAGTAGCTGAACATATCAAATATATCAGAGTAATCCTGGTCCTCTATGAAGCTATAGTAGGTTTGAGAGTTAACTGGGGAAGAGAAACCTATTCCCAATCAAGGAGGTCCCAAGATTCAAGAGTTGGCAAAACATTTTGGGATGCAAAATAGAACAGTTGCCTACAAGCTATCTTGGAACGCCTCTTGGTACTAAACATAAGGCATTGGAAATCTGGGATGGGATCGTTGAGAAATGAAGAGGAAGTTAGCTAATGGGAAGGCCCAATACCTGTCTCTAGGAGGGAGTTAGCTAATGGGAAGGCCCAATGCCTTTCTCTGCCCAGTCTTGTGATGTCCCTATTCCCACTTCCAGCAGAAGTGGTGAAAAATCTTGACAGGCTGAGGAGAAAATTTCTATGGCAAGGAAATAAAGAAGGGATGGGGTACTGCTTGGTAAACTGGAAAACAATGCTTCTTAGCAAGAAAAGAGGGGGCTTGTAAATCAGAAATCTGAACCTACAGAATGAAAGCTTGCTAATTAAGTGGTTGTGGAGATACACTTGTGAGGAAAGAGCCTTGTGGACGGAAGTCATAGTGACTGACTATGGTTAACTCAGTCCCTGGTGTACAAAAACTGTCTCTCATTCTTATGGAATGGGGGTTTGGAGGACTATCAAGAACCTATGGCCAGTATTGGAAGCAAATATTTGTCTCAAGGTGTGAAATGGTACTAAGACAATTTTTGAAGGATGGGTGGATTGATCTAAGTCCTCTTAAGGAGGTCTTCCCCAGACTTGCACCTAATTTGTGTGAATCGTGAGGTAACTGTTTCTGATTGCTGGACAACACAGGTATGGGACATCTGTTTCAGAAGATTACTAAATGATTGGGAGGTAGAATGAGTGGCTCTTGGTTGGTTACTAAGAGGGTATGACTAACTCAAGAAGTGTTGCAGAGAAAAGGAAGACAGCTTGTTCCCTGGTGTTTTCTATATAATATGACATGGGAAACAAACAAACACCTATATTTGTATTGCAAGTTTACTACCCAGCTATGGAACCTCTTCCTCATCAGTACATGCACTAGTTAGATCATGCCAGAGCATACATCAGACCTTCTGAGCTGCTGGGTTAGGAGGGGAGGAAGCAAGAACCAGAATAGGTAGTGGAGATTAATCCCATCATGTATGTGGTGGTCACTATGGAGAGAGAGGAATGACAGATGTTTTGAAGACATGTCCAATTCAATTCATAAAGTAAAATGAATTGTATTTTATCTTTGCTCTTTTGGTGTAAACAGTTGTGTATAGAATATACTGCTCAAATTATAGATTTATTAGGAAGTTCGTAATTGCTTTTTTTTGGAGGTGGCCAGCATACCCTTAATGCTGGAGACTACAACCTTACCAATTTGAAAAAAAGAGATCATAGAATTAATGTGGATTGATAGACTTTCTTGGTTATTGTATCTCGAGCATAAGAATAAAACAAATTCATCTTTTGCTGACATAATCAGAAGAAAGTATCTTAATGATATCATTTCACCGCGCTTTACCTGATTCCTAATATCACGAAATGAATGAATGCAACCAGTTCCAAGCTATGACATTTGGTGCAGAGATTGCACAAATACATGGTAAAGTTCTGCACTCACTGTGTATTAGTTTACCATTTCTATTTGAATATTTGAGGAATTGAAGTCATGGAAAACAGAAAGATGTTGGAGATAAATAGAATGCTATAATGCTAGCATCCTGGTGTTTATCCCATTATCCCATCGAAAATTTTGAGTAGATTTTGTTGGTTCAACTTGAGAAACGCCACAACTAATTGTGTCACAATTGAGCATTTCTGTCTAGGCAACGGACTTGTTGATGCATCAGTTACCAAGGTCCAGTGTAGGAAATAAAAGAATTAGTGATACTGGGGATACCCGTACTGGTGTTGTCTTGTTAACTCTTTTATCATTTTCTCTATTGTTTGTATACTACATCGTTCTTTTTTATATGTTTGTAATATACTCTTTGATGGAGCTTCACTTTATATGTTCTTATAATATAATATGCAGGACTCCGCAATCATTAGTTGCTGGCTTAATGTGGCTTGGAGTCAAGAATGAGAGGTATTTCATGCGTCATGTATGCCAAGATTCAGATGAGTTGAAACAATATGGCTGGACTAGTCATAATGGACGGGATTATGGACATCAGGTTCTGAGTGAACAGACAATGACCTTGACTACTAGTTTTCTGAAATCCAAGGATCATGGTAGTGGCTATGGTGGAGACTGGGCTGTTCGATTTGGAGTGCAGAGCGATGAGTACTTCTCCTTACCATCTCTGATGATCTTCCTTTCTTTTGCCTGACATGCAAATACTTGGCTCTTGTGGATGTCGTGCCTGTCAAAGTAGAAATTTGTTTACAATCAGGTTCTCTAGTAAGGAAATAGCACGTTGCTTCGGCTTATGCAAAGCTTAGTCATTTGCTGCAGATTTCATCTGTTTTCTGCAATTAATGATATATAGGTGTCATTGGTTGATTGAATGATGACCTAGGCAATCAACAAAATGAGTTTGTCTTTATTTCATCAACTCCTTTCTTATTTGGTATCATGTTGTGAATGTGTCTACAGGTCCATTATGCATTATGTGGACTATTTGGTTGGAGAGGAACAGATGTTAAAAGGGAAGAATATCATATTTCTTTTGTAAAGAATACGTGTTTACATAATTTATACGTTTGGTTTAGGTTTGTCTGGACGATAAAATTTTTTGTACTTTGGGTGTAGGGGTTAAAACGTAGAAAATGTGAATCACTTTCTGAATTTTTTGGAAAACATGAGGATGTAGTGGAGAAACTGTAATGTTCAGGTAGATTGTACTCCACACAGTACCATCTTGGTTCTGATTTTAATAAAATTTACTTTATCTAGCAAAAAAAAAAGGTATTTCTTGGAAGATATATCTGTATATTTTGGTCAAGAAGAGAAAGCTTCTTTATACTTTTACATCCCATAAAACAAGAGCATTTATACAAAGAATCCTATGACTATAATAGGAAAGACAGTGAATTACAGCTAATTAATAAAATCAATCTTCTCCTACAATTAGGCAAGAGTAAAATCTTCTAGAATCATGCCTTTTAAATTATGCTAATCAACAATATGTAAGATCATTTCAAGTTGAATAATAAATTTCATGTGTGATGGCATATCTTTAACTTAAAGTGCGCGTACAACACATTAGAAAACTGTGTGGTAAAATTGCTGAATGAGATTAGAGTGCCTGGACTCTTGAAAATTTGTTTGCCTCTTGCATCTTTAAAGCAGTGGGATCAGTGATTGTGGTTGTTGGTTATTTTTTCACAGATGATCATTAACTTAACTAGGGTATTGTGTTCTCTTATTAAAAGTCTCTATTGCATTTACTTCACAAGTTAATTTTAGTATTGCGACCACTTTAAGCATGAATGATATTCTTTTCTGAAAAGCTGTATTTCCAACTGAAATCTTATGATAGTTATGAATTTGTATCTCCATCTCATGTCTTTTATCCCTTAAACAATTGACACTCAAATTTCTTCACAGATCTGTCCCTGATGAAGAAATGTTAAAAACCGCACACTTGTTTTTTTATGTGGCTGATGAAGGCGGGAAAAGTCTTACTTTGGGTAGCAGAGTCTTGGATATTCATGGTGATTCTATTTTGGCGTCAGGATCACGTAGTGACATTGGAGACTGGCAGCTCCACTTATTTTCAGAGGTAATTTGCTGACTGATTTTCAATTGCAATTGAAAAGTCAACTATTTCAGTGATCTTCAATCAGCTGTGATTATGCATCTATTCATATGGTTCTGTGACCTTTTAACTATTGCCTTATACATGTCTTCCGAAGATGTGAAGCACTTCAGAGACAAGGCTTGGGCTAAAATCTCTCTTCTGATTTTTGTAGGCTTATTATTTTAAGAGGATACTGATCTATTTAAAAAATTGTTTTTAGCGGCACTGAATATTTGAAGTGACTATGCTACATTGAGTGACCTTTCTCTTTTCTTTTCCTTTTTTTGTGTTCTTTTTGGAGGGTTCTATGTCCTTCATTTCTGTTGCTTTGTGAGGATAGCTAAGTAGGTGCCTAGGAGGTCTTTTGTGGTCCTCGGGTAAGGTTAGGCACACAATAATCACGCTTTCCAATTGTTTGTCACGTACAACTTTTGGAGGTATGTTGCTCTGGTTAAGTTTCTGGTTAGATGCTAATGGATTCATTACAAAATATATATCGAGGGCTATTCTTTGGTTCACATGAAGATGAACCCAGGAAAATGTTGCTTTAGCATGAACTCAGGGTGAAGTAACCCTCCAGATAGTTGAGCTGGAGAAAAGTTTGTGAAAAGTACCTGTTCAAACCAAAACCGACTTGGCTCTTGTGTGTTGAACTATAAGGATGATGCTTAATGTAAGGATATAGCTTGGTAGCAAAATAAAAGAGTGCAACAAGGAGGGGGAATGACTAAGAGTACAAGGTGTATTACAAAACTTTTGGAAGAAGGTAAAAGTCGAGAAATGCTAACCTGTCATGCTTTGCATTTCCAGTCTTTCTAAAATTAGATGAGTTGGAAATTAAAAAAAAAGAACCTCAGTCATTTCTACCTTATATACTAGTTTTAGTAGGGTAGTTAGAATGTTAGTTTCCGTGTTTCTAGAGGAAAGGATGCCAGGAAACAAAACAGTGGGGCCTGATAAAGGAAGGAGGAAATGGTGGAATACTGAACCAGCTTGTATATGGTGAAAAATTTGGAAGAAAAAAAAGAGCAACTTGAGGTGTTTGAAAGGCAAATGTAGTTCCATTCAGAAGATATAGGCTAACAACACTTTTTGGTTCTATCTTTGGTGCAAAATTGAACTTGTAGATGCAGTGCTCTGTTTTAGAGCTTCTAGTATCCATGCATGTTTAGGAAGGGACATAATCTTTTTATTTTATTTTATTCTTCACAGAGTTTCCAGAACACTCAGTGTTGCTTTGGATACAAGCATTCACATTTCAAAGAAAAAATTCTATAGGGAAGGATGTAATCTCTCAGGTCTAGATATGCCTTTTCTTCTACCAAATTTCAGTCAACCACGAAGAGAGCTTTGCAAAGGGAAGAAATTTGTCAAACTTGAGTTAGCATGCTGGCTTTGAGGTTGCTTTATACCGAAGTGTTGGCTTTGAGGTTGCTTCATACCAAAGCGAGGTTGATGACGAGGACTTAGTTGCATCTTTAACACCTTATACATATGTATGCACTGCTTTCATCAGTAAATTTTACTAACAATAGACTCCATATAAGGCAAGGGATTGTTAGTGTTTGAAGATTCTTTTTAAGAAGCTTGTGTTTTGGACATTCAAAGCATTGATAAAAAGCTCCATTTAACTAATATTTCTGCCTTCTTTTCAAAAGATAGGTATGAATAAATGTTATTTCTATAGGAGAACTGATCCCTTCTGCTCTGGGATGTTGTAATTATATGGGAGAAACCTTGATTATGCTGTTATCACTTTCTTTCATGAAGACTGCATGACTGAGATCCCTCTATTATAATGTTGTTTTCCTGTAGTTTATTGCTAATTCTAGAAGATTGCTTTGACATCGTTTTGACATTCTTTTGAATTACAAATCTGTACTCCATATTTTAACAGTACAAGAACTGAAATGGTAGTTCTGCATTGTACTCTATGACCCTCTTTTTAATGTTTCAACAGGTGCTCTTATTGTTTAGCATTTATCTGCGGTTAGATTTTTATTTGAAGGACTTCTTGTAGGATGTATCTGGAGTACATTATTCTGGCTTCAAGACACCTCACATTCACAATCTCTCTGATCTAGTCCAGGCAAATTTGGCAGTCCAAGTACGCATACTATTCATATTTGTAGCTACATTGTTGGAAGTTATGTCAAATCTTACAGTTTGCCTTCTACCTTAGTAGTTGGCCACTTAGTCTGTTGCTTGCTTTTCGTCCATGTTTTGTTAGGCAAGACAATTTGGCCATTTACAGCTTTCGGACTCATCTGATGATTCTCCCAACATTTTAGTATTTCAGGTACGTTCTCAGTCAATTATCACTATCTTCACTACTGCTGATCTATATATTGTTAAGTAGGTTTTCTTTTTAATCCAGATTTCTGCTAGGATTCCTTTCAAAGCAGACATTGTTTTTCTTTCTGGAACCAGTACTCGTGATTCAAGAGTTGAAGAACGGGCCAGCAGGCTGACAGGTTTATGCTGAGTTCATTAGAGTATGATTGACATAAAAAGGAAATCTTTAGATTTTTTTTGTTGATAAGTGGAAATCTTTAGATTCTTTTTGTTAATAAGTGGAAATGTTTAAAAAGAAATTCTGGAATTATTCTGACTTCAACATGTATCTAATGAGGAAAGTAGAAAAGGGATGGAGGTCAAAGGGGATTAAAGATGATCCATTTGGTTGTCATAGGTAATTGAATGTAATGTTGACCTGCAGTCTAGTAGAAAAGAGATTTGTTGTAATTGTTCGCCGGAGATGGAGAAGCAGGGATGACAAAGGACCAATGGGCATAAGCCGTATATAGAAAGAGCTAGGGCAAACAACTGTGTTATAGAGGAGAACAAGCACGTGAACACCTCTGAGGAAGTTTTTTTAAAAATTGTGCAGCTACCAAGGGTCCAGAGACACGTGTCTTGGAGTGGGGGGCCACTTAAGCAAAATTTGGGCCCTGATTTACGCTAACAGGCAATCATCAGTTAAAGAGCAAAGGAGCCACCTTTTAAAACAGGCCCAGTTTTACTTACTGAGGCTCATCTCCTTATATCAAACCAGTTTATATTTTTAGCAACATGCAAATAGTTCCAATGCTGGTAGAGTTCAAAGCAAATTGTCTAGATGTGGGTTTTTCAATAGTAATTCTGGGGACTTGCTGACTGAAAATTCAGAAGAGAACCAAGCACAAAAATTGTATGACAAGGTGAACCAAAAAGAATCAGATGATTACATAGATGCAATGACAAATATAGAAGGGGTTGGAACACTGATTCATAGTAATAAAGACAAAAAGCCATGCAATTAATTGAGTCATCTGAAGCTGCTGCACAGGTTGTCAAGGATGCTGAAGCATTAAATTTTCAGCATCAAGATGAAGATTTTGATGGGGAGATGGATGCATCATTAAGGGTTCATCAAAACATAATCAAATTAAGCAACCACGTTGGGATTGAATTTCAGAGATGCGAAAAAGAGACTGACACTTTTCAAGAAGATTGACAGTATCTACTATGTAGGAACCTGAGCCAGGGGTTACGACAACTCCTAAAATAAAAGGCTTAAAAGAGTTGAAAGGCCTTGTACTGGACATGAAGTCCCAGAGTACAGGGGCAAGAATCAGGGGAGAGAAACTTCAACTGGAATGATGAATGTCAAAATAATATCCTGGAATGTGAGGGGGTTAAATTATAGGGAAAAGAGAGGGTGATAAATTGTTTAATTCAAAAATGGGTAGCAGATGCCTTCTGTTTTCAGGAAACAATGGGAGATAACCAAGCAGTTGTGGGGGAACAAGGGAGCTAGGTATGTGCAATTGGAGGCTAGTGGAACTAGGGGAGGCATCCTAATGCTGTGGGATAGACGGCGCATTACAGGGGTTTATGCTCCAAACTGTAATAAGAAAATACAACGTTTTGTGGTAGATTGGGGCTGCAAGGGGCCTGTTTTCAGGGCCATGGGTGGTAGGGGGAGATTTTAACATTGTCAGATTTTCCTCAGAGAAGAGGGAATATGCCAGAAGTTCTAAATGCATGACTGAATTTTTTTTATTTTGTTGAAGATGTAGAGATGATTGATCCTAAAGCTGGAAGGTGGAAGCTACACTTGGTCCAGATGGAAACCTCCACTAAAATTGTTAGATTTCTTAACTCCACATAATGGAGTGAGATGTTTAGCAATATCAAACAATAGATTCCTCCAAGAATATGCTATGATCACACGTCGAGTCATACCAAGTCTTACTTTAAATTTGAAAGTTGGTGGTTGGGTACTGGCGAATTTAAAGAGAGAGTAAAGGAAAGATGGACTACTTTTGACATTGAAGGAAGGCATTATTATTATTTAGACTAAAGCTTTGTAAGTTGAAAGATTGGAGCTCAAATACTTATGGAAACTTGGAGAAGAGTAAGAATTTGATACCAAGTCAAATTGTAGGCCTGGATAGTATTTATGAAATTAAGTCTTAGACCTAACTCATACCCCAAAAGCTAGCTCAAAGGGAGGAGGATTGCCTAAGCCTTATAAGGAGTCGACCCATCTTATTAACCATCAATGTGGGACTTTTGTCATTCTTTAACACCCACCTGACCCCCAGTGCTTAGCACCTGGTGCGTGGGCAATTTTGATTTTTGGGGACCCCAACATTGGGTGAGATGGGCCCTGCTCTGATACCATGTGAAATTGGGTCTTAGGCCCTAACTCACACTAATTTTGAAAACATTTTATTAGAACAAAACACACATTTTTTTCAAAAGAAATAGAAGAAGAATGTCATATCTGTCAGAACCTCACCTTACTATCGATAAAATGGTTCTCAAAATCAAATTTACAATGAAAAAAAGAAAACAAAGAATTAAAATGTAATGATTTTTTTTTTTAAAAAAAATGGAAGAATAACCAAAAAAGGGTGGGAGGGTTGGGGCGGCAAAAAGGACGGAAGTAAGGTTGATGGGGTGGGGGTGGAGTGGTAGAAAATAGGTAATCTTATTTATTTTTGTTGAAAATTAGTTGGTTTTTTTATAATTTATTTTAAAATTATTATTTTTACACTCAAATGCCACATGTCAACTTTTAATTAGTCATCATGTCATGTTGTCATGTCATCCACAAGTGTATTACACACACTTAATAATTTCAGCTGATTGTCAAAGAAGTGTCAAAATGACACAGCGGGGCCCTACTTGAGGTGTTTAAAATAAACAAAGCCTACTTGAGGTGTCTAAGTGAAAATTGGTGCCAACTTTAAGGGGCTGCCGATGGGTTCGGAAAGAGGAAAAAGGGAATCCATTTGTGTTCAAGATGCTAATTATGTGAACAAAATGCAAAAGAAATTAGCCATCTCTTTCTACATTGCAAAGTGATTTGTCAGTTATGTTTATCAATTTCAGAGGTATAAGATGGGCAATGATAAACTGGAAAATAGAGGGGGATGGCAACATGAACAAAGTCAGATGGAAAATTGCCCTTGCATCAATATGTAGACAAGAAAAGGAATTCTAGGTGTTTTGAAGATACTTGTAGCCCTTCAAGAAGGATTTAAATGAATTGTATTCTTACTCTTTGCTATTGGTGCAATTCAGAGTATATAGATGACCCAATTTTTGTAATTGACATATTAGGTTCCTAGTTTCGAAATAAATGTTTTTGAGCCCGCATAGAGCCTTTAATTATACCTCGCCGAAAATCTGATTGTTGCAAAGCCGCTTCTCTATGGTACCCATTGTTGCTTCCCTCATAAGATGGAAGGGTTTTTGCGGAAATATTTCCTTTGAGGTTGGGGATGGAAGCATGATTAGTTTCTGGGCTCATATGTGGTGTGGGGAGAACATGCTGTGAGAAGTCTTTCCTAATTTATATCGTGCATCTTAGCAGCTTTGAATTTTGCTGTGCCAGTGCACAAACCAAGCACACAAGGACTGCATAAATCTTTGGTCTGTCTATCATTGCCCATGTTGGGCTGACTCCTTTTTAGGCAAGAAAACCACTAGTTGAATTATTAAACTATTAAGACTAACTGAAAAAAGGGCGCTACTCTTCTTACTCCACTACTGATATTGACTGACCTGTTGATAGTATAGCTGTGACAGTTTAGAGTATACCCGGAGATAGAAAAAAACCTTTTCAGGATGAGACTATGAACCCTAATGGAGCATGAGAAAGCAGTTGCAACAAAGAGAGAAGACAGTCAAACAAATATGTGTCTCACGAGGGGTTATTCACAGGGACTTAAATTCAGAAGGAACCTATAGGATTAGTAGTTGGACGAATTTCACAATCTGATTGAGTTTTTGTATGGGCTAACCACTCCTAATAATTTATCAGAATTATGGAGCTGGTGAGAGAGTGGATATGGATTATTCACTGTTTGCTTTTATTTTAAGAGGTTACTAGTGAGAGGGGAAGGTACTTTCTCCCATGACTCTATTTGGATCCCTAGAGCTCCAAGGAAGGTATGTTTCTTTGTATGGTTGACGGAGAGGGGGTGCGATCTTAACAATAGAAACTGAGGAAGAGGAGGATCACCTATGTTAGTTGGTGCTCTATGTGTAAGAGCGCAAGAGAAAATGTAGATCATCTCCTATTGCATTGCAAGGTGGCTAATTGGTTACGGAGGGTGGCCCTCAACTTGTTTAGGATGCAATGGGTGATGCCGGACACAGTAAAGGAGGTTTTGCAAAGTTGGACTTAGGAGGGAGAAGAGAAGCCCAAGGGCATGGAGTGTTTCCCCTTTAGCAATCATGTGGGTCATTTGGAAAGAAAAATGGGAGAGCATATGAAGGGGTGGAGCAATATTTTGTCAAATTTCAGAGAGTGTTTTGTCTCTAGTTTCTTTTTGGTGTACTTACGAGGTCCCTATTTGCATAGATGATTGGATCTCTTTTGTTGAGAACCATATTTTTGGTTTTTGGATTCACTGATGTAAATATTACTTTTTGGTTTCCAACATGTTTGTGTTGATGATCTATCCCGATGGTTACTTTTGTTTTTTGTTCGTCTGCTTGATAACAAAATCATTCCAGTAATTCTTTTTTCACTTATTATCTTTCTCTTTTCCCTATATGTGGTTAGCTTCTCTGATGCTTGCAGGATAAAATTAATTGTTCGAGTAAGAGGAACTCTAAAGCATGAAAGCACATTTCTTTGGGCAGCAAGGATCCTGTATTATCGATTTCAGTGTATCTAAATATATGTTTCTGAGCTATCTTTCATGTCCAACCTTGAGGACTAGCGTAACATGAACGAGCTCTAGCTTTTAGCTTTCAACCCTTAGCTTCCTTTCCAGAACTAGGAAAAACTACAGCCTGAAGGGTTATGTCTGCCTCTAATACCACATCCTAGGCAATAGGCATAAAGTTTTCAGATACAAAAGAACTATGGAATTCTCTTTCAGTGTATCTAATATATGGTTCTGAGCTTTCTTTCACATCCAAGATTTAGGACTAGCAATTAGCATAGTATGAATAATTGCTTGATATTAGTGGCTTTTGGATTTTCATCACTTAGCTTCTTTACCAGAGCTGGAAAAACAGGGTTATGCCTTCCCCTATACCACACCCCAAGGGCAGATTATTACAACAATCACTACATCTCAATGCCAAGCAAGTTGTGGGTTGCCTATGTGAATCCTCACTGTCCATATCGATCCGTTTAAGCCCATCTGGGTCTAGGCGTACACTTTTCCAAAGTTCAACCTAATCCAAACACTGAGGATAAATACTTAGGAAGCTACAGGACTCTGGATCCTTTTTCTGTTAATTCTTGTTATAAGTTTTTGGTTGCTGACCCACAGAGTACTAACTCATGGCCTTAGAAGAACATATGAAGATTAAAGCCACCACTTAATGTGGCTTATTTTGTGTGGGTAGTTACAAGAAAAACATGCTTGAAACAGGATAACCTCCAGAAAAGAGGTTTTAAGTTTGACCTCTCCTATGTGGTTTGCGAGCTATTGCATAGGAGCGGGGGTTTTACCCTATGCGCACCCAAAGAGTAGCGACTGTGGGTTTCCCTCGTCATAAAAAATAAAAAGAGGTTTCAAGTTTGAAACAGGTGCCATCTTTTTGGAACAAATCTAGAAACCATTAACCTTTTTTTCCACTGCACTATTGTTTCATAATTATGAAATTTATTTCTGAAAATTCTGTGAATTGAACGGACAATGCCTGAAGATACAACTGATTTGATGAGAAGCTGAGAAAGAAGGGGCATGTCAAAAGAACAGTGAGATGTGAGATGCTTTCAAGATACAACCTACTATAAATAGAAGATTAAAAAAACATTTGTATACTTTTGTTTTCTTCTTGGTCGAAAGAGGAATTAATTAGTGATGTAGAATCGCTACTACACACACTTGAATACATGCTGATTTGGTGAGAAGCTGGATCATTCTGTAAATATTTCAAGCACAATTCATAGGACATTTTAATACTTACCATTTTGTCAACAAATAATATTATGGAATTCAGTTGCTAAATTCTCAGGAGTCCCTATTATGTGAACTTTCCTCATTGACCCTAAAGTTAAATAGTATATTCCGTATTTCTTATATGTGTTTAAGACTAAGTAAAACTGTCAATTTAAGTAAGCTGTATAATCCCACAAGTAGGGTTTGGGGAAGGTAGGATGTATGTAGACCTTACCTCTACCTTTATGGGGTAGAAGGTTGTTTCCGATAGACCCTTGGCTCTAAGCTTGCTTACCTAGTTGAAATTATTATGAATTTTCGTATCAGAAACAGTCTAGAAAGTTATGCATTCCCCATTTCTATTGCCATGTCCCATATACCCGTTGAAGTTTGACCTTGGTCATTGTTGTCTGATTCTAGGAGCAAAAGAAATGTTATTCAAAAAATTTCTTGCGCCGAAATTTTACTAAACCCAAAATTGTCTGAGAAATATAAAACAGAATATTATTGAATTGTTGTTGTGTCTACATTATTACATTGATACCTTATTTATAGACACTAGAATACAATCCTTTACCAAGTAGGATACTATTTACTATTCTTATTTCTATTTGTATTCCTATTCCTATTCTAAATAAGATTGTATAAACCTATTCCTATTCTAATAGGATTGTATAAACCTATTCCTGTTCTAGTAGGATTGTATAAACATATTCATGTTCTAACACTCCCCCGCAAGCTAGTGCATACAATTCATGTACCTAGCTTGTTACAAATGTAATTAATACGAGGATCGGTGAGGGGCTTGGTGAGATATCTGCAAGCTGATCAGTTGACTTCACAAAATTGACAGTCAATCTCAATGAGCGTGTCTTCTCATTAATTACTGGATTTGATGCATGATATCAGTCAATCTCAATGTGCTTAATCTTCACATGAAATACTGAATTTGATGCATAATGCCGATAAAACACAGAGTGATAAAATTAGAGTGTTGAACTTCCCCAAACCAAACTTGCAAAGACTGTTTCCATAGAGTGACTCACATAATCGACATACAAGGCTACTAAACTCCCCCTGGGCTACAAACTTCTCAAAATCTAGTATAAAATATATGGATCGTGTTGGAATCAATAGATGAGTAAATATTAAACAAGAAAGTCACTGAAAAATTGACCGGATCATGCTCATACGCCGGAGTATTAGATTTGATGGCTGAGAGTGGTCACAATCTAAGAAATAAAATTATATGGGTAGGGTTAGAATGATGACATGACCCAACTAGAAAATAGAAATTATATAGGAAAGGTCGGATTGACGGCACGACCATATTGAAGAAGAGAAATAATATGGGTAGGTTCGGAATGATGGCACGACCCTACTGAAGAGAAATTATATGGGTAGGGTCGGAATGATGGCACAACCCTACACAAATTAGATTTGAGGAGTCACCGGAAAGACGAATGGAACTATGCAAATCAAATCTGAGGAGTCACTGAAAAGACACACGGAGCTATGCAACTCAGATATGAAAAAGTAGTTCGAAAAAATTCACGGTACTATGCAAATTAAATATGAAAAGTAGTCCGGAGGGATGCACGATGCTACGCAAGTCAAATATGCAAAAAAAGGTAGTCATCGGAAGGATGTCACGGTGCTACACATATTAAGTATGAAAAAGTAGTCACCGGAAAGATGGCACGGTGCTACACAAATTAGATATGAGAAAATAATCACATGAAAGGTAGACGGTCAGCCAACTTTTGTTAACATAATCATTGGCCAGACGGGCAACATATATGGGTAATAGCCACCCGCCGGTAGTGGAAGCTCTTTGAGACCCTATTTATAGACACTAGAATACAATCCTTTACCAAGTAGGATACTATTTACTATTCTTATTTCTATTTGTATTCCTATTTCTATTCTAAATAAGATTGTATAAACCTATTCCTATTCTAATAGGATTGTATAAACCTATTCCTATTCTAGTAGGATTATATAAACATATTCATGTTCTAACAGTAACTATATGTTGATTAGGTTCAGTTTGGGGAAATTGTCTATGCTATATGTATTTTTTCCTATCCTCATCCTAAACAAAACTCTTCCCATTGTTCCAGGTACTTCACTGACTAATTTATTCTTTGAGAAGCAAAAGGAGTTCGACAATAAGTTCAAGAAAAGCTTTATCCTATCTGATGAGGTATCAAACAATTTATAATCTGTGTCCCAGATTATGCGACAAATTGCACTGAGATTTAATTACCTATTTTAAGTTAAAAAATGAACCGTCAAACGTCTATATGTTCATTATATCAAACACCAAGATACTGGAACATATTTTCAGTTTTTTACTCTCAAAAACTGTCGCAATTTGTGATGAAGGGAATGATTCTTTTGTGCAAGTTCCTCTGATACCCTTCCCCCAATCTGCACCTGGGATCCAACGGAAGAGAATATGTTATTTTATTCTTCTACATGCAGTTCATGGGATGTGCATGAGTATGAGATATTTTAAACCAAATATACCTTGTACCACACAAATATTTGCAGTACAGACCTAGGTAAGTAACATCATACATGTTATGAATGTGTAATTATTTTAACTGAAACTAACCCATGTTTTACTATTAAATTTGCTGCATGGATCTAGGAAAGTGTGCATACTGAATCAATTCAATGCTTCTAATGCCGTCAATGTAGTTATAAAGTTTTTCTGTTTATATCGATGCACGTCTAAAGTTCACTATGTAATTTGATCACTTTGGACTGAATTCAATTTAAATCTGTGAATACTCTACAAGTTCTTTCAGATTGTAGAAAAAATATGAATGTCTATCATGCTTCTTATAAAAAAGGAATGACTATCGAGCTGATGACAAAATCGTACCACTTGTTGTATGCTGTATTACTTGCAGTTGGAAGCCATTTCCTTGTATTAACTTCCATGATGCAACAACTCTCTCTCTATATATAATGCAGAACTCTTTATGTCTTATATTTTCAGCTTGGTTTGGAGCCTGTGACTGTTGGTAAGGCTGCTCTTGGAAACATGTTGGGTGGGATTGGATACTTCTTTGGCCAGTCAAAGATTTCACTTCCATCAACCTCCACAGTAAGAGATCCTAGTAGTGATTCCCTGCTATTTTAGAGAACTCGCGACATGTGCAATAACCTAATGACAGTGTTAGATAACTCTATTTTTCTCTTATATGCAAGAAAATATCTAGAGCTCTGTGATGAAGAGCATATCATCATATCTGAGCCTACAATGTACCAACAAATTAAGTAAGAGCTTTAAAATATGGCTGAATTAGGAAGTTACTCAAGTAACTATACTTTTTCTCTTCTATGCTTGTCAAGCAAGAATATTCCGGTAATACTGCGTTTAAGAATCATGTTAGTCAGTCTATGATGGGAGGATTTTAGGAATGGTGCTATTAGTGCTTGAGTGGTTACAGGGATAATCTGCTGTTTCTCTTGACTTGAGACTAAAATTGACTAGAGGAGAGGATATGTTGCTGAAATCTTGAAAATAAAGAGTTTCAATAAGAAGTATAGATGAGGACACCTACTAAGTTCATGTTCTCATCTTCAATTGCACACTTCTCGAGGGGCAAAGAGCAGAAAATGTTCTAGTTAAAACTTAAAACTAATTACAAATATATTTCTTTATGCTAAAGTTGCAATATCATAACTTTTGACATCAAATGTCACTCACCTTCCCAAAAAGGATGATAAATGGAAGGATTCCCCAAACTGCCATCTAGTCAAGTTGCCATTTGTTTCTTGTTTCCTTGGCTTCAGGAATCTAATGAGTGGGGAGCTCACATAAAATTGCTTCCCTGCATCACCCCAAGTATATGCTTCAAGAGTTTGGATGTACTGATGATTAATTTGCTAAGTTGATAATTGGTGTAACTTTTACTCAAGACTAGTACCTGGCCGCAAAAGTTCTTTGGATGTCCAAAGCACTTCTTGAAGTTGTATTATTTTCACTCTTGGAGTCCTTTAGTTGTTTGTTCAATAATCATAACCATTTGGATGTCTAATGAAGTTCTACAATGGCTCCTGACTTGTACAGCCTAATGCTGGAGATAATTCTGTCTTATACTGGCCAGCTGAGCTATATACAGCAGTTCCAAGTCGGCCCTTCTTCCCAAGGGGCTTCCTATGGGACGAAGGTTTTCATCAACTGCTAATTTGGTCAGTGACTTGTTCGTTTTTTTATTTGTTTTCTACTGCTTAAAAATAGTATTTTTGCTGGTTTCTAGTCCATTTGATTTGCACTTATAAGGGAAATCTTGAAACAATCAGGCGTTGGGATGTATACATTAGCTTGGATATCATTGGACATTGGCTAGATCTGATGAATATTGATGGATGGATTCCGCGCGAGCTAATCTTAGGTGCAGAAGCATTGAGGTAATAGATGGTGGATCCCGTTAAACTTAGTTAACTAGTTCATAGTTTTTCTTGTAATCCCATCTGAAACTTCTATGTGGTCATGCAGTAAGGTCCCAGAAGAATTTGTTCTTCAGCATCCAACTAATGGAAACCCACCTACACTGTTTTTGGCCTTGCGAGGTATTTATTTCTCTACCTTTTCTTCGGAACTTTCTTGAGAAGATATCCTTCTCTTATTGGAATAGCAATAGCTGACTACATGTTATTATACTGTCTTGCAAAGTTAGTATTGGTTCATAGTCTGTTTGTTGTTAGTGAGTAGTTAGCTTAGCTCAACAGTTTGTTAGTGGTTAAATATCTCCCATTATTAGTTAGTTAGTTTCTGCTTAGCTGGCACCTAGCTTTCCAAAGTCAGTCAGTGGATCGGGTGTGCGTATGTAGAGATCTCACAGAGTGCATTTTAGTTTTCACTTTTCTATTTCTGAAGCTTCTCTCTTTTTCTCTAGTGGCTTCCCAGAATCCTCCATAGCTAGATTGGAGTTTATTGTTTGCTGCCATTGTTATGGCTTGATATGGTATCAGAGCTTAGGAGATTAAATTGATCCTGTTTCTCTCATTGCCTGCTCTAGATCTACTTCTTCTACATTCTTCCCCTAGTTGCAATTTTTCCCTAGTAGCAAAAATAGTTTTCTAGATTTTTAACATTTCTCTTATGAAATTGAGACACTCATCAGATTTCACTTCTCATGGCTGAGATTGAGAAAATGATGATTCTGTCATTGATTCTACTAGTCCTCTGTACATGCACCCATCTGATAATCCCGATGGTATGCTAGTTCCTGTTCCATTCAGTGATATAGGTTATCGATCATGGAGACAGTGTATTGCGAGCTCTTTCAGTGAAGAGCAAGTTAGGCTTCTTCAATGGTGAGTGCGAACGTCCAGCTCGTGAGTCCTCCAAGTGTCGACCATGGGAGAAGTGTGACAACATGGTCACTTCTTGGATCTTAAATTCTCTGATGAAAGAGATCGAAGATTGTGTGGAATAAGCTAATAGTGCTGCTGAATTGTGGAAAGAATTGGAGGACTTTTTATGAACGGACCAATTGAGCCAAGCTTTATCAGATTCAAAGGAAATAAATGATCTTTCGCAAGGAGCGGGAGTTAAATCCCTTGAATGCGAAGACTCAGTGCACTTGTGGAGCGAAAGAGAATCTGCACAAAGCAGAACAGGACAGGAGATTCATTCAGTTCCTTATGGGACTCAATGAGGTGAACACAATTGTGCGAGGAAGTATCCTCATGATCCACTGCCTTCGATGGCACAAGCCTTTCCCCTGCTAGTTCAGGATGAGAAAGAGGGGGAGATGAGGCCCTCAAATCAGCTTGTTGAGTCTACTTCTTTCAATTTCAATACGCATGGAAATCTAAATTTCAGGACAAACCATTCTGCCAATAGCAGCTCCTTTGGCTCTTCTTTGAGCCTTCATGTGGCCCCAATTTTCTCCTCTATTGGACTTGGTCCATGAAATACATGTACTCGTGTAGCACATAGCCCACTCCTTTCTATAATTGTTAGGCTTGAGTTCTTCTTCCACGATAAGCATCTTCTAGATTTCCCATTGAGCTCTGTCAACCTCTAATGCAAGTATGCCACTGTGGATGCTATCAAGTCTTCTTCCTTATTTGAAGATCTTGCAAAACACAATAGATACTATAACTTAGTTATTTGGTGCTGGAGCGAACAAATAACATGTTAACATCAATGTTATCAAAAGCGAAAAGCTCAAAAAACTCTTGAGGTATGTTGGGGCTTTAAGCTCAAAACACAAATAAAGCGTGGACTTTATTGATAAAAGGCGCAAATGGAGAAAAAAAATACAAATATGTATGTGTAGTCCAGGATTATTAATCACAAGCATGAATGATAAATATATGGACAAAGAACTTGAAAAAAATTATGATAAAGGGCTCGTTTGGCCATGCGATATGAAATCATAATATGAAATCATGAGATGAAGTTGATGTTTTGTTTGGACATGCAATTTGGACTTTTTATATTGTATGTTTACTCATAAACATAAAAACCCCATAAGTTTTAAAACTATTAAAATTGTCACAATTCTTGATACAATCTTACCAAATAAGCAAAAATTTATAAAATCACATAATACACTACCACAAAGCTATTCTTAAAAAAATACAACATTTATCGATCAAATCTTAGTTCAATAAAAAATAAAATTGAAAAATTATTTTTATTAATTCAATATAATCTTACCATAATAGTTGGTCTTGTCCTCGATATAATAATGAAAAATTATTTTTTATTAAATGTTGATTTGAAAGAAGTTGTAATAAATTTGACTGGGTAAATAAATTTGATAAAAAATAATGAATTTGGTGAATATAAATTGTAAACAAGAATTGATTTGAAGTAATAATAAATTTCACTTTGGCGAGAATAATCTTTATATGAGATATAAATGATTTAAGATGTAATGATATGAATTATAAATTTTATTTATATATGAAACAAATGGCCAGTAGATATATGTGGTTCTTTTTTACAAAATATAAATTTGTGGGTCAACTTCTATATTTGGAAAATCCGAAATCATGATTTTTGGAGAATTTGGGATTTCATTTCATGATGTGAAATCAGCGTGAAATCGCATGTCCAAAGCTGATTTCATCTCATGATATGAAATCGCATGGCCAAACACCTACAAAGTGAAATATCAATTGTTTGGTGTCACATCTTCAGGATCACGCTCATTGGCAAGGAAAAGTATGCCTTAGAGCTTTGATGACGACACTGAAGTGCCCATAAAGCGAGGCTAAACACTCAACATGTTTTGCGCCTCGCTTTAGGGCAGAAGCGCGCCTTTGAAACACTGGTTAACATGAAACTCAGGCACATGAAGCATGATAATGTAATATCAGGTGCACAAACAACAGAAACTGTTCCTGAGATGGGGGTTAGAGAGCCATTGGCTATTCTGACATAATTCATGTTAGGACTAAAATAGTAATTTTGTAAGTGTTTAGAGGAGCCTGTCATGTGTCTATTATCACTAGAATTAACAAATGAAGAATCAAGGTGAGCATTAAAGGCAATTACTGATTGCACATAATTAGATTTGGCAGCAAAAGGTGAGTCAAGTTCGGTCAGGAGTCTGCGAAAATGCTGAATTTCATCTGAAGACAATTTTTCCCAAAGATGCTCTCCTGGATGCCTCCACATTTTCTAGAATATTAGCCAAACCCCTCGATGGACCTACACATTTTCCCCCACGATTTATGTTGGTATGCCGTGTAGTTTCCAACATGACTCTTTTGTATGCCTTGGTTTTCCACAATAATCACACTGTATGTAACTTTTATGTGAAGTGCTCAGCTATTGGTTGTTCAGGAGAGACAGTTAACCCTGATTTTTCAGTTGATGCCTGATGCAATATGACACCTCATCGGCTCTCTTCTTGTTGATCAGAGGAGTATGCATTCTAGGAACCAAGAATTTGAATGCTGATTTGATCATACACACCTTCCTTTTAAACCAATTTTTGAAAGAAAACTGCATCATCGGAGCACTCTGCTTGGAGATCCTGGTAATAGTCAATGTCCGGCCATAATTCAATTAAGGCGGAAGAATAATCAGTAGAAGTCAACTAACCTTGCTTAGTGACATGCGTTTTGTTTTTAATCTCAAAGATCTGGCCATTATTATCCCTGCGAGAATGAGTGTCCTAGTTCAATTTCAAAAAAAATAAAAAATGAGTGCCCTAGTTGAAATTAAGATCTTTTCAGCAGTATCAAGCAATAAATATTGCTTAGAGATTCCGATCTCCTTTCAACAATGTGTATCTTCTTAATATTGTAGAGCTTGAACATATTCTTGCACTTTCCTCGAGTCTGAGGAACAACTTGCTAACTATATGACAAAAGTTCAGCTTACCGCCCATTTGCTGCATGTTCTGCTCTATCCATCTCAACATTTTATGCATTGCAGGCTTAATTGGACCCCAGTTTTCTCCATCTGTTCATAACGAAGTCTGGTTAAACAATTTTTTGAGTGGTGTGGTGGAACAGTAATCATAGTAAGTTACTCGTTTCAGATCTGATCTCCAAGCTGAAGAAAGAAAAGTTTGCTGCAACTGAGGCCAGGGATATCTCTGTCTTCTTGGATCGGGCATTTGTCCGCCTTGAAGCATGGTTCAAATGGTTTAACACAACTCAAGCCGGTAAGTTTCTTCTTTTGTGAATTTTATTTACAAAAAGGTCAATCTTTTACTGTTTTTACTAGTTGATAAGCTGGGAATGTGATGTTACTAGTTACTATGGTATCAGTCTAACTTCGGTTTGTTTATTAATATTTTCTGAAATTTTTTTTAAGAAGATAGCCTTCCGTTTGCCAGTGATCTTAAATTTATCTAATTCTTAGGTGTAGAATTAGTGGTGACCATGACTTACATTTGTCAGCTTTATTCCATTTGTTTCCGCTGTTAAGTTTGTGCCATTAAGTAATTCAGAACTGACAATGTGTGTTTTGGTTGGTACTGAATAAGTTTGAAATATCTTTGTCGGTTCAAATGGAAAACATGTCAAAACCGATATCACTTACCAATGTAACCTTCAACGCCTTAAGATCTTGATAAGTTTGATATTATCTTTTATTTTACTCCATCAGAACTGTATCAATGAGACCCCACTTGTGGGATTACACTGGATTTGTTGTTGTTGTAAAACTGTATCAATGTAATAATAACCTTCAAGCTTGCTGCTGACGGTTGGCAGATAAGTCTTTGGAAGCTGAACTTTGGACGTTGCAATCTTCTTTGTAGAAGTGTTTAAATCTGCGGTAGCTGTAGAAGTACCAGTAGAAGAGGAAAACTTTGCAATTGGAAAAAAACTTTTTTAGCACTTTATGTAATGAGAATTATAAAATACTTCAGCAAGGTTTTGCATCAAAAGGAATCGATGTAAAAGCTGTCAAGTCTTGACAGTGAGGTGGGAAAAAATGTTTTGGCTTAATCTACGGAGCTCATGCTTTTCCCCAGATTTTTGAACTACACGCTTTCTTTTTTCTGATCTTCTATTTGAGTTGCATGTGATTGTTCCTGACCTGTTAAGTTTTTCAATTGCAGGAAAGGAAATGGGTAGCTATTACTGGCATGGAAGAGATACTGCAACGACCCGTGAACTAAATCCGAAGGTTTTGATCTAAAATATGTCTACGCTGAAAACTTCTCTACTGATGTACTTTTCTTCCTTTTTTCTTGAAAGCTGATAGGTAATATCATTTCATGGGTAATTTTTAGTCTCCTCTTGTCAAATACAATTTCTGAAATCTTGGAGGACCTATATTAGATCCCTAATCACTCAATAACAAAACCTTGTTTTTCTTTTTGTAATTATTATTTATGTGGACCAATAAATGAGATGTGTAGAGAATAAGCTAGAGAAGAAGTGACATACAATAAAATGGTGGGGCAGTGTCTACTGACAATACAATTGCTGCTAAAGGAGAAGTACCCATGGATAAGGAGAACTAAGTTGGAGTGGCAGGAGATCATACAAGCATTAAGAACATATAAGCCAACCTTTTATTATTTAAGGGTATTGGGAGCCTCCAGCCGGAGAATGGGTCAAATGTAACACCGATGGGGCCTGCAGAGGTAACCCGGGACAGAGCTCGTATCGATTCAGTATAAGGGACAGCAGAGGTGACTTACTGTATGCAGAAGCCCAACATATTGGGCTAGCCACAAATATGGATGCTGAAGTTATGGGAGTGTGGAGGGCGATGCAATATTGTAAGAGGAAAAGCTTTGAGAAGATTATCCTAGAAACAGACTCCTTAACGATTAAGAACATATTAACTAGGCAGTGGAAAATCCCGTGGGAGTATGCAGAAAAGATAGAAGAGATACAAAAGATCATAACAAGGAAACAAGTCAATATCAAACATATATTCAGAGAGGCTAATTCCTTGGCAGACTATCTAGCTAATCTAGTGATTGAGCAAGCAGGGACAATACAAGCACATAACTTTTATGATCTATCTAGCAGAGGCAGGAAAATCATCAATATAGACAAGCAGCAAATACCAGCATTGCGAATCAAGACCAGAAGGATAGTGCAAACATGCAAATAACGATGATGCAGAAATCAGAAAAACATAGCTGTCATATTTATGTATTACAGATTGGATTACATGAAAGCTACCTAATTGGGACAAAGCCTCCTAGTTTAAACTGTTCCAGCTTACAGAAAAAGACCAGTAAAAAGGGGGGGAGTCTCCGAACCGATTCAGCAACTCGCCTCAGGGGAGTGATCCTCGAGCTCCCGGAAGGAGTACACTGGTTCAATCCCAACAAAAGTTCACCAAGAACTAAAAACACCTCCACCGGATTCACATTTACACAAAATGAAAGGTTAGAAACAAAGCAGGAGGTAGATGTAAGAAGAAAAAGGGGTGTACCAAAGAATCTAAGAAAGGAGATGGAAACATGGAAGCAGTGGTTTTTTGGAAAGCAAGAAGAAGAGAGAGTACTGTAGGAAATCCTGTTTTTAGTAATTGGAAAGAGCTATGTCATATATTTAGACTTCCTTCTTTTATTGGGCTGTTTTTAGCAATTGGGCTGAAAGAGGGTTTCCATGAGACCCGATTTTTTTGTATTTGGCTGATGATTGATTAATAAAAGGACCACTGGTCCAAAAATTTGTTCAAAAAAAAAAAACCTAGAGAAGAAGTAACAAATTTGGCAAAGCATGAGAGCCATGTCTTTCAGCCCTGCAATATTTATATTGTGCAGACCCTATTTACAATGATCTAGTTAGATTGTAAATCACTTAACTTCACATGTTTCTAGATAGTAGATAGCCAAATAGAGATAGCTATGGGGATACCACATTGAGAAATGTAAATAATGTATGCGTCCTTAACCTATAAAAGGATATATGCAGAAGACATCTTCTCTTGTTTCTCTCAGTTCTCTCTTGTTTATTTCTCACATGGGATCAAAGCATTCACAATCTTTGTGAAAAATATGAGTAGTTTCTGCCTCTGGTGGGAAGCCTTATGCTGCCTGTATGAACTGAGTTTTCCATTCTTTCACAATTAGTATCGTCTCTTTTCACAACCAGTTCTCTCTATTTGTTCTATGGACTTGAAGAAGATTACTCACAATCAGAACCAGTTGTCATAGTGAATCGCAAGAATTTGAGGCTTTCGGGGAATTTTAGGGGAAAAACTGGACATAATGAGGAGGAAGTCAGAAATCTTGTCATTTCAATTGGAAGAGTAAGCTAGTGAAGATTTCAAGAAGAAGAAAAAGCTTCTTTGTATTTCTTGATGAATATACAACTCATGAGAAAAGGTACTTATGGGATGAGTCCTAAGACTAATTAAGGAGAGACAATATCACAAAAATATGAGTAGCTTCTGCCTCTGGTGGGAGGCCTTGAGCTGCCTGCATGAATGGAGTTTTCCATTCTTTCACAATTACTATCGTCTCTTTTCACAACCAGTTCTTTCTATCTATTCTATTGACTTGAAGAAGAGTAAGTTAGTGAAGATTTCAAGAAGAAGACAAAGCTTCTTTGTATTTCTTGATGAATATACAACTCATGAGAATGGGTACTGGGTACTTATAGAATGAGTCCTAAGACTAAATAAGGAGAGACAATATCACATAATTAATTTCAATCCATTACATTCAATACAAATTACAATATCATTCTCCTCCTGTAATTAAGCTATCAAATCAATCAACACTCCCCCTCAAGTTGGTGCAAAGATGTCGCACATGCCCAACTTGCAAACCAGTGTATGAAAAGTCTGTTTGTTGAGGCCTTTGGTAAACACATTAGCTAGTTGCTTTTCTGCTGACACATGGACCAAACTCAGGATACCATTCGTAACTTTTTCTTTGATGAAGCGTCGATCAATTTCAACATGCTTTGTTCGGTCATGTTGGACTGGATTTAGAGCTATAATGATTGCAGTCTTGCTGTCACAATACAAGGAAAGTTCCCTTTTCCAGACAATCTCAATTCCTCTAGTTGCTTTTGTAATCACAAAAGTTCACAAACACCTTGGTCCATAGCTCTATAGTCTGACCTCCACACTTGCTACACTTTGCTTTGTGCTTCTTCAAGTAACCAGGTTTCCTCCTACAATTGTATAGTAACCAGATGTAGATCTTCTGTCATATAGAGATCTAGCCCAATCCGCATCTGTAAAGGCTTCTATTTGGAGAAATATAGACCTTTCCCTGGAGACGACTTCAGATACCGCAAAATGTGAAAGATAACTTGCATATGAGGATCTCGGGGATCATGCATGAACTAACTCACCATACTAACTGAATAGGCTATGTCTAGTTGAATATGAGAGAGATAAATGAGTCTTCCAACCAGCCTATGATATATCTCCTTATAAACCGAATCCAACTCTACTCTGTAATTTGTGGTTACTTTCAATGGATGATTCTGTTGGTTTGGAACCTGTCATGCCAGTTTCTTTCAAGAGGTCAAGAATATACTTCATTTGAGAAATAAAGATTCCTCCTTTTGATTTAGTAACCTCGATTCCCAAGAAGTATTGCAGTTTTCCAAGATCCTTGATCTCGAATTCTTGTGCCAAATTCTTCAATCGAGTTATCTCCTCTGTCATCTCCTGTCATTACTATGTTATCAACATAAACTACAACAAGATTGTGTTTACCTTTGATGTCTAATGAAGAGGTTAATCAACATTGCTTTGTTGGTAATTGAAGGAGATCATTGCTTTGCAGAATATGTCAAACCAAGCTCTAGCAGATTGCTTCTTTCCGTACAAGGCTTTCGAGGGTGCATAGTGTTTAGAAGCCATGCCATCACAAGGAAATTATTAGAATTCACGGACGGTATCTGCCAGAACTTAGATGGGAAGTGTCAGAATATTCCTGCGACCCGAGATCTGGAAATATTTTTTGGGAGAAGTCACCGGGAAGTTGTAGATCTGGCTGGAAAGCTAGCTGCCGCGCCAGGACCCTAATTTTGAGATCGGTAAAAATAAAAAACTGGTAGGGATAGGCTCGGAATGTTCCAGTGACCCCAACAGGAAAAAAAAATCCAAAAGGAACTGACCAGAAGGGGATTGTGTTGTAGACAACCAACCAAGAGAGAGAAAACTTGACCTCTTCGATAAAAACGTAACCCTTGTGCTGCACTGTAGATAGCTCACCTCAGAAAGACATCAATGGCTCTGATACCATGAAGATTTCAAGAAGAAGAACAAGCTTCTTTGTATTTCTTGATGAATATACAATCCATGAGAATGGGTACTTATACAATGAGTCGTAAGACTAAATAAGGAAAAACAATATCACATGATCAATTACATTCAATATAAAATCATTCTACTCCTATAATTAAGCTATCAGTGTATATGATAGTAGAAACATCAAGGAAAATTTAGGGCAACTCTTAATCGCAGGACTTGTTAAGGGTTTGGTCTAGAAATTAGGAGTAGTATCTGCCTTTATGAACGGGATACTCTTTTCTTGTCTAGGTTCTTTTTCCTTTTGGGTAAGATATACTCATTTTGTAAGGGTTGCATCCAGGGATGCTCTTATTTATTAAATAATAATATACCTAACAAAAAATGAGCTAGACATTCTTCCGGAGCATGAACAAAATTAAGCATACGATAGAACAAATAAAGGATCAGTGTAAAGATAATGGCATAAAGAACAAGTAACATGTTAAATGGAATGTTTTATTTCCCTAAGTCATTCCTGCAGCTGATATACTTTGCTTCATGCATGAATTGACCATAGAACCTACCATTTTTGGCTTCTACAGACCTTATCTTCTGGACTGGATGATTATCCACGTGCATCTCACCCAAGTGAAGATGAACGTCACGTGGATCTTAGATGCTGGATGCATCTTGCAGCAGATTCCATGCACTCAATAGCAGAGCTTCTGAAGATGGATAAAGATATCAAAATGGTATAGTAAATACACAATTTCTTAAAGCATCATTGTCTTGCAAAATTTGCTGAGTCCTGCAATAACTCTTGCAGGAGTATAGTTCAACTGCAAAGCTTCTCTCAGATTTTGAACTTCTTAACAAGGTACAATATCTTCTAATTTCTAAGCACTCTTATTTCTGATGGTATAAGGTTCTCTTAGTTGGCTGTAGCACCATCTGGAAGGGTTTTATTATTGACTTGTAACTGTATTGTAACAGGGTAACTGCTGCACCTGTTAAAGTGTCTGTAACACTTATTGGATATTAAAATTTATCTCAAATGTTCTTCTAATGTTTCAGATGCACTTAGACACTGCAAATGGAGCTTATTGTGATTATGGAAATCATACAGAGAAGGTATGTGGTTTATCATATTAACATGTCTGACCATCGGCTGGGGGCAGAGTATGCATAGTTTATTGTAATGATGATTGGTGCAGATTTTATTCGTGCTTGCTACATTCCAAACATGATCAGGTTCGTCATGGTCTTGTCCATGATTAGTTCATTGCTAGTATTGTCTGATGTATTTGAGTGCTGTTTTACCTTACTTAGCACATTGCACTTCAGAAAACCTAGGTGGGTTTTATCAGGCGAACAGTGAATCCCAAGGTAAAGAGATATGCATGTAAATTTCTGAAACCTATATGAATGAATCTATCAATCAACTTTGTTCCCTATACCCAAATTGATGAAACCTGATCTAGAAGCATTCTTTTAACCTCATAGTGCAAATCAAAATAATTATCTTGAAGCATCTCAAGCTTAAATTCAAAGGAGCTCGTAATAAATGTTTCTGGAGAAGAACATAAATCGAGTCTTTTTTCTTACAAGCAAAAGTGAATTAATAAGAAACCTACTTGAGTCCTTAATGACAATTTTAAGTTGGAAAGGACCAAGTAATATTGATGTTCCAATAGGTTTCAACACAGTTCAATCCTCTGTCCCTGTGGCGGTGGGTTATGGGCCATGAGAAGTGGTGTATCTTCTTTTCTCGACAACGCTCTTTTCCTTTCAGGTTCAATTAACTTGGAAAATAGTGGAGACTGGAAGCAACTACCCAAGGCGAGAGTTTGTACGAGAAGTCCTAGAGAAACCTGTTCTACAACTGGTTCCTCATCTTGGTTATGTTAGCCTTTTCCCATTTATCCTCAGGCTTATTCCACCTGTAAGTCTTTTAGCATTGTTTCAGCAATATAATAATTCCAGTTGTTTAACTCTTGATTTGCTTTTATATTTATTTTCAACTTTTTTGGCTAGATAGTGGCAGTAAAATGCTCTATTCTTTCTTCCTTTTTTGGCATCTCTTGTTTGATCTGGTCATTTTGAATTGCTCGTGCATGCTTATTTTCATTCAGGACTCACAGATACTTGAGAGTCAGCTTGACCTCATCTCCAATAAGAGCATTTTGTGGTCTGATTTTGGGCTGAGATCCCTATCCAAAACAAGGTGATGCAGTTTCTGATATATGTGCTCACTATACTAGTGTATTACTATGATACTATCTATTCGTAGTTTCTTCATTAAGAACATCTAAAGAAATGTTACTTCTCTGTTTTCTTTGGGTTGTGCCAGCTCCATGTATATGAAACGTAATACGGAGCATGATGCTCCATATTGGAGAGGGCCTATCTGGATACCCTTGAATTATTTGATTGTTTCGTCTCTTCATCACTACTCTCAAGGTACGAAATGAACAACAAAAATCTTACTATAGATACTCTTTATCCACCGTAAATACTTATTCGTACCCCGTGCTTTCTTTGGTAATGGACTCATCTCCTGCATTCATTGGTTTGTGTAAATACTAATGCAGGTAAGTTTTTCACCCTTGATCCTTCCTGAGATCCTTATGTTAATTTATTTTTGTTTCAACTTTTGAAGAGCCTGGACCATACAGAGAAAGAGCCAAAACCGTCTATAATGAATTGAGGAGCAATTTGATAAGGTACTGGTGTTCTCCCACCTGAAACTGTTCCTTGATATTCTTAATACATTATGGGGGCTGCTCAGATCTGTGGTATATACATGATAATGTTTGCATTTTTAACGTCACAGAAATATCGTTGGGAACTATAAACGGACAGGGTACCTGTGGGAACAATATGACCAGAAGAAAGGTAAAGGGAAAGGTGCACGCCTGTTTACTGGATGGACAGCAACTGTGCTATTGATCATGGCAGAAGCTTACCATGAAGTTTAGTATCACCCTAATGTTGCAAAAGCAATCACTTTTGACATATTGAATTCAGACGTATACAACTACTAGATAATCCATCTCCAAAAAAATAAATACATTTTACTAAAGATTTGAAGGTAACTTCTTCTATTCCCTCATGTTGGCATATTGCAAATGTGCAACTGGGAAGTGCAATACTCGCCATGATGTGCCGATTTAGTTCATCTTACATAATTTATTCAGTATGGTGAGGATTCATCATCAATTAAAAAAATTACATAGCAAGGCAAACATGTTATATGTATTTACTATACACAATTATAGTTTATTAGAATGAGTTAGGGTTTTATAGTAATTTTTTAGCTCATCTCTCGCTTGCTCGCTTCTTCCTCTCGCTCACCTCTTCTCTCAGCTATTGACAGAATACAATTTTATTAGATATGACAATGATACAAATATAAATTGTAACAGTCAATAATACAAATACTACTGTACAAAAAAAATTCAGTGATACAAAATATAAATGTGATATTTCAACTATACATATCCTTGTTTATGATTTAAAACATAAATGGTATATTTCAATGATACTAATAAAATGGTAACTTTTTTAATGCAATAAATGGTAACAAATGCAAATATAAGTACAAACACGCAAGGCAACAAATGCAAATGCATATACATATACAAACACGCATTGTAACACATTAACACAAATACGTAAGGCAATAGATGAGTACAAATATATTTTTTATAAAATACAACATTGATTCAATTGTATTTGTTAATACAAATTATTCGCTAATACAGTTGATACAATTAATTTGTATCAATGGATACAATAGTTTTTTATACAAATTGTATTCGTTGATAAAAAATTATATTTGTGGATACATTTTTCATACAATTGATTTGTATCAATGAGTACAATAGTTTTTTATACAAACTGTATTCATTAATACACTTGATGCAATTGATTTGTATAAACAAATACGATTATTTTAATACAAATTGTATTTTGTTAATAAATTGACTTGTATCAATGAATATAATATTTTTTATACAGATTAATTGTATTAGTAATACAATTATCGACCAGATATACATTTAATATCAAATATACAATTGAATACATTTGATAAAATTGTATATCTCACGCCTCCCTCGCCCAATATGGTTCGCCTCTCTCCTCCTATTGACATGTAGTCACAAATTATAATTAAGCAAATTGTAGCATCTCAATTAAGTCCAAACTATAATCATTTGTGAAAGTTTCCCAAAAAGAATGTCACAAGTTGAATCAAAACAAAGGGACAAGTTTCTTTTTATTTCCCGTCTATAATAAAAGGACACATTTATTTACTTCTCCTGTTTCACATTCACAAACTTTTAAAAAGATACAATACTCAATTTCCACATGACAATATACAGAAAGAAAAATGTTTATCTGAGAAGATAAATGATATAATATACATTCTGCTTCTAGAGCTGATCAGCTGCCTTAAAAACATAACAGCTCTAGAGAAAAATGATAATCAACATTACACAAAGACATTTCTCCATCATCACCGGAATACAAAGTTGCATAATTGCTACATTCGAGTTTTACTGCCGACTTCAACAACTGAGGGGATGATGCTGAATTCCACAACCAAACACCATGAGCCATTGTGCAAATTCAAAACCACGGCGCCCTGGGCACAAGTGCATCAGAAATCACTTCTTAGCTTTAGTGTCTTTGTTCATGAGTGTGCACAGACGGAGAAGTTACCGAGGATCTCTTGCTCTTTTGCCTTCTACTGAAGCAAATATACATTAGAGTCACATCATAATCAAATATGGGTGTGTAGTAGGTTCCCATGAAATGAGCTGCAGACATTATAATTTAACCACATATGTAGTGAGGGCTAAAGCCAAGTCAGTCCATGCTTGGAGCATCCTAATCAAAGTCATAGGTCCTTAGTAGCATATCACCCTGTCACTAACCAACCTGGTTTATATAAAGTATCTTTCTTAAAATCGCGACCTGACACGGAGGTTGACTCACCTTGACGACGAAAGCACTGCGATGAAAGCATTACACAGGATCATGATCAATATTTTAGCACAATATTTTGACCAAAATAAGCTATTTTTAAAACCAATTCACCTAACTAATACGTTTTAAATTTTTTTTTACAAAAGTAGTATAAACGTACTTCATGGTAACGTTTTAGGTTATTTTTATTTTAAAAATTCAACGGACAAAAACTAACGGAGATGACGACGTTAAATGAATAAGCGTTACTGCAAGTAACGTTTTAGGCTTAAAACGTTATTCACAATAACGTTTATTGAGAATCCAATCACATCCAACCCTGCAAATGCAGAATCAAATCCAGCAAATGTAAAACGTTACTCATAGTAACGGTTTACACCTAAAATGAATAACGTTTTACACCTAAAACGCTACTCACAGTAACGTTTTAGGTGTAAAACGTTACTATGAGTAACGTTTACTAAGAATTCAATCACGTCAACTCTTGCAAATACACAGTAAATGTTAATACAAAGATATTTTCTCAAGCACAAACGTTGACTACTTGATACAATTTTTAAAAATGAAATTTATTAAGTACGTTAAAACATTTTGTTTTCCTATTGGTTGAACACAAGTGTTTCAACTTTTTTATTTCCCTGGTGAAACCAATAGGAAAACAAAATGTTTTAAAGTACTTAATAAATTTCATTTTTAAAAATTGTATCAAGTAGTCAACGTTTGTGCTTGAGAAAATATCTCTGTATTAACGTTTACCAGGTGTTGTATGACAGTCACGTTTTTTAGGCTGAATTTGCAGGAGTTGACGTGATTGGATTCTTAGTAAACGTTACTCAAAGTAACGTTTTACATTTGTAGGATTTGATTCTGCATTTGCAGGGTTGGATGTGATTGGATTCTCAATAAACGTTATTGTGAATAACGAAAACGCCTCGCAAAGAACGTTTATTCATTTAACATCGTCATTTTCATCAGTTTTTGTCCGTTGAATTTTTAAAATAAAAATAACCTAAAACGTTACCATGAAGTACGTTTATACTACTTTTGTAAAAAAAATTTAAAACGTATTAGTTAGGTGAATTGGTTTTAAAAATAACTTATTTTGGTCAAAATCTCCAATAAACCTTGTAAATTTAGTCACCCTATCCTTCCACAGCTTTTCAAGCAGCAGGTCAAATGGGGTAAAATCAGTCAACACAGTTGACAAACATACAATTTTTTTTAACAAGATATATAATGTTTCTGCACAGCCTCTCAATCAAGGTAAAAGTCCATGTTAGGCAGAAAATTCAATAAATAAATGAAATCATGACAAACCTTGTAATAGACTATGGTATCATCTTGATACATCGCAAACAGTTTGGTTCCAAGTCGAGCATGGCAAGAGTCACACACACTCTCATCATTTATCAAAACATGTCGTGATCTTTCCTCAAACCTTGCCAAGCTTGCATCAATATCCAAAGCACAAGATAGATTATGGACAATCTGTAGAATTAAATATCATCAGATGCCATTAGCAAAGTATATTAATTATTCTATGTTGATTCCAGTAACTAATTAGCATAATTTTAGGAGACTATTTTTCATCCTAGAGTAGTTATAGGAATATAATATTTCCTTTTAGTGTAATTAAGTCACTACATAATTAGTAAGGATTCACTTGTATAAATACTTCTCATGCATATTAAAATACAAAGTTAGCCTTTTTTTCCCCCTTCTGGTACCGTTTCTTGCTTGATCAAGGTCTTGTTTGCTCTTATATTAAATCTAGAAATTTTTTTGGTTATAATTGTTGGCTGATAGAGGATATTCTCCATATCAAGATTTGATCCCTTAAGATCTTAAAGATAATTGTTGTAATCTAGAATATCTTTTTCTTTTTTTTTTTGGTAAAATATATGATTTTATAGAATCCCAAATTTCATGGGATCTAGGTGATTCTGTTCCACAATCTCTCATCTATATAAAGCCTTGTATATGACATAGAAAGATATGAATAAAATTATTCTATCTTATTCCACATGGTATCAGAGCTTTAGGCTTATTCCTTACGAGTTTTATTCATCTTGTCTTGAAATATTTATTTTTAATCTTTATCTGCCCAAAGATTGAAACCATTCAAGAACCATGCCAGAAAATGTGATTACTACAACTATTCGAGAGAATAACTCTACAGTTTCATCTGGTGATTTGCAAAACATTCAAGCCTCTTATTGGTTAAATGGAAAAAATTACCTTAAATGGGCTCAACTGGTTCATACTTTTTTAAAGGGTAAAGGGAAAATACGACACCTTCTTGGTACAAGACCATCTAAAGAAAACCCCACGTTTGATGCATGGGATGAACATGATGCAATGGTGATGTCTTGGTTATGGAACTCTATGCTTTCAGAAATTAGCAATAGCGTTATGTGTTTAAGCACCGCTAAGGAAATTTGGGATGCAGTGAAGGAGACGTACTCTAAAGTACATGATGCTACCAGGATCTATGAAATAAAAACAAAACTTTCTGCAACAAAATAGGGAGCTCGACCTGTCACTGAATATTCTAACTTTTTACAGGGGTTATGGCAAGAAATGGATCATTATCAATACATTCAAATGAGTTGTAAAGATGATGTTGTAATTCTGAAAAGATTTATTGAAAAAAGAAAGGATTTATGATTTTCTTGCAGGATTAAATGCAGAATTTGATTCAGTGAGAGTGCAAATCTTAGGAAAAGAAGATCTTCCATCATTGAATGAGACAATGGCCATAATACGGACAGAAGAAGGACGGAGGAGTGTTATGCTTGAAACTCAAATTAATGAAGGATCAACTCTTGTAGCAAAAGGGACAAGTTCAAAAGAATCTGAAGTTTCACAATCGGAGAGCACCATCAAGCCCATAGGTTCATACAAACCGCCATTCAATAGGGACAATCTTTATTGCACCTATTGCAAAAAATATTGGCACACTCGAGAGAGATGCTGGATACTCAATGGTAGACCTCCAAACAGAAACAATAGTGATGGAAAGCAGACACATTTAGCAAGCAACCCTCAAGCTAATGAAACAAATCCACACTCAACTTCAGCAGGTAGTTGTTCATTGGCCTTCACAGGTATTTCTTGCTCTTTTGTTACTGATGTCTCAGACAAACTTTCTCCAATATGGGTGGTTGATTACGGGGCAACTGATCACATGACCAGTTCCTCTTATCTCTTCATATCATATTCTCCTTCTCCAAGCTATAAAAAAATAACTATAGCTGATGGTTGGTATTAATGGACAAGGAGACATACCACTGGGAAATCCTTGATACTTAAAGATGTCCTTCATGTCCCAAAGTTATATGCAAATCTCATTTCTATCCAGAAACTCACCAAAGATTCCAAATGCTAAGTAACTTTCTTCCCTTCATATTGCTTATTTCAGGAACAGAACACGAAGGAGATGATTGGGTGTGCTAGTGAGAAAGGTGGTCTTTATTTTCTGGATGTCCATAATGGTGGAGATATAACTAAGAATTCCTTATCTAGTTCATTCTTGTCTGAATCTGTTATGTCCAATAAAGAAAAAGTATGGTTTTATTATCGTCGGTTAGGTCATCCTTCCTTTTATGTAATCAAAATGATGTTTCCATCTTTGTTCAAAGATTTGATTGTTGAGTCTTTTCATTGTGATGATTGTGAAATTGCAAAACACAAACGGGTTTCCTATCCAATTAGTCACAAAAGAAGTCAAACTCCATTTTCTCTTATTCATAGTGATATTTGGGGACCCTCTCCCATTCTTAATATTTCTGGTGCTAGATGGTTTGTGTCATTCATTGATGATTGTACAAGAGTAACGTGGATCTATTTGCTAAAGCAAAAATCAAATGTTAGTCGAATTCTTCCCACCTTTTTTAATCTGATCAAAGCCCAATATGATGTGCCTATTAAAAGATTCCGATCTGATAATGCCAAAGATTACTTCAATCAAACACTCTCTGTTTTCTTCAAAAAAGAGGGAATTATTCATGAATCTTCATGTGTCAATACTCCTCAAAAAAATGGGATAGCAAAGAGAAGAAACGGTCTGTTACTTGACATTACTAGATCACTATTGTTTCATAAATGGGTGCCAAAACAGTATTGGGGGGAAGTTGTCCTAACTTTGCACATCTTAGTAATAGAATGCCATCAAGAATTCTGAACTTTAAAAGTCCGCTTGATACTCTTAGGAATTTCTTTCCGGTTTTTGAAATTTCTAATAAATTGGTTCCTAGAATCTTTGGGAGTGTTGCCTATGTTCATATTCATTCTCAAAATAGAGGCAAATTAGACCCGCGTACTCTTAAGTGTGTTTTCATAGGATATTCTCCTACTCAAAAAGGTTACAAGTGTTATCAACCATCATCAAAGAAACTATTTGTTTCAGCTGATGTTACATTTGATGAGAGTGAATCATTTTTGGTCATTCTTACAATCAGGGGGAGTCGTTGAAGGGAGATGGACCTCTAGACTTGTCACTACTTGATTTTTCTATTTCTGGTCGTGCCAAATCCTTGCCCGAGTCATCATTTCTTCGGTCACTTGAGTCTCTAAATCCAAATGAACTTATTGAGTCTCCTAATCTAGGTATAGATAATGGAATTCTAGAAAGTAATCTACCATTGCAGGTTTATTCCAGAAGAAAGAGGCTAACTAATCAAACTGCTCAACTGCAATCTTCTCCTAAGGTTACTGCTTCTAGTACCTATCCTGCACCTGTTGAACTATCAGAAACACCAAACCAAACTAATCATGAAGAACCTAACCAACCTAATGATCTTGACCTTCCCATTGCCCTCAGAAAAGGAACCAGAACTTGCACACAATACCCTTTAAGCCTTTTCGTGACATATCAAAATCTATCCCCAAAACATAAAACTTTTCTCTGTAACCTCCACACAATTCCTATCCCCAAAAATTTGTCTGAAGCATTAGGAAACAAAGAGTGGGAGAAAGCTATGAAAATTGAAATGGAAGTGTTGGAAAAAAACAAAACTTGGGAAATTGTGGAATTACCAGAAGGAAAGAAGTTGGTCGGGTGCAGATGGGTGTTTACTGTGAAATATAAGTCAGATGGGTCCATAGAAAGATTTAAAGCACGTTTGGTAGCAAAGGGTTATGCACAAACCTATGGAATTGATTATTTGGAGACTTTTGCCCCTGTGGCAAAAATGAATACAGTGAGAATCTTATTATCATTGGCTGCAGCTTTTAATTGGAACCTACAACAATTTGATGTAAAAAATACCTTTTTACATGGAGACTTAGATGAGGAGATCTATATGGAAGTGCCACCTGGTTTTGAAAGCAAGAAGGGAAGGGTGTGCAGACTGAAGAAGGCACTCTATGGATTAAAGCAATCACCTCGTGCATGGTTTGGAAGATTTACAAAGGTTATGATCAAGCTAGGGTATTGACAAAGTCAAGGAGATCATACCTTGTTCATACGACACTCAGAAACAGGAAAGGTGACAACATTATTAGTTTATGTTGATGACATCATAGTAACAGGTGATGATTCAGAGGAGCTACAAAATTAGAAGAGGTGTTTACTCAAGGAATTTGACATCAAATAGCTTGGAAAATTAAAATATTTTTTGGGAATTGAAGTGGAACACTCAAAACAAGGAATCTTTATTTCCCAACAAAAATATGTGTTTGATTTGCTGAAGGAAACAAGAAAATTAGGGTGTAAACCAGTGGCTACACCAATTGAATATAATCATAGATTGTGTAATGCTCCAGAAGATTCTGTAGTAGATAAAGGCTTGTATCAAAGGCTTGTAGGGAAATTGATCTACTTGTCCCATACAAGGTCGGACATTGCATTTGCTGTAAGTGTTGTTAGCCAATTTATGCATGATCCTAGAGAAATGCATCTTCAAGCTGTCAACAGGATTCTACAATATCTTAAAGGAAGTCCAGGAAAAGAAATACTATTCAAAAGAGGAGGAGACATAGTTTTAGAGGCTTAGACTGATGCAAACTATGCTGGTTCATTAGTAGATAGAAGGTCAAGTTCTGGGTATTGCACTTTTTTAGGAGGAAATCTGGTGACTTGGAGGAGTAAAAAACAAAATGTAGTAGCCAGATCAAGTGCAGAATCCAGGTTTAGATCTATGGCTATGGGAGTTTGTGAGTTGTTATGGTTAAAGATAATCCTTGATGATTTGAAGATAAGATGGAAAGGACCTATAAGACTATATTGTGACAATAAATCAGCAATAAGTATAGCTCATAATCTTGTACAACATGATCGCACTAAGCATATTGAGGTAGATAGACATTTCATTAAGGAGAAATTAGATAGTGGACTAATTTGTACGTCATTTGTATCTACAAAAGATCAGGTGGCTGATGTTTAACAAAAGGACTGCCAAATAATGTGTTTCAAGATCTAATAAGCAGGCTAGGAATGGAAGAATATCCATTCACCCGCTTGAGGGGGAGTGTTGGCTGATAGAGGATATTCTCCATATCAAGATTTGATCCTTTAAGATCTTAAAAATAATTGTTGTAATCTAGAATATCTTTTTTTTTTTTTTTTGGCAAAATATATGATTTTATAGAATCCTAGATTCCATGGGATCTAGGTGATTCTGTTCCACAATCTCTCATGTATATAAAGCCTTGTCTATGACATAGAAAGATATGAATAAAATTATTCTATCTTATTCCACAATAATCAAAAACACGGCTTTTAAATATTATGCACCCCGAATCTTAAAGCAATACTTATCTATTGAAAAAAATTAAAATTCAATTAAGCGCACTTACTCTTGCAAGGGTAATGATGCCCAGATCTTTGAGATTCAAAATAAAATACATGTTACAAAGCAAAGTGAGTTGACCATGACTAATACTTATTCCGAGTTAAGTGTGCTATGGCCAGGAGATTGACTATTATCAAGATCTTCAAGTGAAGTGTCTTTCCACAATTGGTTGAAAAGGAAAGGGTATGATTTTGTAGCTGATTTGAACCAAGAATATGATCAAAGCAGAGTTAAAGTTCTTGGCAAGTTCATTTTTCTTCTCTTGAAGATGCATGTTCATATGAAGAGAGTCGATGAGGTGTCATGCAGTAACAAGCTCCAATAAATAGTCGGAGTCAATTGTCTTTCATGAATAGCCAAGGATGATCACTTCTATAAAGATTGCTTGCACTGTGATTATTGTGAAAAGTCAAGGCATACAGTGGAGACATACGGGAAACTACATGACAGACCGCATACAATCAAAGAGGTCATGGGGGAAAACGTGTAGGTCCTAAGGGACCTGGCTAATATTGCAGAAAATGAGACATCTAGGGTAACTGCTTCGAGAGAAACTATCTTAGGATGGAACTCAACATCTTTACAGACACCTTGACCAAACTTGACTCACCTAAGCTGTCAGATCTAATTATATGCAATCAAGTATTGTCTTTACTACTTCCTTAATTCTTTGGTTGTTGATTCTTGTGTGAATAGACACATGACAGGCTCCTCTAAAGGCTTACAAAACTACAAAGCCAACCCCCGACTCTCAAATAGATTATATTGTTTGTACACATGATATTACATAATCATCCATTCTTCGTGTACTTGAGTTTTCTGTTGACATGTTATCAATCAGCTCCATTACCAAAGAATTAAGTCATAGCATCAAGTTATCCCTGATCATTGTGTTTTACAGGAAATTCAAACAAGAAAGAGCATTGGCAATGAAAAATTGCATAATGGCATATATATGTTTGACACGACTCGAGACTATGGTCAGAAATATTTTTATTCATTCTAATGTAAATGGATCTTAGAAACTCCTTAATTCAGCTCAATTCAAGAATGACATTCAAATTCAAGAATATATATCAAGAACATCAACTTTCAAACTCTTTTAGGACGAATTTCGCTGAAATAAACATGCTTGGCGTGTGGGTGAAAACCCAACGCTATGAAAGACTCACATACCTTGTAGGGTCAATTCCTTGGCGAATCCGCAACCAAAATCGATCGTTCTTGGCGAATCTTGCTTTTCCTCTTCTCCTTTCTCTTGCGTTCTTTTTCCAAAAGACCTAACTCTATTTCTCAAAAGTGTAAACTGAACTAACTTAGTTTTGACCCCAACTATTTTATTAAAAACCAATTTAATTAATTGGGTAAGGAAAAGACCAAACTACCCTTCAAAAAAGCTGGATTGGGCATTTCTTTATTCGAACATCCCAACTTCCAAAGGCATAACTCACTCATACGAACTCGGAATCACACAAACTTAGTGGTATTGGAAATATCATTCCAAGAGCTTTCCAACCATATCTGGAAATACACCTAAATTATCCTGATCTAGGAGTTATGGTCATTTAAAGTTGACCAAAAACTCACTTTAACTTACTTAAAATTTTCCAAATTTCCTTATACTTCCCAAAAATAACTATTTCCAGATTTTGAACTTCCTTCTAGTTCTTTCTAGTTGCGAGATGTTACAATATCTCCCCCTTGAAACATTCGTCCTCGAATGATATTTACTCTTACTAAGCTAAGGGTGGTAACATCAAGTTCAAACATCCCAAAAGCAATTTCAAACAAAGAACATGCTTACTCAAAATTTAGATAGTACTAAGAAGAAAATTAGTACCTTGGTCTGAATTTTCTCCGGTTTCAAAGAGATGTGGATATCGCTTCTTCATATCCTCTTTAGCTTCCCAAGTAGCTTCTTCAATAAATTGGTTCCTCCAAAGGACTTTGATTGACGCAACCTCATTTGTTCTCAACTTGCGAACTTGGCGATCTAGAATCTGAACCGAAATCTCCTCATAAGATAAGCTATCCTTGATCTCAATATTTTCAGTTGATATGATCAATGAAGGATCGCCCATGCACTTCTTCAACATGGAGATGTGAAACACCGGATGAACTGCTGCTAATTCCTGTTGTAGCTCCAACTCATAAGCTACATTGCCAATCCTCTTGGCTATTCTATAAGGTCCAATATACCGGGGACTAAGCTTCCCCTTCTTACCAAACCTCATAAGACCCTTCATGGGTGAAACTTTTAAATATACCCAATCATCTACCTCGAAATCTAAGGCTATTCTCCTAACATCAGTGTAGGATTTCTAACGACTCTGTGCTGTTTTCAATCTCTCTTGAATTACTTTCACCTTCTCCATAGCTTGTTGAACTAAATATGGTCCTATTAACCCTACTTGACCAACTTCAAACCATCCAATAGGAGATCTGAATCTTCTCCCATAAAGAGCTTCATAAGGAGCCATTTGGATGCTCGAGTGATAATTGTTGTTGTAAGCAAACTCAATGAGAGGTATGTGATCATCCAAATTTCCTTTGAAATCAATCACACAAGCCCTCAACATATCTTCTAATGTTTGAATAGTGCGCTCTGCTTGTCCGTCAGTCTGATGATGAAAGACAGTACTTAAGTTCACCTTTGAACCCAAACCTTTCTGAAAAGATTTCCAGAATTGTGCACCTCTATATGAAATAATAGAGCTGGAACTCCATGAAGTCTTACCACCTCCTGAATATATAACTTGGCATAATCTTCTGCTAAATGGGTAGTCTTTACCGGCAGAAAATGGGTTGATTTTGTCATTCTGTCGATAATCACCCAAATAGATCATGCTGCCTGCGAGACCTTGGCAAGCCTATGATGAAATCAATAGTAATCATCTCCCACTTCCACTCTGAAAGTTCTATATTCTGCGTCAAACCACCGGGCCTTTGGTGCTCTACTTTAATTTGTTGGCAATTTGGACACTTAGCAACAAATTCTGCAATGCTCTTCTTCATACCATTCCACCAATACACTTCTTTCAAATCATGATACATCTTTGTGGAACCCAGATGAATGGAATATCTAGAGCTATGAGCATCCTCCATTATCCTCTCTTGGAGCCCATCCACCATAGGTACACACAACCTACCTTGATATCTCAATACACCATCTCCCCCTTGTTCAAAAGCTAATACTTTTTGCTTATGAACATTTGCCTTCAATTCTAGCAAAATAGGGTCTTGGTCTTGCTTTCCTTTTACTTCTGACACTAATGATGACTCAACCCCATTCAACACCACTATACCTCCTTCTGTGGAATCCATAAGTCTGACTCCCAGGCATGCCAGTCTGTGCTCATCTTTTGCTAACTCTCTCTTTCCTTCTTCAACATGGGTGGTGCTACCCATAGACAACCTGCTTAACACATCAGCAACCACATTAGCCTTACCTGGGTGGTAAAGAATACTCATGTCATAATTCTTGAGTAATTCTAACCACCTCCTCTGTCTGAGATTAAGCTTTTTCTAGGTGAACACATACTGAAGGCTCTTATGATCAGTGAATATATCAACATGAACACCATACAAATAATGACGCCATATCTTCAAAGCGAATACTACAACAGCCAATTCTAAGTCATGGGTTGGGTAGTTCTTCTCATGAACCTTCAACTTTCTGGAGGCATAAGTTATAACTTCGCCATTCTGTATTAAAACACAACCCAAGCCAACTCTAGATGCATCACAATACACCACAAAACCCTAAGTACCTTTCGGTAAAGTTAAAACTGGGGCAGTAGTCATTCTTTTCTTCAATTTCTGAAAGCTTTTCTCACAAGCTTCAGACCATTGAAACTTCACTATTTTCTGAGTCAACTTCGTCAAAGGGGACAAAATGGATGAAAAACCCTCTACAAACCTTCTATAATAGTCAGCCAATTCTGCATTACCTCAATTTTCTAAGTATCAACTCTAATTCCATAATTGAAAACTATGTGGCCCAAGAACGCCATTGACTCAAGCCAAAACTCACTTTAGAGAACTTGGCATACAACTCTATATCTTTCAAAGTCTGAAGAACTATTCTAAGATGAATGGCATGATCTTCTTCATTCCTTTAATAGATTAGTATGTCATCAATGAAGACGATAACAAACATACCTAAATAAGGTTTGAAGACTCTATTCATAATATCCATGAACGCTGCTGGTGCATTGGTCAAATCAAAGGACATGACCAAAAACTCATAATGACCATATCTGGTTCTGAAAGCTGTCTTTGGAATATCACATTCCCTTACTCTTAATTGATGATAGCCTGATATAAGGTCAATTTTTGAGAAATAGGAAGCACCCTGAAGTTGATCGAAAAGATCATCAATTCTCGAAAAAGGATACTTATTCTTGATGGTAACCTTGTTCAACTAACGTTAATCTAGAGACATCCTAAGGGAACCATCTTTCTTTCTCACAAACAAGACTGGAGCGCCTCAAGGTGAGACACTTGGTCGAATGAAGCCCTCATCTAATAGATCCTTTAACTACTCTTTCAACTCTGCTGGTGCAATTTTGTATGGCGGAATAGAGATAGGACAAGTATCTAGAATGATGTCTATACCGAAGTTTATTTCTCTCTCAGGAGGGACTCCGGGTAGGTCATCAGGAAAGACTTCTGGAAACTCTTTTACTATAGGAACTGACTGAATGGGAGGTACCTCAACACTTGAGTCATTAACTCGGACTAAGTGATAGATACAACCCTTCAAAACTAACTTTCTCGCCTTAAGGTACGAAATGAAACGACCCTTAAGCATTGTTGAACTACTACTCCACTCTATGACTGCCTCATTAGGAATCTGAAACTTGACAACTCGAGTTCTATAATCTATTGATTCATAACAGGCATGAAGCCAGTCCATTACCTAGAATGACATCGAAATCCACCATGTCTAACTCAACTAAATCAGCCATGGTGTCTTTGTGATTGATGGAAATGACACAATCACGATAAACTCGCTCAGCTAGAATAGACTCCCCAACAGGTGTAGAAACACAAAAGGGTTCACAAAGTTTATCAGTAATAACTTCAAACTTATTTGCAACATAAGGGGTTACAAAAGATAAACTTTCTCCTGGGTCTAGCAAAACATAAACATCAAAAGTAAAGACTTTGATCATACCAGTGATATTATCTGGAGAGTTCTTTTGCTCTTGGAGACTAGTGATTGCATAGAGGCGGTTTGCTCCACCGCCAGTTTCGAAAGTAGCCCCTCTAGGTGCAGCCCTGTCTGGTAGAGCAACTGACGAAGACTGGGCTCTAGTGCCTGGATTTCCACTGCCTTGCTTATTCTTAGGACACTCTTTTATGAAGTGTCCCTCTTGCCCACACTTGAAACAACATGTCTGTCCATCACGACACTTACCTAAGTGGTTTCTACCACACACAGGAGCCCAACAACTTCTTGTGTCACACTACCTTAAGACTATGTTGGTCTAGCTCTGAAGTTATGTGAATTATGGCCATTATACTCACCTTTGTTCTTAGGTGTAGACACACTAGCAGATGATGGTGCAGGCCCTTTTTGCTTATAAAAGGATGAACTATTCACACAACCCTTTTGCTGCCCAGACTCATTTCCTGTCTTCGCTTTCTTATTCTTAAACTCATCTCTATCTCTATGTTTCTCTTCCTCTACTTGCTGCACATAGACCATCAACCTCGAAATGTCCATGTCCCCAATAAGCATAGCTGCTCGTCCCTCTTTGCTTGATAGACAACCCAACCCAGAAATGAACAATCTCATTCTACTTCTCATGTCCTTAACCATCTCCGGAGTATAACGAGATAGTTGGGTTAACCTCAACCCATATTCATGAACATTTAGAGAATCCTGCTTAACTGTGAGAAACTCACGTACCTTTTGGGCTCTTTTAGTTTTTGGGGAAAGAAATGCCCTAAGAAAGCTTCCTCAAAACAGGCCCAACTCGCAGGTGGTGCATCTTCAGCTCTACCCCTTTTCCACTGATCAAACCAGGTCCTAGCAACATTCTTCATCTGGTATGTATCTAGCTCAACTCTCTCAGTATCAGCAACATGCATCACGTCGAATACCTTTTTCAGTTCCTTAATGAAGTTCTCTGGATCCTCAGTAGTGCTAGAACCAGTGAAACTTGGAGGATTCATCCTCAAGAACTCACGAATCCTTGAAGTGTCAGCCTCTTCTTGTCGAGCCCCTCTTTGTTGCCCAACCTGGTTAGTCACAGCTTGGCTCAACATCCGGATAGCCTCACGGAACTCAGCATTGGTGACTTCGCCTTGAGGTTGCACTTTAGGTGCATTGGGTAACTCTTGTTCCTCAATATTGTGACTCGTAGAACGGCCTCTGACAGCTCTTCGTGGAGGCATGATTATCTAAAAACACGCGCAAGCACGAATTAGAAGAAACTTTTTAGAGATCAAACTCTAACGCACGAAAAGAGTGTGAAAGAAGTGAGATAATTTCCTAAGTGTTGTAGCCTCCTAATTATAGATGTGACACTCTTCACACCAATAACTAGGATTCTTGAACTCTGGACTCTGATACCAAGTTTGTCACGCCCCAAGCCTACACCCTAGGCAAGATTGGCACTCGAAGACCATTGCTGGCCCCAAGCGAACCCTTGGCCTGGCTTACTTAACTTAGCAAAAGACAATATTCATATCTATAATGATCAATGAACTTAACTGAACTGAATAATAAAAATAACTGAGAATGTTTTAAATATTAAACATTCAACTTGGCCAAAAGTGGCAACCCAAGTCTTTAACATAAGAATGATAATGCAAAGACTACTGAACTACTTAACTGTCTATAAAGCCTCTAAAACAAAGAGGGATATAGGGACAGAACCCCCGATCATCCTAACATCTCAAAGACTAGAAAGCAAATAAAGGAGTCCTCCGGAATACAAGAAAGCTCACCAACAGACTCTGAATACTCAAGCCGGATCAATAAGGTGCTGTATGCTGATCCTGGTTACTTGCGTCTATATCATAATAAGATGCAGGCCAACTGGCATCAGTACATTGAATGTATGAGTATGCGAGTTGGAATTCTAACAAACATAGGATCGAAAGATATTATGAAAGAAACACCTACATGTCTCTTCTAAACTCATGGATACTCAACTCAATATAAAGCAATAAAACACATGCGATATATATACATAAATCTTATAAAACAACTTAAACAAGCTTAGTTTGTTAAATATAAAGCAATAACAAACTTAACTTTACTTATTTTGAAAGTAATATAACTTCTGTGGGAGATTCTCTAACCGACAACCATCACTATGAGCCTAAGTGATGGTATAACATTTTAACTCACGTTGCCAAGGACCGTCCTATACCTTGCCATCGGTATAGAACCTGAACTACTAAGTGGATCCACGAGTCTATGCTAAAAAACACTAAGGAATCATCTCAAAAGTATGATCCTTTTTCTGCCTATAATGGCTACATGCTTTATGGGGGCTTGAGTTAATATGAACTCACGTCCCCATATCGGTGCTCAATACTACTCCCAAAATATACTTAGCTCATATGTTTTTAAAATAACTTCTTCTCTGGTTTGAGATAATTGCTCAAACTTAGCTTAAAAAGCTCTCTTGGAATCAATGTTCCCTTTTGTTTTTCAAAACTCTTTTGGAAATCCCAATTTCCTCTCATCTTAAATGTGAAAACATTTACTCTTGGAAATACTTAGTCCCCATATATCATTTTAAAGAAAATGAACTTTGCTCTTACTCTTTACTCAACTTCAAAACTTAAGTCTTAAAACAAAGTTAAAATGTTTGTAAAAGACTTATGAAAACTTGAAATGAACTTCTCTTACTTGACTCTTGACTTCTCTTGACTTTGATATTAATTGTTCTTGACTTGACTCTTAACTGATCCTTGAATTGAATTATGGATTCAAGGATTATGATTGGTGTTTGGAAAGATCTCATGTTGTTTAGGAATGATTTTAGATAGCTAAACATGCGTAAAGTTCACAAAATCACAGTCTTTGAACAAGTCCGCGACGCAGAGACGTTTCTAAATAAAAAGTCGCAAATTAAATTTGAGACAGAGGATTCTGCGTCCTGACCATGATGCGGAGAAACTTTTTCACCCTGAAGGAACAGGTCCACGATGCGGACCTGGAACCTATTTCTTGCTGACTTTTTCCTTCTTCGTTTTCCAGCCCCAATTCACCTAAACTCGACTATTGTTGTCAAATTAATTTTAGATTCAGATACCCAGTATATGTACTCAAGAAACTAATTCAAACCAACTCTAAAACTCAATGTAAAGATCTGAGAAACTCCTCCATTCAGCCCAATTCAAGAACGACATTCAAATTCAAGAATATCTATCGAGAACATCAACTTTCAAACTCTTTTAGGATGAATTTCGCTGAAATAAACATGTTTGGTGCATGGGTGAACGAAGCCAATGCTATGAAAGACTCACATACCTTGTAGGGTCAATTCCTTGGCGAATCAGCAACCAAAATCGATTGTTCTTGGCGAATCTTGCTTTTCCTCTTCTCTTTTCTCTTCCGTTCTTTCTCCAAAAGCCCTAACTCTATTTCTCAAAAGTGTAAACTGAAATAACTCAGTTTTGACCCCAACTATTTTATTAAAAATGGATTTAATTAATTGGGTAAGGAAAAGACCAAACTACCCTTCAAAAAATCCGGATTGGGCATTTCCTTATTCGGACAGCCTAACTTCCAAAGGCATAACTCACTCATACAAACTCAAAATTGCACAAAATTAGCGGCGTTGGAAAGATCATTCCAAGAGATTTCCAACCATATCTGGAACTACACCTAACTCATCTTGAGCTAGGAGTTATGGTCGTTTGAAGTTGACCAAAAACTCACTTTAACTTACTTAAAATTTTCCATATTTCCTTGTACTTTCCAAAAATAACTATTTCTAGATTTTAAACTTCCTTCTAGTTCTTTCTAGTTGCGAGATTTTACAATAACACCTTGGAATTCAGAAAAGTTAAGTTGGAAAAAAAAAGTGCAGAAAATCTAATGAAGTATTTGTCTACGAGACTGACCAACGGACCATAAGAAGTTCTATGGGTCGTAGGAAGTGAACTATAGAACCTAAAATTGAGTCATGAAAATTCAAGTTTCTGAAGTTTAACCTACGAGTATCCAATACGAGCTATAAGAATTTGGACTAGATGTAGATGGCACCCGTACAAGTTATTCAGAGTTAGTGAAATGTTGAACTTGAACTTGGGTTCTACAGAAGGGATATACGGATCATATATTGCATGATGGATCATAGATTGGTTTCATGGGAAGTTGAAAAATTTTTGGGTTTCTGAAGTTGGTTCTACAGTTGACCAGTACGGGTCGTACGAAGTATCGTAGAAGCCATCCACAGTTACTCTTAAGGGTATTTGAGTCTTTTTTTTCATGCGCTTAATACCTATACTATGTCTCTTAAACCCAAGATTTAAAATTTATAACTACCTTTCAAATCATAATTCTACCCAAACCCTTTCATTCTCTCATAGCCCCAATTCCCATCCAAGTTCGTTCTCTCTCAAGCTTAAGGAATAAAGCTAGGGTTTCAAGCTTCATGTCTCTTTTTTCTCCACTTTTTTGGGTTTTGTTTATGAAGGTATGTGAGAATTCACCAATTGATTTCATTCATCCATTGGTCCCAAAAGATCTCCAAGTTCCAATTCAATTTCACCTAATTTTTATTAGGGTTTATGCAATCTCCATGGGTCTTATTTGATTTTGATTTAATTGTTCAAATTCAATCTTCCTATGTATGTTTAGATTCAATTACATGTTTTTCAATTGATTTTATTTAGACGCATACATTATTCATGATTTTGACTATGAATCTATGAAGATATGAATTTATGAAGGTATGCATATGATTTATGAAATTGTATGCATGATTTATGATTTAAAAGATGTTCATGATCTAATATTGCTTTTAAGATAAGCATCAAATAAATTGTGAAAGGTTTTCTCACATATTAAAAAATCATGATTTAATGAAATGTTTTCTCACACATGCTTGATTCATGATTCAAAGAGCTACTCTATGCTGACTTTATGATTTGGATTGGTATGTTGATAATATCATATCCTAGTGTTATACTTTGATTATTGATTTTGTCTATTCCATTGTGATTTAACTTAACACCGAGAGGACTTGAGGTGGAGGCTCAAATAGAGTAGTCTCTAGTAGCAACCTCTAGTTCCAAACTATGTGCCCCGTAGGATTTCTTCAATGACCTAGCTAGTGGATCCACAAATAGCATATGAATGAATCATACAGAGTTCTACCTTGACAAGTAGACTCTCCCTTCTCGATGTGGGAGTTACACTGAATTCCATGTTATAGCTTACATGGTCTATTGTCGTTTAAAACTAATATCCCACAAACAAACTAAAGTTTTTTCAAATATTTTTATGAAGCTTTCATTATGTTTTAAGATGCATTGACCATGTTCATGACTTATAATTCTTTTAAAGACTTTTACTATGATTTAGCTTGGTCATGCATATCATGTTCTAACATTTCATATGCTCATGTTTCACGTTTTTATGCATTTACCCATATGTAGTACATGCTATGTACTAATGCATACGTGTGCATACATTGTGTTATGATGTAGGATTTGACGCTTCTCCTCTGCCCACTCGTTGCTAGTTGATTGCTTGACCATAAAGGCTTGGTGAGTCCTCATGCTACGAGGACCATGTCACCTTTACTATGCTTTATTTTGTCTTTAGTTTTTGGATGTTGTACGTGGTGTATGAGTTACATCTCAACCACTTTTTTTGATGTAGTAGCTTGGGGTCACTTGTGTTCCTAGGTCAAAGTTTTTTTTTGTGAAGATCCAAAGTAGACTTCCAAGGAATTGACAAAGTTCCTTAGAAATTAGGGATGAGATTTGTCACGAAGAAAGAAGATACAACAATGGGTATGATTTGCCTAGTTTTTATAGGTCATTCCTTAAGAGGCACATATGAAGGCATACAACAGTCTGAAAGGATACAAATGTTGATGAAGCGAGTTTAAAGGTAAAAATAAAATAGGGTTAGAAAACCTAAAAATATGAAAAAAAAAATATAAAAATAAATTCCTGAACTCTAAGGGTGCCACATAGGCAGTCTTAGGATTCTCTTTATATATATATATATGATTTCAACTTACATAAACAACATAATTTTCCGACTAAGGGTGTTTACTTGCACACTCTTTATAGGTTGTAGCTCCGCCCCTGTGAAGAATAGTTAAGTCTCCCATTTTCTCCCCCTTATTGTTGTTGGTTTATTTGTTTTATTGTTTTTTCCTCACGTAAATGTAATGGTATTGTAGTTTTTGGATCAAAATAGTGGATCCTTCATTTTTTCTAGTTACTTTTATTTGATATGAAATGTTTTTCAATCTTTTTACTATAGGTCTGGTAAGAAAATAAGTTCCTTGAAAATAAATTAAAAAAGTTTATTTCGAAGCAGATGACTATACTTAGTCATGGCTCTACTTTAGATCAACACCTATATAAGAAGAACAATGACATAACAAAACACAACTTTTTCCTTTATTTTTTTGTAGGTCAGAAAAATCTGGTTTTTAAAAAGATATCATGTACGTTGGTTATAGTTTTTTCTTCAGTAATACTCTCTACTACATGCAAAAAGAATACATAATGAGCTGCAAAAACTTATTGTAAAGGTGCTCGGCTAACTCCCTTGAGTTATGTAATGTTAAATTTAATTGGACTTGTGTTTAGATATTTACAAACATACATAATATTCATAAGCAAAAACTTATAATCAATTAGATAAAATGAATTTGATGCAAGTTTAATGCAATTTTACCTATTGTGATGTATTTCAACAATAGTATGCAAAAAAAGTTATTTTTCGTTTTGAAATTAAAAATAATAAAATTGAATTAAGTTAAATAAATCAATAAAACTTCATATCTATAAATCCTCATTTGGAATATCATGTGGATAATAATTAAGTTGAATGCAAAATCTGTGAAATGAATCACCTTTAGAAAGAAGAACAATAATATTAAACACATACTTTTTCAAAACAGAAAAAAATTATACCTTCAAAACTTAGATTGACTTTAATATTTTTGGAGATAACTTTTAAGATAATTTTTTTTTTGAAAAATGTAAGAAGAGAAGTTCAATAACATGTTTGAATAAGCCACATGTAAAATTGTTTTTAAACTAAAAAAAATATGTGCATCATTTAAAGAATCGTAGATTGGTTTCGTGGGAAGTTGAAGGAATTTTGGGTTTCTGAAGTTAATTCTATGATTGACCAGTACAGGTCACATGATATCTTATGAATCGTAGAAGCCATCCAATAGTAATTCTTAAGGGTATTTAGGTCTTTTCCTATGCATTTAATACCTATATTATGCTGGTTTGACCTAAATTCTATGACCTATAACTACATTTCAATATCTAATTCTACCAAAACACTTTCATTCTCTCAAATCCCCAATTCTCATCCAAGTTCATCCTCCCCAATTCTCTCTCAAGCTTAAGGAAGAAAGTTAGGGTTTCAAGCTTCAAGTATTCTTTTTCTTCATTTCTTTTGGGCCTTGATTATCAAGGTATGTGGGAATTAACCAATGGATTCCATTCATCCATTGGGTCCCAAAAAATCTCCAAGTTCCAATTCAATTTCACCTAATTTTGATTAGGGTTCATGCGATCTCCATGGGTCTTATTTGATTTTGATTTAATTGTTCAAATTCAATGTTCCTATGCATGTTTAGATTCAATCACATGTTTTTCAATTTATTTTATATAGACTCATGCATTATTTATGATTTTAAGTATGAATCTATGAAGATATGAATATGATTTATGAAAGTTTATGCATGATTTATGATTTAAAAGATGTTCATAATCTAAGGTTGTTTTAAGATAAGCATCAAAGAAATTGTGAAAGGTTTTATCACATATTAAGAAATCATGATTTACTGAAAGGTTTTCTCACACATGCATGATTCATGACTCAAGGAGCTACTCTATGATGACTTTATGATTTGGATTAGTATGGTGATCATTTCTTATCCTAATGCTATGCTTTGATAATTGACTTTGTCTATTCCGTTGGGATTTAACTTAGCATCGAGAGAACTTGATGCGGAGACTCAAATAGGGTAGTTTCTAGTAGCAACCTCTAGTTTCAAACTATGTGCCCCGTAGGATTTCTTCAATGACCTAGCTAGTGGATCCATAAATAACATATGAATGAATGATACAGAGTTCTACCTTGGCAAGTAGACTCTCTCTTTTTGGTGTAAGATTTACATCAGATTCCGTGTTATAGCTTGCATGGTGTATTGTCAGTTAAAGCTAGTTTTCCACAAAATGAACTAAAGTTTCTTTCAAAGAATTTTATGAAGCTTTATTAGGTTTTAAGATGCATTGACCATGTTCATGACTTATGATTCTTTTAAAGGCTTTTACTATGATTTAGCTTGGTCATGCATATCATGTTCTAACGTTCTCATATGCTCATGTTTCATGTTTTCATGCATTTTTCCATACTTTGTACATTTCATGTACTATGCATACTTGTGCCTACATTGTGTTATAATGTACGCTTCTCCTACTCCCTCTCGTGGCTAGTTGATTGCTTGACCGTGAAGGCTTGGTGAGTCATCATGTTTCGAGGACCATGTCACCTTTAGTATGTTTTAATATGTCTTTAGTTTTCAGATGTTGTACGTGGTGTATGGATTACGTCCCAACCACTACTTTTGATGTATTATATTGACTTGTCAAGACTATGATTAGGCTTTTTGCTTTTATGTCAAACTATTCTATTACATGAGACTTTTTACTTCGATTCTACATTTGTCTATTTCATTTTTTTGTATGTGTGTCAAGTGGATTGCGTAGGGCCTCTTGGGGTTCTATATGTCATGTCACATCTTGGGTATATGTTGGATCGTGACATTAGGAGAAAATGAAAAGGAGTAATTACATATATCTTCTTCTAGTTCTTTTAGTTGAAACTCATTGGAAATATTATTTTATATTTAATACAAATAAATATTCAAATTAAAGTTTCAGTTAATTTTAGTATTTTCTCTGTCCCAATTTATGTGACATGATTAAAATTTTGAGATTCAAAATTTTAAATTTTCATCATGAATTCGGAAATAGAAGCTTAAGTTTTTTTAAAAAAATTAAATTTATATATTGAAAACTACATAAAAAAATAAATCACAAAAATTGTCAATTTAAATATTTCAAAGACATAAAAATCGATTTAAAATTGAGTAGACTCTCAAAATTTCAATGATGCCACATAAATTGAAATCAATAAAATAATTATTAAATAAGTAGTATCTAATGACTCCTAAAAAATAAAGTAAAATATAAATTTGGTCTAAGCGAGTGACCGTGGGAGACAGGTAATTAAAAAAATAGTTAAAAAGAAAGGTGAACTAGTGAGATTAGGTGAATCCACAAAATTTCATTGTAAAGGGGTGTGTAAATTATATGAAAGTGAGTTTGATGAATAAAAAAAATAGAATATAACGAAATTCAAACTCTCGACCTCATTAACACTTTTGAAGACTCCTTAGTCCTTCCATTGCGCCAAAGGCTATACCAACATCAAGGGCGTGCAAAACAAATTACATACTAATATATGATAAACTAGAGGTTCAAAAGATAATCCATATGAAAAATATTGTAAATCAACTATAGATATTCGAGCTGCTAATTATCGCACCCCATTTTCGATAGTGGTTGAAATAGTTCACCACATAAAATGAACATGCCTCTAATTTGAAAATTGTTTAGAGTCACCTCCTAATTTTAAGGAATAAATTAGGTAAAAATGAATTTTTTTAAAAAATGTAAATGTAAACTATGTTTTGATTTGTGAAACCAGTGAGATTCTAGGTAAGGATTTTTGGGACTCGAGGGGAGGTGTTAAGCACCTATCAGAGCCTATCCGAAGATAATCCTGAAACTCAGTTTTGGAAAAGTAATTGGGGATATTTTATTCATTTATTTGCTTTAGAAAATGATGATAAGAAAGACTTCCATTTATTTGAGAAAGAGGGTAAAAATACAAGGCACACCATATATACGCCTATAACATGTATGAAACAAATTTAATAGTAATATATTTATCATACGATAAAATAAATAAGTAAATAAACAAGTATATTTGAAATGTATGAAAATTTCATAGATTAGAAAATATAGATGTGTGTTTTAAAGTCAAATGAGATGAATGAGCTTATATAAATTTATCGTATATAATGTTGACTTTAAAGAGTATGATAATTTATTATTCTATTTACATATATAGAATTAAGATATAAAAAGAGATAAGATAATAGATGAGCTGTAAATATATAGCAATATATATGTTGCATAGTAAATATAAGTTGAGCAAAATTTCAATAGAAATGGAGCTTCAAAAATATGTAAATACTAGTTAGATAAAAATCATGAAGCTGGAGAATTAATCAAATTATCTAAATTTTTTGCGAAAAAAAAACACGCTTCAAAAAGATCAAATTTTCAATGGAAAGAAATATTTAAGGAGAGAAGAAGAAAAATATGTTTTCCAATACAGAGAGATATATAAAAGGAAAAAATTTAAAAGACCCATTTTGTCAAAAAAAAAAATATCTGGGATATTTATTACCAATTTGACCAATAGTTATCATCCAGAATTCTATGTTTTCTGCTCAAGGTTGGAATAGAAATTAAAACCTAATTTTACTATTATAAATATAGTGTTACCGCCTCTCTTATTTTCAGCTATCCTTCCAAAAATTTCTTCAATGTCTATCAAACGCCTTTGCTTAGCCATAAGAAGGCATTCTTTTACAACTTTTTCCCATCAAAAGCTGAAGAAGAAGCTTGCAAACTTAACAACACTCCACATGTAGTGACTCGAAAACTAATTAAGATAAGGGACGTATACCCTCCCCCGAAAATCAACTTGGAAAACCCCTGGCAGATCAAGAAAAGGATAACCCATGATGAGATCGTTTTAGGAAAGCTGGTGATTCCATTTTTTGAGACATTTGAGTACATTCTTTGATACTGGACATTGGATGCAACTAAAAGTTTGGAGAATGGGTATGATGTGCTATTGACGTGTGGGATTTAACTAAGGACATTGTCCCTAAGAAGTATGAAGGTGAAAGTGTTTGCTTAAAGAATTTGTACAATGATGACTTTTCTCTTTCATGCATCGAATTATTCAACGACCGCGGATTGGGCGATGGTGATGAAATTGGGCTATATTGGGATCCTAGATCTTCAAGTTTAATGTTCAAATTACTTTCTCAGAGTCGTGCTTAGTGAAAGGTCCAACTATTTTACCTCATTAGGATTGATAAGGTAAGGTCTAACCCCTTTGCTTGTGAGTTTTTTTATTTCTAATAAAAGTCTGTTACACACTCTGTCTAGTGGAAAATTTGCCAAAAAAATAGAAATATAGTTGTAATAGTTGAAGATTGGAATATTTGCACTATAGAGTATGATGATCCTTCAAATTCTTAATTTAGTTTGCGCAATCCCTTTTTGTACCTGCAGTTTCATTCCTTTTTGTTTTAGATATGCCATTTCACAAGGCACTAATTTATTTCTCCTCTAAGGTTCAAACAAGAATGGATACCTCCCCGATAAGTATCTATTGGAAATAGGTACACCCAGTGATGGGTTGACTCCACTAAATAACTCCCTATAGTAAGTTACAACTTTATACACCATTGGCTTGATTTTTGATTATCTCAAAGAAGCCAGATAAGTACTAATTCCAAAACTCTTAGTCCAAATCCTATAAAATATTTCATACTATATTTATTTATATTATAAAATATATCAAATAGAAAAGACCTTTTCACATTGAAGGATTGTGACTTTTTTGATAGGTTGTGACTTTTTTTTGTCAATACAACCTATTGACATGCTCAGTCTATATTATTAGTATTATATTGTTCTGTTTATATCATTCAGCTTAGTATCTATATCATGCATGCTCAGTACATTCAAATTACTAACGCATACTTTGCGTTACCTTGTCTTATGATGTAGGTTCAGACGCTTAACATCTGGATCACGCTTAGTACGATTTCCAGCCCATACTCAGCAACTTCAGTGGTGAGTCCTCATAGTTCGAGGGCGTTTCTTTATGCTTAGTTTAGTTGGCTTACTTTCAGTCTTTCAGTATCTTTTTGAGTTAGCTGGGGACTTGTCCCAACAGCTCATCAATAGTAGAGAATTTCAGACATAGAGTCAGTGTTAAGTGTTTTGGGGTTGTTTCCCCCAGATATTCAAATATATTTTCGTTTGGAGTCCTTTAGTTTTGACTCATTTATTAGTTATGCTTTCGCGTATCTTATTATATATTCAATATGCTTGTGGTATGCCAGACTCATGGTTAGTCCTAGGTCCCGTGTTACGTCTAGGGGGTAGCCTCGGGGCATGACACTAGGTATGAACCAAAAAATTTTCATGATTGTGATAAATTGTTTAACAATTGAGCAGTTGAATAGTTTTTCTTTTAACTTGTTGAATGGAGGAAAAAAGCAACAAGGAGATTAAAGTATTGTTTAATTTTATTTTTTTTTTTGTGAATATCCAAAGTAGACTTCCAAGGAATTGATTTGTCATGAAGAATGAAGATACAATAATGGGTATGATTTACCTAGTTTTTTATAGGTCATTCCTGAAGAGATGCATCTGAAGGGATACAACAGTCTGAAGGGTGTTCACTTGCACACTCTTAATAGGTTGTAGCTCCTCCCCTTTGAAGAATAGTCAAGTCTCCTATTTGCTCCCCCATATTTGTTGTTGGTTTCTTTGTTTTATTGTTTTCCTCATGTAAATGTAATGTTACATTTGTTTTTGGATCAAAATAGTGGATTCTTCATTTCTTCTATATAATTATGTTTGATATAAAATGTTTTTCAATCTTTTTACTATAGGTCTGGTAAGAAAATAGGTTCCTTGAAAATAAAGAAAATAATTATTTTGAAGTAGATGACTAAACTCAATCATGGCTCCACTTTAGATCAACACCTATATAAGAAGAACAATGACATAACAAAACACAATTTTTTCCTTTTTTTTGTGGATTAGTCAATTAATGATTTTTTGGGTTAAAAAATGTGGTTTTTAAAAATATAACAAGTACGTTGGTTATAGTTTGCTCTTCAATAATACTCTCTACTACATGAAAAAATACATAATGAGTTGCAAAAACTTATTGTATAGTACAAATATTTTTATTACAAAGAAAGAAAAATAAATAATTAAAAATATATAAGTTTTATCATCAATAAATATGTGTACTAACTAATTATAAAGTTACCAATCAAAAAATGATATGTGTCCAATTTGTGGACTCATCATTTTCCTTCAAGAGAGTGTGCACACTCTCTATGCCATGTCAGGATAGACTCGGGACAACTTAGAGTAGACACTAGAGTTATGCTAATCATAGGCATCTTCCCTTAAGATTTTCAGTTGGTGATCGAGTTTTCCTTTGTCTGTCGCCTATGAAGGGCGTGATAAGATTTGAGAAGTGGGGCAAGCTTAGCTCAAAGTATTGTAACACCTCGAAAACCAGACCCAGAAAAAAATTGCAGAAAATTACCTGAAACAGTGAACCACTGTAGGGTTCATAGACCGTGTTAGGGACTACGGTCTGTTGACCTGCCCGTGGTGGGGAGTTGGACTCCACTAGGCCCCTGAGTCAGACCACAGGACCCTTCACGGGCCGTGGTCTTGACAACGGACCATGGTGACGTCCGTGAAGAGTTAGGCAGTAACTCCTCCAAGACTAGCCCTCAAACCCTCAAGCCTAAGTGAAGACCAGGAGGACCTTCATGGTCCGTGGTCTTCCACACGACCCGTGGTAGGGTTAGTGAAGGCCAGTCAGTAAGCCCTCAAAACCTGAACCTCCAGACCTCAGCCCAAGTGAGGACCACGGGGACCTTCACGATCCGTGATCCTCCACGCGGGTCGGGGTAAGGGTTCGTGGAGCTAACCCAGAACCATCAGAACAACAGGACCAAGTGAAGACCACAAGGGCCTTCACGGTCCGTGGTCCTTTTCACAGTCCGTGAAAGGGGACGTTGTCAGCCCCGTCTGCAATTTAAGTCAGGGGTCTTTTGGTCTTTTCCTATTTTGTTGGACCCTTAAACTACGTAGTTTTAACCCTAAACTACGTGGTTTTGATTAGTTTTAGCCTAGAAAATAACTGGAACTTACCTAATTCAGATCTTTCATCAAAAACTTATAAATTAGAGCGTGAAATTAGGCAAGAGGTCGACCAACCTTAGTTTAAGAATGCAGCGAGATTCCATCAATTCCAGCCCCAAAATTGAAAGATTTCTTCGTGGAATTCGTCACCAAGTATGTGGGATTTCACTAGTGGGTTGCTTTTGCCCATTAGGTCCCTAGATTTCAGTTAGATTCTTGATTCCCTATTATCAGGAATTAGTTATTTACATGTTCCAAATCAAATTATCATGTTATTACTTCGTTTATTGCATGAATTTCAGAACCCTAGCAATGTATTTCTTTAGTTCTTGAATTACACATGCTAGGTCAGATATTTCAGTATTTCAGACATACATGCCTGAGTCTTGAATGTGTAATTATCAATATATTAATGTGCAGTCTCAGTTTGCATGGCAGTTTTGAGCTATCGAGTATATTACAGTAATTCAGTCATAATATGTTAATCACTTAATCTATTGGGAGTAGCATAATACCGATTTGGACTAGGGTCAGTCACCCATATAGTCCCAAAACTACGAGCCACGTAGGTTGTAAGCCCCCTCTGTGGGCATCATTTTAGTGATCATGCTAGCATGCCTCTATACCTTTGGCCATGTATATTTGTTCCTCTCAATGGGGCGTATACATCGGACTCCACATTTAGCTCATGTGGTTTTATTATCATTTATTAGTAGCTTCCACAGTTTAGTCAGATTCTATTACATTGATCACATTTCAGTACATTCAATATTCAGTCTTAATATGTTATAAATTTGGTCATTGCTTTCAGTCAGCTCCATATTCAGTATCTATATCATGTTCAGATTACACTCTTGCTTTATTGCTTGTTCAGTTATATGTTTATTTCAACTTTACTCTATCAATCATGCTCAGTACCATTCAAGTACTGACGCATACTCTGCTCTACATCTTCTTATGATGTAGGTTCAGGTCCTCAGCAGTCAAATCACACATAGATCGGTTCCTGATCTTCAGTTCAGTAGCTACAGTGGTGAGTCCTCATTCTTCGAGGATAATAGTCATGTTATATTTCATTTCACAGTCTTTTAGTTTCAGTTTTGCTAGACTTAGCTGGGGCCTGTCCAAGTATTTCTAATCAGTTAGAGGCTTATTTCAGACATAGTTAGATTCAACTTAGTATTTGAGTTTGATGTTTCTTTTGTATTAAACTCTCATCTCTGATATTTAGTTTTAGTATATGGGTATCCCCCATCATTTCAGATTTATTTATGATTAGCTTCCGTATCAATTTTATTTATCAGTTTATCTTTAGTATGTTCATGATTATGCCAGTAGGGTTAGCTTGGGGTCACTTGTGGTCCTAGGTCCCGTGTCTACATCTCGTAGGTAGCTCGGGGCATGACAAACTTGGTATCAGAGCCCTAGGTTTAAGAGTCCTAGGATGTCTGAAAAGTCGTACTAAGTAGAGTACTTTTCATGTGTGTGAAGTGCACCACATCTAAAGAGAGGGAGGGTACAAAGTGTGTTTAGGAAAAATCTTCATTTTCTTGTTACTCTTATCGTGCATAAGGTATGATCTAATTCCATTCTAACTCAATGTTCTACGTTTCAGTGATCATGTCTCCTCTTAGAGCTAACGCCAAGAATGCAAATGCTAGGAACGAAAATGCAGCCCCTCCAGTCCCAGATCAAGAAGTCTCGAATGCAGAGTTCAGGAACACCATTCAGATGTTGGCTTAGAGCGTGGCCCACCAGAATAATCAGCGGGCTCCAGTTCTGGTAAATGCTAATGTTGGGTCAGCTACAGCCAGAGTGCGAGACTTTGTTAGAATGAATCTGCCAGAGTTCTTAGGATCGCAGGTTGGAGAAGATCCCTAAAACTTCATTGATGGGGTCAAGAAGATCTTTGAAGTGATGTAGGTAACTGGGAATGATCGGGTTAAGTTAGCATCTAACCAACTTAAGGATGTAGCTCATATCTAGTATACTCAGTGGAAGGAGAACTGGGGCACAGATGCAGCTCCTATCTCTTGGAATTGCTTTAGTGAGACCTTTCTAAATAGGTTATTTCCAATAGAGCTAAGGGAGGCAAAAGCTCAGGAATTTATGAACTTAAGGCAAGGTAGCATGACGGTCCAACAGTGTAAGCTCAAGTATACCCAACTCTCCAGGTATGCTCCTCACATGGTGGCTGATTCTAGGGCCCAAATGAACAAGTTTCTTTATGGAGTGGCAGACTTAGTGAAAACAGAATGTAGGAATGTTATGTTGCTGGGAGATATGAGGCTCTCTAGGCTTATGACTCATGCTCAGCAGGTTGAGGGTGATAAGCTTAAGAAACAGGCCAAAGAGAACAAGAAGGCTAGGACTGGAAACTATGAGTTTTCTCAACAGAAATCAGGTGGTGGAAATCGTTCACAGGGTCAGCAAAAATTTTCAACTCCAGCACCTTCATCAGCTAGTGTCCCATCCTCCAAGTTTTTTAATGATCAGAAAGGTAGGGCATCAGGCTCTAAGTCTAAAGAGAGTGTTACAGGTACTAAAACCTACCCAACTTGCCCTAAGTGTGGTAAGAACCATCCTAGCGAGTGCTTGCATGAAAGGACAGATGTTTTAGGTGTGGTCAGTTTGGTCACAGGTTGAGGGATTGTCCTTCTAAATAGGGTCAATGAGGCAATGCTAATCGAGCCCAGTCTACGACTTCAGCAGCACCAGCAGGTCGCTCGACTCAGCAGGGTAACACTTCAAGTACAGGTGGCGGACAACGCCAAAACAAGCTCTTTTGCTCTTCAGGCTCACCAGGATCAGGAAGATTCTCCTGATGTAGTCACTAGTATGTTATGAGTCTTTCATATTGATATTTATGCTTTGTTAGATCCAAGGGCTACTCTTTCCTTTGTAACTCCTTTTATAGTTGTTAAGTTTGATGTTAGTCCAGAAACTCTCTCAGAACCTTTCTCAGTCTATACTCTAGTCGGCGACCCAGTTATGCTAGACGGGTATACAGAAATTGAGTTGTCGGAGTCTCTAAGAAAGTCACCTCAGCAGACCTTGTAGAGTTAGAAATATTAGACTTCGATGTCATTCTAGGCATGAATTGGTTACATTCCTATTATGCCTTAGTCGATTGTAGAACTAGGATTATTCATTTGTAGTTTCCAAACGAACCAATCTTAAAATAGAAAGGTAGTAGCTTAGCGCCTATGGGTCGATTCATTTCTTACCTTAAGGCCAGAAAGATGATCTATAAGGGGTATCTCTATCATCTAGTTCAAGTTAAGGATTCAAGCTCCGAAACCCTAACTCCTGAGTCAATTCCTGTAGTAAATGAGTTTCCAGAAGATAATCTCGAAGTTCCTCCCGAAAGGGAAATTGACTTTGGAATTGATCTCCTTCTAGATACCTAGCCTCTCTCTATTCCTCCTTACAGAATGGCTCCAACTGAGCTTAAGGAACTAAAAGAGCAGTTGAAAGACCTTCTAGATAAGGGCTTCATCAGACCTAGTATTTTTCCATAGGGTGCACCAGTGTTGTTCGTGAAGAAGAAAGATGGTTCTCTCAGAATGTGCATTGACTATAGGCAGTTGAACAAGGTCACAATCAAGAATAAGTATCCTATCCCCAGGATCGATCACTTCTTTTACCAACTTCAGGGTGCTAGTCATTTCTCAAAGATAGACCTCAGATCGGGTTATCATCAGCTTAGAGTCAGAGATTGTGACATTCCGAAGACAGCCTTCAGGACTCGATATGGTCATTATGAATTTGTAGTTATGTCATTTGGACTAACCAATGCTCCTGCAGCTTTCATGAACTTGATGAACAGGGTGTTCAAGCAGTACTTAGACTTGTTCGTTATCATCTTTATTGATGATATCCTCATTTACTCTAGCAATAAGGAAGAACATGCAAATCATTTGAGGGTTGTCCTGCAAACTCTCAAAGATCGCAAATTATTTGCTACACTCAGTAAGTGCGGATTTTGGTTGCAGTCAATTGCTTTCCTTGGGCATATTGTGTCTAGTGAAGGGATTCGAGTAGATTCCCAGAAAATAGAAGCAGTGAAACAATGGCCCAGACCTACCTCTCCTATATATATCAGAAGTTTCTTGGGTCTAGAGGGTTATTATAGAAGGTTCGTGGAAGGATTTTTATCCATAGCCTCTCCATTGACTAAGTTGACTCAGAAAAAGGTCAAGTATCAGTGGTCAGAGAATTGTGAGAAAAGCTTCGCAGAACTGAAAACTAGGTTGACTACAGCTCCTGTTTTAACTCTATCAGAGGTTTGGATGGTTATGTCATATATTGTCATGCTTCCAGAATCGGCCTAGGTTGTATGCTAATGCAGCGAGGTAAGGCTATAGCTTATGCTTCTAAACAACTTAAGGTACACGAGAAGAAATATCTGACCCATGACCTCGAGCTTGCAACAATGATGTTTGCACTCAAGATTAGGAGATATTACTTGTATGGTGTTCACGAGATATTTTCACAGACCATAAGAGCCTTCAGTATGTGTTCACCTAGAAAGAGTTGAAGCTTCGCCAGAGGAGATGGCTAGAGTTCCTCAAAGATTATGATATAAGTATGCTTACCATCATGGTAAGGTAAATGTAGTAGTAGATGCTCTTAGCAGATTATATATGGGTAGTGTAGCACATGTTAAGGAAGAAAGAAAGGAGCTAGCAAAGGATGTTCACAAACTTGCACGCCTAGGAGTTCATCTGATAAGCATATCAGATGGTGGTATAACAGTTCAGAATGGATCAGAATCTTCATTGGTAGCGGAGGTTAAAGAAAAGCGAGACAGTGATCCGATATTACTTGAACTCAAGGGTGCAGTCTACCAACAGAGAGTTGAAGTTTTCTCCCAAGGGGGAGATGGTGTGCTTCGCTACCAAGGTTGATTATGTGTTCCTAATGATGGCAAGTTGAGACAGCATATTCTTGCAAAAGGCCATAACTCTAGATATTCTATTCATCCAGATGCCACGAAGATGTACCATGATCTGCGGGAAGTCAATTGGTGGAATGGTACAAAAAGAGATAGAGCGGATTTTGTGGCTAAGTGCCCCAATTGCAAGCAAGTATAGGTAGAACATCAGAAACCAGGGGGTATGACTCAAGAGATTGGCATTACTACGTGGAAGTGGGAAGTGATCAACATGGACTTCATCACAAGTTTACCTCGTACTCGCAGACAGCATCACTCAATTTGGGAGATAGTTGATAGAGTTATTAAGTCTTCACATTTTTTGGCTGTCAAGACTACAGATTCGGCGGAGGACTACGCCAAGCCTTTCATTAATGAGGTAGTTAGGTTGCATGGGGTTCCTTTGTCTATCATTTCAGATAGAGGTCCTCAGTTACCTCTCATTTCTGAAAGTCATTTCAGAAAGGTCTTGGTACTTAGGTTAACCTTAGCACAACATTTCATTCGCACATGGATGGTCAGGCAGAGCGTACCATTCAGACCTTAGAGGACATGTTGAGAGATTGTATGATCGACTTCAAGGGTAGTTGCGATGATCACCTTCTTCTTATAGAGTTTGCCTACAACAATAGCTACTATTCCAGCATTCAGATGGCCCGTTATGAGGTATTGTATGGGCGTAGATGTAGATCTCCTGTTGGTTGGTTTGAAGTAGGTGAAGCTGCCTTGATAGGGCCAGATTCAGTCCTTGATGCTATGGAAAAAGTGCAACTTATCAGAGATAGACTTAAGATAGCGCAGAGTCGCCAGAAGTCTTATGCAGATGTGAGGAGAAGGGAACTAGAGTTCCAAGTTGATGATTGGGTTTTCCTGAAAGTGTCACCAATGAAAGGGGTGATGATATTTTGCAAGAAAGGGAAGCTCAGTCCCAGATATGTAGGCCTTTACCAAATCTTGAAAAGGACTGGTAAAGTGGCTTATGAGTTAGAGTTGCCAGCAGATTTAGCAATAGTGCATCCAGTCTTTCACATTTCACTATTGAAGAAGTGTGTGGGTGATCCAGCATCCGTAGTGCCATTAGAGAGTGTGGCTGTGAAAGATAGCCTTTCTTATGAGGATGTACCAGTTGAGATTCTGGATCGTCAGGTTAGAAGGTTGAGAAATAAAGAAGTCACTTCAGTCAAAGTTTGGTGGAGGAGTCAGTCCGTAGAGGGAGCTACTTGGGCAGCAGAAGCAGCCATAAAGTCCAAGTATCCCCACCTCTTCCCTTTCGAACTCACTCCAGCTTGAGGTAATAGTTCCTCTTCAGTTTTTTAGTCATTCATGCGTGAAATCTTAGTATCATGTTCCTTCAGTTTGTGCTTGCATTTTTAGCATATTTGCATGTTCTTTAAACTTAGTTCAATCAGAAATCAGTCTTTTATGTTTAGTGGCAGGGTTGCAACTCATTCCCTCCATTTTAGCTAGTTAGTCTTTATTCGAGGATGACTGATCCCAAGAGGGAGATATTGTAACACCTCGGAAACCAGACCCAAAAAAAAATTACAGAAACTTACCTAAAATAGTGAACCACGACAGGGTTCATGGACCGTGATAGACCTGCCCGTGGTGAGGAGTCGTACTCTACCAGGCCTCTGAGTCAGACCACGAGACGTTTCACGGGCCATGGTCTTGACAACGGACCGTGGTGGCGTCCGTGAAGATTTAGGCAGTAACTCCCCCTAGAATAGCCCTCAGACCCTCAAGCCTAAGTGAGGACCACGAGGACCTTCACGGTCTGTGTTCCTCCACACAACTCGTGGTAGGGTCCATGAAGGCCAGCCAGTAAGCCCTCAAAACCTGATCCTCCAGACCTCAGCCCAAGTAAGGACCACGGGGACCTTCACGGTCTGTGGTCCTCCACACTGGTCATGGTAGGGGATCGTGGAGCAGACCCCAGAACCTTTAGGACCAAGTGAAAACCACGAGGGCCTTCATGGTTCGTGGTCCTTTTCACGGTCCGTGAAAGGGGCCGTGGTCAGCCCCGTCTACAACTTAAGTCAGGGGTCTTTTGGTCTCTTCCTATTTTGTTGGATCCCTAAACTACGGCTTTTTCACCATAAATTAGTTTTAGCCTAGAAACATAACTAGAACTTACCTAAGCTAGATCTTTCATCAAAAACTTAGAAATTAGAACGTGAAACGAGGTAAAAGGTTGACCAACCCTAGTTCAAGAAAGCAGCGAGATTCCATCAGCTCTAGCCCCAAAATCAAAAGATTGCTCTGTGGAATTCGTCACCAGTTATGTGGGATTTCACTAGTGGGTTCCTTTCACCCATTAGGTCCCTAGATTTAGGTCAGATTCTTGATTCCCTATTATCAACTAGGCCTAGGGTTTCTAGATCTTCAACAGATTATCATGAATTAGTTATTTACATGTTCCAAATTAGATTATCATGTTATTACTTCGTTTATTGCATGAATTTCAGAACCCTAGCTATATATTTCTTTAGTTCTTAAATTATACATGCAAGGTCAGATATTTCAATATTTCATACGTACATGCCTCAGTCTTGAATGTGTCATTATCAATTTATTAATGTGCATTTTCAGTTTGAATGGTAGAGTTGAGCTATCCAGTATATTACAGTAATTCATTCATAATATGTTAATAACTTAATCTATTGGGAGTAGCATAATACCTAGTTGGACTAGGGTCAGTCACCCATATAGTCCCAGAACTACGAGCCACGTAGGTTGTAAGTCCCCTCTGTGGGCATCATTTTAGCAATCACACCAGCATGCCTCTATACCTTTGGTTGGGTATATTGGGTCCTCTCAATGGGGCGTATACATCGGACTCCACAATTATCTCATATGGTTTTATTATCGAATATTAGTAGCTCTCACAGTTCAGTTAGATTCGATTGCATTGATCACATTTCAGTACAGTCAGTATTCAATCTTAATATGTTATAAATTTGGTCATTGCATTCAGTCAGCTCCATATTCAGTATCTATATCATGTTCAGATTACACTCTTACTTGTTCAGTTATATGTTTATTTCAAGTACCGACGCATACTCTGCTCTACATCTTCTCGTGATGTATGTTCAGGTCCTCAGCAGTTAAATCACGCATAAATTGATTCCCGATCTTCAGTTCAGCAACTACAGTGGTAGGTCCTCATTTTTCGAGGACAATAGTCATGTTATCTTTCATTTTACAATCTTTTAGTTTCAGTTTTGCTAGACTTAGCTGGGGCCTGTCCCAGCATTTCTAGTCAGTTAGAGGCTTATTTCAGACATAGTTAGATTCAACTTAGTATTTGAGTTTGATGTTTCTTTTGTATTAAATTGTTAGATTTGATATTCAGTTTTAGTAATTAGGTATCCCCTATCATTTCAAATTTATTTATGATTAGCTTCTGCATCAGTTTTATTTCTCATTCTCTCTTTATTATGCTCATGATTATGCCAGCAAGGTTAGCTTGGGGTCACTTGTGGTCCTAGGTCCCGTGTTCGCGTCTCGGGGGTAGCTTAGGGCATGATAAGTATACTGGTCATTTTGATATCCTCCAGACAGTTTGTGAGGTTGCTTATGAGTTGGCCCTACCTCCAGCATTTTTCAGCTATTCACTTGATTTACCATCTTTTGATGTTGCGCAGATATATTCTCGATGAGTCTTATGTGCTCTAGTGTGATGTGGTTAAGTTGGATGACCATTTGACTTATGTGGAGGAGCTAGTTGCTATTCTAGCCAGAGATGTGCGGTGGTTGCGTTTAAGAGACATTCTTGTGGTGAATATTTATTGGACGCATCGCCTAGTTGAGGAGGCTACTTAGGGTACCAATCATGAGATGCGTGAGGCTTTTCCCAACTTGTTTGAGCCTTTAGGTACTTTTTGGATCTTACTTTCGCAGACGAAATTCCTTTTAGTAGTGGATGTTGTAATGACCCTCCAGGCCATTTCTTAGATTTTGATGTTACCAAACCAGCTGATAGGCATCAGGGTGCAGGCCAAAATGGTTTTCGCATTCGCGGGCCTTGGGTTGTATTCACGAAAGCCCAAATACATTTGCAGAGTCTCTGCCCCGTTCGGGAGTCCCCAATTCTCTCTTCACCATGATTGCAAATCATAGGGGCCTTGAAGTGTTCACAAGGTCCGCGCTCGCGGGGCCCCAATGTATTTGCGAAGGAGGATTTGATCTGGCCTTTTAAATAAAGATTAGACCCCGATCAACAACTATCTCCAAAGTTTTAGAGGTGATTTCTCCCTCATTTTAATTCTAAATTGAGTGATTCAAAGTATTAGGTGATTGTGGAGTTTGTGTCTAAGTATTGTGTGATCGAAAAAGTGTTGATGAATATCTATTTGAGGTAAATTTCGCAAAATATGGGTTGCCTTAGCTTAATTCCTCTTCTTTAATGGTGAATTTGAGCATGTGTTGAATTATGCTATCCCGAGCCCCGAATTGTGTTCCATTTTGAACTACAAGTTCAGGGGACTGAATTGGACCTTTTGACGAAGTTATTTCTAGACTGATGTTGGTCCCACAATTCCTATTTTGACTCTAAAATTGCTCAATCTCCGTTTTTAGTGATTTTTGTTTCTAAATGACCGTGTTAATGTTATGATTCCATTTTTGATAGCATGACAGTGTTCTAAGACCGTACAAAAAGGAAAACCTCCAAAATAGTTATATGGAGCGCGCGCGGTCGGTGTGAAGGTAGGTTACAGTTTCCTTCCTCTAAAATGAGCTTGAATGTGAAAATTCATGTTTTAGGCTTGATTCAATATTTTCTATGTTAAAAGCATGCTAGTTGGGTTATGTGATCATCCTTATCTTGTGGATGGTCTTGTTTGATATTGTTGTTGTATTTTTGAACATATTTGGCCTTAGTCTAGGCTTATACTAGATCTTGCCATTGATTTATGATATTTGTAGCCTTTAGGCCTTATATCTTCTATAACGTCGTTTCAAACCATGTAACTCCTTATATACTAGAATAACAAACTTGAGTTGATAGAATAAGCCTTAGTTTAGGCGTGGACTCAACTTTGACGACTTTTATCCATTCTTTCTTTTTATATGGCCTCATATGCGATTTTTAAGGTTCACTCTTCACTGGGCAACTTAGGTTTTGAGTTGGTTCAAGCTTGAATCATTATATTGATTATTTGAGAGTGGACGTCGTTTCGCAGTGGTTTTGATGATGGTCGATATGAGATCCTTCAGTATCCCCTTTTAGTAACAGATTAAAGGTCTAATCATGCTTCCCATTATCCTTTACAGAGTTGATCACATTTTTGCTAGGGCCTGACGCCCCCGGGAAATTCATCCACGTGAAAGCTCCGGCTCTATACTCTTTGTACTCTTTAGCTAGGTGACCCTTATTGGTTGATCATAACTTATTCGCAGATTAGAAGTCTAGTCTTATCATCTACGGAGTCGACACACTTTTATCTACGACCTGACGCCCCTCAAAGTTTCATTCACGGTGAGAGGCCTGGGATCTGCACTTTTTAGATGGGCGGCCTTTATTGGTTACTTGTGGTTAGAGGCCCGACTTATGCTTTCATTGGATCGGGACTCACAATATTTCACTCTTAGTCAATTTAGCTATTTTGTATCCCTATCAAGCTTATGAGGGTCCGTTCGGGTTTTACTTAAACTTGCGTATGAGTGTACCTTCTGGGCTTGTGGGGGTCCAGTTAGGTTTAATTTAGCTGTATTTAGTTCCTTATTCTGGTATGCTCGTGTGCTTTTCTTTTCATCCCCTTTTGACCTATATTTGTGTCTAGATTCTATAATTTCATATTGTCTTTACGTTTCCTGCTTAGACGACTTATGATGCCTATTGAGTACATGTTGTTTTGATACTCATGTTAAACTCTGCATCTATTTCGTGACGTAGGTCCGAGCACCAGCTATCAACATTGATGATTCGAGCCTGTTGTAGCTTTTGATCGGAGGCGAGGGTAAGCACTTAACGTTATGGACTTACCTGTCGTACTTTGCATAGCTTGTCTTTTGCATTTTGAGACAAGCTTTGTATTTGGGATCTACTTTTGGGACTTGTACTCTTTTGTTTAGATAACTCTGTATTTGTGACTTCTAGGTAGGTTTTGGGAGGGATCTATTGTATATATTTTGGTTTGCTTCCGCCTATTTTTCTATTTCGATTATTAAATTATTGTTTATGCCTTATTTCTACCCTTATATCCATTACTTACTATTCTGGGTTACAGATTGACTTACCAACTGGTGGGTTATAGTACGTGCCATCATGACTCAAGAAATCGGATTATGACATGCCTGCTCACACTTTACCCAAGCAAAAACAAGGATGACAAGAATAAAGGGTGATTTATTGGTTATTGTATAAAGACTACAATGGAAGAACATAGAATGATAAAATCAAGGGAAAAGAGTCAAATATATGATCAAATTTTGAGAAAAGACTCATCAATGCTATTCGTCGAAAGTTTGGCTCATCTATATCATTCCCATTTCGGTCCATACCATTATTTATTAACTGAAAACATCCTCAATTTTGCCAAAATCATTTTTACATGTGGTATTCTATCACATCACCAATTAAATCATATTTTTAAAGAGAAAAAACTCAAATATACCATCAAGAAAAGGCCTATCTATGCCACATGTTTAAAAGTTTGACTCATCTATTTATTTCCGCTTAGCTAAGTACCTATCCATGTCATTATCTTTAACTGAAATAAGAGTTTTTATCCATGTGGCCAATGATGATTAGATTTGGATTGTGAAAATTTGATATCAGAGAATATGTGTAGGTCCCATAAGTAGGGGATCGATGCAAAGATATTTGCTAATTATCAATGAGAGGCTACAATAGGGGTGTGCAAAAACCGAACCGAAAAAGTGATATTGGTTTATTGTTATTAGGTTATTGGATTAACAATTTTTTAATGGTTTTATAAAAAAAATTATTGGGTTATCGTTCTGTATTGGTTTTTAATATTGGGTTATTTGGCAAACCAATAACCCATTTAGATTAGTAATTTACTATGTTTACTTGTACATAAATATTAAAGTATATATTAATCTCAATACCTTCGTAGTTATTGTCTTTGTCCTTTGGCCTTCTATTCACACTTCACAGTGACTTTGAGTTCTATCATGCCTCGAGCCTACACTCTGGGTGGGACTGGCACTCGAGAACCGTTGCTGGCCCCAAGCGAACCCTTGGCCTGGCTTACTACTCAGCGGAAGACTTTACTCAACAAAGATAAACTCATGAAATAAACTTAGAATGTTATAAAGGAAACATTCAACTAAACAAAGAGGCAACTCAAGTCTTTAAACATTAAATATTGAAAATGAAAAAAAGACTCATGAACTAACAATACCTAACTGTCTATGAAGCCTCTAATAAATGAGATGGACGTCGGGACAAGACCCACGACATCCTAATGAACTAGTCTAATAAAACAATAAAAAAGGGGATCCTTCAGAAGCAAGGAGGCTTACCAACAACTCTGAAGCTCAACTAGATCAACAAAACACTGGATGCTGATTCTGGTTACCTATATCTGCATCATAAAAGATGCAGGACAAATGGAATCAGTACATTAATGAACAAGCATGCGAGAGGAATTCTAAAATAAGACATAAGCTTGAAGGGAACTGAAGGAACTTACATGGTCTCAACTCAACTCATCTCATTTCAATATAAAGTAGTAATATAAATGCAACATAAAGAAAAGTTTTAAAACATGTAGATAACAACTCAGTGTATTGAAAAATTCAATAATGACTTGGTTTGTATATGAAAATACAAGTAATTCTCTGTATATAAGAATACACAATATCTCTGTGGGAGTTTCTCTAACCGACAACCATCACTATGAGCTATGTGATAATACAGCGTCTTACCGCACGCTGCCAGGACCATCCTATACTTTGCCAGGGTATAGAACCTACTCACTAAGTGGATCCACTAGTCTATGCTAAAAGCATTAACGAATCATCTAAAAAGTATGACCATTTTCTACCCATGCTATCTACACGATTTATGGAGACTTTGAATTATATGAACTCAAACTCGTCCCCATATCTGTGCTCAATACTACTCCTAAAATGTAACTAGCTCATATGTTTAAAAAAACATAACTCCTTATGTTGTTTGAGATTATTACTCAAAATTAGCTCAAAAGCTCTTTTGAAAATCGGTGTTTCCTCACTTCTTTAAATGTGAAAACATTTACTCTTTGGGAATACTTAGTTCTCATATAATCTTTTGAAGAAAATGAACTTCACTCTTACTCTTACTCAACTCAATGCTCAAGTTTTAAAACAAGTTTAAAGCATTTGTAAAAGACTTTTGAAAAGACTCTAATAACTCTCTAGACTTGGCTCTTAACTTTCTTTGAATTTGAATTTATGGCTTCAAGGTTATGATTCATGTTTATGGATAATGTCATGATGTTTAGACGTACCTTAGAGTGTAGAAATCAAATAGGAAACATAGGTACGATTCAAGGAAACTCAAACGGAAAGAAGTGGGAAAGGTAGAGGACCTGGCGACCCTGGCGTACTGAGTAGCGCAGGGCGCCAGAGCCTGAACTACAGAAGTGAAGTCATGGTGTACTGAGTGGCGCGGCGCCCCAGAGCCAAAAATACAGAAGGAAATTCATGGCGTACTGAGTGGCGGGCGCCCCACCCCTTTTCCCAGAAAACTTGACGATTTTTTTTACTCGTTTTCTAACCCCCAATTCACCTAGAATCAAATGGTTTCTTTCCCAATCACTTAGATTCGAATACCCAAAATCAATGTACAATATTCTACTCAAAAACAACCTTAAAACTCACGCGATGAACTCAAGAACTCATTAAAATCTCAACAATCAAGATAATGAAGAAAACTTCAACAAAACACATCAAGAACTCAAATCTTTTAATTCCATGAACAAAATTACGCTGAATAAATCATGATTGGCGCATGGGTGAACGAACCCAATGCTATGTGAACTCACATACCTCTTTAGGGATCAACCCTTGGCAAAATTCACAACCAAATCTCAAGAATGCAACGAAATCTTGCCCTTTCTCCTCTTTTCTCTTCTTTGCTCTTCTTGAACCTTTTTCCAAAACCCTAGCGTGACTTTTGAATGTGTAAACTGAACCAATTCAGTTTAGACCCCTAATTAATCACTAAAAATGAATAAAATCTGATGGGGTAAGAAAAAGACCAAAATACCCCTCTTAAATCCGTGTAACTTTACATATCTAGACAACCCGACTTCAAACTGGCATATTTCCCTCATATGAGCTCGAAAATTAGCAAACTCGGTGGCGTTGGAAAGAGGTTTCCAAGACCTTTTATTTGATATCTTATAGGCCACTTAACTCATCCTGTACTGAAAGTTATGGTCGTTTGAATTTGACCCAGAACTTATACTTAGCATAACTTGCCAAAATTTCCAAATTTAATCTTTCCAAAAAAATAGCTCTTTCTAATTCTAGTTCTTTCTAAGGTGGGATGTTACAAGTTCACAGCTTCATATTATACAAAACGTTAAAATCTAAAGTAAGAACCCTATTCCTCTTAATTTCTCTATGTTACACTTGTGTAGTTTTTCTTTTTCATGTTTGTTATTATTGTTTCTATTTTATGAGCATTTGCAAAGTTACATTTATTGTGTTGTCGCATCAAATTTATTAGAGAAGTCATATATTTATTTTATAAGTATTTTCTTGCTGATTAAATCAAAAATCTAACCGTTAAGGACCAAAACCGATAAAAAATATCATATTGATTTAATGTATTTAAAAACCAAAAATTGATAAACCGAACCAATAATACATAAAACCGAACCAAACCGACTGATGCCACCCTAGACTACAATATATTATGAAACTTATATTATTTCTTCCTTTATCATGTTTTTTTGAGACAAGGGTAACTTCCTTTATCATGTGTTTTGATCTTATCAAATACTAAGTCTTTATTTCATTCACTTACAAATGATAAGAACTCATTTTGCAATGACTAGAAACCAAGAGTCCGCACCTGCTGCAATGGCCATAACAAGCAATAAAGGCAGTAGATGAGGTGGGGCAAGGCAGGAGTTGTGGCGCCGACTAGAGCTAGAGCATTGACAGCTGCTCACTTATGTTAGAGATAAGTCTCCCTATATTTCAGCGGATAATTAGATTCATATTGAAGGGATGAGCCTAGATAAGGTACCACCTGAATTTGTTGCTACTGTAATACTTCAATACACTCGTGCCTATAGTCATAGCTGTTTGGATGAGCTGGGACATGACGATGTTCTACCTTACACAACAGATGGTTCTTATATTAGAGTAGGAGGTCAAACTCCCGATCATCAAATAACTCCAACAGTTTAGCCAACTGAAGCGGTAGCTCCTAGAATTGGGGGTATGCCTTTGCCAGACATTTGCTCCACCCCCAATTTCTAGGGTTACTATACATATGGAGGAGTAGAAGTTGTTTAATCAATTCAGTTTAGAGCCTCTCAGTTTGAAGGTGGTCATATGAGAGGATGCATATTAGTTTCTCATCAAATGTCATGAAAGGTTGCATAATTAGGAATCAGAGTCCCATAGAGTTTATTACACCGCATTTAAGATTATTGGCCCAGTCAAGCAATGGTGGAGATCGTATATCTAAACTATAAACCAACCAGGTCTACTATGTCTTGGGAGAAATTTACTCGGGCATACCTGGAGAAGTTTGGTACCCGTAGCATGCAGAAAGAAAGGATAAATCAGTTCAAGAAGTTGATAAAGGATGGGGGAAGAAAGGAGAAATCTGTCTAGACAAATAATATGAGAGGTAAGAATAGGCTAGGGGGTGGAGTGAAGATGAAGTGTGTTGGAGGATAGGAGACCACAATCCATGTAAAATATCATTCGTAGAACTGGCTTTCCCTACTTCCACAAGGGAAGTCATTTTTTCTCATATTTAAGGAACTTACTTTATTTAACAGCAACATTGAAAACTTGACATGAGCGTTTTACTACTTCTGGAATCTGTAAGCACAGTGATCATATTTTTCTCAAGACAAGTTTATATTTCACCCATAATACAACAATTGGAGGAACATATGTTATCACAAGATGATACAATAGAAATAGGAATTAGCATGAAAAAGAAATAATAAGCAGTTTTTTCCAAGATGATGCTTGGTATGCACAATGATTCGTGAAATATCGTAGGACAATTTATTTCCCCTACAATCAACATGCCCATGTTGCTTGTATTAGCTTCATGTTGCAATAATTACTACCAAACCTCATAAATTATACAAACAATTCTTTTAGACACCTCAAACATGGTTTTTTTTTTACTTTTCAAACAAGGAATTGCAGGGAGAAACCTGAACCAACAGATGATAAAATCACACAGCCAAAGAAAGGCTTCTCTGACTAGGATGATTATGTGGCTTTATCTCCCACGATTCAGATTCTTCTGCTTCTTCTGGCATAATGAAAGGCAAGGAAATCTCTCGGATCATAAGGTCGCCACAAAATGGGCAATCACTAGCTACAGCATCATCCAGCTGTGACCGGATCTGGAAAATTCAGTTTAGCAAAGTATCAAATACGGAATGCCAGAAATTAAGGCTACATTTTCTAGATGAATCAACATGGAGTGAGCTCATATGAATCAACTGGAAGAAACCTTATTCTATAATTACTTGGCCACTTAAAGGAAGTGATTTTTTACAGGCATAAGACAAACCTTATGCATGGGCGTCACGCTTACTAGCGGTTCTTCAGACAAGCCACCATTTGACACATTCTTAGGTTCAGCCCCAAGTAAAGTAAGTTGCTTCTGCAGATCCAGAATGTATTCAGCCTGCAATATCATTTAAGGAAAATGCTAAAGAGACTGTCAACCAAAGTAACTACCAGAAGCAAAGACATTTCTTCCAAAGACGTAACAGATGGTATATGAGGACACAGATGTGGCCCTATCATGAATATGTATAATTGCAAGTATCAACTGCAAGATTATGCATATGCATATTAGTCCTGTTAGTAAAAGAAGAATTAATTGGCCAGTGCCGAAAAGCAGAACTGCACTAGATCTCCTTTTCGTTATAAATTATTAGAAACAAAGATATAATTTTTTAAAAAAAAGTAACAGATATTTGAGCACTTATATTTGGAACCATCATGGACAACTTATCAATCCTAAGATTTATGCATATATGATATTTTCCCATTAATTAAAGAAAAGAAACTTGCTGTTGCTGCAACTGAGAACATCAACAAATCTGTAGAGCCTATGTTGTTCGGACTCTTCAAAAATGTCAATGGGTGAATATCGAATCTAATTTGCCTAGTTCCGTGTGTCTTTCCGGTGATAGTGATACTCTCTCTTGGCTAAAGAGCATATGTCCACCTTGTTCTATTTATGGTTGTTTGCCATTAGATTTTTAATCAGTTACATATTAAGAATGTTTTTCTCCACATTGATCTCGAGGAAGAACATATGGAGCAACCACCTGGTTTAGTTGCTCAAGGGGAGTCTAGTGGCCTTGTATGTTGATTGTGCAGGTCACTTTATGGTCTGAAACAGTAATCTCAAGCTTGGTTTGAAAAGTTCAGCACAGTAATTAAGGAATTTGGCATGACTCGTGATGGAGCTAGTCACTTCGTGTTTTATTGGCATTATGCATCAAATTCATTATTTCATGACAAGATTAAGCACATTAAGATTGACTGTCAATTTTCTAAAGTCGAGTGATCAACTTATAGATATCTTCACCAAGCCCCTCACCTAATAGAAATTTAAAATTCAAATCAACCTAAAACTTGCAACTTATTTTGCCAAAAGAAAATTACTGCGGTAACTGAAAGAGATTTTCAACAATCCACAATCCTCCTTTGCTTCAATTCCTGCAATATTAAAAAAGTTGCTCCTCCTCAATTTCTGCTTTGATTGTTTGTGCACAAGGATTTTATTTTTTTTTTGAACTTGCACAGTTTTTTGATATCAATCTTTGTCTTCTTTTGGTTTTGTGCTTAAAGAACACACTCAATAATCTTGTCTTGTTTGAAAATGCTTTCAACTGGAAAATGATAGCATTTGCAGTGAGTTCTTGCAAGGATTTCTCTTCCATCACAATATCTTATAAAACATAGGTTTCAAAATGAGATTTCATTTTCACAGATCAAATTTGATAGTTTTCGTCGATGACAAATTTGTGGGACATTGAAAGAGAGACTGTTAGTTGTCACAATTGAAAAAGTAGGTTAAAAATTGATATTGGTTGAAAATAGTTTGCGCGTTAAAAACAAGCATGGGTTGGAATAGATTGAAAATAGCCTTGCGCTGAAAATAAGCATGGTTTGAAAATGAATTGAAAATAGCCCTAATGAGTTAAAAATGAGTTGAAAACAGTTCTTTCAAAGAACTCACAAATCCCATAAGATCAATGAAGCTCTTGACACCATTGTTGGTTTTTTTAAAGATGGTGCAACAAATAGTTAAAAGTATTGATTGAAAATGTCTCACAATATTTTTCTTATGCAGAGGAGGGCTTCAAATAGCCAACTTACAACAGAAAATCTTTATAATTCCAAATTCAAAAAACATTAAAATATCTCAACAACTAACCAAAACCTAATAGAAATTTAAAACTCAAATCATCCTAAAACTTGCAACTTATTTTGCTAAAAAGAAAATTATTGCAGTAACTGAAAACAATTTTCAACAATAATGAGTTTACTTTGGGACTATTGGGCCAAAATCATTACACATAACCTTAGAAAACAATTTGTTGAAGGAGTCAGAATGTGGGCCAAATCAAAGGCTTTGAGTAATGATATAGAAGTAAGGAACAGGGTCGAGAGACCCAATTGTTGCTCACGTTTTAGCTGGGCATTAGAACATTTCTTGTTTTCATCATGGAAAGGAACAAAGAAACATGAGGTATTGGGGGAGCTGGTGGTGGCAGTAAATGAGCTTTTTCTCAGCTCACTAGTGGCATGAATTGAGATCTAGGAGAGTCAAAAGTTCATGCATTCGATAGTAGTGCTCAGGTATAATATTGCCCTATTAAATTGACTAGGAAGAATATCATTATTAAATTAATCTTGGAAAGTGACAAGAACGGAAGATGGAAACTAATTTCATGGCATGATTGAAATTAATGATGATGACTATGATTCGGTATAGAATAATTATTATGAAATCATCAGATTAATCATTTTAGACAAATAGAATACAAGTTAATGTATTGGTTCTATTTGAGTGACACTGTTTTGGCTTCTTGTTCGATTATGGTACCAGATTTACTTCAATTTGCATGCTTGTTAGGAGTATTATTTTGGGACAAGAGTATTAATATATTGGATATGATATTCACTAATAAGTTTGAATGGTGATATTGGGATATACTTCCACCTTTCAAACATGATATTTGAGGTTTAAAATAGAAATTTAACAGAAGCTTGAAAATAGGGGGAAATGAGATTTGACCCATCAATTGGCAACAAACAATTGAAACTTGAGCATAAAATTGAACTCATAAATTATGGGTAATTGGATTCCTGATTTGCTTCGGGATTCAATTAATTTGATTGAGGAATCAATCACCTCATTGACCACTAGGCCAAAAAAAAGAAATTAAATTGCAACAGCAATGCCAAGAAGATGATTTCCATTCCAACATGCAAATGTCTGATAAACACAGTAAGTATATACTGTGACATAAAGATTTGGGACTTGAAGTCAACTCTTGCAATTCACTCTATTTAAGTCTATCAAGTTACTTATCAATTGTTCCATGAATGTTGAGCTTCTTAAAATACCAGTTTGTGCTACTTCCCCTATTCTAGTGACAGTTACAAAAAGGCAACACCAAACCAATTCTACCGCACACTGGAAAACCAAAATATAAAGGAGAAACTTCCACCTTGAATCTATAACTTACATCACCTAAATAAAACATCAACCATTTCCTACACCATCCTGAAAGAACAAAAAATGAAGAGAACTTCCACCATAGAACTATAATCCCATTGTCCACTGCACTCCACAAAAAATTACCCATAATTCTCTCATCACCTTCCTAACAACTGCAATTTATTAATGAAAGCCAAGGGATCGTAACGGTGTTTACCCAACCGGTTTAGAGAACATTTTCCAACTACGCCAATTACAAAACTCACAGTCAATGCCTAAACCCAGTCGTATCCATGAAAACTTGTTAAACCAAGGTCTCTTCAGAATTCCTAGACAGCTAAATATTGAGAAGACCGACATAACACCAGAAAGAAAAAGACACTATCATCAGAAACTCTATTACTTTCTCCAAAAACCTGGCAACCCGCAAAATAACTATCTGGATGTGTTGGTTTAGTGGTTAAGACTTTGGCAATAGCCAGGAGGTGGTAAAACCAAATATCAACTTCACCCCCACCCCTAGCGTCAAATCTAACAATTCCTAAAGAGCGAAAACAAATATTCAAGAAAAGAACCAAATTCTTCCGGTTGTCAGAATTGCACTAAGCAAAAGTGACAAGATTATTTTCAACATGTTTTGTCAATATCAATAATGCAAAATTGAAAATACAGATGATCCAATAAATAAACACGTGGTTGCACATATATGATATATGAAGAGACCAGAAGACAAAAGCAGTACAACCAGTATTCAAATGATAAGCAGAAGCTGGTAAGGAAAGGACACACACTTCTGTTACTTACTTGAGCTTGATTAGTACACCTTGTCACATGAGCAATCAGGCATTGAGCATGAAATGCATGCCCACATGGAAAGACATAGAAAGGAGCCATTGGTCCAACAGCCATATAACTTGTAGTCATTCCATAATCACCACCCACATTTAATATTTTCCGCCAGCAAACCTAAAAATGAAAATATAGGAGTGAAGCTTAGTAAAAGAAAAGAAGAAAGAAAACCACAGCAATGCATGTACAGCAGTCTGGAAACAAAATATATTGCAGATATGATGAACAATAAAAACCTTGCAGGATACACATATTATATGCAAAAGCAATACATATACAAGCATATGATGGAGGTAACGCTAAAGAAATGCAAAAGAACAAACATCAAGAGGCCATTACCCCACATTCCTCATCCCGATCAATTACAGTATATCGCTGAGCAAGAGCGCTGATGTCATTTCTAATGTTATCGGCACCACGTGTTGCATCATTCATCTCCTGCTTTAGTTTTTCAATTTACTCATTGTAATCTTCTAAGGATGAGCAAATTGCTTCCTACACAAATTATTGAAAAAGAATAATGTAGAAGCAGTTGAACATAGAAATGACCATTACAGAATGAAAAGATAACATAAGTGTAAGAAAGAGGAGAGTTTGTGAGATAACTTGGCATTATAATTCCCTCAAGCCATTGGGGTTTGAATAGCTAAGAGTATAGTGTTATATAGTTATTTTATATAATACTACTCTTAGTGTCCCACATTGGTTAATATGTATGTTCATTTTGTAAATTAATTAGCATGATTCTAGATAACTTATTTTTCCTTTTTCTAGCGTGACTGTAGACATTGAATATTTCTTTTTATTGCAATACATTATGTTTCGTTAATCAATTAGGATTCACTTGTATAAATACCCTTTCTCATGGGATGTAAAGACATGCGGAAATACAAAGAAGCATTTCTTATTTCTCGAATTCTACATGGTATCAAAGTCGTGGAAGTTCGCGTCTAGTGTCTTATGTGATAAGAATGTGTCATCAAAACTAATAGCTAAGTTCTATAGAGTTATGGTTAGACCGACTTTGTTGTATGAGATTGAATGTTGGCCAATCAAGAACTCTCACCTTCCAAAGATGAAGGTAGCAGAAGTGAGGAAGCTTAGGTGGATGTGTGGGCATGCTAGGAGAGACAAGCTTAGGAACGAAGATATACGGGGCAAGGTAGGACTGGATTTAGTGGTGCACAAGATGTGGGAAACAAGACTGAGATAGTTCAATCATGTGCAGAGGAGGAGCACAGAAGCCCCAATGAGGTGTGAGAGATTGACAGTGATAGGTCTAACGAGAGGTAGAGGTAGACCGAGAAAGAATTAGGGAAGGGTAATTAGACAGGACATGTCACATCTTCGACTCACCGAGGACTTGAACCTAGATAGGGGACCATGGAGGTTGAGGATTAGGGTAGACAATTAGTGGGCAGTTGAGCAACTTATCTTTACCTGTGGTAGAGTACAGTTCTAGGTTAGAGCATCTACTTGCTCTCCTACCGGTATTATTATTGTTATGATGGCATTATCTATTTCTTCAATTTATTATTAATGTTGTTGATTATTACTTTGGTTATTTTTATTGATTGTGTTGTTAGTATTTCTACATACTCTTGCATTTGTTTTTATTCTTCAAAACTATTTTGAAAAACAATCCCTTTTCCCCTAAGCCGAGGGTCTATCGAAAACAATCTCTCTATCCTACGAAGGTAGGGGTAAGGTTTGTGTACGCCATACACCCACCCTCCCAAACTCCACTTGTGGGATCTCACTGGGTATGTTGTTGTTGTATCAGAGACATTGTTGTCGTTTGATGCAAGCTTTAATCCCTCACAGAATTAGGGTTGCTTTTTTCAAGTTGTCAGCCCCTAAAACTCTGTTTCTGTTAGTTTTTTTTAAAAATCCAATACCACCACAAGTTGCAGTTGACGATTGCGACCTAGTTTTCTAGTGAGACAGATCTGTCCGATGATTTTTTCCAGTTGTTTCTTCTTTCCCGAGTGACTGATTTGAAGATAATTTCCACCTAGAGTTGTATGAATTCTATTTTCTAATTTGGAATCCTATTAAACCTATGAGTGATTTAAGGAGGATAAGGTGATAAAGTCCATTTGATTCATGCCCGGTACCAATGATCCGTGATGTACTGTGTTCCTGTATAAAAACAGTCATCTAACAATGAAACAGAGCAGTTGAGTGTTTTGGCTAAGCGACTAATGGATATGAGATTAACAGGACTACCAGGAACATCATGGACTAGATTGACCTATTCCAGTTGCCATGGTTTGAGACTCATTGGTCATTTGTGACTTTTGGAAGAGATTGAGAGTAATAAATAGTAGTAAAAATAGATGTACCAGAAATGTAGTCAGATGCTCCTGAACCAATAACCCAACTACTGGGAGAAGAAGGTTGAGAGAAACAAGTAACACTATTACCTATCTAAACTACAAAATCTATCTCAGAGGATGTCTATTTACATGTTCTGTACAGGACTCATATAATCCGATTAAGAAACTATCCGTATATTCAAAGTATTAGATCCAATGGATTTGGAGCCAAAAGCATCTTATCCCAGTGACATTATAATCGAGTAAAGAGAGATTAGCCAAACAAAACGAAATATCGATAACTGGTACGTCGACCTTCAAGGTGCTGAAAAATCTGCGCAAAGTAGGCTGGACAATGGCTGGGAAACAAGTTTGAGGTGGCTGGGTTAGGGTTCCATTGATCGGAATATGCAGAAGAATAGCAAGGGTGACTCAGAAAGGCTGGACAACTCCCACGGAAAGAGATCTGCTCCAAAAGATGGCTGAAAATGGTCACACACGCCTGGCGCGTGTTTCAGACGAGCCGGAGCCGTAGGATCAGCCGGAGCGTGATGGCAAGTCTGCAAAGTGGTTTTCTAGAGTTATATTGTTGGAGCTTCCTCAACCTCATGGTGGTATCAGTTTTGGCAGAACACCCACCACCTCAGAAAAAAGTGATGCAATCAGCCTGAAATAAATCAGCGGAAAAAGGGCGCGGTAACTGTCTTGGATTCACTGCTTACTGCACGGCAAGGAATCTTACCAAGACCATTTCATGTGAGAAAGAAGAGTTTGAGATATAACACAGCTTCATTATTCCCTCAAACCATTTGGGGTTTAAATAGCTAATCAAAGAAAGGAAAGAGAATCAAAACACATAATTACGGGAGTATATCGAGCTATAATATATTTACAAGATCCTCGAATATTCTAGAATATCTCTGAGATTCTAACAAGGACAAAAAGCTTAGTTTAGATAAGCACTAAAAGTAGCGTTATATCAAGATTTAAGGTGACCCAATGTACACTGTTGACCAACTAATGCTAAAATCATTCAATTGATCTTAGTAACAAAACAAAAAAAAATCATCGACGGTAACTTACTGTGACAGGCAAGGAGACCAGAAAAGTCTGAAGCTTAAACAACTCTTCACTAGGAGTTGGAAATCAGACACCTTGCCCGTTCTTCGTTATTATCATGACACTGAAATTGTTTGTCCAAACAGAAGGATTTGTTTGATGAAACGAATTATACTCTGAAGAAAATGGAAGAAAAACATATTTTCCAGAATCCTTCTGAACCAATCATAAATTAAGTAATAAAGTTGTGATCAAGTTTATAAAAGAGAGATCAAAGAACGGTAGGCAAGGTAGTATCAAAATCTCAAACTCATTCTGCTTCTTATACAATATGTGTTGTCAACCGGCACATGCAGGACCATTGAACTATTTGAGACCAGTAGTTGCTCTTAAATTCCACATCTCTTTTCTTTCTAATCATTTTCTTTGATTTTACCCTTATAAACTTCAACTCATTGATCAGAAACAGCTTTCTGTGTGTTCTTTTTCCTCTAACAAAATTAAGATATATTCAAGGCAAGGCTTTTTTAGTTAAGCTACATTACAGCTTTCTAACAAATAAATTTAAAGGATTAAAACCAATAAATATTTGAAGTAGTTAAGTAGTATGCCAAGTGGAACTTACCTTGAAGTCATCAATTAAAGCAAAGTCTGGGAAGAAGGGTAAGATGTCCTCAATCTTTAATAGACCATCAGTTTCCTTGAGAAAAGCAATTGCCTTCCGTATATTTTCCCTTTTGGTTCCTTTTTCCTGCTCAATGACATGCTTAGCAATCATCAGCCAAAGCTTCTTCCTCAAGTCCTCATCATCTTCTACCTTGTCTGCTTCAGCCATTGCAAGCTCTGGATCAACCTATTGAAACAAGGGAAGTAGTGAATGGTGTATTCTCTTTAAGAAACTTATGGAAGCTATTTGAATGTGGAAAGTGCAAAAACCTGACAGGATCTATAGGTGAAGCACAAAATTACAAGAACATGCCAAAAATCATTAAAATATCCTAAAAAGTTTATTACAAAAATGATTACACAGGCTTAACAAAGTAACCACAAATAATCTTGTCCATCAAAAATGGATAGGAAGCAAATAACTTCAGTTGCAAATTAACTCCACCTTATAATGTTAGTTCAAAATTAATCTTTAGCAACAGAAATTAGCATAAAGTTAAATTGAGCATATAATATCAATAACAAGAATCAAATTTAACATATACTCCAGTCACAAAATTAATTACAACATGTTAATCATAGTGCCAATATTAAAACAAAAATTAAAAGAAAGAAAAGCAAGAGTGTGCAAGACAGAGAAGCCTTAAAACAGACTATCGCCAAGTCTTCTAGTGTTCCATCAATTCAGAAACGCAAGGAGCAGTACGTCCTGCATAAGCAAGCCACATAAGAAGTTGAACCATGTACAGACATATGTCCTTATAGTTGAACGAAGTTTAATCGACTTAGTCTTAGTCCTATTAAGCTAGAAGTCACGAGAGAGAGAAGATATGGTGGTAGACGAAATGACCCGTCTACATTTGAGAAGAGAGGTAAACACAACTTAATTTGGTTATAGGCGAACATAAACATTGAACCTAGGTGCTAGGCAGCTGGACCATTCGCCTCACTTAGGTGAGGCGTCATGGCATGCATCAAAAGCACACACCTTAGCTCAATTGACTCCATCAAAAATAAATTCCAGATCAATATAAAAAAGAGGAGGGCAATAAACAATAAAATCACAGGCTAAAGAATGAAAATTGTTAAAACAATGTTATGATAGATATGCACGTGTTTAAAAGTACAATGTAGGAGTAAGGAGGTCATCACCAAATTTGGATTAGACAATTAAATTACATTTTTTTGGTACAATTAAAATTACATTTTTAAATTATTACATGTTTATATAGGGTTTGAACTTGATTGTCAGATTCTTACTTCATTTATCTTTTCTTATTTTTGATAAGGTAGAACTCCCAACATTTTAAAATACTCATTTGACCCTTAATGACATGATATATATATATATATATATATATATATATATATAACCAGGCAAATATCTAAAGCTTATTTTAGACCACAAGATCCAAAAGTCTTCTTTTATTTCTTAAACTCCGTGTCCAGTCAAACACCATCACATAAATTGGGACGAAACTAATAATTCTTATAAGCAACAAGGGAAAAAAGGTGCCATATACAAAATTATCCCTCTTGCTAGCAGCCAAGTAAGAAACACACCTTTCCTGGTACTTTAGGTACCCAAATCGAGCTATATTAAAAGGAAACCTTCCAAGACTTAACATAAAGCAAGTCATTCGAATTTATGTGACACTCTTTCCTTTTTAGTCAGTCCTAAAAAGAATGACACATTTCTATTTTTAGTAGCAATTTAACTTTAAAATACTCATTTTATCCTTAATGACATGATCTATAACTAGACAAATATATAAAGTTTATGTTAGACCACAAAATTCAAAAGTCTTCTTTTATTTCTTAAATCTTAAATTTTGTGTCCAAGTCAAACACCATCACATAAATTGAGATGGAGCTAATAAATCTTATAATGTTGCCCACCTACATGATTATCCCTCTTGCTAGCAACCAAGTGAAAAATCACACCTTTCGAGGTACTTTAGGTACCCAATATGAAAAGGAGGAAGAAAAATCCTGCACAAGATGAAGGTTAGTGATCTGAATAATTTTGTTCCTTGTTTTATTTGCTTAAGTAGTGTTTTAGATGCTTAACCGTATTACTGAATATGCAGGGTATGCGGTATACGTGTCAAGTGTGTGTATGTATTTGACTGGAAAAGGCCCATTTTGTGTTAATCTCAAGGTTTTGTTTGGTGGGTCATTGAGTTTAGGTCGGGACAATGGACTAGGGTTAGGGTTATCACTCGGGTGAGAATTAATGATCCATAGTTTAGTGGGAATCCTAGTTGGCAACACTTAGATGGAGGGATTAGTCCCACGTGGCCTGTCACATCACCAAAAATTTGGGATGTTAACTCCTGGGGGTATTTGTGGTCTCTTGGGATAACAGCGGGGGCATTTTTTCTCCCAAAATGTAGTGGAGGGTATAAGTGATCCAAGCAATCAAAGTGTGGACATTTCATGACTATGATTAGTTGGGCTGAGAATAGCTGAAGTCAACTGCTATTTTTAATTCCTTAGTTGGGTATTTGTGGTCTCTTGGGATAACAGCGGGGGCATTTTTTCTCCCAAAATGTAGTGGAGGGTATAAGTGATCCAAGCAATCAAAGTGTGGACATTTCATGACTATGATTAGTTGGGCTGAGAATAGCTGAAGTCAACTGTTATTTTTAATTCCTTAGTCTCCTTTTTTTTTAATAACCATGGTGTCTGAGTTAGCTTGTATGCACCTTCACTAATTCCATGGGATACCTGACACCTCCCACCAGCATCATATACCAAGTAATTCTATCCACCAAGGCTAGAAGCCTAGAACTGATGGGAAGAAATCACCTAATGTGGAAACAACCTCTTGCAGATGCCCGGCCCTTCCCGAGACCCCATGAATAGCGGGAGCTTAGGGGTCGTTTGGTTGGGAACTAGTTATCCCAGGATTAACTATCCTGGGGTTAGTTATCCTAGGATAACTTATCCCACCATGTATATGAATAACTTATCCCATCACTATGCTATAAATGGTGGGATAAGTTATCCCAAATATGTCAACCAAACAAGACATCCAAATTTTATCCAAGGACTATTTTTTTATCGCAGGACTATTTATGCTTATCCCTCACACCAAACGAGCCCTTTAGTGCACTGAACTGCCTTTTTTCTCTATGCACCTTACTACTTACACAAGGATTAAAAAAGGACTTAAAAAGACTTTTATATGATAAAAGTTGAATTCATATTTTTGTGGTCAACGAAAGTGGCACATTAAGAGGAGAAGATATCAGGGAGTAGCATGATTTTATAGCTAACTTTCAATCATTAATTTCCAGCGCAAGAGTAATTGGAGGACTCTTTCGAGTTCCTACCCATAGCAATTCCTTCTAACTAACATATTCCAGGGCTGATCGGACTTATTTGCAGCAACTAGCACAGGGATTGATGGCTGAGGGAAAGAGAACTAGAAAAGAGTCATTATCGAGTATCCCTTTTTCTATGTGTTGGTGTTCTATATGACCGACATAAGACTCGACTTGTTAGATATTACGGAGGTTCAGTGAGCACCATGCCGAATCTCTCTACCATTTTCTTCTCTTCCACTTTGGCCAATATGAGTTCACCTGGTACTAGCAGCTTTATCGGGGACTGTTAGGACTAAGTGATTTACTTCCGCTTATTCAATTTGAATCGATGAATACCGTGGTTCACCCGGCTTAGGATAGTCGGGTGCCATCACAACCAAGGGGATTTGGGTCGTGACAGGGATTCCCTTGTCTAAATCAACGTTTGGAAGGAAGAACAGCCTTTGGGAATTCAATTACTATTAATGGGCAGCTCCGTGATTTCTATGGGCACAGGTATCCCAGGTAATTCAGTCTTATGGTTCGAACCATTCACCGAGTTGGAAAATCTGACAGTAGATATGCAAAAGTTGTCCAACAACTCCAAACTTGTGTGCCCAAAATTGTAGATATTCAAATACTTGGGTTAGCCTTTGAGCATTTTCATTTTCTTTACACTCATGTGTATCCTACTAACAAATCTTTGTTTTCTTTCAATTCATTCAAACCAATAGTTATTTTCAGTTAGGATCATTCTGACTTGGAAAGATTTGTGACCTATGATGAAAAGCAGCTTCCTCACCATATTTGCAATTTCTAGGATATCAAGAATGATCCAGAAAAGATCACAAAGGAAAGAGGTGAAAGGGTAACAAGTAAAAGAGAGGATGAGTGAGATGGAAAGAAAGATTTTCCATAGTCCGGGGGGCAAAGATAAGGCAGACCTTCTGTTTCTACAAAATAGTTTGGGAGTTACAAGCTCTATTGCAACTTTGACATGTTAGACTAATACCTACATTATTGTATATTGATGTTCAAATTAATCATTTTAATAGATATTTGATTATTATAGTATTCAAGAAAGCTCACTGGAGGACACAAATGAACGCAAATTCGAATGATCAGTTTGCAATGGTTCTGTTGACCAGAATGAGAAGAAACATGGGTGGTGAGATTTGGGAGAAGTTAAATCCTATAATAGTTAGTTCCTCCTTGGGAAGCTGCTGGAAGTATGCTCACGCTTGAGTCCCCCCTGAATCTCTCTTCTGAGAGGAGGTGAGTATGAGCGTGTGGGAGGTCTAACAGGAAGTAAGCTTCTCAGTTTATCTCCTACCAATGTATTTATCATGTTCATTATCAAGCTTTCTCTAATTTTTGCAGGAGATTATTCCATTGAAGATAACCTAGAGAAAAGAAAGCCTTTCTCTCTCTTCCAAATGCTAGCTTCCTTCAATATGCTAACTATATTAATTTGTTCAGGTGGTGAAGGCTATCAGGACATTATCTGGATATGAGTTACACTAGCTGTAGTTTCAAAATCATTGTTAAAGAGATTTTGGATTTGTCAGAGTGTGCATTACACCAAAAATGAATTACATTAGCTATACTTTCAGGATAGTGGATCAAACACAGCATATGAATGTTTCTGCCACAGTAACACATCCTGCAGTAATGAGATGATGGAGCTTTGCGACACATGGGAGTCTGAAATTGTTTCTTTTTTTAATAATGGCAACTGTGTATTCACACCAGAAAGCCCATCAAGTAATAGCTGATTGGGTGGAATTTACAACCCCAAAGGGCATCATCAAGATTAAAGTCTAGATAAGAGGCTTTACAATTGTCCAATGAAATCAACTAACTATCTATTTCCCCTACTACTACTTCCATCCACTTTTAATTGTCATGTTGCGATTTTGAAAGTCAGTTTGACTAATTTTCAAAGTTAAATTAGATTACATTAATTCAATGTTTAAACAAAAAAATTAGATATTCAAAAACTATATGACTAGTACTATAAATTACAACTTCTTTCATATCAAATATGATGAAAAAATACATCGTAAAATGTTAAAGTTCTTATGGTTTGACTCTAAAAAAAGAAATCATGATAATTAAAAATGGATGGAGGGAGTATATCATGTTTACACCAAAAATGGATGGAGGGAGTATACTCTTCATCTTGATCTTCTGGAAACAGCTAGCTTTTCCATCATGACATCTTTTGTTTCTCTCTTTCCATAATGTCCACCAAACACATACTGGGATACTTCTCCACCAATCTTCTTATGATCCCCTTCTTCCAACTCCTTCCCAACTTTTCAGCATATCAAAGGAGTTCCTGGGCATTACCCAACTTATCCCAATTATACAAAAGAACATGTTCCACAGATTTACAGTTGTTTTGCAATGAATGAATAAGTGACTATTAATCTCTGCCTCTTGCTTACACATAAAACACCGTGAGCAAATCTGAATACCTCTTCTCTGTGGTACTTTGTGTGTTAAACAGGCTCTCCTGACCACCAACCAGCTGAAGCATGAGATTCTGTGTGGTATTTTAACCTTCCAAATCAGTTTCCAGGGCCATTTTGTTGTCATTGTCTGGCTGAAATTAAATCTCCAGTAACATGATTTCACGGTAAAAGACCCCTTGCTATGAAGTTTCTAAATCGGCAAATCATAACCTACAATTACTCCCGGGTAAGCATTTAGAATCTGCAGCAAATCAGCTACTCTATTTATTTCCCAATCATTCATGGCCCTCCTGAAAATCAAGTTCCACCCTTGAGGACTCCATACTTGTGGCACCTTATCCATCTGTTGCAAGCTCAAGATGTATAGATCTGGAAAAGTAGTCCTCAGATCCTCTTCCCCAATCCACAGTTCATTCCAAAAACTTGTCTTCTCCCCATCCTTAATTCTGTACTTCAGGTTGTTATTGAAAGAGGACCACTATCTTCTAATTGTTTTCCACAAAGCATCCAAAAGTACCAGTCACCTCCTCAGTAGTCCAACTATTCTGAAGCCCATATTTTTGTGAAATGAATCTCCTCCATAGTGCCATATCTTCACAACAGAACCTCCATAACCATTTCTTCAGTAGACTTTCATTCTGTGCACCTAGCTTCTTTATGCCCAGCCCACCCTGTTTTTTGCTAAGGGTCACCATATCATGGGAGTCTGAAATTGTTATCCATTTTTCATGTAGTTAAAGAAAAAAATTCCTGATAATTTATGCTCCCTAAATTTATTCATTTATATTATGTCTTTGGCAGGTCCCTCCGGTGGCGACCGATTCGTCACTTACCCCAAGCGCTTGGAAGTGTTTATTATCTTTCTTCTAATATATTTTCTACTGCGATGTTGAATTATGTGGTTCTAGGTCATCTAAAAATTTAAGTAAAAGACCGACTTCCTTCCAATTGTTTTGACAATCTCATAAATAAGGAACTTGCCTGTTAGGTATTTCACCAGGAAGCTCCATGAAATGAACTGTGCAGTCCACATAGCTTGCAAAAATCGCCTACGCAAACCAAAATGCATCAATTCAATGAAATGTATTGATCATCATATCATGATATGTCAATGAACTAGCAAAACTTTATTACAATAATAACAGGTAATAATATCCAACAAACAGAATCTCAATGGAGAGTTAAGGCACAAAGGGTTTGGGGAATTTTCATAATTTTTTAATTCATGGGCAGGTCTATATAGGTGCTGATGGAGATAATTAAGTAGAGAATGAAAGATGCCAAGCAGAGATATTACAGCACATAAAATCTACAGGAACAGCTGCCAAAGGAATAGATCAACAGCTTTGTACAACTTGATCCAGCAGAGCTGTTGGGAACAAATAAAAAGGAAGTCCTACACTCTGTTCAAAACCTCTTCAACAATACACAAGATTCTGTGTACTTAGTTAATAAGGAAAAGAAAGACCACAAAAGAGTAAGTGTACCAAGTTGAAATGTTCAACGAAGTCTAAAGAAGTCAAGGCAGCAGGAGTAGCAAAGTGTACCAAGACGTGCCCAACAATTTCAAGTTTCCAAACTAGAGAAGCACAGTTTGTCAATATGAAAAGCTAAAAGTTTTTGATATAGATTTCAAAGATGATTCCATACCAGTCAAAACTCAAATCACACATATAAAGATATTCAACATAATAACAATGAAAATTGCACGAAGGAAAACATAGAAAAACCCGGAACTTAATTAAGAAAAAAGCTATTTAGTATTTGGCAGCACCACGTGCTAGTAAACTAAAAATGAAAGTCAAATCAGAAAACCCTAATAATCCATAAGAAAAAGAACGAAGATGTTGAGGGGAAGGAGTCGGTCAAACTGCAGAAATGATTACTACTAAATAAAAACTTACATCAAGTGATCCAATCCCTGTGAAAGAGTAAAGTCGAGTAGGTGTAACAGCCATCACATAAAATCTGGTACCATTGTGCACACTTGCTGTTTCCATCTACAAGAAGATGAAAGAAAGGTAACATCATCTCGGTATGAAATGACATGAGCTACTTGATTAAATTGAGAAGTGAGCGAAAAGGAAACAGGTAAGCCACTTGGATGCTTTCTCCTTTTAGGGGAAAGATGTTGCAAGAAGGAAAATAAGGAAGCAAGAAACCAGAAAGCACTGAACCTGCAAACCAGTGAATGCCTCAGGTAGTTCTTTAAGTTCAAATAGAAACTTAATGTACTTCTCCATTTTATCCTTTACATCTACAGACATCTTGTAAAGTTGACCATTGTCCGTACCCAAAATGATTTCTCTAGTTGAAGCTGAAACCATTATTCACATTTAAAATGAAGAAAAAGAAAGCATAACTATTCTGAGTGTCCTAAATTAGGAAACACTGACCTACCTTCTGTTATATGTAGTCTGTTCCAGGCGACAGCATTGACAACAAGACCTTTTAGTTTGCTCAAAATACGAGGCTTTGTCCATGTAGCATGAGTATAATATGTATCGGCACCACTACTACCAATAACAGTGGCAATACAGTGGCTCCCTCCAGGGTCAACAAAAACCTTATGAATTGATTGTTCCCCAGGCCTGCCAACAGAGAGATCTATATCTGCAAAAATAATCCAATGCAATTAACCTATTTCCCTTATAGATCTGACACAAGTAGTGTAACATAAGTGTCACCAAGATATGTTTCGTTATGTAGAGGTTCAAAACTTAATCACAGTCAACACTGGATTCAAGAAAGCATTCCCCAGAGGTCTCATAGCACAACATTTATAAATTTCAATTGAAGCTCTTTTTAAGTTGCGTCATAAACAAATAACCTCGAGAAAAGGAAAGCTGCATTTCTCTCCGAACAAAAGAAAAGTAGAACCAAACTCACAGTATGCAATGCATCCCAATGATCTTTCTTAGTTCAAGGAGAAGTTCACAAAAAGAAAGATCATATTTGCCAAGGAATAAAAGATTAAGACACAATAACACACAAGATGTGTTAATTACAACGAAGAATGATAGGAATACTTTAACCCATACCATCCAAAACTGTGAATATACACTTCAAAGAGTTATTGCCTATTTTCACTTCATCTTTTTTTCTTGGGCACAAACGTAGTGTATGGGCCATATTGTGTGCCCCTTGACTATTTTACCAGGTCCTGGCTACCATCCACCAACACAAGTACCAGGTGACTATGTCCATTAACACTTAGATAGATGGGGGAATATCACATAGTGTTTGCCCCACCACTACAGGGGTTCGAACCCTTGTTTCTCATGATTATTTTTTTTTAGCAAGGCCTTGTTTCTCATGATTTGCATCCCACTTTCTTGATCATTAGGTCACATCAGTAGGTCTCAAATGTTCGTTCTGCCTAACGCCGCAATCATATTCTAATGACTCTCCATTCCAGAAAAAAATGCTACTTGTTGAACTTTCTTGCATCAACTCTTGCCAAATGCAAAGGGACAGTGATTTCTTCCTCCTTTTTTTTCCTGATAGGTTTAAATAGTGAATTCGCCCTTAAACCCAACAACCTAACACAAGCACATGTTCCACAAAAGGAAGGAGAATGAAGTTGTATAAGAAAATAGCAAAAGGTCTGTGTTGCCAAAAGCAACGTAAAACCAAATAAGCATCAAATCTGCAAGGAAGTACTTAGTATACTCTTTATTTGAAGTCACTATCATTAAGTGTTCTAACACAGATGGCCACAAGTTGGCGAATATGATGTGGGTTCACTACCGGAAGGCACCACCATTGCTAGAATTTGGTTGGGTATGTCATGCATTTGCATCTATATATATATATATATATATATTCACGATATACGATTATACGAGCATACCATGCATATTTAAATAGTAGTGGGCCAAACGTCAGCCATGGAAATTATTTGAGTTTCAGTTTCAGGTGGTATCTCTATTTCCCTTTTACAGTAAATATTTATGATTCTACTTTCCGCTTTACATACAAGTACATTTTTATTCGTACAGATGTCCCTTTGCCTGGGGACGCTACTTTTTGTTTGGTGCAAGTAGGTACAGGCAGGGACTCTAATCGACCCACCCGCCAGGATTCAGGTTCAGCTGTGAGTTGGTAAGCTCCATCTTATCTTGGGGCTATTAGAAGATGTTTACTTTTGTTGTACAGTTTGGGTATAGTTGGGGCCTTGTCCCCACAGTGCTTATATTACTCATAGAGGCTATTGTGGAGACAATATTCTGGGTTTTCTTTTGTATGTTTTAATCTCCAACCCATAGTCTTGGCATGTATATATATGTGTGTGTAAGTAGGTATGTCTTCGATTGTGGCCTCGTCGGCTAGATAGTACATCTTTATTTTTTTAGCTTGTCTACCATTGTTTGTATGGTTTATTCTCATTCAGGTCATGACCTTCATGTTCCAAGCTTCACTTTTTAGAGGTTGCGTTACCCAATATTTTTGTCTCACGGTTTGTTTAGCTAATATGTTTTAGTGGGTAACTCGATCTTATAGGGTATCGAGTGCCAACTACTCCCCCTATTTCGGGGTGTGACATTCTGATTGCTAGTAGTGAGTCATCATAGTTCGAGGGCGGGATTACACCTATCTTTATTGCTTTATGTCTTTTCAGTTTCATACTTGTTTGTGGTTTAGGGGTTTGTCTTAACCACATCTATGTAGTAGAGGCTTATGTCAAACTTAGTATGTTTTCTGCATTATTTCAATCTTGCATTCAAATTCTCCTTTGTTAAGATATTACGATTTAGATTTCTTTTAGATTATGATTAATTTCATATTGTCTTATTGCTTTCTCAATGTCACGTTCATGCCAAATGGTTTGTTTAGGATCTCTCGGGATACTATTCGACATGTCACATCTAAGGGTAGTTTGAATCGTATCAGTTTTAAATTAAAGTATAATATAATGTGTGTAACTAAATGATTCACTTACTATTTTTGTGGCAATTATTATCAATATATATTCCGTGTGACAGATGTTAATATCAAATTAATTGACTTTCTAATTTTTTGTTTTAAAGCATTACCATCTTCCACAATTGAATGAAAACATCCTGATTCTCCATGTATTGTATTTAGCATATATATATATATATATATATATAATGTTTTTTATTTCTTTAGTAAGATTATCTTTATGCTCTACTAATGAGTCTATAATATAGGTATCTTCTATTAATGAATAAGTTAAATATAGTCTAGATTTTTCTTTAGCTAATTGTCCTTCTGTCCAAACTAAATATTCTACTAATGTTTTAAGAGTATTTTTAAGTTCAAATCTATATTGTATTTCTTTGTATAACCAACTATAAACTAATCTTATTCTCTTAATATATTCTAAAGGCATGTATATTATCCGAAATGTATATATTTAATTTTTTGTTCGTAATATCTTATTCTTAGTTTAGAATTTTCAATCTGTCACTCAATATAGTTTAATTCCCTATTAAGATAATTTATGTCGTAATATGATCCTTGTTGAACTAATTTAATGTCTTCTATGTTAAAGTGTTTTTGTCCTTTACTGCCTGTTTTTGCATATAATGGTCCTGCTATTTTTCCTAAGTCTTGAATGAAATTTCTAGCATAATTTACTAAACCTAAGAATTTTTGTAATTATTTTGTATTTTCTAGCTTATCTGGCATTTCTAATACTTTTTTAGCTATGTATGGTTGTAATTTTACTTTCCCGTAACAGATAACAGTAAAAACAGTAAATACAGTAAATACAAATAACAGTAAAACAATAAACACAATAAATACTGTAAGCGATAATCTGATAAACACGGAGATATATTAACGGATAACGGATAAAGAAAAAAGAAAATCTGATAATCTGGATACTGATAAAAATTACGGTAAATATAAAATATATAAATACTACTACAAATTTATATAATTATACTACTACTAAATAGTACTACTACTAAATACTTAAAATATATAATACTTAATATAGTAATATAGTAATATTTGTCTATCTTATCTTATGACTTATGACTTTTGACCAATATATTAATATAGTAACAAATATAATATATATTGTAAGTGGAAGAGTATATATTTAAAGAGTTGGTTTCAAATATATTGTAAATCATACTCAGTACTCCGTCTCTCATTTAGTTAAATCATGCTAATTTATGACTTAATTCCCTATTTTCCCCATGTTTTATTTTTATTTTTTATTTTTTTATTTTTGTTTTTATTTTTTATTTTTGTTTTTGTTTTTTATTTTACCCAGTTCATCTCTTCTTCTTAACCTGTATTCTTAACAACTTCATTTTTAACCACACCCCGAATATAAAAACTGGCAACAAATTCGTCCTTTCATCAAGCAAACTGTAAAAGCCAAGAATCCTAGAAATTTACAGGTTAATCCATAATCGTTATTAAGAAGTTAAGAAGCTAACCATATACTAAGGGTAATTTTTTAACACATGTACAATAATTACATTAAAACTATCAACTTAAAAAATTAATATAAAATAACATATTTTTTAGGGAAATTTTGGGAAGTAAACATCATAAAACTTACATGATAAACTGAGAGAGGTTTCCCTTTCGGGAACCCCTGAAGGACTTTGAAAAAACTTCAAAAACTTTAAAACACAAACACGCTTATTTTATTTCACAAGCTTTAATATACAATAGAGAATTTTTGGTACATAAAGGAGTATGTAGGGAGGAAAGGATGTTGGAAAATTTTCTTACGTTTTCCACTTTCTCACTCTCTAGTTTTTCTCACTCTGTCTCTACTAATCCTTTACACACGCTTTTATTGGCAAAAAATTAATGGACCCCTACTGACTACTTCTACGTGGCCTCTTTTTTAATGGCCGACAACTTGATAAGATTCTTTTAATAATGCTAGTCGGGTACTCATTGGGCCCCATCGTCACATGCATTATTGAATTCATCTTTTGATTAGTATTACAGACTCAATTATTGAAAGGACGCGTGTTATGTCAACAGTTTTTTCCTCTTTTGGAGGGTAGTGATAAAGTGACAACACACTTATTTTTACAGGACACATAGTGGGCATCCCCACCTACTACTTTAATTAACATCCACACCTACTACTTTATAAATTTTAGCACATTTCTCCTTTGCTTTCCATTGTCTTCTTTGACTTTTTTCATTCAATTTGCTTGCCCATATCTCCTTGTCTTGCCATTTGTGTCATTTGTCTTCTTATGGCATGTGTTTTCTTGTGAATTGCCATCTTGTCTTTACTACTTGATATCTTTGACTTTATTATAGTCTCTAGCTTTTCCGTTGTCTTTCCCATGAAGTTCTTTAAAAATTGGTTAAGTGTCTAAGAAATATAAAATGGTTAAGTGTCTAGATTGTGTAATGCAATAGCATCAAAACTCATGCCTGAGTCATCATCTTCATAAGGGTCTTGTGAGTCTTGAATATTATTTATCTGTTCCTCGTCTGATAATAAAGGACTGTGAATATTGTCTTCTGAACCATTACTTGGACTAGGAAGGTCTTTAATAATATGTTTGTCTTGGCTCTTGTCTTGAAAAATTTTTTCTAACGTTTGTTGAATTCTTTTTTCTAATTTTTCATTTTTTTTCTTTTTTAATGAATCTTTTTGGAAATATTTAAGTAATCTCCTTCGTGAGGAAGAAGACTCCTCTATATCACTTTTTGGCAAAGTGACAGCCATCAATGGGTTTGATAAGTCTTTATCGGTCACCATTTGAACCAGACTAGCTGTATCATGCTCCGATACAGTAGAGTTCTTAGCATTCAGAGGGGAATGTACACCCGTCTCATCCATTTTTAACAGAGATAGAGAACTCATTTCTTTGGTACTATCTGTTCTTGGAACATATTTATTCTGAAAAGTCTCGAGCTGTTTAACAAGTCTCATATTTTCTTGAATAAGGATTTCATTTTTTGTATTGAGTCTTTTGAAACCCTCAGTCATAGCAGAACAATGATCACAAAATATTATTTTGTTTGATTCTTTTTGGATATTGTATTGAGGTATTTGGTTTGGGCTTTGTCGAAGAGCTGGTGAAATATAATAATTTGGCCCAAGTATTCCTCTTGCATAGTCTAAAGCTTCAGAAAATTATTAAAACCTTTAAAAAGCGGATTTTTTATCCCATTTATAGAATCTACTACTTCTATCCAAGTTTGAAAAACACCTTTAGTCTTACCATGTATAACCACATAATATTTAAATTTATTGTCTCTATTTTTGTCTGAAAAATATTGACATAAAGCATTAGAAACTGCTATAAAATATTTAGTGTCTTGCTTATTATATGTTATCCGTAAGTTATCTACCAAACATTGTTGAGCTTTTTCTAAATTACAGTCTGGAATTACTCTGAATGATAAGTTACACTTAGGATATGAAATTAAATTATACTTACCAAAATAAATTCTCTCCATTACGTTGTTTGTTGTACTTAATGTCTGAAATTTTGTCTTCCTAATAATGTTTGAGCATAAGTATCTAGCTGGGCGATGCCCTTGCCTTTGTCTGCTGGCTGTTGGCCAGTTGGTCTCATACTGAAATAGAAATTAGTTAGTTTTTAATTGTAGTCTACTTAATTTATCTGCTAAATCATTATCTTTTCCTTTAACGTATTCAAAAACTATATTATTATATATAGATATCATATCTATAAAATTTAACCATCTTCTTTTACTGCTAGCTTTACTATTTATTTTTTCATGAAATTTTACTATTGCTTCACAGTCTGTTCTAACTAATACTTCTTGTTTGTTTAAGATATATAGTTTAAAACTATTTAGTCCATATATTACAGCTAATACTTCTGCATCTATATTACTCATCAGTGGCAAATTTATGTACTAATTTTGGGTCATCCGAACCCGCGGTCATCCGACTAAACTCGATATATTACTTCTATAATTATTAAAGAATATATTAAATTAAAACTTTTTGAACCCATTCTCAAGATGGCTTATCTTTAAAGCAATGGTGCACCCATTTTCTTGAAATCCTGGATTCGCCTCTGCTACTCATATTACCTTTTTCTTTGTATTGTCCACTTTGGTAGGCACATATTTTTTTTTCATTTTTTGGACTATATTTATTAGGTCTAGATTTTAAGATAGCACCCCATCCTAATTTACTACCATCTGTTTGGACTATTAAATAATCTGACTCTAGGGGTATTTGTAGGTCTGGTATATTTTTAACTTTATCCTTAATTTGTTGAACTAATTTAATGTCTTCTATGTTAAAGTGTTTTTGTCCTTTACTGCCTATTTTTGCATATAATGGTCCTACTATTTTTCCTAAGTCTTGAATGAAATTTCTAGCATAATTTATTAAACCTAAGAATTTTTGTAATTCTTTTGTAATTTCTAGCTTATCTGGCATTTCTAATACATTTTTAGCTATGTGTGGTTGTAATTTTACTTTCCCTTCTCCTAAGGTCACTCCTAGGAAGTTTACATGTGTTTTACATAATTCCATTTTCTTTTTACTAATTATTATTCCATATTTTACAAATAGTCTAAATACTGTCTGTAAATGTCTTAAATGTTCGTACATGTCTTTACTAAATACTAGAATGTCATCTACATATACTAATAGAAAATTTTTATATTCTCCGAACATGTCATCCATTTTTCTTTGGAAGATGGGCGGAGCTGTTTTTAAACCGAAAGGCATGGCTAACCACTCAAAACGTCCTTCAGGACAAGTGAAAGCTGTCCATTCTATGCTTTTCGGGTGCATTTTACTGCCCAAGATCTGATTCTGATCGAATTTATTAAAAATATCTTTTTACCTTGTATTCTATTAATTAACTCATTTTTATCGGGTAATTTATATGCATCTGTTCTAGTATTGTCATTTAACTTTTTGTAATTTATTACCATATGAGCTTTTTCTCGTATTTGTTCACTATGATTTCTAACCATAAAAGCTGCTGATCTATGTCTAGATGTAGATCATCTTATTACTTCTAATTTTAATAATTTTTTAATCTGTTTACCGAATTCTTCAGTGTCTTCATTATTTGCTTCTATAGTTGCTGTCTTTATTGTATATTCCAGGTTTATTATATCTAATTTACACATAATTTTATTACTTCCCCAATGTATTAAAGGTTTTCTCCTATTATTTCCATTTTATCTAATATTGCTATTATATTTTCCAACTCTTTAGGATGTTTTATTGTTCCTATAGTATTTATTCCCTTTTGAAAATTGTAAAATTTTGTTTCTATATTTATTAAAGTATAATCTTTTTCTATATCTTTTATGTATGTATTTTCTATATTTTCTTCTTGTTCTTCTTCATATATATTTTTAAAGAACAACTACCATTATTGCTACAGTCGTCACAACATGGAGTTGCAGCTTTATTAATTATTTTATTATCCTTATTATTAGGCAATTTTTTGGTAAGGATTTTATTAATTTGTACTGGAGTATATGTTGTATTTCTAAATAGCATTATTCCATCTCTAAAAAATAAACAACTTCCATTATTTTGTATAAGGAATTGTAAGCCTAATACTAAATCAGTTTTAATATTTAAATCTCTTACTAAAATTTTATACATATTATACGTTGGTTTGTAGAACTTGTTACATGTATTAATAAAGCTTATTTGTGCTTTTTCTATATATTTATCATAAATGTTGTATGTTCCATCCATTTGTATAGCTGTTATTGGTTCTTTTAAAGTCTTTAGTGTTGGTAGTATATGTTGAGGTATTATTTTCTTATTAAGAAGACAGCTAGTACAACCTGTATCTACTAATGCTAAAGTTTCTATTTCTATATCTTTTATTTTTATTCTTACTAGTATTTTTATTGTTCCGAAATTTTTATCTTCATTGCATATAAAACTAGTATTATTTTCTTCAATATTCATTAATTTACTTTCTATTTGATCTAAATGTATTGTACCTTGTGATTGTATATTATCTATATCTATTTTTTGTTTTCCTTTTTCTATTGTAGTTAGTCTTTGTTCTAAGTCATTCATTCTAGTTTCTAAGATTATTAGTCTTAGATTAGTAGCATGGTCTTTTGTTTGAACTTGTTCTTGTTTTTTGGCTACTTGTTGTTTTAATTTATTTTCTATACAACTTATACATGCTTCCATATAACAATTTTTACATTTAGCTCTATTTATTTTACTAGAATACCATTTACATATACTACATTGATTGCTATCTATTCCTTTTTGTCTTTCAAATTCATGATTACAATCTTGATATATGTTCATCATTGTATAATTTAAATCTTCTTCTTTTAGTTCTAATTTTTCTAATCCCATTTCATTAATTAAATTATCATCCTCTGAATCAGACATGTCTAATTGAACGTCTCTTTCCTCTGCGGCCTCTATACTTACCACAAAATATATACTTTCTGTGTCTGACATATATTCATCTACATTTAATAAGGTTTCTTGAAAGTCTTCTATTAATTGAGAATTTTTAGTTTTCATGTTATTCCTTTTTGGGCATGTATTTGCTAAGTGTTATATACTTCTACAAGTATAACGTTCTAATTTATTTTTATAATTCCTATCATTTCTATATTTTCTAACATGTCTATCTCTATTTAAATATGGTTTTCTAGCTGATGATTTTCTTAAGAAGTATTTTTTGTATCTATATGGCCTTCGGTTATGGTCTAGTCTTCTCTTATATTTTCTTGGTTTACTAGGTTCTTTATCATAACTTTGGGTAGTATATATCATTGTTTTACAAAAATTCATTTCGTTCTGTTTTAATTGTTTTTGTATTTGTATGTTAGTACATTTTTCTGTTAGTATTTCCATTATGTGGTTTATTTTCTGTCCTATAGACCATAAAAGTGTAGGGTCTTGCACCACACCTTCTCTTTTATACCATCTTTCTTCTATTTCTCGTCCTAATGCTCCTGGCAACTTATTAAATAACTTTTTTCCAAATTCTTCATTAAATGTATTTCCACTAATAGTACAATAGTAAAAATAGTCTTTAAGAAGATTCTTTATATGTATCCAATTAGATATACTTAACTATTCTAATTTTATTAGAGCATTTCTTTGTAATGCCACTAATCCACCATTTGGGTCTTCTCCTGTTAATAACACATGTATTTTATTAGTAAAATTATATGGGTTTGGTCCTATTTCTATTAGTGCTTGGAATTCTTGTGGAAAAGTTTGTTTATAAGATTTCCATACTACTTTACAAGATTCTCCTAAAAATGTCTCTAAATATCCATACATAGTCTCAGCATCAGTTTCTTGATAATTTTTAATGAAATCTGCTACCACTATTCCTTTCCATAAGTCTATTACCGTATTCCACATTTGTGGATCATGTGCTGCTATGTTTAATATTTTTCCTTTATTTCCTCCTTCTTGTAGTCTAATAGGTTCTTCTACAGGCATTTTTTTCCCTGCTGGTCTAATATTATCTTTTATTTCTTGATCATGTCTAACCCATGATTTTCTAGGCAAATTACTTGTATTATAGTTAGTATTTGGAGCTGTTGTTGTTCTTTGGAACGGACTTGCACTATGAGAGCTTGTTGCTTCTTCCATTAATTCTTTGTAACTAGTTATGGATAAAGTTTCTTGTTCTTCATTTTATTTATTTATGTCTTCTAATTCGCTTGTTCTATATGCTAAATTATCATTTCTTTCCTGACATATTCTAAAATGTTCTATAGTTTCCATTATGTCCATTTTACCTTTTTTACATCCTCTACATTTAAAAACTGTATTGTTATTGTCTTGGTATTGTCTTTTTGCTTCTTCTATAGCTCTTTCTACCTCGTATCCTTCTTGTATTAATTCTATATTCATAAATTCCTCTTGTTCTGTTTCTATGGTACTTTCAGTTTCATTATCATCTAATTCTTTTTCACTTGTGTAGTTATAGTCTGTAAACCTAATCAATGTTTCTCCTTTTGAGCTAGTGTACATTAAGTGTTGTTCTGGCGCAAATACTTTGGGTTTACTTAGTTTATCGAAATTTCATTCTAATCCTGCATATTCTTCTGGATTTATTTTTATTGGTTTTATTAATTTTATTCCTTTATTACCCATTATTTCTACTACATCATTTACTTGGAGTTTAAATTTTGTGTTACTACTTAAAGTCATTTTTTCAATAAACCCTACACACATTAATAAATTATTTCCATTATTCATTTCTTCATACCCTTTAGTCTGGATTCCTATTTTAATATGTTTTCCAAATTCCTTTAAATTAATTAAAAAATCTGGACTAATATAAACAATTCCTCCATTATTTGTCATGTCTACTTCGGTTAAGCCAATTATGGATTTCTTTAAATCTGACCATCTATCATCGTATAATACAATTAGAACTTTGGATCCTAAATTCTTTCTAGTTAATCCTTTTATTCCTACAATTATTAATCTCATATGCATTAACATAAGTTTGGGATTTTTGACCGTCTTTATGAAAGCTGGGTTTACTAAATTTATTTTTGCAAAGTCTTCTCCTATTGCTGATATTTGTTCTTCTCTATAATGTCTGTATAATTTATTATCTTTATAGAAATGTTTTACATTATATAATGTCTTAGGATTTAATAATTTGAGTTGATTTTGTTGGAAAATCTGCAAATCTCTATGTCTATAATTTCATTTAATTCTTGATTTTCTTCTATATTTGATTGCCTTTTAGATAACATTCTAGAAATTATATTATTGCCTATTCTATTTTCTGAGAAGCTGGGTCTGCTGTCTTGGACTGTTCGCCTATTTGAAAGAAAGTCCATTGTTGAGGTTTTCTAGTTAATTTATGTTTTTCTGGTTTAGGTGTTATTTCTACTTTCTTAAGTTGAGAAATTAATTCATCTATTTCTGTATTATTTTTATGAGTTTGTTTAGGTTGTTTTTCTTTTAATATTTTATCTATTTTTATGTTTAATTCTATTAGTAAGGCTATTATTGCATTATTTTGTTTAAGGATTACTTTGTCTATTTGGCTTGACGGCATATGACTGGAATATCCTATAGGCTCTTGATGGAATTTGGTTGTATATTCTAATGTTTTTTTATAATTTATGTCTTCTTCACTCATGAGAGTGAGATCCTTTCAAGTCTTATGATTATTTCTTTTAAATGACTAATTTCAGTATTTAGTTTTTCTACTTGTTGTATGATTTTCGTTACTTGAGTATTTTTAATTTCCAACAGAAAATGAACTATATTCAAACACAATACAATATAAAGTTGTAGTTGCACAAAATATAGTTTTTAATCAAGAAAAAGAATTCTAATTGAGATCACCATATCACAATTGATGCCCTAAACCTGCAATTTCACATACAAAAATTAAGTATTTATCATTTTTTTTCTCAACAAATCTAATATGAAGCACCTAAATTTCTACTTGACCTCATCAATCTATAAATTAATATTATGAAACTTTGTAAAAAGAAATGAAAAAAAGAGAATGATCTTTTTTGTTTGGAGAAGAGAAAACTACTTTGGTAAAGAAATGGGCCAAGAGAATGAAATGATCTTTGAGGAGTGTAGTTTGCTCAGAAGACTTAACTTTATTCAAATCAAACAGGAGTAAAGAGACAATATATTAATATTCCACTATATCTTACTAATATAATATTTATTATAATTGTTATTTAAATTTTTATTATACTATATACTCATTATGATTTTATGATATCGTAGTAAGATTTCTTCTTTTTTGCACTAGAGGAGGAGATGAAGAAGAAAGGAAATATAAAATGAAATAAAAATAAAAGGCAAAAAAGTCTTTTGATATTTATTGTACCTAAAAATTGGATATTTTTGTTCAACAATTAAAATGTTGGCTAAATATTAGTAAATATTTATCAAAAAATGGTCATATCCAATATCATAATGGGATTAGACCTGTAACTCAAATTAATACTTATGGACATAAATATCTTATGATATTCCAAGTGAAAATACTTCAAAGATTCAAAACAACTCTATGCTTATGATTAAGTCAATATTTTTAGCCTTTGTGATAAAATTATAATGTGACAACTATGAATGAAGATTGAGATAAGTTCTGGTTGGAATTATTTATTGGATTGAGCTTATTCATAAGGAAAGTTAATTAATTCATTAGTCCAGTAGTTTGTCCTCCTTTTTAACCGTAAGCATAAGGTATAAATAGCCATTATGAATGTAAGAAAAAGAAATTCATATTAGATGACGACTAGAATTAGTAAAACACTATACATTTCTGACGTTTGAAATATCCCTTTCTCCTCCCATTTATTTATTATTTTTGGCATTTTGAGTGTTCGGCAATGCCCAAATCACTATTTCAAAAAACTTATTGTAGTTTCCAATTCCGACTATTCTAGATGAGGTAGACAAACAATAGAGATCATTGATTTGAAAAGTTAAGATAACTTTTTTTTTTTTTAGAAAGTAAGGTGTTTGGTCCTTTTTTTTTTTGGAAGTAAATAAGTGTTTTTGAGGAGCGACTAAAGTTATTTTTGTAAGCTAAAAAATTATATTTATTACCTAAAGTCACTTTTTTGAAAAGCACTTTAGAGAAAATACACTTAGAGACAAGGGCGGATCTACATTGATCCGAGGGGTAAAGGGCGGATCTATAGGATCAATTTTTTGAGTTATATGTATATACAAGTGATGAACCCCTTGAGCATAAGCTAAGGGCTTGTGGTAAAGGGGGTTCATGAATTTGCAAGGTAAGTGCTGGGTCGCGGTTTCGACTCCATGTAACATCGTTTTTCCCCATAGTTTCAACTAATTTTCATTTTTATTTTCTAAATATATGAAAATTCTGTTTTGTTTGAAAACCTATTGGGACTTATAATATTTTGTTAGATATTAAAAAAAATCTTTTCTATTTTTATAAAATTAAGTAAAACCTATAACGTTTTTTAAGTTTTCATAATTATAATTAAAAATACATTCTCTCATACTCATTTTAAGTCAAACGTGTAATTTATATTTGATTAAGGAATAATATAATTATAAGTAAGATTAAATCGACACAAATTTTATTGCTACAATATCATCGGATTCAGAAGTATTCCTTAGTTAGTTTCAAAAATTGAATAACGTTTATATACAACAATGACAGAGGCAAGACCCATAATTAAAGTTTTAAGAAATACATTCTCTCTTACTTATTTTAATGTTATGTCAAATATATACTTACTCGATTTTTTTGTTTGTGCTGAGGTAGAGTTGAATTTTTTTTAGTTGCTTATATCTGATCCGATCCATTTATATTTGACCCACCCCGCTTGCCCCACTTATATGAATACTATTAGTGCCCTTACTTATCTTTTTGAACCCCCTCGATGGAAATTCTGCTTCCACCACTGCTTAGAGATACTTAAACTTTTAAAAAAATTGGCCAAATTATTAATTGTTGCTTAAAAGAATTTTTAAAATTTATTGGTCAAATACAGAGTGCTTCTCACCAAAAAAAAAATAATAATTTAAAAAACACTTATGAAAAATTTAATTTTCAAAATAAACTGATTATGGAAGTTTGACTAAACATGCTATAAGTAACTTGAAATTTAGAATGATAAAAAATGTGAAAATTTCGCAAATAGCTACTATAGGAAACTTAATTAGGCTTCATAGCTATAGTTTGCACAATTACGCATTGTAGCTATAGTTTCAGTTGCTATGGGCATTCTCTTTCCTATATTCGTGTTCATTTAATAGTTTATACCAAACGAAATTCAATTTTTTTTAAAGATAATGGGCAACAATTTGTTGGAAAAAGGTAAATAATCCCTTAAATTACGGAATAGTATCCCATTAGACTTCATATCAAATATGACTTATTTCATACCAATAACACGATTATTTCTGGGTTCATGATATCATAAACTTTAATTTAAAAAACAATTGCTTTCTTCGTTCAATATACATCAGGTACATAATACAATGAATTCACCTCCTCTTTTTTTGTGTTTTTATCCATATGTATAGGAGATTTGGGCAGAATTGTATATGATGATGCAATCTGTATGTTGACTACGTTATCAAGGGGATTGTGTTTAGAGAAAATATATCTTACACAAAATTGTATAATGTAATTACAACTCAACTAGGTGCGGATGTAACTATGAAGGTAAGGTTGAAGAGAATAATACTCTAATGGTGATACACAATCAGATGAGTGTGAGAGTATATCACTACAACAAATTTGATTATTAGGGACAAATAATTTCGTCATTTTTAAATCATATTTCGTCACTAAAAATCTTGTGAGACAAAAAATAATTCGTCAATCAGTCGTCACTAAATGTGTGTCGCTAAAAGTATACAAATACGATTTAGTGCTTCGTCGCTAAAAGTATTATTTAACTACAAAAAGAAAAATCGTCCCCAAATGCTTAAACATTTGTGACAAATTCATTTGTCATAAAAAGTATATTTTTTTTTGTAGTTAATAGTATGCTTTGTCACTAAAAAGGTTATTACTACCTACAAAATTATATCGTCGCTAATTATTTTACTTCAATCAGTAACGACATCAATTGTCTCTAAAGTTATATGTATTTCGTAGTTGAACAAAATCTAATTTCGCCACTAATAACTATATTTTATATATATAAAAAAAATTGTTCTTAAATGTATTAATTAGGGATAAAATTATTATTATAATAAAAAAGGTTAATGTTCCTATTATATCCCATCTCATCTCAATTTTTTTAAACCCCTCCCCAAAAGGGGTTCCCACATCATGCTTTCTTGGGGACTCGAACTCACAACCTTAAGATTGAAAGTGAGGAGTGCATACCATCCGATTAACTCTCTCTTGTCTCTCATTTTTATTTTATTTTTAACTTCATTCACTTCCTTCAAATTTAACTTCTGTAGAAATAATATATTATATAATTATTTATACACATGCACAAATGCATGAAATTTACCACCACAATTCATTCAAATGTAGATTATATTTTAATTAAACTGTATATTTTTTTAAAATCTCTTTAAATATATTCAGTACGATTCTGTCATTTTATTAATTTATTTTTATAAATTTTATAAATTATTTAGTACAATTATAAATTTATATAAAATTAAACTTTCGATTTTATTAAAAAAAATAATTGAATAATCGGTTCAATTCGATCTTTTAAAAAAACATCAATACCCATAACTATAGTACTTCATCATAATATATTTGAAATCCTAGTTGGTTCATTTCTTTCAGTTGTGCTTTCATTTTTAGTATATTTCAATTTTCACACTGATGGAAAAAGTTAATAGAAATTAATGAAATATTTCACACCGTTGCAAAGTCTAAGTTTGTAAGTCGATGTTATCTTTGTATAGTTTCTCTTCGTACGTATGCGGAATTACTATTAAATATGTACATATTTTTAGGCAGAAGGAAATATATCAACTTAATCTATGCAGTTTACCAATCACAAATCAATAGACATGCTCAAAAATTAGCACCAAGACTTGAGAAATTATTTTTTCTATCGTCTTTATCGATGAAAGTGTATCAAATAAAAAACAAAAGCGTTAAACTAACAAATATTAGCAATATAGTGGTAGAACCGTACCCCACTCACGGTACTTATAACCTGGATTGTATTTTTCATATGATGAATTTTATAATTGCATAATTTAAGAAAATTGATGAATTGTTACAAAATCGACCGAATTCGTTGATTTTAATATTTTCCCTCGCCAATTAACGAATGGACTCTGTCTATTTCTTATGAAACACTTGTATTATTCTTTTTGTAAGTTGTCACTTGTAATTATGAACAATTGTAGGCAAAAAATTGTATTTACCTATAATTTTTTTTTTGCAGCAAATAGTTGAATTATTCACTACAAATTTTAAGTCGTCGCTATTTAACACCTTATATTTTGTGACAATTTTTTTGTTGTCACTAAATCAAAGATTGATTAGAGACAATAAAATCTTTGTCACCAAGTATTTATATTATTAGTGACAAAAATAAATGTCATAATTAAATCTATATTTTTATTGCTAAAACGTATAATATTTAACTACGAACTCTAATTTATCGATATTGTAACAACATATTTTTTTAGATGAAATTTTTTTATGTCCAAAAAATAATTTGTCATGAATTAGATACATTATTAGTGACGAAATAATGTGTCACTGATAACTTTAAATTCGTGACTAACACTACTTAACAAATGACGCCAATTAATTTTTTGGTGGGAAACTTTAGTGGACAAAACTTTGCTACGGATTTTTATGTTTATCACTAAAAGTATGTATCTCATATATTTAAGCACGAAAAGTAATTTTGTCACTAAAAACGAACAATTAGTGACGAATTTGATGTAGTAGCTAATAATTTCGTGGCTATATATCATATTTGTTGTAGTGATACTTACTATTATTACCTATACTTTTAAAATATCACGTATCTTACCACTAACTAACAGTTTCTTACCATATATTGAGGAAAATACACCTAGATACATGTATTTTTGCTATCAGATATACTAAAATAGGAAGAGAGACAGACGATATTGGGGAGGGAGGCGAGCAAGATTCGTATATTCTCATATACGTGTAAATCACACTAGTTACATGTATCTATATGTATCTGGAGTTCGCATGTATCTGAGATACCAGTTACATGCGAGAGTGGCGAGCGAGACGGGAGAGAGACGAGATAGATTTGTTATGTATCCTAGATACATGCGATTCCACTTGAATACAATGTATCTAAAACAAATTTGACCCTGCATGTATCTGGACGTATCTGAATGTATCTGGACGAACAAAATATGGTAACTAGTAAGATACATAATTTTACAAACTAAAGTATATCTAAATAATTAGCTCCTAAACTAATGAAATTTATGTAATTCAACCATAAGTTATTCCATATATAGAATAATAGATAATTTATTCTTAACCAAACGACCCCTAATATACTCCATTTCCCGTGCTCAAGTTCACTTTGAAGTGCAGCATCTGACACAAAGAGATGAGTGATACATCTATGCACGTATTCTTTTACAGTTTCACGTCATCTTTGCCTCATTTACAAGAAATATAAATTCAGATATTTCATAATTTCATATAGTAGGTTCAAACGCTTATTTTGTAATAATTCTTTTACAAATTGTACCGCTATATTCCCAACTTTTTAACTATTCATTCAAAGCACTGCTATATTTATAATTCACATAAATTAAAGTTATAAATATATGGGGACAATAATAGAAAGAGATAAATTTAATATTGTTAAACAATAGTAACATGCATGAGGATATGTTTTAAAAAAAAATTTATTTATTTTTGGTTGGACAGGTTTCGAACCTTGCACTTCACTACTTCAGTCATGCAGGAATCTTTATTTTACATTTAAATTCTCAATATAAAAATGGAAATTATTTTGATACCTTATCCAATAAAATAATTCACTTATATATTATATTTATCCTCTTGATAATATTTTTTGTAAAGGATACAAGTTATATACATTAATGTTATAAAATGAAAGGTTCTTACGCCATCAATGTTATTTAACTAGTCATAACCGACTATTATTATGTTGTTCTATTTATAGAATAAAAAAACAAATTACATATCATTATAAGTAAATTAACCTAATAGTTGTAAAAAAAAGAGTATACATTGACAACACACAAAATTTAAACTTAAAAAACACAAGTACAAAAAGTTGACGTTACTATACACACAAAATTTAAACTTAAAAAACACAAGTACAAAAAGTTGACGTTACTATATGTTGCAAGCTCATCTGCTACTTTACCAGATACACGTGTAACATCTAAAGTCCGATGTATTTAATCAATAAAGTCTTGCGAATCTTAATGGAGGGTCCAAATTAAGAAAATCACATATGAACAAACAGAAGATCAGTATTAGGTACAAGGTCAACTAATCAAAGATTAAACCTAAAAATTAATATTAAACCAAAAAAAAAGAAATGGTGATTAATTAAGCAGACAAAAAGTTGTTTGGTCGTAGTTTTAGGAAGCAAAACAAAATTAGCATCACGTAGTTTAGACAATAATATCTATAAGCAAATCAAAACTTGTTCAATATTAATTTTGAAGAATATAAATATTAATTCAATGATAATTGTTTTATTTGGCAAACATGTATTGACTTCTGTTTCTTTTTAGTTCATTTGTTAAGATCTTAGCTACTGCCTAATTATATGCTGAGTCAGCATGTTAGTTGTTGATTCTGTTTGTTTGTTACATAACTAACTAGTTGAGTAGGTTAGTTAGTTTAGCCACAACATTGTATATAAATACACACTGACGTCTTCAATAAGAAACAGTTTTCATTTTCTCTAAATTGATCCACATTATGAAAGATGCTCCTATGGAGCTTGTATCAATGGTGGAGTTCTGAATTTGACAGGGTATCAGAGCGTAGGTGAAGATTCGACGGCGAAATTTCATCTTCGCATCAATTCCTCTTTTCTCTGGCCTTTGTTGCCATTGTTGGATTTCTTTTCTTCTAGCTTCTACTCTTTTTGATTCTCATGGCGATCGATGAATCGACATCAACTGCTGCTACCAATGTCACCGCAGGTGGACCCAGCTTGATTGATTCGAGCAATCTGTTGTACTTGCATCCTTCAGATAACCCTAGTGCAGCACTCGTTCCAATTCCTTTTGACGGAGGAGGTTATGGATCATGGCGACGGAGTGTACTCTGAGCACTCTCGGCGAAGAACAAATTAGGTTTTGTTAATGGCGAATTTAAGAAACCTGAAATCAATTTGCATCCAATTCCGGCACTGGGAATGTTGCGATAACATGGTTACATCGTGGATTCTCAATTCTCTGTCCAAGGAAATTTCGGACAGTGTGGAATATGTCAACAATTTGATGGAGCTCTGGAAAGAGCTTGAAGATCGATATGATCAGACGAACGGAGCAAAACTGTATCAGATCCAGAAGGAAATCAACGATCTGACTCAAGGTACTCTTGACATCACTGCATACTATACCAAGATGAAGAAATTGTGGGAAGAACTCAACAATCTCTGCACGAAGAATCATTGTACTTGTGTTTGTTCGTGTGGAGCAAAGGAAAAGTGTGCACAAGGCTGAGCAGGATCATCATTTGATACAGTTCCTCATGGGATTAAATGAGGTATATACAGTTCCTCATGGGATTAAATAAGGTATACACTGCTGTAAGAGGGAGTATTCTTATGTTGAATCCCTTACCTTCCATGGCTCAAGCTTTCTCAATTCTGATTCAAGAGGAAAAGCAATGAGAGTTCAAACCACACAATGTGATGAATATGGACTCTGATTCACTTAATGCTAGTTCTTTAGGATCCAGAAATTTCAATCATGGATCCACCAGTAATACATGACGCTCATCTGCAGGAAATTATGTGGACAAATCTAAACTGTTTTTCGATTGCTGCAAAAGAACAAGACACACAGCAAAGACCTGTTATAAGTTTCATGGATACCCCCAAAAGAATCAGAATGAACATAACAAGCAGAATCCACCATCTCAGCATACTAAAAGTCCACATTTCAATAGAAACACACATGCATACAACTCTAATCCCAACTACAATTACAAACGAGTTGTAGGAAATGTTCATGGTACACCAGTTGATTCGATGCTCAATGAGGGGGGCAATCAAATGAAGAAGGATGCAAATGACAATGTAAGTTTGTCAAGGGAGCAATACCACAATGTTATGACAATGTTGCATCACTTCCAAGTGAACAATGTTGGAGCAGTTGTAGATAGTCCTGATATGGGTAATGGTTGTGTAAAACTTTGCAGGTAATGTAGTTTGTACTTCCTCTATTTATCTTGGTAAATTTTCATGCAAATATTTTGAATCAAAATCTGACTTGTGGATCCTAGATTCAGGGGCATTGAACCACATGACTTTTCATACATCCTTCTTGACAAATATTAGACCTTTACCATATCCTATTTTGATAAGCCTACCAAATGGATATAAAGTAAAAGTGACTGAGCTAGGAGATGTAACACTTACACCAAAGATCACATTGTATAAAGTATTGTATGTGCCTTCTTTCAAATTCAACCTCATCTCCATACATTCTCTTATTATTCCTTTAAAAGGCATTGTAACATTCATTGACACTACTTGTCTATTGCAGGCCCCTTTAATGAAGAGCCCTCAGGAGATTGGTAAGTGCAGGGATGGTTTATATTTCTTGTGCTCAAAATGCTTGATGGATAACAGTGCTGGGAGAGCTGCCAGTACTTCTTGTTTTTCCATTTTCAATTCTGTAATAGAGAATCGTACATACTCTTCTCATTCATGTCTTTTACATTCATCTGTAATTAGCTCCAATGCGCATAATAATAATGAGCACACTGTCTTGAATTCAATCTTGTTCCCTAGAGATAATGAAGATTTATTGTGGCACAACAGGCTTGGTCATGTACCTTTTGCAAAAATGAGAACCATAGATTCAATACCTGCAAATTTTGTAACCAAACAACCATTTGTTTGTCCAGTTTGTCCTATGTCTAGGCAGACCAGATTACCCTTTCTCAAGAGCACTACTTAATCCACTAAATTGTTTGAACTTCTGCATGTGGATCTCTGGGGACCCTACCATACTACCACACATGATAATCACAAGTATTTTATTACCATGGTGGATGACTGTAGTAGATCTACATAGACATCTCTTTTGAGTTGCAAGAGTAATGCTCTTCAAGTGATCAAAGCTTTCCTTTCCATGGTTGAAAACCAATTTAATACATCCCTGAAGACCATTAGGTCAGACAATGACTTAGAGTTCATAAACAATGAAGCCATTCTCTATTTCCAATCCAAAGGCATAATTCACCAAAGGTCCTGTCCATACACACCACAACAAAATGGTGTAGTTGAAAAGAAACACAAATATCTGTTAGAGACAGCCAGAGCCTTGATGTTTCAGTCTCACTTACCCCAGAAATATTGAGGAGAGTGCATCCTAACAGCCACTCATATAATAAAAAGGTTACCTTCTAGCTACTTACATGGGAAATGTCCTTTTGAAGTCTTATACCAAAGAAAACCTCAATATTCAACATTAAAAAGCTTTGGATGTCTTTGTTATCCCACAATACCAACGGTTCATAAGGACAAATTTGAGCCTAGAACTACATCCCACATCTTTGTAGGGTATCCATTTGGAACAAAACAGAGCCTAGCCATCAGAAAATTCATGTCTCTAGAGATGTGGTGTTTCATGAAATTGTTTTTCCCTTTGCATCTGCACCCAAAGGTGCATCCTTTGACTCTGTCTCCAAATCATTATATTGCATTCCTTCTAGTTATCTTCGCCCCCTTAATCATCATCTTGACTGTGAGGACACATATGTACCTGCACCTTATTCAAATGATCATGAAAGTGTAAGTGTTATGGATACTAGATCATCACTTGATACTGCTTTACAAGCTGATGTCAATGATCCTATAGTTCAAGCTGTTGAGGAACCTGTTCTTACAAGAAAATCAAGTAGAACTCTTAAGGAACCTGCATAACTATCATTGCCTCACTAATGTACCTAAACAACACACCCATTCCTTATCCTTACATGTCTTATTTTCCAACGACCACTATATCACCCCTGATGCTCTTTCTCCTAATAGTTAGTTTTTGTTACAAAATGAATGTCATGATTGTGAACCACTAACCTATGAGGAAGCAACTATTAATCCTGCTTGGCAAGCAGCCATGACTCAATAATCTGCGGCACTACATGCAAATCATACTTGGGACTTATTGCCACTCCTTATGGGTAAGAGAGCCATAGGCTGCAAATGGGTATATAAGGTGAAGCATAAGGCAGATGAAAGCATTGAGAGATTCAAAGCAAGGTTAGTTGTCAAGGGTTATACTCAACAAGCAGGATTGATTATGTGGAAACCTTCTCACCAGTTGTGAAGTTGACAACAGTAAGATCCTTAATTGCCACTATTGTGAAAAGAGGTTGGAAGATTTCTCAACTTGATGTCAACAATGTCTTTCTCCATGGAGACTTGCATGAGGAGGTCTACATGGAGGCACCCCCTGGTTTGATGGTTGATGCACCAGATCAGGTTTGTAGGCTGAATAAATCACTTTATGGCCTCAAACAAGCCAGCAGACAGTGGTATGAAAAACTGACTGCTGCTTTGTATTCTAGAGGATAAACTCATTCTGTTAATAATTACTCCCTGTTTTACAAAAAGTCCAACAACTCAACTGTATTTTTAGCTGTATATGTGGATGATGTTATCCTCACAGGCACTGATTCTGCAGAAATAGATTCACTCAAGAGGTTCTTACATGACCAATTTAAAATCAAAGATTTGGGAAGGTTGCATTACTTCTTAGGCCTTGAGGTTTCATACAAAAAGGATGGGGTTTTGATTTCACAAAGAACGTTTGCTCTAGATCTTTTGAAAGAGTTTGATTGCTTGCATTGTCCTAGTTCTTCTTCCCCTCTTGATCCAACTATGAAGTTAAAGGCCAAGGAGGGGACTATCCTATCAGATCTTACCTTTTATAGAAAATTGGTGGGGAAGCTGAATTTTCTCACTAACATAAGGTTGGATATATCCTATGCAGTACAACATATAAGTCAGTTTCTACAAGATCCCAGAGAACCTCACTTACATGCAGCTTTTCATTTACTAAGGTACATCAAGAGGGATCCTACACTTGGGATTTTTATGTCCAACAGTCATGACTACACAGTAAGAGCTTACTGTGACTCTGACTGGGCAGCATGCCCAGACTCTAGGAGATCAGTTTCAGGGTACATTGTGTTGCTGGGAAACACTCCAATTAGCTGGAAATCCAAGAAATAAGAAATTGTGTCATTATCCTCAGCTGAAGCAGAGTACAGGCAGAGGCAAATCCAGGATTTTAAGAAAACGGGTGCACCATTGCTTTAAAGATAAGATCAAAAAATTTATAATAACAATAACTAAGCGAGCAATACATAAAAATTACATTACCGCAAAAAATATCATCAATTTACAATTGTACTCGACGAGACTTCATATTTTGAAAACGATCTATAATAGCATCATTAGTTACATTTTCAAATATCTTCCGCTCTATCTTACAAACTAAACAGCCATTCAAAAATTCTTCACCAATGCTATTACGTAGATCATTTTTGATGAATTTCATTGAGGAGAATGCTCTTTCCACACTTGCCGTAGCAAGTTCACACCCCTTTCACATTTGAAAAATAAGGCAATCACACTCCTTTCACATTAAAAAAATAAGGGAATCACACCCCTTTCACATTAAAAAAATAGGGGAATCACACTCCTTTCACATTAAAAAAAAAGAATCACACACTTCAAAATTGATAAATATAATATGAAACACATTCCTTACAAGTTACATCCGCAAAATATGTAAGTTTGAGATAATCAGTTCTTTAGCTTTGACAATGATGATTTCCCTAGATTCTTGACTTGAAGTTGGAGACTTGAAGCTTCTTCTTTGTCTGGAAAATAGAAAACAAATTTGAAGTTTTTGAAGTTTTGACTTTTAGAACTTTTAGAATTTAATTTTTTTTTTTAATGAAAAACATGTTTTTAGTTAATAAAAATAAGTTGAAGCGAATTGGGGCTGCCTGGGATCGAACCTACGATCTTTGTGTTGAAATCTTGCAGTTGTACCAGTGAGCCATCCAGCCATCTTGAGAATGGGTTCAACAAGTTTTAATTTAATATATTCTTTAATAATTATAGAAGTAATATATCGAGTTTAGTCGGATGACCACGGGTTCGGGTGACCCAAAATTAAAGCATAAATTCGCCCCTGAGTACAGGTCTTTGAGGGAGGTTGTTGGTGAACTAGTGTGGTTGAACAGACTCTTTGAGGAACTTGCAGTGCCGACCTCCACACCTTATGCAGTATTTTGTGACAGTCAGTCAGCTCTTCACATTGCCAGAAACCCTGTATTTCACGAAAGAACCAAACACATAGAAGTGGACTGTCACTTTATAAGGAACAAGCTCCATGATAGCCTCATGACCCTACATCATGTCACTACTTCGGACCAACTCGCATTCTTGACCAAAGCATTGACAGGAATTAAACACTCAGCTATTCTTAACAAGTTAGATGTAAGAAGTACACTTCCAACTTGAGGGGGATGTTAAGATCTTAGCTACTGCCTAATTATATGTTGAGCCAGCATGTTAGTTGTTGATTCTGTTAGTTTGTTACATAACTAACTAGTTGAGTAGGTTAGTTAGTTTAGCCACAACATTGTATATAATATACACTGACGTCTTCAAAAAGAAACAGTTTTCATTTTCTCTAAATTGATCCACATTATGAAAGATGCTCCTATGGAGCTTGTATCAATGGTGGAGTTCTGAATTTGGCATCATTCATATATACCACTTCTCAAATGGGAAATATTGGATATTCAATTTGACAAGTACACTTTTTTCTATTTTAATTTTTGATTGACTAATTTGAAAATTATTTACACTTAAAAATAGTTTCTGCTTGACCACCTTTATATTAAGTTAATTAGTGTCTCCAAGTTGTATGATTCAGGCACTTAAATTTTTCAAAGCTTTAATATTTATAAATGTTACCTTAATTACTAAAATTTACTATATATAGATGTTTTTATGGTCTAGGAAAAACACTACCAAAAAAATAAGAATTAGTGATGAACAATATTGTATATCTATTTAGTGATAAATTATCAAAAAAAAACTTGTTTAGCTATGAGTAGGAGTGGTAAACGAGCGAGTCGAGTCGAGTCGAATATGAGTTGATAAAAAAATGAATTAAATAAAAATGGATAAGTTACTCGACTCGACTCACATTTTAAATGAGTAAAAACGAGTTGCCCAATGGATAATATGGTGACCCATATTTACCCATATTATAATAGAAATCTTGTTAAAAGCTTTAAAACAAAAAAAAAAAAATTAAAGTATCCCCTACCAGCCCCCCTACCCCCTATCCCAAAAAAATGTAAAAAAATAAAATAAAAAAATTACCACCCCACCCCTACCAGCCCCCCACCCCCAACCCCCTATCACCCCCCCACACCCCATTCCCAAAAAAATTAACAAAAATTTAAAATTTTTTGATTTTTTTTTTAAATTACCACCCCACCCCCTACCAGCCCTCCCCCTCCACACCCCATCCCAAAAAAAATTAACAAATTTTTATATTTTTTCATTAAAAATTTTTAAAATATTTTTTTTAAAAAATTACAACTCCACACCACACCCCTACCCCTACCAGCCCCCCCCCCCCCAACCCTCCACACCCCATCCAAAAAATAAATTACAAAATTTTAAATTTTTTCCAATAAAAAAATCTTAAAAAAAAATAAAAAAATTTACCAACCCACCCCGTACCAGCCCCCTACCCCCTACCAACCCCCCACCCCCACTCCTCTATCCCAAAAAAATGTAAAAATAAGTTTCATTTTTTTTATAGATTTTTTTAAAAAAAAAGACTTTCTTACTAGCCCACCCTTAATCACTTTTTTTTGTTTGTGTGAATGCACATCTTTTACCCATTTTATCCATTTAACTATCCATTTTTAAATGGGTAATATGGGTATTATTCGTTTTTATCCATTTTTAAATGAGTTGGATACCCAACCCATTTAAAATGGGTAAATATGAACGGATACCCATATTAATTACCCATTTTGCCACCCCTAGCTACGAGCGATGTAACAATGAAATCCATAGTTAATTTATTTTATTTTTTAGTGAAACATGTTATATCATTAATGTAGCCATAGTAGAGGGAGCATAGCAGAGGTGGTTCAAGCACATTAGTGATCTAAGATCAAAATTAAATGAAGATCTTAAATCATTAAAATAGATTAATATTTTTTTTATAAAGTATATTCTTTTGGCTGTTTGAGATGTAAAACTGCTAATACTTTATTATATTAATTCATTTCTTCTAATAATTCTTATTCAATTGATAATATAACTAATTTGTTTAATCTTTCTTAACACATAGTACTTCAAATGTGTCAAACTTGTTCTAATAATAATTTTTTTTTCATTTACATAAAAAGTTTACTTTTAAATTTTTAACCTATTATGGTCAACATGATGGCCATGGCCTATTTTCAATCACTGATAATGGATTTTTGTTTTGTAAGAATATTTTGCAATGTGAGTTAATACTATCATGATAAAATTTTACCAACTTAGGTTGTGGACTAGTGTAATGGTGTGACTGTTGTACCCTTAATTAAATGTTTCAAGTTTGAGCCATGGGTATGAGATAATCCTATTGGAAGCATTACCCTCGAATGGACCATGCACTGTGCAATTTAAATTTATCGAAGCTCTAATATGAACTCCAAACATTGACCCTGGGAAACAAAAAAAAACATGATAAAATTTTAGAGCACTATTTTCAATCACTAATAATATATTTTCCCTTATATTTGGATCAATGAATTCGATTTTTATTTTTTTTTAAAAAAAACTAGGATGGGACAACGTTTGATTAGTTAACAAGTACTAGTGCAGATTCCAAATTTGAATCCAGACATCATCATCGTGCATGTGGTAATATAATAATATGCCTGCCTCAATTTTGTCTTATCAACTCATTATTTTTGTAAAAGATATTTAATGTTTCAAATTAAAGGTAAATTATCAACTTATATTAGACAAGACAACATTATTGTCACCGTTTTTATTATCCTACATGGCACTTATATGGCTCATACATGAATATATTTTTATTACTTCTTCTGTCCAACAGAAGTTGTTCACTATTGACTTGACACACCCCTTAAAAAACTACAAATAAAAGGGTAATTTTACAATATCACCCTTTGAATATAATAAATACAATGTCTTAAAAAATGTAATATGGAAAGTGACTATAATTAAGAGATAAAGCACAAGTACCCCCTAGACTATGACCGAAATTTCAGAGACACACCTTAACTAAACTAAGGTCCTATTAACCCCCCTGAACTTATTTTTTTTGTAATTTTATACACCTTTTGTCTTACGTGGCACACTCCGTGACTCCACGCAACTGAGGTGCGTGAGAGATATTTGGATGTCACGTAAGCCAAAAAGGTGCACAAAATTACAAAAAAAAATGGGTTAAGGGGGTAATAGGACCTTAATTAAGTTAAGATGTGTCTCTGAAATTTCGATCATAGTCTAGGGGGTACTTCTACCTTTTCCCCTATAATTAATAATAAGGGTAAATTAGGAACTAAGTGTAAAATTATCCATTAATTTCAATAACTGGACAAATATTGTTGAACATCCCAAAATAGTATAGTGAACAACTATTATTTGACAAAGGAAATATAATTAAAACTTTACTTCCTATTTAATATTTTTTCCGACCCACTTAAATAAAATTAGATCCAACCAATTTGAAAACCCATTAACCCTTTGACCAACTGCCAATGAATTAGTTTGTGTATGAGTTGCATCATCCTAGTCAACTAACAATGTTTGACAAAATTTTATTGGTATAATAGTGTATAAAAGTATATATTCGTATATATGGGTATATAAATATCTTTTTAATTTTATATAATATTATATATGGGATAAGGCACAAGTATCCCTAAACTATGACCGAAATCTCAGAGACACACCTTAACTAAACTAAGGTCCTATTATCCCCTGAACTTATTTTTTTTGTAATTTCGTACACCTTTTGTCTTACGTGGCACACTCCGTGACTCCACGCAATTGAGCCACGTGGGAGATATTTGGATGCCACGTAAGCCAAAAAGGTGCACAAAATTACAAAAAAAAATGGGTTCAGGGAGGTAATAGGACTTTAGTTTAGTTAAGGTGTGTCTCTGGATTTCGGTCATACTCTAGGGGATAGTTGTACCTTTTCCCTATTATATATTGGTGTATAATATTTGTATAACAAGTTTTAAATTTTCTTTGTAAAAAAGAAATATGAAAATTTTGTATATTATTGTATATCATATATATATATTATTGTATACCGAATTGTGTTTTGAGCTAAATATTTGTAAAGTAAATTTTGAGTTATATTTTTACAATTTAAGTTTGGTGATCGTACTTTTATGAAAAAATTCCTTTGAACTATAATGATAAATCAGTTAGAAGAATTTGTATTAAAAAAGAAATAATTTGTAAAGTTACATTACATAATTTAGTAAATTTTACACAATTTCATAGTGTTAAGAGCTAATTACAAAAATTCTATCTCTACTCTTTTTCAAATTACAAAAATCTCTTAAATTTGATGGAATTTGAATACATACCAAAAGGTCTCGATACATTGCATACCAATTTCGGATACATCGGTCAATGTCCCAATGCATCGTGTCTTGATTTCGGATACATCACTTTACGTCCCAATACATTGCGTACATCCCAATACATCGCGTAAAGTGATCTATCTGAGAATAGGAGAGAACAGAATTTTTTATAATTTTTTCAAATTATAGAAAATTTTAGACAATGTAATGAAATAAATTGTGTATTTAGGTAATTTTTCCCGTAATTTAGCCAAAGTTTTCAATACTTATCTAAATTGGCCCAATTACATGTCTTCCTCTATAATGAAACTCCTCCATTGCTAACAATAGATACTTATTATTTTTTCTTTCTCAAACCCATATCAAAGACACCTTATTTTAGCCCCCCTCTACCATGAAAAATTGAATAGACCCAAGTACTCCACTTCCACTGAGGCAGAATTTCTATTCCAAAAATCACCTCAATAATTAATGTATAAGATTATATATTTTTGTATATGAGTGTATAAATATTTTTTACAATTTTGTATAATACTATATATTGGATATATAATATTGTATATCAAGTTTATAAATATTTTTGTATAAATAAATATGGAAAAGAGTCATATTAACTCTTGTACTCTTATAAACAAGTCATATTCGTCCTTTGCTAAACTTTTTCAACATATTTGCCCTTTTCATCCAACTTTAGGGTAATATTTGTCCTTATACTCTAAAAAATGGTCATATTTATTCCTACAACGTAAATCTTCATGTCATTAATATATTTGCATTTGTACTCTAGAAAAGGGTCATATTTGCCCTTGTACTCTAAAAAAGGGTCATATATGTCTTGTAGTCTTACAAATAAGGCATATTAGCCCTTTGCTATACTTTTTCAACATATTTCCCCTTTTCATCCAACTTTAGGGTGATATTTGCCCCTCTATTCTAAAAAATGGTCATATTTACCCTTATGACGTTAAATTTCATGTCATCAACATATTTGTCCCCATACTCTAAAAAAGCGTCATATTTGTCCTTATACTCTAAAAAAAGGTGATATTTGCCCTTGTACTCTCACAAATAAGTCATATTAGCCCTTTGATATACTTTTTCAACATATTTTCTTTTTGACTGAAGTCATTGACGACCTCTTAAAGTTGTCCCCTCAACTAGAACTATTACCTATTGAACACTTTTATCTATTCAAAACTTATTCTTATTTGACATTTTTTCATAATCAACAAAAATTGTAAAGCGTGTGTGATACACTCTCTATGACATGGCAAAATGATTAATGAAAAGAGCACAAATGGCAAGTGGTCCCCAGTAATTTTATTGAAAAATGATTTTTAAATTAAAAAAATAAAATTTATTATAAATACATGGTCAGTCTTTTTTTGTATATATAAAAACATTGAAAATAATATCTACCCAACCCCACGGTACCCCACCCCCTTTCTTCTTCATCTTCTTCCCTGCAACATTTCTTTTTCTAAACCACAAAATTCAACATCTTATCCGATTATTTACCGACTCAACTTAAAAAAATAAATAAATTCATACATAATATGTGAGAGAAAGATATAGAGAGACTCCTACAAGAGTGATGAAGATGTAAAATTTGTTGACGGATAATCATTTCAAAATTGACTGCAAAAGAGAAATCAAGAGGACTCGAATTAACTTTATCGAATTCTTTGATATTATTTTTTATAAGTTAAATGGGTTTACATTTTAATTTGAGTGGTGATGTTTGTTTGGAGGTGGCCGGAAATGGAGTTGGACGAACGTCGGCTAAACTTTTTACTCTAATGCCCAAAATTTTTATTTTTCTTCTTTCTTTTTGCAGATCCAATTAGTTAATTTATTTTAAAAATATTAGACACAAGAAGCAGTTGGTTTTTAAAACCTAATTGAGGTGAAGAAGAAGACTAAAAGCGGGGGAGAGGGAGTAAGATGGGGGTTTTTTTTTTTTTGGATTAAAAAATTATTATTTTTAAAATATTAAAAAAATTCTTTTAAGTTATTTACAATGCCAAGTGTCAATAGAAGAAGAAAAAGTGTTAATTTTTTTGAAAAAAATTAAAATAAAATACGATTTCAGCTATTTTCACGAGCCCAAAGGAAAGTGAAAATCATTTTTTTCTGCCATATCAGTATTTTGTGTTTAATAGATACATGTTTTGAATAATTTTGGTCTTTCGATAGGTCTTAGCTAGTTGAGGTGTCAATAAATATGGAACAACTTTGGGTAAGTAGATGACTTAAGTTTTTCTTTTTTCATCCAACTTTAGGATGATATATGCCCCTTGTACTTTAAAAATGGTTATATTTACCCCTATTGTATTCTAAAAAAGGGTCCTACGACATTAAATCCACATTTTTACCTTAATTTTCTTATGTGATTTACAGGACATATTTTTTTTCAATTAAATATATTGGCCCATTCATTGAGAAAGAAAATATTAGCCCATTTATAAATAAGTTATTAGCCTATTTATTAAATAAGTTAGAAAATTAATTGAGAAAAAAATCTATCCCGAAGGATTCATATAGAAAAATTAAGGTGAGACATGAGGATTTAACACAATAGGAATAAATATAGTAATATTTTTACAGTACAAGAGTACATGTGATCCCAAAGTTGGATGAAGAGAATATATATATGTTGAGGACATGCCGATTTAATGTCGCAGAGGTAAATATGACCCTTTTTTAGTGTACAAGGACAAATATAACATTTTTTTAGAGTATAAGGGCAAATATATTGACGACGTGCGAATTTAACACCGTAGGAGTAAATATGACCAATTTTAGAGTACAAGGGCACATATGACATAAAGCTGGATGGAAAGGACAAATGTAACGTATTTGTGAGAGTAGACAAGGACAAATTTGATCCTTTTTCGAAATAAATATGAAAATTTTGTATGTTATTGTATACTAGATGTATATTATTGTATATAACAAATTGAGTTTTGAGTTAAAGATTTGTAAGACAAAATTTTGCTATATACTTATAATATAAGTTAAGTACATGTACTTTTTTGAAATTTCCCAATTTAAAAATGGGAAATAAGAGTAACATACAAAAAAAATAGTATTCTAGAGAGGATGTTCTTTAAATTTCTTTTTAGAAAAAGGTCTAATAAAAGAGTCTTCGATAGAATAATAGAAATTTCAAAAGAAGGACAACTTTGTTATTTCTTTGACATGAAAAAGAAAATGTCTTTAACTTGAAAAGACGCAAGTATAAAATAATTCATAGAGAGTCTGAACATCAAGCTAGTTTGCCCGAGAGGTTAAGGGGGAGACTTAAGATCTTCTGCACATTAGTGCAATGCGGGTTCGAACCCCATAGCTAGCATTTTTTTTTACATTTATCTTTCCAATTTTCATGTTTGTTACGTCTTGTTTCCTAATGTATCGTATTGTTTTAATGAATATAGTGTTTGGATAGATTGTATCATCCTTCGTCGTTATATAATGTCACACATTCATAATTTGAATGATAAAACTGACCAAAAAAATATGGTACAAGGTAGAGCTAATATGAAAAGGTAGGATAAATGATAAAATAGAATTATTATGGGATAAGGGTCTAAAAAATACCCCAACTTCGGTCGAATTTGCTGTTGCGACACTAAACTTTCATGAGGACCTATTACCTCCCTAGACTATTTAATACCATATTTTAAACATATATATTTGTCCACGTGGACATAAAAAATAATGCAAATTATAAATAGTAATGTTTCCACGTGGGCACACATATACCTTTAAAATACACTATTAAATAGTTCAGGGGGTAAAAAAAACACTATTAAATAGTCTAGGGAGGTAATAGGTCCTCATGAAAGTTTAGTATCGCAACAACAAATTCGACCAAAGTTGGGGTATTTTTTAGACCCTTATCCCAATTATTATTAAATAATAAGTAAAAAGAAAATTAGAAGAAAATATTAAGATAACTACATGATCAGACCAAGTCGGTCGTTACACAAAATGGATCGTTTCGTCGTTACCTAACAATGAATTTAAACGATATGTTACAATGAATTTAAGTAACAATCAAAACAAACGTTGTATTTAAAACTAACAATATAGTACAATACAACGAGTAACGACCATCCAAACAAGCTGTAAATTGTAATGTCTCTGAGTTTCAATTGTTTGCAACAAATTTTAAAATGATAGAAAATAAACTACAATCACAAATAAAATATGAACAAACATGATTTTATTGATAAATTGTGTGGGTACAAATATGTTCCTCCCTTGATTCTACTCTCCTAAGATTTATCCATGAGTCGAGGGTCGTTAGTGACGTATTTCCTGAACTAGGGTGATTTGGATTTGACCTCTTTATAAATATTTCATGAATTTGCGGAATATTCGAGATGTCTTTTCAAGTGAATAATATTCTTTATACAGATATGAACTAGGATTTAAGGTTGAGTAGCCTCCAAGAATTCTAATTGAAATTAAACACACCTTGTATAGTCCTAACTCGAATTGAACACTTCTTGTAAAGTCCCACAAAATTTCAATGTCTACACCAATCTTTGATTGATGACTGCAATTTACAGGTTGTTTTTGGCTTAAACATTTTTTTTTTTATGAAATTAAATCAATCAAAAGTGTATATAGCATTTAATTTTACCAACAATTGTTGATATTGATTGGACACTCTTTGCTATGAATGATATTTGGAGCTAATTAGACCATAATTCCTCAAACAATAATTTCTTCACATTCTTATACAATGTACACGCTTTTAATTTTAGCAAATTATATTAAAAGTTTTTCATATTATGTTCAAACAAACTAAAACATATAAAATAAAATGAGTGAAATATATTTAGGCTTTTTCTAAAATTTGGCTTTATGCCACATATTTTGTTGAGCCGCCTCTTATATAAGTAGTAAAGTAATATATCATATGTGATATCTCGTTTGGTGTGAGGGATAATAATAAATAGTCCTGAGATAACAAAATAGTCCTGGGATAAAATTTAAATGTCTTGTTTGGTTGACATGTTTGAGATAATTTATCACACAATTTATATCATAGTGATGGAATAAGTTATCTCATATACATGGTGGGATAAGTATCTCAGGATAACTAATTCCAGGATAGTTAATCCTGAGATAACTAGTTCCCAATCAAACCCCTGATTTTTTTAAATTCTGACTCGTAGTCATATTTATTTTCCTGAAGTTATTCGTCATTCGTTATAAATATAGAGGCATCTAACCAAAAGAAAAAGATGATAAACTAATTGCTTACCAAAAAAAAAACAAAAAAAAAATTACTGATTAATTCCCCTCTAATTTTTTTGAGTGAATATATAAGAAATTGAGAAATAAGTGTGAAACCACCAAACAACTAATTATGTCATTACGAAAAAACAAAACTTATAAGTGGCTTCACAAGTTTATTTTGTAGTTATTTCACTAGTGAACGTTGATTAATCAATATCATAATGTATAATTTGTCTAAATAACAAAAAGTGCTTAATATATTTATTTTAATTGAGAAATAATATCTCACTTTTTAATCATGAAAACATGCTTAGAAGCTAACAAACCTAATTGTCTGAAAATGTACGTTGAATCCATTTTGTGTATTTTACAATGATCATTTATTGCTACTGTATTTATTTGTTTCTGTGCCATTCTCATACATTGCGAATTTCCAAAATTAATATTCTCCCCGTTTTTCTTTTAGTTGTCATATTGCAATTTCCAATGATCAATTTTAGTAGGATTCCCCTATATCAACAATATTTGTTCACTATATTAAAATGAATATCTATAATACTTGCCCATTTTATAAAATTCATAAATAATTTTACACTTAGTTCATAATTTACCCTTATCATTAATTATAGTCATTTTCTTATTATATTTTTCAAGACATTGTATTTATTATATTTAAATGGTGATATAGTAAAATTACCCTTCTACTTGTAGTTTTTTAAGGGGTGTGCCAAGTCAATAGTGGACAACTATTGTTGAAAAGAGGGAGTATTTTTTCAAAATTAAATTAGAAAAATCCTATAAGTTGAACTTTTATATTAATATAATAATAATATCCATATCTTAGAATGTTAATCAAATTTCTATTATTTGACTATAAAAAAATTGTAACAACTAAAAAAGAAGAAGAGAATAGAAAGAAAAACTCATAAAAATACATATATATAACCGTAGCCCAGACCCTGCTGAAAAACGTGAGCAACTTCCTTTAGAAGTTCTGCTTTTATATATATATATATATATATATATAGTATTCCATGTTCAAACCAGTAAACTAAGAAATTAAAAAGCATAATATCCGAGATCACAAAATTCATTGTGTATCTTAAAAAATGTAATCTCCTCAATATATCTGAGCTCTTGAATTACTTATTCCCAAAATAAAGTGAATATATCTATCTATAGTAGAAGTGGTACCTCAATTCCTATGATTTCGTCAAACCAACACTCAATTCCAATATATATACATAATAATACCAAAGAATAAAAATTGTTCAAAGTGGAAGTCAAATGATGGTCCAGATTAAACATTCTTTATACATATTTCAGATCAAGATTTTAGAGTCAATTGAATTGAAAAAATTATACAACAACAACAATAATAATAAAATGATTAGTTGTCCTACTAGCCAACTCCAAGTAAATTCTTTGGTTAACTAGTTATGTCATCTCTAGTATTCATCTGTCTTAATTTATGTGGCATAATTTGAATTTTGAGAGCTAAATAATTTAAATTTAATAAATTTGAATAAAATCTTCAACTTTTTTGAAACAAAATATATATCTTTGAAACTATGTAAAAAGTATTACTAAATCCAAATCCGACACATACTAATTGACCATTGAAAATATTTAAAAGATATATATAAAAATATTTCATGTGTCGGATTCATAAATCCACTTGCAAAGTTTGATACAATGAAAACTTATAAGTTTCTCGAAAAGGTATATCAATCAATCTCTATAACGGTACATGAATTCCATCAACTAACTTATTATTTCACCAATATATATTATTACCATCCAATCTATCAGGCATATTGACCCATCTCAGAATATCACCTTTTAATAAATCAAAACGATAATTAATATATACAGATCATAATAGTTATATCAGGATTAAGAATATAAGTACATTTAATAGTTTAAAGAATATGTTTTTGTCAACCAATCTAAAACAACTATCTTTACTCGGTCCCGTTCAATACATACAAAATGCACTAACACTAGAAGTTGAAACTATACCGTTCCCATAATCAAGATAAATTACATATAATTTTATGCTATGATCGTACCGATGGCATGTCCAATTTCCATCCTAGATTATGAACAAAAAACTTTATACTTATAAGAACCGATGATTTAATCCTCTGTGTATAAGCTAAAACTCTACACACTAAATCATCTACTATATAAGTAAACAGACAACATAAATGAATATATGATTTATTAAAACTGAACAAATATTTATTCTATAATAAATATTATATCTTAACATATGGTTAATAGTATATATCCCAACAAAACTCACATAAATATATCATTTATAGTAATAACATTTTTTTACTTGATCACTTTTAATATATTTATGATATAATTTTAATACATATTATAGAGAATAATTTATAAAACACATATAATACAAGTTTTATTGATGGATAATATATTTATCACACATTTTAATACAATGTATCAATCTCTTACTAAACAAGCATAATATATTTTAAAACAATTATAATACATATAGATATTGTATACATAATTCACTTTTAATAGATATTTCAGATTTATCATAATATTGCTATGTATTGCTATAAATGGTACTCCCTCTGTCCCAATTTATATGACTTACTTTTCTTTTTAATCGGTCCAAAAAAAAGAACACATTTCTATATTAAGTAATGATTTAACTTTAAAATATCTATTTTATCCTTAATGAAATGATTTATAGCCACACAAATTTATACCATTCATTTTAGATCACAAGTTTGTAAAAATCTTTCTTTTTTTCTTAAACTCCGTGTTGAGTTAAATTATCTCACATAAAATAAGACAGAGTGAGTAATAAATAAAAAATATTGCTAAAATCAGTAATTATTTAGTAAGGGGAGTACCTATCCAAGAAAATCAAAGTATTTCATTTTGAATACAAAAAATGTAATAAATGTTTGATCCGAGATTAGGTATACAGATGTTGGTGGGGTCCAGCCTATTGTAGTATTTAATTATGTCAAATCATGGATCCCATAACCACACAGAATTTCTCTATTAAATATACACCCATTTATCTTCCCTAGTGACCCAAACAATCATTTGTGTACGAAATAAACAAAGTCTACGTACGTATCCTTTATTTCACATGGATATTTAGTGAATTATTGAAAAAAAAAAATCAAAATATTTGAATTGTTTAAAATTTAAGATAAATATTTAAATTAAGTGAATTTTATTATTGTTCATGCGTATTTTTTTAAGTTTGGGAAATAATAGTAATGGAGGTTTGACTTTGTTTTGAAAGAAAAAAGATAAAAATACTTCCTCCGTTTCTTTTTATATGCCATATTTTTAGATTTAACTTGTATTAGGAAACTAAGGCTCATTTGTTTTCATTAAGATTCAGGCGTCTGAATCTGAATAAACATCTGAATATTAAGATGTGCATTAAGATCTAGGTGTCTGGATCTGAATACACATTTGAATATTAAGATGTGATCTCTAAATCTAAACACTGGATGAGTAAGACCGTTTGTTGTCAATATCTGAATGTGTATGTGAAATTAAACATTATATTGGGAAAAAGTCTGAAAAATTCTTCAATTTTGGTCGAAATTGCTGTTACGATACCAAACTTTGGAAATGACCTTTTATCCTGTACTATTTAATAGTGAATTTTAAATATATATATATATATATATATGTGTGTGTGTGTGTGTGTGTGTGTGTGTGTGTGTGTGTGTGTGTGTGTGTGTGCGCCTACGTGGACATCATAAATATTGCATCATTTTAAATAGTAATGTGTCCACGTGGGCACATATATACCTTTAAAATACACTATTAAATAGTGCGGGGGGTAGAAGGTCCTCCATAAAGTTTGATATCGTAACAACAATTTCGGCCAAAGTTAGAGTTTATTTAAGACCCTTTTTCCCATTATATTAATAAAAATTATAAAATTTTTATTTCAACAAAAAATATTACTTTTTGATCAAAAAGAAATTAAATCCTTACATTTGATTTCAAAAATAAATAATTATATGATATCCAAATAAAAATTATTGTAACATGAATATTTTTAAGAATTCAACATAAACATCTCTTCATAAAAAGAATTATTAAACTAATCAAATCTTTTTTTCGATTCAATTGGTCAGATATAAGATAATTTAATAATTAACTATAAAATAGTATGATTAAATTCTAACGTTCAAATATTATAAAACGTGTCAAATAATAAAAATATAAAACTCTCAAGTATTTCCTCTTCTTTGCTTTAGTTGAAGTGCAAGTTCTTCACGCATGTTACTCATTATATGTGAATTTGTAGTTGTCCAACTTGGTCCATTTGTTTTATCCAAGACTTCTTTGTGTTCTCCTTCATCCTTATCAAATATTAATTGAGGCTACTCGTATTGATTGAAAAGGTCATCATTTATGCGCTCCTTCCTAATAAAATTATGAACTGCAAAACATGCAACAACAATATTTCTCTAAACATCAATAAAATATGGAGGCATCTTATCCAATATAGGAAATCTTGATTTAAGAACTCCATAAGCATGTCTATTACATTTCTGAGTTGTGCATGACTATGGTTAAATTTATCCTCCTTATTAGTAGCCTGCCTAAGATGATAATCTCTTAATCAATATCACACATTGCGATATGGTGCTAGAAATTCTTGAGTGTTTGGATATGCTGTATCCCATAGATAGTCATTAAAATAATTAGAACTGAAATGATAAACTCATTATGTCAATCATTATTTTCTTAGTAGGTGCATCAATTTAAAAGTGGACAAGTAATTAGAGAAAAATAGAGTATTATGGACCAACTATTTATAATAAAGATGACATACAAAAAGAAACGGAGGGAATAGTATTTTTGACAATTCTGACCAAATTGTGGCCACACAATTATGTTCATATTCACCCTTCCCGTAAATGAAGTTCTACTGTTGTAGAAGATAAATTGCACTAAGTTTAAGAATAACTTGGGAATAAACAAAAGGACACTAGTGGAAAATGTAATTGAATGCTTTTTTTAATAGGTGTGCATTCCCTCACAAATTCAATTAATATGAAATAGAGAAAGCACTAAATACTTCATACTCCCTCTTATTTACTTGTCTAATTTTTTTGTTTTACTTGTCCATTTTTAGTTGTCCTTTATACTTTATTCATTTTGACAAATCAAGAAATAGATTTTTTTTAAACTTATTATACCCTCAATTAATTAATTTTGAAAAAGATAGAACTTCTTGAAAATCTTAAATTTTCAATTCATCCACTTCATAATTAATAAGTGTAAAATGGTAAACTCATTATATCAATAATTGTTTTCTTAATAGGTGTGTCAATTCAAAAGTAGACAACTAATTAGGGACAAAGAGAGTATATCTGTATTAACTGAATTTGTGAGGCAATACACATATTATGAAAGATACATTCAAGGACATAATTCAAATTTTAAGCCATAATTTTCATTATTGACCTTGGTGAAATCATAAATATAACTTTGTAAATAGTGTAATTCATCTATTAGAAAATATAAAACTTCATTAAAGAAAAGACAAATATGAATAAAATTTCAAATATCCATCTTAAAATTTGATCAATTCAATTATTTTGAACAATAAAAGAGCCCCAAAAATCCAATTAATATGAAATAAATGAGTAGTTATCAATGTCCCGTGCATGACTCAATAACATTAATTTCATACTTATAATTTATTTAAGTTACACTTAATGATAAAATGTCATAATATTTAATTTATAATAATAGAAAAATTAATTAATTATATTTTGTTATAAATAATATATTGTGGATGTCCACTATATCAAGAAATTACTCCATTACTTTCTCCCATTATATTGATGTTAATGTCATATTTATGACTAACCTTTTATATGTCTCTGTGTTACACTATAAATAGAGATATAAGGATTCATATTGTATACACTTGAAGAATAAGAAATACTCTCATATCTTATCTCTATATTTCTATTGTTTTCATCTTCTATGTTTCTTGTCTTATTTTGCTTTAGTTTTATAACATATTTTAATTATTCCCATTTAAGATCCTAATCATTCTTCAATATTTTCAATGTATTTGAATTTTTGAAAGTTAAATCATGTGGCTATACTTTTTTTTATAAAAATATATATAGAATAATGTGCTAAAAAAAATCATGCAATGTTTTTAAGGGAATTTTTTCTTAATTATTTTTTTAGTATATTACTTCTATGTTCACTTTTACTTATTACTTGTTTCTAAAATAGATTTTCATTCTACTTGTCACTTTTGACATATCAAGAAAAGACAATAATTTTTTTCCATATTTTATCCTCAACATTAAATACTTATTTTCCAAATCATTTTCTAAGACATCATTTAATAGAGGATAATTTGATAAAATATCTATATCATTAATTATTTTTTAATGAGTATGTCAAGTCAAATCGTGACAAGTAAAAGTTAATGGGGGAGTATTAAATTGTAATAATAATGTTTTAATTGAGTCCTACGGAAGTACCTTTCAAAATTCTTGCAATAGAACTCAAATCGAGGAAAAAGATTAATTTTAATAAAACTAAAATGATTCTTACTCACTTTTATTTGCTTATTATATTAAAATAAAATGCTCATTTTTTATTTGTTTAATTAAAAAAAAAGAAAAGATAATTTATCATTAATTTTTAATTTGTTCTTATTGTTAATTAAAATTAATTTTAACTTATTCTTTTTAATTTGTTCTTATTGTTAATTAAAATTAATTTTAACTTATTCTTTAATATATTAAACTTATAATAATATAATAAAATTATCATTGTATTTTTGTAAACTTTACAGAGCCTCTTTAATAAACAACCAATAGAAAAAGAAGAAGTACGGTATATGTTAAAGGGATAAAATAAAAAGGGATTCAAGCACGGACAATATATAGAATTAAGGCCCCGCTTATAACTTTATGAGAAAATTTTAGAAATAACGAACATAATAGATATAATAAGGCCCTATAATTATAGTTTCAATAATTATGCTCTATAGCTATAGTATTGTTTAGTATGCAGGCTGTGATTTGTATATTTCAGCCATTTGTATATTTACTTGCGAATATACATATAGAGTAAGTATATACAAATTATGTATTTATATATTTAAGAATTTTTCAGAACTCCGTTTATATATTTCGCTTCCCAATATACAAACAAAGTAATTTATTATGCATTTTTCTTAAATCGTATACAAATATCTAGGATAAACATATACAAAATTCTGGGTTTATACAATCGAGAATCGAATTATACAAATTCTGGATTTATACAAATCAGATGAATTATACAAATCATGCGAATAACAAGAATTGGGGAAACTGTAGTCGCAAATTACAATTTTCTTAATACCTAATATAGGCTAAATGTTTGTTATTCGGCATAATTTCCCCCTTTTTATACCTATAATACAAGTCATATATATAAAATCATACTTCATCATTAATTTAAATTTAAATAATAATATTTTTTAAAAAAAAATTATTTCTTAATCTTTTTCGAATTGAAGTGGGATAAACATTTGATAATATATTTCTTAATTTTTAAAGTTAAAATGAAAAAAAGGTCAACAATAACTCATTAACAATGTTTTAAAAATATTTTGTGATTTGAAGCAATGTAATAAACTTTCATGTTTTATGACTTTATAATTGTTGTATCTTAACTTTGAAGCCAAAGATTATATGAATAAATGTTTATCCTTCTTCAATTCGAAAAAGATTAAGTAATAAAAATATTTTCTATTTTATAAGAGAAAAGACTTATTTTTATCAAAATAAAAATTAATTATAAGTAATATCTATGAAAATTAATGAAGGATCACAGTATTTTTATTAGAAAAGAGAATGTGTTTCAAATGAAAAATAATAAATTTATTAGAAAAAAAAAACATTTTTGATTCAAAAGTAACAATAAGGGAATAATTATTAGAAAAAAGAATGTGTGTTAAAAGAAAAAAAAAGGAATTTTTGGATTAAACTACTAGCAACATGGGCATTTTGGGACTAAATTATTGACGATATAGATATATTTAAATCGAACTATTGTCGCATCACGTTTTATTCAATTTCAAATACTTTAAGGATATTTTTTTTTGTTTAAAGAAATACCTATTGACATTTTTTTTAATTATTTTTTTATTAGAAAAAAGAATGTGTTTTAAAAGAAAATAATAATATATTTATTAAAAAAAGACATTTTTGAACAAAAGTAATGATTACCAAAAGTCCTTTGGGAAATGAATAGGGGGTAAAGATAAAAACTATAATAAAAAATTCCATAGTGCGGTGATGTTATCTTTGATTAAAAGGGAACTCCAAATAACACTTAGTTGTACTACTTTTTGATTTAGTGTATATGAATTGCATTGTGGGCTCCACTTTCCCATTTTGACTAATTTATATTGGATTATAGTCTATAGTATAATTGCTGTTTTATATTTTGCTTGAATTAATTCCAAAGCAAAGCCTAACAACTAGCAAGTTATGATTATACAATGCATGATTTAGTAATTTCCATGAATACTCATTGCTAAATTAGGTGTAAGCCCCTAAAGTTATAGCTTAGTGATGGTGGTATGCAAGATTTTAAGTAAGGGTTCTCGATCTATTGTGAATCTATAGTCACAATTTAATTTATAGATAAATAGTTCGAGTTTGAAATTATGGTGCTTAGTTTAATAGAAATTTTTATTTACTGTCTCGAATTGGTATTTATTAGTATAATATGAATAATTTTTAAAGGATGTTGTAATGACTCGTTAAGTTGTTTTGAGTATTAGGACCTCTTCTCCTTAAAAAGTTATTTTTGTTGCTTTATAAAATGATTTATGATTTGAAGTTTGACCAAAGTAAATAAAATTGAGAAACAAATTTCGAATTGAGGTTTGATTGTTCTAATGGGTTTGAAAGGTGATTTTTCGTGCCTTAGTAGTGTTCAGACCCTTGAGTAGCTTACTAATCAATTTGAAGTTAAAAGTTGACCACTGTCCATAATGAATCAACATGACCTTAGATCGGTGATTTGAGTATTCCAAGGGGTTCGTGTTTTTAGGAGTGATTTATATATTTAGCTTACATCTCAATGAATTTGGATAAATTTTGGAGGGTAAAAACTAGATTTGGTAATACAGTTTTTTTTTTTATTTGGTGCGAGCACAATCGCACTGAAGGGCTTAAATTGTTGCCAACGCTATCACACTAAGGGGGAGCGATCACGCACAAGGCTAATGATGGACTAAGACATCGCGTAAAAGGCTGGTAGGGGCTTGGCACTATCGTATTGATGGTGCGTGATTGCAAACTGAAGGTTAGGTTCCATGTTTTGCACAATCGCTTCATAGCATTGCGACCACATTGTGCCACAACCGCGCTATATTATGCTTTAGGTATAAAGTGAGAAAAATTAAAAATTTCAGTTATTTCCATATTTTTAGGATTTTGGAGCTTGGATAGCTCGAATTATTGTGCTAGAAATTACTACAATTTTTGATAAGTGATTTTTATCGCGTTATTTAATGATTAACATGATTACCCACATGTTTTAAGCTTAAATCATGGGTTTTGATTATGAAATTTGGGGATCTTAGATCTAGAATCAAGAAATGCAAATTGATAATTTGGAAGTCGATTAAGATTGAATTTTGATATTTGAGATCCCTAGGTTATAGATAAGTCAATTTTAAAAGAAAATTTCAGCTTCAACCTCAGGGGCTTGAGGTTGACTTTTGGACTAGTGTTTTTATATGAAAGAGCGGCATTGATGGACTCATATACCAATGTAGGTAAGTTTTTTGATAGATTGGAAGCACTCAAAGATTCAAAAAGGGGGAAAGCTATTAAGATTCTCCATGTGGTGCATGTACAATGCAGTTGTACCTCATGGGTTATATATACTTTCGGACACCCTTGAGAAGTTAGTTAATGCATGAGGTTATGAGTAGTTATGACATTATATCACATTGTATTCTATCATATTTATCATTTTCGAATTGTTGGACCGTGTTACCTATCTCGTGGTTGTATTTCGTGAAAGCTCTATCTTTGCACTTGAAACTATTTGCTTGAATTGTTGATTAATTGTTCACTTTATAAACTATACTTGTGTTATACTAACATTTGAGTTTTCAACCACTAAAACACCATTCTACTTCAAAGAGAGTTAGTCTATGATACCTATTGAGTACACATTATTTTTGTATTCAAACTACATGTACTACGTTTATTGGGTGTAGGGTTACAGTGGCGTATGAGTGAAGCTCAAAGAGCTGTCTAAGTGTGTTTCTGGATTGATGAGATATTATGGTGAATGGATGATATGCGATATCAATATCTTTTTATTTATATTTATTCATGTACTTTGTTTTTGATAATGTATTGATAGATTCATACTTGTATATTAAATCTTAGAGGCTCGTATTTTTAACTTTCAAGTTTTGGAGGTTTTTGGTTATATTCTTTGTACTTTATGAGTATGAGACTTGATTATGACTTATTTATCGTTCTTACATTTGTATCCTTTTATTAATTGTTAAATTGGAGTAAAATTGGTATTGGTTTAGGTCTAGGTTCTCTCACGCCTTGTAAATTTGGATCGTGATGATTTTATATGGAAGTCCGCGATTCTTTGGACTCGTTGGTACAAGAGACATATATAGTATAGTCTTGCGGATAAGTACAAAATATTTTGTACTTATCTTCAACAAACTATGTGACATTTTGGATAATTTTATTCTTATATATTATTTATCGTGCATACTTAATTTAATTGAGGTTTTAATTTTTTTTTACTCCCTCAAAAATTGTGAGGACTCGTTCAACATCATCAAGAGAGTAAGAGCTCATTCTCACTGCTAGGGATGTTGTATGTGACAAAGGTAGAAGCTGCAAAGTGATACACTTTAAATTACACCTTAAGATGATGTAATATTATCGTATGCAAATATTATAATCCAAATAAGGTTGGACTGAATATCACAGAGAATAGGGATATACTACATATCAAACGAATATTTAATCGACAGTCTAAATTCTATTCTGTAAAAGTACAAAAATTTTATTTTATTCGAAGACTCAAGATGAAGTACTAACTTGAGTTAAAACTAAGGATTGAAGAACTATGGTTGTGTCCCCACAATGGGATGCAACGTTCTCAGTTTTAATGTAAGTATAGGTAATCAGATTTTTAGATATGCATTCAGTCTCTACATCATCATTCAATCTTATCCAAGATTTGAATGATTTATATCAATATAATTTTTTCAAATCTATACAAGTTATTTAGGTAAGAACGACTGACTAATTATATATCATGTAAATTTAACTTATCCCTTAGGGAATTTATTAAACAAAGGTTATAGCACCTTGAGTTCGTACAAACTATTTTTTTTTATCAAATTCTAATCAGCTGTCAAACCATTTAGCCGGGTTGGGGGTTGGTGAAGTTGGTATTCGCGAAGGAAGAATGCTCTTCATCTCCCCTCGCCGTAATTATCTCTGGAAGTCGCCCCTACAACCCCTTGACTCCTGCGGGCTATGTTTGAACGAAATGAGAGTAAGGCTTTCTCCACGAGAGAACAGACTGACTACTTGGAGAGGGGCGCCTAGTTAACGGAGTTCACGAGGAAGCGACTTTTGTTAGTGAAGCGAGGCCTCACACATCAAACCATATCTTTATCTTACTGAATCGAATGAGGTATAGACAGATTATACCACTGTGTTGTGGCGAGACGAACGGACGAAGCCAGAGACTCCCTTGCTTGCTTTTGCTTACCGGACAAGAAGGATTATTAGACCTATTTATTATTAATGGACTATAGCGAACCATAAGGAAGACCCTCGTGGAACTCTATACTCTCATAGGATCTACAACCTCAGTAGATGATTTAATTATTCATAATTCAAGAATGATAACAAGAATTAATTGAATTCATAAAGCTTATTTTGAATAAAAGATGAAAAAATTATGTGTTCTTCATTCTTCACAAAATCTTGAAAACTAAAGAGAAAAATATCAAAAGCTAAAGCTAACTTAATTATAGTTATTCTTCATTACAAAAATCTTATAAATAGTATTTATAATGACTCACAAATTTAAAATCTTAAACAAATTAAATTGCCCTTTCGACACCATCCACATATCATACATTGATCCATGGTCCATAAAAAAAATAAAAAAAATTCAGTCAAATTTTAAATACCACTCGTAAATTTCTAAATTCATGTGCATACAAGAGTAATATTTATTATCCATGGAATAAAGAAACTAACCCAACCATCAACTAACATCCAACGATGCACAAACCAAGTATTTGCATGAATATAATTATGTCAATTGCTTTATTTACATCTCAAAATGGTGTTGAAAATCACAAAGATAAAGTAAGAAATTCATAATATTATTAAAAGAATAACTAAATAATGACAATTTTCCAGTAATACTTCCTCTATTTCATATTAGTTGATCATTATATTAAAAATAATTGTCCCATATTAGTTATTTACCTTACTAAATCAAGAAAATAACAATTAAATTTTTTCTATCTTACCTTTACAATTAATTCTTTTTTGAAAGTGTTCATGTAAAATTCCAAGAAGTTTTTCAAGGGATGAATTAGTAAAATTATCTTTTTATTTATAATTTCTATCAAAATAGAAATTGATCAACTAATATGAGGGAATACGAGGGAGTAGTAAAATTTGTTGTATAATGCTCTAACTCATATGACTTGTGAGATTCAAGGAAGATAAAATATAGTATATACTTGATCATTTATAACATATGAATCCCAATTTTGTCTAGTTACATCAAAATAATCAACACATTAGTTATTTGAGTTGATAATTATTTTTTTGAGTTTTTATTTGGTGTTCAATATCTGTATTAAAACTTTGACTAAATTTGAATCACGCACTGCAGGGTCCATTTTAAGAGTGACTCTCTCAACATAATTTTTTTCATACACAAAACTCAAATCCAAAATTTTTAATTAAGAATAAAACAATCTTCCGACCACACATTTGAATTGATAATTGAAACTACAAACAAAAAAACATTAACGGATGCTTAGGTGAAAAGAAAGCTTGAATTGGTTAAATGACATTACCAATGGGACAAAAGTACAAAATATAAAAAATCAGCACATACAGACAACAAACTATTTAGTACTTAATTAATAAGCATCATTTTTTGGTGGGAAAAGTCAAGTAACTCAAGTTTCTTTCAAAGTGAAAGTGAAAGCTACGCAAGTACTATTCTCTCCATAAAAATAATAACACTATCACAATTCAAAAAGTACCTAATTGTTATGATTTTTAAATTTTTGTAAATGAAATATAATTAAAAAATAAAATTCAAATAAATAACTTAATTTACCGTAGAAACTCAACTTCTTTAATCCTGTCTCCTTTATAAATTTAGGATTATACTGCGCAAAATTAAGTTATACTTTTACACGTTAATTATTTAAAAATTTTTTACACTTAAATCATTTTAAAGTAAATACAAGTATCTTTCATAATAAGCAAACTTAAGTAAGCTAAAAGTTGAAGGGCAATTAATCTTGTATACAATACTCAAATCATTTTATAATAATAATATTTGTCTGGAAATTTTATAGTCATTATAGTAAGGTGATAAACCAATCAAAATTGAACACTAGCCCAATTTTGTAGACGGATTGAGATCGGTTTTCTATTCAAGTGAACAATGTTCCACTGATTAGACGGGGACATGATTCGAACCTGCAATCTTATGAGCCTGATGAGTCGTATACTTATGTTTTTATAGTGAAATAACTATATACTTATGTTTTTATAGCCAATAGTAAAAAGATATATACTTATACTATAACACGACTATAAAATATATATTTTATATCTATAGATTTAATAAATTATTTAAATTATCCATAAGTTTGTATTATAAGTCTATAGAGAACATGTTTCATTAAAAAAATAACATTATAACATAATTGATGACAATCAACAACAACATGAACAAGAATGGTACAATAATTACATACTCAAATGTGTCACTGATTCAAGATAAATAATAATCCATTAAAAACAAGTTATTCTTTGTAATGTAGTTGATTGTAAATATATATTAATTGAGACTATTACATAATGAATGATTTAAAATAAAATATAAAAGTTTTAGATAATTTTAAAAATTTCAAATACTAAATTTGACCTAAATTTTAGTTTTTTTTCTAGAACTTAGATGTTTGCCAAATATATGTATTAAATAATGACAAATTATATGGTTAAACATTAATTTCTAAAATAATTTTAATTTCTTCTCAAATATATTTACGGTCGAACGACACCTTAGTATTAGTCAAAGCCAAATAGATATTTTCTCAAATCATTTTTAGTGATCACTGTTTGACTTGACACGTCGTTTAAAAAATAATAAAACTTGCTTTAATTGTACTACTACTTCAGTTAGTAAGGGCGCGAAGTGGACCCCTTTGTAATCAAACTCTTCTTGCTATTGTCTCTTTCTCCCACTTAATACCTCCAACTCCCCATTCTCCTCTTTCTTTGTTAAATTTCTGTATAACAAGTTCATTGCTACTATTTTCATTTGTATCTCAATTTTGTCAAAAATAAAAAATCCCCAACAAATGATGTGGAGTATATCCGTTTTTTTTCTTGTTTTACTCAATTCTCATACCGGATTTTCTCTAACTTCCGACGGACTTTCACTTTTATCTCTAAAATCCGCCATGGATGATGGCGGTGGTGGTACAGTTTTTTCCGGTTGGAATGAAAACGATGATACTCCTTGTACTTGGACTGGCATTTCATGTGCTAACATATCTGGTTCTTCAGAGCCACGTGTCGTTGGGATTACTCTTTCCGGTAAGAATCTCCGGGGATACTTACCGTCTGAGCTGGGAACGTTACTATATCTCCGGCGACTGAATCTTCATGGAAATAATATTTACGGTTCTATCCCTGACCCTTTATTCAATGCGACGTCGCTTCATAGTATTTATTTGTATGATAATAATATCTCTGGTATACTTCCTCCTTCTGTTTGTAATCTTCCTCGTTTGCAGAATTTGGATATTTCTGATAATTCACTTTCTGGAACTTTCTCTAAGGATCTACGTAATTGTAGGCAGTTACAGAGGCTTATTCTAGCTCGGAATAAATTCTCCGGTGAGATTCCGGTGGGGGTGTTCCCGGAGTTGGCGAATTTGGAACAACTTGATCTTTCGTCGAATTTGTTCAATGGTTCGATTCCTGAAGATATTGGTGAATTGAAGTCACTATCTGGAACTTTGAATCTTTCTTTTAATCATTTTAGTGGAAGAATTCCCAAATCTGTAGGTGATTTACCTTTAACTGTTAGTTTTGATCTAAGGAATAATAATTTATCTGGTGAAATTCCTCAGACGGGTTCTTTTGCTAATCAAGGTCCGACGGCATTTTTGAATAATCCCTTGTTATGTGGATTTCCTTTACAAAAAAACTGTAAAAATAGTTCATACAATTCAACACAAGTTCAGGGTTCATCGGGTAACGAGGGAACGAATTTGCGTAAGGGGTTAAAACCTGGATTCATTATATTGATATGTTTGGCTGATGCATTTGGAGTGGCATTTATAGGACTAGTGATTATTTACTTGTATTGGAAAAAGAACGACTCTGGTGGCTGTAGCTGTACTGGAAAAGGGAAATTTGGTGGAAATGAGAAGAGAATACTTTGTGATTTCCCATGTATTAATGGATTTCCGAATAATGATTCGGAAGTTGAGTCTGAGAAGGGAGGTGGCGGTGGGGCTAGTGGTGGTGGTGTTAGCGGTGGGGAGGGTGATCTTGTGGCTATTGATAAAGGTTTTAGCTTTGAGCTTGATGAGCTGTTGAGGGCTTCTGCTTATGTATTGGGAAAGAGTGGGTTGGGGATAGTGTACAAGGTTGTGCTTGGGAACGGTATCCCAGTGGCAGTGAGGAGGTTAGGGGAAGGTGGGGAACAGAGATATAAGGAGTTTGTAGCTGAGATTCAGGCAATTGGAAGGGTTAAGCATCCTAATGTTGTGAAGTTAAGAGCTTATTATTGGGCTCCTGATGAGAAACTTCTCATTAGTGATTTCATTTCCAACGGCAACTTGGCTTCTGCTCTTCACGGTGAGCTTTTCATTATAGTAAAACATCTTCAGTTTTGTTTGTCTAGTAGATATTACCTGTTGAAAGAATCATTAACGCATTCATATTTTAGATATTGGGGCATACTATATTCTCATCATTTAGTAGCATGATACACTGATGAATGTTTCGTACTTTCCAAGATTGATGGGTGCAAAGTGTAATTCTTTTGCCCCATCAATCACAGATAAAAGGACTCTGTGACTGGAATATTTTCTCATTTTAATTTGCTGGATTGATATTATACTTATTGATCTCTCTTTTGAGGAGTGAAAATACAGTACAAGACTTTTGGTATTAGGTTAGTTAGGAGTTTGGATGTTCTAGCATTTATTCACTAGTATAACTGTTTAATATATGCGATGACAAAATAATGACTATTAGCTGTTGTGTGTTCCTTGATGATTTTGAATAGCAATTATTCACATGCCATCTAGTGATAATTTTATCTTGAATGTGTCCCATGTGCTTGCAATCCTTGAGTGAATGATGAGTATTGTTTGCGACTTGAAAATATGCTTAGGTTTTAAGCCTAATTGTATCAGCTGATAGGATAGTCTTTAGAATGTATCATAGATGACAAGTTATCTGCATAAAGGATAAATCAAGAACCTAACATTTTCCATCCATTTCAATGGATAGTTAAGGCACATTGTAGTATATTAACATATAATGATCCAGCTAAAGTCAAGGTGTGGACTTTAGCGCTTTACTGCAGATGCAATAATCATATGTTGACATCATATCGAACCTGGTAGAGAGGGCATTTGGGCATGTTTTGAAGAATTTAATGTGACATTTGGTTGATTGCCCCTATAAACCTTGCGGAAAATGATTTATCATCAATTAGAAGCAAACCAATAAGTACAAGGGGCCAAGAATTGAATTATGTCATGTACTAGGTCAATTCCTTAAGTTGTGGAGTTACGTATTCTGTCTCTCAAAAGAGTCTAGATATTACATTGTTTATTATGTATTTTAAAGATGTATTACCTGATTTGCATACACTAATATTCAAGAATTTGTGAATTGCTCCGCCTGGTGCAGTTTGACTTTACAGATGTTTACTTTTTTGAAGCAAACTGGAATCTGCTGTATCTGGTCTGGTAACTACCATCTAGCATGAGCAGGACTTATACTCCCTCGAGATGGATTCTAGACTTTAAATTTTTTTAAAATTAGTTTTCTGCAATTGAATTTTGCACTGTTGCTATTGGTATAGCTGCTTGAATGTTACATTTTAAAAAAGAATTAGATTTTTTCCCCTGATACAAATCATTGTTTACATTTATGAATATCTACTTCACTGCCTCATATACATGTCACTATGAATCTATAACACATTCGTTACCCAAGAGTAACTGCTTGCTTTCTGAGACAACTATACTTGATGACCTTTGGTTATATGGTACCTGATGTTCCCAGTTTCTTAATTTACTGGTTTTTAAAAATTATGTTCCCATGTGCTAGATCTGAATGTATTACGTAGTGACAGTAGTTTCATGCTCTAGCTGATTGAGATCGACCAAATTAATATGAAAACGATTTGCCTCAAGTGTAATGTTAATATTGAGCCGAAAAGTTATTAACTTGTATCTTTGTCATCATACTGTGGTAAATGTTGTGATGACAATCTCGTTTGCCTTTATACAGGGAGAAATGGGCAACCATCACCTAGTTTAACATGGTCAACGAGACTGAAAATTGCTAAGGGAACAGCGCGAGGTTTAGCCTATCTCCATGAGTGTAGCCCAAGGAAATTTGTCCATGGAGACGTCAAACCTTCCAACATTCTCCTTGATACTGAACTGCAGCCATATATATCTGATTTTGGCCTCAATCGATTAATCAATATCACGGGAAACAACCCCTCCTCTTCTGGTGGATTTATGGGTGGAGCTCTGCCTTACTTGAAGCCTGCTCAACCAGAACGTCCCAATAACTATCGAGCACCAGAAGCTCGAATCACTGGTAACAGACCTACCCAAAAATGGGACGTGTACTCATTCGGGGTGGTCTTGCTTGAACTGCTGACTGGAAAGTCTCCTGACCTCTCAGTTCCTACAACATCCACTTCAACGGAGGTTCCAGATCTTGTAAGATGGGTAAGAAAGGGATTCGAGGAGCAAAATCCACTCTCGGATATGGTAGAACCAATGTTGCTTCAAGAAGTCCATGCTAAGAAGGAAGTACTAGCTGTATTTCATGTAGCTCTTGCATGCACCGAGGCAGATCCAGATATTCGACCAAGGATGAAAACTGTCTCAGAAAACATTGAGAAAGTTGGAGTTTAAACTTTTCGGTACACTCATGTCAAGGCGTTCCTGAGTTTCATGGACTTTTTTAATCTTTTTTTTTTGCAGTAATTGCTCCTATTATATTTTTTTCTTTAGAGGGTAATCAAATCTTTAAATTTAACTACAGAAGGTACAGAATACCAGTGTGCTGCAACAAAATTTCTGTCATTTTTGAGAAGTTAATTAGTTGTTTATCTCTTTAATCTATTCTGTTATTCTGATGTTAAAACAACTTTTCATGGCCAATAAAATTATAATTCTTTGTTACTACAACTCTGTTTGGATTGGCTTAAAAGTTCGTCATACCTACATTTAAGTCATTTTTAGCTTTTGGAGTGTTTGACAGTTAAAAATAACTTCAAATAAGTTTAAAATGACTTAAAAAAAGGTTAAAAGTTAAAAATAGGTACTCCCGTACTTGTCAATTTTCAACTTGAAAGTTACTTAAGTTTGTTTTTTTTTAAAATTATTTTTAAAAAACGACCTTTTATAAGTTAAGTCAATTGGGCTCGTAGTAGTGTTTGACTTTTTCCGAATTCACTTTTCTCTATTTTTTTTCTCTTTCTTCCACATCAGGACATAACTGTTTCCACACCCCTTACTTAGATTGAAGCATCTATTCTCACCTTTCTTTTCATCCAACACTCCCCAACTTAAGCTTTTTAGGTTTCATATTGCAGTTACAATTAGCCAACAAAACAGTTAAAAAGCTTAATATGGGAGATTAAGGATAATATTTTACATTTAGATGCATTATTTAGGTTAAATTGACTTCTATTTCACAAAATAAGACTAAGTTCATCTCTATAACTGAACTATCCTCACACATGTGACATGATTAACCAGACAAGTTCTGGATTACATGCATAAACACAGTGACAACACCAAGTCCTAACACACAATGACATCAGACTTATTTAGCTTTCATGGTATATCCCTCTTCTATTGTTCTTAGACGGATCTCTCACTCTTGATGAAGAAAAAGACTTCACCTTTAAAAATTCGATCTTGTCTTCACTCACCGATTCGTTATAACTCCCAAACTAGTACTCTAAGCATCATGTAATTTTCAATGTCACCAAAAGAGAGAGATATATGTCAATAAATACAGGTGGAGTTCAGACAACTTTTCCCAAAGGGTCCATTTTTTCATCACAAATAAGTTTCATGCCATAAGCAAACAATCTACCACCATTTAAGTCAAACCTACTCTATTCTACTTAAACTAAACATAAACTATTCCTTTAAGAAAGTCTCCTACCAATCTATCATCGGGAAAAATCTGACTCTAGGCTCTTATACCTAACCATTGCCCATTTCAACATCAAACTAATCTCCCGGAAAAGAACTGATCTTAGGCATATTTATATGCCTAAGAACCAAATAACACCCGCATTTTGTCCAAGTTCGGAATCATTTTATGTTAATTGATAGTCGTGTCGAGTCTTTTGAATGCATTTTTACTAACCAACAAGATTAGTTGTGTAGGTGAGCTTAAATGAAGAAACGAGCACTGAAACGGGCATTGGAAAGCACGAAAGGATCCAAGTAAATAAGCAACAAGAAAGAAGAATACAAAAATGAAGATCAAGGGAGATACGTATCCTCTCCGCGTCGGGGAGAGGGATTTTTTTCTTGGTTGCGAATTAGAAGCGGAAACAGAAGTGTCCGTATCCTCTCCGCATCGCGGAGAGGGATTTCTGATTTTTGTTCGTGAAATAGCATTGGAGACAGAGTGGTCCGTGTTGTGGCCGCGTCGCGGAGAAGAGTTGATTTCCACAAAATAAATTTTAACAGCAGCTCCGCGTCGCGCCCTGAAGTGCCAGTTTTAGTCGTTTCGACTTAACTATAAATAGACTAATATTTTATTTTATGTAATTATTTTTTTTTCTGAATTTTGAAGAACGACGATTTTGGGAGCTCTCTCATATGTTCCTAGGGTTCAATTCTAAACTCTTTTACTTTTGATTTCGTTATGTTATCTACACATTGCATAATCGAGATTTGTGATATGAGTAGCTAATTTCCCTAGTTCTAGGGTTGTGGCTACTGGATGATTGCATATTATTGAACTTTTATGGATTGACTTTAACTATCATATGAATCAATTTCTTGTTCTTGCTTTTCGTATTTCGTGCTTGATCACCACTAAAATAAATATCTTGTGTGAATTGAACTCGGGAGAGGGATAAGAGGATAGAACGTGGGACATGAGAAGCATGATTTTCTCTTAAGATCTAGAGTTAATTTGTATCTAGGATAGGGATATACCTAGAGACCATGCTTGATTATTAGACAGGATGAAATCGTAATGCTCGTTAATTGGTCCAGCCTATCCCCGCTCAACGATGTAGTTAGGCTGCCCTTTATCGTAGGCGATTAGAGGTCGGGAGACCATGATCATATATTTAACCCTGTAATCATTGATTCGATAGTTGATTAATATTCGTTTAACAAGATAATAGGCAAGATTCCTGTTTTGAGTTGCAACCCCAGACTTTACCCAATCATTGTTCAAACTCTTTCGAAATTGAATCGCTTAATTAAGTTCTTAATTAAATTTTAGATTATAAAATCAATCACTTCTTTAATCTTGATAACGCTTGTTTCAAATTGAAAGTATTGGTAAAATCGAAGTATTTTAATCTTTAGTCCATGTGGGTACGATACACAACTCTTAATAAGAGCTACTTTAATACTTGAACGACCACGTACACTTGCGTGTGCGATTGGACGCAACAAGAATTACGACTAAGAAAAAATTGAAGGTTACTTAACTAGGACTGGTGATCTGAGGTATATTTACACATCCAATCATCGTATTTTATCCATTCTTTAGCTAAGTTCTGAGTATAATCTTATGAATATCTATCTATGTGTTTATTGTAGATTTATTGTGATGAGCTAATAGATATGACTAGATTGATTTTAAGCCAAATACAACAAGAAAAGACCCAAAAGATGGATTGGAATGCAAAGTAGAGTGTCCCGAACTAAAATGTAGCCAAAAGGACTACAAAAGAGGATTCCTCGATGCAAGGGAGCCTTCCACGCATCGGACCCCGCTCCGCAACCCCCTATTTGTCATACTAGAATTGACCAAGTCAAAGCAGAGTTCAATCGGGATTAAGATTTTGATCCTATTGCTATAAATATGTCATTAAGATGACATTTTTAGAGTTAGACATTATAATTAGAGGTTGCAAATCTATCTATATATAATAGGAGAGGAAAAAGTGTCACGTGTCAGCACCACAAAAATTCAATAATTATAAAATTTTAAAAATTATTTAATAAATGCTGGTAGATTAGTTAGTGGAGAATTTTAAGGGGTGGTTTTAGTGCCCCATAATAATTTCAAATTTAAAAATAAATATTAAATATTAAATTTTTAATTTCAAATTTTAAATTGTGAAGTGAGGATAGTTATTAGTTTTAAAATTCAAAAAATAAAATAAAATCATGCATTACGTAAATTAAAAGAATTTTAAGGAGTGGTTTTAGTGGTAGTTATTAGTTTAAAATTTAAAAATACAACATCTTTATTTACAACAAAAAATGCAGATACTACTACTACTACTACTAATAATAATAATAATATATAACCTATATAATATAGGAGAAGTAAAAAGTAATAATTTTAAAAAGATAAATGTTGATACATTAATTAGTGGAGAATTTTAAGGGGTGATTTTAGTGAAATTTTAAATTTAAAAATAAATCTGAAATCTTTAATTGTGAAGTGAGGGTTGTTTTTAGTTTTAAAATTAAAAAAAAAATAAAAAAAATCATGCATCACGTTAATTAATGAAGAATTTTAAGGAGTGGTTTTAGTGGGTAGTTATTGGTACAAAATTTTAAAAATACAACATCTTTTATTATAACAAAAAAATGCAGATAATAATAATAATAATATAAACAAATGTAGATTATATATATACGTGTGAGTGTGTGAGACCACAAAACAGATTTTTTAAATAATTAAAATTATTTTAAAAAATAGTTTTAAAACAGTTCCAGAAAATAGGAAATAAGTGTAAATCTGCATTTATTATTAAAATTTAAAAACCGAAAAAAGTATTGGAGTTCTAAATAGTTTTTTAAAAGGTTGAAAATTTTAGTTTAAGGATAAATGCTTCAGATAATGCTGCTAAAATTTAGAAATTACAAATTTATAATTGTTTATTTGTTTTGTTTTTAAGAAGCTAACGGTAACTTTTATTTTACGACACACGTTCTAAATATATTTTATTTTAGAGATGATTTCAAGTAATTATTACAATCAGTTGAAAAATAATTTTAAAACTTAAACAAATTGTAAATGAAAACTTTTAAAATTTTCAGTTACACCTCTACTTATACACAAATTATTAAACTTATTTTAAAATTCACGTGCAATTTTTTTTTAAAAATAATTGAAATAAAATCAGGTTTTTAATTTACGTTATTTAAATAAAATTAGTTTTCTTTTAATTATTTTTATTATTTAATGCTCATTATTTTATTGAATTTTAGCATCAAATATTTCAATTTTAAAAGTCACTTCTTATGTCTAAACTAATCCACACCCTCACTCACGTTCCCTATAAATACTTACATACCCATTTGCTCATAGAATAGATGCATAGATGAATAAAGCTAAATAAATAAATTATTACAAAATATTTATTTAGATAAAGATAGTAAATTAAAATCAATTGTTTTCATGATAAAGTCAAATAGTTAGAGATAACTGTCAATCTCTATCTATTTATAACTCTTTTTGATGAATTTGTGGGAAAAAGTTTAGAGATAACTGTCAATCTCTATCTACTTATAACTCTTTTTGATGAATTTGTGGGTAAAAGTTCAAAGGATGTTGTGCATTTTTTTTTCCACAAAACCTAGAGAATTTGAAGCAATGAATCATGTTCTCTGAAGAAATGATGATAGAATTTTATCAAACCACATTCTTACAGAACAATTACAGAGTTTAATAAGGATTGATGAACAAGCTATACTCCTTCAAGGTTTGATAAACAAAAGTGATGCTACAAATTATTTAGGGATAAGAGTCTAAAAAATACCTCAACTTTGATCGAGTTTGCTGTTGCGATACTAAACTTTCATGAGGACCTATTACCTCCCTGAACTATTTAATAGTGTATTTTTTACCCCCCTGAACTATTAATAGTGTATTTTAAAGGTATATATGTGCCCACGTGAACACATTACTATTTATAATTTTACATTATTTTTTATGTCCACGTGGGCAAATATATATGTTAAAAATACGGTATTAAACAGTTTAGGGAGGTAATGGGTCCTCATGAAAGTTTAGTATCGCAATAACAAATTTGACCAAAGTTGGGATATTTTTCAGACCCTTATCCCAATTATTTATCACAAATTTCTTTTGCCCCTATTATTTATGTATTTCCTATTATTTATTTATTTATTTTGTTTCGTATTTAGTTGAATCGAAATGGGTGAAAAAAGCATGTCAGTAACAACAAAAATTACACATATTTAGATTAATTAATAATTAGTTATTGGTTATATTTTATATTCATCATAACTTTTAACTTAAAAATTGAATATTGATAATCTTTTTATATATCTAATTATAACTCAATTTTGAAATCTACTACTTTTAAATAAAATTTAAAACACGTGAGTTGTGTAATGTTATTGTTGTTTTTGTTAATGATATTCTGATTTAGTTTTAGATCATCATTATTTAATTATGATTTTTAAAAATAGTCGGATATCTATGCAACTTTTTTTTTCTTCATATTATTACACTTTCAATACATTCTAGAATATACATATTTTAAAAATATAATACAATATTTTTATTGGTATTGAAATTTTTTTGTTAGTATTTTTATTTTATATTTTTATATTGAGAAAATGGTCAAATGCCCCCCAAATCTATTACCGGATTTTCAACTACACACTTAAGCTTCACGGGAATCCTATCACTCCCTGAACTGTTTTAAAAGAGAATAAATAAATCGTTAATGATGAGTTGGTTGACAAAGTGCATTTCACTCTCTCAAGAGAGTAAATAGGGCTGCTTTTATTTTTGTTTCATATTTTTATTTTTCTTTCTCTCTCTTTCTAATTAAATCAATGATCCCCTCCCCCCGCCCCCTCAACCACCCCACACTACTTCTTTTCCTCCTCCTCTTCTTCTTCTTCTTCTTCTTCTTTATTTTTCATTACAAATCTCTACAAATTTCAAAAATTCTACATATTAGCCGTCTCTTACCCATAATCAAAGAACCTTTAAATAAATTTAGTTTTTACTCCCAAATCAACGTAATAAAATAAAGAATTTAAAAAATTAATTTTTTTTACCGGAGCCCATTTCAAACAAGCACAAAATTTTCAATTTCCAACACCTTCACAAACTCTTCTCTCAAACGTTAATTCTAATTTCACATTCTTGAATTTAACCACAAATTGAGGTATTTTCAAAATGAGGCATAAAAAATTCAATTGGGTCATAATTTTTTTTCAGTTGGATTAATTTTGATGTTACCAACATTAAGAAAAGAATTCAAATTGAGTTGAAAATTTTGTGGCATGCCCATATACTACTTTTGATATATCCCTTCATAAGCCCCCAACATGAATAAAATGTGTAGCAATGAACTTTGAGAGAAATTGTGGGGAATAGGATAAAGATACTGATCATAGAGACTTCTACTCGTCGGAAAAAAATTTACCGTCTTTTCTTTTGTCGGAATTTCAATGGATAAGAAGTAGATTTGATAATGGTGATGTTCTTAATGATAATGGAGGGTTTCTAATGGGGCATATAATAAAAAAAGAGAAAAAGTAGGAAAAATAATTTATTTATTATATTTATAGGTGGCATTGACATGGCGCTGTCATGCCGCTGACATGGCATGTGTGTGTGTTACACCACTATACACTTGAGTGACTATGCCATTTTAGGGTGAAATTTATCCGACCATAAGTTGAGAGGGTTTTTGACCATTTTCTCTTTTATATTTGGTTAAATTAAAATTGTCTTATTTTGCAGGATTGAACTAGAAAGGAGTATTTTAAAGAGTCTGCAATATGATTTGCAAATTATATTTAGTTTAGAGTAGAGACATTTTTTTTTAATATTAAGATCAAATTTGATCTATGAATTTAAATTTTATTTAATTTAATTAGCACAAATATCAATTTAGCACATGTCATCACATATGATATTTATCTTCATTATACTTGCATCAAGTATTTATATAAATTCAAAACATTATATATGATTATAGATGCAATTTTGTTACTCAATAATAATTCATATGTATTATATCAGTTATTTTAAAATTAAAAAGTTATTACAATTTAAAAATATATGTCCAACACACAAGTACAATATAAATATAGGAGAGGTCAAAGCTCTACATGTCAGCACCACAAAAGAAACAATAACTATTATTAACTAAAATAATTAATTATTTGTAATTAAATTAAATTTGAAACAAATATTTAGATAATTTAAAAAATTTAAAAGAATTACTTAAAACTAATGTGATATAACCATTTTAATTACTTAAAATTAATGTGATATAGACACTTTTAAAATTTTAAAGTTCATAAAAAGATAAATATTTGAATGATTTGTTTTAAAAATTAAAAAATTGAAAACCTTTAAAGTCTTCATTTAAAATAAAACGTGAATATAAAATTTAGTAAATAACTAAAAATTATCATGTTTATTTACTTTTCTAAAATTAATTAATAATTTGTTTTAAAACTTTCCATCAGATTCCCAGTTATGCACAAACTCTAAAAATTTACTGTAAACAAATTAATTAATAATTAGTTTTAAAACTTCCAAACACATTCTCACTTACAAACTCTAACAAATGATTGTAAAAACATTATATAATAAACAATATTATATTACTCTAAAAAAATATAAAATTTATATAAAGATAAAAATTTAAACATTATTGAATGATGTGTTTTAAAATTACAAATTTAAGAAACTTTAAATTTTTAATTTAAATAAAACATGAATATAAAATTGAGTAACTAACAATATTACCATGGTTATTTCTTTTTCTAAAATTAATAGGCAGTACGTTCCATTACATTTCCACTTATTCATAAACTCTAATAACAGATTAACAAATATTTAATAAAATAAAAAAGATTCTATTACGTAAATTTTTTTTATTTGTATACTCACTAAATATAATTTACAACAATAGAGTAAATCACTTTTTACCAATTATTAATAGCTACTACAAGATTAATTTTTGTCTCCTATAATGATTAAATTAATTAATTTACCTTCAATTGTTATTGCAATTAATTTTTAAAATTATTGTGACCAGTTTTCAATTTGTGTGCAGTAAATTTATGATGAATTTCAAAAATTAAGGTAATTGATTAATAACTACCTTTTCAGAAAGAAAAAAAAGGAATCAAATAGGCACATAATAATCATTTATCTTCACTCAAAATAATTTACACGAAAAATTAATAATATTTTTTTAATATTAAACAATTATTATAAAAATAAAACTGGATATTTGTTTAAAAAAGCTAAAGGTTCAAGAAAATAAAATGTGCAACATATAAGTGGATTATTCAATTATGGATATGAATAGTAATTATTCTTAGGTAAATATATTAATTTTGAAAGGAATTAATTTAAAATTCAAAAGTTATTTATTTTTAATATTTTCAATCATCCATCTTTATTATTAGGGGGAGAATATCTATTATTATTCAATTTATATATCTAATAGGAGAGCAAAATACAACTACTATAAAATGAAATAAAATAAAATTTATCATTGAATCAACAAAGATAATTTAAAATTTTAAAATAAAAATAAAAGTTTCAAAATTACAATAAAAATATATTTGATGTATATTTTTCTTTTTAAAAAAATAAATATATTCAGACATTATAACTAGGACCACTTGACTTCTTTTTATCGTAAAAGGAAATTACTGTGTTATATAAATTTTTTTTATTTCTTTTATTTATTGTATTTAGTTTGTTTGGTTGTTTAAATTGCATAAATAAAATGTAATTTTATAAAAAAAAATTACTTATATGTAAAATCAAGGAATTGCTTCACTATGTGTATTTCATTAATTTCAACAATAAATATGAAATGTATTTAATTAATTATTTATTAAATTCTATTTTCATATTTGTGTTAAATATTAATTAATAATTAATAAATTTTTCCATTAATAATTTGACTCGAATTAAAATCAGTAAATAATATTATTGAAATTTGTGATTTTGAATTATACATATATAAAACATTAAACTTTTTTTTTTTTAAACTTTTATAGTACTAAATATTTCATGTGTGGAGAGTTGAAATTTGATTCTTTATAAGAAAAAAAAAACATTTGTAATAGCTTAACATAAATATAGCGTAACATAAAAATATAGTTGATCATAACTATTAGAATAATATTATAACAAAAAAGTTATATACTAAATCTTTGAGTTAATATGATCATACAAATAGTAATAATGTATTACTATAACTATTTAAACAATATATTAACAAGTAAATAAATTTCATAAATTACTTTTAATTTAATCATTATAACATTTTAAAATATCCGCGCAACGCGCGGGTGCGAATACTAGTTATTCATAAAAGTTAGGAATTACTCATAGCATAGGAAGATTCATTGTTCATAGTTTTTAGGGTTTAAATATAGTTTTTCTTAGATGATTATTGTGGAGCGAACAAGATTCTCTTGCAAGAGCTGCATTAATCAAATGTATTGTTTACTTTCTCTTATATTAATGTTCTTTAGTAGTTGAAATTATATTAGTTAGGTGTTGTTTACTTTTTTTTATATTAATGTTCTTTAGTAGTTTAAATTATATTAGTTATTATTTATAACTAGTTATGAGTAACTAAACTCAAAACTAGGGTTATGAAACTTAGAGTAGGGATGATGATAATAGATTATATACATTAAAATTAAGCATTAAGAACTTGTTTGTAATTTGACTTGTTTGACAAAAGAGGTTAAGATTAAAAAAAAAGATTATTAATAGTGATTCAGAGTTATCAACCTCCAACTAATAGCTTGAGCTAGAGATAGGATAGCTGACCTAAGACTTTTGATGAATGAACAAGTTAATTCGACACTAGCCAAGTGATGACAGGACTTAGATTGATTTTTCTTAATTGGTCCGAGAGGCTTTAGAAGACATATAGATTTATCAGTTTTGGATAATGAACGTGAACCTGAATGAGTTGATAGTAAACTATTGGTAGATTCCATTCTTCACCTCCATTGCATATTTTCTTTAACCCTCTCCTCCTCCTCCTCCTTAAGATTTATCAACATCCTTCTCCATTTTATTCTATATTTTCTTCTTATATATGTTAATTTGATTTGTTCTTCATTTTAATTTTTAACTTTTTGCCACGGTAGGATTGTTTTCCATGTGATAATTTTTTTTTAATAAAAGAAAGAGTGTAATACAAACACCATCACATGTTACTTGAGGTGTGTTTCTTACTCTTCCATTAGTTTAGGTGCGAAACTAAAAAAAAAGGTTGTTTAAGTATGTTTTTGACACTTGACAACCGTTTGAACCACCAAGGATTCTCTTCTTTTTTGTCCTTCCACCTTCTTATGCAATAATGAGACTAACATGATTTACCAACAATTGGCCAATATAAGGGTTGGAGATTCTATAGATTTATCAAAAATTCACAGAGCATACTCAAAATCATGGAGTATGTACATCATACATGAAAGCAAATTAAGAAGGAAATAAGCAATGTATGTGTATATATATATATTGGTTAGTATTTCTTGGTTAATCCAGATCCACCATCCACCACCTCTGCAGTTAAGATCTCAATTGGGAAATCACAGTCTGGAGTGGAAGGATTATTTGTGGTCATCTTTGCTCCTAATAACTTGCATTTCCGCATATCTTGATTACCCATTTGGTAAAGCATATTATATGCATAAGAGACCTTCTCTGTGAAACTGAGGTGATCACACGTTGCACCAGAGCCAAATGCACTGCAGTCTGATTTCTCACAGGCAAAGTCGTAATCTTGCAACACTAGGGTCTCGTTGTGATCCGTTTTGCCATCAAACACACACCATCTGTTTGGCATTCGCACGGTACCTTTTTACAATATATATATATATAGCTAACAAGTCATGATATGGAAATTATTCATGTTGAATGATGACACAATTGAACATAAGTAGTACCTTTGGCAACGGAAGGCTTGACATCTCGGTCTTGCAGGGTGAAATCAATTTTGTACTTGGGAACACCATCGTGTTTATAGATACCCCAATGTCGTTGATAAGGTCCATAATCTATAACAACCATATTCTCATCTGTTAAGCCAAGGAGATACATATCTATATCTCTATTTGGGCGTAGTGGAGTTCCCTCCTTCCTAGCAATATATTGAAGAAGGCCGCGATGAAATCTTTCAGCATTTTGTTCACTTGCACTCACATATCCATCTGTAGGCCAACCAATTTGTCCGACAACAATCTCCATATCACCATAACCCGCCTTTGCTAGAGCAGAAACAAGTGTATCGTATATGAAAGTAAAGAGATTAGTATAGGTGTTATTGCCATCTACGATTTTGAATTTGGATTTATTATCAAAGAAAGCAAATTCCACATCAAATCCGTATCTATAAACCGTATAGATTGGGAACATATGGATGACAAAAGGGGCACCAGTTCTGTTAATGCAATCAAGAAATCCCAACATTTTCTCCTTTATGTCTTCTCGAAAATCACCTTCTGATGGTTTGGTAACATTTGTTAAGACGTCCGTGAAATGAGGAGTTGTTGCTTTGATATCTGGGAGGTTGAATTTATCAAGGGCATCTCTCGTCATATTCAGGAAACGGATAGTACCATTAAATTGTTTTTTCATAAATAATGATTTCGTGAAGGGTTCGTTCCCCACGTACACATACCTACAAATCAATAATTAAGTTGGAGTTCAAATCTAGAAATGAAACAACAACAACAATAATAATAATAATCTACCTGAATTTAACTCCTTTGTCTGAATAAACCTTGACACGTTCATGAATATAGTCGTCCATTTGTTTTTGCTCGACAATATTTTTTAATAAGTTCTCTTGTAAGGTGATGCTGAGACCAATATTGGTTTCAGCAAAAGCATCAAGAACATGAAGGCTTGGTTGAAAAAGTCTCAACTCTGGAATTCCATTCTGTAAGAGTAAATCCACAACCATAGATGGAACAAACTTTTGTGTTGCCATCCTCCCCCAATTTATGCCCACGTATGCTCCTACATGAATCTCACCACAAAACAATATTAATGACATCAATAAACTTATCCATAGCGAACTTATCTTTTTGTACATTGTGGATATTCTAATTCTTCAATAACATCCACAATCATATATGAAGGCGCCTGTAATGCAGGTCGCCTAATAGAGGAAGTCCGCCTATGTTTGTAATTATGAATTTTAAGTCATAAAAGAGAAAAAGGATCATCACGTTTTCAAATAATTAGGCATGCAATGAAACTTTTGTGTTTGTGTGATTCCGCATCATTGTCGGAAAAATATTTAAGAGTGGTTCACAATATTATGAAATGAACATTCTCTTAATTCTATCATGTTTGACTAGTAAATAAGGAGGAGTTTCTCTTGCAATACAACCTTTAATTTAAGCTCTTCAAAAAAAAATAAAATAAAAAAAATTACAATCTTATTTTATCTTTATCTTATATATCAAATATATTTATATAAAAGAGAACCTTAGGGCTGTCTATGTGGCGCCATCACAAATCAAAATTTCCTTTTATTTTACTTTCTCTCTTTCAATTTATGTGACACTTTTTGAATTTCGAAATTCAAATAAGTCTATCTTTGATCGTAAATTTTTCATATATCTTTTAATTATTTTGAATCGCCAATTATTGCTACTTATAGTACTATTTACGTAGTTTACAAATATATAAATTTCATTTTAAAAAGACTGAAATTCGACGTGCAAATTTCCTATCAAACTTAAATTGTTTGACTCTCGAAAAACGAAATGTGCCACATAAAGAATAATATATTTCCAAAAGTGCCTTTCCCATCTGCAATAGGAACGCGAACATCAAACATAGAGAGTAATATATTTTTCGCTTCTCTCTCGCAGAAGATATGGATTGATACACAGGCTGCAACCAACACAAAACAGAGCACCACTAATAAATTACCTTGAGTGCTCCTAATTTTCTTTTACTTCATCAGAAGGGATGTCAGCAATGCGCATCAAGCTATGTTAGGTATCCTTTGTCGGTTATGTGACTATCAGCTATTGCCTAGTGGCAAGTTATATTGACAAGTATATATGAAATATCTTGATCAGACTGATTTCTTAGCGTGACTTTGTTCAGGATTGGCATACTTTGTATACGCGGGGTGTTAGTAAAACGTGTGAGCGTTGAGGTTGACACTAATTGGAGAAGGACTGGGAATATAACAAGAAAACAAATGAAAGGCGAGGCGAGGAAATAGTGGTTGCCATATGAGCTGAGATATACGAGGAACTGGAAGTGCTGAACAAGGTGGAACCTTCAAAATTAAAATGCATAGCCACCTTGGCAGTACCCCAAGTAATAGCAAGTGAGGAATGAGATACGACTTGAAAGGCCAAGAATAAAAGATATTTTTTAGAAAATATTTTTCATTCATCAACCAAACATTTTCTAGAAAGTTACACTAAAGAACTGTAAAGTTACAACCTCTATGGCTATTCCTATGTCTATTCTCATTTTCTTTTGAAAACATTTCAACAGAATTCACAAAATCTAAGATATGTTTTCTAATTCTATAGATTTTTTTTTTTAAAAAATGGACTTTCTTGTGCTTTTTGGAGATATTCGGATAGCAAATGAGACATATAACCGTATTTTAAAGGAAGTCGGAGAGGTAAGATGAACAAGTAAAACTATGGTCCTCTGACATTAATGAGTATCCCAATGTCTTTAGATGGAAAAGTTTGTTTCTTTCCTTTTGTTGAAACACACATTATTCCCAAATTGAGCAGCAAAGACAGTGATTAAAATTAGCAATGATACCTCGATTATATCAGTTTTGAACTGTTCGAAAAAGGGCTATTCTATCGTAAATGTTCAGTATGAAGCTCAAACTAAGCTTCTATTGGATGTCATTAACACGTCAATGGTTAGTTCTACTATATACTTCGGGAACAACAAAGACTTAGCGCGGAGTTGCACACCCAATTATCTTCTAGGTTACAATGTTGCAGCAGTTCATTGTGGACAATTACATGATAGTAGAAGAGAAGATTTTGTTATATTGGGAAATTGTTTAAAAAATAACGAGTTGGGGCAGATCTTTTTTCTTGATTGAATGATGTTATTGCCCGAGGTGATTCTACTTGTCCCTGGTAGGAAAAACTATTGTCTTACATTTGTAGCGCAATGGTAACCTTGATTGTTCTCCTGTATCTTCCCCAACATCTTTCATACAACGCCTCTATGTTTGATCTCCGAAACTGCTTTGAAACTGTGCGAAACGCCACCATAAATTCCTGTTTCCATAAATTTCTCCTGAAATTTTCCTTCCCTGAACTTGTCAAGATTGTAACTTTCAAAGTATCCTATTTTCCTTCATACAAAATTCGGCATCTAAAAACAACCCAAAACAACAACTTTTACATGTCACTCGTCCTTTCAATCTATCCTCAACTGAATAACCATTACCAAGCATATAATATAACAGCACAAACAACATTACTCCAAACTGAGAGTATACAATTTCTTTTATATACATGAGCGTGACACACGTGAGTACAATCAATATAGTTGTATTCATTTCAATCTTCAGAACATCCAAGCATAATCTCGATAATCATATTCAGACATTGGAAAATTTATTCAGAGAAGGCGGTCAGGTAGCTGATCCCACCAAGATTACAAGGCAACTATTTACAGGGTTGCAAGTGTTGCTAGAAATCTCCTCAGGTTTCTCTATTTTTACATCTTCCTTTGCTTTATCCTTCTCGACCACATTATTACCCTACCGCTACTATTTCCATGTTCATCCCCTACAAAACCTTGCACTTCCTAACAGATCATTTTCCATATATGTTCTGGATTTTTTTTTTTTTTTAAAGAATACTTAACCACCTAACTTACCTCCAGTGCTTACATTGGCTATTTCATGGTTAAGTTTTTATGCTTTCCTTCTCACAATTCACATTTTCATTCAAAATACAAGAATTTCCTGATGGATACCAAAGACCTTTCTTGCAGCACACTATATCCCCCTGTGCAATTCAGGTGTGATGCTCTTTACAATCACAATCCACTATTTACTCTATTATCACAAGCCAAAGTACATCCTGGAGGTGAATAAGATCTCGAGAGGCCTTACACAAGCCACTTGACATACATACAACACAACATAATAGAAATACGAGAAGTAAAGGTAGAAAGTTTCATATTATAGTAGTTTGATATACAAGCAAAAGTCTAATCCTAGTCCCGACAAACCCATCTTATCCATCATGGTTGGGACGTAACCCATACACACATACAACGTCTGAAAACTAAAGACATAAGAAAAGCATAGTAAAAGTGACATGGTACTCGGAATATGAGGACTCACCAAGTCTTTAACCTCGAAATGATCAAATAGCCACGAGTGGGAGTGATAAACGATCAACCACTCCTCATCCAATACTAGGTGTGGGCGATCATAATCTAGTATAAAACCCAACGAAGAGTTGGGGTCGAACCCACAGGAAGCGGTACAAGTTCGAATTCATTTACGAAGTTACAAATGTAATCTAATTGGTGGTAGGAATAGAAATTATCATAAGCATGTAGTTAAATTGATAGGGTTGACAACAAATGTCAGATGGGGGGATTGGTTTGTTAATTAACAACTAAAACAAATACGAAAACAGGGGTTTCAACAATATTAAGAGGAATTCTCGGAATGTGATCGATTATAGGCTAATTATGCTATATGGGTAATTGAAGATTAATTCGTTGAATCACTGTGGGTAGGCTAGACCATAAGTGCAATAGTTTTCTCTCGAACAACTATTGTGATTCAGGCGAATTCTTTCGAACCTCGACAAGCTTATCACTACAAAATAGCCTAAAACCTTAATGTATCTACTCTCTCGAGCTAGATAGGTAGGAGCGAGTTAAGATTCACTCTTTCAAGCTGAACCCATAATAACCCATACGCTATAATCATTAATTGATAACCTTGGTTTTAGAACCTCTCTCTGCTAAATTGTATTTGGAACTACAATTCATGAATTACTACTCAACTATTGTCAAAACCATATTAAAACAACAATTAAATCATTAAACAACAATACACATAAGTTAATTAAGTTAAAAATCACATGAGCACACCCCAAGAATTGAGGTTTTAACTACACATCATAAAAAGAGAAAAACAATTACCAACTACATTCACCATGAACTGGGTAATCCAAGTTTCTACAATGCTCCAAATTGAATTAATTCGAAAACCTAATTGCAATTCCTCAAAATTTTGTCTCAAAAATTCAAAGGAAAATAAGAACGGTGGAATCAGAACTCTGGGAACTGGAAGAAGAATGGAAAACTTCTTTTTCTTTATTTAAATTTATAGTTTCCCAATTTTTGGCCTGAAAGGCCATTTGGCTAAGTAAGTCGCGTCTCGCCAACCAGGTAGGCGATCTGCCCTTCGCTCGAATCCATCGCTGGTTTGCATTGGCCATTTGTCTTCAGGGTTCTGTGACTTTAGGCAATCAAGGTTGCTATCGCAGAGTCATTCGACGATCCGTCGATTGCCCATTCCTGTCACCAAATTAGTTCGTCCCCAGGGCTGGCACGCTGGAACTTTGGGTGAGCTAAAAAAGCACTCGGTGGTTTGCCGAGGGGTCTTGGCAATCACCAGGATTGCTTTTCTTGACTTCTTTAGCTTGTTAGTTCCTTTTTGCTTGGTAGTGTCCATGTCTTGCTCCTTAGCCTTCATAGCTGGAAATCAACACATTAACATCAGTTTAGAGCATAAATTAGGCATTTAAGGACACTTAGACTATCAAAACAAAGCCCTGAATGAGTTGAAATCTTAGACTTATCAGGGAGGAGGAAGATCGTCGGACCCTACGTTAGTTAAACAATGTAGGCACAAGTATGCATTAGTTCATGAAATGTACAAAGTATGAGGGATATGCATAATAACATGAAACATAAACACAAGGGGACATAAAAGAAAACATGATATGCATGACCAAACTAAACATATAAAAACTTTTAAAGAAAGATCATAAGTGATGAATATGGTCAATGCATCTTAAAATTGTAAGAAAAGATTCATAAAATCATTAAGAATAACTTAGTTCATTTTGTGGGATATTTACTATAACTGACATAGATCAGATTAGCTATAATGTCGAATTTGATGTCTTGCTCCCACACCAAAAAGAGATATCCTTACTTGCCAAGGCATGGACCTTAACTTCTAGCTTAGGTGGATCCACTAGCTATGTCACTTAAGACAATCCTACAGGGGCACATAGTTAGGGATAAAGAGATTGCTACTAGAGACGCGACCTCTACTAGCGGGAGAGCCTCTATCTCAATATCCTCTCGGTGCTAAGTAAAATCCCAATGGAATTAGTCATAAACATAAATATATCATCATACATGGGAAAGCACAATTATGTTTCTAATCCAAGCTTAAAACATCATAGAGTAGCTGCTTAAACTATGTGTTAGAAAATCTTTCACTAATCATGATTCCTTAATGTGAGAAAACCTTTCACAATTTCGTTGATGCTTATCTTGAAGCAACCTAGACCATGAAACATTTATTTTCATAAATCATGCATAACTTTCATGAAAACTTCATTCATATATTCACAGTTTCTTCATAAATTCATGCCTTTAAGAGTTCATAGTCAAAATTATGAAAAATGCATGAGTTCATACGAAATCAATTGGAAAGCATGTAATTGAGTCAAAACAATCATAATAAGATCAAAATCCAAAAATTGAATCAACACAATTAGAACCCATGAAGAATTGAATGAAAACCTAATCAATTTTGGTGAAATTGAACTAGGAGAATTTGGGGAATCTTGGGGCTCAATGGGTGAATGAAACTCATTGATGAAATCCTACATACCTTGAGGATCAAATACCAAAAGCAAATAGAGGAATTGGAGACTTGAAGCTTGAAACCCTAGGAGTTCTTCCTTGATCTTGAGAGAATTTGGAGAGGATGAATGTTGATGGGAATCGGGAATTTGAGTGAATGAGAGAGTAAGGGTAATTTTAAGGGATGGATAAATAGATGGATGGATGGATAGATAGATGGATGGATGGATGGATGGATGGATGAATAGATAGATAGATGGATGGATCGATGGATAGATAGATGGATGGATAGATGGATATATGGATATATAGATAGTTGGGTAGATGGATGGATAGATAGATAAATGGATATATGGATGGAATATATATATACACACACTAGTTTTTTTGACACGTGTGTTGCACGTGATTACCAATTCCAAAAATATATGTTATAGTAAATTGTTGCTTATTTAAGCGAAGATTTGAATAATAAGCTTAGCAAAAAAAAAAAAATTGCAGATTCTTTTGTGAATGTTCAATATGAATCGTCATATATATCTCTTATTCACGCAAACATATGAAGATGGTCAATGAAAAATTTTATTAGTTAAATGCAATAATGTATATATTTATTATAATTTGATGAGGTTCAATCATGTAGTTAGTCTTATCTCACTAATATTACATTATAGACATTATTTGTTTTGTATTTTTCTTGTCATTTAACCAGATGTGTTTTGCATTTGTATTCCACGTTAAGTTGTTTAGATGTCATATGAACATGTGAAGAGAACAACTACATTTTATATATTCACATATTTTCACATTTGTTGTGAGTTTTCTTTTTTTTTTAAAAAAAAAAAACTCTAAACATTTAAAATAATATATTTTGAAGTTAGAAGATCTTGTTAACTTGATAATAGATCTGTGACATATATAATACTTTAATTTAAATACAAATACCTACCCAATATAAATATATATTTGCATTAATGAAAATATTTATCTTATAAAATTAGCTATTAAATAAATAATAAAAATTAAACTAATACATTCAATTGGCGTTATTACAAGTCATATGAACTTTTCTTCGTCAAAAAAACTGAAATATTAAGAAATAGTAAATAAGTACTAAAACAAAAGGGCAATGTTTATATTGTAATAACTATTGCTAAATAATGTTTTTTTTTTTTTGTCTTGAGCATCAAAAACATATCGTGACAGTTCTCTAAATTTTGGAAAAAGATAATCAGAAGCATATATCTACATCACAAGAGAAATTGTTAACAAAAATAAATGAATTTAGACTACATCATGTTAACTTCGTATATTGGAACATTACATACTGATGTATATATTAAGCGAAAAAATAATTATTATATCATCAAAATTATTTCCTCAAGTACTCGAGGTTATGGAATATACCCTCTTAGCATAGAACGACTTACTTTATCAGAATAGTGGTACCTCATATTCTGCTAAACTTTGAACTCACTCAACGACAATAAATCACAAGAAGAAGAAGAGTAGAAGATTAAAAAAAATTGTGGTGGGAAATTGAGAGGAAGCCCCTCTATTTATAGTCAACAAAGGGTAGTATGAACAAATTTTTTGTGTCTTATTTGAAAAGTCATGACTTTTCCCTAGAAGTCACAACCCTTTGGAAAAGTCACAACTTATTGAAAAAGTCACAACTCTGTGGAAAAGTCACAACTCTTTGGAAAAGTCACAACTCATCGAAAAATCACAACTCTTTGAAAAAGTGACAACTCATCGAAACATGACAACCCTTTGAAAAACGTCACAACTTATTAGAAAAGTCACAACTTATCGGAAAAGTCACAACCTAAGTTAGGGATATTATAGTAATTTAACATTCAAGTTAGGAGTTCATGTTTTTAAGGTAATATATATATATATATATCATGGATCTTGGAGAAACAAGTACTAAGAGTACTAGATTGGAAGAGGTAGATATACTTCAAAACCTTGATTTGTTAAACAAATGGACTATTCCAAAAATTAATATTAAAATAATTTATGACTATGGTTGGTTTGATAAAATCTCTAATAAACAGTTGATTAAAACTACTAAACAATCTTTGGCGTTAAATTCGTCGGAACAGACTATTCGTTTGTTAAATAAACGAGATATCGACTTGTATAAACTTTAGTATAACTTCTTGCATATTGGCATGATACAAATTGCTTTTAAGCCTTTGACCCTTCAAGGGTTACCTGAGACATTTTTAGCTGCTTTGCGTGATGCAAGAAATTTAAATTTTAGGCATTCTTTGATGGGTTCGATTGAATCTACTATGGCATATGGTCCAGTCTATTTTAATAATCAGCCGAATTTGCAGTTATCTTTAACTAATGCTAATATTCTTGATGCTTTAACTTTAAATGTTAAAACGCATGGTTATAATTATGCGCCTGGTTCTGAATTAATTTGCTTATCTTATAGAATCTATTTCGAATTGCTTTCTACATTAAATCCAAGATGTAAGTTATATGATACATCTGCTGAAACTATTTTAGTAGAAACTAATTTTGCTAGATCTAAGGTCACTACTAGACGACCTATAAAATGGGAAGAAATTAATTTTCCAACTACTTGGACTTTAGAATCGGTTATTCCTCCAAACCAGATGACCAATGCAGTTACTAATTTTGAGTATTCTAATATCACTCAAAATCCTGATGGACGGATTTGTATGTAGTTTAATGATATTCCTTTCAGTAGACATTCATTTTCTTCTGCTAGAAAATTGCCTGCTATGCATCATATTTCTCCTATTGATCCTGTTTATGGTCCGGCTTGTAATCGTGCTGCCTCTTTACATACTTTACCATTGGTTATATCTGCGGTAAAATGATAGATTTGTTAATAATATAAAAATTAATCCTCGTCTTGATATTGTTCATGCAAATGATATTGCTTCTGATATTTCTGATAAGGATATTCCTTCTCAGTCCGAAATGGATTTTGATCTTAATAATACTTGATGATGGATGTACATCAAATAGATTTTAGCCTAGGTTCCCTGGCAAGAAAGTACATTCAGAATGAATTTTTAAGTGATAATGGAACCAGTTTAAAACTTGATTTTTTGACACTTATAGTACCGATGATTTGAATAATATTTCTCAAAGTTTTATGAAACTTGTGCCTTACATAATCAAATTATGTATTTTGTGCCTTGGTTTATAACCACTTATTTACCTCTGTTCATCAACATTCTTGAACGATCTTATAAAGATGGAACTGGTAATATTATCATGATTGTTTATCCACCTCAGTCATCCTTTGTTTTACCTAATAATACTGGTATAACTTTCACTACCTTTCAAAAATTTATTGAAGAAGATGTTGCGGCAGTCAACATCAACGAAATTAATAATTTGATTTCTCAAAACAATTATTTGGGACTTTATGTTAAAGTTTTGGGTGAGCATATTGGTTCTTTTGATAAAATGTTAGATGAACTAACTGCTTTGATAATTCAAATAAAAAATGATTTAAAGACTTTTGATAAAGCTTCAACCTCTAAAACTAATTCGGAAGCTCTTACTATGTCTACTCCTGTGCAACGACCTCCGGAGATTTCAAAATTTTAATTTAAATCGATTTATGATTTCGAAGACCTTCTTGATAATAAGTTTTCTGAATTTAGTGCAAAACCTATTGATTTATCTGAAAGTTTTGCTGATGAAATGGAAAACACCTTTGATTTTAAAAATCATGTTTCTCTAGAATTTAATAAACTTCAGGGTTATCCCAAAAAGAATAGTGGTAATACTAAGTTTGCTCATAAACCTAGCATGCAAACTTATTATTATTCCAGGCCAACTCCTCAAGATGTGCTTATAGAGGAACGAGACTAGAATCAGACTAATACCTCTTATAGCAGTTCTGAAATTTATGAATGGAACCTTGATGGTTTGACTAATAGATATCTTACTATTCTTGTTCATAGAATGCATATATATGCCACTATCTGTAAAAATGTTAAAAACACAGATAGAAATATTTGCAAAATGATAATTGCAAGTTTTACTAGCCAACTTCGAGGCTGGTGGGATAATTATATGACCATTGAACAAAAGGTTGTTGTGATAAATGCCATTTCTGGGAATGAAGGTGTTGATAACTTAGGTATGACTCTTGTTGCTAATAAAGAAGACGCAGTTTATACCCTAGTCTTAACCATTTTAGAACATTTTAATGGTAGATTTACCAATCAGTTCGAAATTGTTCGTACCTTGTTAAACGGTCTACGTTGTAGAACCTTGGGAGAATTCAGGTGGTATAAAGATACTTTTAGTAGGGTGATGGAGCTGCCTGAAAATAAATATGAGCATTGGAAAGCTAAATTTATAGATGACCTTCCCCTTTTATTTGCAGAACGAGTTAGAAAGATCCTCAGAAATGAGCAGGGTATAATTCCTTATAATGAGTATACCTATGGCCGGTTGACAGGCGTTTGCACTCAAGAAGGCATAAATTTGTGCAATGAATTAAGGTTATTTAGACAACTTAAGATGGATAAGCTTAGAGAAAGATCTCAGCTAGGGAACTTTTGTACTCAGTTTGGTTTACCTGATACTTCAGCTAATAGCAAGAAGACCAAACATAGAGTTTCTAGAAGCTCTAATCCCGACAAACCTTACAGGAAAAGAAGTTCTAAACATAGACATAGATCCAAGGAAGAATGGGATGAGAGAAAAGCATATCGTAAATCTAATAGATTGACCAAAAATAGGTCTAAACGGGAACTCGCCAAGATTAAGTGCTATAAGTGTGGAAATTTTGGACATATAGCACCCAATTGCAAGCTTGAAAAGCTGAAAACCTTAGAACTAGATGAAGAGGTTCATGATAAGGTTTATAGTTTCTTATACACTTCTGGTTCCGAATCTGATTATGCTTCTGATTCAGGTTCAGAAGAAGAGATTGATTTTCCTGATTTATCTGACAATAATCAGCGTCCTAATATAAATGTTTGCAATGCTTGTCAAGGTGATATTTGTTTCTGTGAAACTGATGAATTTTATAAATTGCAATCCCAATTTGAATATTTAAATGTCAATACTATTACTTCTAATAATGTCATAGAACTTTTGAAAGAAGTTACCGATAATAATCTTCGTGAAAAAATTATTCAATTAGCTGTTAATAATGCTGCTAGTTCTTCAACACATTCAGAAAAAAAATGATTTTGAATATGAATATTCTGCTCTTTATTCTTTGTCTGAAGTTCATAACAGACTTAATAAACAAACTATTTCTACAAGAGATTCCTCTTTTGATGATTTAAAAGGTGAAATTGAAAATTTAAAAAATGAGATTAAATCTATCAAGAAGAATCAAATGATTTGTGATCATCGTCTTACTCATATCGAAACTGTTAATAACAAAGGGAAAAATATTGCTGAAGAAGATACTCTTGCAAAACCTCTTAATCTTGATCCAAGACAGGGCATGTTTTTAGGAATGATGCAAATTGTTACTGCTCATAAGTGGTATGTTAAATGCACCATACTAATTGATAATAGTTTTTCCATAACTAATGTTGCTATGATTGATAGTGGAGCCAATGTTAGTTGTATTCAAGAAGGTCTTGTACCTACTAAGTATTTTGAGAAAACAACTCATATGGTTAAATTTGCTTCTAGACATGCTTTAGATATAAAATATAAATTGCCTAATACTCGCTTTTGCCAAAATAAAGTTTGCATTCGGCATTTCATTTTCTTGGTTAAAAATCAGTTATATCCTCCGATTATACTTGGAACACCTTTTATAAATGCTATTTACCCATTTACTAGCATAAATGCTAAAGGATTTTCTGCTTTGTATGAAAACCAGAATATTAGTTATACTTTTATCACTGACCCAATTTCTAGTGATATTAACGCTTTAATTGATATGAAGCAAAAGCATGTTGATTCTTTACAACTTGAATTGTTTAGTATGAATATATTTGATACTTTGAAATCTACCAAAGTACAAGAAAAAATTAAATTGATTTCTAAACAAATGGCTATTGATATTTGTACTGATCATCTTAGTGCATTTTGGAATCGGAAAAAGCATATTGTTACTCTTCCATATGAAGAAAATTTCTCTGAGGATGATATTCCTACTAAGTCTCATCCTTGTCAGATGAATGCCAAATTGGTTGAATTCTGTAAAAAGGAAATTGATAATTTGTTGCAAAAGGATTTGATAAAACCTTCAAAATCGCCTTGGTCTTGTACCACATTTTACGTTAACAATGCTGCTGAAAAGGAATGAGGTGTCCCTAGGTTGGTTATAAATTATAAACCTTTGAACAAATATTTAAAATGGATTAGGTATCCTATTCCAAATAAAAAAAATTATTATCAAGATTATACGATGCTAATATCTTCTCTAAATTTGATTTAAAATCAGATTATTGGCAGATTCAAATATTTTAAAAGCATTCTTATAGAACAACTTTTAACGTCCCATTTGGACAATATGAGTGGAATGTTATGCCCTTTGGTTTGAAAAACGCTCATTCTGAATTTCAGAAAATTATGAATGATATTTTTAATCCATATTTGGATTTTATCATTGTTTATATTGATGATATTTTGGTTTACTCAAAGACTCATGAAATGCATATCAAACATCTAGACATTTTCAAGAAAATTGTTATACAGAATGGTTTGGTCATTTCTAAATCAAAGATGACTTTATTTCAAACTAATGTCCGATTCTTAGGACATCATATATGTCAAGGGAAGGTTACTCCAATTCAAAGATCGATTGACTTTGCTTCAAAGTTTCCTGATATTATTATTGACAGGACTCAATTGCAAAGATTTTTGGGAAGTTTGAATTATATATCTCCCTTTTATAAAAATTTATCTTGAGACTTGGCCCTTTTATATGATAGGCTAAAAAAGGATCATAAATCATACCAATTTGGTAAAGAATATTAAACTTCGTGTGCAATCGTTGCCTTGTCTAACTCTTGCTAACCCTGCATGATAGAAAATTATTGAGACAGATGCATCCAACATTGGTTATGATGGAATATTGAAATAAATTAATCCCCATGACAAAAATGAATATTTGATCCGATTTCATTCAGGAAAATGGAGCGATGCTCAGAAAAAATATGCTACGGTGGCTCATGAAATGTTGACCATCGTCAAATGTGTATTAAAATTTCAAGATGATTTATATAATCAAAAGTTTTTGATAAAAACTGATGCACAGTCAGTAAAATATATGTTTGATAAGGATTTTAAACATGATGCATCAAAATTGATTTTTGCTAGGTGGCAGGCCCAGCTAGCTCCTTTTGATTTTGAAATCCATTATAAAAATGGGAGTGATAACTCTCTTCCAGATTTCTTATCTAGAGAATACCTATCTTCACAATGAGTTTTTTGTTTCCCTTCTTTACAGATAAAACTTTAGTTACTATCTTAAAGGTAGTTCCTCTCAATCAAGACCTACAGGAAGTAATTCTATGGAAGATTATAGATGATATGCTGATAAATGTCTACGCTATTCATATGATAGAAGAAATCGTTAATTTTGACGATGAACTATATTATTATAACAATTATTAGGCTTTCGAATAAAACAAAATATTTTGTTTGTAGGATGGACCCTCATTGGGTAACCAAGGCTAGAGGAAAAGACGGTTATACTAGAGGAAGGGGAAGATCATCCCCAGATCAGGATCGTCTTATGGATCCTCTTCATCTAGCTCCTCAATTATACAAAAAGAAGGGATGAGCTTGGTGAATCTAAAAAGCTCTCAAAAGGAGGCTTCTTCTATATATCTGGAAGATATTCTAGAAAATAATCCATTATACGCACAACTACAAACGTATCTATCCTAGAAGCAAAGTGATACCTTTGCATCTATAGCAAAAGATGATGTTGATGATATTAAATCATATGAAAAAATATCCAAGAAGGAAATGATATTTCTTTTGGAAAATTCTGATATTCAGCGGAAAGAGGAACCCTGGAAGATATTCCAGCGGTATTTGGTTAACTGATTATATTTCTCGGGTGAGTCATACAAGACCTGATCTTATTATGAGACAATTCTAATAAGCACTGGTAGTGCTGAGTTTCAGCATTATTCAGGTTACAACACTAGTGAGAATGTTTATAACTTCTCCAAAATGATAATCAAACAGATTATATCTGTTGAAGATTGGGGTATCTCCACAATGAAAGAAAGACAGATCAGCCTGAATAAAGTCTCTAAGAATTTTACATATTGGGACTATATTCGTGTTTTTGATAAAGTCCTCATTTACAATAATGAGAGACATAAGCACACATGGTTTATTAAGATTTGTGCGAAGATATTCGCAGAACCAATTCCTAATTGGTTTCTAAACTTGTGGTCATACCACGGTCCAACAATTAAAATTCTACCAGATCCATTTATTAAGTTATACAAAGAATGGGTTAAAGTTTCGCCCGATCTTTACGCATTATATCACACGATCATATCTGTTATATCAAAAAAATGGAACAAATATACTTCTTCATTGAATTTTCGATTCTTTGGATTCATAAATGGACTCCAGAAGTAGGTTTTACGGAGGAGCAAATTCCTTGTTTATATAGGATTTTTTATAATAATTTCTGGGACAAATTAATGAAAAGAGATCCCAAAATCAAGTCTTTATATGGACAAGAACTGTTGGATTTGATCGAAAAAAAGGGTCCAAGAATATTGCATCACCCTCAGAAGGGAATAATTCAAGATAGCTCGGTAAAGCATATTGCTCGAAAAATTTCCATCCAAGACGGAAATAAAGAAGAGATGATTAATAATTATTTCGACAAAGTAAGAAGGAACCTACTTCTCAATATTACTCACTACGAGAAGTCCGACACTTCAATGCGAAGTGAAACAAGTGATGACGTTGCAGATATTCAAGAGGCTCAATTAAGTGAACCTACTACAGAAGATATGCTGGAAAAAGCGGAAGATCTCCTCCGTCACCTGAAAGGAAAGGATAACATGTAAAGTTTATCTCGGCTACTAAAAGTCATTATCAACAGTAGATGCACTGTTGATCTACAGTGGATATACTGTACATATGGGACCATTGATAAGGACCCATGGTCACTGTAGATAGATTCCTTTTATTTTCTATAAATAAGTTTCATTTGTAGTTTGTTAGAGGCAGGTTTTAGAACCCCGTCTCTCTCTCTTCTCTCTTGTAAAAGCTTTCTCTTTTGTAATTTGTGAGTTCGTCGGATACTTACCGGAGTTGTCAATAAAGTGTATAGTTCTCATAGGCCCTGGTGTTGGCCATAGTTAAAAGGTACTTTAATTCTTCCTTTCTTTTTATTTTATATTTCTCTGATCTAGAGTCGTGACTATGTCCGGCTAAAAGAATCATATCTATGTCGAATATCTAACTTCGCTTTTATATCTACTATGAAAGATCTAGACTTTATCTAAATATAAATAAATTTATATATGATTTCTTGACTTGGTTCCAAGATGGTGGTACAGTCAGATTTAATAAAACAAGTTATTGGCTTTGTCTTAGTGACTTCGTCTAGCCAGTCGTGGTTCTAAGCCCGTTAAGGAGTTGAAAAGGGTGCTCTATACCCGATTAGAACTGCTAGACACATGGGCTCAATAACAATACATATTGAATCTCGACAGACCCTTTGCTTGGGTAAAAGAATTATATCCATCCATACAGTTATAAAACTATATAAAAATTTATATATATTTCGATTCGGATTTATTCTTTGAATTCGGATGTTAACAAGCTAGATTGAAGATGACCGCGTGGACTACCGCCCGTCTTCTGAGATTCTGGTTTTGTTGGTATCAGAGCCTAGAAACTTTCATGGTACATATAAGATTGATGTGAAGTATACGGGATATATATGATCTTTGCTTCATGGATCTTGGAGAAACAAGTACTAAAAGTACTAGATTGGAAGAGGTAGATATACCTCGAAACCTTGATTTGTTAAACATATATATATATGCTATCATTGCATCGTATATTGTAAAGCTTAAATGATTTTACTTCATGTTCATGCTTTACTTGAATTGAGTTACTTTCAGTCCTTCAATTCATTTGTTATTTGTTTCATTTAGCTTTATTACATACCGTACATTCCATATACTAACGTCATTCAACGTTGCTGTAACAGCCCAGAAAATTATTGATCTAATACTCTAACCGTTCTTCGTAGTGAGTGAGATTTTACCAAGGAATTAAAAATTACTTAAGTATTAAGGTCACTATATGTAGCACCTTGAGTTCCGAGAAGAAGAGAGTTCATCCAAGTCATTCCTAAGTTTTTCTTAAGTTTTGGGTCAACTTCAAATGACCATAACTCCTAGTAAAAGATGAGTTAGGTGAGCTACAAGATAGAAAATTAAAGCCCTTCGAGTCCTCTTTCCAACGCCACCGAGTTTGCTAAATTCTGAGCTCTGAGTAAATCGTTATGACTGAATTATTAACGATGCACAAACCTGACAGCAGCTCCGCGATGGCTCCACGTTACGCAGCCAATACGGACCTCAATGCCTGGTGAAAAATTATTTTGACTTCCAGCTCGTTAATTATTTCTTTAAGGGTATTTTAGTCCTAAAAATCCTTAAAGGTCATTTAAATTTTCCTAAACGTGTAGAAAACCAGTTTTTCATAAATCAAACCCTCTCATCCACTCCAAAAATTCTATGCTCAAGGGATTCAAGAAATGCTAAGGCTAGGGTTCATCTTTCAAGATTTTCCTTTAAGTCCTTTAAGAAGATGGTTCTTTCAGGTATGTAAGCTTCCATAGTGTTGGGTTTGTTCACCCACATGCCAATCATGTTAATTTCAGCGTTAAGTTCGTTCTAGAAAGTTGAAAGTATGATGTTCTTGAAATTAGCTTTAGTTCTTGAGTTTAGATAAGATTATTGAGTTCTTGATTAAATCATGTCGATTTTATAGTTATTTATGAGTAGGTTCTTGTGTTCATGTGCTAGGTATCTAAATTTAAAGAGGAATTGAGAAAAAGAACTGAGTTTAGGTGAATTGGGTTAGAAAATGAAGAACGAAAAAGTAGGGTGAATCTAGCACCCTCCGCGTCGCGGACCTGCCTCCCCATTTCATAAAGTTTGTCTTCATGTCGCGGAGAGGTCACGGACCTCTCTGCCTCAAAAGTTATTTTTCAACCAAATATTAAAATTCATCTCTGTGTCGTGGGCTTGCTTCCAGAGAGTGATTTCTTGATCGTTTTTCATGTTTAATTATCTAAAAAAACTCCTAAACATCATGAGATTATTCCTATCACAAATCACAACCTTGAATTCATAAATCACATTCAAGGTAGAGTTGAGAGTCAAGTCTTGAGAGTTCTTTCGGACATTTAGAGAAAGTCCCTTTGAGCCTTTTTTAGGAGTCTTTTACAACTTCTAGTAACTTGTTTCAAGACTCGAGTAAGTGAGTATGAGGATGAGGATGAGGAGAATGTATTCATGAGTCTACTTTGTCATCATGAGATTTTTCATATCATGAACCATAACTCTTGAATTCATAATTCACATTCAAGAGAGGGTTAAGAGTAGAGTTTAAGAAAGTCTTTGAGTTCAATTGTGAATCCTTTGAGATCCACCATCGATTTGAGTTAAGTTTTGAGAAGTAAGTATAAGAATGAGAAGAGCCGTATACCTGAGTTCCTTATTGATATTTTGACCCTTGAGTCAAGTCGTTCATTCCCATAACTTCTGCATGAACTACATCAGTTTAGTATCTTTGAAAGAAGTAGTATTTTCAAGTTCTAAGTCTTGAGTATCGAGTTCCTAACCCTTCCGAGATTATAATCCTAATCATGGGACTATTACCTACTACCCATGAAGTCCATGAGTTGAGTTGTTCATGCCCATAATTCCGCATGAACATTATAAGTCGAACAATCTTGAGATGAGAAGTATTTTTGAGTCCTTGAGTTAAGTAGTTCATGCTCATAATTCTGCATGAACCCTCTCAGTTGAGCATTCTTGAAATTAGTAGTATCATTAAAGTTCTTGAGTTCCAAGTATTTGAGTCTATCTATGGTTATTGAAAACCTTGCATTGAGTTGTTCAAGTCCATAATTCAGCGTGAACCATATTAAGAAGTCTTTTACAAATGTTTAAACTTTGTTTTAAGACTTAAGCTTTGAAGTTGAGTAAAGAGTAAGAGTAAAGTTTATTTTCTTTAAAATGATATATGGGAACTAAGTATTCCCAAGAGTAAATGTTTTCACATTTAAGATGAGAGCAAACTGAGATTTCCAAAAGAGTTTTGAGCAAGAAAGGGCACATCGATTCCAAGAGAGCTTTTAAGCTAAGTTTTTGAGTAATTATCTCAAACTAAAGAAAGAGTTTTGTTTTTACAAATATATGAGCTAAGTATATTTTGGGAGTAGTATTAAGCACCGATATGGGGGCAAGTTTGAGTTCAGATAACTCACGTCTCCATAAACCATGTAGCCATCATGGGTAGTAAAGGATTATACTTTTTAGATGACTCCTTAAGATGCTTTTAGCATAAGCTAGTGGATCCACTAAGTTAAGAGTTCTATATGACGGCAAAGTATATGATAGTTCTGGCAGCGTGTGCAAGACGTTGTATCACCACTTAGGCTCATAGTGGTGGTTGTCGGTTAGAGAAACTCCCACAGAAACTATATTACTTTATTATATAAGTAAAGTTGAGTTTGTTACTATATTTTCTTTAACGAACTAAGTTATTTTTACTATTTTATAAAGCTTTCCATATATTGCATATGTATTATTGCTTTATATTAAGTTGAGTATCCAGAGTTGAGTACCCAGAGTCGAATATCATATCTTTGAGTTGATTATCTTATCTCGGGGTTTGAGTAGTTTTGAGTATCCTTGAGTATTCCTTGAGTTGAGTAAGTTTGAGAAGAGGTAAGTTTGTTTCCTTTTTATCAAGTTTCAAGCTTATGTTTATGTTTTATAATTCCCCTTACATGCTCGTACATTCCACGTACTAAGCCATTTGGCCTGCATCTTTTCATGATGCAGACACAGGTATTCGGGATCATCAACAGGAGATTCGTTGATACATCCAGGAGTTCGAGTTAGCTATGGTGAGCCTTCTTATTTTCGGAGGGTTTCATTTACTTTTCAGTTAAGTTAGGATGTCGTGGGTCTTGTCCCGACTTCCATCTTTATCAGTTAGAGGCTTCATAGATAGTCAATATAGTTGAGAAGTCTGTATTATTCATTTATTTTATTAAATGTTTTAAAGACTTAAGTTGCCTATTTTATGGAAAGTTGAATATATTATTTTATTCTAAGTTGTTCATTTGAGTTAAAGCTTCGAAAAGTTGAGTTTATTGAATTTTATTCAGTTTTAAGCTTTTGCATGCTTAAGTTAGTCTTCCGCTTGTAGTCAGCCAGGATGAGGGTTCACTTGGGGACCAACAATGGTTCTTGAGTGCCAGCCATGTCTAGGGTGTAGAATCGGGTCGTGATAGTTACATCATTTCATGATGCAGATGTTCATGATCATCAACATGCGTTTCGTTGAGATCAGACCATTAACTCGTCAACTTTTGGTAAGGCTTCCTTGCTTTTTGGAGGACACCAATCTTTTATTGCTTTAATAGTATTGGTTAAGGTTTTCGTGGGTCTTGTCCTGACACCTATCTTTAGACAATAGAGACTTTATAGATAGACATCGTTAGTAAGTCTTTCAGTTTTCATTTCAGATGTTTTGATGAAACTTGATCATTTATACTTAGTATTTTCAGAAAGCTTTAAGATTCAATTAATTGCTTTAAATATGTCACATCCTGAGCCTACACTCTGGGTGGGATTGGCACTCGAGAACCATCATTGGTCCCAAGAGAACCTTTGGCCTGACTTACTTACTCAGCGGAAGACTTAAATACAAGAAATAGTCTCAAAAGGATTGCCCATGAAATGTCTTAAAAAAATATCAACTTGGCCAAAATGGCAACTCAAGTCTTTAACATAAGAAATAACAATGTAAAGACAACTAAACTACTAACTGTCTGACTGTCTATGAAGTCTCTAAAACAAAGAGGGATGTCGGGATAAGACCCCGATCATCCTAACAACATAAATACTAGAAAGCAAAGTAAAAGGAGTCCTCCGGAATGCAAAGAGGCTCACTAACTGACTCTGAGTGCTCAACTAAATCAACGGGGCCCTGGATTCCGATCTTGATTACATGTGTCTGTATCATAAAATGATGTAGGCCAAATGATATCAGTACATTGAATGTACAAGTATGCGAGGGGAAAACTAAACATAACATAAGCTTGAAAGGAATCTGAAAGAAACACTTACCTTGACTTTACTCAACTCATGAATAACTTAACTCAATATAAGCAATAAAACATATGCAATATATGAAAACTTTATAAAACAGTAGAAAACAACTTAGTTCTTTAAGAAAATGCAATAACAAACTCAAATTTACTCATATAATAAAGTAATATAGTTTCTCTGGGAGTTTCTCTAACCAACAACCACCACTATGAGCCTAATTGGTGATACAACGTCTTGCCCACGCTGCCAGAACTGTCCTATACTTTGTCGTCATATAGGACGCCTTAACTAAGTGGATCCACTAGTCTATGCTAAAAAATACTTAAGGATCAATTAAAAAGTATGATCATTTACTACCCATGATGGCTACATGGTTTATGGAGACTTGAGTTATTATGAACTCGCGTCCCCATATCGGTGCTCAATACTACTCCCAAAATGTACTTAGCTCATATGTTTTTAAAACAACTTCTTTCTTTGGTTTGAGATAATTATTCAAAACTTAGCTTAAAATCTCTCTTGGAATTGATGTTCCCTTTCTTGCTCAAATGTGAAAACATTTTAAACTCTTTAGGAATACATAGTCCCCATATACTTCTTTGAAGAATGAACTTCAATATTTACTCTTTACTTAACTTGAACTTTAAGTCTTAAAACAAAGTTAATACGTTTACGAAAGACTTTTGAAAACTTTAAGAACTTATCTTGACTTGCTTCTTAACTTCTAGACTTGACTCTTAACTTTCCTTGAATTGAATTATGGATTCAAGGTTCATGATCTCATGTTTATGGATGATTTCATAATGTTTAAACATACCTTAGAGTGTTGGAATCAACTAGGAAACATAGGTATGTTGCTAAGGAACAAGTACGGAAAGATGGGGGGGGGGGGGGGAAATGGGGTGAACTGGTGTCCTTGGCGCTCTGAGAGACGTGAGGCACCAGAGCCTAAAGTTCAGAGACCCCTACTTGGGGCTCTGAGAGGGGCGACATCCCAGAGGAAAAAGATCAGAGAATTTTTCGGGGCTATGAGAGGGGCGACGCACCAGGCCCCTGCCCAGGTGCCTCTAACTTTTCTTCTTCGTTTTTCAACTCTAAACCCCCTATTTTCACTTGGTTCTTTCCCCAAACACTTAGAAACAACTAATTCATCAATATATGCAAGATTTAACTCAAATTCACACCTAAATACATGAATCAATCTCAAGAAACTTCAACAACAAGAACCCACAAGATTTCAATCGAATTATCATCAAGAACTCATAGGATTTACTTTCAAAACTATATAACTTCGCTGAATTGAATCATGATTGGCGTGTGGGTGAACTAACTCAATGCTATGTGATCTCACATACCTCGTAGGATTGAATCCTTGGCGAAATCCACAACCAATCTCGAACGTTCTTGACGATTCTTGATTTCTCTTCTCCTTTCTCCTCTTCTCTCTTTTCTCCAAACCTTAGCGTGAACTTCAACTTTTTTAAACTGACCAAAATCTGATTTTACCCCAATTAAACTCCTAAAAACGAAATAAAACAATTGGGTAAGGAAAAGACTAAAATACCCTTCCAAAATCCGGTTTTAGACTTTCCTTATTTGAATAGCCCAACTTCAAATGGTCATATCTCACTCATACGAACTCAGAATCGCGTAAACTCAACGGCGTTGGAAAGATTATTCCAAGATATTTCCTACGATACCTGGAAACACACCTAACTCATCCTGAGCTAGGAGTTATGGTCGTTTGAAGTTGACCAAAAACTCAACTTAACATACTTGACAAATTTTCTAGATTTTTATTTTCTTTCCAAAAATGACTAGTTCCAATTCTTAACTTCTTCCTAGTTATTTCAACTTGTGAGATGTTACAAAATGTTCTTCAATTTTAAGCTTATGTATGCTTGAGTAAGCCTTTTGCTAAGTAGTCAATCAGACCAAGGATTTGCTTAGGGACCAATGATGGTTTTTGAGTGCCAGCCACATCTAGGGTATAGGCTCGGGGCGTGACATCTGATACCCAAAATGAGATCCAAACCCAATCCAACCCGGGTCCTAGGAGTTGGGTCTCGAATCGAGGTTAGGAGTCAAATCCCAAATCAATAATTAGGATTTGAATCTCAGATTAGTATCGGGAATCGGTACTTGAGACTTGAGTTAGAGTGTTGAAAAAGAGTTTTGGAGTGAAAGAAAGTTTGCATACTTTTATGCATCCTTCTTTTTTAAAAAATTATTATTGTTCTCTCTCTTTTTTATTGGCTTTACTTTTTTCTAATTTTCCCCTTTCTTTGAATATGCATAGTTGTAAATGTTTTTGGCGCTACTATGACGATGATTTAACAAAGACTTTTGGGAAGACTTCCTGATTGAAAGTCATAATAATAATAAGACCTTTGTGAATTTTATAAGAAAATAGAAGACCTTTGTGAAGAACTGAGGTAGATCCAGTTTTATCTTGTACTTATATTTGTCTATGAATTGTATTACTAAAGGAGAGTATTTTGGTCAATCAACATTTATATTCATGCTTTTATAGATAGATAGATAGATAGATAGATAGATAGATAGATAGATAGATAGATAGATAGATAGAGGTACAAGAACATTTATTTTAGTATCTCCTGGTTAATGCAGTTCCACCATCCACCACCTCTGCAGTTAAGATCTCAATTGGGAAATCACAGTCTGGAGTGGAAGGATTATTTGTTGTCATCGTTGCTCCTGATAAGTTGCATTTCCGCAAATCTTGATTAGTTATTTGGTAAAGCATATTATATGCATAAGAGACCTTCTCTGTGAAACTGAGGTTATCACACGTTGCACCAGCACCAAACGCAGTGCAGTCTGATTTCTCACAGGCATACTCGTAATCTTGCAACACTAGGGACTCATTGTGATCCGTTTTACCATCAAACACACACCATCTGTTTGGCATTCGCACGGTACCTTTTCACGATATATATATACTCATAAGTTAAGAAAATGTCAAACGCAAGAAAAACAATGTGATATGAAGCAGAGGAAATTATCCATGTTTGATGATCACACAATTCAACATAAGTAGTACCTTTTGCAACGGAAGGCTTGACATCTCGGTCTTGCAGGGTGAAATCAATTTTGTACTTGGGTATACCATCGTGTTTATAGATACCCCAATGTCGTTGATAAGGTCCATAATCTGTAACAACCATATTCTCATCTGTTAAGCTAAGGATATACATATTTATATCTCTATTTGGGCGTAGTGGAGTTCCCTCCTTCCTAGCAATATATTGAAGAAGGCCGCGATGAAATCTTTCAGCATTTGGTTCACTTGCACTCACATATCCATCTGTAGGCCAGCCAATTTGTCCGACAATAATCTCCATATCACCATAACCTGCCTTTGCTAGAGCAGAAACAAGTGTATCGTATATGAAAGTGAACAGATTAGTGTAGGTGTTATTTCCATCTACGATTTTGAACTTGGATTTATTATCGAAGAAAGCAAAGTCCACGTCAAATCCGTATCTATAAACTGTATAGATTGGGAAGATATGGATAACGAATGGGGCACCAGTTCTGTTAATGCAATCAAGAAATTCGAACATTTTCCCCTTTATGTCTTCTCGAAAATCACCTTCTGATGGTTTTGTAACATTTGTTAAGACGTCCGTGAAATGAGGAGTTGTTGCTTTGATATCTGGGAGGTTGAACTTATCAAGGGCATCTCTCGTCATATTCAGGTAACTGATAGTACCATTAAATTGTTTTTTCATATATAATGATTTTGTGAAGGGTTCGTTCCCCACGTACACATACCTACAAATCAATAACTTCGAGTTCAAATCTAAAAATGAAACAACAATAATCTACTTACTTTGAATATTAAATTCATCATATCTACCTGAATTTAACTCCTTTTTCGGAATAAACCTTGACACGTTCATGAATATAGTCGTCAATTTGTTTTTGCTCAAAAACATTTTTTAAATAGTTCTCTTGTAAGGTGACGATGAGACCAATATTGGTGTCAGCAAAAGCATCAAGAACATGAAAGCTTGGTTGAAAAAGTCTCAACTCTGAAATTCCATTTTGTAAGAGTAAATCCACAACCATTGATGGAACAAGCTTTTGTGTTGCCATCCTCCCCCAATTTATGCCCAAGTAAGCGCCTACGTGAATCTCACCACCAAACAATATCAATGGCATCAATAAACTTATCAATAGAGAACTTATCTTTTTGTACATTTTGGGTTTTCTATTTCTTTGATGAAATTTTTATAAAAGAAATTATATTATGGTATGAATAATGTTTCGTGTAGTGTCTAGGCGCCTGTAATGCAGCTCGCCTAACAGAGGAAGTCCGCCTATGTTTGTAATTAAGAATTTGTCGTAAAAGAGAAAAGGATCATAACTTTTCCAAAGATTTAGTCATGCAATGAAACTTGAGATTTTTCCCTTCTAACGATACCTACCATGTTGTGTTTGTGTGATTGTGCATGATTGTAGGAAAAATATTTAAGAGTGGTTTATAACTTTCTCAAACTACCATCACAATATTATGAGATGAACATTCTCTTAATTCTATCATGTTTGATTCGTAAATAAAGAGGAATTTCTCTTGCAATACAATCTTTAATTAAACTTTTCAAAAAATTTACAATTATTATTTATTTTTAAACTGAAACTTTACTAGTACTTGAAAAAAAAAAAAAAAAAAAAAAACAAGTGTGATCCATGTGTATATTGAACACACACGCCATGTAAACTCAATAATCATCTTCCTATGCTTTAATTCTAATTACTTTGTGACAACTTAATCACTTTTGGATTGCAAGAAAACCTCTAATTTTCAAGAACCAAAAATTTCAATTTTGAAAATCTACTAGTTCAGGCGGTGGCTGGTGGCGAGACGGTTGTTTTTGGATATCCGGCAAATTTTCTCCAGCAGTATGGGTGGACTGCATGGTATTTTTTTGGGTTGGTTGGAGCTATTGGTAGTCCGGGGGTGATCTAGTGATTGTGATTCACCGGAGAATAAGAGGTGAAGCTTTGAAATATTATATTAAAACTGTATTTTATATATAAAAAAAGTAGTTGTAATACAATTTGAATTCAATATTATATATTGATATGAATTTGGTAGTTATCATTCCGAAACAAATATAATATATTTCTAACATAAATTAATTTAAATAGTATTTGAATGTTTAAGATTCACATATAATACTTAAAATGTATTCTGTTAAAAATATTTTAGTTATACATTCACAAGGTGCACTGAAACATGTCAATAATATATATATATATATGATATATTGAATTCAAAATGTATGAACATTGTTGTTTGTTTTTTCCTCTAATTAACTATGCTTAAAATGTATTATACCAGATTTAAAATAGTCAAATACTATTTAAAATTAGTTTATCTGTTACTATATTACAATTGTGTTAGAAATGTATTATATATGTGTGTTTAGCTACTTTTGATAAGAAAAGTAAGGCTAATTTATGTAAGAGTAAATATATGTTACAATTCGTAAATAAGACTATATAATACATTATCTATGTAAATTAGCCTACGATATAGTCATGTCTTTTCTATTTAAACTAAGGGGGAACCCATCGGTAGCCCCCTAAACTTGGCACCAATTTTCACTTAGACACCTCAAGTAGGCTTTGTTCATTTTAAACACTTCAAGTAGGGGTCCGTTGTGTCATTTTGACACTTTTTATATTTTCAAAATCACATATTAAGTGCGTACATCCAAACGCTCTTATGTGAAAAAAAAACGAATTGATATTTGACACGTGAAAATTTTATTTTATTTTTTAAAAACTCAATTTTACTTTCTTTTTTTCTTTATTCCAGATCCCAAACCCCATGCCCTCACCTCTTTCTTCTTCTTCTTGCGTTTGGATGTACGCACTTAATATGTGATTTTGAAAATATAAAAAGTGTCAAAATGACACAACGGACCCCTACTTGAGGTGTTTAAAATGAACAAAGCCTACTTGAGGTGTCTAAGTGAAAATTGGTGCCAAGTTTAGGGGGCTACCGATGGGTTCCCCCTTAAACTAAATAATGAAAGGTCCGTTATGGGCCCAATATTGTCATGACCCGAAAACTCGAGTCACCTATCATAACCCACCAGGTAAGCCAACTCATATCCCTGAACGACAAGTAACAAACGTATTGGGTAGAAACAACAACAATGAGAGATTATAAAGCAAAAAGAAGAAGAAGAAACACAACGGAAAAGAGAAGAAGAAGAACAACAATATATATATATATATATATATATATATATATACCAAGTAGAAGTAAAAGATCCAATCCCATGACCTGGGGATGTTAGTACAAAGCTATTATACGAGTACAAGTCCCAAAAGTGGACCAAAAAGTACAGACTTGTCTCGAATAGAAACGACTAGTCAAAAACCATATACAAAAGGAGATAGGCTGAACCAGGATGACGTCAGCTCACCCTCAATCTCCGAAGATCTTTGCAGCTGGCCAGAATCAACAATATATGTTGGCGCCAGGATCTGCATCAAGAAAGCAGATGCAGAGTGCAGTATGAATATCAAAATATCAAGTACCAGTAGGCATTATAGGCCAACTAAGCTTGGAAAGTAAAGGCAATTTGAAAAGTGAGAGAGTAACAACAATTAGAGGTCAAATAAGAGAAGTGGTAACGAAAGACTAACTATAGAGCACACGATTCTAGAGAAAGGACGATATGGAAAAGTAAAGTAGTTAGCTATAACCTAACTAAGCCTCCATAAGTCCAGAAGGTACACTCGTGCACAATTTGAAAGTAAATAGCACAAACAGACTCCTATAAGCCCAATGAGTACACAGAAGAGCTAATGATAACACTAGTTAAGTCTAAAAGTATTCCAGAACTGAAACAGTCATCCACGGATTTGAACCTCGGTAAAGGAAACCCAAAGAACCCAATAGAATAACCATGTCGGGGCTTGAACCCGACTAAAAGAGTGAAGCGCAGACTTAAATTGTGGCTAGTAGGGATACATATGGTCTCAAACCCTGGATAATAGGTATGCGCATGAACCTCGAATCGCGGCAGATAATTATGATCAACGATCTCGAACCGTGGCTAGTAGACTCTAACTGTCTCCAAATCACACACTTTTCCTACACCGAGAACATGTCGTAGAGCGAAACCATTTGCAGAGTCATCGGGGACCTACTCCAGCTCCAAATCCAAGACCCCATCGAAAATATCCTACAAGGCTGGAAATCGTCAAAGAGCACAACCAGGTTGAAACACAAGGGAGATTATGGATGAACAGTTACAAGAGCTGAGTTGTCTCCTAAATAAGGATTCATAGTATAAAATCCAAGATTGCTATATCAATCTATAGGGATCTAAGTCGTCCGAAGCAAAGTCAGAGATATTCTAAGGCATAAAGGTTCCAAATCACAAGTTTAAGGCAGTCACTCGCCCGCACCTAGGCTAAGGCCAAGAACAAGCTACCAATAACTACACAATCAACCAAAGAGAGACTACAAGATGTGATGCAATCACGAAATCAAGGTAGACATGCTCAAATCCCCCGAAACTACCCAAAATAAGACTAAGGAATGTGTTATATCAGCTAAGCAAGATATAAGCTAGAAACCCAACCCAAAGCTAGCTAATTAATCTAAATTCACAAGCCCAAACTAAAGTCTGGTAAGTCGTAGCCTACCTCAAAGTTGACCGTGCAAGATCTAAAACACCTATTTTGGAACTTTCTCCTTTCAAACAGCCTCCGAATATTGTTATACTATCAAATTAACAATCACAACGTTAATATCGACGCTTAGACATCAATTTAGAAACAATTGAAGACAACCCCAAAATGAGTCAAAAATAGAATTATAGGTCCCGCATCGGGAATCCCAAATTTGACTCCATCAATTGGTCCCTAAAAGGCTCAGGACACTTCTGTCCTAAAAATGAGCATAATCCGATCTCGAAAACCAGCAAAATAGCTCATGCAATTATAAACACCTAATTCACAGTCAAAACGTGTAATTATCGAGCCCATAATCGACCAACAAAAATCTCCAAACCTCAACAACAACAACAAGCAATTCCCACAGATTATCGAGTTCTCAAGAGCAAGACTCAAATCACACTTTGTGAGAAATGAATCCCAAAACTGGTATAACTACCTATAGACACCTCAAGCGGTCAACTTGGCCACTTAATCGCAAAAGTGATGGCCTAACTGCTAAAGTGGCCTAGCTATGCAGGCAGGATACCGCTAAAGCGGACCCATGGACACTAAAACGGTGACCGCTTAAACAAAAGCAGGGCCCTTAAAATGATTCGCCCTCGCTGCCTGGCCCACTAAAATAGCGACCACTTAAGTGATGCCAGGGCTGTTAAAGCGATTGCACCAACATGAGGCACCAAAAATTTTAGCTAAGTTCTAACAAATTCCTCTTGGGTGCTTGGGATTGGTTCGAAAACCTGTGCACACAAACGAGCTATGCTACCCCACAAAATCTGATATTTCAGACTCAAAAGAGATATCAAAACTTCCAATCGAGGTCGTATCAATGAAAAGTGGGTCACACACTCGAACTTTGTTTCAAGCCAAAATCCACAAGGTAGTTCAGAATGAGTCTGGAAGCCTTGGGATTTGCACCAAATATGCTACAAGACCAAAGTCGACGTTCTTGAGCTAATAAAACCATTAGAATTGTATCATGGGGCCGTCTACTTGAAGTTTTGACCGAAGTAATCTGTTCAAGTTTTAAACTTTCAAAACACAAAAACTCGCATAAAAACCAGTCATTATGTATCCAGGAATCACTCACTTTGTTTTGTTCGATATATGTATATTGGAAACTCATAAGTCTTAATAAATGTCTTCGGTTTGTATAAATTCAAGAAAAATTCATATGCTGCTAAACTCTTGAACTTCAGAACAGCTCAAGCATGTTCACATGGTATTTCTTCGTACTGAAAGCTTCCACAAGTACACATTTTCTTCTTAAGACAAACTACATAATTCCTATCATTATCGTTGACATTGTGAACAAAGTCAGTTGACACAACAACATGCAATATACAAAAATAATTAAAAGCAGATGGTTCTGTATAAGTATATACAAATATATAAAAATCATACCCTCATTCGTGTATTCATTGCTTCATTGACTTTGAGTATCTCCTGAATTTTTTCAATCAAGAGAGTAAATGTGAATGATGCCTCTTTCTTATTATCGCAATTTCATTTGTCGAACATCAACCTAACTTCCTCCAGAAAATTGTAGATTGACAATTCTCTTGTGGAAACTAGTGCTGCATTTATACTCTCTGCAATGTTCGATGTCAGTGACCACCTACAATGAATTGGTGCATAGATCCTAGCTCACTTATCATATCCAGCTAACTCCAAGTATTCTTTTACTCGTATATCAACTCTTTCTAATGTTTTCATCAGCTTATCAAAATCAGATTGATTGCATGTCTTTGTCATTATATAAAATACTGGAATTAACTTTTCATGGAATTTTATATACCTTGTCTGAACATTCTTTCACAAGTGTCACATATAAGCATAATGTGACGCATCATTATACACTCGTGTAATACCCTTTATGATGCTCCCGTTCCTATCTGATACAACACACATGTTACTCATTTTCCCATGCGATTCTCTTAGCCATTTAAAGAACCAAAAGTCAACCGCCATTATTCTCTTAATCAATGATACGATACACTAGTGGAAAGACATGTCATACATATACATGTTTATACAGTTAAAAAAATACATATTACATATGTATACACATACAATTATGTATAACAGCCATTCCCAAATTGTATATATACTCAATATAAAATACATGTTTATATAAATGCACCATCCATCGTGCTTGCTGCCAACGATCAGATCCCTTTATGAAAGGATCCAATGCAACAAATAGGTATAGAAAATTATCTCCATCAGTTTTCTTCAAAAGTATATGGGATCCTGGTGTAGTATTCAGTATATACAAATACTTTGGTAATTTGCTGCACCATCCTGCAGGTGTCCCCCTCAAAGAAATTAAGATTTTTCTTTAACCCTCCAAGCTAACATGTAAGTTACATCAACACCAAGATTCATCTTCATATCATTTTTAATGTCGGTAAGTGTGTATTTCCTTTTATGATCTACAAATTTAGGCTTAACTATCCCACTAACCAAATTGTTGGTTACTTGTTATGAATACACCCAATACTTCAAAAAAGCATTTATGCTCAACATTGATTGCTCTGATTATGAACATTCCTGATATCTAGTGCCTTTATTAATCAATTACAATCATTGTAGAAACACACAAGTGTATAACTACACTTAAAATACATTATAATTAATCAATGTATTCAAAAGATTCAGAATTAAATACATATGAGTAGTTGAACAGATTTATACATATGATATTTCCTGATTGAATTTGATCTTTCAGTTTTAAACTGGAATCGTTGCGCAATTACATATTGATCCATCACACACTTCAAAGTTCAGTATAGCTTTATCATTGTATACTTGATCCACCTCCACATACTTATAAGATGGATTCGAAATTACCACACTATAATTCCTTGATTGAAATGTATTGAGTGGATCTACTATTTCTAATGGTCATCTGTTGTTTTTCAAATTTGTCAATTCCTGTTATACAAAATGATCCAGAACTACCATATGCCCCATGATTTGAACTTTCACAAAGTTCATTGTTGTGATAACACCTATCTGAAATAGTTATACGAAGGCGATACGTGTTAAATTTATTTGTAGCTTTTTTTAGCATTACATATACTCTCACACTCATCTGATTGTGTATCACCATTGGAGTATTATTCTCTTCAACCTTACCTTTATAGTTACATCCACACCTAGTTGAGTTGTAATTACATTATACAATTTTGTGTAAGATATATTTTCTCTAAACACGATCCCCTTGATAACGTAGTCAACATAACAGATTGCATCATCATATACAATTCTGCCCAAATCTCCTATACATATGGATAAAAACACAAAAAAAGAGGAGGTGAATTCATTGTATTATGTACCTGTTGTATATTGAACGAAGAAAGCAATTGTTTTTTTAATTAAAGTTTAAGATATCATGAACCCAGAAATAATCGTGTTATTGGTATGAAATAAGTCATATTTGATATGAAGTCCAATGGGATACTATTCCGTAATTTCAGGGATTGTTTACCTTTTTCCAACAAATTATTGCCCATTATCTTTCCAAAAAAATTGAATTTTGTTTGGTATAAACTATTAAATGAACACGAATATAGGAAAGAGAATGCCCATTGCAACTGAATATAAGAGTCTAAAATGTTTGTGTTCGAAGAGAATGGGAGTAGAAATAGAGATGAATCCATGGCAGCCCAGAAGAGTAGCTCACCATTGAATTCAGATGTCATCGGTCTCACAACTGAGGTCTCATATCTTCTTGAATATGTCATGTACTCAACAAGGAAGGAGCAAATGCAATATTAGTATACGATCACATTATACTAGTAGGATCATACGTCTAGTTCAAAAATATGAATGTATACAAGTAACCACAATAGAGTAAATACAAGCTAACACATATAACAACAATCACAACAAATATAGACTCCCGGTAAAAATTTCTACTTAACCAATGCATGAAACATGTCTCACATGATCACAACAGTACATACTCGGTCCTTTCATGGAACCCACATACAAATTGTTTGTGTACATGCGTGGTATCCGAGCCAGCCATTAGCATTTCATATCAGATGTGATATTCCGAGCCAGCCGTTAGTATCATGTACCGACGTGGTACCCAATCCAACCAACAATCACAATCAGCATACACAACCACAATCACAATGAAAATCTACACTTAAACCATAAGTAAATAAACAAGTTTATTATATCATGAGATTATTAATATAATATCATTTCTCATTAGCCTTTTGGTTTTCCCCATATGCATTGCACGAGTAATACTATAAAGCAGTACATTACTTAATTTGAGAACAAAGAACTATTACCTACCTCGAATCAAGCCTTGAAAGCTTTAAAGAATTGAAACTTTCTCTTTTTGTAATGCCTTGGCCTATTCTTGATCCAAGCTAATACTCCCTCCGTCCCATTTTATATGTCATCCCTTTTTATAAATAGCTGGACTACAATATTTGTCATTTTATAAAATGTATGCATAAATTACCATATTTTGCCTATTATACCCTTGATAGAATAGTTAATTAATTTTGTCATTTATTAATAAAGTTGACTTAAGAAAACATTAAATACGGGTAAAAGGGTAAAGTTACATCATTTCTTAATGCAAGTGCAAAGTAAAAAGGTGACATATAAAATGGGACGGAGGGAGTAATAAACACCAAAATCAATGAGCAATGGCTTAATTAAACCCTGATTGTTACTTAATCCTAATCCTAGGCCAATTCCGTGGTCATTCCATCCAGATCAAGAATTTTTCCACCATTAATAACAAGTTAGGAGAGTAATTAATTTACCTCTATCAAATAGAACGAAGAAAAATAACCTAGGTCTCCTTTAATTTGTAATTTTCCAAAACAAGATAGCCAATAATGATCAGTTTTGAGACCTTTCTGCAAAAAAATTGACCAACCCCACTATAACGACCTCGTCATAGTGGTACCACCCGCTATAACAGGAATTAATTTCCTCTACTATAGCGGTGTGACATCCTCTATAGCGGGTTGAACGGAGGTAAAGACTCAAAAATTCTCCCAAGGTCTCTATTTACCAACACACCTTCGATCCTCGACCTTCCAACCTAATCCATTTTCTTCAAGATCAATATTGAGAGTTTTACTCACCTAAATTCACTTTGAAAATAAATATAGATTCCTTAACATATTATATATTAGAAAATTCAACCTAAGCTTAGACATTATCCTCTATCCTTCCTGAATTATCGTAAACCTCACCTTGCTCGGAGAGAAAAACACCTGCCTTACACTAAAAGTTCACGCGCTTCTTTATTCAAAACAAAAAAAACATTCTGAAATGAACCCACATATAAAAATGGGCTGGTCTGCTCATTATTTGTGTTCGTACATTTTTTCAATTTTTGTCTGAAACTGGCCTAAAATTTTAAAGTCACTATCAAATCTTTCACCATTGATCTAACCCTAACGATTATAAGGGGTCGTTACAATTTCTTTATGAAAAACCTCAAATTTCTTCAAGAATTATACAATAAGAACAAGACATTCTATATAATGTTTATTGTCTCTCTTTCCTACTCTCCTTTAGTTCTCTCTTCTTCTTCTTTTTTTCATTTTATGTCTTTCTAATTTAAATAATATGTTTTATGTTGGTCTATTATTTATTTTTAATTAATAACAATGAACTTGGTAATGTTAATTAATTTTTTATTTATTTATGTATCCTCTATTCAATTAGAGAAGGCTTGTTTAATATCCCGGGAAAATATTTCTCATAGTTGATATATCTTTTTATCACAGTGTCCAACACGATTTAAGTATTATTTGTGTACTACTTAAAATATTATCGTAGTAATATGTATCTAATTTTTAGTACTATTACTTCTTTAAATAATAAATTATATTATTATTGTGACTTTTCATTGTTCCCCAACAATCTAAACCACTATGGCAAATAATTCTACTCCTGAAGTTATTTTTAATACTATAATTGCGGTACTATTCATGCTACCTCAGTTTCAATTGTACTACCATATGCCAAGTCATTTTCAAATGTGTAAACTATTAAAATTTTTGCTAACGGAAATTTTAAAAAGATGGCAAGAACGTATTTTCTCATTGTTCGATACAAACGTATTTTCTCCTCCTTGGTGCCTAAAAATTGGATAGCATAAGGAGACAAGGCATGAAACTTAGCCTCATACGTTGCAACAGACATTTTGTTCTACTCAAGTGATAAAACTCATTTTTATTGCGATCCCAGAGAGTAGGGGCACAAGCTTCTCCAGAAACATGGCGTGAAACTAGGCCCAATTCAGCGAAGGAAAAACAGACCAACAACACTCCACATGAACCCTTCACTACATCTTAACATCCCTGTGCAGCTGAAAAGTAACAAACTTCACTCTATGATGCTACATAATACCCAACTTATGCAATCTTTCAGAACAATTCAAGATGAACTCAAAAGCATCCTCATTTTTATTACCATGAAATGATGGAGGCTTCAACTTCAGAAACTTAGTCCACAACTCATGCTGAGTTCAGTCATAACAAGGCCTAGTATGGGAAGAAAGAATGCATCAGTACCTACCTGAAGCTTCATCTATCACAAATCACAAATTATTATGCTTTAAGTCACACTTGTACATCGAAGTTAACACATTCATTGCATGAGATTGATATAAGCTAACATTTCAGTTTATACTCCTTCCATTCCCTAGCCATACATTATACATAATATATTTATAAAACAGTTATCAAACATGTATAACATAAACGGGAAATAAATAATCATCATGTACCTCGGATCAATTCTGAAATACTCTATAGAACCTGAGTTTTTCCTTTTTTATGATACCTAGCTTGTTTTTGGTCTACGAACAAACAATATGACACATAATCAGATCAAAATGACCTAAAAACACCCGGATTATATCCTAATTCCAAACCCCAGGCCATTCTCAGAATTATTCCACCCAAATCAGAATTTTTTTCACCATTAAATTAAACAAAATCCTCCCTTAAGATCACCACCCCAGTTTCTAAGGCTCAACGATCAAATGATTAAGTTAGGGGAGTAATTTATTTACCTTTACTGATGATAACGATGAAAAATAGATGAAATTTGCCCTAGATCGCTCTTGCTCTTTTTCAAAACACAATTGCAAAATAATGAGCAGTTTTGAAATTTTTCTGCATTAACTACGACTAACCCTACAATAGTGGGAATTAATTTCACCGCTCTAGCGGCTTGCAGGGGATGGAGACTCGAAATTCCTTCAAAATTAGACTATTTCGCAACACACCTTCGAACTTTGATGTTTCAACCAACCTCGTCACGCCAAGTTCGTTATCGGGAGTTTTATTCTCCAAATTCAGAAATGTCATACGGACTCCTTAACGTCTTAGCAACAAGGAAATTAGACTTTACCAAACGTTTCCCCCAATCCTTTCTCCGGATTGCCCTAGATCTTACCTTACTCAAATTTTATTTGAGTCTAGCCTAACCTGAAATTTTAACTCACTACTCCAAAAGTTTTCTCACTCATTTTTCTTTATCAACAGTTTGCCTATAACGACGAGGAAAGTCGTTACATAAATGATACTACCTCAAGTCAAAAGCGGATCTAAATTTAATATACATAAGTTCAACTCTTAAGCTTTTTAGTATCAAATTCATTATACTAATATGCAATAATATTAATATTATCAAGATAAAGTATTGATAACAGATTGACCTATGATAGTTTTAATATATATATATATATATATATATATATATATATATATATATATATATATATATATATATATATATATATATATATATATATATATATATATATATTTATATATATATATATATATATATATATATATATATATTATTTTGCTTTAGAAAATACTGGGTTCATTGAATTTGATATTTCAAAGTTACACCCGTCCCTATCTCTGGTCCACATTATAATTTTTGCACATCCCTTTGGAAAAGATATTTGATGTTATTTTAAATATTAATCAATTATTTTGAACATACATTTTATTTTGTCAACGCAATTAATATTTTGAACCAAAAAGTAATATTTAAAATTTAAATATCGTTATTTTCAAATTGTGTATATAAAATTGACCAGATACATAGCAATTATGGTCATTAGGCACCAACAATGTTTGGGCACGTGTCCCCCTCCCCCCTTATATATATATATATATATATATATATATATATATATATATGAAAAGGCCAAGTATTTGACAACTGTTTGTTTGATGATACTATTATACATATTAAAACTATTATACATCAATCTGTTATCAATACTTTATTATGATAATATTAATATTCGCATCTCTTTATGGTTTGAAATTGATTTGATTGAAAAGTAAGTTGATGATGTCATAAGTCAAACAGAGGTGAGGCGAGAGTCCTTCACTGCACCCACTGGAGAGAGGGTGACAACGGAAAGTGAGATACATATTTCAGTTTTTAAAAAATAATTATACGATAAATGTTTTTTTCCCATTAAATTGTGCCAGAGAATATAACATTACATCATTTCTCTAATTTATTTTCTCCCACAATGAACTAATTAAATTAAGATGGTAGAATTATTCTATGATTGCACATATGAAAATGAAAGAAAATATTCTGAATTGGAAAAAAGAATATAATAACTTCATAGAGGCTTAGAGAAAATAAAAATAAATGGCAAACTGATGAGTCACGGTAGGAACGTAATTAATTAAATGTATTAATGAATTCACATTGAAATTCTACTTCTATTTAGTTAGTTATTATGAAAATGATAGATTTGTTTTTTAAAGAAAAACTATTCCCTCAGTCCTATTTTATGTGGCACTTTTCGGATTTCGAGATTCAACCAAGCCTATCTTTAACCGTAAGTTTTTCATAGATCTTTTAAACATTTTGAATTATCAATTATTGTGACTTATAGTACTTTTTACATAGTTTACAAATATATAAATTTCATTGCAAAATATTTAAAGATTTCATATGCAAATTCGCTGTCAAATTTAAACTATTTGATTCTCAAAAAACGAAAAGTGTCACATAAATTGGGAACGGAGTACTAATTATTGGACCTAAAGTTGGGCACATATATTAATTATTATTATATTTTTTTTATAGGGGCTAGTCAATAGCATGGCAAAAGGATTGGGCCTTTTATTTATACAAAAAATTTTATTTGAACAAACTACTAATTTTGTTTTTACTTGTCGGCAAATAAATGATTTGATAATGAATAACCAAACTAGATATAGTACATCTTATGCATGATTTGATATTATAATTAGTTGATTACCCTTCAATACTTACTCTATATTGGAAAATAAAACAATTTCAACTTTTTTATTTTAAGAAAAAAGGTCTCAACATAAGTCATTAACAATCAAGATGTATTTTAGGTAAATTAAATCCAAATAAAACAAATATTTGTCAACCATAATGACAGGATAAGGCATAAGACTCCTCCTAAATATGTAAAAACTATTAGTTACATATTTAAGTGATGTGAGGGATTTATTACTTTCCTAAACTTAAATTTATGTAATATTTATATTTAAATAGATTTTCCTCATTTGTGAAGTTGTCATACTTGTAAAGTTGATATTTTTTTACGAATTTTCTTCATTTGCTTGGTGTATAAAACTTGCAGGTTGTTGTTCTTGTTCATGTCATTGGATCAAAACTGGACCAAAATTAAACCGATCTAACTATCACTTAATGAAACTTACCTTTAAGTTTTGATGATTTCTTTTAAGCACACAAAACTTTGGATGCAAGCCTCCTCTTCATCCATGCAGCACCTATATGATGTGTAATATCGTATCATTGATCTCCAGATTTTCTTGGATCGAAGACCCAAGATACCTAAATCTTTCTCTCTTGGAGATAACGTGTGTATCAAATCTCACTTCCACGCCAAACTCACGTGTTGCATCCCCAAATTTACACTCTAAATACTCTGTGTGTCCCTACCACCTTCAAATATTGTTATTAATACTAAATCATTTTTAGTTTCTAAAAAAATGTTAATTTAATGAACCACTTTTGGAGCCAAATTTATAAAAATATTATATTTGAAGCTCCATTATTTACGTGTAAATTTGCTTGCTTGGCCAAATATAATGGAGTTTCACCGAAGTATTTAAAAACTGCCCTAAAAAATAAATACAAACTAAAATAAATTGTGCATCCAAAATTAATGAAATAAAATTTTATTATTTGGCTTAAATAATTATTTGGATAAATATAATAAAAGTATCTAAGAATCTCACCCAAACAAGATATACATAACTGAAATAAATAGTTACTATATCTAAATAATAAATAAAAAAGAAAACTCACTCGCGACAAAAGGACGGGGCGGATGAAGGGGGCTTAAGGGTGTGCGGGTGGAGAGGGATGCGGAACGGATCATTTTTAAAAAACTAATGCGGGTTGCAGGTCTATGCAATTTTATGCGGGTTCAAGTACTTTTTACATTTTATAAGAGCGATAGAGTTATATTAAGATAGTTTCTTTAAAGTTACTAAATTATTCAAGATAGTAAATGAAAATGGTTCAATCAGAACTAGTACAATTTCTTACATGCTTCGCAATTGACCTCTAAAATATAAAATTTTAAGTTATTATCTATTAAATTAATACAACCTAATGTAAAATTAAATTTATTTTTATGAATTTTATTTTTAGTGTCAAACTTAACTAGAAAATGAAAATTTTAAAAAAATATGTGGAGCAGATATATGCGGGCGGGGTGGGGTGGGATAGGTTAACAGTGAAAAAAATTGTTAAGATGGGTGGAGCATGACAGATTAAAAATTTTGCGGGTTAAGCTCAACCCACCTTGGCCCTGTCCCTCACCGCTCCATTGCCATCCCTAGCTAAATTCCATTGTTTTGACTAAAACAAACTAAAGATAATAGATCTCTAGCCAAGTCTTTTTATTTTATTTTATAAATTTTGAGTCTGTTTGGCATTACTGCTAAAAACTGCTTATTTTGAAAGAAAAAAAAAACATTTTGTGTTTAACTAATTCATTTGAAAAGTATTTTTAATAATCAAATTGTGTTTGGCTAATCTTTTCTAAAAAGTATTTTTAAGAGTCAAATTACGACAAAGGACAAATATTAATATACTTTTAATATTAAGATTATTTATAGAAAGAAACTATTTTAAATATCAATTACAAAAATTTTAATTAAATTAAAATGTATATATTCAAATTTTTAATCAATATTATCCTTTTTTTTTGGAGTGCTGAAATTTTTAATTGTTATTTTTTTCTTTTTTCTAATCTTTCAAAAATATCATTATTACTTTTTTCTAATTCTAAAAATTAATACGTAAAATAATATATAAAATATAAAAAATAAATAATACTATGTAAACATGAAATAAAAAATAATTTTTTTAAATAAAATCCAACCAAACATATGAGATATGCTAATTGATTAATAAAGGATATATTGGTAAATATGTATATATGGAAGGGATATTTTAGTCATGAAAAAATATTTTTCTGCTTTTGCTTTTTTCAAGAAGCAAAATTTTATAACCTCTTCCCAACAATAGAAAAATTATTCTACTTTCATTTAAAAGCAGTTTTACAAGTTTGTCAAACACTTATTTTTTCAAAAAAAAGAATTCTCAAATTAAGTATTTTTGGCTTTCCAAATAGCAATGTCAAACAGACTCTTTGTCCTAAAAGAGAAAAATATTTACGATTAGGATAAATTTCATTGCATAGCTTTTTATTTGATTAAAAATAATAAAAAGAGAATGCACAGTTGCATAAAATAACCATAACATTTGAAGAACTGTCGAGTCCGACTCTCTCTTGATTATTTAGATGATTAAAGATAAGATCAACCCCTTTTTTACAAAGCAAATTAAAGATGATATTATTGAACAAATTCAAACCATGAGTTCACTTTGTCATTTTTCTTTCCCTTGATCACACCTTTAGAGAATAACACTATGGTTGATTTACTCGCGAATATGACTGAACATTGCAAAACAACTACCTTTTTCATTAAGGAGGTAAATCTTCCTTCTAAGATTACATCCACCTTGAAGAATTATATAGTTGGAAAGTCCAACATTAGAATTCGAGTGAAGAAGGGCAACTTCATAGTCAATCCTAGCTAAATTTGTTTGGTTACTTCTAGTTCTATCGACTCTAGAATTTTTTGTAAATTTATTTGACGAGGAGCAATCCTCCTCCTTTTTCTTTCCTTTTATTTTGATTAGTCGGAGTATAAGGACACGTCATCACTTCTAGTTTTGTAATGCAGAGATCAAATTTCACCCCTCCATACTCATTTAATTTATCCATTGAATCCCTTTTAAGGAAACCTTGGGGGAAAAAATGTGGTTGGAACAATTAAATCATTGTATATGATTGATTGATAACTAATTAAATAAATACCAATTGAAAAGCTGTTTTTTCAATCTATCTTTTTCAAGTTTCACAAGCCTAAAAGGGAGTAAACTCATGCTTTTGTAATGTTACCATCTAGAGAGTAAAGACTATTGTATAGTCAAATCAAATTCAGGAATAATTATGACCAAAAAAATTATGTGTGCATTAAATAAATGATGTTAAATTCACAATGGGCGGTGAGTTATTATGCCTTTCTTTTTCTCAAATTACCTATTTTAATTTATTTTCTTGTATTCATTAATTGTAGTTAGCTCTTTTAAGTAATGTAATTATACAAGAATTATTTATATTGACAACTGATACAAATTAGATTTAAAAAGTGACCTTGTTTTAAGCTGGTAAATCAATAACCTAGTGATATATAGGTACCACCAGGAGACATCTTCACATGGGTACACACACATCTATTAAGTTTTTCACATTTCATTTAAATTGTGCATTTACTGATTGTATTAAAATTCAAACTCAAATATTGTAATTTTTTTTTACCTTTTTAAAACTTGAATATGGTGGAATCTCTATAATAGTATATTTTAATATAACAAAATAATTTTTTAGAATTGATTTTTATATTATGTTTTATTATTTGTTTCTAATAGAATTTCGCTATAGCAATCAAAAAATATTTGAATTAATAATGTCTTTGTAAAGAGTTTTGGGTAAATCATTATGTTGTGTAATATATCACAAATATAATAAATTACAGTTGAAAATAAAATAAATTAAATAAATGATATGAGGCGTGGATATCTCGCTTTCTTTAAGGAGGTTCAAGCTCACTGCGGCATAATCTACACTGATTCAGTAGTATCACTCTTGACGTGTCCCCTCCAAGATACAACATCACAACAACGTTGTAAAATTCAAGCAACTATGGATTTGTTGAAGAGTCCAAAGCTCCACATAAGAACACCTTCCTTCAACATATAGATATTCTTTTATATAGTGAATATAGTTGAAGACTTAGAATATTTTATTTGTCTCAACTCTCTCTTTCACTACTAAACACTACAATATTTTTCCACACTTAACATCTTTCTTTTTACCTCCCTTCACAAAGGAAGAAACACCACTATTTATAAATGATGAATTCTTCATTGTATTGAATAGGAATAATGTGGATAATAATGTAGGCAAATGAATGGAAAAATCATGCCTTGGAGGTTACAATAGTGAGGTAGAATAATTGGCGAAATTAGTGGTAGATCATGACAATAGTGGTTATAAAGTTACACCAAAATAGCGACCACATTCTTGTCAATTTATACCCACTAACATATACACTTAATATTTTAATTTTAATATTAAATGCATAAACACCACCATATTATTTCGATAAGCTTTATTGAGAGGGAAACAATTTGATCACCAGCTAATTAAGGGCCCAAAATGTACAAAGGTATAGTGTTTACCGAAAAAATCATCATTTTGGTTAGAATTTTTTTTTTAAAAAAAAAGTTAAAAGCAAGCGAGTTAAGGCCGATCAAGTTTGATCCCATTGTGCTAAATCGTCAAGATTGTGATTTATTACAAGTAAATAATCTTTCCAAAATGGATAGCACAAGAAAGGGGGAGGTTTTAATGCCTCTTTCATAGAAGACACTAGGGAAGAACAAGATAATACTGTAGAGTTACCTAATATTTTATTATGTCTTCTATTCTTCGCAAAACTTCCTTTTATAAGTCATAAAAACTCAACCCGACCTTCACTAAAAAAGGTCGCCTCAATGTGAAACAACGACATGCTTTGGAGCAAAACAACTATCTCATAGATTGTGTCGATGTTTTGACGCCTTGCTTGAAGCTGATAGGAGCAAGTGGGCATGCGACTGGAGATTGATTGTTTGGCTACTGAGGGTTATTATGATCGCATCCGGTTGGAAAATGGTGTTTCCTACGTGAGGACTCTTTTGGATGCTCAGTTTCTTACCAACATTACACGAGCTAAAATGTTAGGCTCTTCGTGTTATATTGGGGACAATCTTATTCATTCACCCGGGGTCTTCTATGAATGTTCCTCTGAGTTTGACTTCACCAAGTCAAGTCGTGGTATAGTTCACTTATTTTGTTTGATTTAATTTATCTCTAAAAATATAGTTCTCTATTTTATAAAAACCTAATGTAATGTATTCGAGAAGTGAAATACCCTTTGTGCTATTTCTGGAATTAGAGACAGCTCGTATGTTGCTCTAGGACAACTTGAGATCAAGATCTTGCTCTGTTCAAGTCTTTCAATATGTTGCGTCATGTTGCTTGGTGTTCTCGTGTTCCTTCATTTACAATTTTTAAAAATGGTTAGATAAAACTTTAAAAGGGATTCGGAAAAGGTCCTAAAATGCCCCCTCAAGTATTTGAATTGGTACAAAATTACCCTCCATTCATCTTTCGGCCCTAAAATACCCATGACATCCACCTTTTGGCTCAAAAATATCCTCGATGTTAATCCCTTGGCTCATATTTGCCCATATTTTTAATAGCTTCCTTTAAGTAAAATTATAAAATATTTATTTATTATATTGCCTATATAATTGGTCCAAATTTAAACTCTTCTCAAATAAATAATAAAAATCATATTTTTATTTTTATTTTATTTTTATAAAACCACATATGATTCATATTTTGATCAAATACACTTGAAAATAATATTGAAAAAATAATTAATTTCATGATATCTTCCTATTGGCCTATTTTAAATCAACCCCCAATTTATTATAACGTAACCCAACTCATAAATGGAAATCCAACAAAAATCCATACTCACCCCGACTGATTGTCCATCTAAAAAAATTATTATTATTATTAATATAAATTTTCTATCAATTATCCAAATGTCTTTTTCATTTTCTCTTTTTATTCCTTTTTTTAATCTCTTATTCTTAATTAGGATATCTGAGACTCAAACTTGAAATGAACTCACTTGTTTATATTCTTTTAAATTCTATTATTGTTATGCTGGGATGAGGGTGTGAATAAGAGAAATGATTATTTTAATTCTTTTATTTTGAATTTTGGGTACACACAAAAGAAAAATGCAATATTCGTACATACTTGCTTAATTAAGTCATTTTTTAATTGAACTAATTATTTCTATAAGAATGCATCGTTATTTTCCTTTTTATTCTCTATTGTTTGTCATTAATTGAAAAACAATAAAATTTAAAATGATGGACACGATCCAAAATTAAAAAAAATGGAAGAGATAGGAAGTGAAGGGGTGGCGGTGGGAGGGGGAGTGTAGAGAGTAGATACCTAATCTTTTCTTTTATTTTTAAATTACTATGAAATTCAAAATCAAGTCAATCATGTGAGCTTATATATTAAGTAATTTCAAATTATTTTAATGGAAATGGCTTAAAATGCCCTTAAACTATGAGATTTGGTACAACATTGTCCTCCATCCACCTTATGAGTATGATCCTTTAGACGTAAGTGTATTTTTGAGCCAAAAAGTTGACGTCAGGGATATTTCAAGACCCAAAGATGGATGAATGGATAATTTTGTACCAATTCAAATAGTTGAGGGGCATTTTAGGCCCTTCTCCAAAAGGGATTTTACCTATTTTAGGTGGAAAACATGTGATTAATCTGAAAGTGAGGTCTCTCTATTTCTGTTTCTTATTTCATTTCTTTTCTTTCCTTTTCTCTCTCGCGCTCATTCTTCTTTTCTTTTGAGAATGATACCCATCTAGTTTTCCTTTTTAGGCCTTGGTCATTTATTTGATGACTCTCTACCTAAAGTAATGTTCAAAGTTTAATTTAATTTTGTGATTGATGGGGGGTAACTGCTCGATTTGCATAGAAGAATACCTAGCTACAAGGATCAGCCGACACAATCCTTTTTTGAAACTATTTTCTTTTTTGTAGAATAGTTGGAAAAGACAATTTTGAATCTAGAAAAATGCCTCACCTTACTTCTAGGGTTAGGTTTCTTGACTAACTTCGTGTACTCAGCGTCAATCATGTATTATACCTTGGAAATGATTATCCAAGTCATGAGGAAGGACATGGATGTAACCTCATATCTTCACAAATAGTTTTTTGAGTACGAACTATTGTCCCATTATTTGAGGTAGCTCGATCCATACAAGCAGCCTAACATGGACTTGTTTAACTAGAAATCAGTTTGGGGCACAATATCTTTCAAACTTAGACCTTGTGCTTAGAGTACTCGGACGACAAAGTTGTAGGGAAGCAGTGCATTGAGATTCGGTACTATTTAACCTCACTTCAACTGTGTAAGCTTTTTGCAAGAGCCAACAGTACTGCTACCCAAGAGTGTTAAGTAGTTAGCTAGGTATTTGTCAATATTGTAATCTGTCTAAGTGGCATTTATCCGATTGGTGAGGCCTGAAACATTCATAATGCAGGAATTTAGTTTCCTCCTACCTCCAAATTCTGCCATAACGTTTAATTTCTCCCAAATTCATGGCTTATGTACTTCCAATAAACCCAACAGTCCCCTAATTAGTTCAGGTTAGGTACTATATATGGAGATATGACTCTTTCTCAATATATGGCCACATGAACTTGCTTAAACTCCTGTTCGACTTTGCCATGTGTCATGGTGTGGCTCACTTCTTTCCTTAAATAGATTATTTTTCCTATACAAAAGGGCTCTTAGGTATAAAACAAAGCCACATTTTTTTTTTGGACAAAAAATAATTTCATTTTTTCTTCACCTTTTGCATTCAAAAAATAAATTAGAAAAATCATTCAACCTTAAACTCATTTAAATATAGCAAATAATAACAAGATTCAAGATTGAGTTAGCAACCGTCGATATGCTTAATATTGATGTGATAAAAAATATAGTACCAAATATACCCTTAGAAATATGAGAAAACCGTAATTATGATCAAACTAATTGAAGAGTCCGTAAATTACGGATCAAAGTTATTTAGTGAAATTTAACCAATGGTTAAAATTTAAAAACATGACCAGCTGTAATCTGACAATTTAAATTTAGTAGATTCATTCCGTACACCTTATTTGGAACTAGTGATGCAGCTTCAAGTTAGCTACTCTAATGACGATAATACCCTCACCTTTGCAAAATATCCCTTTGTCCAATTTTATATATTCAACTTCCTTTTTAATTGGTTGCAAATAAAAAAAAAAGAGAGACATATTTTCTTATTTAACAAATAATTAATAATATTATAAAAATTTACTCATATTAAGTCCGACTTATTTAATAAAAAGTGTATAAAATATGTTTTTCTATTTTATTTTTGAAAAGAAATTTGAAACATTTCTTAAATTTTTGTTTGTTTAGAGGAAGTACCTTACATCACACTTGTTTGTCTCTTTTGCCTTGTTTGAAATTTGACTCATCGTCCACATACTTTTATTGTTTATGTCTATTATAAATAAAATGTATAATATGAAAGGAAAATAGCACTAGTCTTTGTTTGAATTTATTTAAGTACGAAAATAGGTGCCTCAGTTTGACAACTTGTCCTATGAAAATATATATCATATTACTATATAATTATTTGTCTTCTTAAGGAATGATAAAGTCAAAGGAGGATCGAGTTTGAGGCAGGGGATATGCCAATATTATAAATAATAATAATAATAATAATAATCTAAATGACAAAAATAATTATTAATTACACATTATTTCAAACTATGCAATCTATGAAAAATATTTATCTAATCTTATTTAATTGCACTTGTAATTTTTTGTGTGTGTTATACAGTAGTTTTTGCCTATAAAGATTAGTAAGTGAAAAACAATACAATTAATTGTAGTTTATATCATTATTGATAAACAGTCGTTATTAAATGGAGTAGTTAATTTGCACATCATGAAGAAACTCATATTCATTTTGACAATTTCATATTGCAACACAAGAAATTCATATTTCTACTCATAATTGTTGCTCCATTAATAGCTTTAACCCAATTAAAATTATGAAGATATATTTTTTTTAAATTATGAAGATTTTTTTTAAAATTATGAAGAAGGGGTAAAACTGGAAAATCAATAAACAATTATATTGACAGGTATAATTACCGACAAACTCGGAGGTCGGCAATTGTCGGCTCGGTGAACCGGGGAGACAACATCGTCATTTAATTTATAAAAAACAAAAAAAAATTAATTTTTTTTTCTTATTTTTGGTTAAATAAATAGTACTCCACTAATCTCATTAATGACCAATCAATTAAGTGATTAATAAGTTCCACTTTGCAAGTGGGTGTAAATAAATTATGGCACAACCTTAGAATTTAATATTATTTCAAATATTCCTTGACCATCTTTTTCACTATTAATTACACGTCATGTTTTTTTAAATAGTAGTAATAAGTAAGAAAAGAATGACAATATGTGTCTTGAAAAAGAAAGGATATTTTGCTATTGAATTTTTTTTCAAGAAGTAGAAAATATTAACTTCTTTTTAATATCAGAAAACTCTGCCTATTCACAAAATTGGAAAAAGGAATTTTATTTTCATAATGATTGTGTTTGTCCATGAAAATTAATTTTAATTTTTATGAGTAATTTGAAATGTAAAAAGTGAAGTTTATTATTTTTCAAATTCTTAAAAATTCTTAATTTCATCTTGAAGTTAAATATTAATATTATGGCCAAATATATAGGAGTTCAACTCCGATAAAAGTGAAGAAATTTCATGGTCAAATAATTTTCATCGTCATGAATTTAATTCTTCATTTTTAGAATTTTTTTTATGTTAAAATAAAAAATAGAAATGATATTATTATGATTACATAAAATAAATAAAGTAGTCCTTGGTCACATGGATTCATTCATTCCTATCTACTCATTCTTGCCTATAATTTTTTTGTTATTACCTCTTCCCTCTTTCTCTCTTTCTCCATCTAAGTAATAAAAAATATCAAGATTTTCTTCATTCTCAAAAAAAAAAAAAAAAAAAAGACTCAAGTTTTTGGATCTGCAACAATAAAGCCTTGTTGATTTGATGATTAACAAAATCATCAAATGTATTGTTAGGATTAATTTCAGCAGTTTTTCATGAAGCCTCCTTGGTTCTTTTTTTTGTACGTATAAAATCCTTTCATATGTTTCTTTCTTGATTTGTTGCAACTATGGAGTTGTATGTAAAACAAACAATCCCTTTTGGGGGTTTTCTTTCCTGGGTAGTTTTCCATTTTTGATGAATAAACTTGTATGTTTTATTTTATTGTTGTTGTTGCATATGAGAAATATGTTTTTTTTTTTTTTTGATTCTTGGGGTTGTATATTGATGAAGTTGTGAAAGGAATTTTGATTGAATCTAGCTTTGTTGTGTTGTTAGAGATTGTGGATGGAAATGTTTATGGATCCTAGCTTGCTTTTAAATGCTTTGTTTCTTCATTTGCAAATTTATTTAATTCTCTTTAATTTGATTAGTAGGATTAATGAATTGTTTGAACCCCCTAATGATTTAAGTTTTCTTTTGATATTATGGTTTGTATGTGTTTGGATTATTAGTCATTTGATGATGCCCTCCTTGCGAATCTGGACTTGTACATTTTTTTTTCCGGATAAGCATGACCTCAGACTAATTTTATGGGATATGTGCCATCTCTCACCAACAATTGGTACAGGTAAACTCTGTTCATCGGGATATGTGCCATCTCTTACCAACAATTGGTACCAGTAACTCTGTTCATCAAGGTTAGAAATCACTTGGTGTGTTTGTCTCGGGCGGGATTTAAACCTGAGACCTCATAGTTGGTTCTAAATAGCTTTATTGATCAATATGTATACCCTTGGTTAAATCTGGTATTGCACTTCCCCTTTTTGATGAAATAAAAATGCGTGCTATTCGTTTTGTTTACTTGTTGTTTATAATTATTAATTGTTCCGTGAAATAATCCATTTGGTGCTTCTTGATTTTATTAAAAGCATTGGTGACTATTCCATTGTTGTTTCGCAATTGCATTTGTTTAATTTTTTTGGGGCTGATTTCAAATACAGGTGATTGAGGAAGTTGAATATTCTATTCGATGTTGATGATGGAGAATACTGAGGTTGAGGAGAACTTGTTATCTATCGGTGAGCCTAAGGTATGCTTATGAAACACTTAACGTACAAATGGCTGGTTAATTGTTGCTTTCATTTTCCATTTTGTTGGATCTATGTAGACCTACAACTAGGCAAATTCTTAAAGTTGGTTTTTAAAATAAAAACACCTTGTAGAGTCGACGCTGATTAGCTTTTCCAATAACCTTTTCTCATCCAGTTGACTTTTTACAACCTGTCGGGGGCATATGATGGTTTCAGTAGTTTTTCTATATCATCTAAGTTTATACTAGTTTGATGCTTATATGGGTTTCTCGATGTTCATTTATCATTTTTCTACAAGTAATAAAGTTTTGTGTTATTTAGTTACATGGAGGAATGTGCAAGAGCTTATCGGCTGTATACGCAAAAGTGCTGGGAATATTTCCTGAACTAGAAGCTGCAAGACCAAGAAGCACATCTGGTATTCAAGCATTATGTGCTTTGCACATAGCCCTTGAGAAAACAAAGAATGTTCTTCAACATTGCGCCGAATGCAGTAAACTTTACCTGGTAATGATGGTACTTTTTTAGTTCTGATTGTCAATATTGAGAGAATGTTTTTTGGCAATCTTTGACTGTACTGCAGTATTAATTTCTTAAGAGGGATATGAACGTGCCTTCTTATTCCTCTGGTGATTTACCTTGGGTTGGGATCCTACATAACAAGATTTCCTATTTATTATGTTTTCTAACCACTTTCCAACTTGCTTGGGGTTGAGGTGTCGTAGTTGTTGTTAATATCTAACAATAGTTTCCAAATGGAATACTTGATTGACCTGAAAATTTTAAAATGTTAAGTGCTATTTCGTAAGATATAACTATAATTTATTTACTCATGCAGTATGTTTATTACCAAACAGAAGTAGTAAGAAGAGCCACTCCCGAATTTTGCTTAATGGTTACAATGTTCTTGACGGTTCCATTCCCCGTCCACTAAAGTTTCTTTTTCTGACAATCTATATTTATTGAAATGTTTTTGTTTTCAGGCTATAACAGGGGACTCTATAGTTCTAAAGTTTGAGAGAGCAAGATGTGCTCTTGAAGATAGTCTAAAGCGTGTTGAAGATATAGTACCACAAAGTATTGGCTGTCAGGTAATATTCTCTTATTTCTTTAGTATGCCAAGTCAATTTGTTTCTTTTTGTAGTGACATTTTATGCTCTTGTGCAAATGTGATAGTGGATTCTTTTTTTTTTCCCATTTTGTTTTGGGAGGGGGCTGCTTTAGTGACGTTGGTTAGTTTGACTAAATGGAGTTTTGCACATAAATCATTTCTTAAGGGCCATTACCTCTTGGCGGTTTCACAGTTTGGTTCTGATGGCAATCTCTATGTTTTTTCAGATCTCTGAAGTTCTAAATGAACTTCAAGGGATTGAGTTCTCACTTGATCTGACGGAGAAGCAAATTGGTGATGAGATAATTACATTGCTTCAGCAGGGAAGAAAATTCAATGGTAGTGACAACAATGAACTTGAGTCTTTTCACCAAGCTGCCTCAAGACTCGGTATAACTTCTTCAAGAGCTGCTCTTAGAGAAAGAAGGGCTCTGAAAAAGCTCGTTGAACGAGCCAGAGCAGAAGAGGATAAACGGAAAGAGTCAATTGTTGCTTTTCTTTTGCATCTCATTAGAAAATACTCAAAGTTGTTTAGATCTGAATTGTCAGATGACAACGATTCACAGGGTTCGACACCTTGTTCACCCACAGTTCAGGGATCCTTTGAGTATGGTATTGGAGCTGGAGGAAATATTCATGCTTTTGACCGGCAACTCTCGAAGCTTAGTTCTTTTAATTTTAAACCCAACTTTAGGAGGACAGCGACAGACCAGACGCCTGTTCCTCCTGAAGAGCTGAGGTGTCCAATCTCATTACAGTTAATGTATAACCCTGTGATAATTGCTTCTGGGCAATCATATGAAAAGATTTGCATTGAGAAGTGGTTCAGCGATGGGCATAACACATGCCCAAAGACTCAGCAGGAGCTCCCTCATCTTGGTTTAACTCCTAATTATTGTGTGAAGGGTCTGGTTGCTAGTTGGTGCGAACAGTATGGGGTTCCGATTCCAGATGGTCCACCTGAGTCCCTTGATCTCAACTACTGGAGACTGGCTTTGTCTGAAAGTGAGTCCGCGAATTCCAAATCTATGGGAAGTATTGTTTCTTGCAAGTTCAAAGGTGTCAAGGTGGTTCCTTTGGAAGATAGTGGTATTATTGAGGAGGCCGAAGGGACTGAAGCAGAGGAATCTGTGCAGGAAGATGAGCTTCAAGTCAATTCTCTTGAAAGATACGATGACTTCTTAGCCATCTTAAATGAAGGGGAAGATTTCAGGAAAAAGTGCAAAGTAGTAGAACAGATCAGGCATCTGCTAAAGGATGATGAAGAAATCAGGATTTATATGGGAGCAAATGGCTTTATTGAAGCACTACTAGGGTTTTTAGAGTGTGCTGTACAAACCAGGAATGAGATTGCTCAAGAAATTGGAACCATGGCCCTCTTCAACCTTGGTGTGAATAATAACAGGTGTGTTCTCTTGTGTTTTGTTATGGTTGCAGATTTGCAGATCAGTCTTTCCTAAGGACCTTTTGCTCAGGAAATAAAGTACTTATTTTGTCCAGCTGTCAAAATAATATATGCCTTCTGTGATGAACTTCTTGCCTTGGCATCGCACAATTCAAAGTTCAAACAACTTTGATGGGCTCTGCTTAGCATGATTTATTTCATATCCTTTTAGCAATTTCCCTCTTTAAGCATTAAAATGGGTGATGTATGTCCATTATAATAATTATCATAGTATTTATTGGCCTATGTGAAGTACTTCCTGACTTTTTAATGCCTAAAATAATCTTGGTATATGATGTTTAGCTTGGTGTTCAAAGTTTTTCCATGTGCTTTCAATTTTTTTTATGCTTCGATGAGAAATATAGACATTCTAACATAAAAATATAGACATTTCTGACATCTTTCCAACTTGCACTTCAGGAACAAGGAGTTGATGCTGGCGGCGGGTGTTCTTCCTTTGATAGGAAGAATGGTTGCTACTTCTAGTGCCATCAGTGCAGCAACAGCCCTTTACCTGAATCTTTCCTGTCTCGAGGAAGCCAAGCCCATCATTGGTTCTGGTGAAGCCATCCCATTCTTGATTGGAGTCCTACAGCGTGAGACCGATACTCAATGTAAGCTGGATGCCCTACATGCACTATTTAATCTCTCCAGTAATCCTACAAATACTCCACACCTCCTGTCAGCTGGCATTCTCGATGGACTGAAAACTCTTATGTCATATACGGTTGACCATACGACAGAAAAATGCATAGCGGTTCTTATAAACCTATCTTTAAGTAAATCTGCAAGGGATGAAATTGTGTCATCTCCTGGTCTTATCAGTAGTCTTGCAACGGTTTTGGACGTTGGGGAACCTTTAGAACAGGAACAAGCTGCAGCTTGTATGTTGATATTATGCAATGGAAATGAGAAATGCAGCCAAATGGTCCTTCAAGAAGGAGTGATACCTTCATTGGTGTCGGTATCAGTAAATGGGACCATGAGAGGAAAGCAGAAAGCTCAGAAGCTTTTGATGTTGTTTCGTGAGCAGAGACAGAGAGAACCCTCACCAGTTCAAACTCAACCACGGACTGAAAACACCGAGACATTGGACATGCCTTCTGAAGATTCAAAGCCATTGTGCAAGTCAACCTCGCGGAAAAAATTGGGCAAGGCATGGAATTTCTTGTGGAAGACCAAGAGTTTTTCTGTATACCAGTGTTAAATATTTGTCATTCCTACCACTAGTATGTAAATCTCTAATTTATCTCATCTTCTGTCCTATCCCAATGGGCGAGTTTAGTTTTTCTGTGGAAGAGATGTACAGGTCTGGACAGTTTATGGCTTATCCATGAGTTAATGCTGTAGCTCCGTCCTTCACAGGGAAAAACAAAGAACAGCCATTGAATGTGAATATAAGCTGTTATTTCCTGAGATGTATGTAGCAATACTAGCTATTATTTCCTGGATGGTTCTTTATCGAATCCAAAATGAAGGAGACCGGGATACCATATAACGTTCTTATGTCACATCGTTATCATGTACCTTTGCTGGTGGGAAGTAACAGACACAACACATTGTATGTTTGGTTTGGCAACCATTGTTATAAAACATTAACGAAGACATGGAATGAGAATGCAAAAAGTACATAGCACAAGTAAATTTGTAGTAGCTTAGTAAATTTTACGCTTGCTTCTTCCTCCCCTCTTTGAATTCCCCTTACGTTTTCTCGTCTCTTTGGTTTCTATTTCTTCCTTGTTTGTTTCATCTATTTTCTCATCAACTTCATTTTCTACAACGATTTTCTCTTTGCAATGTTCTTTCTTCTTGTTGAGGAACTTAATTAGTCCATCAAGTGCAATGTTTGCTTCATCACTTTTCATTAGCTCTTCTGCAATCTCTGCTGGTGTCACATTCACTTCAGTTATAAGCTCTTCTATTTCGCGGAATTTGTAGTGTTTTTCAAGGCCAAGGTAGTTTGAGGCAAGGATCTTGAATCCACTTGGAGTGCAGTAGGTCATATGAATGTGCATGTCCATTCTTCCTGGCCTTATCAATGCAGGATCTAGTCTGTCTTTAAAGTTAGTAGTGAATACAATTATTCTTTCATCTCCACAACTCGACCATAGTCCATCAATGAAGTTTAGCAATCCAGAAAGTGTAACCTGTCCATGAAAACTATGTCATTCTTTTTTAAACACGACTAAGAAACAAAGCAAAGAATGTGTAATATTCTTAGGTTACCTGACTTTCACTATCATTGTAATTGTGTGCATCATCATCACGGTTGTGTAGTTGAATGGTGCAATCAATGTCTTCAATAACGATAATTGATTTGTTGTTGCTAGAGACTAACATTCTTCTGAAATCAGTGTTACCACGCATGCTAGAAAGTTCCAAATCATATATATCAAACTTCAAGAAATTAGCCATAGCTGCAATCAAGCTAGATTTGCCTGTTCCTGGTGGTCCATACAACAAATATCCCCTTTTCCATGCCTTGCCAACTCTTCTATAGTAATCTCTTCTCCTAACAAATCTTTGTAAATCATCTATAACTTTCTTCTTCTCTTCAGGATCCATTGCTATTGTATCAAAAGTTGATGGATGATCAAGATTCACACATTCTCCACCATAACTCCCAAGTGGAGAGAGTTTTATCACCTTGTTTTCCTCTTTTATAGCTTTTGATCTTTCAAGAACAAATGGCAAATAAGTTTTCATCACCATTTCCTTGTAACTCTTAATAAAACTGAGTTCATACCATATCTTTTCGACTTTATCAAAAGAAAAATAGCCATCAACACAACTTGTGTTCTGACTCTCCACAACTTTCAACTCCCAAATGAGTTCAACTCCTTCAAATATATCAATGATTTTCTCATCTTTGCTTATGTTGGTTGCAAATTTCTTTTCTTTCTCTGCTTTGGAGATTTTGACTATTTGTGCTGAAGAGGACACTATAGTCCCCAAGTATAGTTTAGAAGCTTCAAATATTTCATTTGGAGTGATCCCATTGTTTTCTTCAATGATGAGGGTAATTTGGGAAGAAATATTTCCTATAAAGATTCCAACTTTAGACAATATTTTGTCTTGGAGATTTTTGGGTATAAGTTGGTTTGTCATGTTTTGAACTTCAGAGACTAAAGTTCTAACTAGAACTACTGAAGCAGTTAAAGTTGTATATGCCGATAGGACTGATGTTGTTGAAGGTATTTTTGAAAGGGAAAACATATTTTTTTTTTGAGTTTAAGGCAAAGTAATTTGTGTTTGAATTGATTCAAGTAATTTGCGAAGAAGTGGATTTTATAGTAGTTAAAAAAATGAAAACTTTCATGTGAAGCTTTTGGAAATATTGTTTATTGAGGCAAGTGAGTGACTTAGTCCAAAAGCTTGTTTTGCAATTAGAGAATGATAAGGTTAGAGTTGTAAATGGACAAAGGCTGTGAAGCAATTCTTGGAAAGGGTCTTGTTAAATATGTAGAGGGGAAAAAGTGGGAATTTTTCAAAAATAAAATTTCATGGACCTATATTTGCTGACTTACTCTGTCATGATATTGTATTTTAATCAAGGATAATGGTATAAAATCTTTTACCCCTCAATTACTCACTTTGTTTCAATTTATGTAATGTAGTTTGATTTGATATAAAATTTAAGAAAAAAAAGTCTTTTGAAACGTGTGGTCTAAAATAAGTTGAGTCTAAACAACCCAATATTATATATATAATGTTTAAAATTAATTTTGTACATAAACGTATTTACTTTGATATAATTTCTAAATATTTCTTATACTTTTTCATAATCTTTATCTTTTAACATAATATTTTAAGAATTTCGAATGATCTAAATATTAGTAACTCTAGTAAAGCTCAAATCAAAAATCAAATCAATACTAATGCTAACAAAAAAAATAATGAATTCAGTACTAAGAATGACAATGATATTTGAATATTTGTTCTTTAGTTTTACATGGATTTAGACATTTAAAATACATAACCTAATTTTAATTTTTCTTTATTGTTTAATTGTGTAATTAATACTTAGTAGACTTATTTTGGCATGATTTAGTACTTTTAAATTATGATCATTTTCATTGCGACTTATTAATTTGCAATATTTATTTTTTGTGATTTTATTATTAATTTTTTGTGAATATTTTAGTCTCATCACTCATCTCGTATTTTGTGTTATTTTGGAAAGAAACACCTTAGATAGTTGTATTTGGTAGGACTAAAGAAATATTTGGAGCACAAATTAATTATATTTTTGTGTGCTTACTTTACCGGAAAACCCCAGAAAACCCCCAAAACCCCCCTCCCCCCCCCCCCCCCGAAAAAAATCTCGAGGTTGAAAAACCTGAGTTTTATTAGTTTGGTTTGATTTATAATTTAAAATTTTGACACACATGGTTTGGTTTAGTATTTAAAAAACTCAAAGTTCAACACAATTTCTCTAAAAATTATGATTTGGGAATTTCAAATTTTGAGATTTTTCACATACAAAATTGACCCACATTTTTATATTTTATTAAAATAACCCCACATTTATATCTACTAACAATTTATTTCATATGTAAATAAAAATTATAATTCATATAATTACTTTTTAAAACATTTATATCTCATATAGTGACCATTCTCACTAACTTAGAATTTATTATTACTTCAAATCAATTTCTATTTTACCATTTATATTCACCAAATTAATCATTTTTTATCAAATATATTTACCAATCAAATTGACCGATAAATAACTCAAAGTATCAATATTGATTTGTCTTCTTAGGCATATCAACGAGAAATACAAGTTCAACGTGAAAAAAATTGTTCGTACTATGTTGACTGATTATATTAAAGACTAGTACACCAAAAATTATATTTAATTTTATTTTTATTTAATTAAAGTTCGATCAATAAATATTGTATCCTTTAAGAATATCTCTGTGATTGTATATTATGTGACTTTATAAACTTGTGCTTATTTGGGAAGATTGTATAAAGAATTGAGACGCAATTTTAATAATTTTACAACTTATGAGTTTTTTATGTTTATGAGAAAACATACAACATAAAAAGTTGAAATCGCATGTCCAAACAAAACTTCAACTTCATCTCATGATTTTATATCGCACGGTCCAACGGGCCCTAAGTCTCATAAATTTGAAATAATATGTTAAAAAGATACAATTTATGAAAAAGTATAAGAAATATTTAGAAATTATATCAAAGTAAACACTTTATGTATAAAATAAATTTTAAAAAATTTATATATATATATATATATACACACACACACTAGTTTTTTGACACGTGCGTTACACGTGATTATCAATTCCAAAAATATATGTTATAGTAAATAGTATTGCTTATTTAAGTGAAGATTTGAATAATAAGCTTAGCAAAAAATAATATTGCAGATTCTTTTGTGAATGATCAACGTGGATCATCATATATATCTCCTATTCACGCAAACCTATGAAGATGGTCAATAAAAAAATTTATTAGTTAAATGCAATAATGTATATATTTATTTCAATTTGATGAGGTTCAATTATGTAATTAGTCTTATCTCACTAATATTACCTTATAAATAATATTCACTTTGTATTTTTCTTGTCATCTAACCAGATGTGTTTTGCATGTGTATTCCATGTTAAATTGTTTAGATGTCATATGAACATGTGAAGATAACAACTACATTTTATATATTAACATATTTTCACATTTGTTGTGAGTTTTTTTTTTTTAAAAAAAACTTGGAACATTTTAAAATAATATATTTTAAAGTTAGAAGATCTTGTTAACTTGATAATACATTTGTGACATATATAATACTTTAATTTAAATACAAATACCTACCCAAATATAAATATATATTTGCATTAATGAAAAAATTTATCTCATAAAATTAACTATTAAATAAATAATAAAAATTAAACTAATGCAAACTTCAACTGAAGTTATTACAAGTCAATAAACTTTTCTTCGTCTAAAATACTGAAATATTAAGAAATAGTAAATCAGTAAAACAAAAGGGCAATATGTATATAGTAATAACTATTTTGAAGCAAACTTTATGAGAGTTTAAGTCACATAAGTAGCATTGATAAATTCTTTTGTCTTGAGCATCAAAAACAAATCGTGACAATTCTCTAAATTTTGGAAAATATATTCAGAAGCATATATCTACATCTCAAGAGAAATTGTTGACAAAAACAAATGAATTTAGACTACATCATGTTAACTTCATATATTGGAACATTACATATTAATGTACATATTAAGCAAAAAAATATTTATTATATCATAAAAATTATTTTCCTCAAGTACTTGAGGTTATGGAATATAACCTCTTAGGAAAGAACGACTTACTTCATCAAAATAATGGTACCTCATATTCCGCTAAACTTCGAACTCACTCAACAATAATAAACCACGAAAAAAAAAATTAAAATGCAAGAAGAAGAGTAGAAGATTAAAAAGTTTGTGGTTGAAAAATGAGAGGAAGCCCCTCTATTTATAATCAACAAAGGGTAGTATGAACAAATATTTTTTGTGTCTTATCTGAAAAGTCATGACCTTTTCGAGAAGTCACAACCCTTTGGAAAAGTCACAACTTATTGAAAAAGTCGCAACTCTTTGGAAAAGTCACAACTTATTGAAAAAGTCACAATTCTTTGGAAAAGTCACAACTTATTGAAAAAGTCACAATTCTTTGGAAAAGTCACAACTCATTGAAAAATCACAACCCTTTGAAAAATGTCACAATTTATCGAAAAAGTCACAACTCATCAAAAAATACAACCCTTCGGAAAAAGTCATAACTTCTCGAAAAAGTCACAACTCATTGAAAAAGTCACAACCTATATTAGGGATATTATAGTAATTTAACATTGAAATTAGGAGTTCATGCTTTGCGTTGCACGTGATTACCAATTCCAAAAACATATGAAATAGTAAATAATATTGCTTATTTAAGCGAAGATTTGAATAATAAGCTTAGAAAAAAATAATATTGCATATTCTTTTGTGAATATTTAACGTGGATCTTTATATATATTTCTTATTCACGCAAACCTATGAAGATGGTCAATGAAAAAATTTATTAGTTAAATGCAATAATGTATACATTTATTTCAATTTGATGAGGTAAATCATGTATTAAGTCTTATCTCACTAATATTACCTTATAGACAATATTTGCTTTGTATTTTTCTTGTCATGTAACCATATATGCTTTGCATGTGTATTCCACGTTAAATTCTTTAGATGTCATATGAACATGTGAAGATAACAACTACATTTTATCTATTAACATATTTTCACATTGGTTCTGAGTTTTTGATTAAAAAAAATGCGGAACATTTTAATATAATATATTTTGAAGTTAGAAGATCTTGTTAACTTGATAATACATTTGTGACATATATAATACTTTAATTTAAATAAAAATATCTACCCAAATATAAATATATATTTGCATTGATGAACATATTTATCTCATAAAATTAACTATTAAATAAATAATAAATATTAAACTAATACAAACTTCAACTTGTGTTATTACAAGTCATATGAACTTTTCTTAGTCTAAAATATCAAAATATTAAGAAATAATAAATAAGTAAAACAAAAGGGCACTGTTTATATAATAATTACTATTTTGAAGCAAACTCCATCAGAGTCTAAATCACATAAGTAGCATTGATAAATAAAGTTGTTCTTTTGTCTTGAGCATAAAAAACAAATCATGACAATTTTCTAAATTTTGGAAAATATATTTAGAAACATATATCTACATCACAAGAGAAATTGTTGACAAAAAAAAAATTAGACTACATCATATTAACTTCATATATTGGAACATTACATACTAATGTATATATTAAGCGAAAAAATAATTATGATATCATCAAAATTATTTTCCTCAAGTACTCGAGGTTATGGTATATCCTCTTAGGATAGAACGACTTACTTCGTCAGAACATTGGTACCTCATATCCGCTAAACTTCGAACTCACTCAACGACAATAAATCACATAAGAAATTTCAAAATGCAAGAAGAAGAAGAGTAGAAGATTAAAAAAATTGTGGTTGAAAAATGAGAGGAAGCCCCTCTATTTATAGTCAACAAAGGGTAGTATAAACAAATGATTTTTTGTGTCTTATCTGAAAAGTCATGACCTTTTCGAGAAGTCACAACCCTTTGAAAAAGTCACAACTTATTTAAAAAGTCAGAACTCTTTGAAAAAGTCACAACTCTTTGGAAAAGTCACAACTCATCGAAAGATCACAACCCTTTGAAAAAAGTCACAACTTATCGAAAAAGTCACAACTCATCAAAAAAGTAACTACCTAAGTTAGGGATATTATAGTAATTTAACATTCAAGTTAGGAGTTCATGCTTTTAAGGTAATATATATATATATTGTTGGGTTGGTTTGGTATCGGGTTGACTCATTTTAGTTAAAACCAAACCAGCCCAAGTATAGTCAGATTTTTTTCCAAACCAAACCAAACTATTAGTCGATTTTTTTTCCTAATTTGACTTGATTTGCGGTTGTGTTCAATTTTTTATTCGGTTTTACACCCCTATCTACTATCATATGTTATTTTTTAAAATTTGATTATCGCATTATTTTGTTGTTGTTCTTGTTTCCTTTCTTGTAGGCATTCCACTGCTTCCAATTAATTGCTTCACTGTTTTTTTCTTCTTTGTATATGGATTTGCTGCATTCAAGCTAGGAGTCTTTCAAAAACAATCTTACCTCCATGAGACAGTGGTAAGGTCTATGCATATTCTACCCTTCTCAAACCCCACTTGTGGAATTACACTTGATATGTTGTTGCTAATCTTACTGTATAATTACATTTGTGCAACCAAATAGTATGTTTGTGAATACACAGCAATTACATTATAACATACAAACATGACATCGTAATTATTAATAAATACACCAATTCTAGTTTTTGGTGGCTTTCTGAACCCACTCTTAAAAAATGATTTCCCTAATCCCTACATAAGATAAAAAGAACATTTTCCAAAACTCTCTTTCAACCTTACCACCCAACCCCAACTTCCAATACCGTTGGATCGAGATTGGATCTCGAACCAAGTTAAGGGTCAGGGTCATTGATTGGGGTCTTGATTTGGGTTAGAGGTCAGGGCCTAACTCTTGAACCCGATCCAAACCCAAGACCCGACTTTCGACCCCGACTCCTAACCCCCAACCCGACACTCAACTACTTGACTCCAAATCCAAGCTCTGACCCTGACTCAATACCCCACTCCCAATTCGATCAAACTCACGATCTGAGACCTCAACTCGAGACCCTACTCCCTATTATAGTATTTTTCAAATCTGGTGTTCTAGTATTTTCCCAACAATATCTAAAAATGTTGTTCGGCAATACATTTTCTTCTTACTAATCCAACACCCGAAAATAAGTTAAAAACTCATTTACTTTTCAAGAAAAACATTTTCTTTCATACCAAACACACCCTAAGTTTAAGTTCATCTGCTTGGCTTGATAAATGATAACAATCTCTTAATCACTAGCCCAGTCACCCTACAAAATTGACAATTCAAAAGGCAAACTCTTGATCATAGTTTGGCGAGACAGAACTTGGTAGGAATTGAATCAATAAGCTCATGGGCGTGCCCCCTAGTCTTGTGAAACCAACAACTCAAATCAAGGTTTTTACTACACTCGGAGAGCTTCAACACGTATATTTTATTGGAAAATATGAGACCCCGACCATCGAATTTCATGTCGAAATAGTCTTGAAGTTCATCTATATATGTATATGGGCATTTAGCAACTGAAGAAAGAAAATAAACAAAACTTTAGACCTGGCTTTACATATTTACAGCACCGTGGTTCGTTCTTTACTGTTTTTCAGCTCTCCAAACTTGTCGGAGCAGCTGATATCTAACAACTTTCCGATCACCCTTCCCCTTGGCGATCAAGTTGATCTTTGCTAGATTAGGAGAACCACGGAGTCTATCAGCTACAATTGAACTCAAGGGCGAGTCCAATTCTTCAAGCTCATCGTCACTGGTGTATGATTTCTTCAGTACTGATGAACTGCTTCTTTGTAAAGATTGGTTTCCAGTCTCTCCCAGAAAGGTTTTAATGGACCTTACTGAAGGGGGTAAATATGTTGTAGGCGACGCAGTGAATGGAACAGTCGAGATAGATTCTTCAAGAGTATCCTCAGCATCCTAGATTAAGAAATGACGCGTTCATGACAAAACTGATCTTTTAATGAAATGGAAGTTTGAAATATCTCAACCACAAGCATCAATGAAATTGCATGGAGCATACGGTTTAAGGTGTTGTCGTTTGGTGTTTGAGTTTGCAAACCTTTAAGTTGTGTTTGAGCTAAATCTTGAAAGAAAAAGTAGATTTTTTGAAAATTTCCAACTCAGTTTTTCAAATGTTTCAGAACAGCAAAACTTTCAAGATTTGGAAATCTAATCTTTTGCAAGATAACTTAAAAAAACACTATTTGCAAACTCAGAAACTAAGTTTGCAAGCTCATAAACTCCAAAATTTTAAACAAACAGCAACTAAACAAATTTGAACAGACTACCAACCTCAGAATCCAGTGCCCTGAGGACCTCTGGGGGAACTGGGATTGGACAGAATTCATCTGGAACAAAACCATTGAGCACCCTACTGATCAAAGTTGGACCGAGTATAGGACAAACCTTGAAATAGCATAATAATAAGAAATTTAGCATAAAGCATGATGAAATGCATCGAACGACGTAATGCCAACAGACTCACCTCTTTCCTAGTTTGAGGATCGGCGAGCATTTCAAAGGGAAGCATCATTAGATCACTTAGAGCATTGAGCAGACGGAAAGGCTTGGCGGGACCTGGTGCCTTCTCTTCATTATCACCTGAGGAATCATTTTCCTCAATTCCAAAGAGAGTAGATAGCCATCTAGACCAGTCCCCAATCTGCCAACAACAAATAAGTCACATTCTAATATACTATACGAAATCATTAGTACATTAGGCTGATAATTTATATCTACCAGCTTTTATTAACAATCCTGGCAGTATACAAGAGAAGGTGTATACATGCTTCCACTGCTATTTTATTTATTTATTTTTTGCAAGTCCACAACATTTAATTTATGGAATGGAAACACATTCTTATTTTAACCCATCCTTTATCTGAAGCTGATGCATAATTTAGGGATGCTCAACTGACTTACTTCGCCTTTCAGTGTAGCCAAGAAAATGTAATAAGATCTTCAGAGAACCTTCTTTCCCTATCATTAAGATCTCTAAGAATCTTGTTTAACATGTCCAGCTGAACTAAGAGTCTAACATAGATTTATAGAAATCAGTTCATTTTACGTGCAGGCAGATTTTTCCAACTCTGAAGAACTCCTATATTGGGTAAGAAGAATGACTTTAAGAGTTATATCATCTTGGAAGATGGGCATCTAGAAGGAGTATTAATCTACGGTAGACATTCCACTAATTTTGGAGTACAGGCAGATTCTTCTTTTGAACTCTGAAGAACTCCCATATTGGGTAAGAAGAATGATATGGCGATTATATCAGTAATGCATCACCGACTAAGCTATAAGCCACTGGAGCTTGACTACTCACAGCATTTTTTAGTTGTGCACCCGCGCCAAAGCTTGATTTCCCTGCAGGGATTGGGAGGACCTTAGAATCACAAATGGGATCTGATACTGGATCTGTTGGCATCTCTTCAGCTGATTCACGAAGGATTGCATTGAACATAGCCACATCCAATCTACTCACCAACTGTTCCATTACCTGTTATAAGCCATAAACAAAGAACTTGACACCTAAATCCACTAAATTCAATCAGTAAAATTGAGAAAGCAGTTATGCAAGGTTGTTCAGGTGTCATGATGCACATGTAGAGACTAAGTAGTCCTGGTAACAGAAAGTATAACTTCTCATTTAGCCGCAGAAACAGAAATTCTGTATTAACATTAATAACACCATAGTGCATGTTTTCATACACAGGAAAAATGATATTTCTACAAGAAACAATGCAGTGGAATGCTAACTCATGCCAGTTTCTAGTATATGTTCAAATAAGCTCTTCCAGGAGGTACACAATTGATTCTGTTGAACAGGGATATGAATGTGCAGTCAACTTACCAATCTAGCCGGCAACGGCAAGCAGCCACACTCATGTCCTCCTGCCCTAACTGGGCAAAGCCTTTCACAGGCATCCTTGAAAGCCTTCTTCCAGAGCCCAATGGAGAAATTACCTTGCTCTTGATCCCCTAAACTACACCTGCGTCCATAGGTATTCTTAACACTTGAGCTCATTGATCTGCCACCAGAGTTTGCAGCTGTATTTTGCATGTGTGGAGTCAAAGTCTGCATGCCATAAAATCAAAATAAGTCACAGCAGTGATGTCAAAATGAAATATGTTTCACAAGTCAAGGAACAAGAGAGAGAGAGCAGCAGAATCAGATTTTTAAGATCAACCTGCCACCACACAGATTCCACAATGCGGGAGAAAATCCAAGCTTCAACTTGTTCCAGTGCAAGCATAAAGGTTTCAATATCCTCCCAGTCACCAAGTTCTTCTGTTAGACTATCGTTGACACCTTTATTGAAAGAAACCTCATTCCTTTTTTTCAAGGATCTTCCATTTAAACTAGTTTTGCCCATATTGCTCTCTGCATATGGTCTATCATCTTCTCTCCTTCCTCCAGCAGCCTGGCTAACAATTGCTCTCAACATGACTGAATTCGACAACCAAAAAGTCAACCTGTAAATCAAGAAACAGACAGCTGAAATCTTCTGTGGTACAGAAAGGCTAATCAGTTTAATTCATCTATGCCCATTGGAACTCATTAATGATACTCTCTTTATATCCATAACAAAAATAATTAATATTTTTAATTATAAACAGTGTAATAGGATGATAGAGACACCTGAATTTCGACCCACATGATGTAACACCCCGTAGCTTGGTAGACCATCTAGGTTTAGTTGAGGGCTACAAGAGTCAAGGCTAAAAGGCAAGTGCCAAGGCAAAGGGGCAAGGCCCAAGCCAAAGGCCAAGGCTGCCCCAACTTTGGCAAGCACTGCCCCAACTTCACGGCCACCACCACGGCCAGTGGTCTTGACCACAGCTCGTGGGAGGCCTCGTGAAGGTGCCTTAACCTTGTGGGAGGCAAGTCCTTGGGGCCAAGCCACTGGACCATGGACCACGGGCCACTTCACGGTCAGTGGTGAAGACCACGACCCATGGGAAGGCTTGTGGTCATGCCATGAACTTTTAGAGGCCAAGCCAAGTGGCCTAGCTACTGGTCCAAGGACCACGAGCAGGACCACGATCCGTGGTGCCTCTCGCGAAGCCTGGACAGTAGGATGCCAAGTGGAGGAGATTTTGGGAAATTCCAAATTAGGTGGTTAGTGAATGGGGTCGTTTTGCCTAGTCCTAAAACACCTATATAAGCTATTTTAACCCATTAACCACCCAATTAAGTCATTATTTCCCCAAAACCCAAATCAAATCCCCAAAATACTCTCCTCTCAAATATTTCTCTCTAAGACTTGAAGAAGAAGATAGAGCCTGAAGACTAGGTCAAGAACAAAGACTCCATTGTTGCAAGCTTATTAAGGCTTTGTATCCAAGGTATGTTAGCTTATTAATCCATGGATTCTTCCATCCATGGAGCCCCCTAGATTTCCCCCAATTGTGAAGATGAAATCCCCAATTCAAGTTAGGGTTCCTTCCAAAATTGTGGGTTTAGTTGAGTATGATTCCAATTGAGTGGATAGTAGTTGTTTATGATTGTTTTAGTATTGAATCGTGATATTATGATGAATTTATAAGTTTTCCATGGTTAACCCTAGTCTAATGGATGAAATTGAATCATGTGGGTTTATGCCATGAGAGGTGAAATTGAGGATTCATAGGTGATCTTCTAGAATTGAGGTTATGAGTAGTAAATGTTCAAGAATAGGAACATGTAGACATGAATTGAACTAGATTATGGTATATATGATGGATCATGACTAGTAAAGTTGAAGTTGAACCTTTATGATGAATATGACTAGAATCGCTTGATAATGAAGAATGTGATTAGATTGCCTTGAAATCTAGGTATGAATGATGATTGTAAGAAGTAAAGCTTTGAGAGTAAGGCTTGTAGTCATGAATGTTGATCACTAGGGTTTTGAGAGTAACGCCAATATGATGAACAATGTATGTCAAGGCCCTAAGGGTGAAGCTTGCATGATAATGGTAGACTATTAGATAGAATGGTTGTGGACTTTACTCACCTAATCTACCTTATGAAGGTTTGAATGTATGAAGTGATAGAATCACTTGAGTTATGATGATATCCATGTCTAATGTAGAATTCTAGATATGATATTATGCATAAATATGCTAAAAGATGAAAGGTTCTCTCACATAGAATGATTCTAGGTTGAAGGGCTTACTCACCTAAAATGAATCAAAGCATGTTAGACTAGAATAGCTTGAAGTTGTGACTTAAGATCCCTTCATGAATAGCTTGACTTGGTAAGATAAGACCATGCTTGGTAGCTTGAGTTAGGAGTTTTCATGGTAGCTTAGGATTGAGGAATCATACTCTCCTAAGGGTAGCTTGAACTAGCATCATAGAATGCATTTCATGATAGCATGACTTGGTTAGGCCAAGACCATTTCATGGTAGCTTAGGATTGAGAAATCATACTCTCTTGAGGCTAGCTTAGGATTGAGAAATCATACTCTCCTAAGGATAGCTTACATTAGCATCATAAGGTGCTTGTATGGTAGCATGACTTAGTTGGTCTAAGACTATTTCATGGTAGCTAGGATGGAACACTCGTACCCTTCCTAGAATAGCTTGGACTTGCATGTTTAGTATGTCTTTTCATGGTAGCTTGGTCTAATCCAATATGGTGACTTTTCCTTGGTAGCTTGGTCTAGCTTAATAGGGTGCTATTCCTTGGTAGTCTAGAAATGATAAATAGTAATCATTGAAGTATGATAGCCTAAAGTAAGTACTTAGCATGGGTAGGATTATGGGGTCTTATTCATGCATTGCACAAGTAAAACTTGAAGCTACTTATGAAGTATGTCTCTTAGGTGTTGCATGCTTAGCTTGGGTTGAGTAATAGTACTTTTCCTTGGTTGCCTTGAATAGGTGAATTATGACCATTCATGAGTAGTGACTTGTCTTGGACTAGCAAATAGGTACTCTTCCATGACTATTATGAATATGAGGGACAAGTCCCTAACCTAAAGTAGCATGTATATGATGGAACTAGATTACTTCAAGGAATTATTGTAAGCATGTCCAAATATGAGATTGAGAAAATACATAAAAAAAAAACCCTGAACTTGGCAGCATAACTTACTTTAGCACTTAAACTATACGGGTGTTTATTTACCCCCCTAATTTCATTTCGTGTGAATTTAATACCACCTTAACAGATGGCATGGCAAAAAAAGAAAAGCAAAAAAGTTGAAGGCGCGTAAATCTTTTTTTTTTTTTAAATAATGGTCCCACTAGCATTATATATATATATATATATATATATATATATATATATATATATTGAAAAAAAAAGAAGCCCCCACCTACCCCATTCTTCTTCTTCATCAAACCCCTCTACCCCTTTCTCAAAACCCCACCTCTCCTGCTTGTCTCTTCTTCCTCAAACTCCCACCGCATCCTACCCAAACCCCGACCCATCCTCTTTCTCCTTCATCAAACTCTACATCCTATACATTTTTTTGTTAAACAAAAATAGAAAATCACATTCAAGACCCACATAATTTTCTTTATTCTTTACTTTTGAGATTAGATTTTTCTTAAAAATAATTATTCATCTAACTTTAAACGTTACTTATTCTATACCTGAATATGCATTAAGAAGTGAAACAAGAAAAGTAATAGCAAATCTAAAAAATTGGCATATCGATTTTGCATAAATTTAAAATCGCCATTGTTGATATAAGTTGATAGTTTCACCTAGTTGGGAAAAAAAAAGTATGGTGATTGATATAAGTATTGATGGATGTAAAAGTGAACAATTACAAAGCAATGAAAAATAAAATGAAACAATCAATGTGAAAATTTGGATGTTAAGAAATTGACCCAAATGAAATAATGAAGAGGGTGGGTGAAGAGTGAAAATAAAAATTTTAAAAGATGTGGGAAAGTAAAAATAAAGAAAAAATATTTTTTTTCAATTATCTGACATGTCATCGATGTGGCACCGAGGTGTCACTTAGGTGGCGCGTGTGCAATTCACCCATGAGTTTGAAACTGGTATTGTATATGTAAGGTGCTATTAAATTCACTTGCAATAAGATTAGGGGGGTAAATAGTTACCCGTAAAGTTAAAGTGCTAAAGTAAGTTATGATGCCAAGTTTAGGGGGGTTTTATGTATTTTCCCTATGAGATTTGCTTATATGTTATATGCTTAGCTTGGATTGTTGCCATAGTTGCCTTCCTATGATTGACTAAAGGTGAGAGATTCCCTTGTCTATGAGAAGTAAGCTAAAGGATAAGATCAAATATGATAAAGAGGTAGTATGGCCTAAAAGTGATACTTAGCCTAGATGGGATTATGGGGTCTCATCTATGCATTGCAAAAGTATAACTTGAAGGTTACTTATGAAGTTTCTCCTATGTTAAGAGGAATTGGGTATGGACTAAGCTTATGAATATGTGGTATTTCCTATGTTGTTGGATTATGCCTTATGTTGACTTATGCTCATGTTATGACTATGTTGGAGATTATGCTTATAGTTATGTTATTGTCTCTTATGCTTATGACTTATGTCTTATATTGGCTAACACTTCTGTTATGCTCTTATGATGTTATGCTAGCTAACATATTTAGTACATTTTGTACTAATGCATACTCTTGCCTACATTCTTATCAAATGTAGGGTTTGGCGACATTGAGTTCCATTCTTGAAGATAGGTTTCTAAGAGTGCAAGGAGTTGAAGACTTGGTGAGTCCTCATAGCTTCGAGGATAAAGCCACCACTACCTTTATGCCTTTTCTTTATGTTTTAGACTATTGTATGGGCTGCATCCCAAAGGTTTCATTCAAAGTTGAGTTTAGATGGTTTGAGACAAAGTGTAGTAAGACTTCCGCTTGCTTTTGAACAGACTTCGATTGTATGGATAAAGTTTTTAAAAATTTTCATACTTTTCTATTATCTTATGTTATGATAAGCTAAGGGCTTGTATGAGACCCCTTCGGGATCAAGTACACCATGTTACATCTAGGGTGTACCCCTGGGTCGTGACACATGATTTCAGGAAAGACAAATCCATCACTAATGTTACTATCTTAACTTCTAAGAAACAGGAAATTGATATCTAATACTGATACATTGTATCTGTGGATGATGAGACAGCTGAATTTCGACTATCAGGTATTGGCTTCTAGAATTATTCTTTCTCCAAAGTTCCAAAAGAAACAGTGGTCGGGTCCTATGAGCCAAATATGGAATTAGCCTCATCAGAAGCTTCTCATATAAGAAAGAAAAACATATGAGCACCCATACCACGGATTTTTTGCTGAGCAATCAAAACTTTCTCCATCTCATAAACTTACGTTACTGCTAGCTTCTTCTAAGCCACTACTTCAATGGAAAACTAGAATCTTTTCCCGAGGGCTATTGGTACACGGTTTGAAACTCGATTAAAAATGACCCCACCCCTTTATCCTATGGATGGGAAACTACTTTTGATGATACAAGTAGTCTTCAGGTTAATACAAAAGAATTAAGAATATGATTCACAAAGCCAAAATGTAGGCTGGCACCAAATTCCTTAACGTATTTAAAGATGACTTACCTTGGAACATCATTTCCACAAGCTTTTGAAACCAAAACTAAACCTGAGACAGCAGCTCTTGCAGCACCTGCCTGTTTAGTTCGGGATTTTGCTCTGCAAGCATGAACGTAAAATCGAGAAAGTCGTCGAGCAGGAGCATGGACCTTGTGTGCAGAACTGCCATGTTCAGCCACTACAGAATAAAGGCTAACCTCGACAACTGCCGCTTCCCTTAGTTCTTCCTCAAGTGTCTCTATTCTAGACTTCCCTTCATTTTTTCTGTCCGGAGATCCATTCATTGGTTTATTACCTTTACCATTAGACCGAGCATCTTCCGAAACATGCTGTTTTGCAGACTTCTCTGGATTCTGGCTGTTACCAGGAAGTCCACTTCTGTTAGCTAAGTCATTCAATTGGTGAGACTTAGCATGCTTTGATTTACCATTGGTGATGCTAGATCCCTGCAATCCAAGTACCTTATTCGCATTAAGAGTATCACCCTTCAAAAAGCTGTGTTTCCTGCCTGATTTGACTTCCGAAAAATGAGGAATCTCTTTCAAGCTCACTTCATCCTGGTCAATCTCTAGAAGCTCCATCCCTTTTCCGTTCACTACACCAACATGTAAATCTTTGAGTACTGTACTTCCAGTGCGGCCCTTTGGTTTATCTCGGGAGTCTTGACAGCGATCGCTATAGGGATCGGCATGGTCAGAATTATCCTCATTAGATTCATTGAGATAGCTCATGTTGGATGCAAATCTATGAACACATCCATTTTCTGCAGAGAGTTTGATACCGTCTTTGGGGAGACCTTTCTTGTCAGCATTATCTTCTTGAACATCATACATCAGACTTTGCTGCTCGAGGGCTGTCATAGAGGTGCTTGCCTTCCCATTTTTATTTCCATAACTTGGTAATGAGGAAGAGGATCCTGTTACTTGGGAAGCAGACTTCTTCTGTATTGATGTCATACTTCTTTCAGAAAATTTAGACAAAGAAGTGGTGTTGCTCACATAATTTTCTCTGTTTAAAGATATGCTACTTGACAACCCTGGAGCCACATTTCTAGAACTTCTACTTGTAGAATCCATGAGCATTGCTGCAGAGTCCATTCCCAAAAGTATATCACGTTCTGGATTGTCCCTCTGCACGTTATCAGTTATGAATTCATGTGCAACCTAAAATATAATCATGGTATAAAATTAGTCAACAACTTTCCATGAAAGATAGGCAGATGTAGGGGAACAAACCATACAACCTACAAAACATTTGATCGTAACATAGAACGCCTGCATAGGTTACCATACAGTCTATCATCAAAGGGGAGTAACTAGTAGACAAGCAACTTCCCTACAGACTTCTGCATATAGCAAAACACTTCTTTGTCAATATGAAAGGTGAAATTCAAGATCCTGCTAATCAGTCATCGGGCAGTCAAGGAAATAGAAGAACAGACTATTATCTCCTAACCGCCACCATAAGTGAATTAGACACCTGTTTCAAGCTCGAATTGAAAGGAGTATTTTCAACAAGAAGAATTTAGCCAAATTGGATAAGTATAAGGCCTGTCTGCTTTGGACTACTTGAACAGTTTGACATAATTGCCTAAGATTTGATTCTCATTTCCAATGACTGAGCACAAATAGTAATTATTGGAACTGGTTAAATAAAAGAAGGCTATTAAATTAGAAGAGATAACCCAAAGCATTTCTTGACAATGACTAATTAAGAAAACTCTCAGATTCAGAATAGCAAACAGAATATAAATGTTACAAATACCTTTCCTTGTTGAGATGGTGAAGACCTTGCAGCCTCAGCAACATTTTGCGATGAATGTGACGATTCATCATCATCAGTGAAAGATGCAATCTCATCATCATCCTCATTTCTTCCATTCACTGAATCCGCAACAGATTCTTGTCCATCCCCTTCTCTGGATACACCAACTTGGGATGAACTTGAGCTACCCCTCTCAGTAGGATGTATGCTAACAAACAGAGCTGGTTGCTCAGAGTTCTTAGAACTCTTCTTGCAGCTGACTGGAGTGTAAATAGACACAACCTCCTGAATCAGTCCAAAATCTGCAAGATTTATTACTGATGTCCCCAAAAGTTGTCCCCTCGTCGTCTTATCCTTACGTAACTCATACAAATAGAAGTCTAAGAAATTCTTCTGGAACTTGTCATGAGCTTTCTTTTCGCTACACAAAGTTAACGAAAGGGTAAAATAGTCCTTGAATTCAATGGTACCATCGCCAACAGTAGACACAATAGAACCAGAGTTCTGACTATCATTTTCCCATTGAAGCAATACAGATTGAACAGACTTAAGGGACTGTGATGGAGGCCAAGGTTTAATCTCATCTACCTGAATAACATACTCCACCTGAACAGAAGCACCCTTTTTGTGCTTTGACCTCAGACCAAGAACCATTGCTTTAGTTTAAATCCAAAAGGGTGTTGGTGTATAGATTTAATCAATTCAAAAGTGAAGTAACACCAAAAAAACTTACTTTAAAGTCAAGAAATATAACACAATCTGTTTCAGAACTCCCAAATCAGCTACTTCCCCCAAAACCACACAACAAATAAAAAATGCAATTTGAGTACTTCCTATTCACTCATTCAGCTAACCTTTCAATCTACAAAAAAAACCCCAAAAAGCACAAGCAAATTCAATTGGATGTAACAATCTAAAGAACAAAATCAGAGGGGAAAAGGATAAAGTGTGTTACCAGTAGACAGCTCAAATGAAATCTTTAGATCTTGTTAGCTACTTTAAGCTTTGTGGGTATGTTTGTAGTGAGAGTAAAGATGAAAACTTTAATGGAAAAAGGAAGCCCTAAAGCCTAAAGATCTGTGAAAAACTTGAAGATGAAGAAGATGCCAGGCTTGGGATGAAAGTTTACGAGTCTACTTCACTCACTTTCAATCAAAACATTTTTATATTCTTCTCACATGCAACCTTTTTTTATACAACACCATACTAAACTTGGAGTTTATTATTAGTTTTATTTTCAAATTATTCAGAATCTTAAAAATATATTTACTTCACTAAAAATTTAAATATACTTGCAATTTTATTACATGAGTGAAATATATTTCTAAATTTTTATCGAATTTAGAGGTGTTTTCAAATTTCAACCTTTTTCTCGCCTTTTTATTAAGATTTACATGCCCCTTTTTAGAGTTTCTGATCACTTGTCATATCTTGTTACATTTTGTTAAGACTGTTAATAATTTAAGGACGAAACTAATAATTTGAGTTAAATTAAAAAATGTTCTTGACTTCTTGTCACTTTTTTTACTTACCACATTGCATTGTACACTAATTTTTTCATAACAAATATTTTTTTTATTCAATCTTCTAGCTCTGCTCCTAAAATGTATTTTCTCTATCTCAATTTAAGTGGCACTTTTCGTTTTTCGAGAGTCAAACAATTTAACTTTGATTGGGAATTTGCGCATGAAACCTTCAATTTTTTTGAAATAAAATTTATATATTTGTAAACTACGTAAAAAGTACTATAAGTCACAATAATTGATAATTCAAAATGTTTAAAAGATATATGAAAAATTTACTATCAAAGTTAGATTTGTTTGAATCTCGAAATCCGAAAAGTACTACATAAGATGGAACATAAAGAGTATTTAAGATGTTGATATAAATTTAGTTAGTTGAATTTCAAATGCGGAAAAAACAATGAAGTATTAGGACAAAGACTTTTACTGTCTATTTAGATGGTTATATATTTAATAATAATAGTAGTAAGTACTATTTTAAAAGCTACTCTTATTATTTATTATTATTAATTACAAAGTTTTGACTTGTAATCCTCTTTTAAATGCACAAAAATAATAAGGTGCAATGTCAATGATGATATATAGGCAGCAGTGGCGGAGTCAGAATTTTCGTCAAGGGTGTTCATACTTTAGACCTTGCTTTTTCTTTTTTAAAAGAAAATAAAAATTTGTCAAGGGTTTTCAAACTTTAGACCTTGCTTTCTCTTTTTTAAAAGAAAAAGTCGGAACTAAGAAAATATAAAATGCCTTGGTCTGGGGCTCGAACCCACGCCTCCAAGGCAAATGTGAATACTCTTAACCACTGGGCTATCTTTCTTTACTATGTCAAGGGTGTTCAACAATTAGTTATATCCAAAGTATCGATATTTAACATATATACTCGTAAAAAATTTCTGATAAAGGTTGTTCATCTGACCACCCTTACCAACACCTAGCTCCGCCCCTGATAGGCAGACCTAACCATGTTTGTGGCAATTTAAAGAACAAAATTTTAATTTTGAGTAAAAGAAGAAGATAGAATTAAATTAGGTGCAAACTTGTTTTTCAACAAAAGAAAAGGTAAAATATATTTTTCTATAATAATTTAAAGTGACAAGTATTGAAAACACTCTTAAACTTTACGCAAATTGTTAATTTCGTCTCTAAATTATTGACAGTCTTAAACGCACTTTTTTATTTGACTAACTAAATTTAAATACACCTTCGATATGCCACAAGAAATAACAAGTGGTCTCTGATCTTATAAAAACATGAGACTCTTAATAAAAAGTCGAGAAAAATGTTTAAAACATACCAAACTTAAATGAGAATTTAGGGGTGTATTTGTTTTTATTCACCGCCACATTTATTCAAAAAACTGTCTACTATGGAAATGAAGTTACACATGTCCTTTTTTTTTATTTTTGGTCTGTAATGACTTTGAATCCTTATCTCACAAAACTATGTTTTACTCAAAAAAATAAATAAAAGATGGATTTTGTTTTCAAAAAATCGACTAAACTTATGACTTGAAGAGAAATCGATTTTTCAAAAAAAGTCCCCACTTAATTTTTGTAAGAAATTAAGAAAGCTTATAAAAATTTTCAAAAAATAAGATTTAAACAAAATAAAATTATTTTTTGAAAACCAAAGGGGTTCGGGGTTCAATTTACATTCCGAGAAGGTGTTAGGCCCTCGAAATGCCCGCTAACTTGCGGTTGACCAACGATTTGACTAAAAATATTTAACTAACCTCAGAAAATTAATATTAAGTAAATAAAACTCATTTTATTTGAAAGGAAATAAACTAAAGAGAATTTTAAGAAAATAACTCATATGTTGACAAGACGATAGATAAAACTAAGTAATAAATAAAATATAAATATTTTAATTTTGAACATAAAAGGAGAAATGACTTTCTTTTGGGAATTTAATTAAATAAAAACCAAGTCGGAATGAAGGGTTAGAGAGTTAATACAAACAAAAGTAAAGGAAGAAATATTGAATTGAGGCCTTTTGCCCAAATCCCAAATCTGATGGGCTAGCGGGCTAAGTCCTGTCCTAAATCTAAAAGATTTGAATTATTGGGCTGCAAGGCCCAAAAACTCTTCCTGTCTTAAATCTAAAGAATGGTCCAAAATAATGGGCTTTGCCCATCGAACCTGCTGAACCTGTTGTGCAAAAAGATTTGGGCTTGGGCCCAAATTCGCCTCCTTTTTCACACTTAAATATGTGTATACATCAAACGTATATGGCTGTATACAGCATGTATTTCGATCCATTTTCATGTATATTGGGCTGTATACCAAATGTATACAACCTAAATCAGCTTTTGAACACTTGAAAATCGGTTTAGGGCCTGTATTTGCTGCACTCAATCCGTACATCAGTGTATACGGGCAGTATATCAGCCTGTTTTCAGCTTTTCAAGACCTGTATTTTGCTTTCGGAACCTTTATATCAGTTTCCCTTTCACCCTCGAACACCAAAGGATGACTCAATACTCGAAAATGCAGCGAGATGATGAAAAGAGTCCAATTTAGACTCCGCGAAGCATCACATGTAAAGCAAGTGAAAGGAAAGAATTAACATGGATAATTCAAGATTATCGTTCAGCAATTTTGTCAATAAAGAGGCAATAAGCAGACGCATATTCATCAAATAATATGCAAGTTAAGATAAGAATCACATGCATCAAATTAAGTAAGAACCTTTATCTTCTACAGAAAAGCATTGCATTTAGATTAATGAGATATATGTGTATTCAAACTAAAAGACAATTCATAGAGCTAATTTGATCATTTTTAGGAAGAAAACTTATTTGTAAATATGAAAAGAGATCATTCATAACAAGTAGATAAATCCAAAAATGACCAAATGAAATCAACCAACAACAAACTAATGATAAGCATGCTAATGGTTAAGAACTTTATAGCAAAATGACTACTAATTTCAACATTTTGGAAGGCAATAAAGCCAACTAAACATCACAACAAACTCATAATCTAATCACCATCATAATGACATTTAGCTAGACGACTCAAGACATAAATATGGGGACCTGATTACTAAACAAACCAATGATCCTTGTGACTAAACTACTCAAATGGAAACTTAGAAAATGTATGATAAGTAAGAACAAACAGAAACTATGCCTAAGAATCATTAAACTAACAAATTCACATGTACACCAAGCAAAGAGAAGTATACATTAGTTTAAACTCAAAAACCAACTAACCAAACAGTCCAATACTAGCTTACAACAGCAAGATATAAAGAACTGAAGGCAGAACAATCAGATTGGAAACAAAGTGCTTGCCAAACTTAAGTTAAAAATACCTTATTCGGAACTGAACATGTGAGACAACAAAGGACTCAAACAAGACTAAACTTGTAAGCTAGTTAGTACACAAAATAGGATAAAATTTAGACACAGAAAACAATATGAACTTCAATATAACCTTAAGAACACACAAACTGATCATGTAACCTCATTCAAAATGCAACAATGACAATCGAATACAATGACCATTTTCACATAGAGATACCTCATTCAAGTAACTAGAATGGATTCCTATCCAAAAGAGTAGAAACGGATAGACATTAAACGAAAATAAGGTGAGTTTATTACCTCTTGTAGTGCAACAAATCTGGGACGAACGAGAAGAGCACAACTCCCACCACGACTATGAGCTTAATTTCGCGGGACACGAAATGAGAACAATACGAACAGTGATTTTTTAGTTCCCAAAATGTTTGGGATTTGGATAGCTTTTAATTTCTCTAGCAAAAAATCATTTTTTGATGAACAGTTGTATATTTTTCCATCGTAAAAAAAAAATCCCCCTAAAACAGTAAAAGAGATATTTATAAGAGGAAAGATTGGAATTGAAAAGGGGGGAAACGGGATTCCATTTCAAATTTCAAATTCGAATTGCTCTCAAAGGATAAAATTGAGGAGCTGGAATTCTTACAAATCTCCAACGGATAGAGAATGAGGGTCGCTTGATTCTGAGCCAAGGACGAACTCGGAAGGAGATAGAGGCAGTTGACTTTGTCCTCCAACATTCTCGCGTACAGATGATAAGGGAGAGAGGAAGAAGACGACACAACGAGAGTGCGCTCGGGTCGCTACTGGATTGGGTTGCAATTTTCTTGGTTTGTTATCGCGAGGAAGAACAATACAAGGTCAGGGGTACTGTATTGGTTGATGTACGTGTATGCTAGGTCTGTTTTGGTATGAAAGGAATTGGGCTTTTAAAATGTTGAATTGGGTCAGCTATATTGAGGTATTGGGCCAGTTGGGAGGAAATGTGGTGGGCTGTTGTATATAGGATTTGATGGTAGCAATTTGGACCAATTTTGGGGTCTTGAAAAGGAAGCATAGTGTGATCAATTTGAATTATGTAAATAACCACCTGAATTGTAGTTTTAACCAAATTGATGCAATTGGTTAAATTCGACCCAAAATTAAAATAAGATGAATTATATTAATTAATTAATGAGGTTCTTAGTCTTAACGAAATAAAATAATTAACTTAATAAACTAAATAATTCTTTAACTAAACTAATTTATAACTAAACTAATTAACCAAATATTTAATTAAAACAAAATATTTTTTGAGACTATTTTCGAATATTTATAAAATATACTGACCATATACAAAATTATATAACAAATATATTTATTATTTAAAATTTCCAAAAAGTGACAAAATTACATAAAAATAACTTGAGAATATTTTGAATTATATAAAGTCAATTATTTCAAATCGTTGGGAATTTAAGAATCTCGATGATTAATTTATATTATGGAGGGCCAAAATTGGGTGTCAATAATTGTCCCTCGTTTGACTTGGATTGATGAAAGAAATCTGATGTAAATGAAATTGACAAATCCAATTTTGACCGACCACATCTTCATTTTTCAGAAAAGAGGTTTTGGTACGGACTTTAGGAATTATGGTCGAACCCCGGAAATGAGTTTCATACATATCTAAAGTTATATGAGAATTCAGGCCACTTGTAGTTCGATACGCTTGATTTAACGTACGATTTTGAAAGAACTCAAAAGTCATCTCGATATCGAATAATGAAGAGACCGGGACGTTTGGGAATAAGATTTAAGAGTGAATGTTGGAGTACAATCAAGTTTTCAACATTGAGCCCGCCTACATATCCCTCAACTTAGGGAATCAGGCTACTTGTAGTTCGACTCGATCGGTTGAAAAGGAAATCTCTTATGTTAAGATAGCCTTCGATTTGGAAGAGTGACAAAATAAGTCGAGTATGAAAAAGAGGCTTGCAACCTCTTAGACATGAATGTGGAGCTCTTCACATCCATAAGTAAGAACTTACATGGATATAATTTCCAAAGCTCTTGGTGCATTGTCACTCTGATTGGAAAGTTTCTCCCAGTGAAAAATTAAAATTTTCCGAATGCGAAATCGAAATCGAAACCGATAAACCTAAAGAAAACCCACATGCCTTCCGATAGGGGTGTGGTTTGATTGTGGTGGAAGTCGCTCCTCTGCTCGCGTCCTAAGAGTTTGATACTCCTCTTCGGACTATGTCCCAGTTCGCTGCTAAGAAAAAGTTCCACGTTGTGCTGCATCCTTTTTTATGCCGTCCGCACCTGTGGTTTGTTTTGAGAATTCATCCTTTCGAATGCTCTCAACAAAGACTGAGATAAAACTTATTAGCATAAAAATGTAATTCAAATAGGAGATAGTGTCTTTTACCGTGTTGTCACTAATTGCTCTCCTTGGACATTTGACGTCAGCTTCCTCCAGTTTGACGTAAAGCAAATAAAGCCCGTATTTCATATTTGTAATATAATCTTCCATGTACTCTTTTTTTGATGTTGAAGTAATAAAATAGATTGATGTAATATGTTGATAGTTCTCTTGATATCGTTGTTGATGATTCTTTTGATGTTGTTCTTGCAATGAAAATGATGCAGCCGATGTTGATTTTCTTGCGATGCATGAAGATAATTCTCCCTTGAAAAATACATATGATTTTTTCTTGAAAACCGTATGTGCATTACAACTCATGATTTGTTAAGGATTTGGAGATGTCATTGCTTGCTTTGTGCATAACAAACTCCGATGATCTCTACAACGAGCCATATGGCTTGATAATGTTCCAACTGTAACGAGGTGGATGCTCGATAATATTCCAACTTAACGAGGTGGATGCTCGATAATATTCCAACTGTAACGAGGTGGATGGCTCGATAATATTCCAACTGTAATGAGGTGGATGACTCGATAATATTTCAACTGTAACGAGGAGGATGACTCGATAATATTCCAACTGTAACGAGGTGGATGGATCGATAATATTCCAACTCTAACGAGGTGAATGACTCGATAATATTCCAACTGTAACGAGGTGGATGACTCGATAATATTCCAACTGTAATGAGGTGGATGCTCGATAATATTCCAACTGTAACGAGGTGGATGACTCGATAATATTCCAACTATAACGAGGTGGATGACTCAATAATATTCCAACTGTAATGAGGTGGAGGCTCGATAATATTCCAACTATAACGAAGTGGATGACTCGATAATATTCCAACTGTAATGAGGTGGATGGCTCGATAATATTCCAACTGTAACGATGTGGATGCTCGATAATATTCCAACTGTAACGAGGTGGATGCTCTATAAAATTCCAACATAGTTCAAAATAGGAACCTGAAATGGATAAACAAATATACGAACCACGTATGGGGTGGATCACCCAACAAAACTATATACTAAAATCTTTGATCAGCCAATCAAAACACATAATCCACTTATGGAGTGGATACCCAACAGATTTTGAAATCTTGACCTTGACATTGTCAAAAAACACGTATGCCGAAATTGCTGCATGACAATCATGCTAAAAAAAAACTATATCGACGTATATGCACGTCGCGACTACGACTCTCTCTTTAAAAAAAAGAAATATCAAGGTGAATGACTTAATTCTTTCACACGAAGATTAAAGTCACTCCCGCCTTCCTTGACAAACTCAACAAAATTTGTGTTTGTTGCTGACATATTCAATTGTTGTCGAAAACTTGTAACGTTTCGATAACTTCGACTGCCATGAGGATATTTCAATCTCCAACATCTTTTATGATGTGGTGGACTTGGTGATTTTCCCTTGTAACACTTCTAAGATAGTGTCACGTTTAATCATATATCGATTTCGCAGATGATTCTGACTTTACCATTACTATCACCTGCAAAGCTTGACACCAAACATTAGTATCGACGATGCAGTGAAGAATATAAGTAAAGATAAAGTGCTATATTAAGTCATTGGTCTTATCAAGATTACGTTGTGGTGATGAGCCTAATTATGACTTTGATCGTGACTCGTCACTAGCGATCCTCGACACGTTGTTTCTTAAAACTTTGAAAGAACCTATTAGCGTTTGTCTTCAATATTCCTGCAAAATAAAAAGAAACTGTTTATAAATCACTTGAGGCAACATAATGAAATAAAGATAAAATGAGATAGAAAGTTTTCTAAGTTCTGTTGATGAGGCCACTATGGGTGTAAATGACGCCTTTTGTCACACTTTGACAGCTTTACTTTGCCATTTTTGTGACTTCGATGCTCCTGCATCCAAAGAAAATTCTTAGTTTGAAAGACTGATTTGTGTTGGTCTTGTCTTCATGCTCATTCATGTAGTTGACTTGCACGCTCGTCTGCTTTCCGAAATGTAATCTTGATGGAATTATTGAGGACCTTCCTCAAAATTATCCCAGTCTAAAATATGGAAGAACTCTTGCAACTTGCTTTTTTATTCTTGAGGTTGCTCATTCTAGAATTTTGAGGTTCCTCCTCAAAATTCTTTCCCAGTTTGCTTCAATAATCATAGGTATAAGTCCTTTAGCTAATGACATTTTGTGGAATTTTTGATCATCTCGAAAATTCTGTCCCAGTTGCAAACTTGATTCTCTAAAAAGTTTCATCTTAATTTTTTGAGATCCAATCAAAACTAATCCCGTAGCGTTTTGATCTTCAGTTTTGACTTGTTGAAGAAGCCTATCTTCAAACAAATTTTCGAGATCCTATCAAAAATTCTGTCCTTAATTTCCATTATAAAGAGAAATGGAAATGTTACATGAAGTATGTCCGAGCCGTTGTGGCGCCTACGTATCCCGTTGAGGCAAGAATCAGGTCAAACGTAGTTCCAACTCAAGGATTAACAATAATAGGAAAGTTTGATAAGAAAATGACCGAGGCTGACATAGGCCACCTACGTATCTCATTCTTGAGAATTCAAGTCGAAGTTCATTACAAGAAATAGTACGATAAAATGGAAAGAAAGAGATTAAATGTGCATTTTCAGAAGAAAGATAACAATAACTTCATATGCAAAATTTTGGCCAACACTGAGCATATTTCTTTTTAACCTTTGATGACGAATATCTTCAAATGACTCTGTTCAGAAATGTCTTGTACTTACTCTTTAGCATCCAATAAGTTATCATTTGGGAAGGCTTAATCAATATTGATTAAATTGTTGTTGATCATGTTTTGAATTTTGTGCTTGAAGGTTGAACAATTTTCTGTGTCGTGTCCAACAGCTCTTGAATGATAAGCATATTTGTGGTCAATCCTGTAAAATTTTCCCAAATGATTGGCTGGTCTTCCTTCTATAGGATGGATCATATTCATTGCTTCAACCTTTCATAAAGTTGAGTTTGAGATTCCCTTAGTGGTGTAAATACTTTAGGAGCCTTCCTAAAGTTTGGACGAGGGAATCGTTTCTGATTGACATTGTGATTTTGATAACTCCTTTGTGGAGCTGACTGCATATGGGTAACCGTCACCGCAGGTACCTCTTCTACTTTTCCCTTTGACATATCTATGTCACTACTTTTGGTAGTTTTTCCGTTAGCTCATAATGCAATAAAGTTTGTGACCTTTCCAGTCTTAAAAACCATTTTTCAAAGCTTCTCCGACCTTGACGATCTCAATAAATTTTTGTCCCATCATGCACAACATTCTTTCATAGTACTCAGGCTTTTGAGTTCGAATAAACATTTCAGTAATTTCACGTTCAGACATAGGAGGTTGAACTCTTGCAGCCTCTTTTATCCAACGAAAAGCGTACTGTCGATAGTTTTCTATAGACTTCTGTTTGATCTTCTCCAAATAGTAGCGATCAGGGGCAACTTCTACGTTATGTCCAAATCTTTCATTGAAATCCTTTGCCAGTGCATTCCAACTCGTCCATTGTTTTAATTCTTGTGATGTAAACCACTCTAGAGCTTCTTCATTTAGACTTCGACTGAAGAGGCGCATCATAAGCCCTAGTCCCAAGCTAAACAACATATTCATCTGCACCTGAAAGGGACGAAGTGACTCGACTGAAAGGAGAGGGATGAAGAACTTGACCCGTCAAATTGCATGTAAACAGGATGCGAAACTGAATCAGATCAGTTTGGTGTTCAGTCGACCCTCTTGCTAGTGAAATGCATCCGATAAGCCTAAAATATCTCCTTATTGGCTGGTGTAACTCGTCTCTAAAGACGAAATCGGGAAAAAAAGAACTGGTGAGCATTCCCCTGTTCATTTGTCCAACTAACTATGTGATTGAATTAATGTGGTACGTAGAAACATCCATTGTTGTTTCCTCGCTAACCCAATCTCGATCGAGAAGACAAAACACCAGATAATTTTTACATACGCATTTTTTGAAATCTTCTTATTTAAAGCACCCCTTCTCCAAGGGTTTCAATTCTGCTTTCGGCTTCTTTAGCTAATGATGAAGCAAATCCCTAAAGTCAAAGTAGTCCATGAAAGCATCTATTTTTTCCGTTCAAGAAATTGCTTATGTAAAGATGGGGTGAGTCCCTTATAAGATCTTCCTTTCTTCTCTTTTCTTCTATTAGTTAGCTTGGATAGAGAAAGCTCCAGCCAAGAGCGCTTAGCCATGTGTGTGTAGACCGAAATGGTCTCGCGAAGCCAGTCAACGGTAGCCTAAGAGCAAGTCAAAACTACGAGAAGGGTGCAAGAAGTTTTGTGACAACAATGCTTCATTTTTGCCAACTCCCACGAGTTGATCACAATCTTTAAGATGTGCTAGAGGATTTCCAGTTCCATTAAAAGAGACGAACTTTGGCACTTTGAACCCTTCTGGAAGGTCCAACTCTGGATGAATGCATAAATTTTCGTAGTTCAACCCCACAACTTCTGAAGAGTAATCAAGTTATTTTATCACTTTCGCAATCTCTTTCTTCATGATCTGCTTAGTCTTTTCCTCTTTGGCCCTCCACTCCTTCTCTTTCTCTTCATAGTGGTCAAGTTCAGAATAAGCAATATAGTAAATGTGTGGTTCAGTGTCGGCGCGAATATTAAAAGTAACTTTTGGAGGTAAGAGTTGAGTGTTAAGTGTATTTTGAGTGCCTTTTGCAGGGGTCTGGTACATAAAAGGGGATGCTTGAGGATTGTTAACATTTAGGCTTTGAAAGGGAGGGAATGTCTGAGAGTTATTTGCGTTTTGTTTTTGAAGGGGAGGGAAAACTTGAGGGTTGGTATTCAGGTTTTGAGGAGGAGGCGGTGCTTGGTATGAAATGTTGGCGTGATGAAGATTTGAGGTGGTTAAGTCGATAGTTGAGGGATTTTGATCAGGGTTGGAGGGTGGGTTGTTTATGACATGTTCCGAGTTTGAATTCAGAGGAGGAAAATAGAGTGGAGGCCTTCCATCTCCTGGAGTGTTGACAGTGACAACCAGAATTGGCCAATCTTGCTTCTTCTGGAGCTCAACCCTCAACTTAGCAATCTGTTGCATCAACTGTGCAATTAACTCATTTTGTTCAACGGCAGGGGGCTGAACTATAGCAACCTCGGTCAGACCAATATCTTCATTGTTGTCAACAATTATCGCTTTTTCTTTCAATAGATCTCGGATAGGACGGGAATTTATGGGAGCTTAGGATTGCGTAAAGTACGGTTGTTCAACCAACTTATCAATACAAATCAGTTCTAAGTACTTGTCAAAGAAAAATAACTCAAAAGGTAAATGTGTTAGTATTTATAGGTGATGAATAATACAAGATATCACATAGAGGTGCAAACACACAAGAGTTGCTTCACTTGAAGATAAACTAGCCCACGGATAAAGAAAGACAACTAAATAGACAGAAATTTATCGATTTGATTTTGAGCTTAATGAATGTCGACTTGAGTTGAGACAAAGTCGATTTTATCCTTCATTGTCGTACTTCTGATTTTTTTTATTGAGATGTAACTCTAATTTCCTTGCAAGAGTTGGAAAAGATAGAATTTCTCAAAAATGGGGACTGAACCTTGAACGACTGCCTACGTATCTCATGAGGGAGAATTCAGGTCCTACGTAGTTCGACCTACTTGAATCTCTTTTTGATTTGAGGTAAAGGGTTAACCTTTCTTTCTTTTTTTTCCGAGATGAGGAAGTAAGATTTGAAAAATGAAGTTCGAATTTTGTTGAGAAACTAAAGACTCAAAGTGTATTTGGATGCACTTTTGATAGTGACTTGATATTTGTGCTTAAAGGTTTTTAGAAATAATTCGAAGAGGATTGAGCTAGAATATATCCAAATAAAGCAACATATTCACACAATCAATTATAACACATAAACAAATATTGCGCGTTCTAAACAAATATGTGACCCTTTTGTGCCAAGGGTAGGCCTAGCGATTTGAGGGATCTATAACGTCATTTGAAACATTACATTGCCCCAAAACCCAAATTTATACAAGTTTTATGAACAAACTGAATGGGGATACATAATAGGGGGAAAGGGATAAGAAATAATTAGTCCCGCACAGGGTACAATCCTAAACTAAGCTTCCATGAAAGGTCCTTCGTTCTTGAGCTTCTTGCCATCTCTGAATGCCAACATCTTCAGATGCAATGGTAATTTGATCCTTCTTTAACTCGAACAAACAACTAAACTCCCAACCCCAAGAGATAATGATTTGCTAAACAATGTATACATCCTTCAAATTTAAACACACAAGTATGATTGTCTTTTTATTAACCAATGTGCCAAATAGACACAAGGTAGGCTTCTAATGGGCCCAACACGCCTTGGGTGTTGGGTCAACTTAGTTCAAAATACGCTAAATTCAGGATTTGGTTTCGCTCTGCGCTAGTTGACTAAGAGCGGCTTGTAGAAGATCGGGAACCCAAGTGGACAACTTAGGCTGGAATTCACGACAACCATTGGACGCATAACGAACTAATAAATTGCTGATCATTCCGAAAAAGGGTTGAGTACAAAAAAATCCGGCTGCGGTTCCGCAAAATCGTCTTTTAATATACTATACATACAACAGAAAATACCATGAAATGTAATGACAGTTATATCAGTTTAAACATATTAAGCACAAATAAACAATTCAACAATTAATAACAATTAATCAAATAGTCAAATCTTATGGTTAGAACTTAATTAACTTCCAGCAGAGTCGTCATTTTTGTTTTACACGAAACAGTAAATAAAAGATAGACTTTGTTTTCAAAAAATCAACTAAACTTATGACTTGAAGAGAAATCGATTTTCCAAAAAGAGTCGCCACTTAATTTTTCTAAAAAAATAAGAAAACGTATAAAAATTTTCAAAAAATAAGATTTAAATAGAATTAAATTATTTTTTGAAAACCAAACGGGTTCGGGGTTCAATTTACATTCCGAGAAGGTGTTAGTCCCTCGGAATGCCCGCTAACTTGCGATTGACCAACGATTTGACTAAAAATATTTAACTAACCTCAGCAAATTAATATTAAGTAAATAAAACTCATTTTATTTGAAAGGAAATAAACTAAAGAGAATTTTAAGAAAATAACTCATATGTTGACAAGACGATAGATAAAACTAAGTAATAAATAAAATATAAATATTTTAATTTTGAACATAAAAGGAGAAATGACTTTCTTTTGGAAAATTAATTAAATAAAAACCAAGTCGCAATAAAGGATTAGAGAGTTAATACAAACAAATAAATATACAAAACAAAAGTAAAGGAAGAAATATTGAATTGAGGCCTGTTGGCGGGCTAAATCCTGTCCTAAATCTAAAAGATTTGAATTATTGGGCTGCAAGGCCCAAAAACTCTTCTTGTCTTAAATCTAAAGAATGGTCCAAAATAATGGGCTTTGCCCATCGAACCTGTTGAACCTGTTGTGCAAAAAGATTTGGGCTTGGGCCCATTTTTGCCTTCTTTTTCACACTTAAATATGTGTATACATCAAACGTATATGGTTGTATACGGCATGTATTTCGACCCATTTTCATGTATATTGGGTTGTATACCAAATGTATACAACCTAAATCAGCTTTTGAACACCTGAAAATCGATTTAGGGCCTGTATTTGCTGCACTCAATCCGTACATCAGTGTATACGGGCAGTATATCAGCCTATTTTCAGCTTTTCAAGACCTGTATTTTGCTTTCGGAACCTCTATATCAGTTTCCCTTTCACCCTCGAACACCAAAGGATGACTCAATACTCGAAAATGCAGCGAGATGATGAAAAGAGTCCAATTTAGACTCCGCGAAGCATCACATGTAAAGCAAGTGAAAGGAAAGAATTAACATGGATAATTCAAGATTATCGTTCAGCAATTTTGTCAATAAAGAGGCAATAAGCAGACGCATATTCATCAAATAATATGCAAGTTAAGATAAGAATCACATGCATCAAATGAAGTAAGAACCTTTATCTTCAACATAAAAGCATTGCATTTAGATTAATGAGATATATGTGTATTCAAACTAAAAGACAATTCATAGAGCTAATTTGATCATTTTTAGGAAGAAAACTTATTTGTAAATTTGAAAAGAGATCATTCATAACAAGTAGATAAATCCAAAAATGACCAAATGAAATCAACCAACAACAAACTAATGATAAGCATGCTAATGGTTAAGAACTTTATAGCAAAATGACTACTAATTCCAACATTTTGGAAGGCAATAAAGCCAACTAAACATCACAGCAAACTCATTATCTAATCACCATCATAATGACATTTAGCTAGACAACTCAAGTCATAAATACGGGGACCTGATTACTAAACAAACCAATGATCCTTGTGACTAAACTACTCAATTGGAAACTTAGAAAAGGTATGATAATTAAGAACAAACAGAAACTATGCCTAAGAATCATTAAACTAACAAATTCACATGTACACCAAGCAAAGAGAAGTATACATTAGTTTAAACTCAAAAACCAACTAACCAAACAGTCCAATACTAGCTTACAGCAGCAGGATATAAAGAACTGAAGGCAGAACAATCAGATTGGAAACAAAGTGCTTGCCAAACTTAAGTTAAAAATACCTTATTCGGAACTGAACATGTGAGACAACAAAGGACTCAAACAAGACTAAACTTGTAAGCTAGTTAGTACACAAAATAGGATAAAATTTAGACACAGAAAACAATATGAACTTCAATATAACCTTAAGAACACATAAACTGATCATGTAACCTCATTCAAAATGCAACAATGACAATCGAATACAATGACCATTTTCACATAGAGATACCTCATTCAAGTAACTAGAATGGATTCCTATCCAAAAGAGTAGAAACAGATAGACATTAAACGAAAATAAGGTGAGTTTATTACCTCTTGTAGTGCAACAAATCTGGGACGAACGAGAAGAGCACAACTCCCACCACGACTATGAGCTTAATTTCGCGGGACACGAAATGAGAACAATATGAACAGTGATTTTTTAGTTCCCAAAATGTTTGGGATTTGGATAGCTTTTAATTTCTCTAGCAAAAAATCATTTTTTGATGAACAGTTGTATATTTTTCCATCGTAAAAAAAAATCCCCCTAAAACAGTAAAAGAGATATTTATAAGAGGAAAGATTGGAATTGAAAAAGGGGGGGGGGGGGGACGGGATTCCATTTCGAATTTCAAATTCAAATTGCTTTCAAAGGATAAGGTTGTGGAGCTGGAATTCGTACAAATCTCCAACGGATAGAGAATGAGGGCCGCTTGATTCTGAGCCAAGGACGAACTCGGAAGGAGATAGAGACACCTAGCCTTGTCCTCCAACATTCTCACGTACGGATGATGAGGGAGAGAGAAAGAAGACGACACAATGAGAGTGGGCTCGGGTCGCTGGATCGCTACTAGATTGGGTCGCAATTTTCTGGGTTTGTTATCACGTGGAAGAAGAACAGTATAGGGTCGGGGGTACTGTCTTGGTTGCTGTACGTGTATGCTGGGTCTGTTTCAGTATGAAAGGAATTGGGCTTTTAAAATGTTGAATTGGGTCAGTTATATTGAGGTATTGGGCTAGTTGGGAGGAAATGTGGTGGGCTACTGTATATAGGATTTGATGGTAGCAATTTGGACCAGTTTTGGGGTCTTGAAAAGGAAGCATAGTGTGATCAATTTGAATTGTGAAAATAACCACCTGAATTGTAATTTTAACCAAATTGATGCAATTGGTTAAATTCGACCCAAAATTAAAATAAGATGAATTATATTAATTAATTAATGAGCTTCTAAGTCTTAACAAAATAAAATAATTAACTTAATAAACTAAATAATTCTTTAACTAAACTAATATATAACTAAACTAATTAACCAAATATTTAATTAAAACAAAATATTTTTTGAGACTATTTTCGAATATTTATAAAATATACTGACCATATACAAAATTATATAACAAATATATTTATTATTTAAAAATTCCAAAAAGTGACAAAATTACATAAAAATAACTTGAGAATATTTTGAATTATATAAAGTCAATTATTTCAAATAGTTTGGAATTTAATAATCTCGATGATTAATTTATGTTGTGGAGGGCCAAAATTGGGTGTCAACAAACTAGAGGAAAAAAAATTCAATTCCAATTGAAAGAAATTTACTTTGGTTTGATTTCTCTCTTAGTTAATAAGATTTTCTCAATTTAGTTATTCGATTATAACAAATAAAATATTTTGAATCTAATATATTATTGAATAGTTATGTTTGTATGACCTATCTATCCATCCATCTATATTTTCTATACTATCTTAAAAGTATAAACTCTCTAACTTGATTAATTTATATCTTTTATACTACTTTAAAAGATTAAAAACATGAACTTCCAAACTTAATTAAATTACTATAGTACCCCCACTAAAAATACTCCCTAACTTGAACGCTGGATTATTATAGTACCTCCAACTAAAACATTCAATTTAATATATCTTCTATATTTTATATTTATATTTATATTTATTTTATTTATAGTAAAAACATACACATTTTTCACATTGAAGGATAGTGACTTTTTCAAAAGATTGCGATCTTTTCAAAAATTTGTGACTTTTCTGAAGGTTATTAAATGCATTCAACTGCTATATCGACTTGAAACATGAGTCCATTGATAGTTGGGGGCAACTCAATAATAAGTTCCTTAATCATTTTTACAGCACCATCGTGCAGTAAGCATGATAGAGTTGATAAACACAAAACAAAATAAGGATGAGTCTACGGTGAATTACATCAATCGTCAACAAATGTTGAGCTTAGATTGTAAGGATCAACTTTCTGAAACTTGTTGAATTTTTTATCCCAGGAATGCATTGGGGCTTTGTGTATATCCTCCAAGGGATTAAACCTCAAACTATTGAAGAATTAGCTATGCGCGCTTATAACATAGAGTTAAGCATTGCAAGCTTGGAAAAACATCACTTGTATTTGACCCAAGGAAAGAAGCTTCTAAACTCAAGGAGTCATTAGATTCCATACAAAGAATTTCATGGTAGTAACCGTGACTTCAACAAAGGCATCCACAGGACAAAAATTGAAAGAGAAAGTTTCATATCAACAAACGCGAGAAGTGAAAAATCAGTCTACCTTGAAGTTACAAGCAAAAGGTGTATCCCTTTTTGACTCTGACGTTTCTACGATTCTAGATGAGCTGCTAACGAATGAAATCATTTCACTCCCTAAGTCAAAGCGATCAGAAGGATCCAACAAAGTCGAAGTATTATAAATTTCACTGCATTGTTGGTCATCATACCACAAAATATTTCATCCTAAAGGAAAAGATCATGACCGTGGTGTGAGAAGGAAAGATGATGGTGAGACAGCTGATGCAAACCATGTCAGTGTCGAACTTGACTATAAAAAAGGTTCAATTTTAGATTTCTACGACCTATGCTCTGTGTGTCATCACCAAACGTTGAAGAAGGAATCATCATGTTACAGTTTGGGAGCTTCGAACCAAATGAAGTTTTTGTCTTTAAAAAATCAACAAACACATCCAAGGTATATGACTTCTCCAATGACAAGAATGATGACACTTGGACTTTAATCACCCACAAAAGGCAAAAACATCAAGAGACTTCTAAATTGCGACTTTCAAAAGTCAACACAAGATCAAATGCTAATTAGCTTCAACTATGAAAAGAATAAAATTCAATACCAAATCGAAGTACATTATGCTTCATCAAAAAGGGTTAGAGGGATAGTTACATTGATGGAATCTCCCCCAAAATACTTCTCGATGTATGAGCCTAAATTGTAAGTTGAAATGATTCTCAACATACAAGCCTAAATTACAAGTTAAAACGCTCTTAGACACACGAATTCTTCAATTTAATCTTCCATATTTGGCAGAGATGTACTCCTTGAATTCTGATTGTTTTATAGGATTAAACGGCTCATGATTTGGACGCTTCAGGCTCAAGATACAGACGTTTTGGCGAGATTGCACAAAGTTGGACAAACGTCTGAGTTAACTTTAATGAAATATATGTGAAAATACAGAAAGTCATTGTGCGTAATTTTTGTAAATACAGTAGTTCTTGGTGTCCTCTTTTCAATGAAGTAAAAACTTTGAATTATGAATTTTTTACCACAGATGCGCGAAGTTGAAAAGCCAAGCAAAACAGAATTGTGAGATGATTTTGAAGAAATATCTGTACCAATTCATAAATACTTTGGTCTTGGTTTTTAAACATTTAGTAGTTCTTCAAGTTGTCTTTCAAATGGAACAAGAAGCTCATGATTCCAACGCTCCTACTCTTAGTTATGAATGAGCTGAGCAAGACAAAATTGTGAGCTGACTTCGAAGCAATATTTCTACCAATCCATAAAGCCTTTGACCTTCATTTTTACACATGTTGTAGTTCTTTGAATCGTCTACCATAGACGCATAAAGTTGTGAAACAGACATCAGATTTAGAAATCGACTTTAGAAATTATTTCTGATCAATCTAGAGGGAGCTTTGCTAATCAAAAAGTCTTAAATTACTACAAGTGAAGAAGTTGTGTCCAAGTAAAACATGGTTGGTGTGAATTCATGAAGTAAATCAATTTGGTGAAAAATACTTCACCTACTTTTTGAAACCTAAGACAAAGCACAAGTTTGGATATTGCAATTGTTAAACCATGGAAAGCAATTACAACAAGTTTATTGTGTTTTCAATTGACAATACTTATCAAGAAGGATGCAAATGAAAGTTCTGCTTGAATGTCCATGTGTAAGTGTAAAGAATTAAGTCGCATTGTCCTATTTACGTTGAATACACAACAAGTTATGGTTGCTTTACGTTTGAAAATGGAATTCTTTGCAAAGGAAGTGATCTAAGCTATTTTGAAATCAAAATCACTAGCTACACTTCACAACAAGTGTGAACGCACATACAAAAAAAAAAAAAAGTGAGAAAGATATGTGTCGGTTCTTCGTTTTGGGGTACTTCAAGCCTCGTGTCATTTCAATAAATCTACCCTTGACAAATCTTGAATTAGAGGACATCTATAGACGTATTAATTTTGTTGGATTCAATTATTCATATTTATTTGAGTTGAATAATTAATTTGGATTGCGCAAATAAATAAGTCCAAAGATTCATTTCACCTTGAAATTCAAATTCATGCCACATGTGAAGGTGACTTGGCATCCCAGTCAAGTTCAAGACCAACAAGAGAATGCCACATGTTCAAAGGATGTGGCCATTCTGATCAAAGTTCAACAACCAATCAATTGATATGGCAATTCCGATCAAAGTTCAACAACCAATCAAAAGCAACCTTATCACATAACATTTGTGATAAACTTGAAGACTTACATCAAACAATCAAAAAGAGGCAAGAGAGTTCATTTACACTTGGATTGCCTACCTCCTACAACTATAAATAGGAGGATTACATAATTTTTTTAGGAAATTCTACGAGTAATAGAAAAATCTACAACATCAACTACATAGTTCTTCGAAAGAGTGGTCAATGTAGGTAAGTGCTTCTTAGAGGTCTACATCACCCTACATTCGACACATTCAAGAAAGACATTTTTTAATCTTGAAGCCATCCTCTACTGTCAGCCATTGAAACACTACAAAAAAATTATTTGGTGAGAAGAATCAAGAGAACAACGGAATCATACTAGCTCGTAAAGATTCATCAATAAAATTCCTTTTTCTTTTATTTATTTTAATTGTAGTTAATTTTCAGCATTACAAAAATTTGTTGCCAACAATAATATAGTAAAACCATATTCAATTATTATTTTCTTAATAATTGTGCCAAGTCAAAATATGACAAGTAAAAGTGAATGGATAGAGTACCAAGTTATTCTTCTCTTTTATCTTTTTTTTTTTTTTTGCGGTAGAACTAGAACACAGTATTGCTTTATTCTTCTATAGTAAGATGAGCGAGTCTTGTATCCTAATCATTTTCCTTCTTACTCAATTGTCTTTTTTTGTTGGTCCTTATTATTTTACTTCCATAAACAACCCACAACCAATGATTTCTTTTTTTAAAAATGGACCATAGTCCACACATGAATCTTAGTTAAATGCATATGTGCATTTTGGATGATTACGAGTAGGTATTGAGATTCTAGTTGTTAGGGATTTAGTTGAATCATAAAACCGTGGCATGTGATGTAAGGTTAAACACACATTAGGGGATCAAACACAACCACATATTAAACCCTAGTACTAGTAGTATTTAAGTGGAGAACAATAAAAAGACATGCCCATTATACACCATCTCAAACCGTGCGCCAAATGACCCTTGAAAATTCCTCAGTCATAAGAAATAGAACGTGTTTCTAAATTTATCGGTCAAATGAAAATTTTGAAAATGCCCAACTGTCATGGGCATAGTGAACTTTGCCATTCTTGATGGTTGATGAGGAGTCTTTCATCACGTATGTGTTCATCAATTACACACTCAACCACGACACAGGTAATTATAACTTGCTTGTTTCTTAGAGAGCCCTTCCACTTTGAAACATTTAACTGTTGTTCCCTCTTCCCTTAGAAGTTGAGATCAAACATACATCTGACCATTCTTGTTAATATCTTGTGGACCGATGACCCACGTATCAGATATCAAACAGATAGAACAGACACTACACTTGATCTTACTTAAAGCCCGAGAAAGGAATATATAATTCATCTGACCATTCTTAAAAACCTTTTGGTGCCACTCCTGAATCAGATGGGCCAGATTTCTGCATCAAGTGGGAGAATTACACCCTCCCATCATGAATCTTAAGAAAGGGTTACACTCTACTTCCAGCTGAGCAGCAAACAATTTTGTGGCAAGGACAGTCCATGCGCATAACCGATTAATCTGTCAAACAACTATTGTAATGCTACTTCTGACCTTTCCGAGCTAGAAATCTTTCCCGAGCAGCTTGTATCATGCTGGCACGGTCTTCGGGTGGCTGAATTGCAGCAATTTCTTTCTTTTCCACAGTTGAAGTTACTTCTTGAATTTGGTTATCAGGTTGGCTAGATCCCCCACTGTTTCATTCACAAGAAAGTTCAAACAAATGGATACGATAATATAAGTAAATCACCTCAAATGTCAAGCATATGTTACTTACCTAAGTTTAAAGACATTTAGTTTCTCAAGCTTCGCTAAGATTGGCGCAACCCATCGCATCTCAACTGCACATACATTACGCATAAATGGGCGTGAAGTAACTATCAATTCATGATAGACGACATAGTTTGGAAGCATCCCATCCTCATCTGATTTTAGCACAGAAGATGGATGGACCTGCACAATTAATAAGGAACTCAAGATTTGAAAGTTGAACTATACCAGTTCAAGTATAAAACTATAATTTTGGTACATCTATAACGCAGCAGTCATAGATCTCGTCCCAGTATGATAACTTACTAAGGAGCACGTATATCATGTTTAGAGTTCATTTTCAAACTAAAGATGAAACTTTAGACCATGGCCTCAGATAAGTGGTGATTTTAACACTTATTCAGCGTCAATTACTTTTGTAGTTCTTTTAGTATATATTTATGCTCAATCACACGGAATTTTTCATGTTTCAGGTTTGTTGATCAATAGATGCTGTCAAGGCTAAAAAGGATGAAAAAAGATAGAATGACAAAATTGGAATCAAGGTCGAAAATTGTGAAGTATGTGGTGTCTCGTAGATCTATGCAGCCAGCAGAGGTCCCATCCGTGCATCCAACAGAGACTTATGCAACACCACTGAAAACACTAAAGAAAAAGTCCTGAAAATTGTCAAGTCTGAGTGAAGCTGTGTGAAGTTGTCTGCGTCCCACATAGAGGACCTATGCAAGCCACACACATCTATGCAATCTCGCAAAGGTGGACAGCCAGGGTGTTTTTGTCCGGAAATTCTAAGTCTAATCCAATTGTATAAATATTTAGGTTATTTTTAGTATCTTTTACTTAAAAACACAAGAGAACAACACTGAGAGAATATTGTAGAGAAGCAACACAAGACTGGAGGAATCCAATCTTGTGTTTGCTTTCAAACTCTTTCTTTTCTTCTCACGATTAATATGACGAGCTCTTATTGTTTATTCGTTTGTGTCGATCTTAGTATGAACAGATAAACATCTATCTAGGGTTTAAGCCAAATCTATGTTATTCATTTAATTTCTTGATTCATTTGTGGTATAAGGTGTTAGTGTTTTACTTATTCCAATTGAATCTGTATTTAACCACTATGAACGAGGGAGTGCCCGCTCTTGGTTGTGCCCTTCCAATCTATCTTGGGAAAAAAACATTGTATCTACGGTTTGATTCAATCAGCAGGTTGACTAGACTGCCCAAGGAATTGGATGTCGAACCAATAGAGATCGTTCAGAATCATCACTACTGCATGCTTAACCAGGACTGGGCATATTTTGGTTCAAACTGAAAAAACAGACTGAACTGAACATTTTTTAATTTCCGTTTCAGTTTTTTGGTTTTTGAAAATTTTAATTCGGTTAACCGAAAAACATAATTTACTATTACACCATATTCGACACTATTCTTATACACACTACCAAACGGCCCCTAAGTGGTTTGCCAAATCCAATACATCCACATCCCAAATTAAAATAACCAACCCAGTCCAACGACCTACCCTAAACTCACAACTTAGTACTCACAGTCCCACAAATCACAAACCACCATCGTCGATGCCACAAAACTGTCCAGACTACCATCGTCCCTACAAGACCACCATTGCCGATGTACATCTGAACTCATGGTGGACACCATTTACTTTACTTTGTTACTTTTATCTATTTTCTGAACTCATGGATGGACACCATTTACTTTACTTTGTTACTTTTATCACAAGAGTCTTCAATCTTCATCACTTAAACTAAAAAGGTAAAGAAATGATTAGGCAAACACAGATATATGTCTCTGGACAGCTAATGTATCATCACGAAGTTCCTGGAGAAGTTCTTTTAATATGTAAAAAACTCAGTTCACCCACAGAAAAAGGCTCAATATAAATGATACCCAAACCGAAATTGTGAAAATCAAGCTGAACCGAATTTATTCCAGTTTGGTTTCAGTTAATATTATCACCAACCGCAAACCAAAAAAACACATACCAAATTTTGTAAACCGAACCAACCGAATGCCCAGCCCTATGCTTAATTAATAGGAATATGAGTTAAGTCGTCTAAGTTGGAAGACCGTGGCATATGAACAAGGATAGCCTAATAAATGGTCGCTAATTACTAATCCACGTGAATCAACGAAGTTGATCAAATTCATAGAGGCGGTGGAACCCTAGGTTTCTCTCATTACAATCTATCTTTACTGCACTTCCTTAATTGTTAGCTTATAATCTGTAGTTTTTGGTATAAATAATTAAAATCACCTTAAAAAGATAAGTGGCACTGTATTACGAATAAATCAACGAACTAAGTCTTAAAAACCTCATATAATTGGTCTCTGTTGAATTCAACTCGGAAATACTTTCAGTAATTACTATGACAATCGCTTACTCTTTTATGACGGTACGATTGAGCATTATTAGCCTCCACAAAAATGGACAAACACCACAGAGTAGCACTGTGAAACAGTAATTACCTGTACGAGTTCAGACTTGAAACCAAGAGGCCGATACCCGTTATGTCGAATCATTCGTTCAGCAAGCTGATTTGCGTAGCCAATGCACAGTGCTTTCCTCAAATTTTTGTACTCCTGTTGGCTGCCTCTCCGTCTATTGCTTGTTTGGACATCTAATGAGCCTAATTTTAAGCAGACAACATAAAGAAACATTTAGAAGCTTTATTTTTCCAGAAATATTATGCGGGCACCCATGCAGTACAACTACCAGAAACTAAACCCTAACTCAAGGGGCACAAAGTTAAGTACATAGTAGACTACAGATGCCATATTATGATGTTTAAAATGAAAGGGACAAGTTAAAATACTAAAACTCCCAAACAGGACAATCAGGAAGGCCTTAATTTATCATTGTCTTCTATTTTGAAAATTCTAGCAACAGGAAACCATTACCTTTAGTGATTTTTTGCATTATTTGAGATAATTGTTTCCTGACATCTCTCACAAACACCATCCCGCGGACCTACAATAGACAAGATCTGGAATAAATAGAATCTCCTTATGTCATTACATTTATGTCAAAATGGCATAAAAAGTAAAAAAAAAATATATATATAGAAAAAAATCAAATAATCAAAAAACAAAACCAGTATTATACTATAAAAATGTGTGATGGTGCTTCATAGAAATACAGTAAAATACCTGTAAGTTGTTTTCTTTACACCAGTCTATGTTGTAGTCGGTCTGGTACCATTGCTCATAAATTTGGAGTAGCTGGATGTGATCACCCAAGCCAAAACCATCAGGAAGGTTCGAAGGAGTGTGCCTCCTCTTCTTCTCAGAGCTCTTACTGCAAGTTCAATGAATTAACTAGTCATTTTTGAAGTATTGCCTGCTTAAGTACTGAAGGACAAAAGAATGCAAAAGAAGAACATAAGATTGCAACATTTCAAGATGGAAAAACAACAAGAACAAGACCATAACATCTTGCCTTCTTTGTCAAGTCAATGTAAGGCTTTGACCTGTGGAATATTTTTTAACTGTATGGGAAATTGATAACAAACCACTTTGGTCACCTTATAATGAGAAACGACATAATCCTAATTAAGAGTCACATATTTCTTATATTATGACTTTTGTCATTCTTTTGATACATAGATACTGTAGCAATATAATCTTTCTGACAGTGTCTTAGCAAGGAGAAGATGCTGATATAGTTGACAATTTATTTATCTTTGAAGAATCAAGCTGCTCTTCTCACCGTCAGCTTAATCCTTCCCTTCATTTTCAGTTCACAAGCTTCATGTTCAAAAATCACAGAGGTTTTGCACCATAAAAATACTAAATCTGGAACAAAGCAACCATTCTAGATCTCAGGCTAATTGCAGCTCTAATTCATTATACTTCTTTATCAAGAAACTTCACACATCATACTTGTATTTGACACAAAGATATACAATAATTTGTCATTGAAACCACCACCAGATGTTCCGATGCTTTAATGCTGTGGAGAAACTCAATTTCTTTGCTACAGAAGAATATACTTCCTCCATTACAAAATAAGTATTATACTTCTTTATCAAGAAACTTCACACATGATACTTGAATTTGACACACAGATATGCAATAATTCTTTATAGAAACCACCACCAGATGTTCCGATGCTTTAATGCTGTCGAGAAACTCCATTTCTTTGCTACAGAAGAATATAGTCCCTCCATTTCAAAATAAGTGATGTTTTTAGCTTGGGCACACCCCTTCAGAAAACTAGTCATTCCTAGAAAGTAAAATGCATTTTACTAACTTCCCCATAATAAATATTTTGTAAAAGATATAGCTCTTTAGTAGTTTCTTGGTTAAGTAAAATTAGAAAACTACTCATTCCTAGAAAGTAAACTGTATTTCACTAACTTCCCCTTAATAAATATTTTGAAAAAGATATAGCTCTTTAGTAGTTTCTTGGTTAAGTAAGATTATCTATATTTAAATAAGGGTAAAATTAGAAGAACATCATTAATGTCTTCTTGATAATGTGAAACACCACTAAATTTTTAACAAAACGGTAAAACACCACTTATGTTGAAATGGATGATTATTAGATTTTTCTTAGTATAAATATCAAGTTTGAAAGATGTTAAGCAAATAGAGCTATAAGGAGGACGAATGCTCTCAGGCACACTCCCGAAGAACACTAGAGATCCCTCTTTTTTTACCACGTTCCAGTGGCAGCTTGCCAGAATCAGCCAGCTTTCTTTCTCTCCTTTAGCTATTTCCTGCTGATTTAGCTGTTCCCCCACCTTGACTTCTCTTCTAAACCAGTTCAGTGGTAAATCACTATTCTATCAATGGACAAAAATAGGAGTTATTTCAATGCTGGTTTTAAATCTTTTGACAATACAAGATGGAACTCTGAAAACTCAACCTGGTACGAATGGGTAGAAAGGAGTAGCAGACTGATGAAGAGAACCTCGATAAGCTGCAAGATCATGGAGTGGATTTGCTTCACACTCAAAGAAGCTTCTAAGGACCAGAAGAAGGTAGTGAGGAGATGGAGAATTACAGAGAAAATGCTGAACATTTTAGTACAAGAAAACAGAATGAGTATGGAAGATTTATAAGCATTCTGTCAATAAATAGAGGAGGAAGGTCAGTCTTGATTATACCGGAAACTGACTTAAATGCAGGTTGGTGCAACATTGCATTTAAGATAGAGAACTTCATTAATGCCCCCAAAAGGCAAGAGATTGCACTCCCTCCAAGATTGACAGAAATCAACTACCCCTATGCTAAAGCCATACAAGAAAGTAAATGGCCTGGTAAGACCATTCGTGAAGCAGAGGTGAGAAGCAAGAAGGGTAGAATAGAAATAGATGAAATTTTGGACCATGAAGGAGAAGGAATAGCTGAAATTTCAGACCATAAAGGAGGACTATTGGCTAGATGCTTGGTTGGTAGTGTAGAACAGGATTAGAAAGGCTAAAACCAGGATTAGAAAGGCTAAAACCAGAGTCTGGCTAGATGAATGACATGAAGCAGGCAACTTAGAAAGGCTATTCCCAGATATCTACTCCGTGGTACTTCACCAACAGTTTACCATAGCAGAATTATGGACAATAGAGGGATGGAGATTCAACTTCAGAAGGTAACTCAATGATTGGTAAATACCAAGAATGGCAGATTTCATCAACAAGATTGAGCAATTCAGTGGATTGGGAGCAGATGAAGATGAACTATGGTGGCACGGAGATGAGAAAGGCACATGCAAAGTGAGCAAAGCGTACGGGAAAATGAACAACCACAACCAGCAGCCTGCCAGTTGGCCATGGAAGAACATTTGGAAAACTAAAATACCATATAAAGTGGCATGCTTTGTGTGGCTTCTGGCAAAGTTGGTAGTGCTTACCCAAGAGAACCTAAAGTAAATGGGGATAATTTTAAGCTCCAGGTGCTTCTTTTGTGTGTGTGGGTGGGTGGGTTGGGGGGGGGGGGGGGACGCGAATCGTCTATTCTTACATTGTAGAATCACAGGACAACTATGGAGATTGTTTTTGAACCTCAGAGGAATAGCAGGGAGCATGCCTGGGAAGATTACAGAGGCCTTGACAAGCTGGGAACAGGCTGGGTTGTTGGCCAAGAATAGAGGCAGGTGGAGGATAGTCCCAGAAAGCATTTGATGGACATTAGGGAAGGAGAGGAATTCTAGGTGTTTTGAGAGCTTAGACAACAGTATGCAACAGATTAAGCTCAATTGCATCTTGCTACTGTGTTTTGGTGTAATCAGTTACTTTCTAATGATCCTGTCTCTATCATTGATGTTTTAGACTCATTATAGACAGGAGTTACGATCATAGAATCATAGATGTAGGTAGTACATTGTAAATATGGGGTACTACAACTCCTGTAAGATTCAGATTATATATATATATATATATATATTCAAAGGTACCAGTTTCAAAAAAAAATCTCAAGTCGACTTGCACAGAAAACAGTGAGATTTATAGACATCATTCTACCATGAATCAGTACATGCATGAATTCTGGACAATTCTATACCTTGGGGCAGGAAGCAATGTGGCCTCAGCAGACAACATGGAAACAACAGTCAATGCTTGGGACAAGCAATCCAACTCATTTGCCTCTAATAAGGTCCTCGAAAGAGAAGGTTCCAGTGGAAGCTCTGGAAAAAATTGAAAAGTTAGATCTCCTTTAGTTCTGTTACTGAATGAATCACTTTATAATCTCCAAAATTATGGATTGCAGGAGAACTGTAGTGTACTTTATGAACTCCCTCCATAGTTCTCAAGGGGAGGAAGCCAAATTTAAAGGAAAATGCATGTCTCATCCTTTCAAAGCAAGCTTTGGCTTTTTTTTTTCCGTAGGTGGGAGGGTCTGGATTACAGGCAACCTCTAATCTAAAATAGAATATAAATCAATAGAGATGAACTATTACCAGCCATCTTTCGTCCAAGACTTGTGATTGAACCATTTTCATCAAGTGCATCGACTAAATATAATTGCTTCAAGGCATCCTCTAAAGACTCGACTGCAACAAAAGTAACAAAATAATGAATAATTGAACAGGTGTCTATTTTACAAAGGTAGAGGAGATTTGGAGAATAAGGTAAGAGAAACCGATGATGCTTACCGGAAGGAGAGTCGAGAAAATCAAATTTGAGAATATCCATATCGGCAAGATCTAAGGACTTCAAATAAAGTACAGTTCCAGCCAGTGAAGACCTTTGTATTTCAGGAACCGTTGCATCCAAAAAGTCATCATGGTAAACCGTAGAGGGATATAAACGATAACATTTTCCAGGACGTGTTCTTCCAGCACGTCCTGCACGCTGCTTTGCCTGCACCCTGCAGTCATTCATAGGTGGAAAGCTCAAACACATTCTTACTGAAGTAGAATAACCTGTATGTTATATCAACATATGTTAAACGGAATAAAGAGCCATATACTTTTACTGAAGTAGAAGTAATCCTATATTAGTATCAACAAATATTCGACAGAACAAAAAAAGGGGACACTAAGCAAAGATTGCATACTAAGTTTTTGTACTTTTCAACTGCCGACAGAACAAAGTAGTCAATAAGGTATCCAAAAACTGTCTGGTGACTAAACCTATACAGGATAAAGATAGTATTAACTGCAAAATCATCAAAGCAACCTTTGAACTACGGGACCAACATACTAAGGGGGACAATATTTTCCCCAAAATACCTTTTGATTCTCAAAAAGCTAGATTTTCCAACTGTTGATTCAATTTTACACCTCAAACAACAAGTCCTTTCTTAAGCACCCAAAACCAGGTCAACTGAAAGAAAATAAAGAGAAAAGGTAAGACATGTTAACTTACTTGCTAATCTGAACAACCTCTAACGAGTACATGCCAGTGGATGGGTTATACTGTCGCTGCTTCACATACCCAGAGTCAATAACATACCTGTCATCAGTTTTTTGCATGAAAAAGCAGTTTAGTGATGTCCAAAAGCAGAAAAATATCCATTACATAGAAAGCATAAATGGAAATGCAATAAAAATCCCACACCTTAGTTCGCAGTTAGTATGCTACACTATGGGGAAGAAGGGAGGGAAAGATAAGTGGAATCTTCGACTAGAGGAAGGATATATTCTCCTTTGTTATGCTTTCACAGAAAAGCAACGTTCCTCTCCCATTGATTTTTAAAAGTAGAAAGAAGAGAATGATTAAGACTTCATTATAGTACTAATTACTCAGTTTGTGACAGTCAAATATTGCAAAAGAGACATCATAGGATCTTTTGAATTTAATTATTCCACCATCCCTGTCTAAAAGAAACAAGGACAAATTCAAACAAGCATAAGCAAGGTTTTTTTATATTTCTCTTTTCCTAGTCCTCCTCCCCTCTCGAATAAAAGAAGGGGACTTCTCTATCCTTAAAATTTCCACTACTCTTAAATACAACACTTTCTTATCCTAAAACTAAGTTGATTACATGAATAAATTACATTGGCATTCTGACAACAGTAATCTTCAAATGAGTAAAAGATAGAAGTAATCAAAACTACTGGCTGAGGCCTTCCTTAGAGGGGATGACATTCTTGCAAGAGCAGGAAAAGACTTGAGAGATCCACTCAAGTACACTCCCAAGTTGCATCCAAAGGCGTGCCATAGAGGTCAATAGGGTTTGAATGAGAATCATAAGAGATTGGGTTCAAATCCCAACAGAGGGAAAAAAAAAGTCAGATAATTTCTTCCCTCCAGCTTAAGCCTTGTTAAGCAGAGTTATCAAGTAACTCCTATGGTGGGAGGAGGCAAGTATATGGTGATGGTGGAATAATTGAGGTCCATGCAAGCTTCCCCAAACACCGCAATTTATGACCCCCCCCCCCCCAAAAAAAAAAAAAAAAGACACATACCCAAGTACACATGAAGACAAATGCTAGTAAAGTACATGATGATTTCTTTACAATTACTCTTTAAGCAAGAACCTATACTGCAATTGCTGGGATCTTTGTTTGTTTGGCCTAATTATTATTATTATTTCCTGGAGAAGATGCGAACTCACAACACATATATAATAGCACTTTTGGGAAAGTAAACTTAAATTTTGAAGTGTTTATACTATAAGGGGTCATTTGGTAGCTAGTTAGAGTTATGCAGGTATTAGTAATGTAGAGATTAGTTATGAGTTAATCTATGTATTATTTTATGCAGGTATTAGTTATGTAGGAATTAGTTATTCATGTATTAGTTATGTAGGAATTAGCTATTCCACCTTCAATGCTAAATAAAATAATACATAGATTCCCTCATAACTTATACATGTATTAGTAAATACGTTTCTAAATTGTCGACCAAATGTCGTATTAATTTTATACATGAATAACTTATTTCCTATTTACCTATCAAACGTCGTATAAGTTATACGGAAATTAATACATGGATAACTTGTTTATTGTCCAGCTACAAAATGACCCCTAAGGTAAATGATTTTAGCTGGAAATATCCATTGTACAAGGTCTAGCACTCCAAGTGCAAGCATTACTTGCCTCCCCAAACTTTTAACAGGAAAACATATACTACATATTCATACTCAAGACAGCAAGTCAAAACACCAAGGGGGTATTAAAATACCATTGATTTCACCCATTAATCTTTATTGGTTCTCTAGATAACCATTAGTTAGCAATTAACTGAGTAGGCAGCATTTGTCCATAGATTCCAAATATTTTTCACTTTTTTTTGGAATTTATAGAGTTGGAGTTGAAGATGGAGTTCCGTTGGTTATACCCTTTGCAAAGAATATTTGGAGTAACACTTAAATACAACTTCAAAAGTGAAAATGAGTTGTTTTTCAAATTTGAAATACAATTTTAGAATTTGGAATTTTCATGGTCAGAAACTGATTTTCAAATAAAGTGAAAAATTATTCTGGAAAAATGAATTTTATGGCCAGAGGGGTCCTGAGTCTCTTTTTAACCACCAAACTATTGCATGATCAATCATTGCAAATCCTATCTGAAAAATAGAAACTTGAGCATTCTAAGCATCACAAAGTCACAAAAAGATAAGAAACAATCAGTCAGAAAATATGTCAACACTTGAATAACCTCCAACAATTGTGCATAGTGGTGTCAAATCTACTTACACAACACCGTCAACAGTCAAGGAAGTTTCAGCAATATTTGTAGAAACAATAAACCGCCTACAATTTGGAGGTGGAGGACTGAAAACACGCACCTGTCCATCAACAGAAAATAGAAAAAGGAGAAATGCTCAATACATAATTGTGATGAGAGAACAAAAGCAAAATACTGACAAATGCATATAGAATTTACAAGAGCAATAATAATGCAGCTACCGGAATTCAGCTTGGTAAACCACTTGTGGCTGAAGAAAAAGGAGGAGAAGAACACTCATCTGAAGTTTTATCAAGAAGATGATCAATCAAATACAATTATGTTCTCTAAGCAAGTTCAACTCAACCACATATTCCACTAATGTTGTGTAGTCGCTATATAAACTATGCCATAACAAACCCTTCGGGGTGGCCCAGTGGTTTGGGCTTGGGACTTCCATATTGGAGGTCTCAAGTTCGAAATCCCTTGCCAGCGAAAGCAAGGGCTTTGCCTTCTGGGTCGATCTCGTCTCACCGGGCTTGCCTAATGCGGGTTACCTCTCCTATATGGTTTGCGAGCTATTGCATAGGAGCGGGGGTTTTACCCTGTGCGCACCAAACGGGTAGCAGCTACGGGTTTCCCTTGTCATAAAAAATAAAAAAAAAACTATGTCACAACAACTATGAAAACCAAATTATTTATCACATATTTCAACAACAAAAAACTTTTTGTTGTTAATTGCATTGATCATTTTTCCTTACAAAAACTTATTTGCTTTCAACTGGTGATCAAATGGAGTGACTCAATCACAACGAAAAATGAAACAAACATGAAAACATTCCAGCACAGACAACTGCCACTATCCATTCTGGAAGCTAGCTAGGACTATGACACACTAGTTCACCTTCAGTAAAACACTAAGTTTAAATACGAAATCTCTTGGGCACTCAGAAGGGTCAAATCAAACACAACAGTAGATCATCTGAACTAACTAGATCAAGAAAATTCAGGCTGTCAGGGCAAGGAGTTTAAGAAGGAAAACAACTTGCCTGCATCTCAGGTGGTAAGGATCCATGAAGAGGAAGGATTAGGGCATCCATACAAGAACCTTCTTCTAAACTTTGAACTCTCTCCTCCAACTTCAGTACCAACTTCTCTATGTCATCCTAAATAAGATTCTCAATTTCACTTTCCAGGAAGTAGTACATCTTCAACCATTTACTTTTTAGTGGAAGATACAGAAGGACAGCACTATACAGAAAAAGTATCAGACAGGAAATACATCTATAAAAACTCACCTGCCCTGTCAAAAATATTAAAATGTCCCCTTCTGGCTCCCGTACGTGAATATCTGTGCACCCAAATGAATTATCAGACCAAATTCAGAAAGGCAAGAAATTTTACACAAAAAAGGGAAGGTAAACATTTCAAATTTAAGTAAGAACAAAAAGAAATGAAAGAACAAAATCAAGATTCAAACTTATAAAACAAACCGAAGATGTCATAGTTTTCATACCAATAGCTTTTTTTAAAGAAGCTTCGACATAGCTTTTAGGAAGCTCTGAGATGTGTACTATTTCCACGGGAAATAACTCTCCTGGTACAGTAAGGACGGGGCAGTCAGAGAAGAACCTAGATACCTTTCCACCATCAAGAGTTGCTGATGTGATCAAGACTTTCAAGTTTGAGTGACGCCATTTGATTAATCTTTTCATTAGACCTAGCAATATATCCCTGTGATTATTCCATAAGGAAAAATTCATCAACAGAGATAGGCAACACCATCTAAGCATAAATAACAGAAGAAAGTCTACGACAATATAACAGTTGGATATATCTCTAAGATGTCAAAATGAAATTAACACATAGAAGGGCATGGAAAGTGGATCTAACGTGTTCAAACTCCTCTCATGTGCTTCATCCAATATGATGACGGAATATTGATTCAGCTCCGGATTAAAAAGACTCTCACGAAGGAGCACTCCATCCGTAAGATACCTGCAATTTGAATAATCTTCCAGTTAAATGTCTGAAAAGCAATCAAGGAACAAAATCAATAGAACGTGTCAATGGTAGTAATAGGTATTAATGATAATTCAGAACCACAAAAATACTTGATACGTGTTTTTTCCGAAGTTCTATCTTCAAATCTTATGGCATAACCGACTTCCTCTCCAATTCGAACATTTTGCTCCTGTGCAACTCGTCTGTCCATGAAAAGTTGAAGGAATTTATCAAAGAACGAACCGGAAAAAAAATTAAAAATTCGAAGTATGAAGCAAAATAGGAGAACACCAAAATGTTGGTCTGACTACAGCACAAAGCAAATATATAAAACAGATGTTGAGTAGCACTTTTTCAAGCTTCTATTACATATCAACAAGAGAGGATTCCGGTCAAGGCTAATGTGGAAATTTCCTTGACTGGTTTTCCAAACACTATGAAAAATTGTACTTATACTACTAAGCAATTTTCCTCATTTACCCTTGCCCCAATTAAGCATACTCAAACAACAACACTTCTGAAGTCATGTAAAGGGTCTCAAACTTTCCTCATCTAACGTAAAGGAAGTCTCAACTAATACATACTAAACACTTGCAATCATAATCCTCAATCTCAGATTAGCTTAATTTTTACTATTATATGACCCTGTTTCCCCTTCTCCCATCTCCATTGAAATGTCTTCTGGTTAGCAATTTCCTTCAGCAAATGATAACCTAGTCAGTCTTCATCGTTCTGTGATTCACTACCCAATTCATCCTATCCTCTCGCACAAAGACAAGCCAAACAATGTCACATTCCATTCCATAAAAGAGAAATAAATTAATGAAAAAATCCAGCCAAGTTCAGGGAGTTCGCTTCCAAGAGGTCTAAGTTGATGACAATAATTCTAAACAGAAGTTCAGGAACAACAATGTGATATTTATGTATTCAATGATATGAAATTATGTTACAAGCATAGAAATATACAGGTTATAGCTCAGTCCTTGACTAACTAACAGGTGCTTGTAACTAACTCCTTTTTTTCTTAGACGATCATGGTGTTAGGGCCAGCTATAACTAGCTCAGTTAACTACTCTAACTAACCCTAAGAGATCAATATAGCTTCCACAACTTGCCCAACTGTACTAACTACTTCTGCAACTTTGAACTGAGTTTTGCATAGATATGCATAAGCAAATAGGGAAAAAAACTAACTTTTTTGGTTATAGAGGAGAATGAAACCGTGGCTCATTCACTTCTCGACTCAAATTTCAGTGTCCCGACAAGAGCACGCAATCATTTTTTACTTTTTGGTTATGGTACATACAGTGAAAATTTTGAACTCAAAACAAATAAATGGATAAATAAACGGCAATTGGTATAGTTGTGAGATATAATTGAGCCAGAAAAAAAGTAGTATAATGTGGAGAAATAGATTACCTAGAAACAGAAACAGCAGCAACACGGCGAGGCTGAGTAACAGCGATGATTCCAGATTTAGCATAACCCCTTCGGTAAAGTATTTGTGGAAGTTGTGTACTTTTACCAGAACCAGTCTCACCAATAACAACTACTATTGGGTTTTCCTTCACTGTTTCTACGATTTTCTCCTCAAATCGTACTATAGGTAAATCCCCCATTGATTGATCAAATCTCACTTTACACCACTTCTCTATTCTTTGTAGACCCAAACTTTGTTCCTCCCAAACTTACACTTTGTTGGGAAGGTTGTTACTACTTTTTTAATCCTTCTATCCAGAATGGCTAAAAGTATCCTTCAACTTTGAAATAGATTAAACTATATTTTGACTCAAAAATATTCTATTCGTCTTATTATTATATCACATGTACCCTTTTATTTAACGGAATGAAATGTGGCATACCATATGTGTATTATATTGCCACACCCATTAGAAGACCCAACATTTCTAAAATCCCTAATTTCATTCATTTTATCCATTTTTCCTAATTTGACTATCAAAAGCATTTTTTTAAAAAAAAAAAATAGTCAAACACAAATTGCTTATCAAAAACACTTTTTAAATGAATTTGCCAAATATAAATTATTTTTTTTAAAAAAGCATTTTTCTAAAAAGCTATTTAAAAACGGAAAAAGGTCAAAATTGCCCATGAACTATGCAAAATAGACCAATTATACCCTCCGTTACATTTTACGATCAAAAATACCCCTGCCGTTATCCTAAGATACCACAATTACCCTTAAGACTTAACAGAAGTGATTTGGCAAGCCACACGGCACTAATTCCGCCACATACGCTTGCAAACTAGGATACCCACTAATATTTTTGACCCAATTAATAATTCAACCCTAACCTATTTTTGCTAGACCCAGCCCACTCAAACTAGGAGGGAAACATCATCTTTTTTACCTCAATCATTTTCACTATTCAATTCACCCATAGAGGAGAATTTTTTCTTCACTCGAAATTCATTAAAGTTGTAAACTTTGAAACTCAGAGATGGAAATATGGACTTCACCATCTTTCTCAGGTCTTGAAAATCCTTATTCTTCAAAGCCACAAAATGGAAATAAATATTTTCTGGGCAAGATGAATGCTTGAGAACAGAGTGAACTGCTGCTATTGATCCTCTGACATCAAGAGTCATGGCTACATGTATCAAATTTGGGTCACAAACTAACAAATTCGAATCTAAAATTGGACATTCTTGGCTATGACGATACTCTGGAGATTCTTGCTGCAAAGATGCAAAGATGTATCAAATTTGGGTCAATTTCTTGCTGCAAAGATGTAGTACTACTGTTTATTTTGTTCATCTAATATTGGACTTAGATGAGCTTAAATATAGTAGAATGGACACTACTCCGATAACTAGATACACCACGATTCTAGTTAGGTATTTTTGCTTTTGCTAAATTCTTTTACTTCCTCAAGATCATCAGGATTGGTTTCAAGGCTAAAGCGGAATCTCGTGGCTGTCTATTATACATAAAAATTTGGACCAAAGAGATAGCTGAGCTTCACAAGACATGCAGCAACCTAGTCTTTGTGGAATAGAGGGATGTCAAATTTCAGAACCTTCCGCAATAATTTTGTGAAATGAGATGCATTTACTTTATGACAGAATTGCTCAAAGTCCAATAGTCTTGTAAATAATCGGGATGCTGCAGATGGGGTGAATTGAATAGTGAAAACGATTGAGGTGAAAAAGATGATGTTTCCTCCTAATTTGAGTGGGATGGGTCTATCAAAAATGGGTTAGGGTTGAATTATTAATTGGGTCAAAATTTTTAGTGGGTATCCTAGTTGGCAAGCCTATGTGACAGAATTAGTGTCATGTGGCTTGCCAAATCACTTATGTTAAGTCTTAAGGATAATTGTGGTCTTTTAGGATAACGGCAGAGGCATTTTTGATCCTAAAATATAACGGAGGGTATAAGTGGTCTATTTCGCATAATTCAGGGGCAATTTTGACCCTTTTCCGTTTAAAAAAATATGCTTCTAAAAATAAGCAATTTTTAGTAGTCAAAGAAAGATCAACAATCTCTCCAAGTATGAAAAACATGTTTAGTAATGTAAGAAAACAAGATGTTGATTGAGAATAGTTTTACTAAAAAATTCTCCTCTAACTAGGACTGACATATTTCGGTTCAAACCAAAAAATACTGACCAAACTATTTTATTTTATTTTTTTGCTTTGTTTGGTTTCACTTTTGAATTTTAAAATTTCAGTTATTCGATTCGATTTTTAATTTTTAAATTATATATTTCGATTAAACGAAAAATTGAATTTTTTAATACACTATAATTTTATCTATTTTATACTAGGCCACCAGCCCACCACAACCATAGTCCAAATTTATATACCCAACCTCACATCAATACACGCTCATTTGGCTATTTTGTCTTTGAGTAGAGTTTATACTTGTGTTGAGGGTAAACTTATAATCTTTAAATTTTCATTTTCTATTTGGTAGATGATGATTGATCTCATAAAATCTACACTAGCAGTGCTATTGAAAAAAAAAAATAGATTAGGAAATCCATGTTTTCAAATAAAAAACTCAACCTACATAGACTGAATTGAAATTACAAAAATCAAACTGAATGGAATTTATTTAAGTTCAATTTCGATTAAGATTTTCACCAAATCAAAAATTGAAAAATCGAACCCAACCTATTGAATGTCCAGCAATATATGTAAGTAAAACTCAGGGGACAAGCATGTTTGAAAACACTTAATACTATTACAAAAAAAAAGACTTTATACATCACACTTGGCTCTTATAATGTTTAAAAAAATTACATAAATATTATTAATGAAAAAATGATAAATATGTCCTAAACTATTGTAAATGGTATTTAAATATCAGATACAAATGTTCTTACTGTCTAATTTTTGGGGTGTATATACCCTTAAAATAATGTAAATAAACATGTCTCTATCTTAAAGGTCTACTCAAAATTTATTTGATTTTTACCCATAATTAAAAGATCCATCCAGCTAATTAAAAATGTAACACTTATTTTATTTGATTTTTACACATTTCTCAGTATCTTATTGTCCTCTTAAGTATTACTTGAGCAGGTTTGATTATTTAAGTTTGTAAAAAATAACACTTTTGAACTCTGTCAAATATTCATCAAACTCTTATTGTGAAATTTAATCTAAATTGTCACTAAAAAGAATTTTTATATAGAACGAAGAAACAGAATCTTTCGTCCTCTTTAAGAGGAACCCGAGTTTCTCAAGAAAGAAAGAAATTTTGGTACAAAAAATGCCTAAGTTTCTCGACACACTAATATTCCGAGACCCTATATCGAGTCGGTCGAGTTGAAGCGGCGCATTCCCGCAATTTAGGTGAAGCATGAATGTAATGATGAACTCATTTGACATCAGGCAAAATCGCACCATGAAGAATTGCAGCAAACAGAACAAAAAGTTCAATAAAATAACAAAATTTATACCTCAAAAAGTTACAGTAAACTCTAAAATAGACCAAAATAACATAAACTAGTAAAAATTATACCTCTAAATGTGAGTTTTCATCAAATATTTTCAAATTTCACTGTTTTAATTTTTCATAAAAGATAATTGAAACCCCATTAACAAATTCGAGCAATCGAGTAAAGTCAAATCCATAAATAAATCTAAATACATTATATCTATAAATACCCTAAGGAAAAATTAATTCATAATCAAATAAAAACACATGTCAAGAAAAAAAGGTAAATTAGAGATTATTGCAATATTCAACTATCGATAGAATTTTGTGTATTGAATCTATTTTTGATTATGGAAAATAATGAATCTCTAGCGTCCTCATCCCATAGTCACTCTCTCAATCTTCTAAGCGTTTAATGTCCCTTTTTTTTTTTTTAGTTTTATAAGAGTATTTTTTTTTTCTTTTAATGAAAAACAATTACATAAATGGGTAGAAACTTTGTTGGAATGAATACAGAGTTGTTCTCGAATACAAAGTTGTTCTCATCATGTCACAACTCAAAAATGGGTGTGATATCACTCATCTTATCCCATCAAAACGAGTCAGCCTAAAACCGAAAACATAACGATATATGCGGAAATAAAACAAGGCTATAAGTCTAACACTATAATATAATGCAAAAATCGTATTCAACTTAAACAAACTCACAAAACCTGAGTGTCACATATACAAGCCTCTAATGTATTACAATAGAATGTAGAAAATACAAGTCTCAATGTCATTATTTCTCGAGTAGAACAAGAAACTAATAAAGGAACAAGAGGGCCTGCTGGATTTGTGTGCAACTACCTCTCAAGTCTCCATATTAAGCCTCAGACAAGATATAGAGAAAGGATAATCACAAGGATCCGGGCTCGTAACCTACACAAGTATAGAAGCAAGGGGTGAGTACTAAACAACACAGTACTCATCAAGTACATAACTAACTCAAAGTAAAACATTGTTTAACACAAGTACTCCAACCATTCCATCTGAACCTCCATAACTACAACCTGCAATAATCAAACAACCCAACCTAAAAAACTCTCAATCTACGTAACAAAGTACATAAGGAATAACTCAAGTTGCACCTCAACACGAATAATCGATCATCATAGTATTCCACAATCAAGATTCTCAACAACATACAAATAAATAGTCACGATTAAATGAAGTGTGATGCAATAATGTGCAATGTCATATAGAGTGATGCATGTTTGTCCTAGCGATATACACCCATTGTCCTGAGTCTGGGATCCATGGGGAACTTCTTAGTCCATGCATATACCATGGGCATGTGACCCAATCCCAATTTCATTTCAATGAATCAACCATGGACGTGTGGCCTGTTCCCTATTTCCACTCAATGAATCTGCCATAGATGTGTGGCCCGTTTCCTATTTCCTCTCATCCTCACCAATATCATCACAACAGTGGTACAACATCAATGCAAGCATAACAATGCAACGATCAAAGATGAGGATGATAATTCAACACTACAACATTTTAGGCCTAAGGTCACACTAAATCTGAACAACACTTGTAAAGTGTTGCCTAAAATATTTTTGGGTACGCTTTTAAAGCATAGCCTTAATTTTTACTCTTTGGCCATGATGACATTAGCAACACTTTTAAAGCATGCCCTTTAGTTGTATAGGCTACATTTATAAGCGTTGCCATATCATGGTATAATTGGTAATACTTATTTACACATATGACTACACTTTTAAAGTGTGCTATTTTATAATTCTAAAAACAACACTTTACAAGTGTAGCAATATAGTTTTGTCTAAAATTATCACTAAAATATTGTATTCCCTCCAATATATTTAACACTCCCTCCAATTTCTAATTGGCCAAAGAAAGAATTCATAAAAAAAATTAAAAAGCTCTATTTCCAAAGAGCTTACCTTCAAAAAACGTTTTGCCCCAATTCACTCAAACACAAAACCCTATTTTCATCTCCTTCTAATTTCCACCGAGAAATTCTCTATTGTAACTTAATCTACTTAGTTAGTGTTCCTTCTGTTGAACCGTTGCAGATTAACATCTTAGAGTATATCTTAGGGGTAAGAGTCTCATCTGTTTGTATTTTTCAAGTTAAGCAATGCTAAGATATATTGCTAACTTTTCCATTTTAACTTGCGGATTTGACAGGAGAATTAATGAGGTTAGAAATTGGTCGAATTTCAGAAGGGGAACTTGATCTTGCAGAGAAGATCTACAGTTTTGTGCGTGAAACTTACAGGAACCTTACTCTTATTGCTCTGAAGATGGAGGATAATTCAGACATGAAACAGAAAATGGAAATAATGTTCTAGAGTGTGATGAAGATATAAAATGGTATAGTCTTCAGCTATTGTCTACGACCAATTTCTTTCTCTTTGTACCTTAGTTCTAACCTAACTACTTAAATACTGCTTTAGGATAGTGTAAACACAACTGTTTTTTTAGCAATTTTGTCAGGCAGTAATCTATTTGTTTTCAGTCTCAGGGGTTTGTTCATTTCAAACTGTGTATATTCATAAGTTTTTGCTTATCAATAATTATTCAAAAGCTTTTAATTGGATGCACAGGAAATAAATCGTTATTTAAAATATGCATGTGCTCTGGCTATCAAATAATTTAAATCATTCTCGTGTGTGGTTCACCTGGGTGTTCCATGTATAATAACTATAATTTATGTTCTCATTCAATGTTTAACACTTTGACTAATTTACATTTGAGTAATATATTCAATTTTTTTGTTGCACTAGGTAGTCGGGTATTCAAATTCCATCTGGATCCTGAAAAGGAGACTTGATATTCTTGTGATTCCTGCAGCTTTTAGTGGATATTTTACCTTTCATAAAGCATCCTATTTTAAAACAATATGTTTGCGTTTAATGTATTGTTTTCGTTTTATTTTGTGCAGTGAACATCTGTATTTAGTTTTGGACAAAGTGGAACTAGTTAGTTACTAGTATCTGAATCTGAAAAAAACTCGAGGCGTATCTCTTATACAACTGATTGTTCTGCAGCTTGTTTTAGTGTTCATGTAAGAGGATCGGAGTATATTCCCCTTCTTGGATCTGCTGACACCAGTTATCCATTGCTGGGCATGCCAAACATTGAATGAAGAAGTAATTATCTACTTTGTTAGTGTTCTTCTTTCGGCAGATGTTGTTGTCACTGTACATTTCTCTTCTTCTGCGCCTATGTTTGGGAAACTGGAGAAACAGTTTGATGAATTCCGACATCGTTTGGAGGAGTTGGGGAGTCTACGGAAACGGATATGTGTTGTGGTGATAGAGTTAGATTCAGTCACTCGACTCATATATGCCAGTCTTCTTCTCGTTCAGTTGTCTTTCTCTATTGCTGGTATTCAAAAGTCTTAATTTATTTGATGAACTTTTCATTTTATGCGTTTTTAAAATGGTAGATGCAATTTTAGATCTATATAATCTTCACATTTTTCAGAATTTCAATTTCATTATGTTACATATAGTTTAAGCTTGTTGTCAATTTAAGTTGGCCAGGTGTTCTAGAGTGGTACTGTAAATTGAGTTTTGAAATGTTTGTGTTTCATTTTGTTTGCTTTTAGATTATCTATGACTATATGTGAGTAAGTTGCCTTTTAGTTTGAGGTAGCATAGACATGAGGAGCAAGCCAATGTTGAAATATTTGTCTGAAAGCTTGTAAATATCTTAAAAATTGTCTATTTTCACACCGATGGAGTGATGTTGCAGGTGAGGTGAGCACATGAGGAACTCCACAAAGTCGTATACATTAAAGTACACCATAATCCATGTATGTTGTAGAAAGAGGAAACAGTAAGGAACTCGAACTAAGCTTTTATTGTTAGAAAAACACTAGACTCTTTGGAGTTTCTATTGACTAAAGAACCATAATCATTGAGGATTTCAATTTTGAGATAGTAATTAATAGTTCTCTAGACTATAGTATAAACCTTTAGAATAATTCTCAGTAAAAATTATCTTGATAACACTTTTGGACTTCATATAGACTCCTTGTATCTTGGATAGGAGTTGAGTCAAACTTCTGTTACAGGTTTAATACTTGATTGTTGCTGTTTCTATGAATAAATTCTACTTATCAAAAATAATGTTAGGATTAAATGCCACCTTGCACTGTACTAGAACTCACCAGAATAATTGCCAGTCATTTGAAATGAGTTGCTGGAATAGTGACATTCGCCGTAAAAGGTTTTATTCTTTCTCACAGACTGTTGTCGATGTAGCCAAAGAAGTGTCCTTACAGCCCATAGGGAAATGTTTTTTTTCTAATTTAGGGAGAAGTGATATGGTGACACAAATCTCTAGGATATCGTGTAAGCTTGAATTTACTGTTGAAAAAGTAACAAGAAAAATTATCAGGGCAATTGCTGGAAAAGCCAGAGATAAGTGACCAGAATAGATGGTTGCCTGATACTCATCAGTGTGGTGCCTCAAATGTTTTCTGGAAAGAGTTGTGGCTCCTGAAAAAGCACAGTGCTGCCTAAATGATTGCTGGAAGTAAGAATGGTACTTCCTAGAATGATCAATCAGATAGAGATGAGTAATAAAATCACCAAAGATATATTCACTTAGGTTTCTACAAATTTCCTAGAAGCCTAATACACCCAATAAGTAGGAGAGAAGATGAAAGGAAATTCTTGTTGGCACTGGTTGGTAATTTCAAGAGGGCTGCTTGCATGAGGGAAGTTCTATTGTTTCTATGGTTCCTTATATTTATCATATAATCACTAAGAATATTTTCCGAATATTTTCCATATAGTTCTTAATGATCCTCTTAACTTTCATCTATAATATAATCACTAAAAATTTTCTTTTACTATTTAATTATTCTGTTAACTTTGAACATAATTTTTACTTATTATAGTGGTGTCTGGATCAATTTGCTCACACCTTGACTATCTCACCGAAAAGCTTGTTGCAGCCTACCTTACAGATGTCCAAAAATTAGCTCACCATGGTTGAGTAGATATGCGCATATTATGTGTTATAGAAGGCCTTGAACTTGAGATTTAAGGTTGTTAATTCTATGCCTCAATTACTCAACAAGTCCCTTGGTATTTCCTAGATTATGTCCAACGACATGAAGTAGTTATGATAGAAAGCTTAGCTATGCATATTTTTCTTTGACTAGTTGACTGCAAATTAACCATGAAACTTACCCTAACCTCAGAAGTTGGAGTTGCCAATTGATGATTCTCCTCCTTTGTTTTGTTGTATCTTTCAATCACCGACTTCATGCTGTCAAAGACTCAAAGTAAATATATTCAGAATTGTCTTTATTATCTTCTTATAAGAAATGACGCAAATAGAACAAGGCAGGTAATATCTTTTGCAGCCTCTTATTAACCTGATGACTGCAATTCTGGTATTTGATTTCTTTTTATGTGTTTGTCAATTGATTGAACTTGGGAGTGATAGCGCACAAAACCTTTACAAAGTGAATGGATTGGTAACTGCACCCATTAGATAGTATTTGTTTTTAATTTATTTCTTTTGATGAGGTTGTTTCATTGATGGAATCAAGAAGATTCAAATAATACAAAAGATAATATGTATAAAAGTGAGTTTGTTAGCTTCATTACAGGGGGTCCTATACTAAAGATAGGGAGCTATGAAGCCCAAAAAAATTGTCAGGGGAATCTCCAGGGACTAGCCTTAAGGGAGTGGCTTGGATTTGGTATTTCATTGGAACATCTTTTCTTCCTTCCTGTCCAAACATATAACAGATGTATCACATTCTGAACTTTTAAATGTGAGAAGGTGCAAGAATATCGTTGATCCTTAATTTGATACTTATTTAAGATAACATCAGTTCATTTGAGTTGAACACATGATAAGTTTGTTTATATATGTTATATTAAGTACTGACAACTTTCTTATTTTTAACACTGTTAAAATTCTTATGTTGGAGTAGCGTTTTTCTTCATTTCTTGTCATCTATTTGAAATTTTCTGACACTAAACCTGATTTTAGGAGCTTGTACATTGTCTATATTGAGAAATATTTTACCTTGCATAGGTAATTTAGAGAAAGATATGTATTCTAATTTGCCTTATTCCACCATAACAAGATTTGCTAGATAATCTGCAAATGAAATTTCCTCTTTGTATATGTGTTGCACCTTGATTTTGAAACCTCTATGAAATTTCTTGTATTTTTCTACTATTGTACTAATGTGCTTTTGGAGCTAAAGGGATGAACGCCGCATTGAATAACTGCTCGGCTCAGGAAGAGTTGTCCGTGAAACGGCTGCGTGGTATCACAGATGGGGCTGCAGCTGAGCCAATTGGTCCTGGTGTTGCAGGGGGTTCTCTGAGAGTTATTTGCCTTAAGGAACTCTACAATGGACAGTGTTTTGGACCGCTGATTATTGGATCGAAGAGTTTGCGAACGCTAAAGCTTTTCCGTTGTTCTGGAGATTGGGATAAGATTCTGGAAGTGATTGCTGAACAAGTAAGTGAACTTGTTGAAATTCATCTTGAGAGGCTTCAGGTCAGTGATACTGGTCTTACTGCTATTTCCAAATGTTCCATTTTTGAAATTCTGCACCTTGTGGAAACACCTAAATGCACTAATAATGGTCTAAACACTGTTGCTGAAAACTGTAAGCTTCTAAGGAAGCTTCACTTTGATGGGTGGAAGACTAACAGGATAAGTGATGATGGGTTAATTGTTGTAGCAAAACATTGCCCCAATATCACTGACCTGAAGCCTATCTTCTCTTACCAAGATTTCCCCAACTAGCACTATCAATATTGCTTTAGTGATGATTCTCTCAGTTACTATGATGGAATATGCTGCATTCATCTTGTTCCTCCACATGATTTTCTCAGTCTCTTACTAGGTTAATTGGTTTTAACTAACTGCCATAGTCTACAAAAATTGATTCTTCCATCATGATTCATCTTGTTCCTCCTTTTCCAAGGCTCTCATAGGATGATAAACCATGACTACTGTCGAGTGTGAATTTTTTTCTAACATTTAATTTTCTTTTGATTGTGTAGGAAAATGCAGGTGATCAAATTGAAATAATGGCCCCAGGTCAACTCAATATATTGGTGCGAATGATATAAGTGTATTTGAACTATTATTATATATGTTTGAATACATTGTGAAATTTATTGCTAGTACACTTCTTTAAGATGTTCCTTTCTATGTATGTACTACCAAGACATGCTTTTTGAAGTTTATTATAAATCTATATATTGAATTATTTATTAACTAATTTGAAGTTTGAGATCAGTTATATTGTACAATTATGTGATTAGTGAATCTATCCGAACCAAATTTATTATTTTTCAATTCAAAATTGTGGCTATTAAAATTCTAGACAACGTTGACACACTATAAAAGTGTGGCTATAGGGATGCCAATTGTGTGGCTTATTGATTATAAAATGTAGTATGTACATTAGAAAAGGCTACACTTTATAAGTGTTGTTGTTGAAGAGGTATAAAAAGCTACGCTTTAAAGTGTGGCCAATAATAAAGCAAAGGCCACGCTAGAAAGTGTAATTTTATCAAATAAAAGTGTTGCCAATGGGATGCTTCAAAGTGTGGTCTTTGTACCTCATCGGCCACGCTTTTTATGTGTAGCTGCTACGACAACACTTGAAAAATGTAGCCTAAGGTCAAAGGTTACGCCTTTTTAGGCACCCCCGAAAAAGCATTGCCTGAAGTCAAAAAGTGTTGCCTTTTATCAAAGGCCACACTTTTCGCTAGTTTAATCCACACTTTACAAGTGTGGCTGAAAGCCTAAAATGTTGTAGTGCAACACTAATATCCAACAACAATTAATCAAAACATATCATGAAGTGAATCATCTCATACAACCAATTTTCCACAACATAATCAAGTCACATAAATCAATGAGATTCTTTTTTTAACCCTAGTTATTTAGCAAATTCACATCATCAATTTCCATTACTCTCAATCATACAATGGCATACAAGGTTCAATAAACTCAACGACAAGTCAAAAAGTCCACTGAAATTTGAAATTTGAGCTTTCCTTTTTCATCAAGTCTCCAATTCAACACAATCTAATAGAAAGATTAATCACAATAAGATTTTGCAATTGACAACAACCATATCAAGCATTTTGGGGTCAAATCAACCTGAAAACCCGATTCCAAAAATGAAGAGTAAATCTGAAAATTAATATGAAAATGTGTTACCCAAAGAATTTGGAAACCAACGGTGAAAGCCATTTCGACAATGGAGTTGAATGAAGTTGGATTCAATTTATCAAAAACCTCAAACCTTTTTAATAACTTTACAAGTTCAGATCAAAACTCAAGTTTAATCATCAAAATCATGAACTAATTAATGGGTAAAGGAGTTAGGGATTTAGAAATAATAAAGCATTAGAAACAGACCAGAAATATTACACAAGGTACACATTTTCTGAATTGGATCCTCGAGATTTGTTCAGAACCTCGAGTACACAAACCAGATATGCCAACCAATTAAACTCGATGTTCTGGACTCAATGGAACCATCAAAATACCAATTCAATGTCTCCTTGACCAGAAACCTGTGAAAATCACAATAAAATAACTTTAACACTCAAAAGGACCAAACTGAGCTCGGGACCTCCTAAAATTCAACCAAGACCTCACTAGGCCTAAAATCATCCCCTGAATCTAATGAAACCATCACAAGTCCAATTGCAGTATCCAAATTGCGAACATTGACCAAACTGAACGCTTAGTATAAAGTTAACAACACTTTCATCTCAAGAGCTCAAATCCACAAAACAACCCAAACCTGAAACTAATGACTCTCTTAGACCAAATTTCACATTCCAGTACAGATAAAATTGACAAAGTTCTATTATGAGACTTGAAACTCTGATTGATACCAAAATCTACTTTTAAAAACTTTAGACCTTCCAAAACTTAAAAACTTCTAAAAATCAAAACTTTCAAATCAAATTTCAAAATCAACTCTACACACTGATCAGAAATGACTCGGGACAACTATCAGGAGGAAATGGTAATTTTATGAAAATTTTCAAAAGTGACACCCTAGATCATTACACATCAAATCTTGAAAAAGTATATACATGAATGTTTTTATGCTTTTAGATTCCACTTTAGGATTGGTGCTTTAACTGCATATTAATCAAATAATCGAAACATGTGAATTTGTCAATGAATATGCCTCAAAATTCTAAAGTTACAGAATCAAAGTGATATTTAATGACAAACTAAAAATTACCTTACTCCTTTGCCTTTTTTTTAATATAATTTTGATATTCCTTTTTTTTTGTTGTTTATGAGAAAAGCTTCTATTAACCTTCCAATAAATTTCTAGACCATCCTTCATTCTTAAAGAACTAGGACGTCCTTAGTAGCCACACATGGAAGGTTAAGTAAAGTAATATCTTGTCTTTGTTTGCTTGAGTTAAAATTCAAAATTTGACTCGTTACCTTGATCATCACATACATTATCATTATTATCCTCCTATGTAGTTTATCAAGTTCTTCACATAGTTGCAACAATCTTTGTTACACAAATTTATAATGCTTCTCAAACTGAGTAGCTTATTCGAAGAGCCCAGGAGAATGCATTATAATATTAATTTAATAATATGGTGGAAGACTTCAAATCAACCTGTCCAAAAAAGCTCTTGTAAAACACTCCCATGTCATAGGAGCTGCATCTGCACCCCTGTTGTCCTCCACTGCGTGAACCATATGTGATCCACATCCTTAAGCTGGTAGGATGCCAACTCCACCCTATCATTACCAGTCGCTTGCATCACCTCAAAGATCTTCTTGACCTTATCAATGAAGTTATGTGGATCCTCACCAAACTCAGGCGGATTCATCCGAAAAAAATCTTGAACCCTAGCTACAGTTGATCCACTATTAGTGTCTGTAGGATTTGGAGCCTGCTGATTGTTCTGGTTAGTCACACTCTAAGCCAAGAGCTGAACAACATTTTGAAATTCTGCATTCGAACTCATGGTTCGAGACTGGAGGAACTGCGTTAGCATTGTGTGCATAAGCATTCCGTGCGTATGCTCTACGAGGAGGCATAATCTGAAATGCATAACGACGGATTAGAAAAGAGAAGTTGGATCATACCCACGCACGATAAGAATAAAAAAGAAAGTGAATTTTTTCTTAAAACACTTCGTAGCCTCCTTGTCATAGATGTGGTGCACTTCGCACCCATGAAAAAGACTATACTTAGTGCGGCTTCTAGACATCCTAGGACTCTTAAACCTAATGCTCTGATATCAAGTTTGTCACGCCCCGAGGCTACTCCTTTGGCGTAACACGGGACCTGGGATCACGATTGACCCCAAGCTAACCCTGTTTCTGGCATATATCAAGCATACTAAGAAATAACTAAATAAGAGATATACTATGCAGAAGCTAAAATAGTAGATAACTGAAAGTGGTGAATACCCAATTAAATTGAATATATTAAAACTTTCTAAGAGTTTAATGATACTGAACATTCACTCAAGAATAAAGCTGAATCTAATACTATGTTTGAAGAGCCTCTACTGACTAGAGTTGTTGGGACAGCTAACTCTAGCAAAACTAAAACTGTGATAAAAGTCTGAATATGAAAAACATGTCTATTGTCCTCAAATTATGAGGACTCACCACTGAAGCTGCTGAATAAGGATCGGGAACTGATCTATACATGATCTGGATGCTGAATGCCTGAACGTACATCATAAAAAGATGTAGCACAGAGTATGCGTCACTACTTGGAATGTACTGAGCATGTACGGTATAGATAACAGCTGAACAACTATATAGGTTGAACAAAACATAACCGAGCAATGATACAATTTGAATAGAATATAAATACTGAGTTATAACTGACAAAAATTGAATTGAATGCAATGACCAAGTACTGATTATAAACATAACTTGATGAGACTGTATATTGAAGTATAAACTGAAAATCTGGTCAAATGCACTAGAGTCTAACTGTGGGAGCTATTATTAACCAACATAAAACCACGTGAGCTAAATGCAGAGTCTGATGTATACGCCCCATCGAGAGGACCCAATATACCTTGGCAGGGGTATAAAGGCATGACTAGTATGATCACTAAATCTGATGCCCAATAGAGGAGACTTATGAACCTACGGTGGCACGTAGTTTTGGGACGATGAGGGTACTCTTAACCTTAGTCCAACTCGGTGTTAAGTTTTCTCAATTGGAAATGTATATGACACAACCTAACTAAAATATTGGATAACTCAATATTCTGACATGAAAATTTGAGAATGCAACTTTTAAGTACTGACAAAGTAACATTCAAAATTTGAGGCATGTTTATCTATTTACCTGGCCTAGCAAGTGTAATTCATCAATTAAGAAAATCTACACATCTAGGGTTCTAAGTTTCAAGCAAGGAACTAAGCAATGTTCCCACGAAAACATGATAATTCGATTAAGAATACTATAACTATCATGACCCGAGCCTACACCCTGGACGTGGGTAGCACTCGAGAACCATTGTTGGTCCCTAAGCGAACCTTCATCCTGGCTGACTATAAGCGGAAGACTAACTCAAGCATACAAAGCTTAAAACTGAATGAAACTTATTGAAATAAGGCTCAACTCAATAATAAGATATTCAACTAAGTGAAATAAGACTCAACTCAATAATAAGACACTCGACTGTTGGTACTCAAACACCGGATACTTAACTCTGGATACTCAAATCTGGATACTCTACTCAATATAAAGCAACAATAAGAGATGCAATATATGGAAAGCTTTTAAAATAGTAGAAAACAACTCAATGTATTTAAGAATACAATATACTCAGTTTGTATGCAAGGATACAATATAAACTCTATTTGTATATGAAAATATAAGTAAATTCTGTGTATATAAAAATACAAATATCTCTGTGGGAGTTTCTCTAACCGGCAACCATCACTTATGAGCTATGTGATGATACAACATTTTGCCTTATGCTGCCAGAGCCGTCCTATACCTTGCCAGGGGTATAGAACCTAACTACTAAGTGGATCCACTAGTCTATGCTAAAAAACATTAAGGAATCATCTAAAAAGTATGACCCTTTCTACCCACGTTGGCTACATAGTTTATGGGGGCTGTGAGTTGTCTGAACTCTTCCCCATATCGGTGCTCAATACTACTCCCAAAATACAACCAGCTCATATGTTTAAAAATATAACTCTTTCTGTGGTTTGAGATAATTACTCAAAAACTAGACCAAAGGCTCTCTAGGAAATTAGTGTTTCCTCTCTTGCTTACATGTGGAAGCATTTACTCTTTACTGAAAAACTAGCTCAATGGCTATGTTGGAAATTGGCGTTTCCTTTCTTGTTTAAATGTAAAAACTTTACTCTTTGGGAATACATAGTCCCCATATACTCTTTTGAAGAAATGAACTTCACTCTTTACTCTTTACTCAACTCAAAACTCAAGTCTTAAAACAAGTTTAAAGCATTTGTAAAAGACTTTTTAAAAGAGTTCATGCCAAATTATGGACCAGAATGACTCAATTCAAGGTTTTCAATAACCATAGATAGATCTCAATACTTAGAACTCAAGAACTTCAATGATACTACTTATTTCAAGAACGTTCAACTCAGAGGGTTCATGTGGAATTATGAGCATGAACCACTCAACTCAAGGACTCAAAGATACTTTTCATCTCAAGACTACTTGACTTATAGGGTTCATGCGGAGTTATAGGCATGAACTACTCAACTCAAGGACTTCATGGGTAACATGTAATAATCCCATGATTAGGAATATAATCTCAAAAGGATTATGAACTTAATACTTAATACTTAGAACTTGAAGATACTGCACCTCTCAAAAATACTCAATTTATGGAGTTCATGCGGAATTTATGGGCATGAATGACTCAACTCGAGGGTCTACATAACAACATGGAACTCATGTATACAACTCTTCTCATTCTCATACTTACTTTCTCAAAACTTAGTTCAAATCGATAGTTGATTTCAAAGGATTCATAATTGAACTCAAAAGCTTTCTTGAACTCTACTCTTAACTCTCTCTTGAATGTGAATTATGAATTCAATAGTTATGGTTCATAATATGAAGGATAAATTAGACTCATGAATACATTCTCCTCATCCTCATACTCACTTGCTCGAGTCTTGAAACAAGTTATTAGAAATTGTAGAAGACTCCTCAAAAAGACTCAAAGGGACTTTCTCGAAATGTTCGAAAGAATTCTCAAGACTTAACTCTTAACTCTACCTTGAATTTGAATTATGAATTCAAGGTTATGATCATGTTAGCAATGATTTCTAGGTGTTTAGAAGTAGTTTAGAGTGTTTAGAATTGATAGGGCTTGAAGGTACCCTTTTAAAGGACTCAAACGGGGGAAACGACGAAAAATGGGTGGGGGTAGGTGACCCTGGCGCATTGAGTGGCACGGGGTGCCAGCCCTCTGCCTAAAGAGGAGTAGTTTGGGCGCTCTGGCTGGCGTGGGGTGCTAGGCACCAACCTAGAAAACCCCAACCACTTTCTTTGCTCGTTTTCTCATCCTAACTCGCCTAGAATCGAACAATTTCTTCCCCAATCACTTGGATTTGATTACTTAACATAAGTACACTCTAATATACTCAAAACAACACTCAAATCACTAAATTTTATCTCAATAAATCATCAAAACACCAACAAAATAAGATTTAGAATGAACTTCAAGAACACTAATAGAAACTTAAATCTTTCAATCTTTATGGACGAATTTGAATATGAAAATCATGTTTGGCGTGTGGGTGAACTAACCCAACACTATGTAAAATTACATACCTCTTAGGTATCAAACCCATGGCGAAAAACCGCAACAAAACTCAAAAACCTCGACGAACGCCTTGATCCTTTCCTCTTTTCTCTTCTTGAACTCTCAACTAAAACCATAGGCATATATTAGGATTATAAAACTGAACCCAATCAGATTAGACCCCTAAAACCATACTAAAAATGAATTAAATCTGATTGGGTAAGGAAAAGACCAAAATACCCCTTACTATTTTCGGGTAACTTTCCTTAACTGGACAACTTGACTTCAAAAGGGCATATCTCACTCATCCGACCTTGAAACTTAGCAAACTTGATGGCGTTGGAAAGATAATTCAAATAAATTTCATTAGATATCTTGTTGTCCAACTAACTCATCCTATACTAAGAGGTGTGGTCATTTGAAATTTACCCAAAACTCAAAACTTAAGCATAACTTGCAAAATTTCAGATTTTGCTATTTCCAATTTAGTTCTTTTTGGAACTCAAGGTGCTACATCTAGTGACCTGACCTTAACACTCAAGAAATTTTAAATACCTCAGTAAAATACTACTCACAACAAAGGATGGTTCGAGTCTTAGTTAAAAAATTTTCTGAGGTGTTACAATAATAGCTAATTCACAACCAATATCTAAGGTTTTAGAAACTTTAGGTCTAAACAAGACATGGAGAATCAAGAATCTGACTGAATTCTAGGGACCTAATGGGTGAAAGGAACCCACTAGTGAAATCCCACATACCTGGTGACAAAATTCACGGAGAAATCCTTTGATTTCAGGTTCGAAACTTGAAGCAAAACTGTCGATTGTTCTTGGGAAAACTAGCGCCTCTCTCTATTTTTTATGCTCTAAGATTTGGTGATTAATCATTTAGGGTAGGTTCTGACTATAATATTAGGCCTAAACTGAGTAAAACTACGTAGTTTAAATGCCTAAAGCTTAGGGGAAGACTAAACAACCTGACTTAAAAGCCGATGGAGGCCTACCACGGAGCCATTGACGGACCGTCAAAGGGACCATGTACCGTCAAGTGGGTCGTGGTTGCTGGCCAGGGTCTACTGGTTTTGGGCACTCCCCTCTAAGGTCTACTTCACGGACCATGTGAAGGATGACGAACCATGCAGGCTACCATGGTTCTTCACTTGAGGCTGGGGTTTACTGGTTCAGCTTTACGAGCCTCACCACAGTTCGTCATTAAGACCACGACCCGTGGAGGGGTCCGTGGTCTGATGCCTGAGCCTTGGGTGGTTCTACCTAGCATTCACGAGGCTTCCCACGGCTCGTGTGGTGCTCCATGGCCTATGAAGAGCTCCATCGTCCACTACTTCTGGGAGGGTGTGAACCATGAGTAGGTCGATGGACCGTGGTTCCTTTCACAGTTCGTGAACCCCTCCGTGGTTCACTAATTTTCTGTTGTTTTGTCTGAGCTAAGTTCTGAGGTGTTACAAGTTCAAGCTTATGTTATGCTTTACAATTCCCCTTACATGCTCATACATTCCATGTATAAACACCATTTGGCCTACATCATGAGATGATGCAGATACAGGTAGTTAGGGTCATCAACAGGCGCTTCGTTGATACCACTTTCGGTTCGAGTTAGCTTTGTGTGCCTCCTTGCTTCTAGAGGATTCCATTTACTTTTTAGATTTGTTAGGATGTTGTGCATGCTGTCCTAACTTCCAACTCTGTAGTAGTATAGGTTTCATAGATAGACAAAGTTGAGTAGTTTTCAGTATGTATCTTCTTTGAGTTGTTTTTACAAACTCTAAGTTTATTTATTGAGTATTGTTTAGATTATTTTAAAGTTGAGTATTTGAATTTCATCTAGTTTTTGAGCTCTTTTATTCTTGATTTGGTCTTCCGCTTGTAGTCAGTCAGGATGAGGCTTCGCTTAGGGACCAACAATGGTTCTCGAGTGTTGACCACATCCAAGGTGTAGACTCGGGTCGTAATAGCTTAGGGCGTAAGTCTTACAAAACTAAGCCCCACACTTGAGTCTCAAGGCGTTTTGCTAGATCCCCGCACCAGGGTGAGCCCCGATGCGAGTCCCAACATAGTCTTTTAAAACATTGCTTTTGAATATTAGCTTAGAAACTTTACTCTCTAGAGTTTTGAGGTTTTGAAATTTTTTATAGTTGATAATTGAAGGTTCAATTCAATGTGAGTGTTGAAGATTATTGCTAATTATTAACACTTTGATGGCTAAAAATATAATTGCTATAATTTCTTTCCCTTTTATGATGTTTCGTTAAAACCCCCATTCTAGGGTTGTGATTATGGAGTTGGGTGTTAATTTAATTTAGTACGTCTAATGTATTGCTCTGTTTTTCTATTATTTATTCATGGATTTAAGCTATTTAACATGTGGTCAATTTATGGGTCAAGGTTGCAAACTTAATCCTAGCTTAGACCTTCGATTGATGCTCAAAAAGGATTAATTGAAGTAGGTAATAACTTAATACTTGCAAATTGGATTTGATTGTTGTAGTTTTCTCAAAAGAGAAGTTGTAGTTTCGATTCTAATTGCAAATTCTGCCCGAAAGAGAGATTTTAGTAAGGTATTGAGTTGGTTTGTATTTTTCGTGGATGAACTTGAAAGGAGATTCTATGATCTAATGCATTGAGTTCGAAAGAAGATTAGTGTCATTGAGGATTACCCAACTTATCCATGTTTATCTAGGATTATTGAGCAAGCACTTGTACCCCTATTTGATGTTGATACCAACTCCCACACCCCTAGACCGTCTTTTACTTGCTTAAACCCTGTTGTTTTTAGTTGAATTGTGATAATTAATTCCAAAATTCTTTTCTTAAATTTGGTGGAATGATCCACCCATTTATCATAATTGCTAGAATGAATTGGTTTGCATCTTTAATTTCCTCATTGAATTCTTCAATTTAGATCACTCCCTCTGAGATTCGACCCCGACTCTATTATTGAGTATTTATATTGCTAGCGATCACTTATTCATTTAATTGTTTTTTGAGTAATTTGAGTGTTATTAGTAACTCCAAATTGAACAATTTGATTAACTTTTTTAAAGAAAAAAATAATATAATCAATGTTGCTCTTAGTTGAGAGATTTTCTTAACTTCTATTTTTTGAAGTTGCTCTAGAAGTAAATCTAAAAACATCATATATGTAAATACCCTAAGGAAAAACAAATTTATAATTGAATGAAAACACATGTCAAGAAAAAATGAAAACTGGAAATCATTGCAACCAACTATCGATACAAACTCGTGCATTGAATCGATTCTTGATGATGGAAAGTAATGAATCTCTAGTGTCCTCATCTTTTTGCCACCCTCTTAATCTTCTAAGAATCCAAAGTCACCTCAAAATAATATTTGAGATGTTTATACTATTTAAAAGTTTTTTCAGACCAAGCTACTCTTAATAAGGTGAGATAGGAAATGGATTCGAAATAAACCTGTTGCTACGGGCTTCACATAGCGGTAGACTGATTTTACAAGAAACCATACTACCTCATTTTTTCCTGTCGCTATAGGCTCCAAATTATTTTTCTCAGCATCAATTTTTCAATACATACTTGGTCCTCAACCTCTGAACTCAATCTAGATTAAATTTCTTAGATTTCTTCTCAGACATCAAAATATTTATTTTAGCACCAAAACAGCTCATTTTATCGAAATCGTATCCTACACAACAAAACACATGTAGTATACTCTCTCTCTATTTTAATAACTTAATCCATCCGTTAAAAGTCATTTTTCATTTGTTTAGTTTTCTTTAATAACTTTTTATATCAGGGTGTGGAATTTCTCTACTTGTACAATAATTTACCTCAGTAGATTTAATTGTAAGCGAGATATTCCTTTTAAAGTTTTACAATAGGATTGACTATTTTGTAATTATATATATTTTTGTGACTAAACTTTGATTGCTATGTCAAAAGTTAGAGTTTTAAGCCAAAAATGTCTCATTAATCTACTTGACCTTCAAAAAATATCTTGAGCATCTTTAATTCCCAATTTTGGATCAAATCGACTGAGTTGGTTGGTTTTGTCGTGTTTTTTTGTAGTCATTATTGGTTTTAGGTCCTTTATATTCGTTTATCAAAGATGAGGGAGTAAATATGCATATGATTATATTTAAAAGATTAAAATGAACATATCCTTTAAATACGGGTTAATTTTGACTAAAAATCTTGAAAAGGGACCGTCCTAGTAATTGTTTCAATTATAAAACCCTAAGGAACCATTCATCTGCCTCATTCATCTGTGCCGTTTGCACATCTACCATGGAAGAAAAGGAAAATCTCCCTTCCCAAATAAATCAGTTTGTTAATGAATCCCTTGATTTATTTGAAAAACAAGTAGGACCCCTTTTCTCTAGCTTATTAGGGGCCTACCAAGGAGTTCCATTAATGACTGGTCTTGTCACCTTGATACTATTGAAGTTGCATTTGCAATTCAGGTATGTTTCAAAATGAAGATTCGATTTAATCCTTTTGTTAGCTAGGGCTTGTTATTGAAAAAAAGGGCTGATTGATCGGAGCTTCAACATGATCTATTGGTTCTACTAGTTAGACACATAGATCTGATTGAAGTCTATCTTAATTTCAGTCCCGTTTTCAAATTATGGCCCTTTGTGGTCACTAGGGAAAGTTTAAACAAGTTAAGCTACCATGAGGATGATTGGATTCCACAAGCGAGTAGAAGATGATGATGAAGAGAAGATGTGCATAGATCGCACAAAAACTTTTCTAGTTTTCCAGATCGTTTTAGCTAGTTGCAAATACACCAATCAGGGATTTAGGAGACCAAGCTTTTCTTTTGAGGAGCTAATGCTTCTATTTCGGGATCCAAGGACTTGGTGCAACTGGCTGAAGATACGGCAAGTAATAAGGCTAAAAGTTCGGGCTCGTTCTGCCTCTTCTACATAAACATTTCTCTATGACGACCAAATGTTCTACGGAGCAAATTGTTTCTATTATATTATTTGATATGTTTTTGTAAAAATATTTCATTATAGTAGTCAAACGTTCTTTTGCCGTAGATTGGAGTTCATTATGTATTTGGATTAGAAAATGTAAAATATTGACAGAAATTACTTGGAGTTTGATTTGCTATAAAAATATCGTTATTTTTTATGGGTTTGCTAAGTTTCATGATGAACATAAAATTGTCGTTATTTTTAATGTGCTTAGTCAGTTACATAATGAATATATAATTATCGTTAATTTCAATGTTCTTGATGATTACATGATGAATATAAAATTATCGTTATTTTCAATGTGCTTGATGAGTTACATGATGAATGTAAAAGTTTGTTATTTTCAATGTGCTTGATGAGTTACATGATGAATTATTTTTTAGAAAATTAAAAATGCCGTCTACAATAGTCGGAAGATCACCTAATAGTTAATTAATTAACTATTACGACAACCGTAGTCGGTGTTATTAAATTAATAAATTATTATTCGATAAGTATTCCGACTACAGTAGTCGGTAGTATTTAAATTAATAAAATATTATTTTACTACCGTTCCGACTACAATAGTTAGTAGTTCAGGTACTTTAATGGTCGAATTTTAATTTATATGTAGTGACTATGGTAGTCGGCGAATGCCTACTGCTGTAGTTGGCAAGTATTTTCCGACGCTTAGTCTGCCGACTACTCAAAAGTAGTCAGAAAACGGAGTTTTCCGACTACATTCCGACCAATTTTGAAGTCGGCAAACAACGAAATTCTAGTAGTGTAATATATTTGACATTTGTATTAAATATCGCTATTTTAGCAACACTTTTGCTAAAAGCCGCTAAAATCAATGACATTTTACAACAAATGTCACTATTTTAGTGACATTTTTTCTAAATGTCACTAAAATCAATGACATTTTGTAGTAAATGTCATAATGTATTCGACATTTATATTAAATGTCACTATTTAAGCGATATTTTTTCTATATGTCACTAAAATCAATGACATTTTGTAATAAATGTCATATTATATTCGATATTTGTAGCAAATGTCATCATTTAAATGACATTTTCGCTAAATGTCGCTAAAAACAACTACATTTTGCAATAAATGTCATTATTTTAGTAACAGTTTTTCTAAATGTCACTAAAATCAATGACATTTTGCAGTAAATGTCATAATATATTCGACATTTATATTAAATGTCACTATTTAAGCGATATTTTTTCTAAATGTCACTAAAACCAATGACATTTTGTAATAGATGTCATATTATATTCGAAATTTGTAGCAAAATGTCATCATTTAAATGACATTTTCGCTAAATGTCACTAAAACAATGACATTTTGCAATAAATGTCATTATATTTACGATATTTGATACCAAATGTCATTATTTTTACGACATTTGACATCAAATGTCTTTGTTTTATGACATTTTGTTCTTAAATGTCGTGAAATTCTTTATTTTCCGACATTTGTTTCAAATGTCACCAAATTAATGTCGTCGTATGTACATTTTCTTGTCGTGGAAATTCCATTATTTTCAGTGTGTACAATGAATTACATGATGAATGCAAAATTATCTTTATTTTCAATGTATTTGATAAGTTGCCTGATGAATATACAATAATCGTTATTTTTTATGTGCTTGATGAGTTACATGATATATATATAATTGTCATTATTTTCAATATGCTTCATGAGTTACATGATGAATATAAAATTGTTGTTATTTTCAATGTGCTTGATGGATTACATGATGAATATTATACAAAATTATCGTTATTTTCAATGTGCTGGATAAGTTACATGATAAATATAAAATTGTCATTGTTTTTAATGTGTTTGATGAGTTACATGATGAATTGTAATAAAATTGTTGTTATTTTCAATGTACTCAATGCGTTACACGATGAATATAAAATCATCGTTACTTTTAATGAGTTTGATGAGTTACATGATGAATATACAATTATCGTTATTTTCAATGTGTTTGTATATGCTAATTCTCTTTTTGACAATCATTTTCTTTCTTTCACTTCTTTGGTGAATTAATGGTCAATTCTTGTTTCACTCTGACAAATATTATGATAAAAGCACAAAAAGTTTGAATGAGACACGAGATTGAGAAACAAAGCTGCAATAGTCATTATGATGAAGAGAATTACCATGTCCGATGGGGACAAAATGACTTGGACTGAATCCTGTTAGATAGGACTCTATTAATTTGAATGGACAATGTGTAAAGAATATGATATTTATTATTAATTTGAATTGAAAAATGCTCAAATAGTATGATATTTATTATTTTTACGGAGACGCAGATCTGCTTTACTAATTAATTAAAGTTTGTTGAAGCTTGCAATGTCAACAAACTTTTTTACTTCACTATATATGCATATGCCCAAGAAAATAATTTTCATTCAATTAGATTTGATGTTTGTTACATGCTAATGGAGGCCAGAGCATGTGACACATTTTAGTGTTATAAATTTTACTAGTCATGTGAAAAATCATTGTTGTACTTCATTAACTTGTTTGGTATTCGTAAGCTTTTAGAAAGTTGAAGCTTATGTGTATATAAGTAATCTAAACTCATACTACATAGATTGACGATGAAGCTTGATAATCTGTTATGAATATATATTGAATGAATTTGTATAAAATTCAGGAGTATATCAGAGATGTCTCCACATATAGGTGCTAATTGTAGTTGCCATTCTTGTTTGGTGTTTATAGGAGACATACAATGTTGTATTATTCTCATTGTATTTGTTGTATTTTAGTATAAGAGTGATATTAAGCGTGAATAAATATTGATTTGTTTTATTACATTTTAAAAGATCTTTTATAAATCCGAATCCTCCTTTTAGGTTGTTTATGCTATTAATGTTTATGATGACATGTTAGATAATATTTGTAACAGATTACTATTTTTAATCCATCATCTCAGGTTGTGATTCCTTTGGTGTGGGGGGTTAGTCTTGACCCCAACCATGTCGATTAATCCAAAAAGTTATAGTTGTTAGGGGGACATGGACCATACCCCTAAGCAACATATTACATCATAAAAAGTTTCATAAAAAGAGTGGGGAAGGAGTAGCCTATACAATCTCCTTCTCTATAAAAAAATCAAATCAATTCTTAGTCTACAAAAAATAATAATTACATTTTCATATTTTTTCCTCATGGAAGGTACTTGCCACTTATCTAGTCAAATTAAACATTTGACCTCTTCAGAAAGAGAATGCCAAGAGGAGAAATAGGTTTCATTGTCATTAGTAGAGGACATATTGACAAAGTAATCAACCACCATATTAGCTTCACGATAACAATGAGTAAAGTTGACCTTGACATTGCTAACACTTTTGTTAGTATCATATATGATCTTTTTCAGCTTTAGATTAGTAATGTTCATGTTTTTCAACATGTTAGTGATTACCAAGGAATTCATTTCAATCGTGAAACTGTTGATTCCCTTCTCCACACATCAACTAGGACTGAACCTGTCCACTATTTCAAGATATCCCAACTAATAAATATGGGAGCATTTTGGATGACCAGATCATGAACACTGCCTTTGGTCCTAACACTCCACCAATTATTGAAAATTCTTTTGATAGGACCATGCCGATGAATAATGTCGAAGGAGGCACAAATGTAATTCCACATATGAGTTGCAGCCTTTCCTTGTGTAAATGTATGTTGAAAGGAATCTGTTAGGTCACTGCAACAATAACATTAAGCATTTTAATGATTGCATTAAAAGGTAATTTTCCTTTGTATAGCCTCCAAGCAAGAAAGGAGATCTTAAAAAGAATAGATACTCTTTATAAATACCTATAATTACCTTATGAGTAACTTACTTGTATAAACCTTTTTTATAGTTACTTTTTTTTTTTTGGTGTAATGTACATCGTTGGGTGGCCAAGTTAGAACCCCTGGTCGCCTATGTACTCGAAGCAGATGTGTTGTGCTACCCGGCACCTAACTTTGTCACCCTCACTCCTTGACTTTAAGAAGACTCCCTGACTTGATAATATTTTCTCATGTGTATATACTTTGTTATCGATAGTGAACCTAACTGATAGTACCAACTTTTTGTGATTCCTTTTAAATTACATTAATTTATCTTAAAAATTTCATTTCAATTGCAATATGGATATTGAACCATACGAGCATACTTCACATGTGTGTCCATATGTTGATTTGCATTTAGCATCATAACCATATTTATGGTGGTCATGATATGAATTCTAACAATCAAATTCAAGAATATCACACTTGAAATTTGAACTTTCAACTTAAATTAATTTTTTATCCAATTTTGCTGCTACACTAAAAACTTTCTCTCATGTAAAGGGATTCATTAAATTATTTACATAAACAGAAACCTTTTAAAAGTACATAACAACGCCCCGAAAACTATGTGATATAAGCCAAAAGAAAAGAATTGGTCGATGTTTCCTTCTTTTTTTGGGTACAGTGGAAAAACTAATAAACTACTTCAAAATCTTTCAAGTTGTACATGATTGAAATCAGCAAGGAGAAAGAATTCCATTTTTTTGAGCAGTGTTTCCCATACTATCATATCTTCCTCGTGCTTGTGTCTTCATTTTCTAAAAAAAAGATCTGCACATTAGTTTACCTCCCTCCAAATATGAGAAATGGTGCTTTATTGATCTTCAGTAGATATTTATAATCTTAAAAAAACCTCAAGAGGATGAGATTGTATGTCCTCCTCTTAGATAAGTTTGACAACAAGTAGACAATCTTTCCCCATTTCTAGATCTTTATATTCTAATTATTTTACTAATTTCAACCCTTGTTTGAGACTCCATAAATTTGTTGTGAGATTTGAAGTAGGTTTCATCTTACTTGAGTATCCCAAGAACCACTTGTCTTGATCATCTATAAAGATTCCTCCAAAAGTAGCATCACCAGTTTGAGTCTTGACATTACATCATATTCAATTTATGCTTTCGTACCCAAGGAGAACACCAAGTTATTAGTTTGGATTCTTTGAAATTAGAGATTTGCCTAGAATATACTTTATCAATTATGTTAGCATTATCTCTAAGTGTTAAGATATAAGATTTAAAAGTAAGCATTTGCGCTCAATCAAATTTCTACTTTATTCTTTACATATATGCCATATAATATATAGAAATGTTAGAAATTATGACATTAGCACTATAAGAGGGTTGCCAGGTGTTGTTTATGATATCATTGAGTCATTCAAGCATTGACTTAGTATTTATGATGACATCGCTTTTAATCAGCGACATGATTTAAATCCAAATGTGTTTAGATTTTGGACAGTCCATGATAGTATGTGAGAAGTCACGTCATACTTATGTGACTCAATTATTTTCCAGGTAAATCAAAGCTCGTTTGAGACCACCCCCACCAGTTTGAGACGTCGCCCTCCACGAATCAATTTGAAGTGCATCAACATGTTGTTTGTTCAAAACACATAATTGATTAAGATAACCACTTGTTCTTCCTGTTGTTGTGCCTCTGTCTCAGCTAGCAAACAATTTACAAACTTTGCCCGTTTTGGGAAGTTCCTTGCCATATGTGGACAAATTGCACCAGAGACCTATTTTGTCCTTTACATATCATCCTAAGCATTTTAAGCTTAGATCAAATTGACTGAATCGATCAATCCAAAAATGATCGATTCTTACAGTTTTTAATAGTCACAGTTAGTTTCTAGGTAATTGGATTAAAGGTGTTTTACTAGGGACTAAAAGAAAAAATGCCTCCTCCAGGGATAATTTTGGGTAAAATCTCTCAAACTATAAAACCCTAAATAACAATCAGTGGCTGTCATCCTTCCGTTTGCAAAATCTGCAGAGCAACAATGACAGAAACTAAAGCTTCAAAAATCGATGCCCAATTTCCATCCCAGCTTCCCGATGAAATCATAATGACGATACTCTCAAATCTTCTTGTGAAATCACTGTATTATATCTACTGCTTGATTTTCCTTTATGCATTATTTACAAATATTTAATAGTCATGTGAAATATCATCGGTATACTTTCTCAACTTGTTTGCTATTCTTCAACTTTCTGAACTAGGAATGCATGGATCGAAGATGAATCTTGACATCCGTTTTGGTTGTTTATTGGATAAAATTTGTATAAAATGCAGATGCATGTCTCAGACGTCTCCACCGGTGCTAATGGCAGTTGTCAGTTTGTTGTTAACCGAAAACAAACAATGTTGTGTTTTTCTCATTGTATATGTTATATTTTAGTATAAGAGTGATATAAAACTAGACTAAATGTTGAGATTTTGCTATATTGCTATATCACATTTTAAATGATTTTCTATAAACATGAATCCTTTCGCATTTTGCTCTATTAGTGATTTTGAAACTGGTTTAACATATATATACTAGTAGTATAAATACTGTTTACATTATTAATGCAGGTTAATCTATAATGATATGTTAGTTTAGTTAAATCTTATAAGTTATTTAATAAATTAAATATTAAATAGTAAATTATCATATTAATACATGAGTCAACCACCATAAAGTCTCTTGAATATGTATTCTTTGTATTAATTTCATACTGGAGTAAAATTATAAATGTTTTGTTTTGTTCTTCTTCCAATTGGGAATATGAATGATTAAATTTGCCCTTCATAAAAAAAAAATCATATAGGTCTATATCATATTCTTTTATAGATATATATAAATATTTGTGTCAATGAGAATTACATTTACATAAATTTTATAACCACTAACTCTCTATGATGTAAATATATGTAACTCCCACTAATTATATTCATTATGGTTTTCTACTCCCACCCCTCATCCATTATATTAAATGGATTAACATCATATTCAATATTTTAAAAGACTCTGGTGGGACTCGCCCTGGGGTGGGCTCCAGCATATCGCCTCAAGACTCAAGTGTGGGGCATAGTTTTGTAAGACTTACGCTCTAAGCGCCCGACTATACGCCCTAAGCACGCCCAACGCCCAACTCTCAACGCTCGGTGCTCACCTAACAGATCTTCACAAATTATGTGATAATTTTTTTAGTTAGCATTGTTGACCCTCATAAATCTTGAATAAATGAATGATACTTAATAGTTTTTAAATCTATAGAGATAAGAATATTGAGAGTACTTCAAATAACAAGTTGTAGTATCACATCTTTACTATTTGATAACATTGTGTGAATGATTATATACTACAAAACATTTACTTTAAAAATACATAGCAAAATTTTACTTTTTCACTTATCATTGGTCTTCATGTTTTTGTCATATGTCTCAAAATTATCATATTTTATTTAGCTATTTGAAAGTAATTTTATTTTTATTCATGATGGAGTGATGTTTTTACTATAATACTAGTAAGTATTATTACTTATTTTGGGGGGGTGGGGGTGGTGGTGGTGGTGGTGGGTGGGTGGGTAAATTGTATAGTATGATAAAATACATTTTTAGAAATAATTATTCTTTTATTATTAGAAAGTTAAGATATTAAATTATTTATACTTGTATAATAATGTTAGAAGTTTTATTTTCTATCAGTTTCCTTAATCATGTTTGTAATTATTTCAAACTATTAATGTATTTTTATAATTTTGTGTTATTATATTATTATACTATATTGTAAAATTAAAACTTTAAAAGATCTATAGGGCTTACACCCCATGTCTCGAGGCTTACGTCTCGCCTTATGCTAAGTAAAATGCCCCGCCTCACGCCCCGTATTTTAAAATACTGGTCATATTCATGACAACTATTTGTGTTCCTCAATCCTATCCTATAAATAGTGACATTTGACACAATATTATATACACTTAAAATAATTTTAAAAAATGAGAAAATTTCTATGGTCTCTTCTCTTATCTCTTTTTATTAGTTTTGTTTAATGTTTATGTTTCTTGTTTGCTGTTATTATACAACTCTCTATTGTTTTGTGATTGCTATTATTGGGAATTTATATTTGAATATTGTATTTATATAGTAGTGAGTCATTATAATTTATGTACTTTTAGTCAATTTTATGATGAAGAATGTATGCTTTTTATTAGGAAAAGATATGCTTTTCTATTGTACAATAATGGATTTATTTTAGTAAATATCAGTTGATTTGAAGGACATAAAATATGTTATTTGCAATCAAAATTTATATGAAGTATCTTGGGATAAACATGCAATGCATGTTCCCAGAACTTGTACCTTACAAGTGACGACCTACTTGATAATTAGTATATAAAACAGTTTTAGTATATAAAACTTAAAACTTTCTTAGGTATTTAACGTACAAGTTTGGGTGGTTGGGTTAGCACCCTTTATCACTCATGTGCACTAAAAACTTCACTCATATGAAGGGATTCATTAGTTTATTTACATGTATAGAAAAATAAGTCTTACCTTATTTGTATAACATGATTTTTCACAAAAGAAATTCAATTGGAATCCCTCCTGAAATTAGGTGTAAAAGAGGGGGAAAAATAATGGTAACCACATCTATTAACTAGTAGAAGTAATTTACTTTACACTCTTAATTTTTTAATGGAGATATCAACAACAAAAAAAATATTAAATACAACTTTTGTGTAGCATTCCTTTTTAGACCGGTTATAAAAGGAAAGTAAGATGCATAAATTGAGATGGAGGAAATAGTAGATCTCAATTTATGCATCGTAATTTCCTTTTATAATTTGCCTAAAATTTTGTTATTTTTTATGCGAAGGTTGTCATGCCTCAGGCCTACACCCCGGACGTTGCGGGCACTCGAGAACCATTGCTGGCCCCAAGTGAACCCTTGGCCTGACTTACTTACACAGCGGAAGACTTAGACATAAGAAAGAGAATCCAAATACAAGATAACTTAGCATGTCTCAAAACTAAACTCATAATGCATTAAGAAAATAAACATTTAACTTAGCCAAAGTGGCAACTCAAATCTGAACATAAGCCAATAACAAGATAATGACGAATGAACTAACATCTGACTGACTATCTATGAAGCCTCTAAAACAACTGAGATAGATATCGGGACAAGATCCACGACATCCTAATGAACTAATAATAACACTGAAAGCAATAAAGGGGATCCTCCGAAAGCAAGGAGGCTCACCACAAGACTCTGAACGCACAACTGGATCAACGATGCGCTGTATGCTGATCCTGGTTACCTGTGTCTGCATCATAATAAGATGCAGACCAAATGGCATCAGTACATTGAATGTACGAGTATGCAAGGGGAATTCTAAAACAAGACATAAGCTTGAAAGGAACTGAAGAACTTACCTGACTCAACTCAACTCAACGTAACTGAACTCATTTCAATATAAAGTAGTTTAAAACAAGTGCAATATAAAGAAAAGTTGTTTAAAACATGCTATCAACTCTGTATGTATGCAAATATACATATAACTCTGAAATGTATGTAAAAATACAATAAACTGTGCATATAAGAATACAATTACTTATGTGGGAGTTTCTCTAACCGACAACCATCACGTAAGAGCTATTGTGATGATACAACGTTTTGCCTCACGCTGCCAGGACCGTCCTATACCTTGCCGATGGTATAAAACCTGAACTACTAAGTGGATCCACTAGTCTATGCTAAAAAACACTAAAGGAATCATCTAAAAATTATGATCCTTTTCTACCCATGATGGCTACATGGTTTATGGGGCGGTGAGTTGTCTGAACTCTCCCCCATATCGGTGCTCAATACTACTCCCAAAAATATTATATTAGATCTTATGTTTAAAAACATACTTCTTTTTGTGATTTGAGATTAGTGCTCAACAACTTAGCTCAAAGGCTATCTTGGAAATCAAAGTTTCCCCTCCTGCTTCATTTAGAAAGTGATTACTCTTCTCTGAAAACTAGCCCGAAGGCTCTTTGGAAATCGAGGTTTCCTTTCTTGTTTAAATGTGAAAACATTTTAAACCCTTGGGGAATACATAGGCCCCATATACTTTTGAAGAAATGAACTTCAAACTTTACTCTTTAATCTTTACTCAACTTGAACTTTACGTCTTAAAACAAAGTTAAAACATTTGGAATAGACTTTTGGAAAACTCTAAGAACTTCTCTTGACTTGACTCTTAATTCTCTTGACTTTGATCTTAACTTTCCTTGAATTGGATTATGGATTCAAGGTTCATGATCTCATGTTTATGGATGATTTCATGATGTTATATGTACCTTAGAGTGTTGGAATCAACTAGAAAACATAGGTACATTGCTAAGGAACAAGTACTAAAAGGTGGAGAACGAATGGGGAGAACTGGCGTCCTTGGAGCTTTGAGAGGAGCGGGGTGCCAGCCCTCAAAGTTCAAAGACAGACTTGGGGCGCTTTGGCTGGCGCGGCGCCCCAGAGGTCAAATTTCAGAGGGCCCTCTTTAGGGCTATGAAGGGCGCGATGCGCCAAGACCCTCCCCAAATGACCCCCGACTTTTCTTCTCCGCTTTTTATCTCTAAACCCTCCCACCTTCATTGTTTCTTTCCCCAAACACTTAGAATCATTTATACCCTCAATATATGATAGATTTAAACCAAAATTACACCCGGAAACATGAATCAAATTGCAAGAAACCTCAACAACACAACCCACAAGAAATTCAAATGAAACTTCAACAATGTTCATCAAGAACTCAACTTCTAAACTTTCAAAGACTTAAATTCGCTGAATTGAATCATGATTGGCATGTGGGTGAACTAACCCAATGCTATGTGATCTCACATACCTTGTAGGGATCACCCCCGACAAAATCCACAAGCTAAACTCGACGATCTTGACGAATCTTGAACGTTCTTCTCCTTTCTCCTCTTCTTTTCTCTTCTCTCAAAACCCTAACTCTTTTTCCAAAAGCATAAAATGACTAAGTTCAGTTTATACCCCTAATTAATTACCAAAAACGAATTAAAATAAAAGGGTAAGGAAAAGACCAAACTTCTAGATTGGACTTTCCTTATCCCAATAGCCCAACCTCTGAAGGGCATAACTCACTCATACGAACTCAGAATCGTGCAAACTCAGAGGCGTTGGAAAGATCATTCCAAGAGATTTCCTACCATATCTGGAAGTACCTCCAACTCATCCCGAGCTAGAAGTTATGGCCATTTGAAGTTGACCGAAAATTCAACTTTTTCTAACTTAAACAAATTTCCAGATTTTCATTATTTCCAAAAATGACTATTTCCAGTTCTTAGCTTCTTCCTAGCTATTTCAAATTGCGAGATGTTACAAAGGTTTTTCTACATTTTTTAATAGAGAATATCTGGCCAATAGGCCGTGGTCACAATCAAGGTGTCTAAATGTAAAAATAAGTAGTGATAAATTTGAGGGACTAACTATGTATTCGACCTCAACATACATATATTGTAAGTTGTGTGATGAGATCTCTATTTGTGTAAATCTTGAATGGTACTGTTGTGATATCTCTCTTGAAGCCAACACCACAGACCTACAATTTGTTTGATGATCTTATTCTTTTATCATACAAGCAAATCGTCTATATATCACGACCCTTGAGAAGACGTTCTTGTCTTCTTTTAGTCCATGGGTTGGGTAGTGAAAGAAAGTGTTGAGATAGAAAAATATTCTAAATCTTCAACTAATTCACTATAAAAGAGAGTAATTTTATATTGAATGAAGTTGTTCTTTTGGTAGAGCTTTGGGCTCTTCAACTAATTCAGAATTTTTTGAGTTATTTGACGTTGTTGGACTGTTTTATCATGGAGGGGACAATTCAAGAGTTACACTATTGAATTGATGCAAATTATGAAGCATCAAGCTTGAATCTCTTTAAAGAGATCGAAATATTTGGCCATGTTGGTAAACTTATTGGCGGAAGGTTATATATCCGTAACTTTCCTTTGGTGAAGTTTTATGCTTGAACTTTTATTGATCAGCAACTACTGATTTTAATCCCTTCTTCAAAGATGTTTTACTATTAACTAAAAACCCTTAAATTAATATTTAAAAGACAAAAATAAACTTATTCCAATAAATAAGGGACAACTTTGACTAGTTAAAAACTCTTGAAAAATGACCCTCCTATGCAATTGTTTCAAATATAAAACCTAAAGAAGCCGCAACCGACATCATTATCCCAAACTGCAAAATCCACCACAATGGTGGAACCTAGAGCTTTAAAAAAAATGAGAAAACAACCTTTCGAAGAAATCATAATGGAGATACTCATGTGAATTCATGGTTGCAATTCATGTTTGTTTCAAAAATCATGGCTCTCTTTAATCACAAATCCTGAAAATTCATAAATAATAATTTCAATTTATCACGTAATAACAAAGAATACAACTGCCATAGTGGGAAGTTGTACGAGTATTGTAGCTCAAGTTCAATATTGAGCTATTTTAGGCGATGTAAATGTAGCAGTTAGAGTTTACTCTAATAGTGAGAAGTTGTATGAGTACCCAGCAGTCTAATTTAGTTGATATAAGTCTCTAAAGGATGAAATATTATGTCGACATACATTTCTATTGAGGGGTATATCAATAACAAAATCTCAGATAAGGTCTGTGTACATTCTACACTTCTCAAATCCTTGCTTTTAGAACTGCACTGAATATGTTGTTATTGTTGAAGTGTTGGTGGTCGTACAACCATCTACATAGGATGCCACAACAGCCATTAAAGTAAACGATGAATATCTATATGAATCTCTAATCAGATTTGCTTGTATTATATGTAATCTTATAAGCATTCCTCCTTTTATGTTGTCACTATTTACATGTAATAAAAGTTATGGAGTACTATATTATTTTTCAAAGTTCAAGCTAGATGACGTAAATTGTTATCTTAAACTGTTAATTTCTCTTTGTGGCAATTTTTTTCCTTCTTTTTACTTCTTTGGTGAATTAATTGTCGATTTTTTTCCACTCTAACAAACATTTTGATGAAATCACTAACTATTTGAACTAGAATACGAGATTAATGAAACAAAACTGCCATTTATACCATGATTATACACCTCCGTCAGAAATTATATCTATGCATTCAATAAATATTTTATGGGACTTATTGCACCACTCTCCATTCCAAGACAATTCATGAAGAGTAACTAACTTATGGCGAAAATAAACACAACCAACAATATAAATCTAAAATTTCGAGTTTAAACTGTGATAAAGATTGTAAGTAGAACTAAAAGAAAACCAAATATCTTTGAACAAAAGATTATGCTATACAACTATGCATTGAATTATTTTCTTCCAAAAAGAAGCTACACTCATAATTCTGTTTCCATGCATCTTTTATAATTTAAAACTCCAAAACTTCAAGCCAACTCGTTAATTAGAAACCTCGTTGGAATTGATAAGAAGCTTCTCTCATCAAATCCTGGAAAAGTATACCCATGGATGTTTCTGTGCTTTTAGATTCCACTTCAACATTAGTGCTTAAACTGCACATCAATCAAATAGTCGAAATATGTGAATGAGTCAATGAATATGCGTCAAAATTCTAAATTTACTGAATCCAATTGATAATTAAAGACCAAGTATAAAATTATCTTACTCCTTTGCTCTTTTTTGTAATTTTGATTTTCCTTTTTTTGTTTCTAAGAAGAGCTTCTATTACTGAATCCAATTGATAATTAAATACCAAGTATAAAATTACCTCACTCCTTTGCTCTTTTTTGTAATTTTGATTTTCTTTTTTTTGTTTCTAAGAAGAGCTCCGATTAACCTTCCGATAACTTTCTAGACCACCTTTCATTCTTAAAGAACTAGCTACTTCCTTTAGTAGCCATACATGGAGGGTCAAGCAAAGTAATATTTTGTTATCTTAAGTTCAAATTTAAATTTGACTCATTAACTTGACGGTCACATATATTATCATTATCAACCTCGTATAAAGTTCATCAAAATCTTCACATAGTTGCAACAATCTTTGATACACAAATTTATAATGATTGTCAGACCGAGTAACTCATTTGGAGAGCCCAAGAGAGTGTATCATAATGTTATTGAGCCATACGGTGGAAGAGTTCAAATCATTAGCATGTGATCTTGTATTTGACATGTCATCAACTTTTTCTTTGGCCGCATACTTTGTCCACCGATCCAATAGATAACATGGTGGAAGTGACACAGTTTTTTCAAGCCATGTGTCATTTTTGGAAGTGAAGTGCATCATCTATATATTGTCAAAAACTAATTATTTTAACCTTTTTACACAAATTGGTATTGGTTCCTACTTTATTTTATAGTGGAACATAAATAAAGTTGTTTATAAGGAAGTATTGAATTATAAACAAGCAAATTGATTTATGCACCTAATAACGTCAAACTTAATGTCATTACACTAATTTTTCTAATACTAAATTTTCTTCCTTTCTGATGGTGAGCAGGTGAAGAAAAAATGCACAATATCTATCTTGTCCTTTAAATATTATCTTGAGCATCTTTAGTTTCTTTTTTTGGATCAAATCGGCCGAGTCAGTTGGTTTTAGCTTGTTTTAAATATTATGTTTTGAAGTTATTAGGTTAATTCTATTAGTTTGAAAAGAAATGTTCCACTATGGACTAAAGATGCGTAAAGTAATATGTGAAATATAAAAATAAACCAATTCCAATAAATAAGGGACAATTTTGGTAAAAAACTCTCAAAAAGTGACCCTTATATGCAATTGTTTCAAATATAAAACCCTAAAGAAGCCACAACCAACATCATCCCAAACTACAATATCCACCTCAAATTCAATGCCGGTAAGTCTCTAGAGTGAAATTTTATGTTGATATAATCTCTTCGGAGGAGTCTTCGAAAAACAGAATGTTAACACTTTTTAGACTCCGTTTTTGGGACTACAATGGTATGTTGTTGTTGTTGAAGCATTGGTGTTCCTGCAACTGTCTACATAGGATGCCATAACAATCCATTGAAGTAAATGATGAATATCTATGAATCTCTAATCACATTTTCTTGTATTGTATTGTATGTAGCCTTATAAGCATTCCTCATTTTTATGTTCTCACTATTTACATGTAACAAAAGTTATGGAATGCTATGTTGTAGTACATTATTTTTTAGAAGTTCAAGCTAGATGTTGTAAAATTTTGTCTTAGACTGTTAATTTCTCTTTGTGACAATCTTTTTCTTTATTTTTTACTTCTTTTGTGAATTAATTATCAAATTTTGATTCACTCTAACAAACATTGTGATGAAACACTAACAACTTGAACGAGAACATGAGATTAAGGAAAAACAAAACTGCGATGTATGCATATGCACAAAATTAAAGAAAAGGACTTGGACTAACCCATGTTTGATTGGGGCTCTATTAAATTAAATTACAAAATGAGTAAATAATCTCATATTTATTACAATCAACAAGAAGTAGATCTGCAAACTTTTGTTCTTTACTATGTATGCATCTGCACAAAAGAAAAAATAATTAATAGTTGTGAAAAATCATTGGTGTGCTTTATTAACTTATTGGGCATTCTTGAACTTTTAGTAAGTCAAAGCTAATGTGTATGACTAATCTGAGCTCAGATTCAATGGATCGAAACAATGAAGCATTGACATCTCTGATTTTGATATTTATTGAATGACCTTTGTATCCTATTTTGATCTATGTATAAGTATGACTGAATGTCTTCACCGGTGCTAATTACAGTTGCCATTTCTTGTTTGGTGTTTACTAGAATGAACAATGCAGTGTTTTGCTTATTGTATATGTTATATTTAGTATCAAAATGATATTAATCATTGACTAAATGTTGTTCTTCTGTTTTTGTCACGCCCCGAGCCTACACTCTGGACGTAACTGACACTCGAGAACCATTGCTGGTCCCCAAGTGAACCCTTGGCCTGACTCAATACTCAACAGAAGACTTACTCAACATAAGCAAATGAAAACTTACTCAAATCTACTCAAGAACAACCCTCAAACTCAAACTCTCGCCTCAAGAACTCATCAAACTCCAATAATAAAGATTGAAGAACGGAACTTTCAAGAAAACTTATCAAGAACTTCAATACACAAATTTCATGGACGGAATTAAATCAAGGAACTCATGATTGGTGTGAGGATGAATGAACCCATCACTCTGAAAGCTTACATACCTTGTAAGGATCAAATCCTTGGCGAAATTCCTCGAAGATCGCAAGAATCTTGAACGAATGCTTGAACTTCTCCTTTCTCTCCTCTCGAACCTCTCTCTAAAACCCTAAGCGCGTTTAGGAATGACTAAAACTGATTCCAATCAGTTTAGACCCCTAAAAGATTAACAAAAATGAGCTAGGCTAGTAGGGGTAAGGAAAAGACCAAAATACCCCTTCTTAAAATGGATGAATTTCCTTAATTGGACAGGCTGAACTCAATCGGGCATATCTCCCTCATCCGAACTCGAAATTTAGCAAACTCGGTGGCATTGGAAAGAGGACTCGGAGAGCTTTCATTTGATACCTATGGCCACCTAAATCATCCATGCTAAAAGTTATGGTTGTTTGAAGTTGACCCAAAACTCACAATTTAAGACTAACTTGAACAAATCTCAAATTGGCTCTTTCTAATTTAGTTCTTTCTAAAATTAGCTCTTTCTAAGACCGAAGTGTTACAGTTTTATTATAGTTTAAACAATTTTCTATAAACCTTAATCCTTTTCTTTATTTAAATTGTTAAACTACATGTAGCCACCCAATCCCTCTCCTCGAGATTCAATAGTGGTCGTTCCGCACTTCGTTCTCTTGGTGATTTTAAAACTGTTTTAATTTATATATATCAACAATGTAAACACATTGCTTACACTTTTAACGTAATTTAATCTATGGTGACATGTTAGTTAACATTTGCACTAGATTACCAATTAGTATCTATCATAAATACCTATGATGACCTACTAAATAACCTACCTTGAGTAAATATTTTTTATAGTTATTTTCTGTAGTTTTAGAACATAAAACTTAAAAACTCTTTTAGTGTATAATGTATACGGTTGGATTGTTGAGTTAGCATCCCCTCATCACCTTTGTACTTGAAACTAATGTGTTGTACTTGAAAATTTCTAGTTGTGTCTCCCTCGCTCCTGCCTTTAATAAAAAGGCTCTTTTGTGTGTATATATATATACTTTATCAACAAAAGTGAACCTGATGTACTATTTTCCAACTTTTTGTGATTCCTTCGTAATTGCATTAATTTTTCTTTAAGATTTCATTTCAATTGTAATTTGGCTATTCACTCGTACGAGGAAACCCTATATTCATTATTTTTTCTTTATACGGTGATTTGTGTTGGAAGTGTTATTTTGTTTAGGAATCATTTATTTAATGTTTGTTGGCCTTTTTATGTTGTTGAAATGTTCAACTCCTAATTATTAGGAAGTGGGCAGATTTTTAGTGAGTTAGTAGCGACTCTTAGGAGTCCTAGTAGTCGTGGGTTTATGGGTCTTATGCGTAACAGAAAACTTTCTGTAAAAGTCTATATATTGACTTATCTTGATTGCTATTGAAGATAAGAGAGTTGCGCAGTAATAATTTTTCTTTTGTTGCTTATTTCAATCTGCTTTCTTCATCGTTCTTCTTGTTATTTTTCTATCAATTTGCAGTAAGCATATTTGTAGGGAGATGAGTTCATGCAGAGATATATATGATTTCTAACAACGGAGATCAAGAATATCACAATTGTAATTCAAACCTCCAATTTAAATTAATTCTTGAATCACATTATTGCATGCAACACTAAAAACGTTCTCTCATGTGAAGGAATTCATTAATTTATTTATATGTATAAAAGAAATTAACTAGTATACATTACCAGTGCACATTAAAAGAAATACCATTGAAGGAATTCATTAATTTATTTAAATGTATTTTTTTTTACACATTATTGCTTTCTTCTTCCGTATCTAGACGTGTATAGAACAAAAAAATCACTCGTAACTTATAAAGTCTTCTTCGCAATATGAAAAGGTAATGCAATTGTACTGCATTCTTCATGCCCTTTGCTTTTCAGTATTCATTTAGTAATTTTAAAGGTATTCAAGAATCTAAAATTTTTTCTTACTGAATTTGGACTAACTTAAAAGTTATAATGTATATATTCTTATTTTGTGTGTTCTTTGAGTACTCGTATAAAATTTTCATATTGCATATATATTTCTCTTTTCTAGTAATCAACATAATAATTTTGTTATTGAATTACAAGCTTGAATGTTTAGTCTTTTAATGACATATCTCTACCTCTCTTGAAAAGAAGAAGCAAACGTTTGCTTCTTCTTATATACGATTACTCTAGTAGCTATTTGAAAATTTCAGACGGCCAAGGGAAAAGATGTTGATTGAGGCAAAATGTGGACCGAGACTCATAAGAGAAAAGATGGAAGTTATATAAGTGAGGCGGCTAGAGAGATTGGGGTAAGTATTCTCTTATATACGATTACTCTAGTAGCTATTTAATTAGGTTTCTGGTTATGGTGACAGAGTCTTAATGTTATTGTTTTGCATTTTCTGTATATGTTTTGCTTCATCATTGGGATGAGTCTAAATAGATAGTAGCTGATACCATCAGCTTGGGATTGAGGCTTAGTTGATGTTGTTGTATGGATATTTCATGAATGTGTTTTCCTCTGCTGATGGAACAGAGATATCAGCAGAGGAAATGCTTCATTGCATAAGCCTAGGTAAGCTATGAAGAACCATGATTTTAACAAGCTTCTACTGATGTATAGGCCAAGACATTCCCTTGATATGTTCCGACTGTAATGGAATATGTTGAATTAGCTCGTTAGGTATCCCTGGGGCTGGATGAGTGATCCTAAGAGATGAAATGCAATATAGTAAGATTTAACGTACAGTGAAAGCAGTTCAGTCTTCAAACTTCACACATTTAAGTCTAAAGTTGTAATCTGAGAGGGAAGAAGTTCGTTAGATCTACATATTTAAATATAGAGTCATCAACTGGTATATGACAACAGTATTATGCTTGTTTTTCTTTTGCACAGGAGAAAATTGAAGAAATTCGTCGTCAAAGGCCAGAAAGTATTGTCGAAGTTTTACCAAATGATGCACTTGGTATAGTACTCGGTCCCGAACACCCGGGCCGTGTTCGAGGGTTAGGCTTGGGTGTTGTTCCAACTATGGCATTCAAACAGACATCTAGGAGATTTAAGCATGTTGATGTGAGTTCATCTAGCGCTAGCGCTCCACCTGCAAAGTGGCAGCAAGAAATGACGAGTATGAAATCACAATTGAATGCACTGCTTAGCTTATATCAAAAGAACATAGGGAATGTCCCTAAAGAGTTTGCTCACTTATTTCCACTTCCTCCACATGTATGACCATCATAAATATCTATCATAAATATCATAAATTACTTTGATGTGGTACTTGCAATTGAGAAGATAATCATGATATATGTATATGGTCATAACACCTCATGTGAGTTGTTACTGGTCTTCTTGAGCACAAATATAAGATGAGTAAGGCTATTAGCATTAACTGCTACATACCAATTCAAAAGTCACCTTGAATTGTATCAAGGCTGTTAGCATTAACTATTACATACCAATTTCTCTAGCAAATAGGTATTTCTTTCTTGGAGTATGATCATCAACTTGCCTGTTAATTATTTTTTTTTAGGCATCAGATATAGAAAGTGGTGCTCGTCAATCATCAATCGGACCAACTATAGATTAGAAATCATCATATGACAGTAACAATGGTGATGGACTAAGGAAATCATTTTTTGGATCTTTTTTTGAATATTTTTGTTGAATGGCACTTGAAATTACTATTTTGATGATGTAATTTTGGAGTTTTGGAAAACACTTCAAAGCTTTAGTATTTTGATATAAGTTGGATCTTTGAATAATAGTTCAAAACATTAGTATTTTTTATGTAATTTTGGAGTGCTTTTGTTTAATGTGATGAATATTTTGCTCATATGATTTTTAATGTTTTGTTAAAGCTATTAATTATAGAAATTTAAATATATAGGGTGAAATAAAGAGGTTGTAAATATGGATTGACAAAATTAGAAAATGTAATAATTTACGGCGTCATGAACTAAACATTACGGCGTTTTTAAACCATTGTAATAGATAAATGATTTACTTTTCTACAATTACGACGACTGTAAAATGCCGCTCTATACAACAAAAAATGTCGCATTAACAAAGGAATATTACGGCGGTTTTATAAATATATTATGACAGTTTTATAAATATATTACGACGGTTGTATATATAAATTACGACGGTTTTCGAAAAACCGTCGTAATATGTTTGTGATAGACGGGATTACAGGAAACGCCGTTATAGTGCATTGTGATGATTGAAAACCGCCGTAATATGCATAAAAAACCGTCGCAATAACTCCTGTTTTTTTGTAGTGAACGAAGGGAAGGATTTATGCTATCGAGATCAATGGATTAGTTCGATCCAAAACTTGAGATAATGGGTGTAAATCGGAAAAGGTCATTCAATGAGCATCTTGTATTTCTTAAAAAATGGGGTCAATATATTCCTCCTATGTTTTTCCGTGGACTATTATGTTTTCGAATTATTGGATTGAAATTGACACAGACAAAGCAAAAATTAATGTGGAAGAACAAGCTTTAAAGCTTTGTCTATTGAAAAGAAAAGGAGGTGAAAATATTATTATCAGGGTTAAATGGATGAGTATTTTAAAAAAATCAAGTATTTATAATTGGGGACACATCATTTGATTTTAAACTTGATATGTGTCCTTCCATCAACATTAAGAACAAATTTCTGTCAAAGTATAATGAGAGAGACTTATAACAAAGAACATATTGGAGCTATTTATAATAATACATAGGTATATTTGACCTTGTTTCATTTTTTTTAAAGTCACGTGCCATTTTTGTAAGTGAAGTGCATGATCTATATATTGTCAAACGATAATTGTTTTCTACTTTTATACACAAATTGGTATTGGTTCCTACTTTATTTCAGTTGTCTGGAGCATTAACTAATGTCGTTTATAATGATGCCACAACAACCATTGAAGTAACCGACGAATATCTATGAATCTCTAATCATATTTTCTTGTATTGTGTGTAGCCTCATAAGCATTCCTCCTTTTATGTTGTCACTTTTTAAATGTAACAAAAGTCATGGAGTTTTATATTATTTTTTCAAAGTTCAAGCTAGATGATGTAAATTGTTGTCTTAAACTGTTAATTTCTTTTTGTGACAATTTTTTTTCTTTGTTTTTACTTCTTTGGTGAATTAATTGCCAAAACTTTTTTTACTCTGATAAACATTGTGATGAAAGTACTAACAATTTGAATGAGAACGCGAGATTAAAGAAACAAAACTGCAATGTATGCATATGCACAAAAGAAAAGAACTTGAACTGACCCATATTTGACATACTTGTGTAAATATCATTTATTAAATTAAATTACAAACTAAGAAAATAATCTCATTTATTATAATCATTAAGAAGTGGATCTTCTTATCATATATAACATGATGTAGTAGTAGAGGTAAGGGTGGAACTAGACTTCACCTACGAGTTCATCAGAATTTAGTAATTTATCATACTATATTCTTGTTATTGTGTCTCCATGTGTGGATTCACAATAAGCATATTTGTAGTGAGATGAGGCTGTATTGAAATCCTGAATTTAAACAAGAAAATTCAAGAGAAAATAAAGAAAATATTTGTTATTACTCTTGTTTTCTTACTGCTATGTTATGCTTTCCTTGTCATTTGATGTCTTCTTTACTTCTATGTTTTCCTTTTAACTTCTTTAATGTGCATTCCTTGAGTCGAGTAGTATCATTCGGAACAATCCTTCTCCCTACACGAGGATTGAAGGATATATACTCACACTCACACGAAATTGGTGAAAGATGTAGCAGACCACATCAACTTATTCCTAAATCGAGATCTATCTCTGATGAAAAATTATCTTTGTACATTTTTTATCCATCAATAATTCAAAAAAAATGCTTTAGAAACATGTATATTGTTAATGATTTATTGCTTTAGAATACGAACAGTACTATAATAATTGACGATAGAGGACTACGCGCAACACACGTATCTATAAACTAGTATAATAATAAGGAGAAATGCTTACAAGAAAAACATATTCAATGTCTCGTCCCTTATTTGACAGAAAAAGAAGTGCAAAAGGAGCATACCAACAAAACTAAGCAGAATTCTTACCGGATATCGTTAGGGGATTAACGATGCTTTCTGCATAGGTTTTTGCAGGATTGTATCCCTTAATAGCAACAATGTGTTCTAGTTTTTTAGTTGAACCATCAAATAACATGATTTATCCCCGAATCGAAAGTATAATGTCCCCCTTATTTGACTGGCGAAGGTGTATAGAAATGTGAAATTTTGGTGAAGAAAACATATATAGCACAACATATTTAGGGTATTCGATGGTGAACCGTTTCGTCCATAACATATTACCTCTACAGTCTTTCAAAATCCAAACATCAGAAGTAGTAGCACATATATGACAAATATAAAGCACATCAAGGTCACTTCCCACTACTCCCAGTTTTATATTAGAATGGTCTTCTCCACGAATGGGAATCTCCAAGCTTCCCCATGCCTCGTTTGCTACATCAAAACAAATGATGTTGTGTGCATCATCATCATCATCAATACCAGTGGATGCAATCCAATAAAGCATCCCATTGACAAATTTACCCGAATGATTTATTAGAAATATCCCCTGAAGCTGGTCATAGAGTGTTTTCCAAGAATCATTCCTCAAACTATAAATATCGACGATAATCCTCATGCTGTACACCTCACTATTGTTAAAATCATGATATTGATCAATAAATAAAGCTTTATAATCGTCACGTGAGTCATCGTATCCAAAACCATATTTAGTATTGAAAGAGGTACCCAAGGAAAATTAAGTAATTTCATTGACTTGCTGATGGTGGGATTCCATATACACATCTCCCTTTCGTGATTGCAATTAAAAATCAGCCCATTGGCAGAACCCATAAAAAAAGATGATAAAGTGGTGGATCTATGTGAAGTAGCTCCTGAGTGAGTTGTTCTTCGTTAAAGAGGTGAGGGGGTGAACAAAATTTTTATTTTTCACTGCCTGGAAATACAACTCTATGATTTCCGTTTAATTTGAGATGGGTGTTGACTAAATGAGGGCTAGATATTAGTTGATGCCATGATTTCGAAACAAACATACATTTCTATAGAGACTTTGTGGGAAGCCTTAAGAGAATGTTTGTTATGACTTCATTTGGGAGTATCGAATCATGATTTATTGTGAAAATGAAATGATACCACAAGAGAAGAAATTTAAATAGAAAAGTCTGATGAATCCAATCCCGAAAAGCAAGAAACGAAAACATGGTCGAATGTTTTTCACTGAAGTGAGGAAGTTCTTCTATGAAGTTTTTCACTAAAATTGTGTTCTCTTAAAATGACTTTGTCTGACTCATGTATTTATGCAGAAAATGAGATAAGGAAGAATTTAAATAGATTCAACATGATCCAATATGTATGTATATATATATATATTTAGAATAATTTTAATCATGTATAAATTGTATTAATATTTTTCTATTAAAGGGGTTCATCCTCTTTGGATAATTCCACCAATAGCTTTAATGTGTTTCTATATTTTGAATGTATGATATATATGAGTATGAAATAGAGGGAGTACATTAATTTTTTTTCCTTAAAAAAATCATAAATAGGACAATTTTATTAATTTACTATTTATGAATCAATTCAAATTAGCATAATACATAAATATGACTTTTAACTTGGCCTCATTTCACATTTATGTCCTCCAACTTTGGCCGTGCACAAGTAGATACTTAAACTTGTATAAAGTAGACATATATCCAATTATATACTTCTATTCACTTGTTTCCAAACATAGTTTTAGATATGCCAATAGTAGTAGCATTTTTCTCATTGTTGCATGCCGTACAATTATTGTTACTACTACTAAACATCACATTATTTAGTTATTGTCATCGCTCCTATTTTCGGAATGCTTTTTTATGTTTCCGGAATTCTATGTTTTGCATTCCCTGTTATTTGCTATGTACTTTTTACTTTTGTGTTTTCTTTTTAGCTACTTTGATGTCATTACTTGAGTTGAAGATATTTTGGAAATAGTCTTTCTACCTCCACGAGGTAGGAGTAAGATCTAAGTACACTCAATCCTCCTCATACCTCGTTGTGGTACTGCACTGAGTTTGTTGTTATTGTTGGCTCAATGCGAAGATGAATTATATGGATGTATAATTGTCCTTTCTTGATTTGTCAAAATGGACTAGTAAAAAAAGGAAAAATGGACAAGTAATTAGGGACAGAGGAAATATTATGATATGTGATGCTTTAAACTACTGCCAAGCCTATCCCAACGACAATGCTTGGCTACCTACTAAGTACTAATCATCCATCTTTATTCACGACCTTCATACCCTACTATCTACATTCACGTCCTCAATAGATTACTTTATATATATAGAATCCTCCCCTTAATAGGTGTTAAAAGGGGTGGTAGTTAAAAACTTTCAATGAAATTCTTTAATTAGTTCAACTGAATCTTCATCTCTATTTATTTGTCCATGTTTGACTTGACACACTTCTTACAAATCATTTACTATGTCACTCCTAGACTATTAATAATATTAGCTATGGAGCACAACCTTTTACTTATTTGCGATATGGTAGACATATCAATCAACAATAAAGTTGAGGACGATTATATGAATCTTCTTCAACTATTCCGTTCTATTCGACCACAACATCCCCACAACCTGCCACAGTCGTAAAATCTAGAACAAGACTATATTGATTACATTAATAGGGGCACATTGAATCAATCTTTAAACAAATGGCAGAGATTTGTGGTATGCGTCTAATTCACTAAATTTTTGACATAGAAGAAAGACTAGTAATATTTATGTGATGACGAGTTAGTTGATAACCATGGAAAGGGAAAACATGACATTTATGGTGAAAGAGAGCTTCTTAGTGTTGAAGTTAAGAGAAAAATAGCAGTTGTAGAGGGAGATGGATTTTGATTGTTGTGATTCTACTTTCACAAGGAGTTGCATAGTGATGATTCTGTTCTCTAATCAAGTAAGATATTTAAACCGATCCCTGTAGCTGAAATTGGCTAATAAATAACTTTCTTAAATCTTTGATAGTTGGTTTCCCCTTTATAAACTTCCCAACTATGGTAAGCTTACAATCAGTAGTTTCAATTGAAGTGTCACGATCGGATTTCTTGAGTAATGATGACACCTACTATAACCCACCAGTAGTTAAGTCAATTCATAACACAGAACATCAAGTAATGATAAGAGGGTAGAAACAAAGTGGAAACGGTAATATAATAACAAAAATAGAAGAACGGGTAGAAGCAAACCAAATCATAAATACAATAAGATCCCTCTGGGAACCTGGAAGCCACAAATAAGATCTTCTAATATAAAAAAAAGTGCAAGTCCCAAAAGTGGACCCAATCTATAAGGCTTGTCTAAAAATAGAAAAGACGAGCCAACAAAGTATAGATAGAGATAAGTAAGTCTAGGACGCCATGTGCTAACCCTCGTCTCTGAACTGTAGCTACAACAAAATTGAATATCAATGCTGGTAGCTGGTGCTCGTACCTACATCATAGAACACATGCATAGCGTCACATGAGTACCAAAAGAACATGTACTCAGTAGGCATCATAGACCGATTAAGCAAGAGGATAAAAGAAATATGAAATGCGAGAATAAAACACAAATAGAGGTCAAAAGAATGGAAAGCTAAAAGAAAGCACACGAGTGTACTAATAATAGAAATGAAGTAAGTAGATCTAGTTAAATCTAACTGGGATCCATAAAACCAGAAGGTATACTTGTGTACAAATTTAAGTAAAAACTTGAATAGGCCCCATAAGCCCAATGGGTACACATAATAGCTATAACTACTAAGAACAAGCCATGGTGAGTCTAGAACCAAATGATGCGTAGCCTAGAGCTCGAACCGCGAATAGATTTCCCAAAAAGGACCATAGAGGACATAGCTCAGACCTGTAATCATGTACATCCTCTAAGTACCAAGAACATGTATATATATATCAACTCCGTATAGGATAATGAACCCAAATCACGGACTGTGGTTGAAGATCAAATATCCATATACTTAATCTGTGAGTATAAATCAACTCAATAAAGGATAGAGAGTAGTTTGACCAGATCTTTAATTCTGCGACTATAATGTCTTCTGAATGATCCAATATCAACTCGTTATAAAAAAACCACTATGGAAAGACGTCTAGTCCCAGATGAACAATATAATACTTCAAGCTTGAACCAACTCCAGTCCTAAGAGACCAAGCAAAGCTCGATATCACAATCATAATCATGGGGCCATATGAAGAGGGAGAATGGATAGAAGGTCGACAAGGATGAGTCAACTCCTAATCTAAGGCTCATTCTATCAGACCCAAGTCAGCTACACTAGTCTACATGGAGTTAAGCCATCTGAAATAACGTCTGAGCAAAATTAAGGCCAAACGACTCCAATATCACAAGTCTATGACAATAACTATTCTAAAACTAGACTAAGGCCAAACATTCTCAATGCAATCAATAATAACAACAATGAAGGCACACCACAAGGTAAGGATAATTACAATTATCCATCAACATGTTTCTAATCCCAAAATGCCTGATAAAGTCTAAAGCATGGTTTCAAAGTAATCTAGAATGATAAAATAGGTACCCACCCCAAATTCACACAAATCAACATGCTTTCACATATTCAAGTTTAATCTAAGGAATGGAAAACGTTAGCCTCTACCTTTAGGTTGAATGCGTGCGCTCCAAATCACGTCTCTAGAGCTTTTCCCCTCCAAATAGCATCCGAATGCTGACACACTATAAATTACATAATTATCATGTTAATATAATCCTTAAGGCACTAAAATAACATAAAATAAATATGGACTGAAATTGGATTAAAAATAAGAAATATGGGACCTGCACTAAAAATTCTGAAATTGATTCCGTCAAAAGGTCCTAATATCTTCCCCAAACTTGTGTCCCAAAATGGAACACAATACGAGGCTCAAAAATGAAGCAAACAACATGCAACAAGAACACCATAAAATATTAAGGCAAGGGTTGGACAACCCCTTTAGGATCAAAATTACCATAAACGAAGGCTCGCCTAAACACTCTAATGCGTAGCCCAATCTGCCTAATCAGACCAAGCTTTGAATCACCAGAATCAGAGTCCCACTACTCTCACAATCAAATTTAAAAACTTGGAGTGTGAGCTTATTACGTCCACTCTTAAGACTAATGCACGTGTCGTAAAAGCAACCACTAATGCCGCTAAAATGACTGGGCAAGGAGGAGGGCCTCTCTTAAGTGATCCACTGTCTTCACAAGCATAAGTAGCTTAAGCAGTGCCAGGGCTGCTTAAGCAACAGGACCTGAGTTGGCTAGGCTCGCTAACGTGAATCCCTGACTGCTAAAGTGATGTAATGACTCAGAAAATGATAGGTTAAACTAGAGCCTAAATGTGGGGGTTAACATCAAAAGTTAATAGGTTTAGTGGTTAAAAGTTCAAGTACGTACTAGACCCCGTAGTTTATAAGACCTTCTAAGGCTTGGTTGGGGTTGCAAGGTCAAGAGCCAAGCCAAAAAGGGCAAGCCTAAGCCAAAGGCCAAAGTTACCCCAAGCTTGGCCAAACACTGCCCAAGAACAATGACCACTTTCACGACCAGTGGTCTTGACCACGGTCCATGAAAGCGCTCATGAAGGTCCCTTAGGTATATGTGAGACTTGGCATTGAGGCCTAGCTACTGCCTAGGAACCACGACCTCCACGACGACTCATGGTCTTGACCACAAATCGTGGGAGGTCTCGTGATCTTGCCTTGGCATTTTGGGGGCCAAGGTTGCATAAAAATCCATCTAACCACTGCCTAACATCACCACGAGGGTCTTCACGACCCGTGGTGGCCACCATGAGTCATGGTGCCACCCGTGGTTGGCATGACAATGTGCTCACAAGGCTGCCCAAGGAAGGCTTTCCTTCACCAGCCACTTCATGGCTCGTGGTGGATACCACGGACCGTGGGAAGGCTTGTGGGATTGCCTTCACCACTTGGGAGCCTTGAAAAGTTGAGGGAGATACTGGTCAAGGGACCATGGGCCGTGGTCCACTTGACAGATCGTCTAGGTGGGCATGGTCCCTGAAGGGGGCTGCCCAAATTAAGTGTTATTAGGTAATTTCCTTTTAATTAATTATGGTGTGGGGTCATTTTTAATTAGTTTATATCATATATATAAAGATTTTTAAGCCTTGAAACACTTAATTTTATTCCTCTATTCTCCAAAACCCAAATCAAATCAAAAGTTCTTCTCCCTCTCAAATATTTCTCACACTAGAACCCCCAATGAAGAACAAAGAAGGAGATCAATGAAAGCTTTAAGGAAGGAGATTTTCAATACAAATTTGATAGGATTCTACACCTAAGGTATGGGAGTTCTTCATCCTTGGGAAGCTATCACCCAAGGAGCCTTTTCAAAAGCTTCTCTGAATTCTAGAAAGCTCAATTAGCTAGGGTTTCAACTCAACTCCATGGATTCCTTTTAAAGTTGCTTTTAATGGTTGAAAGATGATTGTTTATGAATGTATGCCTGGTTTTATATGATTTTAACTCATCTCCTTCAAGAATCCATGAGACCCCCAACTCTAGCTATGACTCTTCTTTACATTATGTGATGATTTTGCAAGTTGGTCAAATTGATTGGATGTGAGTTAATTATGATGTAATTGCATGATCTAAGTATGGCTATATATGTATAATTGATTATCCTAAGATACTATGATGAAATTGATATAGTCTAAGGTTGTGTCATGGAAGAGGAAAATTGAGGGTTTAAATGTGATCCTCCAAGAATGATGAACTTCTTTATGTAATGCCTTAGATTAGATCACCTAGACATGAATTGATTAAGGGTAAAGCTTCTAAACATGAATTGATTTGATTATGACCTATATGATGGATGATGGTTGTGTGTGTTGAGATTGAGTTATATGTTTCCTATATGACTAAAATTGATCAAGAATGAGGCATGTGGTTAGGTTACCTTAAGAAATAGGTATATATGATAATCATGTGAGGCATTGCTTGAGAGTATGTCATGTAGTATGAAGATGACTCCTAAGGCTTTAAGGGTAAAAGCTAATATGAATAAGTTAAGATTGTTAAGGCTTATAGAAGGAAGCTATTATGAATGTTAAATTGTATATGGCATTGTTGTGAAAGGACTTCATCTACATGGACTCTAATATGAGTATATGAGTCTATGTATGGAATGAATGTTGCACTTGAGTCATGATTGTATCTATGTTTCGTGCATTAAATACTAGATATGTTGACTCAATATGACCCTTAAATGCAAGATATGAGCTGTATGTATGAATATGATATTATATGCATGTTTATGAATACTTTGTGTATAAAGTGTCTATTATGATAAGGTTGTTGTTGTGTTATTAGAAGGACATTCACACACACATGCATGGATATGATTAGGATGTGAATAAGGTGTTGCTTATGATTCACTTAGAAAGTGAATATCTTACGACTATTGTGTAGTTGTTGTAATTGTTTGAAAGGCCATTATCCCCTTACCCTTACACATGTTTATGTATGAATTGTCTAGGACTATGATTATGTTGTTGTGTTGATTGAAAGGCTATTCTCATGAACACACTAGGAATACGATGTGAAAGGTTTACTCACATGTTAATGATTCTAAAGTGAAAGGACATCCTCACTTAAGAATCTATGAGCTATTATGATAATATGTTTGGTTTGAGCGCCTAGTGCATTCTCTTATGAGCATGAACTTAATTAAAGACTTAATATGACTTTTAAAGGGAATTATGCTTAGCACCGAGTGAATATGACAGTGAGATGGAGGCTTTTACGTTTAGCAAGTCTGGCTTTCCAATGTTTGTTGTCTCATGGGATGGAAACCTTTTATGTTTAGCAAGTTTGGGTTTCTAGTAGCAATCCCCATATCCCATAACTATGTGCCCACATAGGTATATAACTACTGGATCCACCTATAAGATATCATGTACGTTCTACCTTAGGCAAATAAGACACCTTGTTTCGGTGTGGGGGTATAACACATGATTCCATATAGCTCACATGGTCTATGTCGGTTAAGGCTAAAATTCCCTAAATGATAAGAATATGAATTATGATAAGAATATGAACATGTTCTATGTTTTCCCAAGAGGTTCTACTTAGTATGAATGGGGGTATGGGACTTTATTCGTGCTTTTCACAAGTAGGCTTTGGGAGGGGGCATGATATATCTCTTTTATGGTATGACGATTATGAGTTGAATGTATGCTTTATATAAAGTATGAATATGAATATGAACTATGCTTAGGACTTCTTAATGAGCCTTACTTAGTATGAGTGGGGGTATGAGACTTCACTTATACATTGCACAAGTAGACTTATAAAGGAATTGTGGTGTGGGTTCCTTATACTATGAAGGTATATGAATTATGTATACATGATATGGATTATGTATGAAAGGTATGTATGTATGATAAAGTTTACTTCACTTGTTATAAGTTATGACCATTAATGACTCCTTACTTATGTATGTTGGTTATGAATAAGGCAAAGTAGGATATGTATGTTGTTGGTGGCCTAAATGTGATACTGATCATTTGGTAGGGTAATGGGACCTTGCCTTTGCATTGCACTAGTGTGGCATTGGGTTGCTTAGGTGTTTGGTTGGACTATGTGTTCGAACTATGTCTTGTGAAGATTGGTATATGTATTATGCATATGTTGGAGATTATGCTTGTGATTATTATGATGTCTCTTATGCTATGATGAATTGTATGTGAGTTATCTTATGAGTTGCATTCTCCAACTATTTCAAAGATGATGTTCTAAAAATGGCCTATAGCATGATTTCAAATGAAATGTCCCCTTTATGCATGTTTTAAGGATTTTTGTGCATGGCTTCCATACTTAGTAATTTTTGCGCTTAACCCCATATTTCTACATCTATAAGTGTAGGCTTTGGAGATATTGGATTCCATCCTCGTGGCTAGGACCTTAGTAGATCAACAAGAAGAAGATTGGTGAGTCCTCATTGTATTCGAGGGCTCAACCACATGTCCTTTACGTCTTTACTTTTATGTTTTAGACTTATGTAAGGACTATAGATGGTTTGAGACATAGTGCTATAGATACTCTCTCATTTTATAAAAGACTCCGATTGTAAAGCAAGTTTCAAATTTTCTACATTTTTCCCTATGTTCTTATGTCATGATATGCTAAGGGCTTGTATGAGACCCCTTCGGGGTCAAGTACGCCGTGTTACGTCTAGGGGGTACCCTTGGGTCATGACAAACTTGGTATCAGAGCATAAGATTTTGGGATGATTATAGGATATCTCAAACCACATCTAGTAGAGTCATCTTCATAGTGTGAAGTGCACCACATTTATGAATAGGAGGATATTGGATGTTAGGAAAATCTCACTTCTTCATTCTTCAAGTCGTGCCATAGAGTTTAACTCTATAAGGTCTCTCTCCTATTCCTTATCCAATGGTCTTAGGGATATGACCACTTGAAGGGCTCATGCTACAAGGATCAAGGGAGATAAAGGTGAGTAGTAATGTCGATTATGGCTATGCGACTAGATGAGTCTTGATATGATAGTATTAGATGATGTCCTTCGGTATAGATGGATTGCTTTATAGTTATGTGTTTGTTGGAGGATTTGATGAATGGTAATGTTTGAGTGATGCCTAGAGATGTTGAGTGAGTAGACTCCTCTAAAAGAGGATAAGAAGTGTAATTCTCCATAGTTTAGAATCACCTTTTATGGTGAATGTGAAAAGTTGAGTGATAACTTGCTCCGACCATAGAAATTGAAAGAATTGGTGCTTAGAAATGTCCCAGTAAGTAAGTTTACTCCCAAGGGGCAGATAATGTGCTTAGATAGCAAGGTCGTTGAGTGTTCTAGATGTTCATGATATGGATTGGCATGAAATTCTCACCTTGAGTGGTGTAGTGAGTTTGAGAAGTTTGGCCCCGGTTGGTAGGCTCATATGAGATCTTGAATGGTGTTGGTAAGGTTGCTTGTGAGCAAGAGTGCTTAAATGAGAACCTCTCTAGTTTAGAAGTACCGAATGGGATTTTAGACCAGCATGTTAAGAAATAGAAAGGTAAGGAAGTGCTCCCATGAGAATGTTAAGGAGTGGTATTTTAGTAAGGGTTTTTAGTTGAGGGTGCTACTTGGGAGGCCAAGGGCCAATGAGATGTCCCAATATCCTTATGTTCCTTTCTATTTCTCCTCTAGCCTAAGATGATAAGTTCTCCTTGTCTCATTTCATGATTTTGGAATCTTGGATGTTATATGTGTCCTAAGAATTCCTTGTCCCATATAGTTACTTTTGTTAACCATGGTAGGTTTTGGATGCATGATTATTAGACCTCTATGGTTTTAGAGCCCGGTAAGGTTATAATGAGCCTTGGTAAAGCTTGAGTTTGTTAGAAAGGAGAAGTATTTGAGGTTTTAGTAAGAAGGGGGCTTACTCCCAAGGGGGAGATCATGTTATTAAATAGCAATATTGATTGAGAGTCCCGATATCCTCATCATTTTCTTCTATTCCTATTCTAGCTTGAGACCAAGAGTTCCTTTTTGGGCTTGTTTTATGTTTTGGAGTCATGAGTGATTTAGAAATTTCCATGATCTCCTTATGTTATGCATGTTTTTGAAAGATTCTTATTTTGTATAAAAGAGTTTTTCATGATTTATATGTTTCTCATGTAGTTGTGCATCTTAGTATGGTGATGGCACAGTTGACTTTGTGAGATGATTTGATGAGCATGCCTTGTTAAGTTTTTGATGAAATGGCACATTGCTCCATAATGTTGTGTAGGGCTTGCTTATAATTGGAAAAGGTACTTCTTCCTATGACTATGTGATTAATGATGTTTAGAAGTGTTTGTGTCGGCTTACTCCCAAGGGGGAGATGGTGTGCTAGCTAACATTGTGTTATGTAGTTATGTGTTGCCATGACTTCTTTATATAATGCATGTGCATGAAAACTTGTGTTTTGAAAGAAAATGAGTTTATGTGAATTGTTTCCCTCATGTTGTGGTGCTTTGAGTAAGAGTTGCCTAGTGTACTTCATGAGATTAATATATGGACATGTTTTAGTTAGGAGTTGAGAAATTCCTCCTTGAATGAAATGCTTTTTGAGGACAAATTTCATATGAGTTCCATGAGATTATGTTGAGCATATTATGATTAGGAGATGGTAGTTCCTCCTTGAACATGACAATGTTATGAGAATCTCATGCATAAATGGGTTGATCGATATAGTTCATACTTCCTTTTATTGCATTGATCATGTTGAATTCAAGTTGATGTTTCCTCCTTTGAATAAGTGCACATTGTGAAAAAGTGTATCTTGAGTTGTGCATTATTGATGTTTCATGCATGATTGGCTGCTAGTCTTAAGTCGTTGTCCCTTATAAGGTTTAAAGTGTCATTCAAGGACGAATGTTCCTAAGAGGGGGTAATGTAATGACTAAAAAAATGATAGGTTAAACTAGAGCCTAAACATGTGGCTTAATGTCATAGGTCAAGGGGTTTAGTGGTTAAATGTCAAAGTACGTACTAGACCCCATAGTTTAGAAGACCTTCTAAGGTTTGGTTGGGGTTGCAAGGTCAAGAGCCAAGCCAAAAGGGGCAAGCCTAAGCCAAAGGCCAAAGCTGCCCCAAGCTTGGCCAAACACTGCCCAAGGACCACGACCACTTTCACGACCAGTGGTCTTGACCATAGTCTGTGAAAGGGCTCGTGAAGGTCCCTTAGGCATGTGTAAGACTTGGCATTGAGGCCTAGCCACTGCCTAGGAACCACGACCTCCACGACGACTCGTGGTCTTGACCACAAATCGTGGGAGGTCTCGTGGTCTTACCTTGGCATTTTGGGGGCCAAGGTTGCATAAAACTCCATCTAACCACTTCCTAGCATCACCACGAGGGTCTTCACGACCCGTGGTGGCCACCATGAGTCGTTGTTCCACTCATGGTTGGCAAGACAATGTGCTCATAAGGCTGCCAAAGGAAGGCTCTTATTTACCAACCACTTCACGGCTTGTGGTGGAGACCACGGACTATGCGAAGGCTTGTGGGATTGCCTTCACCACTTGGGATCCTTGACAAGTTGAGGGAGCTACTGGTCAAGGGACCACGGGCACCACCATGGGCCGTGGTCCACTTGACGGATCGTTTAGGTGGGCGTGGTCCCTGACGGGGGCTGCCCAAATTAAGGGTTATTAGGTAATTTCATTTTAATTAATTATGGTGTAGGGTAGTTTTTAATTAGTTTATATCATATATATAAAGAATTTTAAGCCTTGAAACACTTCATTTTATTCCTCTATTCTCCAAAACCCAAATCAAATCAAAAGTTCTTCTCCCTCTCAAATATTTCTCACTCTAGAACCCCTATTGAAGAACAAAGAAGGAGATCAAGGAAAGCTTTAAAAGGAGATTTTCAATACGAATTTGATAGGATTCTACACCTAAGGTATGGGAGTTCTTCATCCTTGGGAAGCTATCACCCAAGGAGCCTTTTCAAAAGCTTCTAACTCAATTTTAGAAAACTCAATTAGCTAGGGTTTCAACTCAACTCCATGGATTCCTTTTAAAGTTGCTTTTAATGGTTGAAAGATGATTGTTTATGAATGTATGCCTGATTTTATATGATTTTAACTCATCTCCTTCAAGAATCCATGAGATCCCCAACTCTAGCTATGACTCTTCTTTACATTATGTGATGATTTTGCAAGTTGGTCAAATTGATTGGATGTGAGTTAATTATGATGTAATTGCATGATCTAAGTATGATTCTATAAGTATAATTGATTATCCTAAGATACTATGATGAAATTGATATAGTCTAAGGTTGTGTCATGGAAGAGGAAAATTGAGGGTTTAAATGTGATCTTCCAAGAATGATGAACTTCTTTATGTAATGCCTTAGATTAGATCACCTAGACATGAATTGATTTAGGGTAAAGCTTCTAAACATGAATTGACTTGATTATGACCTATATGATGGATGATGGTTGTGTAGTGTTGAGATTGAGTTATATGTTTCCTATATGACTAAAATTGATCAAGAATGAGGCATATGGTTAGGTTACCTTAAGAATTAGGTATATATGATAATCATGTGAGACATTGCTTGAGAGTATGGCATGTAGTATGAAGATGACTCCTAAGGCTTTAAGGGTAAAAGATAATATGAATAAGTTAAGAATGTTAAGGCTTATAGAAGGAAGCTATTATGAATGTTAAATTGTATATGGCATTGTTGTGAAAGGACTTCATCTACATGACCTCTAATATGAGTATATGAGTCTATGTATGGAATGAATGTTGCACTTGAGTCATGATTGTATCTAAGTTTCATGCATTAAATGCTAGATGTGTTGACTCAATATGACCCTTGAATGCAAGATATGAGGTGTATGTATGAATATGATATTATATGCATGTTTATGAATACTTTGAGTATAAAGTGTGTATTATGATAATGTTGTTGTTGTGTCATTGGAAGGACATTCACACACACACACACACACATGCATGGATATAATTAGGATGTGACTAAGGTGTTGTTTATGATTCACTTAAAAAGTGAAGATCCTATGGCTGTTGTGTAGTTGTAGTAATATTTTGAAAGGCTATTCTCCCCTTACCCTTACATGAACTTAAGCAAAGACTTAATATGACTTTTAAAGGTAATTATGCTTAGCACTGAGTGGATTTGACAGTTAGATGGAGGCTTTTAAGTTTAGCAAGTCCATCTTCCCAATGTATGTTGTCTCATAGGATGGAAACCTTTTACGTTTAGCAAGTCCAGGTTTCTAGTTGCAATCCCCATATCCCATACCTATGTGCCCACATAGGTATATAGCTAGTGGATCCACCTATAAGCTATCATGTATGTTTTACCTTAGGCAAGTAGGACACCTCTTTTCTGTGTGGGGGTAGAACACCAGATTCTATGTAGCTCACATGGTCTATGTTGGTTAAGGCTAAAATTCCCTAAATGATAATAATATGAATTATGATAAGAACATGAGCATGTTCGATGTTTCGTAAAGAGGTTTTACTTAGTATGAATGGGGGTATGGGACTTCATTCATGCATTGCACAAGTAGGCTTTGAGAAGGGGCATGATATGTCTCTTTTATGGTATGATGATTATGAGTTGAATGTATGCTTTATATGAAGTATGAATATGAATATGAACTATGCTTAGGACTTCTTAATGAGCCTTACTTAGTGTGAGTGGGGGTGTGGGACTTCACTTATACATTGCACAAGTAGACTTATAAAGGGGTTGTGGTGTGGGTTCCTTATACTATGAAGGTATATGAATTATGTATGCATGATATGGATTATGTATGAAAGGTATGTATGTATGTTAAAGTTTACTTCACTCGTTATAAGTTATGACCATTAATGACTCCTTACTTATGTATGTTGGTTATGAATAAGGCAAAGTAGGATATGTATGTTGTTGGTGGCCTAAATGTGATACTTAGCATTTGGTAGGGTTATGGGACCTTGCCTTTGCATTGCACTAGTGTGGTATTGGGTTGCTTATGCTTGTGATTATGATGATGTCTCTTATGCTATGATGAATTGTCTGTGAGTTACCTTATGAGTTGTATTCTCCAACTATTTCAAAGATGATGTTCTAAAAATGGCATATAGCATGATTTCAAATGAAATGTCCCCTTTATGCATGTTTTAAGGATTTTTGTGCATGGCTTCTATACTTAGTACTTTTTGCGCTTAACCCCATATTTCTACATTTTCTATAAGTGTAGGCTTTGGAGATATTGGATTCCATCCTTGTGGCTAGGACCCGAGTAGATCAAGAAGAAGAAGATTGGTGAGTCCTCATTGTAGTCGAGGGCTCAACCATATGTCCTTTACGTCTTTACTTTTATGTTTTAGACTTATGTAAGGGCTATGCCCCTAAGATTGTATTTCAAGAGTTTTGTTCCAAGTATAATAGATGGTTGAGACATAGTGTTATAGATACTCTCTCATTTTATAAAAGACTTCGATTGTAAAGAAAGTTTTAAATTTTCCGCATTTTTTCCTATATTCTTATGTCATGATATGCTAAGGGTGTATGAGACCCCTTCAGGGTCAAGTACGCCGTGTTACGTCTAGGGGGTACCCCTGGGTCGTGACAAATGATTCCCTCTTAAGCAAGCCAAGACCAGTAAAACAGTTGCCGCTTGGCTGGCCTAGCACTCTTAACCGGAGCCCTGGATGCTAAAGAGAAGGTCGCTAAAATGACACCATGGCATAAAAAACGGGGGCACCGACATCATTCACTCAAAAATTTAGTAAGTCCATTAGACTCTTCTTGGGTTCTTGGAATTTGGTTCGGAACCCCGTGTTTGGAAATGAGATATGCTACCCTTCTAAATTAAACATTCTAGACTCAATGGTGTAGTCAAAACTTTCATCCAAGGTCGTCTCAATAATATTGGGGTCCCACACCAAACTCCATTTTTAGACAAAATCCATAAAGAGGCTCAAAATTTGCCAAAAAGCCTTCAAATCTGCATGCAGGGTTATTCTAGACCAAACTCGACATTCTAGAGCTAACTATATTGATGGAATTCTCATCCAAGCAGATTTACGAATAATGTTGATTGAAGTTAAACTCTAGCCAAAGCTTTAAAGCTAAAACACCTAATGGCACAAACTCGTATCAGAAGACTCGAAGTTTGGACCAACCTTGCCACTAGCCCAAAATGACCCTTCCGGGGTTGATGGAACCATCAAAATTGTATTTTGAGGTTGCATTCCTAAACTTTCAACCAAAAATCAACCGTTCAAAGTTTTAAAACTTCCAAAGCATGGAAACTTGCCTAAAAATAAAACAAATGACAAGGTGACCAAACTATCAGACCAATAAGTCATGAATGACTTATAGTCTCTATAAGAACACTTTAAATGATGAAGGGAAGACATTTACCAAGAAATGACTTGGAGGATCATTACAACATCCACTACTAAAAAGGACTTTCATCCACAAAAGTAAAATCAAGAAGTACCTGAATGCTCAAAAGAGCTGGAAAACTGCTCTAGCATCTAATACTTGGTCTCCCAAGTAGCCTCCTCAACATGCTGATGCCTCCAATAGAACTTTACCATATGAATGACTCTCGAATGCAATTACCGTACTTCTTTGGCAAGAATAGCAATTGGATCCTCCATAAAGTTCAAATGGCCATCCATCTCAACTATATCATACTAAAGCACATGATAACCATCAATAACATACCTGCGTAGCTTCGAAACATGAAAAACTGGGTGAATAGGTGTAACAACCCGTATGCTAGAACTACCAAAATGCAGATTTTTAGAAGTTGAAGGTGCTACCAACGAGGACCACCCATGGACTGTAGGGTGACCCACAGACCGTAGGTGGGATCCGTGGTTGGCCACTTGCAGCCCCTCCCTAGAACCCAGAAAAAATTCAGCCAAGGTTCGATCAACGGCAGGACCTTTGACAGTAGGTGGGACCACGATCCGTGGTCCAGGCCATGGTTTAGACCCCCAACTTTCAATTCCCAGATGAAAAACGACGCCCTGCTAGGACGGATTGTTGATTAGTCCATAGTCCGTCGGTTAGGGGCCGTCATTGGCTTCGATGAATTTTAAGTTGGGGTCGTTTTGGTCTTTTCCCTATGTGTTGGACACCTAGAATACGTCGCTTTACCCCTAAACTATCGACCAACCCTCTCCAAGAATGCAACAAGGTTTCCTCCAGTTCTAGCCTTGAAATCGAAAGATTTCTCCATGGAATTCAGCACCAGGTATGTGGGATTTCACTAGTGGGTTCCTTTCACCAATACTTGAACCAAATTCTGAAAATTTGGTAAGTTTAGATCAACACGAACATAAAAATTATTCAAGTCTAATTCACTTCCAAAGACCGTGATCAAACAAAAAATTCAAACTTGTTATCCTCTTTAGAAATCATTTTCTTAATCAAACAAGAAAATTTTTTACGAATATCTTCATACAAGAAAAACTGATTTTGGTAAATCTTATTTAATTCACACAAAGCAACAAGTTCCAAACTTATAGACAAAATGAACTGAGGCAGAGAACATGGAGATTAAACACAAATGGCAATGTCAAGTTGATATTTTAAATAAATAGGAAAAAAGGATTAAAAAAATTCATATCTAAAGTGAGAATCTAAAAACATAAAAAACTAACAAGTTCATGTTTAAATGACATGAATAGAACTGTAAGAAACATCAACTCATGCTTCACACACAAAACTAAAGTGAAGCTAGGAATCATAATTACTTAACAATAGCTCTCAAAAAGTGAGAAGGAATATAGTGAAATGAGTCATAGCATTCTGTAAAAAGAAGGCAAAGGGATAGGTTCTGTCTAATAAATAAAAAGATGACTACTACTTCCTGCTATTTAATAATAAAGTTCACTTGCAAAGTATTCATTTGGTTAAATCTTTGTGATATAAATCATTAATATTTTTATTTTATTTTATTTTATGAAATTATAAAATAAAAGTTGAATATTCTTTTGGAAAGAACTATAAAAAAATAGTGGAAGAGCAATATGATAAATCATATTTATATAATGAGACAACTAGTTTGGTATTAATATTTTATTTTATTTTACTATCAACAATTTAATGTTTATGGCATAAAGTTAAGTGCCATAAAGATCTACAGGAAAATATTAATCTTTACCTTGGAGAGGCAGTGTAAGGCTTGCGTACAATCTACCCTTCCAAACTCTACTTTGTGGAATTTCAGTTGATTTGTTGTTATTGTACTAATATTGTTGGATCAACTTCACGTAAATAATAACCTCTTGAATTCTCAAAACCTGGAAAATCATCATACTATATATAATACCAAGAGCACTCAAAATAGAGGATAAATAAAGAGCAACTCAAGCAACTAGATGTGAGTTTCCATTAAACCAATGGATTTGTGTGTTCCTTACCAAAAATCCTACAAAAACACATATCTAAAATACATAAAATGACTAAAGTACATGATCACTTCCCCCATAATTTCAAATATGCATTTAGAAAGAATCGCATGTTGAGTTTGTAAATTGAAACTCGAATGTCAAATTCTTCAAATTAAAATACATTGCATAAGTTTTATTAAGTCAAATAGGATGTTGCGTGAATGTGGTGATGTCCACATATATTATAAGATCTTAGACCTCATAAATTAATTTTAGACTACCAGTTAGATGAATCTTCATTGTTGATAAAAATTATTGATTATTTCCTAGCAAGATTCATTTGTTTTAGCATAGTATTTTTCCTCCTTTTCTATTTTGATGAAGTAGAAAAACACAATTAGGTATATAGCATTCAAGACTTCCTACAGAAACATCAAGTGTCTAACTTCTAATTTAAATAGAGGATCACTTGATCTTCAAAAAGGCATCAGTAATATAATTGTATCGATTTTCACTTGAAAAATAGACCACACATATAGCAAGGAACAGAACAAAAATTTTCTCAAAAACAATTTGATATTATTGAAAAATCCAGAGTTCTTTACAAATTCTTGCTAATTGCATTTTTCTATAGAAAGAAGCCACACCAAGGTATAAGTAGTCTATGTTCTAAATCTCATGAAACACAACAGTCATTTAAGAATATTATGCATATACATATACATGGGGATTTAAATTTTTGGCTTTTATGAGTTAATGACAGAGTTCTTTTACTGTCTTCTTTGTCATCAATTTGCATACCAAAAACCCTAATACCCTCAAGTTTTATTCGATTTTCATAAAATTGACCATTCAAAGATAAAAAGAACGTCCTTCATTTCTTAACCAATGCATCAGAAAATTAAAGAATAGAAATAGAGATCTTAGGAGATAGTTTACCTCAGAACCATGGAAAGAATGACTACCTCCACAATTTTGAGATACAAAATTAGAGATTTTTAGGGTTATTTTACAGATATACTGCATCATTCTAGATCTTCGTCCCCATTTTCATCGCTTTCCGATGGATTAACCAGAGAACAAGAACAGAGAAAGGCTAACAAATCAAGAGAACTCCAAATAATAAATGCTTGATTTCATCTCCTGGCAAAAACCTGAAATAGAGAAAAGATCGTATTGTTACTTTAATCTCCCAAATTAGGAGCATTTTGGGATTTAGATTTTAGGGAGATGGGTTCTTCAGATTTGAGAAGTGAGAAATAGAAAATATTTACAAGGATATTTTAATATATATTGTTTTACTTTAAGTGCTTTTTATTTTTTATTTTAAGGAGGAAAAATAAAGTATGGCCCAATCTCTCTCAGTTGAGCATATTAGGACAAGATTTTAATTAATTTAAGGACAATATTTAGTCTCTTCCTTAATTAAGAATAAAAAAAAAGAAATTATGGACCATAAAAAATTCTAGTCCTTATAAGTATACTTTTAGGGACTAGATTTTTAATTCGTCCCTAAAATGTGGTCTCTAATGAACCTTTTTCTTGTAGTGGTACTCAGGTTAACCTCAACCCAACAATTCATCCACACACGGATGGTCAGGCAGAGCGTACCATTCAGACCTTAGAGGGTATGTTGGTAGCTTGCACGATCGACTTCAATGGTAGTTGGGATGATCACCTTTCTCTTATAGAGTTCGTCTATAATAATAGTTATCGTTCTAGAATTCAGATGGCCCCTTATGAGGCATTGTATGGGCGTAAATGTAGATCTCCAGTTGGTTGGTTTGAAGTAGTTGAATCAGCATTAATAGGGCCAAATTCGGTTTATGATACTATGGAGAAGGTTCAGCTCATCAGAGATAGACTTAAGACAGCCAGAGTCGCTAGAAGTCCTATGCAGATGTAAGGAGAGGGACTTGGATTTCCAAATTGATGATTGGGTTTTCTTTAAAGTGTCACCTATGAAGGGGGTGATGCAATTTATATAAAAGGGAAGCTTAGCCCTAGATATGTAGGCCCTTACAAGATCGTGAAAAGGGTTGGAAAAGTGGCTTATGAGTTAGAGTTTCCAGCAAAACTAGCAGCAGTACATCCAGTCTTTTACATTTTGTTGTTGAAAAAGTGTGTGAATAATCCAGCATCTATGGTACCATTGGAAAGTGTGGCTGTGAAGGACAGTCTCACTTATGAGGATGTGCCAGTTGGAATTTTTGATCGTGAGGTTCGAAGGTTGAGAAATAAAAAAGTCACTTCAGTTAATGTTTGGTGGAAAAGTCAGTCTGTTGAGGGAGCTACTTGGGAAGAAGAAGCAACCATGAAGGCCAAGTATCCCTATCTCTTTCCTTCTGATTCTATTCCAGCATGAGGTAATAGTTCCTCTCCAGTCTTTCAGTTACTCATGCATAGATTCAGTCTTAGTATCTTGTTCCTTCAGCTACACTTGCATTTTCAGCGTATTTACATGTTCTTCAAACTTAGTTCAGTCAGATTTCAGTTTTCTTTACTTATAGGGATTGTAGCCCCTTCCCTCCATATTCACTTAGTTTAGACTTCATTCGAGGACGAATGTTCCCAAGGGGGAGATAATGTAACACCCCGTATGATAGAACTACCAAAATGCAAATTTTCAGAAGTCACAGGTGCGACCAACGGAGACCACCCACGGATTGTAGGGTGACCCACAGATCATAGGTGGGGTCCGTGGTTGGCCACCTGTAGCCCCTTCCCAGAACCCAGAAATAATTCAGTCAAGGGTCGTTCTTTTGATTTTTGTGGTCTAGGCCATGGTTCAGACCCCCAGCTTTAAACTCTCAAATGCCAAACGACACCCTGCCAGAACGGACCATTGGTCAGGGGCAGTCGGTGGCTTCAGCAAATTTTAAGTTGGGGTCGTTTTGGTTTTTTTCCTATGCATTGGAAACCTAGACTACGTCACTTAACCCCTAAACTACGTAGTTTTGGTCAGTTATAGTCTAGTAAATTAATCAGACTTTACCCTAAGCAATTCATTCACCAAAAACTCAGAGAAACTTAGAGCAAAAAGGAGAAAAGAGTCGACCAACCCTCTCTAAGAACACGACAAGGTTTCCTCCAGCTCCAGCCCTAAAATCAAAAGATTTCTCTGTGGAATTCATCATCATGTATGTGGGATTTCACTAGTGGGTTCCTTTCACCCATTAGGTCCCTAATATTTAGTCAGAATCTTGATTCCCTAAATATTGCTTAGATCTAGGGTTTCTAAAACATCAGATAATTATTGTGATTTAGCTGTTAGAATACTCCAAATTAGATTATCATGTTTCTGTAACATTGTTGTTTAGTTTCTTGCATGAAATTAAGAACCCTAGATGTGTTGATTCATTTAGTTCAAGAATTACACTTGCTAGGTCAGTTTATACAGATATACATGCATTAGTTTTCAAATGTTTCATTATCAGTACTTAATGTTGCATTTGCTAAAATCTCGAGCTATCTAGTTTATTTCATTAATTTATGTTGTGATTTATATATCTAGTTGGTAGTAGGCTTTATATCGATTTGGACTAGGGTAAGTCACCCTCAAAGTCCTAGAACTACGTGCCCCCATAGGTAAGTCCCCTCTATGGGCATTATATTTAGTGATCACGCCAGTCATGCCTTTATACCCTTGGCAAGGTATATTGGGTCCTCTCTATGGGGCGTATATATCGGACTCCACATTTAGTTCATGTGGTTTTATGTCGGTTATTAGTAGCTCCACAGTCAGATTCTAGTACATTGACCAGGTTCCCAGTTATATTTTAGTTCTAGCATGTTATGTACTGGGTCATTGCATTCAGTTTAGTTCATGTTCAGTATGCTCAGTATATTCTTCATGTTCATCTTATATCATTGATCAATATGCTTTATTTTAGTTATGTATATGTTGTTCAACTTTATCCTATCCTGCATGCTTAGTACCTTTCAAGTACTAATGCTTACTCTGCGATACATCTTTTTGTGATATAGCTTCAGGTCCTCAACATTTAGATCATGCATAGATCGATTCCCGATCTCCAGTTTAGCAGTATCAGTGGTAAGTTCTAATTTTTCGAGGATGATAGAGATGTTTTCTTTTACTTTCAGTCTTTCAGTTTCAGTTTTACTAGAGTTAGTTGGGGGCATGTCCCAACATTTATAGTTAGTTATAGGCTTTTATTCAGGCATAGTTAGATTCATCTTAGCTTGGAGTTTGATCTTTCAGTTGTCATTAAACTCATAGTTTTTATATATTCAGATAGTAGTAGGTTTTCCTTATTTCAGTTTTTATCATGTTTTAAGCTTTCGCATAGTACTTCTCATTTCAAATTTATCTCGTATGCTATGATATGCCAGCTCAGGGTTAGCTTGGGGTCACTTGTGATCCTAGGTCCAGTGTTTTCATCAAGGGAGTAGCCTCGGGGCGTGACAATAGGTGAAAAAGTTAGAGGTAAGGCCAACTCATAAGCAATATCACCAATTATCTGGAGGATCTGAAATGCCTAATATACCTAGGCTAAGCTTACCCCACCTCTCAAATCTTATTACGCTCTTCATGGGAGATACACAGAGGAATACCCAATCACCAACTACAAACTTCAAAGGGCAACGCCTACGATCGGCATAACTCTGCTGCCTACTCTGAGCTGTCTTGAGTATATCCTAAATCAGCCACACCTGATCTATGGCCTCCTAAAGAAAATCAATATCTTGTAGCCTAGGCTCTTTAGAATCAAACCAATCAATCAAAAAGCAATAACACCTAACATTATAAGACCTCAAAAGGGACAATCTGAATAACAAAGTGGTAGTTGTTGTTGTACACAAAATCCACCAAAAGTAAGAATTGATCCTAATGACCTCCGAAATTCAAAAAATAGACTCGTAATATATCCTCAAGAACCTGAATAGTACACTTTGACTACTCATAAGTCTGCGAGTGAAAAGTTGTGCTAAGGTAAACCCAAGTGCCCAATTCCTCCACAATCTTGACATGAATTGAGAACCTTGATTTGAGATAATAGACAAAGGATACCATGAATAAAAATCACCAGTTAGGTTCCGTTGGGTGAGAGTTTGAGCCCAAAATGGATTTTAAGGAGTCTTTGGAGTTTTGAAATGAGTTTGAGGATTTTCCTTTTAGCCCAAGTTTTATGGTGGAATTGTTCAATCTAGAGGATGTCTGAGGGTCTGGTGGAGCATGTGGACCTAATATACTCTTCTTTTCATGCCATTAGGTTGTGACTATCCTTCTACTTTCGCGGATGAAAATCATTTTAGTAGGGGATGTTGTAATGACCCTCAAGGTCATTTCCTTCATTTTCCAATCTTTTCAGCATTTAGAATTTCATGTAGTTACCCTAAGTCATTTATGACTCGTTGGGAGTGACAACTCAGTCGCTGGGTCGTTCTTTTGATTTTTGTGTAAGATTTCGTATTTTTCAACCTTTGAAATTTGAATGGTTGACTTTGGTCAAAATTTTAGGAAGACGGTCTTCGAATGCAATTCTAACAGTTCCATCAGATCTAGAGGGGCTATTTTCGGCTGGGGGTATGGTTGGTTCACGTCTCGAGGCTTTGGTGTGAGCTTATGTCATTAGATGTTTTAATTTGGAAACTTTGATCAAAGTTTGACTTCGATCAATATTCATGGTAAACACGCTCAGATGAGAATTTTGTTAGTGTGGTTAACTCCAGAATATTGAGTTTAGTCTAGATTGACCTTTCGTGTGGTTCCCAAGGCTTTCAGTCTCATTTCGAGCCCTTTTATGGATTTTAGCTTAAAGTGAAATTTGAGTACGGGACCCACTTTTTATTGAGATGAACTTGGATTAAAGTTTTGATGGTTTTGTGGAGTCTGAAATGCCGAATTTAGTGTGGTAGTATATCTGGTTTATTTTTGTTGGGTCCCGAATGAATCCAGAGAGTCCATTCGGAGACTTTGAAAAAAAGTAGAATCTGGTGTTGCTCGTGCAGACTTTTAGCGACCAAAATTACCTTTGAGGGACCAAAATTTTTGGTATTTAAATTTTGAAAATCAACTTTAGTCCTCAGTATCTAAATGTGATTTCTTGAGCTATACAACTTCGATTGAGCTAATTTCAGTCGCGTTGGTTTGGGTTTTTACTTGGATACGTGTTGGAGTAATCAAAGAAGATTTGAAGTTATCATTTTGAGGTAGTTTCTGCTCGAAAAGGGCTGCCTATGATCTTTAATGGTGATTTTTGGTTAATTAATGCATAGGTTGTTTTAGCCCATTTTCGATCTTGGATAGAGCCCATTTTTCGGGGCACAAATTCCTTGAGCTATTTAGGACCTTTTGATAAAGTCAATTTTGGAATTCTCAATGCAGGTCCAACATTTTTGTTTTGACTTGATTTTGGGTCCATTTCCAGTTATTGCAAATTTAGTGTCTAAACATCTGTAATGAGATTGTGATCAATAATTTGATAGTATGGTAGTGCTTGGAGATGTTTCAAAAATGGATAGCTCGTGTGTGGTGGATTTGGAGCATGCGTGATCGTCTTTGAGGTAAGCTTTAGTCTACTTTGTTGATTGGGATTCTTAGAGAATTCTTAGTATAGATTACTTGTGATTTTGGATTGTATTTGTTGGGTATGTAGCTTCAATCTTGTTATTCCATCTTTTCTTGATGTCGTAGGAGCTTTGGGCCTTTTGTGGGTGTCGGGATCCTTATTTTAGGGTTGTAGCCTCGCTTGTGGTTTGTGGTGTAGATGATCATGTTTATCTTGTTAGGATTGATACTTCTGGAGTTAGGCTAGGTTTGGACCATAGAGCTTTAGGTTGTGTTTTATCGCCATTGTATTAGTGAATTTCTACTGGTAAGGTTGTTTTGGGTTGTTCTTCTTGTGTTGGTGCTTGATACCTTGGTTGCTCGTCGTAGCCGTAGGTTGGCACTGGCAGTGCTCAGTTATGGGCGGTAGTAGTTTGATTAGGGTAAGGCGTCATCCTTTGAGTTTGTTTCCTCTTTATTGATTCGCCTTATATTTAGTTGACTTTTAGTCCATTGTTTGAATGTTGGTGATGGCATGCATTGCATTGGTTGTTCATTTTCATGGGTTTGGTGGTATGGTCCCGCTCATGCATTGGTAGCTTTATCGTCCATTGTGAACTACTATTTTACTCGAATTTTATTCTAAATTAGTTTTAACGAGAGTCGTACCACTTAGATCACTTGTTTTACTGATTGTGAGACTTTTGAGGCATCAGGGATAAGCTCCTTTTCCCACTTGAGATATCAGAGGCATCTAGAATGTGCTAAATTTTTGCTAAACTAGTCGACGCGTTGATGCACTTTCATGCATTCTTTTGGGTACAGTTTGACAGCTCGGGTTTACTCTTTAGCTGGGCAGCTGATCACGCCCTTGGGAGTTTACTATTTGGCTGGGCGACCCTTTTATTAGTCACTTATGGTGAAAGGCCTGAGCTGTACTGATGACTCTAGAAGGTTACTCTTTAGCTGGCGTCTGACGCCCCTTGGAATTACTCTTTAACTGGGCGGCCCTTATTGATTGCTTGGTTATTAATGGCTATAGATGGTTATTGATTGTTCTATTGCATACATCGCATTCATACGCATCACATATCACTAGTATACTTGTTGATTGCACCCTTCAGTTTATGGGAGCCGGTTTAGTTATGCCTATTGTTTGTACCTTTCGGGCTTATGGGGTCCAGTTAGGTTATTGCTTGACTATATTTTGTTCTCTATTATTGTCTACTTGATAGCTCATAGGCTTTGGTTTTAGAATTGTGGTTGTGAGTCCTCCTGATCCTGGGTAGTTGGCTTTGTATCTTAGTTGTTTGCGAGTATATTGTTGGCTTGTATTCTAGGTATGTTCTTGACTTGGCTTCTTATCTCTTCTGTCTTGTATTTGTCCCGTATTGCTTGTCTAATTTATTACCTCCAATTTAGTTACTTTGTTATGCTTTCCTTATTACTTATGCTTGTGTTTTATTTTGAGCTCAGTCGGCCGATGCATACTAAGTACTCTTTTTAGGTACTTATACTACACTTTTACTCCATGCAGATCCTAGTTTGAGTTATCACCGTTGATTTGGAGTTGTGTAGAGAAGTTTGGAGTTCCGGAGACTGGGGTGAGCTTTTGGCATTCAGAGTTGTTGGTTTCCATATATTTTTGTCTAGGCTTAGACTTTATTTATTTATTTATTATTTTTATTATAATTATAATTATTATTATTATTATTATTATTATTATTATTATTATTATTATTAACTAGATTACATGATCAGCGACCTGGCAGTAATCCGCCCAGTCAGATTTAGCAATTCAGCATCCTTAAGCTAGCGGTAGTCCGCCTGCATAAGAATTGAAATACACAATAATTTTTATATAGCTTATCGGACTGCATGGTGTTATTTTACCTAAGCAAAGGGTCTGTTAAGGATCTAATACATACTTCTTATTGAGCCCATGTGTCTGATAGTTCTAATCGGGTATAAGGTGCCCTTTTTCAACTCCTTATCGGGCTGTGAACCACGGCTGACCAGACGGAGCCACTAAGGCAAAGCCAATAAGAGTAGTGCTAGATCTGACTATACCTCGATCTAAGAACCAAGTCGAGCCCATAACAAAATTCCTTTATATTTTAATAAAACTTAGATCGTTCATGGTCTATATAGGAGAGAAGTTAGTTATTCAATATAGATATGAGATCTTTAGCCAGACATAGTCCTGGCTAGGGGAGACAGAGCTAAAAGGAAGACTAAAAATAAAAATACCTTATAAATATAGTCATCACCAAAGTCCAAGATTATAAGAACTGACCAACTATTTATTTACGATCGGAACAATGCTTACAAAGGAATGGCTTTACAAAGATTTATAACTGTTTATTAGAAAGAGTGTTTGTTTTTCATATGCCTCTTTTCTAAGAAAAACTAAGACTTTTATAGACAAAAAGAAAAATAGAAGGAATCTATGTACAGTAAAAGGGGTCCCACTATCGGGGTCCCTAAACAATATATCTACTATTAATGAACAATGTTTCTACTATTGAGTAGGCTCAGGGCAACAATGTTTCTCCTGTTGAGTGGGCTCAAGCTTTTACGGTGCCATTTTCTTTATGTATTTTCTTTGCCATGTCTCTTATCCATGGACTTCATTTGTTGCAAGAATTCTTCTGCATCTTGTGGTTCGGTGGTAGACAATATATTGCCTGTTTCAGCTTGTTGCGACTCTTTCGCGATATCATCATTACTTGTTTCACTCCGCATTGAGGTGTCTGATTTATCGATCTGGGTTATGGTTTGAAGTAAATTTCTTTTTATTTCTTCTAGATAATCATTAATCATGCTTTCTTTATATTCGTCTTGAAAGGAGATTCTTCTGGAAATATGCCTTACTGAGTTATCATCAATGAGTCTTTTTTAAGGTATTTTATTATATTCTTTGATTCTTTAGCTGATGATATACAAAAGCTCTTGACCAATTAATTGTTTTGTTTTGGGATCTTGTTTCATAAGTTTGTCCCAAAAGTTGTTGTAATAGGTCCTATATAGGCAAGTAATATTTTCCTCCGTGAAACCTACTTCAGGAGTCCATTGTGAATCCACGGTATTGAAAATTCAATAAAGAAATAGATTTGATCTATTTTTTCTAACCAACAGATATGATCTGCATGATACAATTTGTTTAGGTCCGGTGACACTTTTGTCCATTCCTTGTATAAGTTGAGGAACTGTTCAAGTAAAATTTGAATTGTAGGACCGTGGTATGACCTCCAATTTATAAACCAATTTGGGATTGGTTCTGCAAATATCTTTGTGTACACCTTTATGAACCAAGTGTGTTTATGTTTGTCATTATTATAATAAAGCACTTTATCAAATGTTTAGATATAATCTCAATACGTGAAATTCATTCGAGTATTGTTGAGGCTTATCTGCCTCTCCTTCATGGTAGAAATACCCTAGTCTTCAACAGATATAATCTGTTTAATAATGATTTTTGAGAAGTTATAAACTTTCTCATGTGGGCTATAACCTGTACCGAATAAGTGCTGAAGTTCTGCACTTCGTGAGCTTATCAAGATTTCTTCATAATATGACCGAGTTTTGTATGACTCACCTGGATAATATAATCCATTGATTAGGTAACTTTGGAATATCTTCCATGGTTCATCTTTTCTCTGAAGTTCAGAGTTTTCTTTAAAAATATCATTTCTTTTTTCTATAATTTTTTGTAGGATTTGATATCATTAGTATCCTCTTTGGTGATGGAAGCAAAAGTATCTTTTTGCTTTTTAGTAGCCAAGTATGCCTGCATGTAACCATATAACGAACTGTCTTCTGGAATATCTTCCAAATTAACAGATTGCCTTGAACTGGATGAAGATTTTTCCTGGGAAGAAATCTTCTTATTTATCAAAGTTATTCTTCCCATTTGTATGACCGGGGAGTTTGATGAGGATCTGTATGACGATCCTTGATAAGATTACGAATTAGCTGTGGATCCGTATGACGGTCCTTGGGATGATCTTTCCCTTCTCTGCCTTTTGCATGAATCCATGGTGGATCCATCCTGCATGCATAGCAATCTTTAATCATTCAGAGTAATAATTGGTCAGACATTCTTCTAATAATCATGCATAAGAAGATCTTCAAAATCTTATTCTATAATATTGTCAATAAGTTTTTCAATAATAAGACTTTTCAGATCACTTGGTAATATTACTTTCAGAATAGTAATGAGAGTTCTTTCATCAAAAAAGTCTTCGTTAAACATTTTGTTGAAGGTATTCTCTGGATAAGAAATCCGGTAAGGAATTATCAACTCCCTTCTTGTATTGAATTTCAGAATTTAAAGGGGCTAATTGACTTGCCACCTTGCAAATATTAATTTTGAAGCATCATGCTTAAAATCTTTATTAAACATATATTTGATGGATTGAGCATCAGCTTTTATCAAAAACTTTTGATTGTATAAATCATCTTGAAACTTCAATACACATTGCACAATAGTTAACATTTCATGGGCCACAGTAGCATATTTTTTCTGGGCATCATTCTATTTTCCTGAATGAAATCTGATTAGATATTCATTCTTATCATTGGGATTAATTTATTTTAAAATTCCACCATAACCAACATTAGACGCATCTGTCTTAATAATTTTTTGCCAAGCAGGGTTGGCAAGAGCTAACCAAGGTAAGGATCGAACTTGAAGCTAACCAAGACACATCTTCTTCAGCCTGTCATATAAAGGGGCCAAATTACGAGAAATTTTTTTATAGAAAGGGGATATGTAATTTAAACTTCCCAAAAACCTTTGCAACTGAGTCATATTAGTGATAAAATCAGGAAATTTCGATGCAAAGTCAATAGCTCTTTGAATAGGGGTAACTTTTCCTTGACAAATATGATGTCCTAGAAATTGAACATCAGTTTGGAATAAACTCGTTTTTGGTTTCGAGATAACCAAGCCATTTTGTATAACAATTTTCTAGAAAATATCAAGATGCCTAGTATGCATTTCAAATGCTTTAGAAAATACTAGAATATCATCAATATAAACAATGATAAAATCCAAATATGGATTAAAAATATCATTCATGATTTTCTGAAATTCAGATGGGGCATTTTTCAAACTAAAAGGCATAACATTCCATTTATATTATCCAAATGGAACATTAAAAGTTGTTCTATAAGCATGCTCTTTAAATATTTGGATATGCCAATATCTTGATTTTAAATCAAGTTTTGAAAATATATTGGCATCATATAATCTAGATAATAAATCTCTTTTATTTGAAATAGGATACCTAATCCATTTTAAATACTTGTTCAAAGGTTTATAATTAATAACCAGTCTAGGGACACCTCGTTCCCTTTTAGCAACATTATTAACATAAAAGGTTGTGTATGACCAAGGGGATTTAGAAGGTTTAATCAAACCCTTTTGTAAGAGATTATCAATCTCATTTTTGCAAAACTCTACTAACTCAACGTTCATTTGGCAGGGTTGAGATTTAGTAAGGATATCATCCTCAGAAAAGCCTTCTTCATACGAAAGAGTTACAATGTGTTTTTTTCTATTCCAAAAAGCACTGGGGTGATCTGCACAAATATCAACGACAATTTGTTCGGAAATTAATTTAATTTTTTCCTTCACTTTAGAAGATTTCAGAGAATCGAATATATTTATATTGAATAATTCCAATTGTAAAGAATCCATATGATTCTGCTTCATATTGATTAAAGCATTAATATATTTGGTTTCTGGATCTGTAACAGAAGAATGAGTTATTTCATTATCTTTATAAGTGGCAGAAAAACCTTTTGAGTTAATACCTGTAAAAGGATAAATAACATTTATAAATGGGGTTCCAAGCATGATTGGAGGATATAATTGATTTTTGACTAGAAAGAAAAAGTGAGGAATGCACACTTTATTCTGGCAAATTTTTGCTTTAGGCAATTTATACTTTATATCTAAAGCATGTCTTAATGAAGACTTGACCAAATGAGTAGTTCTTTGAAAACATTTTGTAGGTACTAAGCCTTCTTGAATACAGCTAACATCCACGCCACTATCAATCATGACAATGTTAGTAATTGAAAAACTGTTATCAATCAAAATAGTACATTTAACATACCATTTATGAGTAGTAATAATTTGCATCATTCCCAAAAACAAATCCTGTTTAGGGTCAAGATTAATGGGTCCTTTCTCAACAGAATTTTCAGAAATACCTTTATTTTTAGAAAATTTGTCTTCAGTATTATGTATCTTAATCTGAGTAATTCTATGATCACAAATCAATTGATTTTGCTTAATAGATTTAATCTCTCTTTTTAAATTCTCAATTTCAAATTTTAAATCATCGAAAGAAGAATCTTTTTCAGAAAAAACATTTCCTTTTATAAGACGATCATCAACCTCTTTTAAAGAGTAAGGTGCAGAATATTCAGAATCATTTAAATCATTCTTCTTTGTTTTCAAAAGGTTTAGAAGAACTAGCTCATTTGAAGTAGCTAGATTAATAATTTTTTCACAAAGCTTACTATCGGTAACTTCTTTTAAAAGTTCAATCACATTATCAGAAGTGATTGTGTTCATATTGAAATCTTGAAATTGTGATAGAAGTTTATAAATTTCATCATCATCACAGTTGCAAGTATTACCTTGGCAGGTGGTGCAAGGGTTATCACAATTTTTATCATTATTAGATAAATCAAGCAATTTAATATCAGAACCAGAATCAGATTCATAGTCATCGTAAGAACCGGAGGTGTATAACAAGCCATAAGTCTTCTCATAGGTCTCTCTATCAAGTTCTAAAGTTTTTAACTTATTCAACCTGTAATTAGGGGCAATATGACCAAGTTGTCCACACTTGTAACATTTTACCTTAGAAAGGTCTCTTCCCGATCTATCTTTGGTAAATCTATGAGATTTATGGGAGCTCATTCTAGCTTCGCGTTCTTCCTTGGACCTACGTCTAGATTTACTTTACTTATGGGAACCTTCGGTTCTAGAGGACTTATAATAATTGCTCTTACTGCTTTTAGCCGAAGGATCGGGTAGACCGAATTGGGCGCAAAAGTCTCCCAATTGAGATTTTTCCTTAAGCTTATCCATCTTAAGCTTTCTAGACATCTGTAGTTCGTTGTACAATATCAAACCTTCTTGTGTGCAAGTTCCTATAAGCTTTCCATAAGTATAATCCTTATAGGGGATTTCACCATGACTACCTCTTATAGCTTTGTGAACTCTTTCGGCAAATAAAGGGGGAAGGCCATCTATAAACTTAGCTTTCTAATGGTCAACTTTATTTTTGGGTAATTCCATAGCCCTATTAAGGAAGGTGTCTTTATACCATCTAATATTCCCTAAGGTCTGACATCTTAGACTGTTAAGGAGAGTACGGACAGTCTAAAGCTGATTGGTAAATCTACCATTAAAATGTTTTAAAATGGTGAGGACAAGGGAATAAACAACATCTTCTCTGTTCCTAACTAGAGCCATGCCCAGATTATCAACACCATAATCAGTAGCCAACGCATTTATAATAGAGGCTTTCTCTTCTATATTCAGATAGTTATCCCACCAACCTCGAAGCTGACTAGTAAATCTTGCAACGATCATTTTGTAAATAGTCCTATCTGTGTTTTTAACACTTTTACATATAGTTGCATACATAAGCATTCTATGAATAAGAATAGTTAACTGTCTATCAGTCAGACCATCAAGATTCCATTCATAAATTTTGAAACCACTATAAGACGTATTAGCCTGATTCCAATCTCGTTCCTCTATTAACACATATTGAGGAGTAGGACGGGAATAATAATAAGTGTTCATGCTAGGTTTAGTACTATAACCACTATTCTTTCTGGGATAACCCCTGAGTTTATTAAACTCTGAAGAAACATGATTTTTATAATCACATGTAGTTTCCATTTTATCTACAAAATCTTGCGATAAATCAATAGGCTTAAATTTTAAACCAGAAAGCTTTTTATCAATAAGCTCTTTAATATCTAAATTAGAAAACTTTTTATCAAGAAGTTCTTCCAAATCATTTAAAGACCCAAATTTAAAATCTTGAATTTCAGGAGGTCTTTGAACATGAGTAGGAATAAGCTCGGGTTTGATATCAGAAGTAGAAGTAATATTTGTCTTAGCTATATTAGCCTTTGTATCTTTTATTAAAATAGTTAATTCATCAAGTTTTTTTTATCAAGAGAGCTAATATGCTAGCCAAAAACATTAACATATAAACTCAAATAATTATTTTGAGTAATAAGTTTATTAATTTTAGCAATACTGATAGAAGCAATATCGTCTTCAATGAATTTTTGAAATGCTGAGAAAGTAATAACTGTATTATTAGGCAAAACAAAAGATAACTGAGGGGGGTAGATGGCTTTTGTAAGATTACCACTACCATCTTTATAAGTTCTTTCAATAACTTAATGTACAAAGGTAAATAGGTGGTTATAAACCAAGGAACAAAATACATTAATTTGATTATGTAAAACACAAATTTCATAAAACTCTTGAGAGATATTCTTCATAACTTCTTTACTATAAGAATCAAAGAACCAAGTTTTAAACCGATTCCATTTTTCATCAAAAAATTCTTTTTGAATATGTTTTCTTGCGAGAGAACCTGGGCTAAAATCAAGTTGGTGTGGAATCATTAAGAATAATTGAGGTCAAACTCCATTTCGGAGACAGAAATAATATCCTTATTAGAAACATCATCATTTACCTAAACTATATTAGTTCGAGGGTTGATCTTTACCTTTTCTACTAAAGAGTTGCTATCAGTTGCAATAGTATGTAAAGAAGCAGCACGATCTCGGGCTGGACCATATATAGGTTCAACAGGGGAAATATGATGAATAGCAGGCAAAAGTCTATGACTAGATAAAGAATATCTATTATAACTGTGATTCACAATAGACATTAGCCTGTTATTAGAAAAAGACTACCTAAGAGGTGTATAACTATTATCAGAAAACTGAATACAAATTCTACCATCGGGATTTTGCGATATATGAGAATAATCAGAGTTAGTAACCGCATTTGTTAGCTGATTAGGTGATATAACCGAATTTGGAGTCCATGTAGTTGGCTAATCAATTTCTTCCCACTTAATAGGTCTTTTGGTGGTGATCTTAGACCTTGCAAAATTGGTTTCTACCAAAATAGTTTGATCAAATGTATCATATAATTTACATCTAGGATTTAGAGTAGATAACAATTTGACATAAATTCTATACTATAAACTAATGAGTTCTGAACTAGACACATAAATAAAACCATGCGTTTTAACATTTAATATTAAGGCATCAAGTATATTAACATCAGTTAAAGATAACTGCAAATTTGGTTGAGTATTAAAATATATGGACCATAGGCCACCGTAGATTCAATCCAACCCATTAAAGACTGTCTAAAATTTAAATTTCTAGCGTCTCTTAAAGCCGCCAAAAAAGTGTAAGGTAACCCTTTAAGGGTTAGAGGCTTAAAAGCAATTTGCACCATACCACTATGCAGGTAATTATACTATTTTTTATATAAATTAATATCACGCTCGTTTAGCAAATGAATAGTTTGTTCAGATGAATTTAAAGCTAAAGACTGCTTGGTAGTTTTAATTAATTGTTTAGAAGACAGTTTCTCAAACCAACCATAATCATAAATAGTTTTAATCGAGACTTTAGGAATAGTCCATTTGTTTAAAAAATCAAGGTTTTGAGGTACATTGACCTCTTCAAGTCTAGTACATTTAGTACAAGTTTCTCCTGAATCCATGAGACAAAGATCATATCAATGTCAAATAGTTCACCTCCATCTCATATATACCATGAAAGTTCTAGGCTCTGATACCAGATTACAGGATCAGCGACCTAGCGGTAATTCGCCCAGTCAGATCTAGCAATTCAACATCCTTATGCTAGCGGTAGTCCGCCTATATAAGAATTGAAATATACAATAATTTTTATATAACTTATCGGATTGCATGGTGTTATTTTACCTCAGAAAAGGGTCTGCCAAGGATCTAATACATACTTCTTATTGAGCCCATGTGTCTGATAGTTCTAACCCGGTATAAGGCGCCCTTTTTCAACTCTTTATCGGGCTGTGAACCATGGCTGACCAGACGAAGCCACTAAGGAAAAGCCAATAAGAGTAGTGCTAGATCCAACTGTACCTCGATCTTAGAACGAAGTCAAGAACCCATAACAAAATTCCTTTATATTTTAATAAAGCTTAGATTGTTCATGGTCTATATAAGAGAAAAGTTAGTTATTCAACATAAATATGAGATATTTAGCCTAACATAGTCCTGGCTAGGAGAGACAGAGGTAAAAGGAAGACTAAAAACAAAAATACCTTATAAAGATTATCGTTACCAAAGTCCAAGATTATAAGAACTGACTGGCTATTTATTTACGATCGAAACAGTGCTTACAAAGGGATGGCTTTACAAAGATGTACAACTGTCTATTAGAGAGAGTGTTCGTTTTTCTGATGCCTCTCTTCTAAGAAAAACTAAGGCTTTTATAGACAAAAAGAAAAACAGAAAGAATCTATATACAATAAAAGGGGTCCCACTATCAGGGTCCCTAAACAGTGTATCTATTGTTAATGAACAGTGTTACTACTATTGAGTGGGCTCAGGGCAACAATGTATCTCCTGTTGAGTGGGCTCAAGCTTTTACGGTGCCATTTTCTTTATGTCTTTTCTTTGCCATTTTTCTTATCCATAGCCTTCATTTGTTGCAAGAATTCTTCTGCATCTTGTAGTTCGATGGTAGACAATATATTGTCTGTTTCAGCCTGTTGCGACTCTTCCGCAATATCATCGTTACTTGTTTCACTCCGAATTGAAGCGTCTGATTTATCGATCTGGGTTAAGGTTTGTAGTAAATTTCTTTTTACTTCTTCTAGATAATCATTAATCATACTTTCTTTATCTCCATCTTGAAAGTAGATTCTTCTAGCAATATGCCTTAATGAGTTATCATCAATGATTCCTTTTTGAGGAATTTTATTATATTCTTTGCTTTTTTCAGTGATGATATCCAAAAACTCTTGACTAATTAATTGTTTTGTTTTGGGATCTTGTTTCATAAGTTTGTCCCAAAAGTTGTTGTAATAGGTTTTGTATAGGCAAGAGATATTTTCCTCCGTGAAACCTACTTCAGGAGTCCATTTGTGAATCCACGGTATTGAAAATTCAATAAAGAAATAGATTTGATCTATTTTTTCTAACCAACATATATGATCTGCATGATACAATTTGTTTAGGCTGGTGAGACTTTTGTCCATTCCTTGTATAAGTTGAGGAACTGTTTAGGTAAAATTTGAAATATAGGATCGTGGTATGACCACCAATTTATAAACCAATTTGGGATTGGTTCTGCAAATATCTTTGCGCAGACCTTTATGAACAAAGTGTGTTTATATTTGTCATTATTATAATAAAGCACTTTATCAAATGCTTGGATATAATCCCAATACGTGAAATTCATTCGAGTATTGTTGAGGCTTATCTGCCTCTCCTTCAGGTTAGAAATACCCCCGTCTTCAATAGATATAATCTGTTTAATAATGATTTTTGAGAAGTTATAAGCTTTCTCATGTGGGCTATAACATGTACCAAGGAAGTGCTGAAGTTCTGCACTTCCTGAGCTTATCAAGATTTCTTCATAATATGACCTAGTTTGTATGACCTCACCCCTACAATATAATCCATTGATTAGGTACCTTTGGAATATCTTCCGTGGTTTATTTTTTCTCTAAAGTTCTAAGTTTTCTAAAAGAATATCATTTTTTTTCTGTAATTTTTCATAGGATTTGATATCATCAGTATCCTCTTTGGTGATGGAAGCAAAAGTATCTTTTTGCTTTTGAGCAGCCAAGTATTCCTGCATGTGACCGTATTACGGACTGTCTTGTCAAATATCTTCTAAATTAACAGATTGCTTTGAACTAGATGAAGATTCTTCCTGGGAAGAAATCTTCTTATTTATCAAAGTTATTCTTCCCATTTGTATAACCGGGGAGTTTAATGAGGATCTGTATGATGATCCTTGATAAGATTGCGAATTAGCTGTGGATCCGTATGACGGTCCTTGGGATGATCTTCCTGGTGCTGATCTTCCCCTTTCCCTGCCTTTTACATGAATCTATGGTGGATCCATCCTGCATACATAACAATCTTTAATCATTCAGAGTAATAATCGATCAGTTATTCTTCTAAATAATCATGTATAAGAAGATCTTCAAAATCTTCTTCTATAATATCATCAACAATGATCTAAGATTTATTAAAATATAAAATAATTTTGTTATGGTTTCTTGAATTGGTTCTGCGATCGAGGTACAGTCGGATCTAGTACTACTCTTATTAGCTTTGCCTTAGTGGCTCTGTCTGGCCAGCTGTGGTTAACAGCCTAATTAAGGAGTTGAAAAAGGGTGCTTTATACCCAGTTAGAACTGCCAGACACATGGGCTTAATAAAAAGTATTTATTAGATTCCTGACAGACTCTTTGCTCAAGTAAAAATAACACCATGTAGTTCGAGAAGCTATATAAAAATTCTTCTGTATTTCAGTTCTTTCGCAGGCGGACTATCGCTAGCTTAAGGATGCTTGACTTGCTAGATCTATGACTGGGCTAATACCGCCAGGTCTCAAATCCTATAAATCTGGTATCAGAGCCTAAAACTTTCATGGTATATATGAGATGAATGTGAACTATTCGACATATATATGATCTTTTCCTCATGAATCTTGGAGAAACGAGTACTAAAAGTATGAGACTAGAAGAGGTAGATATACCTCAAAACCTTGATTTGTTAAACAAATGGACGATTCCTAAAGTCCTGATAAAAACTATTTATGATTATGGTTGGTTTGATAAACTGTCTTCTAAAAAATTATGATAAGATCTTTTTAGATCTCTAGGTAATAGAGGAGCCCTCAGTATAGTAACGAGGGTTTCATCATTCAAGAAAGTTTGGAAAAACATGTTATTTAATGTATTCGCGGGATAAGAAATACGATAATGAGTTATCAACTCCCTTTTTATGATGAATTTCAAAGTCAAAAGGGGCTAATTGTGCTTGCCACCTTGCAAATATTAATTTTGAAGCGTCGTGCTTGAAATCTTTATCAAACATAAATTTGACCGACTGCGCATCAATTTTTATTAAAAACTTTTGGTTGTATAAATCATCCAGAAATTTCAAAATGCATTTGGCGATAGTCAACATTTCATGAACAACCGTCGCGTATTTCTTCTGAGCTTCATTCCATTTTCTAGAATGAAACCTGATCAGGTATTCATTTTTATCATGGGGATTAATCTGTTTTAGAATCCCACTATAACCAATATTAGACATATCTATCTCAATAATATTTGGCCAAGCCGGATTGGCTTGGGTCAAGCAAGGTAAAGATTGCACTCAAAGCTTGATTCCTTTGACCAAGTTAGTCTGACTATTAGTCCATGGAGACTTAGATAATCACATGAAGACAAACCATAAACCCTTTTATAGGTTTTTCCGTCAAGTTCTAAAGTTTTTAACTTATTCAACTTGCAGTTAGGAGCGATATGACGAAAGTGTCCACACTTGTGGCATTTAAGAAAGGTCTCTTCCAGATCTGTCCTTGGTAAATCTATTAGATTTACGAGAGCTCTTTCTAGCTTAGCGTTCTTCTTTAGACCTTTGTCTAGATCTTCTTTTCTTATGGGAACCTTCGGTTCTCGAGGACTTATAGTACCTATCCTTGTTGTCGTTTTTAGCAGAAGGATTGGGTAGACCAAACTGTGCACAAAAGTCTCCCAATTGAGATCTTTCCTTCAACATATCCATCTTAAGCTGTCTAGCCATCTGTAGTTCGTTGCACAGGTTCAATCCTTCTTATGTGCAAGTTCCTATAATTTTCCCATAAGTATAATCCTTATAGGGGATTTCACCATGACCACCTCTTAGAGCTTTATGAACTCTTTCGGCAAATAAAAGGGGAAGGCCATCTATAAACTTGGTTGTCCAATACTAAACCTTATTTTTGGGTAACTCCATAACCCTACTAAGGAAAGTATCTTTGTATCATCTAAAATAACCTAAGGTCTAACATCTTAGACCATTAAGTAGAGTACGAACAATCTCATGCTGATTGGTAAATCTACCATTAAAATATTCCAAAATGGCACAGACAAGGGTATAAACAACATCTTCTCTGTTTTTAACTAGAGCCATGCCCAAATTATCAACACCTTCATCGGTAGCCACCGCATTAATAATGGGAGCTTTTTCTTCCATATTCAGATAATTATCCCACCAAACTCGAAGTTGGCCTTGTAAAACCTGCAGCAATCATCTTGTAGATAGTTCTGTCAGTGTTTTTAAAACTTTTGTAAATGGTTGCATACATAAGCATTAGATTTAGCAGGACTATGTCAGGCTAAAGATTTCATATCTATGTTGAATAACTAACTTCTCTCCTATATAAACCATGAACGATCTAAGCTTTATTAAAATATAAAGGAATTTTGTTATGGTTTCTCGACTTGGTTCTGAGATCGAGGTACAGTCGGATCTAGTACTACTCTTATTGGCTTTGCCTTAGTGGCACCGTCTGGTCAACCGTTGTTCACTGCCCAATTAAGGAGTTGAAAAAGGGCGCCTTATACCTGGTTAGAACCGCCAGACACATGGGCTCAATAAGAAGTATGTGTTAGATTCCTGACAGACCCTTTGCTTAGGTAAAAATAACACCTACAGTCTGAGAAGCTATATAAAAATTCTTCTGCATTTCAGTTCTTTCGCAGGCAAACTACCGCTAGCTTAAGGATGATTGACTTGCTAGATCTATGATTGGGCGGATTACCGCTAGGTCTCTGATCCTATAAATCTGGTATCAGAGCCTAGAACATTTAAGGTATATATAGGAGAGAAGTTAGTTATTCAACATAGATATGAAATCTTTAGCCGGACATAGTCCTGGCTAGGAGAGACAAAGCAAAAGAAAGACTATAAATAAAATTACCTTTAAAAGGTGGTCGTCACCAAAACTCCAAGATTTGAAGAACCGAACGAATTTTTATTTATTAGTGGATACCAGAACGGTGCTACAATGGGAAGGCTAGCTTTTACAAAGATTTATAACTAAAGAAAACTAGAGAGGGATATTTTTTCTGATGCCCTTTTCTAAGGAATACAATGGCTTATATAGACAAAATAAAAAGATAGAAGAAATCTACAAATAGTAAAGGAGTCCCAATATCTGGGTCCCTACATAGTGTATCTACTGTTATTGAACAATTTTTCTACTGTTAGGTGGGCTCCGAGATACAGTGTATCTCCTGTTGAGTGGGTTTGTCTTCACATGATTATCTCCTTTATGTTGTGTTTTTGCCTTTATCCATGGCTTTCATTTGTTGCAGGAAATCTTCCGCATCTTGCAATTCGATGGCGGATAACATATTATCTGACTCTGCCCGCTGTGATTCTTCTGCATCATTACTGGTCTCACTCCGCATTGAAGTGTTCGATTTATCTATCTGGTTTATAGTTTGAAGTAAACCTTAGCCAATTGTTCAACATTATAATTTATTCTTACCGGAATGAAATAGGCTGATTTAGTCAATCTATCAGCCACTACCCAAATAGAATCAAACTTTCCCAAAGTATTGGGAAGACCAACCACAAAATTCATGGCTATCATTCCCATTTCCATTCCAGAATTGGCATTCTCTGAAGCAAACCTGTAGGTCTTTGATGTTCATATTTCACTTGTTGACAATTTTGACACTTCGCTACAAACTCCGCTATGTATTTCTTCATGCCTGACCACCAATAAATTCGCTTCAAATCTCGATACATCTTGGTCACACTCGGATGAATAGAATATTGCGAACCATGAGACTCCGCCAAAAATTTCTCAATCAAGGCATCTACTCTAGGAACACAAATTCTCCCTTTAAAATTGAGTACACCATCTATATCAAGAGTGGTCTCTTGTGCCTTATCATTCACAGTCTTCTTTCTAAGCTCCTGTAAATTCTCATCCTCAAATTGTTTGGCCTTGATCTCCTCAATGAATGTGGCCCTCACTTCAATACTAGCTAACACCCCACCTCTTTCTGAGATGCCCAATTGTATGAACTTAGACTCTAAGGTTTGAATTTCTTTAGCCAAAGGTCTCTTGGATACATTCAAGCAAGCTAAACTACCCATACTCACCTTTTTTCTACTCAAAGCATCTGCCACCACATTAGCCTTGCCCGGATAGTATTGAACAGTCACGTCATAATCCTCAAGTAACTCCATCCACCTTCGTTGTCTCAAATTCAGATCTTTTTGAGTGAACACATGCTACAAACTACGATGATCAGTAAACACTTCACACTTAACACCATAGAGGTAATGCTGCCATATCTTAAGAGCAAACACTACCGCTACCAACTCTAAATCATGTGTTGGATAATTCCTTTCATGCACCTTTAATTGATGCGAAGCATAAGCTATAACAATCTTATCCTGCATCAATACAACACCCAACCCAGAATGAGATGCATCACAATAAACAATAAGATCTTTACCTTCAACCGGTAATGCTAGAATAGGTGCGGTGGTCAAAAGAGTTTTGAGCTTTTGGAAGCTCTCCTCACATTTTTCAGTCCATTTAAATGGTATCTCCTTTTCGGTCAATTTAGTCAAGTGAGTGGCAATGGAAGCAACATTTTTCACAAATCGACCGTAATAGCTAGCAAGCCCCATAAAACTTCTAACTTCCGTCATGGAGCTAGGCCTAACCTAGTTCTTAACCGCCTCAATCTTTTGGGGATCTACCATTATCCCTTCTTTTGAAACTACATTCCCCAAAAGATGCAATAGATTTAACCAAAATTTACACTTAGAAAATTTAGAACATAGCTTTTGCTTCCCAAGAACACCCAAAACACTACGAAGATGGTCGGCATGCTCTTTCTTACTTTTCGAATAGACCAAAATATCATCAATAAACACTATAACAAACGTATCAAAGAATGGTTTGAACACCCCATTCATCAAACTCATGAAAGCTGTAGGTGCATTTTCAATTGATGGTAATCGGATCTTAGATCAATCTTTAGAGAAAACTAATGGACCTTGCAATTGGTCAAAAAGATCATCTATTCGAGGCAAAGATTGTGTTGACACCCAATTTTGACCGACCTCTAACCCTTTTTAGGAATGCTATTTGATTAAATTCGTATTTTAAAATATATTTTGAGTTAAAATTTTAATCAATTTCGTCTTAAAATTATATATTTTTTAGTATGCATGATTTTAAAATTATCGTAAATATTTTGTTTAATTATTAGTAAATCTCAAAATAATTATTTTATCTCAAATGTTTTAAAATTTAAGTGATTCTTATTATATAAAATGTTATAATATTTGTAGTATTTTAATTGAATAGCATTACTTTAATTTTACTCCAAATCATTTAGATTTTAGCCATTTATTCTAATTCTAGCCTATTCAATTCCAAGTGTATTTCAATTATGGCCACTTTTATGTCAAATCTAGCCACTCTTTTATTTCAATTTTGGCCATTTTAATTCAATTTTTCAGATTTCCAATCTAATCTTAGCTGTCCGTCCTTTAAAATAGATTTTAGATCGAATCTCCGCCTCTTATCTTAAAATCAGTGAACGGTTCGAATCGAATCTACCTTACCTTCCTTTTTTATATCCTAAAGACCTAACCCTAAAACATTTTCACTCCTCTCCTCTCCAAAAGAGATCAGCCTCCGCCCCCTCTATCTTCTCTCTCCGACCGGTGACCTTCTCTCGTCGCCCTCCGCCTCTTCTCTTTCCCCTTTGCCCCTCTCCTCCTTTCCTCCATTTATGGTAAAAGAAGCAGCCAGCGAGGACCACAAGTGAGCTCCGGTGGACAGCGACAGCAAAAACAGATGCCGGCGAGAAGAGAAAACTAACGACAACAACAATTTCGGCGAAGCAAAGGCGGCACCGCCCCTCTTCATTCTCTCTCGTCTCTCCTCTGTTCTACCCTTTCTTCTTTTTCTTATTTTCAGGCGAGACCAGCGGCGAGGAACCAGCAGACAGCCGCCAAGACGAACCCAGCAGCTAGCAGCAGCAGACGTCGGTAGCAAACAACAACCGGTGAGACCATCAGCCGCCGGCGAAAGCGACCATCGACAGCTCCGACCAGCGGCGCACAGCGAGCAGCGACCAGTGGACAAAGTAGCAGCCGCCAGACGCTGCTGCACTTCTTCTCTTTGACGAGACCGCCGATAGCGCCGACAACGAGCAAACAACAACAACATCAATAATATTAGAACTCCGACTGACGATACACTATTGACTACGAAGACAGATCTGTTAAGATCTGTCCAGGTTTGTTATCGTTTGGTCTTATTTATTTGATCTCTTAGCATGACCAGTGAAGTCAAAAGACATGCATCCTGCTTGAAGTCTGTTAATCTGCTGAGATTTGTTCATTTTTAGTTTCAATATAATCTAGGTTGAAATTGATTTGAATGTCCTGTTAGAACTTCATTGCTCTTCTGGAATGTGCTCGTATTGGAGAATATGATTAAAATGTTCATATACTTTAGATTTTATGATTGGTATAGTTTTGAATTCTGCTAAAGTGATTGTTGATTCCTACTCGCCTCATGCTAGTTTTCTGGTACTGATCCTCTATTTTAAATCCATCGAATGTCTTCCTTAATACTTGCTAATCACTATTAATTAACCGGTAATGTGGACTGATTTGATACTTTGGTCTGACAATCGATTTCTTAATTAGGATAACTTTTGAATGGAGCTTGCCCCAATTTTTTTTTTTTTAAAAAAAAAGTCTCTTTTTTATTTTGATGCTGATTTTATGTAGATTGGTACCTTTGAATGATGTCCGGTTATTTTCTTATGGTAAATTTGTCAAAGAATTTTTATGGGGTGTAGTAATCTCTTAATTGATTTCTTTATTGTAGTGTTGAACAGGTTGATTGGGAAAATTTGCTGAAATCGTGTCTCATGAATGGGTTGTCCTTGATTTTCCTTTCCCTAAAAAATAATATATTCTATATGCTAATTGTGCATAATTTTAACTTGCCATTTATTTTTGCTTAATTATGGTAGATAGATTTCCTTATTTGTTTCTGTCTCTCGTGAGATTGTGGCTGATTTTATTTGCCTTATTAAATTTAGGCAGATTTCTTGTTTTATATTTGGTAATAAAGTAAAAGAATAAAAAAGGGATATCACTGATTTAGTCAGGATTTAGTTATGCTGTGATTAATGAAGAGTTTTATTGAATTGATGCTTTGATTTATTTCCTTCCCTATTACGTGCCCCTCCTCTATTATAACTAATCATGACTTCAACACTTCTAAAACAACTTTAACAATAGTAAAAAATATATACTCTCTACTCTCTATAAACAAAATCCGGTGAATTCTAAGGAGCACTTGTCCACTTTGTTTTGCTGCTTACGGGTCTATTTGAAATAAGTTCGTCTGCATTGCTGAGATTTTATTCTGCATAATCGGTTAGTTTCCCTTCATTAGTTTAAAATCATCTTGCATCATCTATCATGAATATTGTATGTTTGCTGTATGATCGAAAATGAATAAAGGAAGCATCCGGGTTAGTCTTATCTCCTCTTAATGTGCTCTCTGTATGTTATTTCCAGTAATTGTACATGTGTTATGCGTGATTTTCCTCAGAATATTGTTATAGGATAACTTGTGATTTGGTCATGAATTTTCTGTAGTATTGTATATTGTTCGTTTTAACAGGATGAAAATGTGGAAGTTTTGAAGAGTCGCCTAGGCGGGATGTCGGAGAAGTTATTTTATTTAGCCGTGTAGTTTTGATTATGTCATTTATTATTTCTTTCATTTGGTTCTGTAATAATCTGTAATAAATCGCTAACTCTATATATATGATATATATTCGAGGATCGTCTAGGGGGGAGGGAATTTACATGCTACTTGTTAGATTATCGTAACCTACTTTGTTAGAAAGCATGCCTATAGGATTGTGATTTAATTGCTTGTTCTTTCCTTGCTCTAAGACTAATTAGAAGTAAAAATATATATGATTTGGTTGATACTTTACTGCTTAAATGTTGTTAGCATATTCTACATTGGTGCATATTTAACGTTAAATAAATCATAAGACTTTATATCACTCTTAGCATAATATTAATAATTCTAAGTGTTTTGACTTTAGCGTGCTTATCTAGTTGCCTTATTTATGTGAAATATATAAAAATGGTAAAAGAATATATACATATTGCTCAATAATCTGTTTCATGCTAGAAATAGCTTAGAAATCATGCCTATAGGTTGTAGGTTTGATTTTATTATTTAGAATATCATGCCTATAAGTTTTAAACAATTCTATACTTGGAATCATGCATACTAGATCAAATAATAATTTTCTAGCATGTTGTACTTAGAAATCATGATCATATTGTTTATTTTGACTTGGTACGTTATTTGAGGTTTAGAAAATCATGCCTATAGGTTTTGAATATTCTTATATCTTTAAATATGTCTATAGTTTTGGATGTTAATTGCCACATGTTTACCTGGATATCATGTCTTTAGGCCTTAACTAACATAATAAACAGCATGTTAAAATCATACTTTCAGCATGTTAATTAATTGAAACAACCTGCTAGGAGTATTTCCTGCACACCGTTGATATTTCTGCATTATTCAAAATAATCTCTTTCTTTTTTTAGCATGTTGTAACTGATTAAAATAAGTTGAATAATCTGATATGCTCTAGCATGCCACTGTTTAAATAACCTGTCTTGATTAAAACTGTCTCAAATATTATTTTTTTCTCTGAATTGCGATTTCTGTTCATGTTCCTTAAAAAAAAAAAAAACTGAATAATTACTCTGCTTCGAAATAATATTTTTCCGCCCCTTTTGAAATCTAAAATCACTTCATGTCATGATTTAATGGTCATCGCTAATTTTAGTTAAATAATGTTTAGCATGTTTAAAATTAAATTTGCCCCTATTTGAAATAAGTTCTGCCCTAGTTCTCAACCATTCTGTGCTAATAATTAATAAAAATCTGCTATCGCTTTAAAACTGTGCCTGCAGTCTGATTACTGTTATGTCACTCTTCAAAATTAGTTAATATTGTCCTGCACTAATGTTTTTCTGCCCTCCCTAATTAATTTGTTTTGATACTTGTTAATGTGATTATATGCTCACACACTTAGCATGAAATCCTTTCACCATTATGTGTGTTTGTTAGCATGCTAATAACTTAATTTAAGAGGCCGATATGAGATCTTATCTGCTAAGTGTTGTCCTATTTGTTTTAACTTGGTGTCTAGGTGGGCCTATTAGGATTTATTTTGTCTAAAACCAGTCCAATAATAGTCCAATGGCTCTTGGACATTAAGCGGGGGCGCTAGGCACCTTTTAGAGACGAAAGCATGTGGTGGTGGGGTAGGGGTAGTTTAGGCCCTACGGACATGATAACATCGACTCGGCTTGAGAGACAAACCTTGGTTTTGTCTGTCCCTATACGGAAGCCTATCGAAAATAAATAAAAGTCGAGTGCTGATCCGTAAAGTCCTACAGAGTCTCCCTTTCCTTTTATCTCTTTATATGTTTAATTATAACTATTTGGGGTAGTAAAAAATAAAATAAATTTGTTTGCTTATCTATTTGTGCAATTTCTATCTCTTCGCTCATCTCTTGTTTAATTGTTAATATTTATTTGTTATCTGTTATTATCTTGATCTGTATGCTTAATTAATTAATTAATTAAAATGATCTTAATTGCTTAATATTTTTCTGTTGTATCATCACCTAGTAAGCATGTTTAATTAAATAATAATTAACTTAAATAATAGTAATTGTTTATTTATTGTTATCACTTAGTTCGCATGTTGAAATTAAAATAAATAATAATGAAGTGACCTTAATTGCTACTTGTAACCCCCACATATTGCATGAGATACGGCTGGGACCCACTTTTGTGGACCTCGAGGGATGCCTAACACCTTCCCCTCGAGGTAACTTGAACCCTTACCCGATCTCTGGTTCGTTGACCTTAGCTAGACTTAGTTAGGTTAGATAGGTGCCCTAACACACCTTAATTCGTTAGGTGACGACTCTTCATCTTCCCGAAAGCCCAAAAGAGTTGTTAGGTCGTGCATCAAAACCCGTTTTGAGAAAAAAAATGGGGCGCGACAGAGTGCTTGTTTCAAATAGTGACTATTTAATTGCTGATAATATATACACATTCTCATACTACCATTTTTTTTCTTAACAAACAAAACTGGAGCACCCCATGGGGAAGCACTAGGACGAATAAATCCCTTATAAAGAAGCTCTTGGATTTGAGCCTTAAGCTCTCTTAATTCAGCCGGAGCCATGCAATATGGAGGGATAGAAATGGGACGTGTACCAGGCTCTAAATCAATGCAAAAATCTATATCTCTATCCAGAGGCATACCAAGCAAATCATTAGGAAACACTTCTGTAAATTCCGACACCACAAGAATAGACCCAATGGATGGAGCCTCAATCTCAACATCCCTAATATGAGCCAAATAAGCCAAACAACCCTGCCTCAACAATTTCTTAGCCCGAATAGAGGATATGATCCTAATTCGCTTAGGCTTGTACACCCTTTCCCACTTTAATATTTCCCTTCCTGGAATTTCTAAAGTTACGGACTTAGTAATACAATTAAGCACAACATAATAGGGGGACAACCAAGTCATGTCTAAGATTATGTCAAAGTCTGTCATATCCAAAATCACCAAATCAGCCAAAGTCTAAAAACCCATAAACAAAATAGGACAAGCAAGATAGACATGGGTAACTATAACTGACTCTCCAACTGGGGTAGAAACATGGATAGGGGCATCAAGTATATCACAAATCATATCAAACTCTGAGCAAATCGCACAGATACATAATAATAAGTTGAGCCCGGATCAAATAACACATTAGCCATCTAGTCACAGATAAGAATAGTACATGTGATCACCGCATCAGACGCCTCCGCCTCATTCTTGCCCTGAAAAGCATAACACTCAGCCCTATCATCTTGATGAACCACTTCCCTGCCTAGTTGCACATTACCTTTGCCTGCATTAGAATTTCCTCTACCTCCACGACCTTACTGATAACCTCATCGCCCACTTTGTGGACGTCCTCTACCATTATTACCATTCCCCGCGGGTACCACTGCTCTAGACTGCTGTTGCGCGGAATCTAACACACGTGGGTGGGGAGAATCTCTCCTCATAAGCCCAGGTTCTCCACAGTTGTAACAAGTACGATCAAAAGTTGGTCTACTACCCGTCGAAGGCATGACTCCCTGGCTATCCTGAAAATTATGATATGGAGTTTCTGAGTAACTACCTGTAGAGGCGGGAATAGCGGACTGAATTGGTTTGGTTGCAAGCGTTGGCCTTCTGAACCCCTTGGAATAAGAACCTTGAAAGTTACCTGAGTTTTTGGCCCTTTTTTCCAATGCCTTAGCTTGACCGTCCCACCTCACCCCCTCCACTTTCTTAACATAGTTTGTCACCTCATTAAAGCTTCTCCATGCGGAAGTCATATGAATAGATAATACTTGCAACTCAGAATTTAGTCCCCTGATAAATAACCGGGTTCTCTCTTCCTCAGTAGTCACCAACTACATAGCATATCTAGATAAAGCATGTAACTTGGCTTCATAAGTAGCCACAGTCATACGACCCTGCTCCAAAACCATGAACTCATCCTTTTTGTGATCCCTCAAAGTCCTAGGCACATAATTCTCTAGAAACAGAACATGAAATTGGGTCCAAGTAAGTGGAGGTAAAGTAGAAGATCTGCATTCCATATAAGCTTTCCACCACTGCTTAGCCTTACAATGAAGTTGGAAAGACACAAACTCAACCCCATGCTTATGAACAATACCCAGTTTATGAAGCCTCTCATAGCAATCTAGAATGAACCCATAGCATCCTCATTCTCAGAACCAAGAAACACAGGAGACTTTAGCTTCAGAAACTTAGTCAACATTTCATGCTCATAACCAGCCATAACTGAACCCAACAAAGGATAGAAAAAAGCATCATTACCTCCAGCCCTGCCCACTTTAGGCGCAGTGCTAACAACAGGAGGATTAGTGGGAGCTTGAGCAAAAAAAACATTCTAGGAGCAACCAACCCTTTCAAGAATGACATGATTTGTTGAGCTAACACTGGGTCTCTAGGGGAACATTGGTAGTCTTTGCTTGCACCTCTTCCTCTTGTCCTACGTCCTCAACTTTTTCAACATCAACATTCTCCTCTTCAATCTTTTCATGATACGCAGGAGGGTTCTCAATCACAGGAGCATTCTCAATAGGAACTCCCTTTCCATCAGGCGCTACTCTTCCATGGCCTCTACCCCTAGCTCTTCCTCTACCACTACCTCGACTGCGACCTTTCGCTGCAGATTCCTTAGCTGGAGAATTAACGGGAACTATGGGCCTAATGCCGTTGAATCTAGTATCAACTATCTAGGTACAGAAGAGTGAAGGAGGTTAGATATCAATTTGAATCGACAGATACCAATTGGAATCAAGTCATAGCACGAAAGGAGACAAAAGAAAACAAAGAGATTTCCTAAAGTCCTATAGCCTCTCGAAGAAAAGTAAAGGTGTCCCCGTACCGTTCCGCACGAATCTACTAGACTCGTTTTGGTACATCGAGATCAACGAACCTAGGCTCTGATATCAACTTTGTCATAACCCAGCTCATTGTGACTGGCACCCACACTAACACTCCGATGGGAGAACCACTACTGCAACCCAAACCAAGCAACTAATCTAAAAACTAAGGCATTTAAGTTATAGAAGTAAGTTAAATACTAAGGAAAGAAATAGGGAGTTCCCATAAACTCCAACAAAAGTCTAACAAGAACTAAACAATACAGAAGAAATAACCTAGAACCTGAAAGTCAAAGTATCAAAACATCTAACAATGAATCAAGTCTACACAAAAAGGGATGCAACCCTAATCTAATGAACTAATCAACTAACTAGAACATAGTCTAAGTCCGAAAATGTGGACATAGACGAAAGAGAACCCATGGCAATCCAAAAGAATTGGCACACCCTTGAATTCGAATGACGATCACTGATCTCCTAAGCGAGGTCTGTCAGTAGTTGCTTGAAAATGTCCTGTACTCAACAAAAATAATAGCAAGTGCAGTATCAGGACACAACCACAATGTACTGGTAGGATCACGCGGCTATTCCACTAAGTGCAACATAAGCAAGTCAAGATAACATTATAATCACATGCATGAATATCAACATATATATTATTATCAACATTCACGAACAACGAACAACTTCATATTTTATATCAAATCATTGATCCTCTCATGGAACCCAAACGTGGTACCCGATCCCAATATTATGCCGGAACGTGGCAACCGATCCCATATTTATGTCGGAACGTGGCAACCGATCTAAGTTAGTTATGTCGGAACGTGGCAACCGATCCTATTCACACACCACAATCACAATCACAATCACAATCACAAGTATATCCTCAAGATCATTTATTTAAGTCATCATTTTGTGGCAATCATCATTCATCTATCTCATTTACAACAAGTATGATCAACATTGCAACATTCATACATATACAAGTGTCATAATGAAGCAAGAACAAACATACATCACACAATCATAGAATCACAAACATCACCTACCTCAAAACAAGCTTGAAACCCTAAAAAACTTGATCCTTCCCTTTTCAGATTTGTTCTGCTTGTTCTTGGTCTACAAATAATCAATATAATACGAAAATTAATAAACAATCACTAATTACACGAATTACTAACAATTTTATGAACCCTAGATCATACCTATGATCCCAATTATCCAATTTAAGGTTGTTTCCACCATAGAATCTATAACAAAACTCTCTCCTATCAATCTTCACCCATTCTACTACGTTCTACGAATCGAAAAACAAAATTGGGGAGTGAAAAACATACCTTTAGCCTCAAGAATGGTAAAAAATGAGTAGGAGTCGCCTGGGGGTCGTTCCTTAGCTCTAAAAATTGAAAAGTATCAAATAAGGTCGTTTAGGGGTTTATTAACGACCTTAAGTCGCATCGAGCCAGCCACAGTGACCCTCATCCCATCGTAGTGGCTCTGCCAAAGTGGCAAAATCCAGCGCCAAAGCGGTTGGAAAGAAATAAAGAGCTGTTTAAAAAGTTCCAAAATTCCCGTTTCACAACATACCTCTAACCAACGACACTCAAAAAAATACCCTTAGTGCTAAGATCGATTCCGAGAGTTCTACTCACCCAAATTCAATTTTGTAAAGTCATACAAATTTCTTAACAAGTTATCTAACTACTCATGCAATCAAACTCATAAATGATTCACCCGATTGTTACCAGATTTCCCTACACCACAATGACTCCGATTTCGTTCAAATCTGGACTAGGTTGTGAAAATCCAAATACTACAAAAAAGTTTTTCGGCCCCAAACTTTCCCCCGTTGGTTTTTCTCTAACGACGGGAGGAGGTTGTTACAACTTTGGGGGTATAATTCTTCACTCCATAGGATATTCGATCATGCAACTGTTTTCCCACTATATGTTCTACATTCCAGAAGTTCTATCTAGTCGTAAAGAGAGTACAACTAGCATCCTCTCTCACATCACATCTACCATATATCAGATATGTTTTTCCAAAAACATCATATGATAGGAAGGCAAATATGTTGACTAGGATAACTAAAAATATGATACTCCTGGCTCATATTTATCCTTGGTGGCAAAGAAAGGCAGTAATGAAGCTTGTTAGTTGCAACTTGTTACTAATTACATGTTTCCTATTACATCAAGTTGGACTAGACGATTGTCTTTTACTACTCCATCTACAATATCTCTAATCTATTAATGTGCAATACAACAAACTTCTTAAAGTCATCCAATGGCATTAGGAAGTTAAGATAGTGATTGACGAGGGAGACTTCTTGCATTTTCAAAATTGTAGCCATTCGTTGAATTTTTTCTTCATCAATACCACCTTCCAATAGTATATAACAACCTTCAATAACCATAACTTCTTTATATATGCTTGAAGTAATTATTTGTTGATATTTAACTCAAAGATGCATACTGAGTTCTTTATCAAAGGAGATCGATTATGTCTTACCATATATGTCCTAGAAAATGCCATGACCCAGACCGTCGTGATTGGCACCACACTAACCCTCCTGTGGGAGAACCATTACTACAACCCAACTAAGTAACTTAACGGAAACTAACACATTTAAAGATACAGAAGCAGGTTTAAATGTCTAAGAAAATAGGGAGTACCCATAAACTCCGAAAGTTAACAAAACAACTACTAAAACATTTGCAGAAAACAACCCCTAGAAACTGAAAGTCATTGTACCAAAACTCTGATTAACTAACAAGTCTAAGAAAAGTGGGCGCAACACCAAAAATAAACCAAACATCTTAAACAATAGTATGAGTCAGAAAGAGTGGACTTTAAACAAGAAAGATTCCATGGCAACCTGAAAGAACTGGCCCACCCTTGAATTCGGTCACACTCAATAATCACCTAGCTGAGTGCTGTATCGATACACAACCACAGTGTACTGGCAGGATCACGCATCTATTCCCATAAGCACAATACAAACAAGCAATTACAACATAATAACATACATATACAAATAGAGTTCAGTTATCATTTTAGAGCAACATACAGTCTCCCATTATCAATGACAAGTAGACATAACAATCACAATGGTTCTCTCATGGAATCCACACCCAAACTGTTAGTGTGTCAGAACGTGACACCCGATCCAATGTATGTGTCGAAACGTGACACCCGATCCAATCAGCACAATCACAATCATACCCATAATGAACAATACTCAAATCACACAATCAAGTAATAAGTTCATGACATGTATTGTTCTCAGATAATCATTTCAATAGGTTCGACTTACATTTCCCTATTCACATACACGCATGCATATAATGTAGCAATCAACCAGAATATATCACACAAACAGGGAATCAAACCATCAGCTACCTCGAAACCATGCTTGAATCCTCCTAAGACACTTAAGCCTTCTCTTTACAGATTCTTTTCGCTTGTTCTTGGTCTACAAACGAATAATTTAATGCAAGGATCAATAATTAAGGTCTAATTTACCTAAATTATAACAAGCCCAATAACCAAATACCAACCCATGATTCTAAGGTATAGCTAGGGCTTTTTCCCACCATCAACTTCAGGCCAAAACCCTCTCCTAACGATAATTACCCAAGAATCTAAGTTCTACAGATCAAAAAAGGGATTAGGGGAGTAAAATCCTTACCTTTAGCACCTAAAGTCGTACAAAACTGTCAAGAAATTGTCTTGGGTCATCTCTTATATCTTAAGAATGAAGTTTGCAGAAAAATAATGAAATTGGGGTTTTTCCCCAACATAAGTCGCGACAGGCCCACCGTAGCGGGACCCAACCCGCCACAGTGGCCCCGCTCTGGTGGGATTAATCCCTCCCTATAAGCTTGCATGGAGGAAAAGAGTTGGAATTTAAGTTCCAAACCCCATTTCACAACACACCTTCAACCTTTGACGTTTAAAAACTACCCTTTCACGCTAGGATCAGTTTCGGGAGTTCTACTCACCCAAATTCGATTGCATAAGTCGTACGGGTTCCTTAACATAATTGCTATCTACTCATGTGATCAAATCCATAATTAGATCTCCCATTCATTACCAAATTTACGTAGATCTCACATGACTCATATTTCGTCCAAATCTGGACTAGGCTACAAATTTTCAAGTCACTACTCAAAAGTTTTCTGGCCCCAATTCTTTCCCTATTGACTTTTCTATAACGACGGGAACATGTTGTTTCAATAGATACCAATTTACCCTTCACTCATCCCCGAGTGATAAACTAGGAAAAACTGGCTAAAGTAAGAGTAGAGTAGTACTTGAATCGTCAAAAAACTAGGATACTTGTCTCGCATGTCCTTTTCGATTTCCCAAGTAGCTTCCTCCATCGAACGATGCTTCCAGCGGACTTTCACAGATTTAATCTCCATGGTCCTCAACTTCTGAATATCGCGATCAACAATTGCAATCAGTTCCTCCGCATACTGAAGGTCCTTGTCTAACAACACTGAGTCCCACTTTATGATGTAATCTCCGTCCCCTTGATACTTATTCAACATGGTCACATGAAACAGTCGATGAACTCTAGAGAGGCTAGATAGTAGAGGCAACCTATAAGCCACTAGCCCTACACAGTAAAGATCCTCAAATGGACCAATGTATCGAAGACTAAACTTTCCCTTCTTACCGAATCTTATCACCCCCTTTATGGGTGACACCTTTAGGAGAACTTGCTTACTAGCCTGAAATGTCATGTCCCTTACCTTATGGTCCGCAGACTTTTTCTGTCGACTCTGGGCTACTAGAGGTTTAGCTTGGATACTTCTCACCTTATTCTGAGCATCTTTCACCAAATCAACCCCCAAAGGTTTCACATCTCCAGCCTCAAACCACCCTATGGGTGATCTACATCCCCTTCTATAAAGTGCCTCGAATGGTGCCATGTCAATACTGGAGTGGTAACTGTTATTATAGAAGAACTCACACAATGGTAGGAATTTATCCCAATGCCCTCCAAAGTCAAGAACACATTTTCTCAACATGTCCTCTAACACATGAATAGTTCTCTTTTACTGCCCATCCAATTGTGGATGGAAAGCTGTACTAAAAGTGAGTTGAGTGCCCAACTCATCATGTAATTTTTCCCAAAACTTAGATATGAACTGCGTACCACGGTCTGAGATGATAGAAAGGGGTACCCCATTTAGTCTCACTATCTCTTTCACATAAACATTAGCCAACTGCTAAGCATTATAGTCTACTCGGACTGGAATAAAGTGGGCTGACTTAGTCAATCTGTCAACCACTACCCAAATGGAATTAAACTTCCCCAAGGTCTTGGGAAGACAAACCACAAAATCCATAGCTATCATCTTCCACTTCCATTCCGGAATGGGCATTTGCTGAAGCTAGTCCTTTGGTGCTCATACTTTACCTGCTGATAGTTTTGGCACTTAACCACAAACTCAACTATGTCTTTCTTCATGCCAGGCCACCAATAAAGTTGCTTCAAATCTTGGTACATCTTGGTTACACCCGGATAAATGAAATATCATGAACCATGGGATTCTGTCAACGTCTTCTGAATCAAGTCATCCACTAGGGGAACACAAATACTTCCCTCAAAATTAAGTACACCACCCACATCAAGCGTCACATCTTGTGCCTTGCCAGATATTGTCCTCTTTCTAAGCTCATTCAAATTCTCATCCTCAAACTGTTTGGCCTTAATTTCGTTAATAAACTTGGTTCTAATCTCAATGCTAGCTAACACCCTACATTTTTCTGAGATGCCTAACTGTATGAATTTAGACTCTAAGTTTTGAATCTCCTTGGCCAAAGGTCGCTTGGACACACCTAAGCTAGCTAGACTACCCATACTCACAGCCTTCCAGCTTAATGCGTATGCCATCACGTTAGCCTTACCCAGATGATATTGGATGGTGACATCATAATCCTTAAGTAACTCCATCCACCTTCATTGTCTCAGATTTAGGTCCTTTTGAGTGAATACATATTGCAGACTACGATGGTCAGTAAACACCTCACACTTGACACCATAAAGGTAATGCCACTAGATCTTAAGGGCAAACACTATCGCTTCCAACTCCAAATCATGCGTCGAGTAGTTCCTCTCATGCACCTTTAACTGCTGCGATGCATAAGCTATGACATTCTTATCCTACATCAAAACAACACACAAACCCAAATGTGAAGCATCACTATAAACAATGAAATCTTTACGTTCCACCGGTAGTGCCAGAATAGGTGTTGTGGTCAAGAGAGTCTTTGAGATTTTGAAATCTCTCTTCATATTTTTTCAGTCCATTCGGAAGGCACCTTCTTTTTAGTCAACCTTGTCAAATACGTGGCAATAGAAGCAAAATTTTTCACAAACCGATGATAGTAGCTAGCGAGCCCTATTAAATTCCTAACTTCAGTCACAAAGCTAGGCTGGACCCAATTCTTAACCGCTTCAATCTTTTGGGGATCTACCATTACCCCTTCACTTGAAACTACATGCCCAAAAAAGGCAATTGAATCCCACTAGAACTCACACTTGGAAAATTTGGCATATAACTTTTATTTCCAAGGACACCTAAAATAATGCTAGATGGTTAGCATGCTCTTCCTTACACTTTGAATAAACTAAAATGTCATCAATGAAGACAATAACAAAAAAATCCAGAAATGGTTTGAACACACCATTCATCAAACTTATGAAAGCTACAGTGCATTGGTCAATCCAAACGACATCACTAAAAACTCATAGTGCCCATAGAGGGTCCTAAGTGCCAATTTGGGTACATCTTTATGCCGAATCATTAATTGATGGTAACCAGACCTTAGATCAATCTTAGAGAAAACTGACGCACCTTGCAATCGGCCAAAAAGATCAACCATCCGAGGCAACATATACTTATTTCGAATGGTGACCTTATTCAACTGCCGGTAGTCTATGTACATTCTCATACTACTATCATTTTTCTTAACAAACATGACAGAAGCACCCCACGGGAAAGCACTATGACTAATGAACTCTTTATCAAGAAGCTCTTGGATTTGAGCCTTACGCTCTCTTAATTCTACAGGAGCCATGTGATACGGATGGATGGAAATGGGGCGAGTGCCCGATTCTAAGTCAATACAGAAATCTAATCTCTATTCTGAGGCATACTAGGCAAATTGGTAGGAAATACTTCCTTAAATTCAGACACTACAGGAATAGACTCAATATAGGGAGAATCAACCTCAACATCCCAAATATGAGCCAGATATGTCAAACATCCCCGCCCCACCAGTTTCCTAGCCTGAATGGAGGATACGACCTTAGCTGGCTTAGGCTTGTACACCCTTTCCCACTCTAACTTTTCCTTACCCAGGATCTATAAAGTCACACACTTAGCACTAAAATTAAGCACAATATAATAAGGGGACAACCAAGTCATGACTAAGATTATATCAAAGTCATTCGTATCCAAAATAACCAGATCAACTCAAGTCTGAAAACCCATAAACAAGATAGGACAAGCATGATACAATGGGTGACTATAACTGACTCTCCAACTAGGGTAGAAACATAGATGAGGGCATCAAGTACATCACAAACCATATCAAACCCCAAGGACATCTAAACTAACACATAGGAATAAGTAGAACCCGGATCAAACAAAATAGTAGCCATCCGATCACAGACAAGAATAGTATATGTAATCACTTCATCAAACGCCTCAACCTCAGTCTTGCCCTAAAAGACATCATGATGGGTGACCTCCTTGCCTGGCTGCACTAATCATCTACATGCATTACCATTTCCCTGGCCTACACCTCATTGATTTCCTACTCGCCTACCTTGTGGATGTCATCTACCATTATTACCACTAACCGCTGGTACCACTTCTCTAGTCGGTGCTACGTGGGGTCAGACATGCGCGAATGGGGATAATCTCTCCTTATATGCCCAGATTCCCTAAATTTATAACAAGTGAGGTCAAAAGATGACCTGCTGCCCACCGAAGGTGCGACTCCCTGGGCTATCCTGAATAAAATTTTGAGGTGGACTTCTCGAGTAATTTCCTATAGAGGCGGGCAAGGCTGACTAAATTTGCCAAGCTACAAGTGTCAGCCTACCTGAACCTCTGTAAAAACCATGATAGTTACCTGTGCTCTTGGGCTTCTTAGCCAAGGCCTTGGCCTGCCCATCACGTCTAACTCCTTCCACTTTCTTCACAAAGTCGGTCACTTCATTAAAACTTTTACCTTTAGAGGTCATGTGAACAGACAATACCTATAGTTTGGGGTTGAATCCCTTGATGAATAGATGAATCCTTTCCTCTTTTGAAGTTACCAACTGAGTAGCATATCAAGAAAAGGCATGGAACTTTGCCTTATAGGCAGCTACAATCATACCACCCTGCTCCAGAATCATAAACTCATCCTTCTTACGATCCCTTAAACTCCAGGGCACATACTTTTCTAGAAACAAAGCATGGAACTGCGTCTAAGTAAGGGGGGGGGGGGAACTGATGATTTGCATTCTACATAGGCCCTCCACCACTGCTTAGCCTCACATTAAAGCTGAAAGGTCACAAAATCTACTCCATGCTGATGTACAATACCCAACTTATGCAGCCTCTCATAACAATCCAAAATGAACTCATAGGATTCCTCACTCTCAGAACCATAGAACACATGCGGCTTCAACTTCAGAAACTTAGTCAATATGTCATGCTCATTACTGCCATCACGGGACCCAACAAAGGACAGAAGAAGGCATCAGTGCCTAATGCTCTATCAACCCTAGGGATAGTAGCAGTATCGGGGCGATTGATCGAAGGTTGAGCAACTTGCACTGTGGGAAAGACTCCAGGGCCGACCAACCCCTTCAGAAAAGATATAATCTATTGAGTTAACGCTGGGTCTAAGGGAGGAACGCCGGTATTCCTAGACAGTTCATCCTCTTGCTGTCCAACATACCCCTTGTCCTCAATCTCCATATTATCTTCTACCTCTTCTTGAGGTGCAGGAATGGCCTCTTCCCTCGGAACATTCTTAGTTCGGGGTTCCACCCCTGGCGGGTGCCGCTCTTCCTCCACCCTTGCCTCTTTACTCACATGCTAATGTTTCTAACGGTGAAAGGAGTTTTCTCACTTAAACAAACCTATGAGCTAATATGATGATATGTTAACATAAGTAGCTAATACACTCTCTTGTGACTAATGAACCTAAGTAAAAGCAAATGTTGACTTTTAAAGGGAATAATGCTTAGCACCAATAGGACGTGAAAGCGAGATGGGGGCTTTTACGTCTAGCAAGTCAGGCTTCCCAATGCATGATATCTTATGAGATGGAAACCTTCTACATCTAGCAAGTCCGGGTTTCTAGTAGAAATCTCATTGTCCCATAACTATGTGCCCACCTAGGTCTTAGCTAGTGGATCCACCTAAATAGCTAGAGTGTACATTCTACCTTAGGCAAGTAGAACACCTCTTTTCGGTGTGGGGGTAAAACACAGGATTCCATGTAGCTCACATGGTCTATGTCGGTTAATGCAATCCTTCCCTAATGATAATGAATAACTATGGTAAGAACATGGGCTTTAACTAGGACTTCTTAAGGGGTACTACTTAGTGTGAGTGGGGGTATGGGACTTTACTTATACATTGCACAAGTAGACTCTAAGATGGGTTTTGGTAAGGTTATCTTCTATTGTGATGACTTATGAATAATGCATGGAAGGTATGAATGGATGTTATGAACATGATGTCTTCACTTTTATGTATATTGATGGTAACCTAAATGTGATACTTGACATTTGAGGGTTATGGGATCTTACCTTTGCATTGCACTAGTGTGGCTTTGGGTTGCTCATATGTTGAATTGGCTTATGTTTCTTTATAAATGTGTATAATGGCTTTTAAAGTTGATAAATGCATGATTTCAACTAAATATCCTTTTTATGCATGTTTTAAGGAATTTTTTTGCATGGTATCCATACTTAGTACAATTCATTGTGCTAACCCATATTTTCTACTTTACTATGAGTGTAGGTTTCGGTCGTTGATACTTACTACTTTCTTCAAGGTGAAGCTTGGGTCTACTATTCTCCCAGCTTGGTAAGTCCTAAAGTTTGAGGATGAGATGCTATTGATTTTAGTTCTTAGTCTCCTTCTATATTCTATATTATGTTGTATCACCCATTGTTGGGAATTTTATTGATGTAAAGGGCTTTGTCCCTATTTGTAATCTTATGTTTAGATGGTGATTGAGATAAGTCTAGTTTCCTATTTTCCTTATATGAAGAAGTTGACTTCTATTGTAAAGGTTTTAAATTTTTCCCGTATTTTTCTATGTGTTTATGCGTTGATGAATGCTAAGGGCTTGTATAAGATCCCTTCGCGGTCAAGTACGCCGTGTTACAACTAGGGGGTGCTCTCAGGTTGTGACAAACTCGGTATCAGAGCATAAGGTTGGAGAATGATTCTAGGATGATGTCTCATGAACCACGTCTAGTAGATTCTTGTTCATAATTGTAAAGCGCGCCACACTTATGAATGAGAGGGTATAAGATGCTTAGGAACTTTTCACTTCTTTGATTACTCATTAGTCGGTGCCTTAGAGTTTTACTCTATGAAGTCCTTTCCCTAACCCTTTTCTTGTACATATAGGAATATGAATACAAGAAGAGCGGCTACAAGAAGAGTGGAAGATGAGGTTGCTGATGATGAGGGAGTTCCTCTCCAAGGTCCTCAAGGGGCTCAAGTTCCTCAAGCTCCTAATGAGGAGGGGCCCATGACTAATATGGAGATAAGGACGGCTCTCCAAACCTTATATCATGCTCTAACGGCTCAAGTCACTAGAGATGCTAGGGGTCAAGTGAACCCCAATACAAGTACTACCGCTTCTAGGATAAGGGATTTCACAAGAATGAATCCCCCTATATTCTATGGTTCCAAAGTGGATGAAGATCAACAAGGGTTTATTGAGAAGGTGTTTAAGGTGCTTGAAGAAATGGGAGTGTCTCCAAGAGAGAAGGCGAAACTAGCCACCTACTAACTCAAGGACGTCACTAAGTGTGGCTTGAGCAATGGAAGGAAGAGAGGTCCATTAGAGTGGGTCCGATTGATTGGGGAGTGTTCAAGGCGACCTTCCTTGATAGGTTTTTCCCCCTAGAGTTAAAGGAGAGGAAGATGCAAAAATTCATCAACCTCCACCAAAGAGGTATGAGTGTGAAGGAATATAGCCTCAAGTTCACGCAATTGTCTAAATATGCCCCAACCTTGGTGGTGGACTCTAGGGCTAAAATGAACAAATTTGTTTTGGGGATATCCGATCTTGTAGTGAATGAATGTAGGTTGGCGATGCTTATTCCAACCATGAACATCTCACGTCTTATGGTTCATGCCGAGCAAATTGAGGAACAAAAGCTCAAGCAAGTGGGTTGGAAGTGAAAAGGGTAAGATTTGATAATGGTAATTCGTCTAAGGGTAGATTTAAGGCTCAAGGCACACCAAGGTTTAAGAATAGGTTTTCTAATCAAGGCACTTCTAGCACTCCTAAGGTCAACAAAGAGAGGTGCCTACTCTAAAGCCACAGAGTGGTAGTGGAGGTGGTTCTTATGTTGATAAACCTAATTGTGCAATGTGTGGCAAAAAGCATGGGGGCAAGTGTCTTGTGGGCATGAATGGGTGTTTTAATTGTGGAAAAAGTAGGCACATGAAGAGGTATTGTCCTATGCTAAAAGTTCAAGGGAGAGAGGGAAAGAAAGTCCCTCCTAGTGGCTCCAACTCCAATGTTTCCAAGAAAAATTGCTTCTATGCACTCCAATCTAGAAGTGATCAAGAGGGTTCTCCGGACGTTGTCACCGGTATGTTACAAGTATTTTCCATTAATGTTTATGCATTGTTAGACCCTGGTGCCACTTTATTTTTTTTAGCCCTTTGGTGGCTATGAAATTTGATGTACTCCCTATAAAGTTAGAGGAACCTATTTTGGTTTCTACTCCAATAGGAGACTCGGTTGTTGCTAGAAAGGTTTATAGGGATTGTCCTATTTCCTTGTCTAATAGAGTCACGTTGGTTGATTTAGTAGAATTAGATATGTTGGACTTTGAAGTCATATTGGGGATGGATTTGTTGCATGCTTGTTTTGCTTCCATTGATTGTAGAACTCGGGTAGTAAGGTTTCAATTTCTGAATGAACCCATGTTAGAATGGATGGGGGGAAACTCTATTCCTAGATGTCATTTTGTCTCATATTTGAAAGCTTGAAGAATGATTTCTAAGGGGTGTATCTATCACATTGTGAGGGTCAAAGACATTGAGTCCGAGACTCCTCTTTTAGAGTTGGTCCACGTACTAAGGGAATTTTCGAAAGCCTTTCCCGATGACTTACCAAAATCCCTCCCGAACGGGAAATAGACTTCGACATTGATCTTTTGCCGAATACACAACCCATATCAATTCCCCCTTACCAGATGGCTCCTGCCGAATTGAAGGAATTAAAGGAACAACTCAAGGATTTTCTAAATGAGGGTTTTATTCAACCAAGCATATCTCCATGGGGTGCCTTGATATTGTTTGTGAAAAAGAAAGATGGATCACTTAGGATGTGTATAGACTACCGCTAATTGAACAAGGTCACTATAGAGAATAAGTATCCTCTTCCTAGAATTGAAGATTTGTTTGACCAACTCCAAGGGGCGAGTTACTTTTCGAAGATTGACTTAAGGTTGGGTTACCACCAACTTAGGGTAAGAGGGGTTGACATTCCTAAAATGGCCTTGCATAAAAGATATGGTCACTATGAATTCTTAGTTATGTCTTTCGGTCTAACAAATGCCCCAGCAGCGTTCATGGATCTTATGAATAGGGTATTTAAGCAATATCTTGATTTGTTTATGATTGTCTTTATAGATGATATTTTGATCTATTCAAGGATTGAGGGTGGTCATATGAAGCATTTGAGGTTAGTGTTGCAAGTCCTCAAGGACCACCAACTTTATTCTAAATTTAGCAAGTGCGAGTTTTGGCTAAGGTCGATTGGTTTCTTGGGTCACATTGTGTCAAGTGTGGGTATAGACGTTGATCTGAAGAAAATGGATGCGGTGAAAAGTTGGCCTAGACCCCTAAGTCCCATCGATATTTGAAGCTTTTGGGATTGACGGAGCATTATAGAAGAATTGTAGAGGGTTTCTCATCTATTGCTTCTCCATTAATGGCCTTGACCCAAAAGAAGTCCAAATTTTAGTGGACGGAGGCTTGTGAAAAGAGCTTCCAAGAGTTGAAGGATAGACTTACCTTCGCTCCAATATTGACCTTGCCGAAAGGTACATACAAATTCGTTGTATATTGTGATGCTTTGAGGATAGGGTTGGGTGTCTTCTCATGAAACACGGTAAAATAATTGCATATGCTTCCAGGCAACTTAAGATGCATGAAAAGAATTACCCGACGCATGATCCCGAACTAGCGGTGGTGGTTTTTGCCTTGAAAATATGGAGATACTATCTCTATGGGGTGCATGTAGACGTATTTATAGACCACAAGAGTCTTCAATATGTGTTTAACCAAAAAGACTTGAATCTTCAACAAAGAAGGTGGTTAGAGCTTTTAAAGGACTATGACATGAGTGTCCTTTACCACCCCAGCAAAGCTAATGTAGTTGCGGATGCCTTGAGTATATTTTCCATGGGTAGTGTGGCTCATGTAAAAGATGAGAAGAAGGAATTGGTTCGTGATGTGCATAGGTTGGCCCGGTTAGGTGTCCAACTAGTAAATTCTATCAAGGGTGGAGTTATGGTTCATCATAGTTTCAAATCGTCCTTTGTAGTTGATGTGAAGTCTAAACAACACCTTGATCCTATTTTGATGGAGTTGAAAGAATCGGTTCTCAACAAGTCTATTAAGGCTTTCTCCCAATGGGAGAATGGTGTGCTTAGGTACCAAAGTAGATTATGTGTTCCAGATGTGGATGGCTTAAGGGAGAAAATCTTAGAAGAGGCTCACGGTTCACGATATTCTATTCATCCGGGAGCCACCAAGATGTACCATGATCTACGGGAAGTCTATTGGTGGAATGGCTTGAAAAAGGATATAGCGCGTTTTGTAGCCAAATGTCTGAATTGTCAACAAGTAAAGGCCGAATAACAAAAGCTGGGAGGTTTGTCCCAATATATAGAAATCCCCACTTGGAAGTGGGAGGATGTAAATATGGACTTTGTGGTGGGGTTGACTCGCACTCGAAGGCAACATGATTCTATTTGGGTCATTATTGATATGATGACAAAATCAGCCCAGTTCATCCTGATTAAGACTTCATTTCGGTGGAAGACTATGCCAATTTGTACATTAGTGAAATTGTGAAGTTACATGGGGTCCTCTTGTCTATCATATCGGATAGGGGTACTTAATTTACCTAACACTTTTGGAAAGCATTTCTAAAGGGGCTTGGTACCAATGTTAAACTTAGTACCGCTTTTCACCCTCAAATAGATGGCCAAGCGGAAAGGACCATTCAAACCTTGGAGGATATGTTGAGAGCGTGTGTGATTTATTTCAAAGGTAGTTGGGATGACCATCTCCCTTTGATTGAATTTGCCTACAATAATAGTTACCACTCTAGCATTGCCATGGCTCCACTTGAAGCACTATATGGGAGAAGATGTAGATCTCTGGTTGGGTGGTTTAAGGTAGGTGAGTTTTCTCTAATTGGTCCCGAACTAGTCTATGATGCCATTGAAAAAGTTTGACTTATTATAAATAGGTTGAAGATGGCCTATAGTCGGCAAAAGTCTTATGCCAACAATAGTATGAGGGACCTAGAGTTTGAAATTGGTGATTGGGTCTACTTGAAGATTTCACCTATGAAAGGTGTTATGAGATTTGGCATGAAAGGAAAATTAAGTCCCCAAAGTGTGGGCTTATACCAAATCTTGAAACGTGTTGGGAAAGTGGCATATGAGTTAGACTTACCCAATGAATTGGCTCCGGTTCACCCGCTGTTTCATGTCTCCATGCTTAATAAGTGCATTGGTGATCCAGTATCCATCCTTCCTTTAGAGGGTTTAGGAGTCGATAAAAGCCTTTTTTATGAAGAAGTTCCGGTAGAGATTTCGGACCGAAAAGTTAAGAGGTTGAGAAACAAGGAAGTATCTTCCGTTAAGGTTTTATAGAGGAATCCCTTAGTTGAGCGTGCAACATAGGAGGCCGAGGCCTATATGATGTCCCGTTATCCTCATATATTTCCTTCTGCTCCTATCCAAACTTGAGGAGGTAGTTTCTCCAACGTTTGTATGAAATGAAAATTTTTGGTGCGTAATGAGATTGTGGATGTAGTTCCCACTCTTTCTGTTGCATTGAGTTTATGATGTGGAGTTGATGTTTTCCTCCTATGATTTGTACATTCTTGTAGATTTGTCTTGTATGATAGGCTGCTATCTTGAGTTTTTAGTCCCTTAATATGATTTAAGTGTCATTCGAGGGCGAATGTTCCTAAGTGGGGGGGGGGGGATATTGTAACAACCCAAAAAATCTATAGGCTAAACTAGAGCCTCATCGTGTGGTTTAACATAGCCTCTAGTTAGTGTCTAGGCTGAATTAGAGATAATGTGGGTGTTTATGTAACTTAAGGAGATGTCTTAGACTAAACTAAAGCTAAAATAAGGGAGGTAAACATCTAGGGTGAAGTTGGGAACCTAAACTATCAAGGATGGGTGAAGGAGAACTTGTTCTCTCCTTGGATAGGTTGGCGATGGGTAGCATGGTCACCCAAGTGCTTTGGTGATGCGCCAAAGTGCACTTGGGTCGCCTAGTGGGCTGTCCCACTTAGTCTAAGCATTGGAGAAATGGGCGAGCTAGGTCGAGGGTCGCCCAATGGGTGGGCAATCCGCCCATCAAACCCCTCCCTTCGCCTAGTGAGCTGCCCATTTTTGGAGCTCACTGGAAATTTGGGCGAGCCAAGGGTCTACTTGGCGAGTTGCCTAGTGCCCTTGGCAAGCTAAGAGGGTCTAATGAGCGAGCTCCAGCGTGAAGACCATAATTTTTAAATTTTAAGTAGGGGTCTTTAAGTAATCTTTCCAAAACATGAACCAACACTTTCCCACTATTTTCCTAACAAGTATATATACTTTTTAAGGTAAAATTCCTCCTATTTTTAGTTACTCCCACTTAATCAAAGAAGAAACCCAAGAACACCAAAATATTCTCTCTCTAAACTCCATTGAAGAACAAAGAAGAACTCAAGCTAGGGGATTCAAGAACAAGTCTTTCTTCTCAAAATTCATGAGGATCTCAACCTAAGGTATGAATGCTCTTCATTCTTGGGTAGCTATCCCCCAAGAAGTCCCTTCAAAGTGTGTTTTTAAGACTTTTAAAATCTAGGGTTTTGCTCTAAACATGGGTCTTCTTCCAAAACGATTTCTATTGTTCAATTGTGATTTACTATGACTAATTATGATGGTTTATGATTAGATTGTTATGGAATTGATGGTTTTTGATGAAATTCTCTCATGGACCCACGGTTTCCTTTCCCTTCTTAAATTGTGAACCAAGATATGACTTGATTGGCTATGGAAGTTGGTAATTGATTATGCTATATTTAATTGATGATCGTATCATGAATTCTCTATATCTATTGTGGTAATTCTATAGTGTTAGGGTTTATGTTGGTCCATGGCCAAAAAGAGCAATTGGCTAGGGTTTGTGTATGTTGATATTGACCCTATATGACTAGGTGAACTACTTGGATAATAATGATCCTATATCTAATGTTGTGGTATTGATGCAAGGTTCTTCTTCCTTATACCCTATACACTTGATATTGTATGAAGCATATATGTATGTATGTTGATGGTACGCTTGTGTAGTTGCTTGAAAGGACCTTCTCATGATCACACTACTATTGCAATGTGAAAGGTTTACTCATATGCTAATGTTTCTAAAGGTGAAAAGAGTTTTCTCACTAAAACAAACCTATGAGCTAATATGATGATATGCTAACATGAGTAGATAATAGACTCTCTTGTGACTAATGAACCTAAGTAAAGGCAAATGGTGACTTTTAAAGGGAATAATGCTTAGCACCGAGAGGACGTGAAAGTGAGATGGGGGCTTTTACGTCTAGCATGTCCAGCTTCCCAATGCACGATATCTCATGAGATGGAAACCTTCTATGTCTAGCAAGTCCGGGTATCTAGTAGCAATCTCCTTGTCCCATAACTATGTTCCCACATAGGTCTTAGCTAGTGGATCCACCTAAATAGCTAGAATGCATGTTCTACCTTAGGCAAGTGGAACACCTCTTTTCGGTGTGGGGGTAGAACACTGGATTCCATATAGCTCACATGGTCTATGTCAGTTAATGCAATCTTTCCCTAAATGATAATGAATGAACTATTGTAAGAACATGGACTTTTACTAGGACTTCTTAAGGCGTACTACTTAGTGTGAGTGGGGGTATGGGACTTCACTTATACATTGCACAAGTAGACTCTAAAAGGGGTTTTGGTAAGGTTCTCTTGTATTGTGATGAGTTATGAATAATGCATGGAAGGCATGAATGGATTGAACATGAATGTCTTCACTTTTATGTGTATTGATGGTAACCTAAATGTGGTACTTGGCATTTGGTAGGGTTATGAGATCTTGCCTTTGCATTACACTAGTGTGGCTTTGGGTTGCTCATATGTTGAATTGGCTTATATTTCTTTATAAATGTTCAGAATGGCTTCTAAACTTGATAAATGCATGATTTCAACTAAAAGTCCCTTTTATGCATGTTTTAAGGATTTTTGTGCATGGTATCCATACTTGGTACAATTCATTGTGCTAACCCATATTTTCTACTTTACTATGAGTGTAGGTTCCAATCGTTGATACTTACTACTTTCTTCAAGGTGAAGTTTTGGTCGACTATTCCCCCAGCTTGGTCAGTCCTCAAGTTCGAGGACGAGATGCTATTGGTTTTAGTTCTTAGTTTCTTTCTATATTCTAGACTATGTTGTATCACCCATTGTTGGAACTTTATTGATGTAAAGGGCTTTGTTCCTATTTGTACTCTTATGTTTAGATGGTGATTGAGACAAGTCTAGTTTCCTATTTTCCTTATATGAAGAAGTTGACTTATATTAATGCAAAGGTTTTAAATTTTCTCGTATTTTTCTATGTCTTTATGCGATGATGAATGCTAAGGGCTCGTATAAGACCCCTTCGGGGTCAAGTACACCGTGTTACGACTAGGGGTGCTCTCGGGTCATGACAGTAAAGTTGTATGGATTCCTTAACATCTTAGTTATCTACTCATGTGATCAAATCCATAATTATATCCCCCATTCATTACCATATTTCCCTAGACCTCACCTGACTCAGATTTTGTCCAAATCTGGACTAGGCTACAATTTTTCAAGTCACTATTCAAAAGTTTTCGAGCACTAATTCTTTCACCATTGGCTTTTCTATAACGACAGGAACATGTCATTACAGAAACAAAAATGAATATATATATTGCTTTTGCCAATAGTATGATGTCTTGCACTTGGTATAATTACTAGAAAGCATGGAATTAACTAGTTCAATATGACTTGTACTTTTCAACTAGTTCACTATTGCAGCAAGTTAATAGTAATAGTACTTGTTGCAACTGACTAGAATATCTACATAATATTTTTCTAAATATAAAACATTGTTGGTATTAGTTTTTGCTCTACATATCAAATATTTCTTATCAAATTAATATGAATTTAGGAACTTTTTTCTTGGCCCGCAAGATACACATACAATGCACAAGATGCATATATGAAACACGAGATGCACATATGATGTCTGAGATGTACGTATGATGCACGAAATGCACGTATGACACATGAGATGCACGTATGATGCACAAGATGCACGTGTTGCACTGATTCTATCTTGATTCCAAAAAGCGGCCGCAAGCGTCTTATTAATGGTATATTACTTTAATCAATAACAGTACTAGTATATGTGAGATAATGAGAGATACATGCACTGTGAAGATATTATTGTAACCAAGAGAATATATGACAAGCATTTCCTTATATTAGTTTAAATTCTATAAAGAAAACATATAGAATTGCATAAAAGAAAAAAACAGTAATGCATATTTACATTATTTCTAGCTCTATCTATTTTTTAGAAAGGATGTACCTCGTGTATAAGACTCCAGACCAATTATTTGCATGACGCAATGTGTTAATTGATACCTGAAGTAAAAATACGTTTTAGTTAATTCATGAATATTAAAATCTTTCAAATTCTGTAACAACTGCTATATTTAGATATCTTTGATAAAGATTTGCATTGACAACACCTATTAACTAGGTTTCCTCATCTTTCAAGCCATAGTGATTTCCAATTTATTATTGAAAACCTCAATGCTATCATTGGTGGATGTGGCCAAAATAATTTAGGAAAACTGGTGAGAACTTACCTCTCAATATTGGCCTCTGGAAGCTGGCTTTGTGATCGGCACAACCTATCACTTCTCGCTTCATTTGTCGTCTCTGTGCCTCTGACAACATCCCTGTAAAATAAATGATGAGAGTTAGGTAGCAGGATCCTATTATGCTGATTTTATTTTAAAAGGTTGAAGAGTATTGTTGAATGTTGATTTTATTCAGTTTGTTCATATGTATATTGAAGGTAACACCGTGGCTGATTCTTTAGTGCCAAATAAGGCATATTGTAGCATGTTTTTGGATTAGAACAAATAAATTAAGGTCAATTCATAGTTTATTATTCTTTCTTCTTTCATCCTTACAATCAACGAACTTTGTAATTACATTGTTTATTTATTCAAAGGAAACATTATTATATTAAGGTCCATAACAACATCTACACTTCATTGATAACTTGTAAAAAGTCTAATACTTCAGTCTAGGAAGAGTTACTTTTTTTTATATCGGTTTATGAATTACTAGTTAATTCAGCTTGGTGAGAACTATAATATACCTTTGACATTGCAATGCTAGAGCACCGCTATTTGCTGTGTCTGAATCTAGTAGAATGATGTCACTAGCTTCAAGAAGTATTCATTCTTAAACATTTTCATATGAAAATAAGTTCACCCTTTCAACTTACCTCCTTTGCCGGTCTCGGCACATCAAAGGTCTATGTGACAAAAATATCTAGAACAACATTTATGTAACACTGATGATAAGAGTTTAATTCAAGAAAGCTTAGAGGACAATCACATATGTAAGATGAATATTACTCAAACTATATATATCACAAACTCAAGAACTTGGTTTTTGAATTTTTTTTCTTTTGAAAATTCGAAACCAAATGAAGAAGTTTTTTATTTGTTGATATTTTACTCGTAGCTACGTACTGAGGTCTTTATTAAAGATGACCGATCAAGTATTTTATTTTTCTTTGACTAATATTTGACGTCTTGCATTTTGTATAATTACTAAAAACATGGATTTAACTAGTTTAGTATAAGTTGTAATTTTTAGGTAGATCACGATTGCAGCAAGCTATTAATAATAATACTTGTTACAATTTATTACAATATCCACATAATATTTTTCTAAATATCATACATTGTTAGTGTAGTTTTTGGTCTATATGATTTCATCAAAATAATATGAATTTGGGAACTTTCCTCTTGGCCCAAAAGATACATGTAATGCACACGAGATGCACATATGACACACGATATGCACGTATGACGCACAAGATGCACTTTTTGCTCTACTTCTACCTTGATTCCAAAAAGTGATCGTGAGAGTCCTTGTTTATAATTTTAATACACCAAGTTCCTACATCGCCACAACTTATGGCATTCCCTTAGTAGGATTCTATTGATTGTTAAATGGACCTTATGATTGGACCAGAGAAAAATAAAAAAGAAGAAAATTTTGGAGTTTATGGTCTAAAATAAGTCAAGTGAAAAAGCAACGATATAAGTTGGACCATAGAGTCATTACACGGTTAACTTGATCTAGATCCACTTCGAATTACCTAACAACTCCAATCTCTCATATGAGTTACATTTTTTTTGGAAGGAAGAGTGTGTAAAAGCTTCATATAACAAGTTCGGATTCTTGAATGTGTATCTAGCTATTTTCTCTGATTCCTCCACTAACCTCCTCCATTGTTTGTGATCATCATCACGTGTCAATTGATTTCTAATATTCTCTTCAGTTAAATGAATTTTGTGATAATGAAATATTTAGAGAACCAATATTTTCTTCTACTTTGTTTACTTCCATGACTATTATATTTGAACAAGTAATAAGAAAATTTAAAGAAGGTTTCTTAATTTATATTGTGGGTTGATATAGAATAATGACAATAGGAATGTTGATTTTTAAAATGAGTGAAAAAAAATGAAGAGTTGTGACTTTTGTGGAGAGTTGTGATTATTTTGAAAAGTTGCGACTTTTCTGAAAGGTGGTGACTTTTGTGGAGAGTTGTGACTTTTCTTAAGAGTTGCGATTTTTCTAAAAGGTGGTGACTTTTTCAAAGGATTGTGACTTTTTGAAAATGTTGTGACTTTGTTGAAATGTTGTGACTTTTCTGAAAAGTTGTGACTTTTACAAAGGGTTGTAACCATTCTGATAAGACACAATAAACACTTTTTAATGCTACCCTTTGTTATCTATAAGTAGAGTGATTTCCTCTCATTTTTTAACAATGAATTCTACACAAATAAATAAATACTAGAGTATTTTACTGTGTTTGAGTGGTTTGTTCATACCATGGTTTTTGGTAGCATTCTTTGACCACCATTTCGGACACGCCCGACGCAAACTTACTCATCTTTATCCTAGAGTCGGCAACCATAGTAGGAGCATACTTAGACAGTTGAGTGAACCTCAATGCATACTTCTTGACACTCATGTTCCCTTGTTGTAGATTGATGAAACCTTGCACCTTCGTGTCCCTCACCTCAAGAGGAAAGAAACGATCAAGAAACACCTCTTTGAATTTATCCCAATCTAGAGGACCCATATCAATTGCCCTCTCCTCCTTTCGTTGATCAAACAAAACATGAGTAACATCCTTGAGATAGTAAACTCCAAGTCCACCTTTTCCACCAGAGTTATTCCCATGACGTCCACAATGTTGTGGATTCTCTCGATGAACTCTTAGGGATCTTTCCCAACTTTCGACCCATAAAACTCTGGGGATTCATTCTAGTGAAATCCCTTACCCTTGTTGCCATTTATAACCAATTGGGTTCATGGGATCAACATCTTCCCTATTAGCTTGAGCATTCATAGCTTGAGCCAACACTTCAAAAGCGGCTTTAAACTTGACATGTGACACTTGCTCGACCAAAGGATCGACCAGCAATTGAGGAACCTCACACTTCACAATGTCACGAACATTCCTTCTTGTGTTAGCTCTTCGAGGTGGCATATCTTGAAAAGTATGGAACAACGTAAGGAATAAGACCATTATAAAAATCAACTTTATCGCACAACTTTAGAATAATGAAAGTACTGAAGTTTCCCAAACACCTTATGTCCTCCTATTCATAAATAAGGTGCAATTGACACTTATGAACAAGGCTCTACTCAATGTGGCTTGTCAGACATCCTAGAACCGTAAAAACCTGATGCTTTAAGTTTGTCACAACCCAAACTAGACCTTATGTATGAAATGGTGAATAGGACCCGAGAGGCCCTAGAAAAGCCAGTTCACATAAGCATACCGTAATAAAATATAAGATATGAGAACACAACATAAAAATGGGATATAAGTCTCAAATATTTAAGTCATACAAGATACTAAAACAGAATACATAAGAGAATATGCACAATATCAACTATGTTTGACACAAGCCTTCTACTATCATATTTATGGGACAAACCCCTAAACCATGTTTAAAGTCTAAACCAAAAAAATGACATAGAAGAAATAAAACTCATAATGGAATTGCTCTTGATCCATGAGGACTCACCAATTCAAGTGTAGTAGCGGAGCAATCCAACTATCCATGACTAACCGGAGGAGCATTAGATCCTATATTCTTAAACAATATAGGCACAATATGCGTTAGTACTTTTAATGTATATGTTAAATCAACCAAAATACCCTTTAATATTGTGGTCTTAAAGATGTCACGCAGAAAGTTGAAATTAAAATATAGCCAAAAAGGAAAGAGATCATTCTTTTTTAAACAGACTAGAAAAGAATGAGTTCATTCTTTTATAAATGGGGAGTATCCGACATGATTTTGAAACAACAATAAGTCTTCAAATGGGAAAATACAAAGAAATAATAGAACATCCATAATCTCCACATTACCTAAAAGTAAAAGTAACTGAAATTGTTTGAAATATTAAACTATGAACCCATAAACATAACCAAGATGATGGTTCTACTGTTGATATTCAGATCAAGAATCCATACATTAAGATCTTTAATCTGCCTTTGAACACAAGTTACACACCTTGACCATGAGGTGCTACAATGACTTTTACTCTTGGTGATGCTTTTAAGGACATCCTCAGTTGTTCATACAAACCCAATACCTCAACTACATCAAGTTCATCAGAAGGTTCAACAATCATCCTTGAAAGTGAAGGGGAATATGCCAATATGAGCTTTAAGAAAATGTTTTCAAATTGTGTCCCCTCAAACTTTCTTAGTTCCACAAATTCAAGCTTCTCAAATTGTTTGTCAACACAATTTGGATCTTCCAAATAATGTGCAACGTCATCTATGTTTCTTTCACTCAAGGTATTGACAACCTATAGAAATTCATATAGTTCAAAAAGACGAGAAAAAAAAGGTTAGTAATTTTACAAATTTCATTACCATAAAATATTACTTGTAGATATTTTTTATAATTTGTATAACTATACTAATGGTGTATATAATTAATTACATTGTCAGTACGTGTATATAAGTTAAACTCTGTAAAGTATTTAACTTATATACAATGAACGTGTAAACTGTTTTTTCTCTACCAAATCACTATAAAAGTATCTACTGGTAACTAAGTTAAACTAATAATATTAAAAATAAGATAGATTACCTACTACAACACGTAAAGGTTACCTGCTATCAGTGTATATATAACTTAAACTTGATTTTTATTTATTTAAGGTGAGAAAACATTACATCTATCTCCACTGAGTGCAAGTTAGGAGAACTTCGAATCAAGGAAAGAACACCAGAGACTTCGTTTAGATCCAGAAATGTCACATGCAATGTTACATGCTCCAAATGGTAGGGTTTGGGGTGAAACCTTTTTGGAATGATTTCTGCACCCAAATGCTAAGTAAAAGAAAAAACAAAAAGGCAAAAATGCATTAATGGTTAAGTATATATAAGAAGCATAGTAATATTTATTGAGAACTTTTTAATAAAGAATATTGAAATATGTCTTGATCAAATTATACTCACCTGAATGCAAGAATTACTCAAAACAAGCCTTGTTAAGTTACAACACAAATAAAGAAGATGAGACCATGTAATGAATCTCTCTTCTTCATAAGTTTTTGATTCTTCACGGACTTGTAATACCATGAACAACTCCCTAACATTTGACAAGTTTTCAAAAAAACTTGCGCGAATGTCATGACTATCATGAATAGACAAGAACTGGATCCTAGGAGCAGATATGGTGAGGAAATGAACGCCATTGCAAGCAATGAATGTTAGGGATGAAAGTAATGGGGTATTCAAGACATAATTTGCTTTGTTTGGGCAAAATTTGATGAACTTCAAGGTCAATTGAAGGAGATTTGGGAATAATGCTTTGGGAGAAGGTGGAAATTTAACCATGAAATTGGTGACATCTAGATATGTGAGAGTTGGGCAATCAAATATACAAAAAGGCAATGTATAACGCTTGCGTTTGTGATTTTTTAGGGTAAGTTCTTTGACACGTTTACTTGTTACACATAACAACCAATAGTCAACGTCCTTATCATTACAGTAGATGGTTGACAAATCAAGAAAAAATATGACTATTAATCCAATATGTCGCAAGAGAATATTGTCAATCATGCTACTAAAACCATATTCTACCAATCCTGCAGTAACACTTAACTCTTTAAAGAACTCCTTATCTAGAACTAGAATTGGATGTGTAGCCCAGAAATGTTTCCATATCTTCGACCAGACACATGTTTTTACCAATTCTAGAAATGACATGTCCTTGAATATTTCATCGAGGATATGTGTGGGCAAATTAGAGATTTTGTCTATCTCATTTTCATCAATGATCACTTCTTTACCACAATTAGTCATGTTCACCATTCTGTACATAAAGAAGCTAAGTCAAACTTCAGTCTATATTTTAAGAAAATGAAGATGTATTCAAAGATATAGATTAAAGGTCTTCAAAAATTATTTCTAGTCCTAACAAGATTTTATTTTATTCAGAAGAAAAAACATAAGAATGTCAGAAACTTTTCCCATCTAGACAATTTGTTTATACTGAATACACATAGAGGAAATCCACACAGAACTGGTGCCTCTTTAATGTAGATAAAAAAATTAGATAGTAAATTAAAATTGTTAAAAGAACACAATTTTTTTAATGTTTGTGCATATTAAAAAGATTATATTTACCTCTTGCTAGATCTAATGAATTTCACAATGCAAGACTATGTTAGATCTGAAATGGAGTTCAATGCTTAAATTATAAATTAATAATTTCTTCAATTTCTACGATTTAAATTAACATTATTTCTAAAATATTTATTAATTATAAAGATTCCTTTTATTTCGATTTCTTATAGATGCGCACAAAACTTCATAGACCATCCAGAAGAATTTATTTACAACTATAAAACATAGAAAATCATTTCTAAAAAATCAACAACAGAGAAAAAAATTAGTGAAAGATAATACATAATGGAGATTGTATAAAATTCGATAAATTTATACCTCAAGATTTTCTTGCATCACTTGAAGGGAAGTCCCTTAGTTGTTTTGTATATTTTAGAGTGTAAGAATACCATAAGTTGTCAAAAATATATATCACACTAATGTCTTGTTAAAAACAAATATAATAAATGGACCCCATGGAAAAATACCTATTTACTTTGACTTATAAATTGTTTTTTCATGTATTTGTTTCAAGAAATTAATTTATGAATCCCACATTTTAAATGTAGATAACTTTTTCTCTGTTGAAGATAGTTTCTACTTAATAAAACTCAGATATTCCTAAATATTTAAAGTCTTAATTTTGACAGCCATTCAACTTAAGTTTGAATATATTTATTACATTGACCATTTTACTCAAATTGGTCATTTGACATCTGATTATCACAGATTCTTTAATTACATATACTTACCAAATATTTTATGATCAATATAAGCGATAGATAGATCCCAGTTTATTCGGTGCTTAGTACATAAAACTATTTAGACAAAATTTTTATGGTCCAAAAGCAGAAGGACCGTGAAGAAACTTCACTAACCCTCCGTTAGGTAAGTCAACTTTTTTTTGATATACTAGAATCTATTAATCATATGGAAATAACTGAAATAGCGGAAACAAGTCATAACTTAGCTTTCATATAAGTATATAAATGTGGAAAATACCAATTACTAGAAGAGATATTAGAAGTAAAATACAACCTTTTAAGTATGAATACACTATCTGAAATGATAAAGGACTAAAAAGTAAAAGATAAAATTTAGAGTTGACTATCTTAAATATTTGATAGAATACTTTGAATTAGTGATTTGATGTTTTAACAGATCTGTAATATATTTTATGATATATTTGCACTTTTGATTTCTGGATGAGTTCTACGGGTGAAACAGAGAATTTCTCATAGTTGATGCACCAATATTGTCTGTGTAGTTGGTTTTCATCTCCACTCTTGCAACGGCTAGATCAGATTCGTAAAGAATAATTGTAGGATTTCTACGCAGTCATGAGGTCTGTGTTGAAGTCAATTGGTTCTGGGTTAGGAATCACATGTGTGATTGTTCTGTCATGATTGGGATCAGTTGGGTTGGATCACTTGTTTGCATTCACATTTGTGATTTGAATTCACGAAGCGTAATGAAGATCCAAAACAAATTAAATCCCAATTTGAACTATCATGATCCAACCCATCGGGTTGTGTGGGCACCTTACTCTAATGCCTAAGTAGGAACTCTTACCTCCAAATTGAAATATGAAATGCAAAAGTTAAGAAAATATAAACTAATCACCTAATACTCCTGGGCATCTCTAACCCTACCCTCTATTTACTCTCTAAATATAGAGTGCTCTATTTTTTTCCACACAATCAACTCCAACTCAATTCCCTATTTTACTCTCTAAAAAAGAATCTTCTTCTCTCTCCTCAATATTATATTATTATTTTTATTTCATTTTTATTGCCTCATTTCATAATATAAATCAATTTTTATTTTTATTTTTGCAAATAATCACTCTATAACCTATATAATCTTCATGTAATATAAAATTTATTATTTTCAAATTCTTTATTTGATAAAAAAATATTTTATTCTAACTAACATAAACACGACAAATATTATATATAATACATATTAACGAAAAATTCAAATCAAAGTGAAATTATTAATGAACTACAATTATATAATCAATATTGCATTATCGTAAAAATTATTTTAAATTTTACATAAATATTCAACTTTCAAAATTGTTATGTTTCTCCCATAAATTCTCTATAAATGCATTACAGAGTTCAAAATGAGCAATTTTTTGTCCTTATTTTTTAGTTGTAGCTAAAAATTGTTTAAATTAACGATTTTATCTTGTATCCAATTATTTTGTATACTAATTTATTTCTCCTATTCCATTTTAAACTATTGCATCAAGTATCTTCATGCTCATTAAAAAGTGAAGTTTAATCATTTATCACTATAACATAAAAGTGGGTTGTTTGAATTATCATATAAAATTTGTGCATTCTTCATTGTGAAAAATAATTATAATTTTAAATTACATATTTAAAGTGACAAAAACTTTTAAAAAATCAAATTAGAAAAATTGTTAATTCGGGATGGAAGTAGTATACTTATCAATAATATGTTTTTAGGTATTATATTTCTTAAAAATAATTACTAATATTAGAGATTTAATTAATAGATTCTTGTACAACATAAAAATATTAAAATAATTTTAAATTATATATTTAAAGTGTTAATTTTTTTTTTTTAAAAAAAATACAAAATTATTAATTCGGATGGAAGTAGTAACTTTTTAATGATATATTTTTAGGTATTATATTACAATAGAAAATAATTACAAATGATAAAGACTTAATTAATGATATCATAAAAATAATATTAAAATAATCAAAAAGTGAAATAGAAAGGTGAATAGTAGTTTTCCAAATGGGGTATAGAGAGTGATATGGGGAGGGGTTGGAGAGGGCATTCTCTATTTTACTCTCCAAATATAGAGAATGGAGAGTAAAATAGAGATGGGTTGGAGATGGTCTTATTTATTTAAAATAAGTACCTTTTAGAAATACATTGATTCCTCCCAAGGAACTAATCTAAACAAGTACAAGAATTTTCTAAAAGGGTACAATTTATAAAATAAGACACATCTCTCACCATAAGGGACATCATGACTAAAAGTTTTCAGATGATCATATTTGCCTTCATCTAAGAAACATCATTGACCCTACAACTATACTATATCAAGTGGCATAGCAAGAGTAGTATCAAGACAAACAAAACATATTGGTAGGCATCATCGATCAACCTGAATAAACCACATAACATCACACAATAATAAAGAAACATGCACTTGGAGATACAATTTAGGACCCCGATCCTTCAATTACCACCATTAACACCCATTGTTACTACCCAAGAACCCATACACTCTATATGTAACACCTCAGAAATCATACTTGGACTTTTCAGCAGAAAAAAGGTGAACCACGGAGGGGTTTATAAGCCATGATCAGGACCACGGTCGTCACCCTCATCGTGGTTCACACCCACCTAGAAGTGGTGGACCACAGAGCCCTTCACAGGTCATGGACCACAACACGAGCCGTGGGAAAGCTCGTGGAAGTAAGGCAGAACCACCCAAGGCTCAGGCATCACACCACAGAGCCCTCCACGGGCCGTGGTGAGGCTTGTCAACCTGAACCAGTAGACCTCTAGCCCCAAGTGAAGAACCACAATGGCCTTCACGATCCGTGGTCCTTCACACGGTCTGTGAGTTGGACCGTAAAAGGGAGTGTCCGGGACTAGTAGACCCTAGCCAAGAACCACAACCCACTTGACGGTCCATAGTCCCTTTGACAGTCCGTCAGTGGCGCCGCAGTAGGCCTCTATGAGCTTTTATGTCAGGGTCATTTTGGTCTTTTCCCCTATGTTTTGGAAACCTAAATTACATCGTTTAACTCCTAAACTACATCATTTTACCCAGTTTCAACCTAGTACTCTAGTCAGAACTTACCAAAACCTTTATTCTCCAAAAATTCATCGAACTTAGGGCAAAAAGGGAAGAAAGGCGTCAGTTTTCCCAAGAACAACCAGCAGGTTTCCTTCAAGTTCTAGCCCCAAAATCGAAGGATTTCTCCATAGATTTTGTCACTAGGTATGTGGGATTTCTAATGGGTTCCTTTCATCACTCGGTCCCTATAATTCAGTTAGATTCTTGATTATCTAAATCTTGTTTAGAACTAGGGTTTCTAAGACCTTAGAAAATTGTTGTGATTTAGCTGTTGTAGAATTCCTAATCGAATTAGCTTATTTCTTGGAAAATTTACTTAGTTCCTTGTATGAAACTTAGAACCCTAGTTGTATAATTTATTTTAGTTCATGAATTATACATGCTAGGTCAGTAAACAGATAATCATGCTCCAGATTCGAATGTTACATTATCAGTACATAAATGTGCATTCTCATATTTGCATGTCAGTATTTTGAGCTATGCAGTAATTCAGTTACTTTGTGTGATGAGTCCATGATTTGGACACATTTAGGGATTTATTTTAATAGATTTACTATCCTCAAATGCATATTTTGTGATAATCACTGATGTAAATCCTTGATTTTCAGGTATTTGGATTGAGGGACAAAGCATGGACACTAATGAGCAAAAAGGAACAAGGCAGTTGAAAGAATGAAGAAAGAGGGCTTGATGATCGCCTAACCCATTGGGCGAGTCGCCGAATGGCCATGATCTCACCTAAAGTTCCAGTGTGCCATGCCCTGAAGGAGAAAATCAAGTCAGTGATAGAAGGGAGCAGTCGGTGAGTCGCCGGACGGTTCCGCGATGAAGTGCTAGATCGCCCAAAGTTACAAAACATGAAGATGTTGAAGGCCAAAGCATAAAAGCGATGGAATTAACCAAAGGGAGGATCGTCGAGTGGATCAGTGATCCCAACTTATTGCGCCAAATGGTCATTCGCAGCATATTTTTGGCGACTACAAATACATTTTTAAATTCTTAGTTTAGGAAGAGTTATCAGGTATCAGTTTTCAGTTTTCAGAATAGGAGTTTTCATAGTATCTAATTTTATCAATCAATTTTAGAACTCTGAGATTGGGGACAATATTTTCCTTAGCTTTGAAGATTTGAAGAATTCCATTTTTGATAAATTGGCAGTGGGCCTTTGAGATTCTTCAACCTTGACCTTTGTAAAGATGAAATTAATCATATCTAGTTGATGGAAACACAATTTGGTAATGGTTTTTTTATCTTTTTATAATGTCTAGCTAAAACCCCAATTCTTGGGGTGTTATTATGCATTTATGGGTTGATTTAATTGCTGGGTATTGTTAATTGATAGTTTAAATGCTGTTTAAAAGTGATTTAAATTAGTAATTATGGTTTAATTTAAAGGATTGTAGTTGCAAATGTATTTCTAACTTCGTATTTTTAGCTTGCTCGAGAGAGAGGTTTTAAAACCAAGATTACTGATTTAATGGTCTGTAGGTATTGGGTTGTCATGGGTTCAGCTCGAGAGAGTGAATCCTAAACCCCTTTTCCACACATTTAGCTCGAGAGAGTGAATGGACTAAAGCGAAGGCTGTTCTTAATTGTTGCTCATTGGTGTTCTAGAGAAACCAATTTGATTAGGGATAAATTATTCGAGAGAAAGTTTATTCCCTCTAAAGTCTAGCTTATTCACTGATTTACAGCTATTTACTATCAATTGCAATCACCCATTTGTCTACTTTAGCCTATAATCCAATCACATCCCAAGAACCCGTCTCTTTACTTGTTCCTTAATGTTAATTTTTATTGTTGTAGCTGATAATTACAATCAAAACCCCCATATTTGATACTTGTGTCACCCCTTAATTTGAAATCATGCTTTTATTCGTAAATGTTTTTACCTATGATTGACTTGAACATATTTGTACTTGGCTCTTGAATCTTAAGCACGTACCACTCCCTGTGGGATTCGACCCCAACTCACTTGTTGGGTTATATTACTGACTAATGATCATTTGCACTCAGTATTGGAAGAAGTGTCCTGATACGTGAAATCAAAATGGCGTTGCTGCTAGGGACTAGTGTTGGTTAAGATTCTTTAGTTATGTTGAATTTTGTTCTAGTTAGTCATAGTTGAACTTACTTAATTTTAGTTTTGTTTTGCTTGTTTGTATTTTGAAACAGGAAGTATGTGTGTGAACGACAGTAATGGCAGCCAAGTAGGCCATCAAGATGACATCGATAACCTTAACGATGTCAACAAGCCTAATTCTAATGACCTCATCTTATGGGTGGTATTGGTGCCATTCGCTTGCCCCCAACTGATGGGAATGCGGTGTTCCACATCACAAGTACTATGTTACAACTCTTGCAATTGAGGGGGTTGTTCGGTGGTTTGGCTCATGAGGATCCCTATGAGCATATTAGAAAGTTCATGGATGTATGCGGACCATTATCCCTCAAGAACATATCCCAAGAGTCGGTCCGATTGAGATTGTTCCTGTTCTCTTTGATGGGAGAAGCATGTAAGTGGCTGGATGAATTACCACGTGAATCAATCACTTCGTGAGAGGAGTTAGTCACCATATTTCAAGTGTGATTTTTCCCTCCTTTGAAGATGATGACTCTTCAGGATAGCATTCAGAGCTTCAAGCGTCTAGAGGGCAAGCCAATTCATGAAACTTGGCTGCGATTCAAGAAGTTGGTGCTTCAATGCCCAACTTATGGCTTTCCTGATAATGAGTTGTTGTAATAGTTTTACCGGAGCCTTGATTCGGTAAACAAGGGTGTAGCTAACCAACTTTCTCTGGGAGGTTTGATGCAGCAACCTTATGTGATAGCAACTCAGCTGTGGGATGGCATGACCACAATCAATCGGGCTTGGTACACCTGCGAAGATCAGATCTCCCCTCTCACATTCAAATTGACCAAAGAGCAGATCGAGAAAGACCAAGAGAGGGACAAGAACATGGCCAAGATCATGACACAACTTGACATTTTGTCCAAAAATGTCATGGGAGCTGGTGCTCGGAGTGTCGATGCCATGGGTATCGGGTATGCTAATCTTGATGACGAAAAATTTGAGGCTTTATACAACGAAGAGTTGAATTTCCTAGCCAACCAAGGTGGTGGTTATCGTTCAAACTACCCGAGGCAGGGTGGTAACCAAGGTTGGAATAGGGATAAAGGTTGGAAGGATCGTGATCCAGAATGGAGGGATCGAAATCCCAATTGGAAGGATGGGGAGAAGGATAGATATGTGCCTCCCCATGAGCGCCAAAAGCCAAAGGATTCGAAAGGTGGCCGATCTGAGCATATGTTTTCTCATATCCTCAATAAAGTTGAGGGATCCGACAAGATTTTGAAAGAAATAAAAGAAGACGTATTGAACCTTAGCCAGACTGTTACCTCTCATTTTGTATCAATCAAGCAGTTGGAGACCCAAATAGGTCATATATTGTCTTATTTGAACCCGAGACAACAAGGAGGTTTGCTTAGTGATACTATGGCTAACCCCAAGAATGAGGTTTGAGTGTGGACTTGTGTCGTGCCGCGACGTTAACGAAGGCACTGCTTGGGAGGCAACCCAAGTTTTATTTTCTTTCTTTTTAAGTTTGAAATAATGGTGTGTTGAATGTGCAGGTCAAAGTGCGTAAAGTGTTTGAAAAGTGCAGGTTGGCGAGCTGAAAGTCCAGTCGGTGACTCGCCGAAGAGGTCGGCGAGCCCGACTTGGACCGCTGTTGGACTCAAGACACTTTTAAATTGGAGTCTGTAAAACTCAGCGAGCCCAGGAGCTGATTGTCGAATCACCGACCAGGTCGGTGACCACAATCTAGTCCGCTGTTTGGACCCCCACATTAACTGGAGGTCCTGTAAAATTCTGCGAGGTAAGTGCCCACTCAGCGAGCAAAACTAATGTCACCAAATGGGCAATAATTGAATTGTTTTAAAGGACAAAGTTTAAACTTCCAACTCTTTCATTTCCCTTACTTTTGAACGTCCCAAACTCACACCCGCACTCTAGTATCCTATATTTCTTGCATTTTTATTGTCGTTTGGTCATCGAATTTGTGTTCGGAGAGGATAACTTTGCTGCCTAGCATTTTTAACTTATTTAATCGGCATTTATGGTTGGTTTTTCAAACCCCGAATCCTATTATTAGAAATTTGTTCTCATTTGCAATTGATCTTGTCTTAGTGAAGTGTGTTGGGCCTCTTTGATCATAATTGTAATTATATGTGCCTGTGCTAACTTGAATATCGTGCCATAAATGCCTATAATGTTTATTTCCCAAATTTTTGTGCTATAAAATTGATTAAAATTTGTACGGTTGTGCTAGCATGTTGTTGGGTTAAGTCAGGTGAAGTCTAAGTAGCCCGTATTTGTGCTAAATGATGTATTTTACCCAATGATGGAGCAGTTGACATCATTCTTAAGGGCAAAAGTCGTCAAATGACCAAATTTGGCCAAACCGGGAGAAGTCAGAGTATCCTAGGGGCATGAGAGTAATGGGTCTTAGTTTAATTTGATGGGTGCATGTTTTGATTTTGTTTTCGGTGGTTGCGGGTTTAAATTTGAGAAGTTGGGTTGAAAATAAGCACGTTGGGTCGTTTGGCAAGCTGGGTCAAGCTCGCCGAATCACTCGGTGGTTCACCGAAGTTCCCCATCTCACCTTTAATTTCATGCTAAATGTGAAGTTTTGTTTGGTAACTTGTGGCAAGAAGCCTGAGGTCGCCGAATGCACTCGGCGACTCACTGAAAGTTCTTTTTGATCGGCCTTTGTCTGCACCCCTGACCCTTAATTGCACTGTAACCTTCGGTAGGCTAACCTTTGCTCACCAAATGTTGTTGACAATTCACCGAAAGGCCTTCCCCTAGTCAACAGGACAACTTTTTCTGAGATTTTTGAACCAATCCTTTCAGCGAACCCGATCTAGCTTGCCAAAGAGTTTCGGCAACTCATCAACTAGTTCGGTGAGTCTGTCTGCAACTATTGTCTGTGCTTTTGATTGATTTGTTTCTAATTTTGTTCTAATGTTTTTGCAAACATGTCTAGACCAAAGGTTGTTGGTAGAGACATGCCACCCCGAAAGAAAGCTAAGGGGATAAAAATCAATGAGGATGCAGCTGCATCCAAGGCCAAGGCCACCAAACTTCCCACAACTGGTGGGAAAGACAAAGGAAAAGGGAAGGCGCCTGTGTCACCGGAGGCCAGCTCCGATAGTGACGGGATCTACGCTACTCAGCTCACCACTTCTGAGAGTGAGGGTGAGCACCAGACGCAACAAGCTGCGGTTTCAGAGCTGGAGAATGATGAATTGTTAGTAGCACAAAGGGCTGAGCTGCTGTCCAAAAGGATGAATGATCCATCTAGGATCAGGACTCTTCAGGCCACTACTACTCCTTCTCCAGCTCCAACACAGGCCGTGGTCCTAGCACCACTAGTACAGGGTCCTCCTCGCAAGTCTATGAATAGACCAAAGACTGAGGGGATGAGGACAATCATTAAGGAGAAGCGTATGTCCATTGATGGGGTCATTAATAAGTACTTAGAAATTATGAGCTGTTTAAAGTCTCATAAATTCCAAATCTTCATCAAGCCCTGTGGCCCGTATATTCCAAATTGGGTCCGGGAGTTCCAAATTGGGCCAAGCAGCACCAGACCTCACTTTCTTTCCCGGTGTTAATCACCAAACTATGCAAACAGGCTCGGGTTCCTAGAGATGTGAAGAAGGATGTGGATGTGATTCCAACCTCTTCTACTGATATCTGGAGGATCGAGGCAGAATATTTAAAGAATGAGGCAGAAAAGAAGAAGGCAACCCCAGTGGACTCATCCTCGGTTGTTGATCCTCAAACACTACCTGCAGAGGCACCTTTGCCTATTTCGGCCCCTAGTCCTTCAGGTACATTCAGTATTGTTCCTCCTGACCACCTTAGTTCCTTTACTACTACATTGCCTCCTAAAGATGCTGCTGTTGCTGTTTCCTAGACACTGCTTACTCAGGCTGCATTACTCCGGATGGGGCAGCTAGCCCATTTTGCCTATCGTCGTGATGCCAGACTTGAGGTATCCATTCCGAGCATGATTTAGACAGCCATTGTGATGATGTGACATTATTGAGTGCTATTATTGATGCCCTTGTGGCTAGGATAGCGGTGTGTGAGTGTGGCTAAAGGGCCACCGAGAAGGTGACGGCTTTAAAAGCCGCCATTGCTGCACTAAGAAGAGATGTGGACCAGGTGAAGTCCACCAACATGTCCATGATTTTTGGGATGGTGGATATCTCAGATGTGCCAGTAAAGCCAGATATGACTCTAGCTACTACTAGAGATAATGTTGGAATTAAGGAGGCAGCTGATTTCGAGTCTGAGGTAGAGATAGATGAGGAGATGATTGGGGTAGCTGAGGAGGCTTCGTATGAGGGCTTTACTGAGACTGAGAAGGCCATGGTAAATACAGTTGTGCAGGCTTCTTTGGCGGATACATCCTTGGCTGACCCTAGTGCAGTTGCTACTCCTTTCGAGGTGACTCTTGGCACCGATGCCCAAGTTCAGAGTGATGCACCAGGCACTGATGCCCAGACAAAAGGAGCGACTGAGTAGACATGATTCCTTTTTACCTCCCTCTCTATCTTACTTTTTTAGTTTTGGATATTTTATTGTTTGCATTTGAGGACAAATGATTTTTGATTTGTGGTGGGGTGAGACCCACCTTGTGTGACTGTTTTTTTGTATATATTGAGTTTTTGAGCTTTATATTGTGTTGATACTATTTTTGTGGATAATTGAGCTTGTGGCTTCTTGCTTAAATTGTAAATGATTTTGGACCCTTCAGAAAAATTTTGTGCCACCTCTTGTTTGTGTTTGTATGTGGCTATTCTCTTGCAAATTTGAGTATCGGTCTTGATCAATACCGATGACTTGAATAGTGCTCATAATTGAACAAAATGAATGTGTGGCTACAATGAGGCCAAATGAAGTTGCATAGACAATATGTGAACTTTTTGCATCTCACTGTGACTAGCCAATTATCAAATTAAGTCTCTTGTGATGAACATTGCACACTAGCGAAAGTGTGGAGTCTTGTTTGACATTGGTGTCAATGCCTTCTGTGATGAGCTTACCGTGAACCATATGTGATGGCACCTAGAATTTTCCCCGTTGGTCTGGTTGACTATGTGATGCAAGCTTTTAAGATGATCTTAGGCAACTTTGATGAGTGTGAAACAATTTGACATTATACCTCTTTTTGTGGCCTACCTTGTCAGTGTGTGAACTTCACTTGAACACCTTTTGAGTCTTACCCTTTTCTTGGAAGAAACTTGATGAAATTGTGACCTTTCTTGATCCATTACCCTCAATCCTCATGATTGTGGTTTACATGAATATCCAACTTAGGCCAAAAGCCTAAGTTGGGGGGTGTGGTGAAAAGAGAAGGTAAATCAAGAAGTGCAAATAAGTCCCCTTTGACCCATGGTTTTGGGAAAGATGGAGCCCCTCCATACAAAAAAATAAGAAAGAAAAAGAATGAAAAATAATGAAAAAGAAAAAGAATGAAAAAGTTATGGAATAAAATTGTGAAATTGCAAAAAGAATTGGGGTGTCCAACAGTCCATGGAAAGTGAATAATGGGGTGACCTTTGATCATGAATGAGAATGATAAAGAAGAGGGAAGAAAGTGTTGTTCATGCCATATTTCATGAGGATAGCAGCCACTGAGCCTAAATAACCATACCTTTACACTCAGCCCTATTACAAGCCTTGAAAAGACCTTTTTTTTATCTTAAGTGAGCTGAAACAAGTGTTGATTGGAAAATACGGGCAAACCTATGGGTGAAATCATGCATTGTGTTCATCTTTGTGAGTGTGAGTGTTGCATTTAATTCTGGAACTATAAATTGTTGAACCATTGTGTGTGAATATGGACTCATTCTTTGTGTGAGGGAATTTGAGTACCTTTGTTGAGCTTGAACTTGCATTTGAAGCAAGTATTGTGAACTTGAGAGTTTTTGATAATAGTGAGTCACAACTTGAATCTTTGAGTGCATAATTGATCCTTGCATGAGTAAGTTAAGTATTTTTGTGTGCATTCATGATTGAGTCTTGTGTAGCACTGTTTGAGACACCTTTTTTGAACTGCTGAACTTGAGTTTTACTTTAGGACAAATAAAAGTTTAAGTTGCAAGTGTTGATGAGTCCATGATTTGGACTCATTTAGGGATTTATTTTAATAGATTTAGTGTCCTCAAATGCATATTATGTGCCAATAACTTATGTAAATCCTTGATTTTCAAGTATTTGGATTAAGGAACAAAGCACGGACACTAATGAGTAAAACGGAACAAGGGAGTTGAAAGAATGAAGGAAAGAGGGCCTGATTATCGCCTAACCCATTGGGCGAGTCACCAAATGGCCAAGATCTCGCCTAAAGTTCCAGTGTGCCAAGCCTTGAAGGAGAAAATCAAGTCGGCAATAGAAAGGAGCAGTCGGCGAGTCACCGAACGATTTCGTGATGCAGTGCTAGATCGCCCAACGTTACAGAACTTGAAGGTGCTGAAGGCCAAAGCAAAAAGATGGGGCGGATCGCCGAGTGGATCGACGATCCCGATTTATTGTGTCGAATGTTCCTTCGCAGCATATTTTTGGCGACTATAAATACATTTTTAAATTCTTGGTTTAGGAAGAGTTATTAGTTATTAGTTTTCAAAATATGAGTTTTCATCGTATCTAATTTTATCTATCAGTTTTAGAACTCTAAGGTTGGGGATAGTATTTTCCTTAGCTTTGAAGATTTGAAGAATTCCATTTTTGAGAAATTGGAATTGGGTCTTTGAGATTCTTCAACCTTGACCTTTGTAAAGATGAAATTAATCGTACCCAGTTGATGGAAAAATAATTTGGTAATGATTTCTATCTTTTTGTGATGTCTAGCTAAAACCCCAATTCTTGGGGTGTGATTATGTGTTTATGGGTTGATTTAGCTATTGGATATTGTTAATTGATAGTTTAAATGTTGTTTAAAAGTGAGTTCAATCATTAATTGTGGTTTAATTTAAAGGGTTGTAATTGCAAATGCAATTTAATTTTTGTGTTTTTGGCTTGCTCAAGAGATAGGTTTTAAAACCAAGATTACTAATTTGATGGTCTATGGGTATTGGGTTGTCATGGGTTCAGCTCGAGAGAGTGAATCCTAAACCCTTTTCCATACATTCAGCTCGAGAGAGTGAATGGACTAAAGCAAAGGCAGTTTTTAATTAGTGCACATTGTTGTTTGAGTGAAACCAATTTGATTCGGGATAAATTGTTCGAGAGAAAGTTTATTCCCCCTAGAGTCTAGCTTATTCACTAATTTACAGCTATTTACTATCAATTACAATCACCCATTTTTCTACCTTAGCCTATAATTCAATCACATCCGAAGAACCCGTCTCTTTACTTGTTCCTTAGTGTTAATTGTTGTTGTTGTAGCTGATAATTACAATGAAAACCCCCATATTTGACACTTTTGTCACCCATTAATTTAGAACAATGCTTTTATTCGTAAATGTTTTTCCCTATGATTGATTTGAATATATTTGTACTTGGCTCTTAAATCTTAAGCACGCACCACTCCCTGTGGGATTTGACCCCAACTCACTTAGTTGGATTATATTAATGACTAACGATCATTGGCACTTAGTATTGGAAGAAGTGTCTTGATATGTGAAATCATTGTTTCATATACATATTAAGTTGAGAGTAGACTTAGCATCAAGTTGGAATAAGGTTCAGCGTACCCTCATAGTCCCAACACTATGTGCCCCCGTAGGAGTATAAGTCCCCCCTATGGGCATCAGATTTAGTGATCACGCCAGTCATGCCTTTATACCCTTGGCAATGTATATTAGGTCCTCTTGATAGGGCGTATACATCAACTCCATGTTTAGCTCGCGTGGTTTTATGTCGATTAATAGTAGCTCCCACAGTTAGATTCTAGTGCAGTTGACCAGGTTTTAAGTTTATACTTCGGTATTCAGCCTCAGCATGTTTGGGTATTCCCCACTTTCAGTTATCTATTGATTTAGCTTCTGCATTGCACTTGTCTTATTCAATAATTTTATAGTATAATTATGATATGCCAAAGACGGGGTTAGCTTGGGGTCACTCATAATCCTAGGTCCCGTGTTACGTCAAAAGGGTAGCCTTGGGGCATGATAAACTTGATATCAGAGCATTAGGTTTAAGAGTCCTAGGATGTCTTAAAGCCGCACTAAGTAGAGTCTCTTTCATGGGTGTGAAGTGCACCATATCTTTGAGAGGGAGGCTATAAAGTGTTTTAAGAAAAACTTCACTTTCCTTGCTATTCTCATCATGCATGAATATGATCTAACTTATCTTTCTAATTCATCATTATGTGTTTCACATCATGCCTCCTCGTAGAGCTTATGCACGGAATGCTAATGCACGCCATGCTAACGCAGCTCCTCTAGTCCCGAACCATGAGGTTATGAATGCAGAATTTTGGAACGCGATCCAACTCTTGGCTTAGAGTGTAGCTAACCAGAACAATCAGCAAACTCCAGTTAGTGGTTCATGATTTTGTTCGGATGAATCTGCCTGAATTTCTAGGGTCGCAGGTTGGTAAGGACCCACAATACTTCATTGATGAGGTTAAGAAAATTTTTGGAGTGATGCAAGTGACTGGTAATGATAAGGTGGAGTTGGTATCCTACCAGCTTAAGGATGTGGCTCACATATGGTTCACTCAGTGGAAAGAAAATAGGGGTTGTAGATGCAGCTCATATGACTTGGGAGTGTTTTACCGGAGCTTTTTTGGATAGGTTCTTCCCAAGGGAGTTGAGAGAAGCTAAGGCACAATAGTTTATGAACTTGAAGCAGGGTTCAATGTCGGTCCAAGAGTACGGGCTGAAGTTCACTCAACTCTCTAGGTATGCTCCACATATGGTTGTTGATCCAAGGGCACAAATGAGTAAATTTCTGTTTTGGGTATCCGATCTGGAGAAGACCGAGTGCAGGAATGCTATGCTATTAGAGGATATGAATATCTCTTGGCTTATGACTCATGATCAGCAGGTTGAGGGAGATAATATTAGGGAATTGGCTAAGGATAATAAAAAGGCTAAAATAGGTAACTATGAGTACTTTCAATAGAAGTCGAGTGCTTAGAATCGCTCATAGTTTTAACAAAAATTTACAGCCCCAACACCTTCATCAGCTAGTGCTCCATCCCCCAGGTTTCGACAGGATTAGAAAGGTAGGGCATCAGGGTCTAAGTCTCAAAGGAGTACTTCAGGTAACAGGACTTTCCCAACTTTTCTAAAGTGTGGTAAAAACCCTCCATACGAGTGTCTTGCAGGCAGGGAAGGATGTTTTGGGTGTTGTTAGTCTGGCCATAGGTTGAAGGATGCTCTTTTGCCAGGCAGGGTCAAGGAGGTAACAACAATAGGGCTCAGTCTACGGCTCCAGCAGCACTAACAGGTCACCCAACTCAAGAGGATGCTTCATGGTACAGTGGCAGTTAGCGCCAGAATAGGTTGTATGTTCTCCAGGCTCACCAGGACCAGGAAGATTCTCCTGATGTGGTCACTGGTACATTACGAGTCTTTCAGTTAGATTTGTATGTGTTGTTAGATACATGAGCTATTTTTTCTTTTGTAACTCCCTATATAGCAGTAAACTTTGGTGTCAGTTCAGAAACTCTCGCAGAACCCTTCTCAGTCTCTACTCCAATTGGTGACCCGGTTATAGCTAGACGGGTATATAGAAATTACCCTGTCACAATCTATCATAATGTTACCTCAGAAGATCTTGTAGAGTTAGAAATAGTAGATTTTGATATCATTCTAGGCACGGATTGGTTACATTTATGTTATGCCTCAGTTAATTATATAACTAGGATCGTTCGATTTCAGTTTTCAAATGAGCCAGTCTTAGAGTGGAAGGGTAATGGGTCAGTGCTACAGGTCTATTTATCTCTTACCTTAAGGCTAGGAAGATGATCTCTACAGGATATGTCTATCATCTTTTTCAGCTTAAGGATTCAAACTCCGAAACCCCAAATCTTGAGTCAGTCCCAGCAGTGAATGAGTTTCCAGAAGTGTTTCCAGAAGATCTTCCTAGAGTTCCTCCCGAAAGGGAAATCGACTTCGGAATAAATCTCCTTCTAGATACCCAGCCTATTTCAATTCCTGCTTACCTAATGGCTCTAGTTGAGCTTAAGAAATTGAAATAGTAGATGAAAGACCTTCTAGATAAGCGCTTCATCTGACCTAGTATCTCTCTGTGGGGTGCTCTAGTGTTGTTCGTAAAAAAGAAAGATAGTTCCCTAAGAATGTGCATCGACTGTCGTTAGTTGAATAAAGTCACAATCAAGAACAATATTATATCCCCAGGATTGATGACTTATTCGACCAACTTTAGGGTGCTAGTCATATTTCGAATATAGACCTCAAATCCAGCTATCATCAGCTCACAATTAGAGATAGTGACATTTTGAAAATAGCCATTCGAACTCGGTATGGTCATTATGAATTTGTAGTTATGTCATTTAGACTAACAAATGCTCCTGTAGCTTTCATGGACTTAATGAACAACAATAGTTGGACTCGTTTGTTATCGTCTTTATTGATGATATCCTCATTTATTCCTGAAATGAGGAGAAACATGCGACTTATGTGAGAGTTCTTCTGCAGACTCTCAAAGATCGCCAGTTATTCGCTAAGTTCAACAAATGTGAATTCTGGTTACAATCCGTCACTTTCCTTGGTTATGTGCTATCTAGTGAAGGAATCCAAGTGGATTCTCTAAAAATAGAGGTAGTGAAGCAATGGCCTAGACCCACCTCTCCAATAGATATTAAAAGTTTTTTGGGTTTGGCCGGTTATTATAGAAGATTTGTTAAAGGATTTTCATCCATAGCTTCCCCATTGACAAAGTTGACTCACAAAAAGGTCAAATTTCAGTGGTCAGACGAGTGTGACAAAAACTTCTCAGAACTGAAGACTAGGTTGACTACAGCTCCAATCTTGACTCTACCAGATGGTTCAGACGGTTATGTGATCTATTCTGATGTATCTAGCGGTCTACATTATGTGTTGATGCAGCGAGGTAAGGTCCTAGCTTATGCTTCTAGACAGCTTAAGGTACATAAGAAAAACTACCCGACTCGTGACCCCGAGCTTGCACTTGTAGTATTTGCCCTAAAGATTTGGAGACATTACTAGTACGGTGTTCACGTAGATGTGTTCACAAATCATAAGAGCCTCCAGTATATGTTCACCCATAAAGAGTTAAATCTTCGTCAAAGGAGATGGATTGAATTACTTAAGGACTACGATATGAATGTGATTTACCATCCTGGTAAGGCCAATGTACTGCCTGATGCTCTCAGCAAACTGTCTATGGGTAGTGTAACACATATTAAGGAAGAAAAAAAGGAATTAGTAATCTTCAGCGGCTTGCTCGCATAGTAGTTGGTCTTATGGACATGTCAGACGGTGGTGTAATAGTTCAGAATGGATCAAAATCATCATTGGTAGCAGAGGTTAAGGAAAAACAAGATAGTAGCCCTATACTACTTCAGTTAAAAGGTGCAGTTCATCAACAAAGAGTTCAGGTTTTCTCCCATGGGGGAGATGGTGTGTTTCGTTACCAGGGTGGCTTATGTGTTCCTAACGTAGGTGAGTTAAGGTAGCATATTCTTATAGAAGCTCATAAATCCAGATATTCCATTGATTCAGTCACCATTAAGATGTACTGCGATCTATGGGAAGTCTTTTGGTGGAATGGCATGAAGAGGGACATAGCAGATTTTATGGCTAAGTGTCTTAACTGTCAACAGGTTAAGGTAGAACATCAGAAACCAAGAGGTATGACTCAAGATATTAACATTCCTATATCGAAGTGGGAAGTGATAAACTTGGACTTCATTAGGGTTTACCTCGTACTTGCAGATAGCATGACTCCATTTGGGTGATAGTAGACAAAGTCACTAAGTCCGCTCACTTCTTGGGTGTCAAGACTACAGATTCAGTGGAGGACTACGCTAAACTTTACATCAATGAGATAGTCTGGTTTCATGGGGTTCCCTTGTCTATCATCTCAAATAGAGGTCCTCAGTTTACCTCTCATTTTTGAAAATCATTTCAAAAAGATCTTGGAACTCAAGTAAATCTCAGCACATCATTTCATCCACAGACGGATGGTTAGGCAGAGTGTACCATTCAGACCTATATGGGCACAGATGTAGGTCCCTAATTGGTTGGTTTGAAGTAGGTGAATCAACCTTGATTGGGCCAGATTTGGTTCACGAGGCTATGGAAAAAGTTTAGCTCATCAGAGATAGACTAAAGACAACCCAAAGTCGTCAAAAATCCTATGCAGATGTAAGGAGAAGAGACTTAGATTGAAATCAAAGATTGGGTTTTCCTAAAAGCGCCACCTATGAAGAGGGTGATAAGATTTGGCAAGAAAGAGAAGCTCAGTCCTAGATATATATATGTCCTTACAGAATCCTGAAAAGGGTTGGTAATGTGGCTTATGAGTTAGAGTTGCCCACAGAACTAGTAGTGGTCTATCATGTCTTTCACATTTCCTTGTTGAAGAAGTGTGTGGGTGATTCGACATCAATTGTACCATTGGAGAGTGCGGCTATAAAGGATAGTCTCACTTATGAAGAGGTGCCAGTTGAGATTCTTGACCAGCAGGTTCATAGGCTGAGGAATAAAGAATTTGCTTCAGTGAAGGTTTTGTGGAGGAGTCAGTTCGTAGAGAGAGCTACTTGCAAGCAGAAGCAGCCATTAAGGCCAAATATCCTCATCTCTTTCCTTCCGATTCCATTTTAGCTTCAAGTAATAGTTCCTCTCCAGTCTCTCAGTTTACTCTTCCGTAAAATCAATCTTAGTATCTTGTTCCTTCAGTTGTTCTTGCATTTCAGCATAATTGCATGTTCTTGGAACTCAGTTCAGTTAGATACCAGTTTCTAGTACTTAGTGGTAGGGATTACCGCTCCTTCCTTCCTTACTCAGCTAGTTTAGACTTTATTCGAGGATGAATGTTTCCAAGGAGGAGATAATGTAACACCTCAGAAATCAGACTTGGACTTTTCAGCAGAAAAAAGTGAACCATGGAGGGGTTCACGGGCCATGATCTGGACCATGGTCCGTCACCCTCATCGTGGTTCACACCCACCCATAAGTGGTGGACCACGAAGCTCTTCATAGGCCGTTGGCCACCACACGAGCCATGGAAAGGCTAGTGGAAGCAAGGCAGAACCACCCAAGGCTCAGGCATTAGACCATGGTGCCCTCCACGGGCTGTGGTCTTGATGATGGGCCGTGGTAAGGCTCGCAAACCTGAACCAATAGACCCCTAGCCCCAAGTGAAGAACCACAGTGGCCTTCATGGTTCGTGGTCCTTCACACAGTTTGTGAGGTGCACCATAGACGGAAGTGTCCAAAACCAATAGACCCTGGCCAAGAACCATGACCCACTTGACTGGCTGTGGTCCCTTTGACAGTCCGTTAGTGGTGCCACGGTAGGCCTCTGTCAGCTTTTAAGTCACGGTAATTTTGGTCTTTTCCCCTATGCTTTGGACACCTAATCTACGTCGTTTAACCCCTAAAGTACGTCATTTTACCTAGTTTAAGCCTAGTACTACCAAAACCTTTATTCTCCACAAATTCATTGAACTTATGGAAAAAAGAGAAGAAAGAGGAACTAGTTTTCCCAAGAACAACCAGCAAGTTTCCTTCAAGTTCCAGCCCCGAAATCAAAGGATTTCTTTGTAGATTTTGTCACCAGTTATGTGGGATTTCACTAATGGATTCCTTCCATCCACTGGGTCCTAGAATTCAGTTAGATTCTTGATTCTCTATATCATGTTTAGACCTAGGGTTTCTAAAACCTTAGAAAATTGTTGTGATTTAGCTGTTGTAGTATTCCTAATCGAATTAGCTTATTTCTTGGAAAATTTTCTTAGTTCCTTGTATGAAAGTCAGAACTCTAGTTGTATAATTTCTTTTACTTCATGACTTATACTTGCTAGGTTAGTAAAACGAATAATCGTGCGCCAGATTTCAATGTTACTTTATCAGTATGTAAATGTGCATTTTCAGATTTGCTTGTCAGTATTTTGAGCTATCCAGTAATTCAGTTACATTGTGTCATATACATATTCAGTTGGGAGTAGACTTTGCACCGAGTTGGACTAGGGTTTAGTGTACCCTCATAGTACCAGAACTACATGCCTCCATAGGAGTGTAAGTCCTCCGTGTGGGCATCAGATTTAGTGATCAAACCAGTCATGCCTTTTTACACCTGGCAAGGTATATCGGGTCCTCTCGATGGGGAGTTTACATCGGACTCCATGTTTATCTCACATAGTTTTATGTCAGTTAATAGTAGCTCTCACGGTCAGATTCTAGTACAGTTGACCAGGTTTTCAGTCTATACTTTAGTATTCAGCCTCATCATGTTATGTTCATGATTAGCACTTGGAGGACAATAGACATGCTTTCCATACTTAGTCTTTTATTCAGTTTTTAGTTTTACTAGAGTTATATGAGGGGCATGTCCCAGCAACCCTATTCAGTTAAAGGATTTTTCAAGTAGAAGATTCAACTTTAGTTATTGAGTGATTGTTCAGTATCACTCAACTCTTAGTATGTTTTATGCATTTAGACTGTTTGGGTATTCCTCACTTTCAATTATCTATTGATTTAGCTTCCGCATAATACTTGTCTTATTCAATAATTTTATAGTATGCTTATGATATGCCAGAGAAAGAGTTAGCTTGGGGTCACTTGTGATCCTAGGTCCAGTGTTACGTCAAGGGGGTTGCCTCGGGGTGTGACACTATCTCAAGTCACCCCACCTTCATCCAATGCAAACTCCTATGCTAAAAACCATTTCACCTTCCTAACCGATCCTCGCCTAACCATTCTATCACATAATGACTACTCGAAACCACCCACATTGTCAACCCCAAAGTCCGTGCTACAAAATTCCTAAATTCAAATTTACCAACTAACTCTATCTACCATCTAAACCCTTGCTCACCTCTTTTAACTCAATCTACTTATAATGACTCAGTCAGTCATTTTTAGAAAGTTTTATAATATTACCATTTTTCCCCTCCTAATATCGACCCCGAGTCTTTTTATGTTGATTATTGAAAGATTGTATTATAATTTGAGTAAACAATTGAGAACTTGACTAAGTTTGTGATTTTGAAAGGCTAAGTTGCTTAAAAGTAGTTTTTGGACACTTTTGGATTCTTGAGTGCCAAAATGAAATTTCATCGATTCCATTAGTTTCAAAAATTTTAATATGGTCTATGAGAGTTTTCAATTTCAAATTCAGAGTCTTCATGTATATTTGAGGTCCTAAGTTGTGAAATTATGGAAATTTAGCATTTGGGTTGACTTTGGTCAACAGTTGGGGTTTGGATGCTTGGATTTGAATTCCAAGAGTTTTGTTGGATTTGGGGGATGATATTAGGCCTAAGTGAGGTCTTGGTTGATTTTGAGAGGTCCCAAGCTTGTTATAACCTTTTTAGGTGTTTGTTAGTTTCTTCTGGTTTTCATGCATGTCGGGTCAAGAAAACCTCAAATTCGTGTTTAGATGGTTCCATTAAGTCCAGAATGTCGAGTTGATTGTGTTTTAGGGGTTTTGAATGAATCACAAGGGTCCTTTTGGTGTTTGAGACTTGGCTATATTTTTAGGTATTGCAGGCCTCGCTTTGGCGATGGTCCTATCGCTTAAGCGAAAGGGCCTGTCGCTTAAGCGAGACCCGAGTTTTTAGAGGGGGTTGTTTTTGCTGCATCAGAGGGGGGTATTAACCTGCAAATTTTGGGGTGTAAGCCCCATTTTCCATTTTTGAGCTTGGGAAGACCTTGGAGGCGATTTCTTGTGCAAAAAACCTTTGGGTAAGCCTTTGTGCTCCTAGAACTTCATTTCTCATTGTTTATTTATGGATTCTAACATCAAAATTTTGGGTTTTGAATTACAAATGACTTGGTCTTTCAAGAACACAAGTTATAACCTGAAATAGAGGTTTTGAACTGTTTTTGATCCCTTTTTCGAAAAGGTTTTCACCATTGAGTTCCTAAAGCCTTGAACATCAATTTCTAATATTGATTTTTAGATTCAAACCTTATTTTTGAAATTGAGTTTTTAGTTGGTTGACCCATTTTTTCAAGTAATTGATGTGAGTATTGTTGTTTCCAGAAAGTGATTGCGAGTAATTGGTTGTTATAGTTTGTGTGGCTTTGGAAGTGAACCAGAAAGGGAAAACCCAAGCTTCAGATTGATTGATTGTTTTAAGGAAAATGATCTCTTAACCTTTGTAATATAGTAGTATTGTTCTCCTCTCTTCATTGTTTGTGTGTTGGGGAGTAATCAGGAATGCGGTGATGGGTTTATTTGCTCCACTCGATTAATGTTAATAAAAAAAGAAGGGATAAATAAAATGGCTTTATGATGGAAATAACAATTTGTGAATTGCTTTGTTGTGATCCTATTTGTTTGATTTGATGAAATGCCTTGATGACTTGAATGCGGAGTTGAATTACACGACTTATTGTCTTTTTGTGTGGTGTGATATTGCTTGTGTGGATTTGTTTTTGAACACCATGATAAGATATGTGATGATCATTGATGTCAAGGTATCTTCTAGCAAGTGTTTGTGATGACTAGGTTATTGCTCTCAAATACATTTGATATAAAGTCGATGGAAAATGGTCCGACTAGTGATTTGGTATAAAGCTGATTGGAAATTGTTTCGGCTAGTGATGTGATATAAAGCCAATGGGAAATGGTTACGACTAGTGATTTTATGTAAAACTGAGAGGAAATGGTTACAACTAGTGATATGACATAAAACTTAAGGGAAATGGTTCCAGCGAAAGTGGACTCTTATTTTTTTATGTTTATGATTGACTTATTGATTAATTGTGGTTGATGTATTTGATACTTGTGATTTGACTACTTGATACATGTTGGTTGTTGAGTTTTGACTTTAGACTATCAATTTTAAGCCTTTTGAACTGTTTATTGTAGAATTGTTAGGCTGGTCTAATTTTTGTGTAAGTTGTAGTTTGAGCAAGTTCAGTTGGAATAGAAAGGAGTATTCAATTTTTTGTTAGGTTACGTTGTTTATAAGGTTGCTTGTTAGGTACCATGTTTTTGGTACTCACTCCTTACTTCTATATTTGTGTAGGTTTCAAAACTAGTACTGTGTGATAGTCTTTCTTCTACTTTCCAAGGCTTGTCAAAGGATTATTGAGAGGTAGCAACTTATAATCCCAACGGGCCCTCTTTTCCTTTATGTTATGCTTTGTTCTATTTGAGAAACAAAGACTATGAGACTTGTATTTATCTTTTGAATTTTGTTGTTACATTTATGGCTTGTACACGTAACAATGAGGTTTTGGGGTGTTAATCAAAAGAATAAGTATTCCACTTCTTTCTTATTCTGGCTTTATTTTTCAAATTTGTTTCATTCGTTGGGTTGTGGCTGACTTGTCTTGGCGGGAATTGACAAATGTAATCACGTCCATTTTTGGATCATGATAAATGGTATCAAAGCCCCAGGTTCATAAGTATCACTTCTGTACTAGCCAAGTTAAGTAGAGTCTTAAGGATTGATACATAAATGTTTGTACCTGTCTTTGAGAGGCTATGAAGATTCTTAGGAAACTCCTTTTTTTTCAAGCTAGAGAGTGTGCTCGTGGAGTAGCATCGGCAAGAGTTCGTGTCCGAGGAGCGATACTAGCCAGAGGTAGATCTAGAGAGGTTTCTCTTAAGCCATATGTTGAGGTTACTAAGGACTCTCGAGTTATGAACTCCTTTGTTTCAGGATGCTTTTTTGAGGATGCTCAATGTGTAGATAACTTTTATCATAGTGGTGCGGAAGGTACACCACATGGTTCTCAGACTGGGTTAGAAGTGTATACTCCTGGTCAGCTACAGACTACGGGGATATAGGATCAATTGGGTCAGCCAGCAGTGGTTCTAGCACCAATTATGGGTGTTTAGATTGCTATTGAGATTATTCTGGAGATAGCTTAGCAACAATGCTACGAGAGGTTTTAGAAGATAAAACCACCCCAGTATTAAGGTGGTAAGAGTAAGGATGCCTATGAGTTCTTGACTTTGTGCCATAAGATTCTTAAGGTTGTAGGTATGGTGGATGCTCGTAGGGTATGTTTTGTTGTATTTTAGCTTTGTGGATGTGGTGGAGGATTTTAGTGAGGTCTAGACCAGATGGATCTCTTCCAGCAGAGTAGGATGCACTTTTAGTGCTTTCTAGGACTGCTTCATCCCATAGAGTGGGAGAAAGGAGAGTTGGCTGAGATTTGAGGACTTGAGACAAGACAGTTTGATTGTTACTGAGTATGAGGCCCATTTTTGTTAGCTTTTTAGTCATGCTATGACTATTGTGCCAGATGAGGCAGAGAGAGCTCACATGTTTTTTTAGAGGATTGACATTCTCTACCAAATCGTATATGTTCATAGTAACAAGAGAGAAGGCTTCCTGTTAGTCTATTGCGAGCACCGCCAAGGAGGCAGAGTTGATGGTTTTAGAGGAGTTTAGGGAGCCCAATAGGGCTCGATCGTTTGGTAAGTTTTTTGGTGCCTTATTTAGTGGCAACGATTCGCATAGAAGTAATGGTTACTTTCAACACCATGGGCCGTTTCATGCATCTATGCAAGCAGCTGAGAGTGGACAGTTGGTCCGAGGGTCCTATGATTCTAGCCAAGGTGGTCATGGTAGCTAATCTGGTTCATAACAACAATTATCCGTGTCTATGTCTTACTTTAGATATGGGGATACAGGTCATCTGATACGGCTATCCTTTGCAGACTTATTCAGGACCCCAACGTTCTTATTCAACTACTCCAGTTGGAGATTCAGTGCCTCCAGACAAGGGTCGAGGAAAAAATCAGTCTTGTAGAGGATGCAGGACTTTTGGTAGGGGTGTTTTTGCTCCTGATGGTAGAGGTAAAGGTTCTACTCCGAGTTTAAGTGGCCATGACGGACAATATTATGTGTTTCTAGGAAGACATAAGGCTGAGACTTTTGATGTTATGATCACATGTATTGTCCTAGTTTAGCATCAACCTATGTCTGAATTTGTTTGATCTGATCTCTACTTTTTTGTATATTTCTACCTATTTTCTTGTTGGGTTTGATATGATGGCATGTATGTGCCTATTCATGTATCTACACCAACGGGTGAGTCCTTAGTGGTGGATCGAGTGTATCGATCTTGTCTTGTTTCTTTGGCCGGGTATGATACTTGGGTAGACTTGATCATTCTGGGAATGGTAGGTTTTGATATTATTTTGGGTATGGATTGGCTCTTCCCACATAATGCGATTCTTTATTATTGTGCTAAGATTGTGACCTTAGCAATGCAGGATGTCTCGAGAGTTGATTGAACGAGTGTTATTAGTTCTTATCCTAACAAAGTTATCTCTTTCATTCGAGCTCAGAGATTGATTGATAGAGGATGTTTATCCTATTTGGCTTTCATTTGGGATACTAACATTGAGCCACCTCCCATGGACTCTTTACCCATGGTTCGAGAGTTTGTAGATGTGTTTCCTATCGATCTTCCAGGTATTTCTCTGAATAGGGATATTGATTTTTCTATTGACTTGGAGTCAGACACTAAGCCCATCTCTATTCCTCCTTATCTTATGGTTCTATCTTAGTTGAATGAATTAAAGGAGCAGTTATAAGATTTGTTGAGTAAAAGGTTTATTCACCTTAGTATTTCTCTATGGGGTGCTCATATTCTATTTGTGAGGAAGAAGGATGGAACCATAAGGATGTGTAATGATTATCGACAGTTGAACAACGTAACAGTAAAGAAAAAGTATCCTCATCCTCGGATTGATGACTTGTTTGATCAGCTTCAGGGTGCATCTTTGTTTTCAAAGATTGATTTAAGGTCCGACTATCATCATTTGAATATTAAGACTTCAGATATCCCTAAGACAGCTTTTAGGACTCGATATAGACACTATGAGTTTTTGTGAAGCATTTTGGTTTGACTGATTCCCATGCAATGTTTATCGAGTTAATGAACATGGTATTTTGACCTTATCTAGATTTTTTTGTGATAGTGTTCATTGACTACATCTTGGTGTACTCCAAGAATGAAGAAGATCATGATCGGTATTTGAGGATTGTACTCTAGAGATTGAGGAATGAGAAGTTTTATGTCAAGTTCCCAAAGTGCAAGTTTTCCCTTGATTCTGTGGCATTTTTAGGACACATGGTGTCCAAGGAGGCTATTCAGGTAGATTCAACCAAGATTGAGGCAGTTAGAGATTGGACCAGACTGACGTCAATTACTGAGATACACAGTTTAATGGGCCTTGTAGGCTACTACACCAGTTTGTTCAAAGCTTCGCCACTATTGCATCTCTTTTGACCAGATTGACTCGTCAGAGTGTTTGCTTCCAGTGTTCTGATGAGTGTGAGGAGAACTTTCAAAAGCTTAAGACTTTGTTGACTTTGCTCCTATTTTGACTTTACCCAAGGAGGGTTTCAACTTCACTAGTTATTATATGCTTTGAAAGTCAAGATAGGTGGTATTCTGATGCAGAAGGATAAGGTGATTGCCTATGTTTCTAGATAGTTGAAGACCTATGAGAGAAAATACCCTACCCATGATTTAGAGTTGAAAGTTGTAGTGTTTGTGCTTAAGCTATGGTGACATTAATTGTATAGGATTCATTGTGAGGTCTTCACTAATCATCGGAGTCTTCAGTACATTTTCAGGCACAAGGATCTGAACTTAAGTTAGCACAGATGGCTTGAGCTAGTGAAGGACTATGACATCACCATCTTGTATCATTTGGGAAAGGCTAATTTGGTGGCCAATGCCTTGAGTAGGAAGACTTCTAGTATTGGGACTCTTGCAGCTCTTACTGTTGAGGAAAGACCATTGGCCAGAAATGTTCAGAGATTATTCGACAGTCTCATTCGGTGCATATTTTCGAGGAGACCAGTGGTTTAATTGCTTTCATAGAGGCACATTCTTACTTAGTTGAGCACATTCATGAGCATTAGTTTGATGATGAGATATTGTGTCTCATTCGAGACAAAGTGTTGAGAGGGGAAGCCAAGGAGGCTGCCCTTGATTCTGATGGTGTCTTGAGGATTGAAGGTAGGATTTATTTGCCTAAGATGGGTGAGTTGACTAGATTGATTCTTGAGGAGGCCTATTGTTCTTGGTAATCTATCTATCCGGGCGTGGCAAAGATGAACCAAGATCTGAGCCAAAATTATTGGTGGTGTGGTATGAAGAAGGATATTGCCGACTTTGTTTCTAGGTGTTTAACTTGTCAACAAGTCAAGTGTGAGCACCATTAGCCCAGGGGTATATCTCAGAGGATGCCTATTCCTACTTGGATGTGCGAACATATCACTATGGACTTCGTCGTGGGTCTACCTACCACTATGGGTGGTTATGATTTTATTTGGGTTGTGGTAGATAGGTTGACCATGTTAGCCCACTCCATTTTGGTTCGGGTGAAGTATACGGTGGAAAAGCTAGTTGAGCTTTTATATCATCAGATTGTGCGACTATATGGAGTCCCGGTTTCCATTATCTTTGATCAAGGCTCTCTATTCACTTCTCATTTCTGGTACTCATTATAGCATGGCTTGGGTACTCGATTATATATGAGTACAACTTTCTACCCTCATATAGATGGTTAGTCCGAGCAAATGATTTAGGTGTTAGAGGACATGAATAAAGCTTGTATGATCAACTTTGGTGCTAAATGGGATCAATATTTGCCCTTCGTAGAGTTTGCCTATAAAAATAGTTATCACTTCAGTATTCAGATGGCCCCATTTGAGGTATTCTATTACAGATAGTGTAGATCTCTGATTGGATGGTTTGATTCAACTGGGGTGGATTCTTTAGATACAAATTTTCTTAGAGATACTATGGAGTAGGTATATATGATTTAGGGTACACAGTTGACATTCTAGAGTCGAAAGAAGAGTTATGTAAATCAAAGAGTTCGAGCTCTAGTATTCATGGAGGGTGATCATGTTTGGCTATGAGTGTCACCCATCAAAGGTGTGATGAGATTTAGAAGGAAGGGAATTCCTAGCCCTAGATTCACTTGACCCTTTGATATTTTGAGTCGTGTGGGAGAGGTGGTCTATAAGTTGGCCTTACCACCTAGCTTGTCAATTGTACATCCCATGTTTCATGTCTCTATGCTTCTGAAGTACGTGTCATATGAATCCCGTGTACTTTCTCTTAATTCAGTTGAGTTGGGTCCAAACTTGTCTTTTGAGGAGGAGCCTATAGCTATTCTATATAAGCAAGTCTGGAAGCTTAGAACCAAAGAGATTGCTTTAGTGAAGGTGTAGTTGAAGCATCATTTAGTTTGTGAGGCAACTTGGGAGATAGAGTCAGATATGCGTGCCAGATAACCTTAGCTTTTCAAAGCTTCAAGTACTTATTTTGCTTTATTTTTTAGGACGAACATGGTTTTCATTGGTGGATAGTCTAATGAAATGGTCAGTCATTTTTGGAAAGTTTCATGAAATTACTGTTTTTCCCCTATCGATATTAACCCCGGGTCTTTTTATGTTGAGTTTTGAAAGTTTGTTTTGGAATTTGAGTAAAAAGTTAAGAACCTAAGTAAGTTTACGATTTTGAAAGGCTAAGTTACTTAAAGTGGTTTTCGAAGTATTTTGGAGTTTTGAGGGTCAAAATAGAATGCCATCAATTCCATTAGCTCTAGAATGTGGAATTTGGTCTATAAGAGTTATCAGTTTTAGATTCGGAGTCTTTATGAGGATTTTATGTCCTAAGTTGTGAAATTATGGAAATTTAGCCTTAGGTTGACATTGGTAAAAATTCAGGGTTTAAATGCTTGGATCAGAATTCTGAGAGTTTTGTTGGATTTGGGGTGTAATTTTAGGCCTAGGTGAGGCCTTGGTTGATTTTGAGAGGTCCCGAGCTTATTTTAGCCTTTTTAGGTGTTGTGTTAGTTTCTTGTGGTTTTCAAGGATGTGGGGTTAAGGAGAGACCTCAGATTCATGTTTTGACGATTCCATTGAGTCTGGAACATCGAGGTAATCAATTTGCATATGTGGTATGTGTTTATAGGTTCCAAACAAATCCTGAGGATCCATTTGATGTTTTAGACTTTGTTTTGATGCTTTTGGAAGGTCATGTCGCTTAAGCGACCTTCGCTTTAGCAAAGGGCCTGTCGCTTAAGTGAATGAGCTTTGATTAAGCAAGACCTAAGTTTTTAGAAAGGGTCGCTTTTGGTGACATCAAAAGGGGGTTTTGACCTGCAAATTTAAGGGTTTAAGCCCTATTTTCTCATTGTTAATTTATGCTAAAACCTTTGGGTAATCCTTTGTGATTCTAGAAATTCATTTCTCATTTTTTATTTATGGATTCTAACATCAAAATTTGGGGGTCTAAAGTACAAATGACTTGATATTGCAAGAACTCAAGTTCTAAGCTAAAATGGAGGTTTTGAACTGATTTGGATCCCTTTTCCGAAATGGTTTTCACCATTAAGTTCCTAAAGACTTGAACATCATTCAGGTGTTGATTTTTGGATTCAAACCTTATTTTTGAAATTGTGTTTTTAGTTGATTGACCCATTTTTTTCAAGTAATTGATGTGAGTATTGTTGTTTCGAGAAAGTGATTGTGAATAATTGGTTGTTATTGATTGTGTGGCTTTGGAAGTGAACCAGAAAGGGAAAACTCAAGCTTCAGATTGATTGATTGTTTTAAGGAAAGTTATTTCTTAACCTTTGTAATTTAGTAGTATTGTTTTCCTTTCTTCGTTGTTTATGTGTTGGGGAGTAATCGGGAATACGGTGATGTTTTATTTGCTCCACTCGATTAATGTTAATAAACAAAGAAGGGGTAAATGAAAAGGTTTCGTAATGGTAACAATAATTTTTGAACTGCCTTGTTATGATCCTATTTGTTTGATTTGATAAAATACCTTGATGGCTTGTATGTGGAGTTGAATTACCTAACTTGTTGTCTCTTTGTGTGGTGTGATATTGCTTTAGTGCATTGATTCTTGAACACTGTGATGATACATATGATGATCATTGATGTTGAGGTCTCTTCTGGCAAGTGCTTGTAATGCCGAGGTCATTGTCAACAAGTACAATTGATATAAAGCCAAGAGAAAATGGTTTCGGCTAGTGATTTGGCATAAAGCTGATGGGAAACAATTTCATCTAGTGATGTGATGTAAAGTCGATGAGAAACGGTTTCAACTAGTGATTTGATGTAAAGCTGAGGGGATATGGTTTTGGCTAGAGATATGACATAAAGTCAATGGGAAATAGTTGTAGTGGGAGTTGATTCCTGTGTTATGATGCATTTTGATGCTTATGATTGACTATTGACTGATTGTGGTCTATGTATTTGATACATGTGATTTGACTACTTGATACATGTTGGTTGTTAACTTGTGGCTTTAGACTGTGAATATTGAGCCTTGTGAACTGTTTATTGTTGAATAGTTAGGTTGGGCTAATTTCTGGGTAGGTTGTAGTTTGAAGAGGTTCAGTTGGAATGAAAAGGAGTATTCAATTTCTAGCTAGTTTCCCTTGTTTATTAGGTTGCTTACTGGGTATCGTGTTGTTGGTACTCACTCCTTGCTCCTACACTTGTGGAGGTTCTGAGCTCGGTACTGTGTGATTGTCCTTCTTCTTCTACTTTCTGAGGCTTGTTAAAGAATTATTGAGAGGTAGTTACTTGTCATCCTGGTGGGCCCTCTTTTCCTTTATGTTATGCTTTGTTCTATTTGAGAAACAAAGACTATGAGACTTGTATTTATCTTTCGAATTCTGGCTTTACATTAGTAGCTTGTACACATGACAATTAGGTTTTGGGGTGTTAATAGAAAGAATAAGTTTTATGCTTTTATCTTGTTCTCACTTTATCTTTCCGCATTTCTTTCGTTCATTGGATTGGGGCTAACTTGTCTTGGTGGGAATAGACAAGTGCCATCAAGTCCATTTTGTGTCGTGACACTACCCATCACATTAACACTACCTCGAGCAATCCAGACCACCAAGGATTCTTGCAACATCAATTATAATATCCAATATTCAACCCTGGCCTACACAAAGCACGCCCAACCTTTACATACACCATTTCGGACACTTAAGGACAAACATGCAATAGTCATATTGCAAAAAGTAAACCAAGTTAACTCATGGAACTCACACACAAACAGTATCGTACTAGGTGTGATATCCAAGTCAATCGTTAGTATATACTAGTGTGGTACCTTAGCCAATCATATATGGATAATCCATACCAAGCATGTTACCCTTGTCAACCGTTAGTATGTACCAGGTGTGGTACCCCAGTCAATCAAGGGATATCATGTATCATGTGTGGTATCCTATCCAACCAACAATCACACATCACAATCACAACCACAATCACAATGAATACAAATCAGACTTGTACACCAAGTAAACATATTCCTTGCATGCAATTGATAACACTAAAACATATCAGTTCAAATTCCTTCCATTTACTAGTCATACGTTATGCATGTAATACTAATGCAACAGTTAACAAGAACACATAACATAAACGGGAATCAAACCTTCATCACCTACTCGTAAAGATTTTTCCCAAACATTTCCTGCTCATAAACTGATTAATCACCCTTCACAGGAAAACACATAGCCATCATCATAAGGTCAACATTAGCTAATAAAATTCATTACAAGACTAAACAACAACTAACAAGACTACTCATTTAAGCCTAGCCTACCTAGATGCCAAGCAACTATACAAGAATTCTGAACACAAGCTTCTGACTCAGTGGGGGAAAATTCTTATGGACATACATCAGAATTTCATTGGTTTTGTGCTTTCTTACACAGAATTTCCTCCTCTCCGCTATCTCCAAGCTCGAAATAGCTTATGAGGGTTTATAGAATAGCCCTAGTATATTTTACATCTGAAAGAGGAGATGAAAATTAAAAGAAACCGTATTTTCAAGTTTTGTCCCATATGACCCGCTATAGCGGATGGTATGCCCCTAGAGGGATGCCTCTATATAGTGGAAATATACCCACTATGGTGAAATGATGCCAGCCTAGGTCAATTTCAAATTCCAAACTTTTCGTCATGTCACCCCAAATTAAATAGGAAGTGTATTCCAAAATTTCCTGGAATTTTGCATGAGGTACCTTTTGAATAACAACAGGATAGGTCTTTACATTAACATAGACTCATCTTAACATTTTTTGAGTTTGGTAGTTTGATTTTGGTAATTTTCAAGAAGGATTGTTCATTTTATCTCATGAGGAAGAATCTAACTCTAGATTCAGTATTTTTCCTTTATTGTATTGTTATTTTCATGATTTAATAACCCAATTATTCTGGTATCTCTTCAATTATAGCCTTTTACATCTTCCCTTCACTATGTTGTGAAAGAATCTTATGTTTTCCATCCCTATTTTCAAACCAATCATAGTCTATTTTTTGTTTCCAAAAGACTTCTTTAAAATAAAAATATATTTTAAATTCATCTTGAGCTCTTTGCATAATTTCTCTAATAATGACATTTCCATTGCCAAAACTAGAACATCTAAAGAAGTAGATCCCAAAATAGTGTGGGATAAAAGGAGAATGTCGTATTGGTTTATTCAGAGACAAGTATATTTTAATGAGGTTAGTATTAATTGAAGACTTTGTGAACATGATATGTAAATATTCATACTTCATTAAAGTTGTTGATGGTTATCCTATTGAATGATACTTATAATATTGCCTACATACTTTTTCAAGGGATCAACGATTGTAACTTTATGTTGACATGGACACTCTTATAGCAATGGCTCTTTCATCCTTCTAATGCAACATAAATAATTGGTAAATGCAATGGTTCATAACCATTGTCATAGAATGTATATTATAATGGTTAACTTCTTTTTTACAATGGCTATTTTTTTTAATGATAAAATAATAATTTACATGATCTATTGCAACGACATATTTTACCTATTGCAATGTTCTAACAATATATCATTAGTCCTTCCAAACATTTTCATCAACATTTATAATTTAAAATATCCAACAAGAGCTAGAGGAATAATATACCCTTAAAAAGCAAATTATATGCTGCATGTGTATAGTGGATCTTATTTTATATGTATCTAAACCCACTAATGATATTATCTACTTTAGATTTATGTTTGCATGCCTTTAGAATGATTTTTTTTTAATGTCTAATATATCCCATCATACCCGAGAATTCCTCTTAACACTACACCACTGAATCTCCTTTTCAAGGATATCTAATACTTGTTAGGTATTTTGGTTTGACACTTCTTCACAACCCCCCCACCCCCCGAAATAAGAAGGAAGCTTCCTTATATAACCAACATATCTCTCGTACATATTTTGTAATTTTTTTGATGTAGAATTTGCTTATAACATTTGAGTGGATCTTGGGCTTAAAATGTCATCTTCTTTGAAGTATTTTGCAAAGGTGACATGCATAACAAGAGAATACTCTAATTATACACTAGATGAAGAAAATTTACATCAAGGTCTAAAATTGCTTTATTATTTTACTTTGTATTCTTATTGCAAGCTCAGGTACTGTCTGTTTAAATCTCAAAAGTATTGAATTTTAGATATCATATACACAATACATCATTTCCATTAATGAACTTCGACATTGAGACTTGTGTAATATAATACTCCCTCTATTTAAAAAAGAATGATCTTGTTTGACATGACATGGAGTTAAATAAAATAAAAAAGATTTTTCAATCTTGTAGTTCTAAATTAAAGTTTTCTCAAATGAACCAAAATACCATTTAATATTGTGGTAAGTTGAAATTAAAATGTTGCCAAAAAAGGAAATGGACAATTCTTTTTTAAACCGAGGAGTAGCCCACATGATTGCAAACACAATAAGTCTTCAAATGGAAAAATACAAAGAAATAATAGAACATCCATAGTCTCCACATTACCTAAAAGAAGAACTCCATAAAATATAAAAAAATTCAAGCATGAAAGGAAAGTAAAAGTCTCTGAAATTGTTTGAAACATTAAACTATAAACCAATAAACATAACCAAGATAATGGGTTCTACTATTGATATTCAAATTCTGAATCTACCTCTGAACACAAGTTACACATCTTGACCATGAGGTGCTACGATGACTTTTGCTCTTGGTGATGCTTTCAAGGACATCCTCAATTCTTCATACAAACTCAATACCTCAGATACATCAAGATCATCAGAAGGTTCAACAATCATCCTTGAAAGTGAAGGGGAATATGCCAATATGAGCTTTAAGAAAAGGAGTTCAAATTGTGTCCCCTCAAACTCTCTTAGCTCCACAAATTCAAGCTTCTCAAATTGTTTGTCAACACAATTTGGATCTTCCAAATAATGTGTAACTTCATCTATGTTTCCTTCACTCAAGGTATTGACAACCTATAAAAATTCATATGGTGCAAAAGACCAAAAAAAAAGGTTAGTATTTTTTACAAATTCCATAACCATAAAATATTACTTGTAGATATTTTTTAATTTTTATAACCTGATATTGATCGTGTATAAAATTCATTACGTTGTCGGTACATATATAGGTTAAACTCTAAAAATGTAAAGTACTTAACTCACCGAAAAGTATCTACTGGTAACCAAGTTAAACTTGTAATATTAAAAATAAGATATATTACCTACTATAACATGTAACGGTTACCTACTATCAGTGTATATATAACTTAAACTCAATTTTAAATTATTGAAAGCGAGAAAACATTACATCTATCTCCAATGAGTGTAAGTTGGGAGAACTTCGAATCAAGAAAAGAACACCAGAGACTTGGTTTAGATCCATAAATGTCACACACAATGTTACATGCTCCAAATGGTAAGGTTTGGATTGAAACCTTTGCGGAATGATCTCTGCACCCAAATGCGTAGTAAAAGAAAAACAAAAAGGCAAAATGCATTAATGGTTAAGTATTTATGAGAAGCATAGCAACACTTATTGAGAATATTATAATAAAGAATATTTGAATATGTCTTGATCATAGTATACTCACCTGAATGCAAGAATTACTCAAAACCAGCCTTGTTAGGTTAGAGCACAAATAAAGAAGACACGGCCATGTAATGAACCTCTCTTGTTCATAACTTTTTGATTCTTCACAGACATCTAATACCATGAACAACTCACTAACATTTGACAAGTTATCAAAAAAACTTGTGTGAATGTCATGACTATCATGAACAGTCAAGAATTGGATCCTAGGAGCATATATGGTGAGGAAATGAATGCCATTGCAAGCAATGAAGGTTAAAGAGTAAAGTAATGGGGTATTCAAGACATAATTTGCTTTGTCTAGGCAAAATTTGATGAACTTCAAGGTCAATTCAAGGAGATTTGGGACTAATTCTTTGGGAGAAAGTGGTTTAACTATGAAATTTGTGACATCTAGATATGTGAGAGTTGGACAATTAAATACACAAAAAGGCAATGTATAACATTTGCGTTTGTGATTTTTTAGGGTATGTTCTTTGACGCGTTTACTTGTTACACATAATAACCAATGGTCAAGGTCCCTATCATTACAATCAATAGTTGACAAATTAAGGAAAAATTTGACTAGGGATCCAACATGCTGCAAGAGAATGTTGTCAATCATATTACCAAAACCATTTTCAATCAATCCTATAGTACCACTTTTCTCTTCAAAGAACTCCCAATCTAGAACTAGTATTGGATGCATAGTCCAAAAATGTGCCCACTTCTTGGACAAAACACATGTTTTTACCAATTCTTGAAATGACATATCCTTGAATATTTCATCAAGGATATCCATGGGCAAATCAGAGATTTTGTCTATCTCATTTTCATCAACGATCACTTCTGTACCACGACTATTCATGTTCACCATTCTCTACATAAAATAAGTCAAACTTTAGCCTATATTTTAAGAAAACAAAGATAAGACATATCTCAAAGTTATAGATTAAAGATCTTCAAAAATTCGTTGTAGTCTTAATAGGACTTTATTTTATATAGAAGAAGAAAACAATATTAGATAGTAAAATGTTTGAAATATTTCTCACGTACACAATTTATTTATACTCAATATATACCTATATATAATTTATTTTAAAAACAAAAGAAGATTCTAGACACGTAGAGGAAATGCACACAAAATTGGTACCTCTTAAATCTAGATCTGAAATTTAGATCGTAAATTAAATTGTTCAAAAAAATGGAAATAACATAGCTTTTATGTTTGTGCATATTAAAAAGATTGTATTCACCTATTGTTAGATCTAATGAATTTCACTTGCATGACTATATTAGATCTGGAATCTATGGAATTTACATACAACTATTATAGAAAATCATTTCTAAAATTTTGTTAATAATAAGGATTCCTTTTATTTTGATATTTGAGATATACACACAAAACTTCATAGACCATCCAGAAGAATTTATTTATAACTATTGAACATAGAAAATCATTTTTGAAAAATTAACAACAGAAAAAAGAATCAGTGAAAAACAATAGCTTAGTGAGATTGTACAGAAAATTCTAATTTTTACATCTAAAAATTCAATAAAGTTATACCTCAAGATTTTATTGCATCACTTGAATGGAAGAACCTTAGTGTTTTTGTATATTTTTAGAGTCTAAGAACACAATAAGTTGTCAAAAATATATGCCACACTAATTCTTTGTCAAAAACAAACATAATATATTCACTTTGACTTCTGAATTGTTTTTATATAATTTTAGAATCCCCCATTTAAAATGTAGATAATTTTTCTCTCTTGAAGATAGTTTCTACTTAATAAAACTTAGACTTCTTAAATATATATTCTTAATTTTGACTGTCATTCAACTAACTTTGAATATATTTATTACATTGACCATCTTACTTAAATTGGTTATTTGACATCTGATTATCACATATTTTTTTAATTACATATATTTGGTAATATTTCATGATCAAGATGAATCCCTATTTTTCTGTGCTAAATATATGAAACTACATATTCAAACGTAATTTTATGATCCAAAATCTGAAGGGCCATGATGATTCTTTACTAACCTTCCATTAGATAAGTCAATTTATTTCTGAAATACTAAAATCAATTAATCATACGAAAATAAATGAAATAGCGATAACAAGTCATAACTTAGCTTTCATATAAGTATATAAATGTGGGAAATATCATTACTAGACGAGTGAATACAAGTTAAATATAACTTTTTAAATAGAATATATATCTAAAATGATACAGGACTAAAAGGTAAAAGATAAAGCTTAGAGTTGACCATGGTAATATTTGGTAGAAAACTTCGAATTGGTGATTTGATGTTTCAATAGATTTGCAATATATTTTATGATTTATTTGAATATTTGGTTTTCTAGATAAGTTTGATGGGTGAAATAGAGAATTTTTCATAGCTGATACACTAATTTTTGGTGTAATTGGGTTTCTTCTCCATGCTCACAAGGGCTAGATCACATTCGTAAAGAATAATTGTAGGTCTGTGTCGCATATAAAGTTTGTCAGTTCTTGATAAGGAATCACATTTGTGATTGTTCCGTCACAATTGTGATGGGATAGATCGGATCGGATCACTTGATCACGTTCGCAGTTGTGATCTACATTCACAAAAAGCAATTATGACATGGACGAAATAAATCTCCAATTTGAACACAGACTTCATTTGAAGATTTTGCTAGCTTGGTAGCTCAATTTTGGTAATTTTTAAGGAGGAATTGCTCATTTTATCTAAAGGTAAGAATCTAACGCTAAAATCGGTATTTTTCCCTTTATTATATTGTTTGTTTCTCGATTTAATTCATATTTGGTGTTAGAAATTAGGTTTTTTAAACCTAAAATTGAGGAGTCATAATTTAATGAGTTGAAGTCCGTTTCGAGCTTGGATTTTGATTAAATATCATATATGTGACTCCTATGTTATCAATAACTAATTTAGAAATAAAATTATTGCTCTGACCTTGCAGGCTTGGGGTTGACTTTTTGAGTTCAAAATGAAATTATGATAATATATTTATCAATAGACTCATATACTTAGTTAGAATATGTTCTTGATAGATTGAGAGTATATAGACTACTAAAAAAAAAGGTATATTTGTAATGGTTTATGTCATGTTTTCTCGGCCTACGGGGTAGTTATAGATTACTCTCTTATATTTTTCTTGGAGGACCCAGGGGGGGGGGGTGATTTATTATATCAAGTATATATGCTATGAATTAGATGTATTGGTTGACTCCGTAACATTCCAAAAATTTCTAAGCTAAGACTCGAACCATTCTTTATTTGCATATAAAATCATATCGGGTGATTCTTAAATTGTTCATATGTGTAAAGGTCATATCTTTGCTGTTCGAATGGATTTGGATATGACTTAAGGTCATAAGAACCCCCTATCACAAAGTTGAGTTGAAAGTTTCATTACCGATTAAGTTTTGACATAAGATTTTACTGAGCTCAACTTCAGAAGATCATACCTCTCCACACATAATGAACTAGGTGGCCCACAACCTATCAAATTGAAGGTATTTGAGTCCTATTTCCAACTCCACCAAGTTTGACTCATTTAGAGTTTGGAGTAAAAAGTTATGATCATTTTACCAGAGACTGCCATATTAGAGTTTTTTGAGTCGTGAACTAAGGATCCAATCTACAGGTCGTAGATTGAACTACGACCCGTACTATCAAACCATCAAAAACTCTAAATTTTGGGGTCCAATTCCTATGGATCCATTCTACGGGCCGTAGGATCTTCTACGGGCCATAGGAACTTCTACGAGCCATAGTTTAGACTCATAGAATGGACTTTTGAGCCCAAATATTGTATAAAGTCTACGGATTTGATATATAGTCCGTACAAACTTATACAAAGGTCATAGATTGGACCCATAGAATGAAATTTTGAGCCTTCTAATTCAATATAAATTCCACATATTGGATCTACGGTCTGTAGAGCAAACCACGAATTGTAGATTGACCCGTAGAAGGTTTTTCGCAAGTTTTAAGAAGGGTAGTTTAGTATTTTCCCACCCCTTCTAAGCCTAAAACATGGCTCTGTTTTTACCTAATTAATGGTCTAAGCAGTGTTAAAACATTATTTTACGTTCTTTAACACTTCAAAGACTTAGATCAAGGATTTAAAAGAAGAAAATCTAGGGCTTTGTAACGTTCTCTCAATTTCATCGGTTTCACCAAGAACCTTGTTCTTCCAGGTATGTAAGGCTATAATATTGATGGAGTGTGTTCGTACTCTCACCCTACATCTACTTTCTATCAGTAAATGATTAATGTTGGGTTCTATCCTTAGTTTTGAGTATTCCTGAGACGAGTTGTTGTTGAATTTTGAGTTGCTATATATAATGCATTGAGATTTTTGAGTTGATTGTTCATGTCTATTTTTCAGCATTAACCTTATTTTTTGAGTATTCATTGAGTAATTGTTGAGAATCCTTTTAACCGAACAATTATCTTAAATTGATTTTTTAAGAAAGTAAAGATGAGTTCTGAGGAAAGTTTAAAGAGACATTTTGAGTAAAGTTTAAGAGAACTATTGATTTCCAAATTAATCATTTTTATATTGAGAAAAGAGAAAAATCTATTTCTAAATGATTAATGAGTTCAGAGTTATTTCAGAGCAATTACCTCTTTTAAGAAGATATTTTGAGCAACTACCCCAAAATGAGAAAGAGTATATTTTATATATTTGAGCATGAATATATATATTTATTGGGAGTAGTATTGAGCACCGATATAGGGATGAGTTCAGAAAATGCATATTCCTCATAAAGCAATATACTTAGTTGAGTTGTTCTATACCTCAGCAGGGTATATGACAATTTTTTTTTTTGTGTGTGTGTATATACCTATTTATAAAAGTAAGAAATCAAATTAAACTACTATCAGGAATTAGTATAACTAAAAAATCTTAATTTAACATGAATAAGTAAAATCATAAATAACAAATCCTAAACATTTAGGATTCCTACTCCAACTTTGAATTATTATTTCCAACATTCTCCCGTAATTCAAAGTTGTATACTCTTGTCTTGTTCTTCTTGTCGTTGTTGTTGAATTGGAGAATTCTCTTCAATCTTATTTATTTTTTTCTTGGTTGTGTTGGAGCACCTTCTCTCGAACTTCCAAGTGTTGGAGCACTTTCTCTCCAACTCACGATTTTTTTTTTCTTGCTTGTATTGGAGCACTTATCTCCAACTTCCAAGTGTTGGAGCACTTTCTCTCCAACTCACAATATTTTTTCTCTTGGTTGTGCTGGAGCACTTCTCTCCAACTTTCAATGTTGATGCCCTTCCCACCAACACCGTTTCTTTTTGTTTTTTTTTTATTTTGTTTTTGGTGTTGGTGCACTATCTGTCCAACTCTCATTGATTCCTTTCCCATCAACTCTTTGTCTTTTTGTGATTTTGTTTTTGCTTTTGGTGTTGGAGCACTTTCTCTCCAACTCACAATATTTTTTCTCTTGGTTGTGTGTATATACCTATTTATAAAAGTAAGAAATCAAATTAAACTACTATCAGGAATTAGTATAACTAAAAAATCTTAATTTAACATGAATAAGTAAAATCATAAATAACAAATCCTAAACATTTAGGATTCCTACTCCAACTTTGAATTATTATTTCCAACATTCTCCCGTAATTCAAAGTTGTATACTCTTGTCTTGTTCTTCTTGTCGTTGTTGTTGAATTGGAGAATTCTCTTCAATCTTATTTATTTTTTTCTTGGTTGTGTTGGAGCACCTTCTCTCGAACTTCCAAGTGTTGGAGCACTTTCTCTCCAACTCACGATTTTTTTTTTCTTGCTTGTATTGGAGCACTTATCTCCAACTTCCAAGTGTTGGAGCACTTTCTCTCCAACTCACAATATTTTTTCTCTTGGTTGTGCTGGAGCACTTCTCTCCAACTTTCAATGTTGATGCCCTTCCCACCAACACCGTTTCTTTTTGTTTTTTTTTTATTTTGTTTTTGGTGTTGGTGCACTATCTGTCCAACTCTCATTGATTCCTTTCCCATCAACTCTTTGTCTTTTTGTGATTTTGTTTTTGCTTTTGGTGTTGGAGCACTTTCTCTCCAACTCACAATATTTTTTCTCTTGGTTGTGTGTATATACCTATTTATAAAAGTAAGAAATCAAATTAAACTACTATCAGGAATTAGTATAACTAAAAAATCTTAATTTAACATGAATAAGTAAAATCATAAATAACAAATCCTAAACATTTAGGATTCCTACTCCAACTTTGAATTATTATTTCCAACATTCTCCCGTAATTCAAAGTTGTATACTCTTGTCTTGTTCTTCTTGTCGTTGTTGTTGAATTGGAGAATTCTCTTCAATCTTATTTATTTTTTTCTTGGTTGTGTTGGAGCACCTTCTCTCGAACTTCCAAGTGTTGGAGCACTTTCTCTCCAACTCACGATTTTTTTTTTCTTGCTTGTATTGGAGCACTTATCTCCAACTTCCAAGTGTTGGAGCACTTTCTCTCCAACTCACAATATTTTTTCTCTTGGTTGTGCTGGAGCACTTCTCTCCAACTTTCAATGTTGATGCCCTTCCCACCAACACCGTTTCTTTTTGTTTTTTTTTTATTTTGTTTTTGGTGTTGGTGCACTATCTGTCCAACTCTCATTGATTCCTTTCCCATCAACTCTTTGTCTTTTTGTGATTTTGTTTTTGCTTTTGGTGTTGGAGCACTTTCTCTCCAACTCACAATATTTTTTCTCTTGGTTGTGTTAGAGCACTTCTCTCCAACTTTCAAGGTTGATGCCCTTCCCTATATATATATATATATATATATATATATATATCCTTGAGTTGGCATCTTTTATTTATGAACCTTTTAAAATATTTCATCTCTTATTATTGCTTTGTATTGAGTTGAGGTGAGGTGAGTATTCTTCCAGCCTTATCAGTTCAGCTATTCATTCATTCAGTTTTATTACATACTCGTACATTGCATGTATTGATGTCATTCGACCTGCATCTTCTTATGATGCAAATGCATGTGTTCATGATCATCAACAGGCACTTCGTTGAGATCACTTTGCACTCTAGTTAGCTTTTGGTGAGCCTCCTTCCATTCTGGAGGACTCCACTTTTATTTTCAATATAGTCATTTTAGGGTGCGTGGGTATTGTCCCGGCATTTGTTTTGAACTATAGAAGCTTCATAGTTAGATAGAGTTGAGGAGTCTCTCAGTATTTACTTTTCCTTGAGATGTTTTGCAAACTATTATACTTATATTATTGAGTATTTTACAGATAGTTTGAGTTAAGTATTTGCTTTGATTTGAATGTTCTAAATTATATTTCTAAGCATATTATCACTTGGGTAAGTCTTCCACTAATTAGCCAGGCAGGCTAAGTGCTCACTTGGGGAACTTTAATAGTTCTCGAGTGTCGGTTGCGTCCAAGTTGTAGGCACAGAGTGTTACAAACTTGGTATCAGAGTGCAGAGTTCAAAGTCTTAGGTGTCTATGAAGACATGTCTAGTAGAGTCCTTCTTATCAGTGTGAAGAATGTCACATCTATAATGAGAAAGCTACGTCATTTAGGAACTTTCACTTCCTTCTTACTTATGTTCGTGCGATAGAGTTCAACTCTATAAATTTTCTTCTAACTCGTACTTATGCGTGTATTTTAAGATTATACCTCCATGAAAAGTTGTTCGACATCCAACTTGGATGAATGCTAATAATCAAGGTCAAAAAGCTCACAATGCACCATAAGTTCAACCCCATCAAGAAGATGTCACCAATACTAAGTTCAGGAATGTCATTCAAATACTGACTCAGGTTGAGGCAAATTAGGATGGTCAACAAGGAGTCGGTTATCAGGATATGTCTAAAACATCTAGAATCTATTAGTTTTTAGAATGCATCCCCCAAATTTCATAGGGTTGAAGATCACTAAGGATCTGGATAACTTTGTGGATGAGCTTCAGAAAGTATTTGAGGTCATGCGTGCTGCTGATTCAGAGTCTGTGGAGTTAGCCTCATTTTAGGTCAAAAGTGTTGCTAAGATATGGTATGGTCAGTGGAAAAAGAACAGGGCAGAGGGGGAACCAGTTTTGGGCAGGAATGTGTTTGAGAATCCTTTCTTGGAAGAGAAATTATGAATCTGAAATAGGAAGTTATGTGTGTGTAGAAGTACAACCTTAAGTAGACTCATCTATCCCGTTATGCTCTGGAGATTGTGGCGGATATGAGAAGCATGATGAGTTTATTTGTGCCCAGGCTATCCCGCTTATTAAGTAAGAAAGGTAAGGTGGCTTTATTGATAAGGGACGTGGATATAGCCAAAATTATGATTCATATATAAAGGGTTGAGGAAAATGAGTTAAAGGACAAAGAAGAATTTCGGAACAAGAGGGCCAAGACTAGAAGTCATGAAACTGGCCAGTAGAAGAACGAAAATGAGAATCAGTCATCGTTTCAATAGAAATCATCTTGACCTGCTCCATCATCAGCTAGTTCACATGCACCTAAGGAACAAGAATGACCACTAAAATCATAAATTCCAGAGCTCAACCTACTCAGTCTCAGGGTAATGTGGCACAAGGGGCTACTTGGACCCCTAAATGTGCTAAGTGTGGTAGGAACCACCTAGAAGCGTGTCATGATGGCTCCAATGGTTGCTTCAAGTGTGTTCAGATGGGTTATTTTATGAGAGATTTCCCTAAGAACAGCAGGGTAATGGGATCAACAGGATCTAATCTTCTTCAGCGACTCCAACAAACAGAACTGCTCCGAGAGGAGCTACTTTAGGGACAAGCGGAGGAGCAAACCGTTTGTATGCTATGTATAGTCATTGGGATTAAGAGAAATCTTCAAATATTGTCACTCCTATTCTTAAACTCTTTTCTATTGATGTTTATACCTTACTCTATCTATGTGCGAGTTTGTATTTTGTGACTCCCAAGTAGCCATAAGGTTCAGCGTTTCCCTTGAATAACTTTTTGAACCCTTTAGTGTTTCCACACTTGTTGGTGAGTCTATTTTAGAAATTAAAGAGTCTATCATAATTGTACCATCTCAGTCTATCACAAAGATACCATTGCTGACTTAGTTGAGCTAGACATGGTAGATTTTGATGTCATTCTAGGTATGGACTGGCTTCATGCTTGTTATGTCTCAATCCATTGTAAAATTTAAGTAGTCAAGTTTCAGTTTTCTAATGAGCCAGGTTTAGAGTAGAGGAGTAGTCCAGCAATGCCTAAGTGTCGTTTCATTTCATACCTTAAGGCCAGAAAGTTAGTTTCTAAGGGGTGCATCTATCACTTAGTCCAAGTGACACCACCTATTCAGTCAATTCCAATTGTGAGGGAGTTTCCAAAGGTCTTTCCAAATGATCATACCAAAGTGCCTTATAAGGGAGAAGTATACTTCATAATAGATATTCTTCCTGACACTCAACCCATTTATATTCCTCCATATAGAATGACTCCAGTTGAGTTAAAAGAGTAGTTTAGAGATCTTCTTGATATGGGTTTCATTCGACCAAGTGTCTCACCTTACGACGCTCTGGTCCTATTCGTGAGAAAGAAAGATCGTTCACATAGGATGTGTATCGATTACCGCCACTTGAATAAGGTTACCACAAGAATAAGTATCCCCTTCCAAGAATTGATGACCTTTTTGTCCAACTTTCGGGTGCCACTTGTTTCTCTAAGATAGACCTTATATTTGGCTATCATCAGTTGAAAGTGAGAGAAAGTGACATCCTGAAGACAGCTTTCAGAATTTGTTACGGTCATTATGAGTTTATTGTTATGTCCTTTGGTTTAACTAACGCTCCTTTAGCATTCATAGATCTTATGAACAGAGTATATAAGTCGTATTTGGACATGTTTGTTATCATGTTCATTGATGACATATTGATTTATTCAAGGAATGAGGAGTACCATTCTAGTCATCTCAAAATAGTTCTCCAAACTCTCAAAGATCGAGAGTTATATGCCAAGTTTTCTAAGTGTGAGTTATTGCTTGAATATGTGGCTTTCTTAAGCCACACTTTGTTTGGCAAAGATATTTGAGTAGACAATCAGAAGATTGAGACAATGCAGAGTTGGCTCAGACCCATCTCCCCAACTGATATATGGAGTTTCTTGGGGTTGGCTGGTTACAACAGAAGGTTCATCGAGGGGTTTTCATCTAATTCATCCCTGTTAAATAAGTTGACTTAGAAATCATCTATGTTTCAATTGTCTGAAGCTTGTGAGCAATGATTTCAGGAATTGCAATGTAACGACCCTAAAATCTAGTAGGTTGAACAAGAGCTTGACGAGTGTCGTTTTGAGTTAGTTTTGGGTTATGACTGCTTAAATATTGTCCCAAGTCATGGTTGACGGGCTTAGGGGTAAACATCAAGGTACGAATCCCCAAGGACTACCTAGAGGTCCTTGAGGAGGACCCTTAATCTAACCCCCAAGACCCCAAAGAACTTGGAAGTTGCCAAAAATTTGATGACCTACGGATGGGGTTCACGATCTGTAGGTCCATCCATGCCCCGTGGATGGCCTCCAAAGGTCAACACCTCCAAAACCATGCCACGGCCCCAGACTACAGACCAATAGTATAGTCCGTGAGTGGACTCACGGTTCGTGGGTCTAGGGCGTGATCCACCACTGTTTTTCTGGTTTGGACACGGCTTGGGCAAGGGTCATTTGGTAAATTGTTTATTAATTATTTTAAGTGTATGGATGATTATTTTAAGTATATTAAGATATTTTAAGAGTATTAAAACATAATTATACCTCATTATTTCAAATCCTCCAAATCAAAACCCCTCCCTCTCCAAATATCTTCTCTCTAGAACTCCATTGAAGACCAAGAGAGGAAGAAGGCTTAGGGCTTGAAGAGGAAGGCTAATTGAGTGGATTTTCGTGGAATTCATCTCTTAAGGTATGGTGATCCTTCATCTAGGGGTAGCTTTCACCCCTAGAGTCCATTCAAAAGAAATTTCAAAGTCTTCAAGTTTCTTAAAAACCATAGATTTTTACTCAATCTCATGGGTTCTTTCCTCAAACAATTTTAAATGGTTACTAATGTCATATTATGATTGTATTAGTGTTTATGATTAGTTATGATGAAAATACTCTATGAACCCATGAATTCTCTCAATTCCTGAATTGTGCCTTTATGAAGTGGGTTTGTTGGTGATGAATGCATGTGAATCAAATTTGCCTAAATTGCTTTAGGTTATTGAACAATATCATTACGCATGCCCTAATTGTAGTAAATTGTTGGTGTGTTGGTATGTTGGTGAATTGGAAGTATGACCCTTGAAGGGCAAGTTATGATCAATTACTCGTTGAATTAGAATTGTGAATTAGATGTTGATCCACTTGAAAGGTAGAGGTGTTTATTTACTATGTATATTGTGGTATTGACTTGATGGATATATTCCTTGTACTTTACATGTGGAGGTTAATGTATAATTGTGACATGAAGCGTGTGTGTGATCTAAATGAATGAATGTGGATCTTTTCTAGAAGCTAATTATGTTAGGATTGGATGTTATCTCTCAATTAACACTTGTGAATGATGATGATTATGTGAAAGGCTATTCTCACAGACACACACACACACACTTGAATGAAGAATGAATGAGGTTCAATGATAATGTTAATGATGAAGTACTTATTGAAAGGCTTATTCTCAATTGTACTCTAATAAATGATAATGATGTGTTGATTGAAAGGATATTCACAATCTTACACTAATGAACGGTAATGGGATTCTTAGATGAAAGGCTATTCTCATCTTTGAATCTATGAGCTATCTAATGAATGAATAATGAGTTTGAGATGGATGCCCTCACGTGAGTTGAGGCAGGGTGTCTAGTAACAATCTCATATCCCTTAATTTAATGAATGTTAAAGTACTCTATGGGAATGTAGTCTAAGCACCGAGAGGATATTGAATGAAATGGAAGCCCTCACATGAGTTGAGGCAGGGTTTCTAGTAGCAATCTCTTGAGATGGATGCCCTCAAGTGAGTTGAGGCGGGGTATCTAGTAGCAATCTTCTTGTCCCTTAACTATGTGCCCACATAGGTCTAGCTAGTGGATCCACTTAACTTAAATACCGGTTTAACTTAGTCAAGTAGACCAACCCTTACGATGTGGGATAGTACATTGGATTCTATGATCTAGCTCTCATGGTCTATGTTGGTTAAACACTTATTCCCATCATGTGAGATGTGCATTATAGTTTCTTGAGGAGTTCTATGAAGTGTGGGTAGTAGTATGGAATGTTATCCATACATGGCACGAGTTGGCTTCAAGAGGGCTATAGTGAGTTCTCTAAGTCTTAATGACTAATGAATGAAAGTCCTCTAAATGAAGCTAATAAAGAATGTTGATTTGAATATCTAATGTAATGATGCATGCTATACTTGGATTGTATTATGAGTTACTTCCTTGTTATGACTTATTGTATTTGAATGTGCCTTGCCTATGGTGACTTCAAAGGAGTACTTAGTGTGAGTAGTAGTATGGGATGTTACTTGCACATTGCGCAAGTATGACTTAGGGGTTGTCTTAGGTGATGGTCCATATGGGATGAAATAACTTGTTAAAGGTTTAGGTCTCTTGTGTATGAGTATTATTGAAATGGAAAGGTTGAATGGTAAGTTCACTTTTGGTGACCTTAATATGGTACCTTGGTGTGGATGGTGGTATGGGACGCTATCCATACATTGCACAAGGTATAGCATGAGGGTTACTTGAGGTGAAGGCTAAATGTGAAGGTAAAGAGTTACATGTTGATATTGTTCAAATGTGATGTTATGACTTCTATGATGGGTATATTTGTATTTGATGTCTCTTATGCTATTGTTCATGATAATTCTTAAAAGTGGCATAATGCATGGTTACCAACCAAAATGTCCCTTTTTAAAGCATGTTTTGCATGGTCATCATACTTAGTACATTTTTGTGTGCTAACCAATTCTTCTATGTTTTTACTACTAGTGTAGTTTCCGGCAAGTGATTGCTTCTATCTAGATTGAAGTGCTTGGATTGCTATTCTTCCAAGATCAAGTGGTACGTCCTCATAGATCGAGGACAAGCGTCTTTTTTGAAGTTTCTTTCTTTTCATGTAATACTACTTTAGATTTCTATTGTAAAGGGACGTGTCCCTATTTTGTTCAAGATTGTGTCTAAGATGGCCATGTGAGATATAGACTTCTGCTTGCATTTAAATGTTTTGAATCTTAGATTGTATCATTTTAAATAAAAAGTTTTAGACTTCGTACTATTTCTATTACCTATGAAATGAATGAGCTATGAGGCTTGTATAAGACCCCTTCGGGGTCGAGTACGCCATGTCGTATCTAGGGTCTAGACTCGGGTCATGACATGAAAACTTGGTTAACTACTACTCAATATTGACCCTACTAGATGGTACAAAGGTTTTTGTCATCTATTGTGATGCATCCAGAGTGGGGCTTAGTTTTGTGTTGATGCAGAAAGGTAAGGTTATAGCATTTGCCTCCAGGCAGCTTAAGATTCACGAGAGGAACTACCCGACTCATGAGCTCGAATTGGCAGCAGTAGTTTTTGCTCTCAATATATGGCGCCACTACATCTATGGCATTCACGTGGATTTGTTCACCGACCACAAGTATGTTTTTAGTTAAAAGGATCTTATTTGAACAAGGGGGAGATGGTGCGTTGAGATATCAAGGTAGATTGTGTATTCGAAAGGAGGATAAACTCTAAGAGAGGATCATGGTAGAAGCTCATAGTTCCAGATATTCGATCTATTCTGGTTCCACAAAGATGTACCATGACTTCAGAGAAGTCTATTGTTGGAATAGTATGGAGAAGTGTATTGCATATTTTGTTTCTAAGTGCCCAAATTTCCAACAAGTCAAGGTAGAACACCAAAGGCCAAGTAGTGTGGCTCAGAACATAGCTCTTCTGAAATAGAAGTGGGAAATGATTCATATGGACTTCATTACTGGCTTTCTGCGATCTCGCGAAAAGCATGATTCGATTTGGGTGATTGTAGATCGGCTAACTAAATCAGCCCAATTCTTTCCAGTAAAGACCACAAATTCAACATAAGATTATGCTAGATTATACATCTGTGAGATGGTCCAACTTCGTGGAGTTCATTTTCCATCATTTCAGAAGGGGTGCGCAATTTACTGCTTAGTTTTGGAAGTCATTTTAGAAAGGTTTGGGTTCGAAGGTAAACCCTATTACTGTTTTTCATCCTCAGACGGATGGCCAAGAAGAGGGCACAATTTAGACCCTAGAAGATATGTTGAGAGCATGTGTCATGGATTTCAAAGGTAATTGGGATGACCACTTGCCTCTCATAGAATTTGCTTACAATAATAGTTATCACTCAAGTATCCAGATGGCTCCTTATGAGGCTCTTTATGGGCAAATATGTATATATGCTATTGGTTGGTTTGAGGTTGGTGAAGCTGAGTTGATAGGGTCTTTTTTGGTTCATCAAGCCATGAAGAAGGTGAAGACTATTTAGGAAAGGTTGAAAATAGTGCAAAGTCATCAGAAATCCTACACAATGTTAGAAGGAGAGACTTGGAGTTTGAGATTAATGATTGGGTCTATTTGAAGGTTTCACCTATGAAGGGTGTTATGAGATTCCATAAGAAGAGAAAGCTCAATCCCCAATACATTGATCCTTACAGGATATCCAGAAGAGTTGGTAATGTAGCTTATGAGTTGGAGCTACCATCAGAGTTATAAGCAGTCCATCCAGTATTTCACATCTCTATGCCAAAGAAGTATTTGAGTGATCCTTTACTAAGAATATTGGTATCAAGGACAAGTTATCTTATGAGGAGATTCCCATTCATATTCTTAATCGTTAGGTTCGCAAGTTGAGAACCAAAGAGGTTGCATCAGTCAAGGTCTTATGGAGAAATCAGTTTGTTCAGGAGGCTACATGGGAGGTTGAGGATGATATGAAGAATAGATACCATCATCTCTTCTCCTCCGATTTTATTCCAGTCCAAGGTATTAACTCTTCCTAAAGCACTCATTCAATTCAGTCCCTCCTTCACTGTTTTGAGTTCATGATTTTTATATGTATTTTTCACTAAATTGGGTTGTTACATTTTCCTACCCTATTCATGCTCAATTCATCCATCATTCGAGGACTGATGATTCAAAGAGGGAGATATTGTAACACCCGAAAAAATTCTAAGTGAAAGCCCAAACCATTATTTCTTTTAATGTAAAATTATATCAAGTAATTCTTAAATTTCTCTCATTGATCTGGTGTTTGAATCGATTTGGAAATGACTTAAGGTCACAATGAACCCCTAGCACAAAGTTGAGTTGAAAGTTTCAGTACCAATTAAGTTTTGACATAAGATTCTACTTAGGTAAACTTCAGATGATCATATATCCCAACACATAATGAATTAGGTGATCCATGACCTATCAAATTGAAGGACGTTGAGTCCTCTTTCCAACGCCACCAATTTTGACTCATTTCGAGTTTGAAGTATAATGTTGCGGCTATTTTACTGGACACTGTCATATTAGAGTTTTCTAAGTCTGTGAACGACGGATCCAATCTACAGGCCGTAGATTGAACTACGACCTGTACTATCAAACTTTCAAAAACTTCAATTACTTTTAATTTTGGGGTCCAATTCCTATGGATCCATTCTATGGGCTATGGGAACTTCTACGGGGGGTAGTTTGGACTCATTGAATGGATTTTTGAGCCAAAAAATTGTATGAAGTATACAGAGTGAATCTACGATCTGTACAAACTTATACAGATCATAGATTGGACCCGTAGATTTTGAGCCTTAAATTTCAATATAAATTTCATGTATGGAATCTATGGCCCGTAGAACAAACCATGAACCGTAGATGGACCCGTATAAGGTTTTTTTTATCAATTTTACGAAGGTTTGTTTAGTCCTTTGTCACTCCTTCTAAGCCTAAACCACGACCCTTTTCACCTAATTAAGGTTATAAACAGTGTTAAAATACTCTTTTGTATTCTTTAACACTTCAAAGACTTAGAGCAAGGATTAAAAAGGAGAAAAGTTAGAGTTTTCTAATGTTATTCGAATTTCATCGATTTAACAAAGTACCTTGTTCTTCCCAGGTATGTAAGGTTATCATAGTGATGAACTGAGTTTGTCTTCACGCCCTACATCTACTTTCTATCAAAAAACAAGTAATCTAGGGTTCTATCCTTAGTTTTGAGTATTCTTGAGATATGTTGAATTTTGAGTTGTTATTCCTAATTTTTGTGTTGATATATATTATGCATTGAGATTTTTGAGTTGATTGTTCATGTCTATTTTTCAGCATGAACCCTATTATTTGAGTATTCATTGAGTAATTATTGAGAATATTTTTAACTGAACAGTTATCTTAAATTGATTTTATAAGAAAGTAAAGAGGAATTATGAGGAAAGTTTAAAAAAACATTTTGTGTAAAGTTTAAGGGAACTATTGATTTTCAAATTTATCATTTTTTACATTGAGAAAAGAGAAACTTTGATTTCTAAATGAGTAATGAGTTCAGAGTTATTTCAGAGCAACTACCTCTTTTAAGAGGATATTTTGAGCAACTACCTCAAATTGAGAAAGAGTGTGTTTTTACATTTGAGCATGATTATAGATTTATTGGGAGTAGTATTGAGCATATCGGGATGAGTTCAGACAAATCACATTCCTCATAAATCATGTAGCCAACATGGCTAAAGGATCATACTTTTTGGATGACTCCTTATTGCTTTCAAGTAGAGCTTTAGTGCATCCACTTAATTGAGGTGTTCTATAGCCCCCAACAAGATATAGGACAATCTAGCAGTGTGTGCGAGACGTTGTATCATCACATAGCTCATAACGATGGTTGTCGGTTAGAGAATTTCCCAAATAAGAGTAATGAGTAATTTATTATATTTTTATATACATCCTTGAGTTAGCATCTTTTATGTATGAAGCTTTAAATAGTTCATCTCTTACTATTGCTTTATATTGAGCTGAGTTGAGGTGAGTATTCTTCTAGCCTTATCAGTTCAATTGTTTATTCATTCACCTTTATTACGTACTTGTGTACATTCAATGTACTGATGTCATTCGACCGACAACTTCTTATGATGCAGATACATGTGTTCAGGATCATCAACAGGCACTTTGTTGATATCACTTTGCACTCCAATTAACTTTTGGTGAGCCTCCTTGCATTTCGGAGGACTCCACTTTTATTTTCAGTATAGTCATTTTAAGGTGTCGTGGGTCTTGTTGGCATCCATGTTGAACTATACAAGCTTCATAGATAGATAAAGTTGAGGAGTCTCTGAGTATTTACTTTCTCCTTGAGATGTTTTGCAAACTATTATACCTAGATTATTGAGTATTTTATAGACAGTTTGAGTTATGTATTTGCTTTGAGTTTGAATGTTCTAAATTCTATTTCTATGCCTATTATCGCTTGAGTAAGTATTACGCTAAGTAGTCAACCAAGCCAAGGGTTCGCTTGGGGACCAGAAATGGTTTTCGAGTGCCGGTCACATTTAGGATGTAGGTTCAGGGCGTGACAGATTCGATGTTTGAAATGACTTTCATGTGTGCAATATTGGCAAGGATTTAGCTGTGATGAAACTCAAAGAAAAATTATTTCAAGTATTTTTTTTTGTGATTGGTATGTAGAATATAAATTGTTCCAAGTACTTGTTATCTTGTGAGTCTTCGTGTGTCTTGGCGTCATCATGCCATCAGTAGAAATAAGTGTATATCGGTAGAATCATATGATCATTCCATTGCATTGCATTGTAATATACTTACATAATAAGTGCACTCTAATAACAACATATATGCCCTTGTGGCACCATACTCCTTATATCCTTTACTTCAGTTTATTATCATTTCATACAATGTATTGGTATTGAAACAATGGCATTTAGTTTTTAGTCATTCTTGTACAGATGAAATCGAGTATTGGGGTTTAATTGGTATTTTTCATATTTATATATTTAATAAAATCTAAGTTATGACTTGTTTTCACTTCTACTTTCATTTTCGGGTGATTATTTTGATTTTATTTTGGGAAAGATTTGATGTACCTATCAGAAGACTAGTATCATGACCCTTCAGATTTTGGATCGTGACACACTCTAGCGTATTAAAGGTTTTTGGCAATCTTACTAACACAAATGATTGCGAGTTCTTTGAGTGGGGTGAAGTCATTGTTAGCCCTAAAAATTTAATGATGATAAAAATGAAGTAATACAAGAAATTTGATTAATTAAGATTAACTTTTCCATGTAACATGATTACAAAAAAGGGATTATTTGAATATATTTTTAAAAAAAAATGTGTTCAAAAAAGAAAGAAAATAATATATTAATGACGAAAAGGGTAATTTTGACACAAATAAGTAATACTAATAGGAATATTTTTTAGGCAAATGACTATCAACATGATATTTTTGGACTAAACTATAAACAATGAGGACATTTTTTGATAAAACTATATATAATGAGCATTTGTATTCAATTATATAGCTTAAGGATAATTTTAAACCTTACCGTAAATAAAATTCAAAGTTCATGTTGACAACTATTTTATAATAAAATTAACTTTCTTCAATACTTGCACCAGATTAAAATTTAAAAACTTTGAAAAGAAAAGAGGGAAATTAATGTTATACAGATAGTGGCAATCCTTTTTGGTACAAATATGTAAAAGTCTGCTACAAGTTACAAAATCTGGACATATAGTTAAATTGTTGAAGTAGATTTTGGACATATAATCAAATTCCAAAAAAATTAAATAGAATTTTTTTTCTTAAATCAAATGTTCAGGAGGATCAATATTGTTCTCACTTATTTTGTAATGTGTTCTCACTTATTATGTAACATGACTCGAACTGCCAACCTGTAACGACCCGAACCGTCGTTAATTAGGAAAAGCAAATATTCGAGAAAAATCTGGGCCACTGACCCGCCATGGCGGCGCCAAGGCGGGATAAGTGAGTGTCATAGTGGGATAGGCTAGACAGAACGTAAATTATTAGAAATACAATTTTCTCCATCTTCCTAAAATACCTAAATAAGTCGTAAAACATCTTAGAAACCTCATGAAGGCTGCTCTAAGCTTGGGAAGGCAGGAGAAGAAGAATCCTAGCATGAGGATGATGATATCTTGTGAATTCTTGGCTAAATTCACCGTCACGAAGCTCGAAAAACTCGCATCAAAAACAAAAACTCTATGCAACTGCTTGGCACCCAAGTAGGCTAGGTTTTTACAATTTAGTAGTTATAAATTTGTGCTTACTACGTGATATATGTGAATCAATGGTAGGGTTGTGTGTAGACCTTTGTGCACCGAGTAAATTACATGAATAATTCGTAGAATTCAAAGTATGTGGGTTTATGCCTTGTGAGGAGGAATTGATGAGTTGTTAGAAAAACCTAGAATTGCTATCATAGATAGAATTGGGTCAAGAATGAGGAAATAAGATCAAGAGTGGAACTAGATTTATGCATGTGTGTTACATCCTATAATTGAAGTGATGAAACTGAGGTATTATGATGAATGGTGATTAAAACCTAATGAGAAATCCTAATGACAAACTAGGGCTGAGTATGGTAAATTATTATATATATGATAGGGATTGAGGAGAAATTCATAGGTGATGGTTGTGATTCTATGTTTGTGTGATATATGTTTGTTCTTGCTTTATCATGATACTTGTATATATATGAGTGTTGCAATGTTGATCACACTTGTGGTAAATGAGGTAGATGAAATTTCAATGCCATGAAATCATGACTTAAATGTATGATCTTGATGATTTAATTGTGTTTGTGATTGTCATGTGTGCATGGGATTAGATTGCAATGTTCCGGCATAACTAACTGGATCAGATTGCCACATTCTAGCATAACATTGGATCGGATTGCCACGTTCTGGCATAATATTGGATCGGATTGCCACGTTTCGGCATAATATTGGATCGGATTGCCATGTTCCAACATAACTAACTTGGATCAGATTGCCACGTTCCGACATAACATTGGATCAGATTGCCACATTCCGGCATAATATTGGATCAAATTTCCACGTTCCAGCATAATATTGGATCGTATTGCCACATTTTAGCATGCTAATTGTTTGGGTTTGGGTTCCATGAGAGGACCAATGATGTGCTATTAAATGTGGGTTATTTGTTTGTCGTGTGCTTATTAATAATATTGTATATGCTTGATATACGTTTGTGAGCATGATGTTGTATTGGTTTTTCATAGGACGTAAGGGCGAGAGTAAGAATACAAGTGCAATGGAATATGCTTAGGTGGATTTTACCTTGGGGGAAAGAAGATGTGGTTAGTGTAAAGAAAGTTGAATTAATGTATTATGTGACTATGGTTGGGTAAAGTGGCGAGGAAGCAAGGGTAGGACATGAGCGGTTAGTTAAATTGGCGGTGGTGGTACTTGGGGATTGACTATGTATTTTGATTGTTAAGCTATGATCAAGAAACCAGTAAGTGTGTTGATTGAAAAGGAGGTTAGTAGTTAGAATGCTAGTGTGAATTGGTGATATTTCATGAAAAGAGTGAAGGTGAAGAAGCGAGTGGTTTATTTTATGATCTTACTAGTTGGTTTCTTATGTTATATGGTTGGCGTCGGGTTGACCGATGATGCCTACCAGTACATGTGTCTATACTGTTGATACTTTGCTATGTCTTTTTGACATAGTCTGGATGCAAGATTGGTGACGTCTCATTAGGTGAAAACGAAGAAAATCTCCAGTAGCTTCTGTTCTTCCTTCCGCATGGTGCGAGCTGTGTCTTTTATTTTACTATCCAGTTTTACTCTTAGTAGCTCTTGTACTTGTTTAGACTAGATCCATGGGAGTTGTTAAATTACTTTTCAAGTTTGACTAAAATTGTGTCTAAGGGTTTTATTTATAAAATCATAGTGTTGTGTTTATTTCTGTTTTCTCAAAAATTTATGCATGTTTAGCTATTGGGGTATGAGGGTTCTCCTACTTAGGTTTTAGAGTGGGTGCCCGCACGGCTCGGTGGGTTGGGTCGTGACAAATTGGTATCAGAGTCAAGGTTATTGGTCTCCTAGTACAACAGAAAAATGTAGACTAGACTCCTGCGGATTGGTGGGTTGATGTCCACATCTTATCTTTAGGAAGCTAGGAAGGATTCTAGGAAATACTTCCACTCATTCTCTCCTTTTGTGCGAAGTGTCTCTTGTGGTATGAGTTGAGTCCAATCGGTATCTTTTGACTCCAATTCGTATCTCAACAAAATGGACCGGACGTCGTGGTCACGACTGAAGGATCACAAGCAAGGTAAATTGGAATTGAGAAGATTCCAATTGGTATCTGGCCCTGGGGACAATATAAATACATAGATGATCAGTAATGATCATCCATGGAGTGGACTAACTAATAAATTGGACTTGACTGTGTATGTATCTTGGAAACTGTGAATACGTGATTCTTGCTGTCTGAACTAATTACAAAGATGAAGTGGTAATTACTTGAATGTGATGAGGTGATTATGTGAGATATAAATATGTATCTTAACTTTGATATGCGCAATGTGTTGGCCTAATTGATCGAAGTTATGTGAGTTGTACATGTTTTATTATCGTGAAAACTAGTAGTGAAAAGAAGATCCTGACTAGGTTCGATACAAGAGTTTAGGTAAAACCCTGAGGCGATTTGTGAGGCAGATCCAAACATGTCTTATGCTTGTGTAATAACCGCGCGAATGTCTGGGTGTATCCTGGGGATGTGTGGGTTGTAGTGCTAAAGTAACGAGAATAAATACTGGTTCGTGTATCGTGTGATTTAATTGGAGTAGTCAAGGATTTCTCCTAGCTTGGAGATGTATCCTAAATTTATTTGGTAAAGATGGAAACCTTGGGAGAATTTACGAGAATGAAAAGAACCCAGAAAATTATTGGCCCTAGTTCTGGTTCCGTCTGAGCCTCTGGGGCTGGATTTTTCCCGCCATAGCGAGGTAGAACCTCAACCCAGCCTCCCCTTTTTTTCCTAACTTCAGTTATAAACCCGAATGGGATCTGAACAAATCCCTACCATCCTATCAGTGTTCAAAAACAGGAGTAATAGATTAGAAAAACCATAATGATTAAATAAAAGGCTACATCACACAGCAAAACAAGCATCCATGTGCTACCAAAACTTAGAACGTCGAAAGATAAAATCAAGTTGTCTAAGGCTTTACAAGCCAAGAGGGAACATAATACCCCACTCAAGAACCCTCGGATAGAGAGGTGTCAGTGTCAAAGCCTAACTCCTCTAGGGGCACCAAGCCGGTCGCGGCCTCCCTCAGCTCCGAAAACTGAATGTAATCATCGTCCTCCGCTATGGGCATCTCCTACCCAGGAGCAATGCAGGTAAACATGATATTTATAGCCTTCTAGAGCTGAATCGTCAGACGGTCCCTCACTCAGTTCTTCTTCCTCTCGTGGCGCAGCTAGCGACGAAGCAACGCTACCTCTAGGGCAGTGTTGGGTGGAATCGGAGTAAAATTGGCATAGGCGCTTCCCATCTTCTTCCAGACAGTCTCTAAATCCACTTCAACCTGTGCACCAGAGAGTTGGTCCTCATCGTTCGAATCCACGGCTGCCTTATTGCTCCTAGCCCTAGCTGTCCTCCTTCTCTTGCTCCTAGAAGTAGAACCTGTCCGAACGAAAAGAGGGTGAAGAGGGGGATCCATAGGAAGTACCTCGTCAGCATCAAATAAGGGCACTCCTGCCCGCTTGCATAGAGTAGTGATAAGTCCCAGTAGGAAGAAAGCCTTCTTATTTCCCCGGTAAAACATCTTCCACTCCGAGATAATTTGTGCCATCACGTTCAGCTGTATGCTATGTATGGCGCATGCCACCACCAATGCCCGGGGGAAGGTCACATCGATGTAGTTGCCCAACAGTTGGATCCTCCTAGTAACCAAGTACAGCCACCTCTTAGCATCAGGTAACCAATCAGTGCTAGTAATACCCTGTGTAGTAGCCCAGTAAACCTGATCCCAGCGCATAGGCTCAACAAGAATGTCTCTCATCCACTCCAAATTCATCTCCCTTTGTCGGTCCTCAAAAGCATGGTTCGGGACCTCTGGCACCTCTAGTACCTCATTAATAGCAGTAGCATTCAAGGAGATGTCGACTCTCCGAACACGGATGACAGGGTAAGCGTCATCCCAGCAGATAGTAGGGAGGATGGCATAAAATTCCCTCACCCAAGTAGAACGTGCATCTGGGGGAGCCTCAGTCAATGGAATCCACCCAAACTCTACCAACCGAGCATAGAATGCAAGCGCCTTCTCCACTAGCTTATGCAGCACAAACCGCCTCTCGCAGCAAAACCCTATGTTACGATTGTCATGATATCATTCCCATCTTGCAGCATCGGGAAACCAGATGAAGGGTAAGTGTTTATCATTTTTTCCCGCCATTTAGAAGCCTGCAATAAGTGAAATATAATTTTAGAACGTGAAAGTGTAGTCGGGGTAATGCTAAAAAGTATGAGTTAAGAAATGAGAGAAAATTGGGTGTTAAGGGTGCAGGCCACTGGTCTGGTGCATCCCACCACAGCGGCCAAAATCCCGCCAGAGCAGGATGGTAAAGGCCACTACAGTGGGAAGAATTCATCTAGGACAAACACCAAGCGCGACAATGGCGTCTTTTCATCCCAAAATCCCCATTTTTGTCAGAATTTCAGTAGATCAGCAGAGTATATCAACTACCCTAGAACCTATTTATGAATGTATTTCAACAAAATAAACTCAAAACGGTGCCCAAATTTGAGTTTATGTCAAGGAGACCCTACGACTTCCCCCACCCTTTTTCATATCGATTTAACCGTGTTTTTACGAAATCCTTACGCCCAGGACGTTGTGTAAACATTGGGGATGTAAGGAAAGTAACCATGCTACATTTTTTTAACACATTTAGTAACCTAGTTAAAATTCAAAATAACCACCCCAAAAAAAGTATTTGATTTCAATATGTTAGCAACATTCAATTGTATGTAATTATCTACGAAAGTAAAGAGTGTAAGAATGAGAAGCTTACCTTAATTCAACATTCAAACGAAGTTGGATGAGAGGTTTTTGGGAGAGTTGAGTAAGGGAGAAAGGGAGAAATGAGGAAAATTCGTTCCCCATTCCCCCTTTACTATTTTCGATCTCCCGCTATAGCGACCCCGCCTCAGTGGGAGGTCTGCCGCCCTGGTGGGCTAGGTGATGTGAAATTTGAATGTGTTAAACCTTCGTGTATTACATCATGGATCTTCTATTCCTTGAGTATAGTACCTTTTCATGTGTCAATTAACTGAAAGGTCGCGATTAGTCGTAGTTTCTATGGTGGATAAATTCGGTAGTTGGGAGTGTCCCAAAATTAGAGCATATGATGTCCGTAGCCTAGTCATTCGGGGATGAATGAGGGGTAAATTAGTATCTCTTGTAATGACCCAAACCGTCATTAATTAGGAAAAGCAAAGATTCAAGAACAATCTCAGCCACTGACCCGCCAATGTGGGCCAGGTGCCGCTGGGGCAGCAACGCCAGGGTGGGATAAATGAGCGCCATAGAGGGATAAACGAGACAGAACATAAATTATGAGAAATCCAATTTTCTCCATCTTCCTAAAATACCTAAATAAGTCGTAAAACACCTTAGAAACCCCATGAAGGCTGCTCTAAGCTTAGGAAGGTAGGAGAAAAAGAATCTTAGCATGAGGATGAAGATATCTTGTGAATTATTGGCAAAATTCATCGTCACGAAGCCCAGAAAACTTGTATTAAAAACAAAAACTCCGTGCAACTGCTTGGCGCCCAGGTAGGCTACATTTTTACAATTGAGTAGTTATAAATCTGTGCTTACTATGTGATATATGTAAATCAATGGTGGGGCTGTGTGTAGACCTTCATGCACCGAGTAAATTACATGAATAATTTATAGAATTCAAAGCATGTGGGTTTATGCCTTGTGAGGAGGAATTGATGAGTTGTTAGAAAAACCTAAAATTGCTATAATAGATAGAATTGGGTCAAGAATGAGGACATGAGATCAAGAGTGGAACTAGATTTATGCATGTATGTTACATCCAATAATTGAAGTGATGAAATTGAGGAATTATGATGAATGGTGATTAAAACCTAATGAGAAATCCTAATGACAAACTAGGGCTGAGTATGGTCAATTATTATATATATGATAGGGATTGAGGAGAAATTCGTAGGTAATGGTTGTGATTTTATATTTGTGTGATGTATGCTTGTTCTTGCTTCATCATGATACTTGTATATGTATGAATGTTGCAATGTTGATCACACTTGTTGTAAATGAGGTAGATAAAATATCATTACCATGAAATCTGACTTAAATGTATGATCTTGATGATGTAATTGTGTTTGTGATTGTGGTGTGTGCATGGGATCGGATTGCCACGTTCCAGCATAACATTGGATTGGATTGCCACGTTTCGGCATAATATTGAATCGGATTGCGACGTTTCAGCATAATATTGGATCGGATTGCCACGTTTCAGCATAACTAACTTGGATCAGATTGCCACGTTTCGGCATAACATTGGAGTGGATTGCCACGTTCTGGCATAATATTGGATCGGATTGCCACATTCTGGCATGCTAACTGTTTGGGTTTAGGTTCCATGAGAGGACCAATGATGTGCTATTAAATATGAGTTGCTCGTTTGTCGTATGCTTGTTGATAATATTTTATATGCATGATATACGCTTGTGAGAATGATGTTGTATTGGTTGGTCATGGGACGTAAGGGCGAGAGTAAGGATAGAAGTGCAATGGAATATGTTTAGGTGGATTTTACCTTGGGGGAAAGAAGATGGGGTTAGTGTGAAGAAAGTTGAATTAATGTATTATGTGACTATGGTTGGGTAATGTGGCGAGGAAGCAAGGGTAGGACGTGAGCGGTTAGTTGAATTGGCGGTGGCGGTACTTGGGGATTGACTATGTGTTTAGAATGGTTAAGCTATGATCAAGGAGCCGGTAAGTGTGTTGATTGAAAAGGAGGTTAGTAGTTAGAATGCTAGTGTGAATTGGCGGTATTTCAAGAAAAGGATGAAGATGGAGAAGTGAGTGGTTTATTTTATGATCTTACTAGTTGGTTTCTTATGTTATGTGGTGGGCGTTAGGTTGACCGATGATGCCTACCAGTACGTGTGTTTGTACTGATACTACTCTTGTTATGTCTTTATGACATAGTCTGGATGCAGGATTGGTGACGTCTCATTAGGTGAAAATGAAGAAAATCTCTAGCAGCTTCTGTTCTTCCTTCCGCATGGTGGGAGCTATGTCTTATTTTTTATTGTCCAGTTGTACTCTTAAATTAATTTTCAAATTTGACTAAAATTGTGTCTAAGGGTTTTATTTATAAAATCATAGTGTTGTGTTTATTTCTATCTTCTTAAAAATTTCCGCATGTTTAGCTATTCGGGTATGAGGGTTCTCCTACTTAGGTGTTAGAGTGGGTGCTAGCACGGCAAGGTGGGTTGGGTCGTGACACAACCTATCGGTTGATTGTAAAGGTGCTAAACACCTATGCAAGCCTCACTTGTGTAGAAGAAAAATTGTAAAATATATGGTGAATAATTGGACAAAAGATTTATCGAAAACAATTTTATTAGTCAAATTAAGTTGACTGTATATTTATAGGGCCACATATAGTATTGATAGTGTGTAAAAAAAACTTCCTACTATTTAAAGTATAAGAAATTTGGGGAGTTCTGTTTACACTCTTTTTTCGATGCATGTTGTCCTCTTGCTCTAAAAAAATTACTTTAAATTTTAAAAAAAAAAAATAAAGCAATCAAATCAGACCAGTCACGTGTTACTTGTAAAATTTTAGATATTGTGGTATGTAAATCATTATCAAGTGATCTTGATAGTAATTGGCTAAAACTTTTTTTTCCTTTTGGGAATTCAATAAGCTATTCCAAGTGTGAGCTCATCTTCTTCCCATTCAATTTTTCAGATAATCATTCGACCCTTTATTGAACTTGAAGACCACGATATTTGGAAATGTTATGACTATTAAAGGCATGATAGTAATAATAGTAGTAGTTGTTGTTGTTGTTGACCTATACAGTTGAGAAATTAAACTATTATAATACCCTTTAGGAATATAGAAGAAAAAAATGACACATGTCAGCACCAAAAATTTTCAGAATTTTAAATTATAAATAATTAAATATCATATAACTAATTAAATATTCAGCATTCAAAATTTAAAATAAAAATACACATGTCAAATAAAGATCAATTGATTATGAAACTCCACTTCAAATCACATTAAATAGATTTTTTTTTTTTAAAAAAAAATGAATCTAGGACGGATTTTATAACCCTTTTTTTTTAATTTAAAACAATTCTATAAAATATAGAGTGTGTTATGCTTCATTTTTTTGGGGGGAAGTTATTATATTTTATTAATAAATAATAATAATAATAATAATAATAATAATAATAAAATGATCCTTTATTTTTAAAGTATTTCATATAATTATTTAAATTTGAATTGAAGAAACTAATAAAAATAACTGTTTTTTTCTTTCAAAAAATGAAAAATACTCCTAATTGTAAGAACTACCCACGTTCTTTGGAAAAAGCTTATATTTATAATAATTATATCTATATATATAATATAATTAAATAATAAATAACTATTTTATTTTACAACTAAAGTTTTAAAAAAATTTAAATAGTTCTAAAAAAATTTAAAGTCTCTTATATAATTATTTAAATTTGAATTGAAGAAACTAATAAAAAAAAAAACTGTTTTTATACCTAGATAAAGTTTATACCTAGATAAACTAATAAACTAATAAATTCAAAGATAAAATTAAAGTTCGGACATCAACCAATTTTTATACCTAGATAAAATTTACTAAAAATCAATTGGATTGAAACATTTTTATAGGTAATAGTTATGTAAGTAGATTCTATTTTATAAGGTTTCATTTCTTCTAACCATTTTAATCCTAATATTATATCTGCTTGTTGTTCTTCTTTAATTTCTAATGTTATTTTCATAGGTATATCTGCTATTATTATTTCTTTTTCTATTTCTAATTGAGCTATTATTAGTGCTGGTAAATCTGAGCATTTTTGTTTTGTCATCTTATTTATTTCCATTTCTTCTTTATTTAATAATTTATCTATTATGTAATTATCTTCTTGTTTTGTGTCTACTAATATTAAATGTTCTTTTTCTTCTATTATTCCTATTATGTAGTATTTGTTAGGGATTATATCATATGCTATCTTTTTTGTATATTCTCTTTGTAGATTATTTTTAATTTTTCTAGTTCTTCCTATCCTTTCTTCTATTATTTCTAAGTTTTCACTAGTATTTATTTCTTGGTATGAGTAGTTATTATTATCTATTATTTTAACAAATTGTTCAAATGGCGTTTCTATTTCTATTCCTTTTATTTTACTTTTTGCAGCTATTTTATGTTTAGTAGTTAGTACATATAAATTTTTACATCTAGTTGTACATATTTTACTTCCTGGGGTTAACGTTATTCCATTTATTTTCCAATATAGTACTAATGCTTTATCTATGTTCTGATCTGTTAATGCTACTGAATAATTAGTATTAACAGTAAATTTAAATTTTTGGTAGATTAAGTTTCCTCTTACTGCTGTAATTATACTTTTTTCTATAGGTTCTATTATTCTATCATCTACTAAATATATTTCTATTGGGGTATCTATTCCTTCTTTAAAACAGGCTTTTATAAGTATTTCTATTCCTCCTAAATGTACATATTTAATTTGTTCTTTACTTTTTATTTTTTGTGTTTCTTTATTTAATTCTCTCTTATTTATAATTGGTATTTCAGCTTTTCCTTGGGCATATTTACAATCTATAATATGTTCTTTCTGGCTAATTATGTAAAACTCTTCTTTATTTCTTTTAAAAGGGTTTTTTATTAAGGGTATACTAAATATTTTTTCTACACTTAAATCAATTTCTTTTCCTTTTACCTTTTCAAATATGTTATTATCAAAAATTATTTTTTGTTCAGAATAATCATTTGTTATATATTCTTCTCTTATTATTTCTATATCTTCTTCAGTCATTTATTTCTTCTATTTCATTATCTGTTTCGTATTCTTCTTCATTATCAGATATTTCATAAATACTATCATCACTTTATAATTTATAATCTAAATATTCTAATTGTAAGCAAACTTCTTCTTCTATAATTATTTCTGATATTTATTTTTTATTAGGATTTTTTGGTACTTTACAATCTTTTGCTATATGTCCTAATTTTCCACAATTATAACATTTACATTCACTTATACTTTTCTTTCTTCTATATGGTCTTTTAGATTTTGTAAAATATCTTTTTCTTGGATTTCTATATTTATGTTTTATTTTTTTATAATTCTTAAACCTTTTCTTTTTATGTTTTTTATAATATTTATTATCACAACCAAATTGTGGTGCTATTTTATCTTTACAGCATGCTAAATTTTTTATTATTGTTTTTTCCATTTTTATATTTTCTCTATATTGTTCACACATATTTGCATACCATTGTTTTACAAATTTTATTCTAGCTCCTAATGTATCATGTAATTTTGCTTCTTCCCATGCTTTTATTATTTTTGAACTAAATGGTTTTGTAATTTTGTAAAATATAAATGTCTTATTCCTGGACTTTCTTGTGTATTATAGACTCCTTTATAATAATATTCTTTATATGCACAAGTGTATTCATCTAAATAACACATATTACATATTCCTAATTTATTCATTAAATTTCTGTTTATAATTTTATCTTTATTTCGTTCTTCTTCCTCTGTTGTCATACTACTAAATTCATTTCTTATAGCTGTTTCATATTTATAAAGTATCTCCATTACTGATGTTGTTTCTTTAGCTTGTATATCTTTACTTGATCTTAATGTCTTTTTACTTTCTTCTTCTAAATTTAAGAACCATAATTTTACTTCTCCTATAAATGTTCTTTTTATATATCCTGGTACTTCTATTATATTAATTTTATTGTCTATTATTTGTTTTGCTATATATCCTATCCATAGTTGTATAGTTTGATTTATATCTGTTACGCAATCTAAATTTAAGTATTCAGGTTGTAAATTTATTTGTTTAGGATTCCATTTTTTTATATTCAATCTTTTATTCCATAATGTTTAATATCTATCTGAACTTGTATAATCTCGTGTATATATTTGTGGTTTTTCATGTTTTGGATATGTTCTTGTTTTACTAGTACTGGCTTCTGTTTCCTTCATTTTTTCATCATAATTTACTTCTACTTCCGTATTTTCTATTAATTTCTTATTTTCCATAATTTCCGTATATGTTTCACTTATTTCTGAAGTTTGGTCTACTTCCATACCTTTTTCTATAGTTTCTATGTGTAATTCATTTTTATTTTGATTTTCTATTTCTGTTTCTTCTTGATCTTTTGTAATTTTTTCTTTATATTTTTGTATTTCTGTTAATAATTTATTTTCTTCTTCTTGTTCTTGCTGTTTCTCATATATTTCTTTTAACATTTGTAATTCTTTCTCTAATTCTTTTATCCTATTATTTTTTGTGTTTGTTATTTGTTGTAGTTTTTCTTCATTTTGTATTTTTATTTTTTTTATTTCTTATTGTCTATCTATTTCTTCATTTTCTCTTGCTATTCTTATCATAGCTGTTAGACTATCTTCTAGTTTTAATTCTTTTTTTTTCTAACATTAAATATAATTGATCTCTTATCTTTTTATATCTTCTACCTAAGTTTGGGAAAATTATTTATATTTTTAGTCCATCATAATTTTCATATGTTTTTTCACTTATAGCAAATTCTTCTTTGTTCATTTTATTCGTGGTTTAGTCTTTCTTTTAACTGAGTTAAAAACTTAAATTCTAATAATGATATTTTCGTGATTAACTTGTCTAATTTGTGGATATCTTCTGTAGTTTTATTAACTTGTTTATTTAATCGTTTATATTCTATATATAAATATTTTAATTCGTATTTGGTTTATTTATAGATTCGAGTATTTTTATAAGGTCTTCTCATTTTATTTTAAATATTTTATTCCTATGCTCTGATACCATATTGGGGGGTAGGTGCGGAATTCGGGATATGTTTAAGTTTGTCATAGTCTTTTATCAATTAAATATTTTTTTGTAAAATTCATCTTCTTTTTCTTTCTTATGTAGAATTATTTGGGCTCATTCTATTAACATTTTTAATTATTGTATGTCTTATGTTTTAAGGTATTCTTCAAAATATGTTTTTATAATATTTTCCCATGAATCTATTTCAGTCATAACTTCTTTTCAGAGTTGGAAATATTATTCATTTATCATAATTCAATCACTATTATAGTCTGAATATACGTCTAAATATTTATGACTGTCATATAATTCTTGCATTACTGCTCTTATGTCGTCAAACCAAGTTAGTCTCATTAAGTTATTCATTTCTTCTTCTTCATATTTCATTATTTTTTCCCATATTATCTTCTTTATGCTAGGTTCAGTTATTTTTTCTAATATTTTAAAGATAAGTATCTTATAATTATCTTCAAAATAGCTATTATTAACTTCTACAGTGGGTATATTAGAAGTATTCATTTTTTCTTAACAATTTGTTTATCAATTTATTTAGCAATTTATTCCTGTCTTCCATGTCTACCATATGGTAATCTTATGATAGCTTATTATGTCTTAGAGTATTCATTTTTTATCATCCGATCACTACTAGCATGATACCTTTTTCAGATACTATCTTCCTAAACAGCGCATCAACACTTAGGTACTCCCCTAATACGGCCTTCTTGCCTTTCCCGGTTTCCCATCTTTGGATGCATAGTTCTAGAAGTTTTCTCCTACTTTTCTCTATGCTAGCAAACTAGATAATAAATATTGAATAATTCTAATTCATAATAACAATCATAAGTATATCACATAATATTATGGTTGACAGGAATTAAATATTTAGTTAAACATAATCATAATCAAGTATAAATCATAATCATTAATTATAATTATTGACTAAGTATGAATCATAAATGTCATAAATAGGTATATAGATATACCACTGTTGCGGTATTTACTAAGTTTTGCTCCATTATATGGGGAATTTTAAAGTAATTTTTTATTGAATATATATTTTTTATAAAGCTGAGATGTAGTGGGGAATTGAGAGAGGATTGAGAGGATATGATGATTTTTACAAATAGAAATGCTACTCTATATATACTTACAAACTAAGGACTAAAGTTGCAAAATAAGAAACTTATTTACAATGTAAGTCCCTACTTAATTACATGTTAGTCCCAGACTTTAAGTTGCTTTCTTCTTTATCTTCTTTATCTTTATGTCACCTTCTTCTTATCTTCTTTATCTTTTATCACATGTTCTTGTCCTCTTTTGAAAAGTAGATTCTTTTGTCAATAATTTCTCCTTCTTTAACTCTTGTCCGTCCACTTGCCTTCAATAATTTCTTCTTCTTTATCCATATGTTTGTCCTTTATTCATTCTATGTTGACATCTGGTACATAATTACTTATTCCACTGCATCTGCTACACACGTGTTCTGTATACTTTTTTCCAATAAGTTTGCAATATTGATCTAAGCTTTCTTCTGAAATAAATCCTTTCTTAATAGCTTTTGTTGTTGGTTCCTGCTCTGGTTTAAGTAATGATAATGCCCAATTTTTTACTTCTAATTTGTCTGCGGGCCTTATCCGTGTTTTAGTCTTTCTTTTAACTGAGTTATAAACTTATATTCTAATAATGATATTTTTGTGATTAGCTTATCTAAATTGTGGATATCTTCTGTAGTTTTATTAACTTGTTTGTTTAATTGCTTATATTCTACATATAAGTATTTTAATTTGTATTTTGTTTGTTTATAAATTCGAGTATTTTTATAAGGTCTTCTCATTTTTCTTTATTTATTTTAATCCTATGCTCTGATACCATATTGGGGGGTAGTTGCGGAATTTGGGCTATGTTTTGGTTTATCATAGTCTTTTATTAAATAAATGCTTTGGTAGTTGAGGAATTCGGGCTATGTTTTGGTTTATCATAGTCTTTTATTAAATAAATGTTTTTTTATAAAATTCTTCTTCTTTTTCTTTCTTATGTAGAATCATTTGGGCTCCTTCTATTAATAATTTTAGGTATTGTATGTCTTGTGTTTTAAAATACATTTCTAAATACGTTTTTATAATATTTTCTCCTGAATCTATTTCAGTCATAACTTCTTTCCAGAGTTGGAAGTATTCTTCATTTATCATAATTTAATCACTATTATAGTCTGTATATATGTCTAAATAATCTGTACTTTCATATAATTCTTGCATTATTTCTCTTATGTCATCAAACCAATTTTGTTTTATTAGATTATTCATTTCTTCTTCTTCGTATTTCATAAGTACATGTATTTTCATAATATTATTCTTTTTATTATTATCATCTTATTATTATAGGTAATAGTTATGTAAGTAGGTTCTATTTTATAAGGTTTCATTTCTTCTTTATTTAATAATTTATCTATTATGTAATTATCTTCTTGTTTTGTGTCTACTAATATTAAATGTTCTTTTTCTTCTATTATTCCTATTATGTAGTATTTGTTAGGGATTATATCATATGCTATCTTTTTTGTATATTCTCTTTGTAGATTATTTTTAATTTTTCTAGTTCTTCCTATCCTTTCTTCTATTATTTCTAAGTTTTCACTAGTATTTATTTCTTGGTATGAGTAGTTATTATTATCTATTATTTTAACAAATTGTTCAAATGGCGTTTCTATTTCTATTCCTTTTATTTTACTTTTTGCAGTTATTTTATGTTTAGTAGTTAGCACATATAAATTTTTACATCTAGCTGTACATATTTTACTTCCTGGGGTTAAGGTTATTCCATTTATTTTCTAATATAGTACTAATGCTTTATCTATATTATGATCTGTTACTGCTACTGAATAATTAGTATTGACTGTAAATTTAAATTTTTGGTAGATTAAGTTTCCTCTTACTGCTGTAATTATACTTTTTTCTATAGGTTCTATTATTCTATCATCTGCTAATATATTTCTATTGGAGTATCTATTCCTTCTTTAAAACTGGCTTTTATAAGTATTTCTATTCCTCCTAAATGTACATATTTAATTTGCTCTTTACTTTTTATTTTTTGTATTTCTTTATTTAATTCTCTTTTATTTATAATTGGTACTTCAGCTTTTCCTTGGGCATATTTACAATCTATAATATGTTCTTTTTGGCTAATTATGTAAAATTCCTCTTTATTCCTTTTAAAAGGGTTTTTTATTAAGGGTATACTAAATATTTTTTCTGCACTTAAATCAATTTCTTTTCCTTTTACCTTTTCAAATATGTTATTATCAAAAATTATTTTTTGTTCAGAATAATCATCTGTTATATATTCTTCTCTTATTATTTTTATATCTTCTTCAGTCATTTATTTCTTCTATTTCATTATCTGTTTCGTATTCTTCTTCATTATCAGATATTTCATAAATACTATCATCACTTTCTAATTCATAATCTAGATATTCTAATTGTAAGCAAACTTCCTTTTCTATAATTATTTCTGATATTTATTTTTTATTAGGATTTTTTGGTATTTTACAGTCTTTTGCTATATGTCCTAATTTTCCACAATTATAACATTTACATTCACTTATACTTTTCTTTCTTCTATATGGTCTTTTAGATTTTGTAAAATATCTTTTTCTTGGATTCCTGTATTTATGTGTTGTTTTCTTATAATTTTTAAACCTTTTCTTTTTATGTTTTTTATAAATATTTATCATCATAACCAAATTGTGGTGCTATCTTATATTTACAACATGCTAAATTTTTTATTATTGTTTTTTCCATTTTTATATTTTCTCTATATTGTTCACACATATTTGCATACCATTGTTTTACAAATGTTATTCTAGCTCCTAATGTATCATGTAATTTTGCTTCTTCCCATGCTTTTATTATTTTTGAACTAAATGGTTCTGGTAATTTTGTAAAATATAAATATCTTATTCCTGGACTTTCTTGTGTATTATAGACTCCTTTATAATAATATTCTTTATATGCACAAGTGTATTCATCTAAATAACACATGTTACATATTCCTAATTTATTCATTAAATTTCTGTTTATAATTTTATCTTTATTTCGTTCTTCTTCCTCTGTTGTCATACTACTAAATTCATTTCTTATAGTTGTTTCGTATTTATAAAGTATTTTCATTACTGATGTTGTTTCTTTAGCTTGTATATCTTTACTTGATCTTAATGTCTTTTTACTTTCTTCTTCTAAATTTAAAAACCATAATTTTACTTCTCCTATAAATGTTCTTTCTATATATCCTGGTACTTCTATTATGTTAATTTTGTTATCTATTATCTGTTTGGCTATATATCCTATCCATAGTTGTATAATTTGATTTATATCTGTTACACAATCTAAGTTTAAATATTCTGGTTGTAAATTTATTTGTTTAGGACTCCATTTTTTTATACTTAATCTTTTATTCCATAGTGTTTCGTATCTATCTGATCCTGTATAATCTCGTGTATATATCTGTGGTTTTTCATGTTTTGGATATGTTCTTGTCTTACTAGTACTAACTTCTGTTTCTTTCATTTTTTCATCATAATTTACTTCTACTTCCGTATTTTCTATTAATTTTTTATTTTCCATAATTTCTGTATACGTTTCACTTATTTCTAAAGTTTGGTCTACTTCCATACCTTCTTCTATAGTTTCTATGTGTACTTCATTTTTGTTTTGATTTTCTACTTCTGTTTTTTCTGTAATTCTTTCTTTATATTTTTGTATTTCTGTTAATAATTTATTTTCTTCTTCTTGTTCTTGTTGTTTTTCATACATTTCTTTTAGCATTTGTAATTCTTTTTCTAATTCTTTTATTCTATTATTTTTTGTATTTGTTATTTGTTGTAGTTTTTCTTTATTTTGTATTTTTATTTTTTCTATTTCTTTTTGTCTATCTATTTCTTCATTTTCTCTTGCTATTCTTATCATGGCTGTTAGACTATCTTCTAGTTTTAATTCTTCTTTTTCTAACATTAAATATAATTGATCTCCTATTTTTTTATACCTTCGTCCTAAATTTGAGAAGATTATTTTTATTTTTAGTCCATCGTAATTTTCATATGTTTTTTCACTTATAGCAAATTCTTCTTTGTTCATTTTTATCCGTGTTTTAGTCTTTCTTTTAACTGAGTTATAAACTTATATTCTAATAATGATATTTTTGTGATTAGCTTATCTAAATTGTGGATATCTTCTATAGTTTTATTAACTTGTTTGTTTAATCGTTTATGTTCTATATATAAATATTTTAATTCGTATTTTGTTTGTTTATAGATTCGAGTATTTTTATAAGGTCTTCTCATTTTATTTTAATTATTTTATTCCTATGCTCTGATACCATATTGGGGGGTAAGTGCGAAATTCGGGCTATGTTTAAGTTTGTCATAGTCTTTTATCAATTAAATATTTTTTTGTAAAATTCATCTTCTTTTTCTTTCTTATGTAGAATTATTTGGGCTCCTTCTATTAACATTTTTAAGTATTGTATGTCTTGTGTTTTAAGGTATTATTCTAAATATGTTTTTATAATATTTTTCCATGAATCTATTTCAGTTATAACTTCTTTCCAAAGTTGGAAATATTCTTCATTTATCATAATTCAATCACTATTATAGTCTGAATATACGTCTAAATATTTATGACTGTCATATAATTCTTGCATTACTGCTCTTATGTCGTCAAACCAAGTTTGTCTTATTAAGTTATTCATTTCTTCTTCTTAATATTTCATTATTTGTTCCCATGTTATCTTTTTTATGCTAGGTTCAGTTATTTTTTCTAATATTTTAAAGATAAGTATATTATAATTATCTTCAAAATAGCTATTATTAACTTCTACAGTGGGTATATTAGAAGTATTCATTTTTTCTTAACAATTTGTTTATCAATTTATTTAGCAATTTATTCCTGTCTTCCATGTCTATCATATGGTAATCTTATGATAGCTTATTATGTCTTAGAGTATTCATTTTTTTATCATCCGGTCACTACTAGCATGATACCTTTTTCAGATACTATCTTCCTAAACAGCGAATCAACACTTAGGTACTCCCCTAATACGGCCTTCTTGCCTTTCCCGGTTTTCCATCTTTGGATGCATAGTTTTAGAAGTTTTCTCCTACTTTTCTCTATGCTAGCAAACTAGATAATAAATATTGAGTAATTCTAATTCATAATAACAATCATAAATATATCAGAGCATAGGATTAAAATAAATATATTTAGCAGATGACAGAATAAAAGAACCTATAGAAAAAAGTGTAATTACAGCGGTAAGAGGAAACTTAATCTACCAAAAATTTAAATTTACAGTTAATACTAATTATTCAGTAGCACTAACAGATCAGAATATAGATAAAGCATTAGTACTATATTGAAAAATAAATGGAGTAACCTTAACCCCAGGAAGTAAAATATGTACAGCTAGATGTAAAAATTTATATGTATTAACTACTAAACATAAAATAACTGCAAAAAGTAAAATAAAAGGAATAGAAATAGAAACGCCATTTGAACAATTTGTTAAAATAATAGATAATAATAACTACTCATACCAAGAGATTGATACTAGTGAAAATCTAGAAATAATAGAAGAAAGGATAGGAAGAACTAGAAAAATTAAAAATAATCTACAAAAAGAATATACAAAAAAGATAGCATATGATGTAATCTCTAACAAGTATTACATAATAGGAATAATAGAAGAAAAAGAACATTTAATATTAGTAGACACAAAACAAGAAGACAACTATATAGTAGATAAATTATTAAATAAAGAAGAAATGAAAATAAATAAAATGACAAAACAAAAATGCTCAGATTTGCCAGCATTAATAATGGCTCAATTAGAAATAGAAAAAGAAATAATAATAACAGATATACCTATGAAAATAAAGCTAAAAATTAGAGACGAACAACAAGCAGATATAATATTAGGATTAAAATGGTTAGAAGAAATGAAACCTTATAAAATAGAACCTACTTACATAACTATTACCTACAATAATAAGATGATAATAATAAAAAGAATAATATTATGAAAATACATGTACTTATGAAAATAATAATGGAAGGATACTATAATAGATATTATACACCAGTGATAGATACAGGAGCAGAAGTTAACATATGTAAATATAACTGTTTACCAAAAGATAAGTGGATAAAATTCAAAACACCAATAGTAGTAAAAGGATTTAATAATGAAGGAAGTTTAATACACTTTAAAGCAAAAGATGTAAATATACAAATATGGGATAAAATACTTAAGTTAGACGAAATATATAATTATGATTTACCTACAAAAGACATAATTCTAGGAATACCATTTCTAGATAGATATTATCCGCATGTAATAACTAAAACTCACTGGTGGTTAACAACACTATGTAATCATAAAATAGGAGCTAAAAGAGTAGGAAATAAAATAAGAGAAGATATAGAATGGATAAAAGGAAGTGAAAATATTACACAAAAATTAGAAAATATGCCAATTAATACTAATAATATAGAATATATAGTATTCACAATAGATAAGTTAAGTCCAATAAAAGATAGACTAGAACAATTATATAGTGAAGATCCATTAAAAGGATGGGATAAGCATAAAATTATTGTAAAAATATAATTAATAGACGAAAATAGCATAATAACTCAGAAACCCTTAAAATATAATTTTGATGACTTAAAAGAATTTACAATGCACATAACAGAATTATTAGAAAAATTTATCAACATAGTAGAAGAATCAGGAATAATCTTAGGTAAAAATAAAGCAGAAATAATGAAAACCCAGATAGAATTTTTAGGAATACAAATAGATAAAAATGGAATAAAAATGCAGCAACACATAGTACAAAAAGTTATAAATTCAGAAGAAATATTAGATACAAAAAAGAAATTACAATCCTTTTTAGGATTAGTAAATCAAGTAAGAGAATATATACCTAAACTAGCAGAATATTTAAAACCGTTACAAAGAAAATTGAAAAAAGACATAGAATATAATTATGATGAAATAGATAAAAAACAAGTTCAAAAAATAAAAGAACAATGTAAAAAATTACCAAAATTATGTTTTTCAGATGAAAATAAAAAATTCAATTATATAGTCGAATCTGATGCAAGTGAAAACAATTATGGTGGAGTATTAAAATATAAATATGAAAATGAAAAAATAGAACATCATTGTAGATATTACTCAGGAACATTTACGGAAACGGAAGGTAAATGGAAAATTAATAGAAAAGAATTATTTGCATTATACAAATGTTTATTAGCATTCGAACCATATACTGTATATAATAAATTTATTGTTAGAACAGATAATTCACAAGTTAAATGGTGGCTAACACGAAAGGTACAAGATTCAGTTACTACAAAAGAAATTAGAAGATTAGTATTAAATATTTTGAATTTCTCTTTTACTATTGAAGTGATTAAGACTGACAAGAATATTATTGCAGACTACCTATCAAGACAAAGCCGTGCAAACGGACTTTGAAGAAGAAATTACAAATGCAGTACTCATGAAGGAATTATTAGAACAAATCAAGATGCTCAATAATAGAGTATCACTTATGGAAACAAAATATGTGGAGAAAGACCACGGTAAAAAACCAGAGATAGTAGTGCAGTCGGAGCACTCTAAAAAACTAGATCTAGAAGGTGACGTTGGAAAACACCTAAAAACTTAAAGTACTAATGATTTAAGTGTTATTGCAGGTACATCTACAAAGGAATCATTTACAACAGTTACAAAAAAGAAAAATTATAATTTGAATAAAGTATTTGAAAAGTCTTATGCCCCACCTCACATAGCAAAAAATGAATTATTTATACCACCTCAAATACATACTTATGCAACCTCACTTGACCAAACAAAGAAAACATACAATCACATAACTCGCACTTATCTCAAAAATATTGAAAAAATCCAGAATTACCTAAATACCCAACCAATCGAAAATTCAGAAAAATTAAAAACTCATCAAGGATACATAAATCAAAAATTACAAAATTACAACAAATTGATTGCATTACCAAATACCAAATCAAAATTAATAGCGACTTGTTATGCCTATGGACTTATATCAACTGTATATACAATTACAGGAGATGAACTTAGTCAAATACCGGAATTACACCAAGCATTTATGAACTATAAAAGAGTTACTAAAGGACAATTATTCTATGTAAGATTTTATTCAGCGCCAGCAGAGATATTATTTGACGAAATTAAACCAGTTATTACAGTAATAAAAATAGGAATGACCAAAGATTATATTATACCGGAAGAGATTACAGCTCAACCAGTTATACAAAGAGCAGAGTTACCAGATTTTTAAGCAAATAAAAGAATTATCGGACTTAGCACAATATTAACGGAATTATCAAATGTCTATGATGAAACGAATTACATATGGAAGTATTGTTCGAGGAACCATTTATTAATTTATTCTACAGCAAAAGAATTACGATCAATGGACAAATTAGAAGTGAAAAATTGGGCCTTAACGCTACTTAGACCAGAGCAAGAACCTATAACAAAAGCAATAAGGAAAGGATTTATTTCGGAAGATAGCTTAGATCAATATTGCAAACTTATTGGAAAAAAGTATACAGAACATGTGGGTAGCAGATGCAGTGGAATAAGTAATTATGTACCAGATGTCAACATAGAATGAATAAAGGACAAACATATGGATAAAGAAGAAGAAACTATTGAAGGCAAGTGGACGGACAAGAGTTAAAGAAGGAGAAATTATTGACAAAAGAATCTACTTTTCAAAAGAGGACAAGAACATGTGATAAAAGATAAAGAAGATAAGAAGAAGGTGACATAAAGATAAAGAAGATAAAGAAGAAAGCAACTTAAAGTCGGGGACTAACATGTAATTAAGTAGGGACTTACATTGTAAATAAGTTTCTTATTTTGCAACTTTAGTCCTTAGTTTGTAAGTATATATAGAGTAGCATTTCTATTTGTAAAAATCATCAGAAGATCAGATCCCCTCATCCTCAATCCCTCACTACATCTCTAAAAATTCAGCTTTGTAAAAAACATATTCAATAAAAAGTTACTTTAAATTCCCCATATAATGGAGCAAAACTTAGTAAATACCTCAACAGAGGTATATCTATATACCTATTTATGATTTATACTTAGTTAATAATCATTATGATTTATGATTATAATTTATGCCTATTTATAATTATGTTTAGCTAAATAATTAATTTCTGTCAACCATAATATTATGTGATATACTTATGATTGTTATTACGAATTAGAATTATTCAAAATTTGTTATCTAGTTTGCTAGCATAGAGAAAAGTAGGAGAAAACTTCTAGAACTATGCATCCAAAGATGGGAAATCGGGAAAGGCAAGAAGGCCGTATTAGGGGAGTACCTAAGTGTTGATGCGCTGTTTAGGAATATAGTATCTGAAAAAGGTATCATGCTAGTAGTGACCGGATGATAAAAAATGAATACTCTAAGACATAATAAGCTATCATAAGATTACCATATGGTAGACATGGAAGACAGGGATAAATTGCTAAATAAATTGATAAACAAATTGTTAAGAAAAAATAAATACTTCTAATATACCCACTGTAGAAGTTAACAATAGCTATTTTGAAGATAATTATAAAATACTTATTTTCAAAGTATTAGAAAAAATAAACGAAACTAGTATAAGAAAATTAATATGGGAAAAATTAATGAAATACGAAGAAGAAGAAATGAATAATCTAATAAGACAAAATTGGTTTGATGACATAAGAGAAATAATGCAAGAATTATATGATAGTACAGATTATTTAGACATATATACAGACTATAATAGTGATTAAATTATGATAAATGAAGAATACTTCCAACTCTGGAAAGAAGTTATGACTGAAATAGATTCATGGGAAAATATTATAAAAACGTATTTAGAAATGTATTTTAAAACACAAGACATACAATACCTAAAATTATTAATAGAAGGAGCCCAAATAATTCTACATAAGAAAGAAAAAGAAGATGAATTCTATAAAAAAGCATTTATTTGATAAAAGCCTATGATAAATATAAACATAGCCCACATTTTCTATGATTATCTCTATTTCAGGTATTCGGGGAATCCTCCTTAATAGACGAAATATTCCTATTATGTCAATGCCAATTGAATCAATGTTATTAGCTGTAAATTCGAACTCTTTGGTATTTTTTGTTTCTTCGGATGATATGATGGGTCAATCATTTGCTTCATTGGTTCCAACGGTGGCAGCTGCAGAATCTGCTATTGGGTTAGCTATTTTCGTTATTACTTTCCGAGTCCGAGGGACTATTGCTGTAGAATATATTAATAGCATTCAAGGTTAAAGATGACTCCTAGAGAGTTACCAAAATACGAAGTTCTCTTCTCCTTTCTTTCTCTTCTTTCTTTTTGATATCTTCCTAAACAGCATTAACACTTAGGTACTCCCCTAATACGGCCTTCTTGCCTTTCTCGATTTCCCATCTTTGGATGCATAGTTCTAGAAGTTTTCTCCTACTTTTCTCTATGCTAGCAAACTAGATAATAAATATTGAATAATTCTAATTCATAATAACAATCATAAGTATATCACATAATATTATGGTTGACAGGAATTAACTATTTAGCTAAACATAATCATAATCAAGTATAATTCATAATCATAAATCATAATTATTTAACTAAGTATAATTTATAAATATCATAAATAGGTATATAGATATACCTCAGTTGCAGTTTTTTACTAAGTTTTGCTCCATGATACCATATTGGGGGGTAGGTGCGAAATTCAGGCTAAGTTTAAGTTTGTCATAGTCTTTTATCAATTAAATGTTTTTTTGTAAAATTCATCTTCTTTTTCTTTCTTATGTAGAATTATTTGGGCTCCTTCTATTAACATTTTTAAGTATTGTATGTCTTGTGTTTTAAGGTATTCTTCTAAATATGTTTTTATAATATTTTCCCATGAATCTATTTCAGTCATAACTTCTTTCCAAAGTTGGAAATATTCTTCATTTATCATAATTCAATCACTATTATGTCTGAATATACGTCTAAATATTCATGACTGTCATATAATTCTTGCATTACTGCTCTTATGTCGTCAAACCAAGTTTGTCTTATTAAGTTATTCATTTCTTCTTCTTCATATTTCATTATTTTTTCCCATATTATCTTTCTTATGCTAGGTTTAGTTATTTTTTCTAATATTTTAAAGATAAGTATCTTATAATTATCTTCAAAATAGCTATTGTTAACTTCTACAGTGGGTATATTAGAAGTATTCATTTTTTCTTAACAATTTGTTTGTCAATTTATTTAGCAATTTATTCCTGTCTTTCATGTCTACCATATGGTAATCTTATGATAGCTTATTATGTCTTAGAGTATTCATTTTTTATCATCCGGTCACTACTAGCATGATACCTTTTTCATATACTATCTTCCTAAACAGCGCATCAACACTTAGGTACTCCCCTAACACGGCCTTCTTGCCTTTCCCGGTTTCCCATCTTTGGATGCATAGTTCTAGAAATTTTCTCCTACTTTTCTCTATGCTAGCAAACTAGATAATAAATATTGAATAATTCTAATTCATAATAACAATTATAAGTATATCACATAATATTATGGTTGACAGGAATTAATTATTTAGCTAAACATAATCATAAATATGTATAAATCACAATCATAAATCATAATTATTAACTAAGCATAAATATCATAAATAGGTCTATAGATATACCTCCATTACAGTGTTTGCTAAGTTCTGCTCCATTATATGGGGAATTTTAAAGTAATTTTTTATTGAATATATATTTTTTATAAAGCTGATATGTAGTGGGGAATTGAGAGAGGATTGAGAGGATCTGATGATTTTTACAAATAGAAATGCTACTCTATATATACTTACAAACTAAGGACTAAAGTTGCAAAATAAGAAACTTATTTACAATGTAAGTCCCTACTTAATTACATGTTAGTCTCCGACTTTAAGTTGCTTTCTTCTTTATCTTCTTTATCTTTATGTCACCTTCTTCTTATCTTCTTTATCTTTTATCACATGTTCTTGTCCTCTTTTGAAAAGTAGATTCTTTTGTCAATAATTTCTCCTTCTTTAACTCTTGTCCGTCCACTTGCCTTCAATAATTTCTTCTTCTTTATCCATATGTTTGTCCTTTATTCATTCTATGTTGACATTTGGTACATAATTACTTATTCCACTGCATCTGGTACACACGTGTTCTGTATATTTTTTTCCAATAAGTTTGCAATACTGATCTAAGCTATCTTCCGAAATAAATTATTTCCTTATTGCTTTTGTTATAGGTTCTTGCTCTGGTCTAAGTAGTGTTAAGGCCCAATTTTTCACTTCTAATTTGTCCATTGGTCGTAATTCTTTTGCTGTAGAATAAATTAATAAATGGTTCCTCGAACAATACTTCCATATGTAATTCGTTTCATCATAGACATTTGATAATTTCGTTAATATTGTGCTAAGTCCGATAATTCTTTTATTTGCGTAAAAATCTGGTAACTGTGCTCTTTGTATAACTAGTTGAGCTGTAATCTCTTCCGATATAATATAATCTTTGGTCATTCCTATTTTTATTACTGTAATAACTGGTTTAATTTCGTCAAATAATATCTCTGCTAGTGCTGAATAAAATCGTACATTGAATAATTGTCCTTTGGTAACTCGTTTATAGTTCATAAATGCTTGGTGTAATTCAGGTATCCTGCTAATTTCGTCTCCAGTCATTGTACATACAGTCGAAATAAGTCCATAAGCAAAGCAAGTTGCTACTAAATTTGGTTTGGTATTTGGCAAGGCAATTAATTTATTATAATTTTGTAACTTTTAGGTAATATATCTTTGGTGAGTTTTTAATTTTTCTGGGTTTTCGATTGGTTGGGTATTTAGGTAATTCTAGATTTTTTCAATATTTTCGAGATAAGTGCGAGTTATGTGATTGTATGTTTTCTTTGTTTGGTCAAGTGAGGTTGCATAAGTATGTATTTGAGGTGGTATAAATAATTTATTTTTTGCTATGTGAGGTGGGGCATAAGGCTTTTCAAATACCTTATTCAAATTATAATTTTTCTTTTTTGTAACTGTTGTAAATGATTCCTTTGTAGATGTACCTGCAATAACAGTTAAATCATTAGTAATTTGGGTTTTTAGGTGTTTTCCATCGTCACCTTCTAGATCTGGTTTTTTAGAGTGCTCCGACTGCACTACTAGCTCTGGTTTTTTACCGTGGTCCTTCTCCACATATTTTGTTTCCATAAGTGATATTCTATTATTGAGCATCTTAATTTGTTCTAATAATTCCTTCATGAGTACTGCATTTGTAATTTCTTCTTCAAAGTCCGTTTGCACGGCTTTGTCTTGATAGGTAGTCTGCAATAACATTCTTGTCAGTCTTAATCACTTCAATAGTAAAAGAGAAATTCAAAATATTTAATACCAATCTTCTAATTTCTTTTGTAGTAACTGAATCTTGTACCTTTCTTGTTAGCCACCATTTAACTTGTGTGTTATCTGTTCTTACAATAAATTTATTATATACAATATATGGTTCAAATGCTAATAAATATTTATATAATGCAAATAATTCTTTTCTATTAATTTCTCATCTACCTTCCGTTTCCGTAAATGTTCCTGAATAATATCTACAATTATGTTCTATTTTTTCATTTTCATATTTATATTTTAATAATCCACCATAATTATTTTCACTTGCATCAGATTCGACTATATAATTGAATTTTTTATCTAGAAAACATAATTTTGATAATTTTTTACATTGTTCTTTTATTTTTTGAACTTGTTTTTTCTCTATTTCATCATAATTATATTCTATGTCTTTTTTCAATTTTCTTTGTAACGATTTTAAATATTCTGCTAGTTTAGGTATATATTCTCTTACTTGATTTACTAATCCTAAAAAGGATTGTAATTTCTTTTTTGTATCTAATATTTCTTCTGAATTTATAATTTTTTGTACTATGTGTTGCTGCATTTTTATTCCATTTTTATCTATTTGTATTCCTAAAAATTCTATCTGGGTTTTCATAATTTCTGCTTTATTTTTACTTAAGCTTATTTCTGATTCTTCTACTATGTTGATAAATTTTTCTAATAATTTTATATGTTTATCATATGTTTTTGAATATAATAATATATCATCTATATATACTATGCAATTCTCTAGTTTTGTGAAATATGTGTCCATAAAATGTTGAAATCTTCCTGGTGCATTTTTATATCCAAACGGTAATACATTCCATTCATAAAATCCTTGTGGTACAGTAAATGTTGTTAATTTTTTAGATTCTTCTTCTAATTTTAAGTGATAAAATCCTGATTTACAATCAAATTTACAAAAATAATTATATCCTTGTATTTGTCTTATTTTTAATATCTTATTTGGAATTGGATAATTATAAGTTTTTGTTTTTGCATTTAAATTTCTATAATCTATAACCATTCTACTCTTTCCTCTTTTTTGTTCACTATGTTTATTAACTATAAATGCTGGACTTGTATGTTTACTATTACTTTCTTGTATATATCCTTTTTTTAATAATTCTGTTATATGCATTGTAAATTCTTTTAAGTCATCAAAATTATATTTTAAGGGTTTTTGTGTTATAATACTATTTTCGTCTATTAATTCTATTTTTACAGTGATTTTATGTTTATTTCATCCTTTTAATGGATCTTCACTATATAATTGTTCTAGTCTATCTTTTATTGGACTTAATTTATCTATTGTGAATACTATATATTCTATATTATTAGTATTAATTGGCATATTTTCTAATTTTTGTATAATATTTTCACTTCCTTTTATCCATTCCGTATCTTTTAGTATTTTATTTCCTACTCTTTTAGCTCCTATTTTATGATTACATGGTGTTGTTAACCACCAGTGAGTTTTAGTTATTATATGCGGATAATATTTTTCTAGAAATGGTATTCCTAGAATTATATCTTTTGTAGGTAAATCATAATTGTATATTTCATCTATTTTAAGTGTTTTATCCCATATATGTATTGTTATATCTTTTGCTTTAAAGTGTATTAAACTACCTTCATTATTAAATCCTTTTACTACTATTGGTGTCTTTAATTTTATCCACTTATCTTTTGGTAAACAGTTATATTTACATATGTTAACTTCTGCTCCTGTATCTATCATTGGTGTATAATATCTATTATAATATCCTTCTATTATTATTTTCATAAGTACATGTATTTTCATAATATTATTCTTTTTATTATTATCATCTTATTATTGTAAGTGATAGTTAAGTAAGTAGGTTCTATTTTATAGGGTTTCATTTCTTCTAACCATTTTAATCCTAATATTATATCTGCTTGTTGTTCTTCTTTAATTTCTAATTTTATTTTCATAGGTATATTTGCTATTATTATTTCTTTTTCTATTTCTAATTTAGCTATTATTAGTGCTGGTAAATCTGAGCATTTTTATTTTGTCATTTTATTTATTTCCATTTCTTCTTTATTTAATAATTTATCTATTATATAGTTGTCTTCTTGTTTTGTGTCTACTAATATTAAATGTTCTTTTTCTTCTATTATTCCTATTATGTAGTACTTGTTAGGGATTATATCATATGCTATCTTTTTTGTATATTCTCTTTGTAGATTATTTTTAATTTTTCTAGTTCTTCCTATCCTTTCTTCTATTATTTCTAGATTTTCACTAGTATCTATTTCTTGGTATGAGTAGTTATTATTATCTATTATCTTAACAAATTGTTCAAATGGCGTTTCTATTTCTATTCCTTTTATTTTACTTTTTGCAGTTATTTTATGTTTAGTAGTTAGTACATATAAATTTTTACATCTAGCTGTACATATTTTACTTCCTGGGGTTAAGGTTATTCCATTTATTTTCCAATATAGTACTAATGCTTTATCTATATTCTGATCTGTTAGTGCTACTGAATAATTATTATTGATTGTAAATTTAAATTTTTGGTAGATTAAGTTTCCTCTTACTGCTGTAATTACACTTTTTTCTATAGGTTCTATTATTTTGTCATCTGCTAAATATATTTCTATTGGGGTATCTATTCCTTCTTTAAAACAGGCTTTTATAAGTATTTATATTCCTCCTAAATGTACATATTTAATTTGCTCTTTACTTTTTATTTTTTGTATTTCTTTATTTAACTCTCTTTTATTTATAATTGGTACTTCAGCCTTTCCTTGGGCATATTTACAATCTATAATATGTTCTTTTTGACTAAATATGTAAAATTCCTCTTTATTCCTTTTAAAAGGGTTTTTTATTAAGGGTATACTAAATATTTTTTCTACACTTAAATCAATTTCTTTTCCTTTTACCTTTTCAAATATGTTGTTATCAAAAAAAATTTTTTGTTCAGAATAATCATCTGTTATATATTCTTCTCTTATTATTTCTATATCTTCTTCAGTCATTTATTTGTTTTATTTCATTATCTGTTTGGTATTCTTCTTCATTATCAGATATTTCATAAATACTATCATCACTTTCTAATTCATAATCTAAATATTCTAATTGTAAGCAAACTTCTTTTTCTATAATTATTTCTGATATTTGTTTTTTATTAGGATTTTTTGGTATTTTACAATCTTTTGCTATATGTCCTAATTTTCCACAATTATAACATTTACATTCACTTATACTTTTCTTTCTTCTATATGGTCTTTTAGATTTTGTAAAATATCTTTTTCTTGGATTTCTGTATTTATGTTTTATTTTCTTATAATTTTTAAATCTTCTCTTTTTATGTTTTTTATAATATTTATCATCACAACCGAATTATGGTGCTATCTTATCTTTACAACATGCTAAATTTTTTATTATTGTTTTTTTCATTTTTATATTTTCTCTATATTGTTCACACATATTTACATACCATTGTTTTACAAATTTTATTCTAGCTCCTAATGTATCATGTAATTTTGCTTCTTCCCATGCTTTTATTATTTTTGAACTAAATGGTTTTGGTAATTTTGTAAAATATAAATGTCTTATTCCTGGACTTTCTTGTGTATTATAGACTCCTTTATAATAATATTCTTTATATGCACAAGTGTATTCATCTAAATAACACATATTACATATTCCTAATTTATTCATTAAATTTCTGTTTATAATTTTATCTTTATTTTGTTCTTCTTCCTCTGTTGTCATACTACTAAATTCATTTCTTATAGCTGTTTCATATTTATAAAGTATCTCCATTACTGATGTTGTTTCTTTAGCTTGTATATCTTTACTTGATCTTAATGTCTTTTTACTTTCTTCTTCTAAATTTAAGAACAATAATTTTACTTCTCCTATAAATGTTCTTTCTATATATTCTGGTACTTCTATTATGTTGATTTTGTTATCTATTATTTGTTTTGCTATGTAACCTATCCATAATTGTATAGTTTGATTTATATCTGTTACGCAATCTAAATTTAAGTATTCAGGTTGTAAATTTATTTGTTTAGGATTCCATTTTTTTATATTTAATCTTTTATTCCATAATGTTTCATATCTATCTGAACTTGTATAATCTCGTGTATATGTCTGTGGTTTTTCATGTTTTGGATATGTTCTTGTTTTACTAGTACTGGCTTCTGTTTCCTTCATTTTTCATCATAATTTACTTCTACTTTCGTATTTTCTATTATTTTCATATTTTCTGTATTTTCCATAATTTTCGTATACGTTTCACTTATTTCTGAAGTTTGGTCTACTTCCATATCTTCTTCTATAGTTTCTATGTGTACTTCATTTTTATTTTTATTTTCTATTTCTGTTTTTTCTGTAATTTTTTCTTTATATTTTTGTATTTCTGTTAATAATTTATTTTCTTCTTCTTGTTCTTGTTGTTTTTCATACATTTCTTTTAGCATTTGTAATTCTTTTTCTAATTCTTTTATTCTATTATTTTTTGTATTTGTTATTTGTTGTAGTTTTTCTTCATTTTGCACTTTTATTTTTTCTATTTCTTTTTGTCTATCTATTTCTTCATTTTCTCTTGCTATTCTTATCATGGCTGTTAGACTATCTTCTAGTTTTAATTCTTCTTTTTCTAACATTAAATATAATTGATCTCCTATTTTTTTATATCTTCTACCTAAGTTTGAGAAAATTATTTTTATTTTTAGTCCATCATAATTTTCATATGTTTTTTCACTTATAGCAAATTCTTCTTTGTTCATTTTATTCGTGGTTTAGTCTTTCTTTTAACTGAGTTATAAACTTATATTCTAATAATGATATTTTCGTGATTGACTTGTCTAATTTGTGGATATCTTCTGTAGTTTTATTAACTTATTTATTTAATCGTTTATATTTTATATATAAATATTTTAATTCGTATTTGGTTTGTTTATAGATTCGAGTATTTTTATAAGGTCTTCTCATTTTATTTTAAATATTTTATTCCTATGCTCTAATACCATATTGGGGGGTAGGTGCGGAATTCGGGCTATGTTAAGTTTGTCATAGTCTTTTATCAATTAAATGCTTTTTTGTATATTGGGGGGTAAGTGCGAAATTTGGGCTATGTTTAAGTTTGTCATAGTCTTTTATCAATTAAATGTATTTTTGTAAAATTCATCTTCTTTTTCTTTCTTATGTAGAATTATTTGGGCTCCTTCTATTAACATTTTTAAGTATTGTATGTCTTGCGTTTTAAGGTATTCTTCTAAATATGTTTTTACAATATTTTTCCATGAATCTATTTCAGTCATAACTTCTTTCCAGAGTTGGAAATATTTTTCATTTATCATAATTCAATCACTATTATAGTCTGAATATACATCTAAATATTCATAACTGTCATATAATTCTTGCATTACTGCTCTTATGTCGTCAAATCAAGTTTCTCTTATTAAGTTATTCATTTCTTCTTCTTCATATTTCATTATTTTTCCCATATTATCTTCTTTATGCTAGATTCAGTTATTTTTTCTAATATTTTAAAGATAAGTATCTTATAATTATCTTCAAAATAGCTATTGTTAACTTCTACAGTGGGTATATTAGAAGTATTCATTTTTTCTTATCAATTTGTTTATCAAGTTATTTAGCAATTTATTTCTGTCTTCCATGGTTAATCTTATGATAGCTTATTATGACTTAGAGTATCCATATTTTATCATCCGGTCACTACTAGCATGATACTTTTTTTCAGATACTATCTTCCTAAACAGCGCATCAACACTTAGGTACTCCCCTAATATGGCCTTCTTGCCTTTCCCGATTTCCCATCTTTGGATGCATAGTTCTAGAAGTTTTCTCCTACTTTTCTCTATGCTAGCAAACTAGATAATAAATTTTGGATAATTCTAATTCATAATAATAATCATAAATATATCACATAATATTATGGTTGACAGGAATTAACTATTTAGCTAAACATAATCATAATCAAGTATAAATCATAATCATAAATTATAATTATTGACTAAGTATGAATCGTAAATGTCATAAATAGGTATATAGATATACCTCTGTTGCGGTATTTACTAAGTTTTGCTCCATAATTTGGGGAATTTAAAGTAACTTTTTATTGAATATGTTTTTTACAAAGCTGGATTTTTAGAGATGTAGTGAGGGATTGAGGATGAGGGGATCTGATGATTCCTAAATGTCTACATATGTGCCTATTTATATTTACAAACTAAGGACTAAGGTTGCAATATTGAAAAAGAAATTTACAAAGTAAGTCCTTAACTAATTTACATATTAGTCCCCCGACATGATTAAATGATTCTCCTTTATGTTGCTTTCTTCCTTTGTCGTTGTTTCTTTTTTATCACATCTTCTTGTCACCTTTTTCTTTTTGAAAAGTAGATTCCTTCTTTATGTCTTTGTCAATAATTGTTCCTTCTTTAATTCTTGTCCGTCCACTTGTATCCATTATTATGTTCAATAATTCTTCTCTTTAATCTTCGTCCGTCTATCTGTCTTCAATAATTCTTCCTCTTAAGTCTTGGTTGTCCATTTGTTTTCTAGTCGATATTGACGTCTGGTATGTAGTTGTTTGTACCGCTGCATCTGCTACATTCATGTTCCGTATATTTTTTACCAATAAGTTTACAATACTGGTCTAAGCTGTCTTCTGAAATAAATCATTTTCTTATTGCTTTTGTTATAGGTTCTTGCTTTGGTCTAAGTAGTGTTAAGGCCCAATTTTTCACTTCTAATTTATTCATTCATCGTAATTCTTTTGCTGTAGAATAAATTAATAAATGGTTCCTCGAACAATACTTCCATATGTAATTCGTTTCATCATAGACATTTGATAATTCCGTTAATATTGTGCTAAGTCCAATAGTTCTTTTATTTGCGTAAAAATCTGGTAACTCTGCTCTTTGTATAACTAGTTGAGCTGTAATCTCTTCCGGTATAATATAATTTTTGGTCATTCCTATTTTTATTACTGTAATAACTGATTTAATTTCATCAAATAATATCTCTGCTGGCGCTGAATAAAATCTTACATAGAATAATTGTCCTTTGGTAACTCTTTTATAATTCATAAAAGCTTGATGTAATTCCGGTATTTGACTAAGTTCATCTCCTATAATCGTATATACAGTTGATATAAGTCCATAAGAATAACAAGTTGCTATTAAAGTTGGTTTGGTATTTGGTAATGCAATCAATTTGTTGTAATTTTATAATTTTTGGGTTATGTATCCTTCATGAGTTTTTAATTTTTCTGGATTTTCGATAGGTTGGGTATTTAGGAAGTTTTGGATTTTTTCAATGTTTTCAGTATATGTCCGGGTTATATGGTTATAAGTTTTCTTTGTTTGGTTAAGTGAGGTTGCATAGGTATGTATTTGTGGTGGTATGAATAATTCATTTTTTGATATGTGAGGTGGGGCATAAGGCTTTCCAAATACCTTATTCAAATTATAATTTTTCTTTTTTGTAACTGTTGTAAATGATTCCTTTGTAGATGTACCTGCAATAACACTTAAATCGTTAGTAATTTGGGTTTTTAGGTGTTTTTCAACGTCACCTTCTAGATCTGGTTTTTTAGAGTGCTCCGACTGCACTACTAGCTCTGGTTTTTTACCGTGGTCCTTCTCCACATATTTTGTTTCCATAAGTGATACTCTATTATTGAGCATCTTAATTTGTTCTAGTAATTCCTTCATAAGTACTGCATTTGTAATTTCTTCTTCAAAGTCCGTTTGTACGGCTTTGTCTTGATAGGTAGTCTGCAATAACATTCTTGTCAGTCTTAATCACTTCAATAGTAAAAGAGAAATTCAAAATATTTAATACTAATCTTCTAATTTCTTTTGTAGTAACTGAATCTTGTACCTTTCGTGTTAGCCACCATTTAACTTGTGAATTATCTGTTCTAACAATAAATTTATTATATACAATATATGGTTCAAATGCTAATAAACATTTATATAATGCAAATAATTCTTTTCTATTTATTTCCCACTTACCTTCAGTTTTCGTAAATGTTCCTGAGTAATATCTACAATTATGTTCTATTTTTTCATTTTCATATTTATATTTTAATACTCCACCATAATTGTTTTCACTTGCATCTGATTCGACTATATAATTGAATTTTTCATTTTCATCTGGAAAACATAATTTTGGTAATTTTTTACATTGTTCTTTTATTTTTTGAACTTGTTTTTTATCGATTTCATCATAATTATATTCTATGTCTTTTTTCAATTTTCTTTGTAACGGTTTTAAATATTCTGCTAGTTTAGGTATATATTCTCTTACTTGATTTACTAATCCTAAAAAGGATTGTAATTTCTTTTTTGTATCTAATATTTCTTCTGAATTTATAACTTTTTGTACTATGTGTTGCTGCATTTTTATTCTATTTTTATCTATTTGTATTCCTAAAAATTCTATCTGGGTTTTCATTATTTCTGCTTTATTTTTACTTAAGATTATTCCTGATTCTTCTACTATGTTGATAAATTTTTCTAATAATTCTGTTATGTGCATTGTAAATTCTTTTAAGTCATCAAAATTATATTTTAAGGGTTTCTGAGTTATTATGCTATTTTCGTCTATTAATTATATTTTTACAATAATTTTATGCTTATCCCATCCTTTTAATGGATCTTCACTATATAATTGTTCTAGTCTATCTTTTATTGGACTTAACTTATCTATTGTGAATACTATATATTCTATATTATTAGTATTAATTGGCATATTTTTTAATTTTTGTGTAATATTTTCACTTCCTTTTATCCATTCTATATCTTCTCTTATTTTATTTCCTACTCTTTTAGGTCCTATTTTATGATTACATAGTGTTGTTAACCACCAGTGAGTTTTAGTTATTACATGCGGATAATATCTATCTAGAAATGGTATTCCTAGAATTATGTCTTTTGTAGGTAAATCATAATTATATATTTCGTCTAATTTAAGTATTTTATCCCATATTTGTATATTTACATCTTTTGCTTTAAAGTGTATTAAACTTCCTTCATTATTAAATCCTTTTACTACTATTGGTGTTTTGAATTTTATCCACTTATCTTTTGGTAAACAGTTATATTTACATATGTTAACTTCTGCTCCTGTATCTATCACTGGTGTATAATATCTATTATAGTATCCTTCTATTATTAATTTCATAAGTACATGTATTTTCATAATATTATTCTTTTTATTATTATCATCTTAGTATTGTAAGTGATAGTTAAGTAAGTAGGTTCTATTTTATAGGGTTTCATTTCTTCTAACCATTTTAATCCTAATATTATATCTGCTTGTTGTTCTTCTTTAATTTCTAATTTTATTTTCATAGGTATATCTGATATTATTATTTCTTTTTCTATTTCTAATTGAGCTGTTATTAGTGCTGGTAAATCTGAGCATTTTTGTTTTGTCATCTTATTTATTTCAATTTCTTCTTTCTTTAATAATTTATCTATTATGTAATTATCTTCTTGTTTTGTGTCTACTAATATTAAATGTTCTTTTTCTTCTATTATTCCTATTATATAGTATTTGTTGGGGATTATATCATATGCTATCTTTTTTGTATATTCGTTTTGTAGATTATTTTTAATTTTTCTAGTTCTTCCTATCCTTTCTTCTATTATTTCTAGATTTTCACTAGTATCAATCTCTTGGTATGAGTAGTTATTATTATCTATTATTTTGACAAATGGCGTTTCTATTTCTATTCCTTTTATTTTACTTTTTGCAGTTATTTTATGTTTAGTAGTTAGTACATATAATTTTTTACATCTAGCTGTACATATTTTACTTCATGGGGTTAAGGTTATTCCATTTATTTTCCAATATAGTACTAATGCTTTATCTATATTTCTTGAATAATTAGTATTGACTGTAAATTTAAATTTTTGGTAGATTAAGTTTCCGCTTACTGCTGTGATTAAACTTTTTTCTATAGGTTCTATTATTCTATCATCTGCTAAATATATTTCTATTGGAGTATCTATTCCTTCTTTAAAACAGGCTTTTATAAGTATTTCTATTCCTCCTAAATGTACATATTTAATTTGTTCTCTACTTTTTATTTTTTGTATTTCTTTATTTAACTCTCTTTTATTTATAATTGGTACTTCAGCTTTTACTTGGGCATATTTACAATCTATAATATGTTCTTTTTGACTAATTATGTAAAATTCTTCTTTATTTCTTTTAAAAGGATTTTTTATTAGGGGTATACTAAATATTTTTTCTACACTTAAATCAATTTCTTTTCCTTTTACCTTTTCAAATATGTTATTGTCAAAAATTATTTTTTGTTCAGAATAATCATCTGTTATATATTCTTCTCTTATTATTTCTATATCCTCTTCAGTCATTTATTTGTTCTATTTCATTATCTGTTTGGTATTCTTCTTCATTATCAGATATTTCATAAATACTATCATCACTTTCTAATTCATAATCTAAATATTCTAATTGTAAGCAAACTTCTTCTTCTATAATTATTTCTGATATTTGTTTTTTATTAGGATTTTTTGGTACTTTACATTCTTTTGCTATATGTCTTAATTTTCCACAGTTATATCATTTACATTCACTTATACTTTTCTTTCTTCTATATGGTCTTTTAGATTTTGTAAAATATCTTTTTCTTGGATTTCTGTATTTATGTGTTGTTTTCTTATAATTTTTAAACCATTTCTTTTTATGTCTTTTGTAATATTTATTATCACAACCGAATTGTGGTGCTATCTTATCTTTACAAAATGCTAAATTTTTTATTATTGTTTTTTTCATTTTTATATTTTCTCTATATTGTTCACACATATTTGCATACCATTGTTTTACAAATTTTATTCTAGCTCCTAATGTATCATGTAATTTTGCTTCTTCCCATGCTTTTATTATTTTTGAACTAAATGGTTCTGGTAATTTTGTAAAATATAAATGTCTTATTCCTAGACTTTCTTGTGTATTATAGACTCCTTTATAGTAATATTCTTTATATGCACAAGTGTATTCATCTAAATAACACATGTTACATATTCCTAATTTATTCATTAAATTCCTATTTATAATTTTATCTTTATTTCGTTCTTCTTCCTCTGTTGTCATACTACTAAATTCATTTCTTATAGCTGTTTCATATTTATAAAGTATGTCCATTACTGATGTTGTTTCTTTAGCTTGTATATCTTTACTTGATCTTAATGTCTTTTTACTTTCTTCTTCTAAATTTAAGAACCATAATTTTACTTCTCCTATAAATGTTCTTTCTATATATCCTGGTACTTCTATTATATTAATTTTATTGTCTATTATTTGTTTTGCTATATATCCTATCCATAGTTGTATAGTTTGATTTATATCTGTTACGCAATCTAAATTTAAGTATTCAGGTTGTAAATTTATTTGTTTAGGATTCCATTTTTTTATATTTAATCTTTTATTCCATAATGTTTCATATCTATCTGAACTTGTATAATCTCGTGTATATGTCTGTGGTTTTTCATGTTTTGGATATGTTCTTGTTTTACTAGTACTGGCTTCTGTTTCCTTCTTTTTTCATCATAATTTACTTCTACTTTCATATTTTCTATTATTTTCATATTTTCTGTATTTTCCATAATTTTCGTATACGTTTCACTTATTTCTGAAGTTTGGTCTACTTTCATATCTTCTTCTATAGTTTCTATGTGTACTTCATTTTTATTTTTATTTTCTATTTCTGTTTTTTCTGTAATTTTTTCTTTATATTTTTGTATTTCTGTTAATAATTTATTTTCTTCTTCTTGTTCTTGTTGTTTTTCATACATTTCTTTTAGCATTTGTAATTCTTTTTCTAATTCTTTTATTCTATTATTTTTTGTATTTGTTATTTGTTGTATTTTTTCTTCATTTTGGACTTTTATGTTTTCTATTTCCTTTTGTCTATCTATCTCTTCATTTTCTCTTGCTATTCTTATCATGGCTGTTAGACTATTTTCTAGTTTTAATTCTTCTTTTTCTAACATTAAATATAATTGATCTCCTATTTTTTTATACCTTCGTCCTAAATTTGAGAAGATTGTTTTTATTTTTAGTCCATCGTAATTTTCATATGTTTTTTCACTTATAGCAAATTCTTCTTTGTTCATCTTATTCGTGGTTTAGTCTTTGTTTTAATTGAGTTATAAACTTATATTCTAATAATAATATTTTTGTGATTAACTTATCTAATTTATGGATATCTTCTGTAGTTTTATTAACTTGTTCATTTATTTGTATATATTCTATATAAAAATATTTTAATTCGTATTTTGTTTGTTTATAAATTCGAGTATTTTTATAAGGTCTTCTCATTTTCTTTTAATTATTTTAATCCTATTCTCTGATACCATATTAGGGGGTAAGTGCGGAATTTGGGCTATGTTTAAATTTGTTATAGTCTTCTGATACCATTTTGGGGTAGGTGCGGAATTCGGGCTATGTTTAAGTTTGTCATAGTCTTTTATCAATTAAATGCATTTTTGTAAAATTCATCTTCTTTTTCTTTCTTATGTAGAATTATTTGGGCTCCTTCTATTAACATTTTAAAGTATTGTATGTCTTGTGTTTTCAGGTATTCTTCTAAATATGTTTTTATAATATTTTTCCATGAATCTATTTCAGTCATAACTTCTTTCCAAAGTTGGAAATATTCTTCATTTATCATAATTCAATCACTATTATAGTCTGAATATATGTCTAAATATTCATGACTGTCATATAATTCTTGCATTACTGCTCTTATGTCGTCAAACCAAATTTGTCTTATTAAGTTATTCATTTCTTCTTCTTCATATTTCATTATTTTTTCCCATATTATCTTTTTTATTCTAGGTTCAGTTATTTTTTCTAATATTTTAAAGATAAGTATCTTATAATTATCTTCAAAATAGCTATTATTAACTTCTACAGTGGGTATATTAGAAGTATTCATTTTTTCTTAACAATTTGTTTATCAATTTATTTAGCAATTTATTCCTGTCTTCCATGTCTACCATATGGTAATCTTATGATAGCTTATTATGTCTTAGAGTATTCATTTTTTATCATCCGGTCACTACTAGCATGATACCTTTTTCAGATACTATCTTCCTAAACAGCGCATCAACACTTAGGTACTCCCCTAATACGGCCTTCTTGCCTTTCCCGGTTTCCCATCTTTGGATGCATAGTTTTAGAAGTTTTCTCCTACTTTTCTCTATGCTAGCAAACTAGATAATAAATATTGAATAATTCTAATTCATAATAACAATCATAAGTATATCACATAATATTATGGTTGACAGGAATTAATTATTTAGCTAAACATAATTATAAATAGGCATAAATCATAATCATAAATCATAATGATTATTAACTAAGTATAAATCATAAATAGGTATATAGATATACCTCTGTTGCGGTATTTACTAAGTTTTGCTCCATTATATGGGGAATTTAAAGTAACTTTTTATTGAATATGTTTTTTACAAAGCTGGATTTTTAGAGATGTAGTGAGGGATTGAGGATGAGGGGATCTGATGATTTTTACAAATAGAAATGCTACTCTATATATACTTACAAACTAAGGACTAAAGTTGCAAAATAAGAAACTTATTTACAATGTAAGTCCCTACTTAATTACATGTTAGTCCCCGACTTTAAGTTTCTTTCTTCTTTATCTTCTTTATCTTTATGTCACCTTCTTCTTATCTTCTTTATCTTTTATCACATGTTCTTGTCCTCTTTTGAAAAGTAGATTCTTTTGTCAATAATTTCTCCTTCTTTAACTCTTGTCCGTCCACTTGCCTTCAATAGTTTCTTCTTCTTTATCCATATGTTTGTCCTTTATTCATTCTATGTTGACATCTGGTACATAATTACTTATTCCACTGCATCTGCTACCCACATGTTCTATATACTTTTTTCCAATAAGTTTGCAATATTGATCTAAGCTATCTTCCGAAATAAATCCTTTCCTTATTGCTTTTGTTATAGGTTCTTGCTCTGGTCTAAGTAGCGTTAAGGCCCAATTTTTCACTTCTAATTTGTCTGCGGGCCTTAACTCTTTCGCCGTTGAATAAATCAATAAGTGGTTCCTTGAACAATACTTCCATATATAATTTGTCTCGTCATATACGTTGGCTAATTCCGCTAGTATTGTACTAAGTCCTATAATTCTTTTGTTAGCATAGAAGTCTGGTAACTTTGTTCTTGGTTTAATTGGCTGATTAGTAATTTCTTCCGGAATAATGTAGTCCTTTGTCATTCTTATCTTTACAACCGTGATAACTGGTTTAATTTCGTCAAATAATACCTCAGCTGGCGCAGAGTAAAACCTAATATAAAATAATTGTCCTTTAGTAACTCTTTTATAGTTCATAAATGCTTGGTGTAATTCCGGTATCCTGCTAATTTCATCTCATGTAACTGTATATACTGTTGAAATAAGTCCATAGGCATAACAAGTCGCTATTAAATTTGGTTTGGTACCTGGCAAAGCAATTAATTTATTATAATTTTGTAACTTTTGGGTGATATATCCTTGGTGAATCTTTAATTTTTTCGGATTTTCGATAGGTTGGGTATTTAGGAAATTTTGAATATTTTCAATGTTTTCAATATATGTGCGGGTTATATGGTTATAAGTTTTCTTTGTTTGGTTAAGTGAGGTTGCATAGGTATGTATTTGTGGAGGTATGAATAATTCATTTTTTGCTATATGAGGTGGGGCATAAGGCTTTTCAAATACCTTATTCAAATTATAATTTTTCTTTTTTGTAACTGTTGTAAATGATTCCTTTGTAGATGTTCCTGCAACAACATTTAAATCGTTAGTAATTTGGGTTTTTAGGTGTTTTCCAACGTCACCTTCTAGATCTGGTTTTTTAGAGTGCTCCGACTGCACTACTAGTTCTGGTTTTTACCATGGTCCTTCTCCACATATTTTGTTTCCATAAGTGATACACTATTATTGAGCATCTTAATTTGTTCTAGTAATTCCTTCATAAGTACTGCATTTGTAATTTCTTCTTCAAAGTCCGTTTGTACGGCTTTGTCTTGATAGGTAGTCTGCAATAACATTCTTGTCAGTCTTAATTACTTCAATAGTAAAAGAGAAATTTAAAATATTTAATACTAATCTTCTAATTTCTTTTGTAGTAACTGAATCTTGTACCTTTCGTGTTAGCCACCATTTAACTTGTGTATTATCTGTTCTTACAATAAATTTATTATATACAATATATGGTTCAAATGCTAATAAACATTTATATAATGCAAATAATTCTTTTCTATTTATTTCTCATTTACCTTCAGTTTCCGTAAATGTTCCTGAGTAATATCTACAATGATGTTCTATTTTTTCATTTTCATATTTATATTTTAATACTCCACCATAATTGTTTTCACTTGCATCTGATTCGACTACATAATTGAATTTTTTATTTTCATCTGGAAAACATAATTTTGGTAATTTTTTACATTGTTCTTTTATTTTTTGAACTTGTTTTTTTTATCTATTTTATCATAATTATATTCTATGTCTTTTTTCAATTTTCTTTGTAACGGTTTTAAATATTCTGCTAGTTTAGGTATATATTCTCTTACTTGATTTACTAATCCTAAAAAGGATTGTAATTTCTTTTTTGTATCTAATATTTCTTCTGAATTTATAATTTTTTGTACTATCTGTTGCTGCATTTTTATTCCATTTTTATCTATTTGTATTTCTAAAAATTCTATCTGGGTTTTCATAATTTCTGCTTTATTTTTACTTAAGCTTATTCCCGATTCTTCTACTATGTTGATAAATTTTTCTAATAATTCTGTTATGTGCATTGTAAATTCTTTTAAGTCATCAAAATTATATTTTAAGGGTTTCTGAGTTATTATGCTATTTTCGTTTATTAATTCTATTTTTACAATAATTTTATGCTTATCCCATCTTTTTAATGGATCTTCACTATATAATTGTTCTAGGTTATCTTTTATTGGACTTAACTTATCTATTGTGAATACTATATATTCTATATTATTAGTATTAATTGGCATATTTTCTAATTTTTGTGTAATATTTTCACTTCCTTTTATCCATTCTGTATCTTTTCTTATTTTATTTCCTACTCTTTTAGCTCCTATTTTATGATTACATGGTGTTGTTAACCACCAATGGGTTTTAGTTATTACATGCGGATAATATATTTCTAGAAACAGTATTCCTAGAATTATGTCTTTTGTAGGTAAATCATAATTATAAATTTCATCCATTTTAAGTATTTTATCCCATATCGGTATTTTGATATCTTTTGCTTTAAAGTGTATTAAACTTCCTTCATTATTAAATCCTTTTACTACTATTGGTGTCTTTAATTTTATCCACTTATCTTTTGGTAAACAGTTATATTTACATATGTTAACTTCTGCTCCTGTATCTATCATTGGTGTATAATATCTATTATAGTATCCTTCTATTATTATTTTCATAAGTACATGTATTTTCATAATATTATTCTTTTTATTATTATCATCTTATTATTATAGCTAATAGTTATGTAAGTAGATTCTATTTTATAAGGTTTCATTTCTTCTAACCATTTTAATCCTAATATTATATCTGCTTGTTGTTCTTCTTTAATTTCTAACTTTATTTTTATAGGTATATCTGCTATTATTATTTTTTTTCTATTTCTAATTGAGCTATTATTAGTGCTGGTAAATCTAAGCATTTTTGTTTTGTCATTTTATTTATTTTCATTTCTTCTTTATTTAATAATTTATCTATAATGTAATTATCTTCTTGTTTTGTGTCTACTAATATTAAATGTTCTTTTTCTTCTATTATTCCTATTATGTAGTACTTGTTAGGGATTATATCATATGATATCTTTTTTGTATATTCTCTTTGTAGATTATTTTTAATTTTTCTAGTTCTTCCTATCCTTTCTTCTATTATTTCTAAGTTTTCACTAGTATCTATTTCTTGGTATGAGTAGTTATTATTATCTATTATTTTAACAAATTGTTCAAATGGCATTTCTATTTCTATTCCTTTTATTTTACTTTTTGCAGTTATTTTATGTTTAGTAGTTAGTACATATAAATTTTTACATCTAACTGTATATATTTTACTTCCTGGGGTTAATATTATTCCATTTATTTTCCAATATAGTACTAATGCTTTATCTATGTTCTGATCTGTTAATGCTACTGAATAATTAGTATTAACTGTAAATTTAAATTTTTGGTAGATTAAGTTTCCTCTTACTGCTGTAATTACACTTTTTTCTATAGGTTCTATTATTCTGTCATCTGCTAAATATATTTCTATTGGAGTATCTATTCCTTCTTTAAAACAGGCTTTTATAAGTATTTCTATTCCTCCTAAATGTACATATTTAATTTGCTCTTTACTTTTTATTTTTTGTATTTCTTTATTTAACTCTCTTTTATTTATAATTGGTACTTCAGCTTTTCCTTGGGCATATTTACAATCTATAATATGTTCTTTTTGACTAATTATGTAAAATTCATCTTTATTCCTTTTAAAAGGGTTTTTTATTAAGGGTATACTAAATATTTTTTCTACACTTAAATCAATTTCTTTTCCTTTTACCTTTTCAAATATGTTGTTATCAAAAATTAGTTTTTGTTCAGAATAATCATCTGTTATATATTCTTCTCTTATTATTTCTATATCTTCTTCAGTCATTTATTTGTTCTATTTCATTATCTGTTTGGTATTCTTCTTCATTATCAGATATTTCATAAATACTATCATCACTTTCTAATTCATAATCTAAATATTCTAATTGTAAGCAAACTTCTTCTTCTATAATTATTTCTGATATTTGTTTTTTATTAGGATTTTTTGGTACTTTACATTCTTTTGCTATATGTCTTAATTTTCCACAATTATAACATTTACATTCACTTATACTTTTCTTTCTTCTATATGGTCTTTTAAATTTTGTAAAATATCTTTTTCTTGGATTTCTGTATTTATGTGTTGTTTTCTTATAATTTTTAAACCTTTTCTTTTTATGTTTTTTATAATATTTATCATCACAACCGAATTGTGGTGCTATCTTATCTTTACAACATGCTAAATTTTTTATTATTGTTTTTTCCATTTTTATATTTTCTCTATATTGTTCACACATATTTGCATACCATTGTTTTACAAATTTTATTCTAGCTCCTAATGTATCATGTAATTTTGCTTCTTCCCATGCTTTTATTATTTTTGAACTAAATGGTTCTGGTAATTTTGTAAAATATAAATGTCTTATTCCTGGACTTTCTTGTGTATTATAGACTCCTTTATAATAATATTCTTTATATGCACAAGTGTATTCATCTAAATAACACATGTTACATATTCCTAATTTATTCATTAAATTCCTATTTATAATTTTATCTTTATTTTGTTCTTCTTCCTCTGTTGTCATACTACTAAATTCATTTCTTATAGCTGTTTCATATTTATAAAGTATGTCCATTACTGATGTTGTTTCTTTAGCTTGTATATCTTTACTTGATCTTAATGTCTTTTTACTTTCTTCTTCTAAATTTAAGAACCATAATTTTACTTCTCCTATAAATGTTCTTTCTATATATCCTGGTACTTCTAATATGTTGATTTTATTATCTATTATTTGTTTTGCTATGTATCCTATCCATAGTTGTATAGTTTGATTTATATCTGTTACACAGTCTAAGTTTAAATATTCAGGTTGTAAATTTATTTGTTTAGGACTCCATTTTTTTATATTTAATCTTTTATTCTATAGTGTTTCGTATCTATCTGAACTTGTATAATCTTGTGTATATGTCTGTGGTTTTTCATGTTTTGGATATGTTCTTGTCTTACTAGTACTAGCTTCTGTTTCTTTCATTTTTTCATCGTAATTTACTTCTACTTCCGTATTTTCTATTATTTTCATATTTTATGTATTTTCCATAATTTTCGTATACGTTTCACTTATTTCTGAAGTTTGGTCTACTTCCATATCTTCTTCTATAGTTTCTATGTGTACTTCATTTTTATTTTGATTTTCTACTTCTGTTTTTTCTGTAATTTTTTCTTTATATTTTTGTATTTCTGTTAATAATTTATTTTCTTCTTCTTGTTCTTGTTGTTTTTCATACATTTCTTTTAGCATTTGTAATTCTTTTTCTAATTCTTTTATTCTATTATTTTTTGTATTTGTTATTTGTTGTAGTTTTTCTTCATTTTGGACTTTTATTTTTTCTATTTCCTTTTGTCTATCTATTTCTTCATTTTCTCTTGCTATTCTTATCATGGCTGTTAGACTATCTTCTAGTTTTAATTCTTCTTTTTCTAACATTAAATATAATTGATCTCCTATTTTGTGATACCTTCGTCTTAAATTTGAGAAGATTATTTTTATTTTTAGTCCATCGTAATTTTCAGATGTTTTTTCACTTATGGCAAATTCTTCTTTGTTCATTTTTATCCGTGTTTTAGTCTTTCTTTTAACTGAGTTATAAACTTATATTCTAATAATGATATTTTTGTGATTAGCTTATCTAAATTGTGGATATCTTCTGTAGTTTTATTAACTTGTTTGTTTAATTGCTTATATTCTACATATAAGTATTTTAATTCGTATTTTGTTTGTTTATAAATTCGAGTATTTTTATAAAGTCTTCTCATTTTTCTTTATTTATTTTAATCCTATGCTTTGATACCATATTGGGGGGTAAGTGCGGAATTCGGGCTATGTTTAAGTTTGTCATAGTCTTTTATCAATTAAATGCTTTTTTGTATGCAACTATAAAATATATAAAAAGAAATTGAAAGTTAAAGTTTATTAAAATTAGTTTACAGATAAATTATACTAAATAAAATTAATTTTTTGAATTTTGAATTTGAATGGGAAGTTACCATTGATCTTTTAAAATTTGAATCGAAAACTAACTCTATACTAGATAAAGCCGAATTTCAATCTATTTTTTCCTATATAAACTAATTTTCCATCAAAATTTTTATTTTATTCTCTAAATTCTTTTGCACCTATTCTTCAGTTTCGTTTGTTGATTTTACATTATTCATTGAGGCAACACTTACATACATATATATGTCCTCAATTTGCTTACTCGAGTGACCTTGAGATGATTTGATTTTATTATAATCTATCAACAATTTGTGTTATTTATTAGTAAAGTTTTATCTGTTGTAAATTATTTTATTCAAATTAATGATAGGTAATTCCAAGCACTACTTTGTTGGGATGTTTTGGAATCTTGGATGGATCCTATTAGACAAGCTTTGCAACATGGATTAAACAAACTCTCTTTTGTACTCGAGCACAAAGTCTCTAGACACAAAGTCTCTAGACAGTTCGATGTTCTGTACACCAAAGGCTGGACTGAGTGGTCGTCCTTTGACTTTCACATGGTTAATGTTGCACATATGAATCAACTGTGTGTGTGTATTGTGCTAGGTTGCTAAGACGAACAAATAACTTCTATAATGAGATTAAAAGTTTGCCTTCAGATGAATTTATTTCTGAACAATCAATAAACTCTGAAGACGACAACCTGGAATCAACAACAGAAGAAGTGTAAGGTAATTGCTTAGGGAGGTTGTATGTATGCTAGATAGTCATTATACTTATTGCACATATAAACTGAATTTTAGAATCCCATCGGTTCTAATGCATATTAGTATACTCAACTTTTTTATTATAATTAATTTTTTTTTTAATTATTTATTTTTGAATGTGAAGGGTTTGCAGGATAATGAAATACAATTTTAAGTGTGGGCTTAATTTAATGAGTTTGAGTTCAAGATAATTACTTAATAAGATTGTACATCGCTTTATTAAGTTATGGATATATTTGAATAATAATGTTTGTCAAATTCTTATCATATTTATTGGCAAAAAAATTGACATATTGACAAAAAAGTTCTATCGGATTTAATGAACCTTATAATATTAATTTACGAATGGCATATTTTAAAAATATTCATTTGATTTGTGCACAACATTTCTATTTTGGATATTTAAGGTTGAAAGTGGATTAAGATTTAGGAATGCAACAATGTTTCGTGCCATTATATTAATATTTAGACACATAAGTCATGATTTGGGTTGATTATTCATGTCATTGTTTCATGCTTCCGTTTCTAAAATTGTTAAACAATAAACAAACAATGAGGAAATGTGAATTCAATAATCCTATTATTTATTTATATATTGATTTGTTTTTACAAGTAATATAATAATAATATCCTACTGAGGTGAATATTATGATTGCAAAAATTGGAGATGTACTTAATTAGTTTCTAAAAATATAGTATCATTGCTTAGTTTCTAAAAGTAAGTTTTACCACACCAACTTGACTATCACTTACCACACACCAAAAAAAGAATTTATCATTGAATTAAAAAAAATAAATTTAAAATACCTAAACTAAAAATAAAAGAGATAATGTTAGTTCATTTGAGATTTTGAGTAGCTTAGTGCCCCTTATTATTTCAAATTTTAATTTAAAATTGTACACTGATTGAGTATATTCATTAGTTTTAATTTTGTGTAAAAAGAAAATGTATGACTAAGGTTATTTAAGTGGAGTGATAAACAGGCTGAGAAAATCATCAACGAATATTTTATTATTATTTTCATCATATAAATTTTTTAATTTAATATTTTTTTAAATGCTATGTTTTTAATTAAATTCCTATTATAGTTAAATTTTTTATGTAATATTTTTTATATTAATTTTAGATTTTAAAGTTGATGTATATTCTTTGTAATTTGAGAATTTTATGACAAATTTTTATCATATTTGATCTTTTTTCATAAATTACAAGTATTTAAGATGCATCAAGAAGTACTGAAAAACTTGCTTTGCAAATCATCTCATAAATATGCAATAATAACTCATACGTTAATAGGCTTCAGTCATTGATATACTAATTTACATTAAATTAAGTTGTATAGACAAGTATATTATATATATTGAACATGATCTATAACATAATTACTTTCTTTAATATTATCCGCGCAACGCGTGAGTACGTATACTAGTTCTAAATAGTGAGAAAGAATGAAATATCATCGTTTGTTAGATCGAAAGATTAAATTACAAAACATGTTAGCTAATAATGTCTCCTCCATATGAAGATATGAAAATAGAAATTGAAATACATTTAGTTGTTTTATTGTACTTTTTGTCAATAATTTTATAATTAAGAATGCAATCTTTTTACTAGGAATGTATTTGTTGTTTCTTCAATTTTTAATTAGTAAGATTTTTAGTTATCAGTATTTTCTATTAAATAAATATTGGAGTTTTTTTTTCCAGCAAACATCAAAATATTTCTAGAAAAATAATAGGCTTCTATAAAGGTAATCTACCTTCAAGGTATTTAAAGATAAATATGAAAAATTATGGCTTAAAAAATTTCAACGATGACTTGTGATTTTTAGTATTTAGCTAATCATATAAGTGTATGATTATAAATTAATTACCTAATTAAAAGTACAACCTATCATTTCCTTTATGATTACAAATTATCCTTTATAGAAAAAACATGGCCAAACTCATTGATGGCCCCCCTAACCAGACTTTGTTCATTTTAGACACCTCATATCAGGCTCCGTTAGTCAGAGCAAGCATTCCAAAGACTTTTTGGCCAGAGTCCGTAAATTGGAGTGTACATATTTTAAAGAGAAGCTCAAATTTTTATGTTAAAATTACGACACCGCAGGAGGCATGGAATGGGAGAAAATCAACAGTAGATTATTTTCGAATCTTTGGATGCATTGCATATGATCATGTCCCGGATGAAAGGAGGAAAAAACTTGATGACATGGCTGAAAAATGTGTTTTTCTTGGTTTAAGTGAGTCTTCCAAAGCATAAGTTGTTTAATCCATTGACCAAAAAGATTGTTATCAACATGGATGTTACTTTTGACGAGGAAATCACTTGAATCGGAATAGGCAGCAGCCTACCCAAATCCTCTGTGACTATGATGTTGAACAAGAGAAATTGTCAACACCCTGTGTGCTGGAAAATTCATCAGTTTCAGCCACTACAACTTCACCAACAATTTCTATAGCAAATGAAAAAGCAACTCAAACTGTCGTATGAGTTAGAAGAAGGCCTGCTTGCATGAAATATTACAAGGTAACTGGAATTGAAAATCCAATTACTCATTTTTCTTTGTCTTCAGACTGCGATCCTACATATTTTGAGAGAGTTGTGAAGGAAGAAAAGTGGAGAAAAGCAATGGATTATGAAATTGATGCCATTGAGCGAAATGATACTTAGGAGCTGTCAGATCTTCCAAATGGACAAAACCCCATTGAAGTGAAAATGGTCTTCAAAACAAAGTTGAAGAAAAATGGTGAAGTGGACAAGTACAAGGCACATTTAGTGGCTAAAGGATACAAGCAACAATACGTGGTAGATTATACAGAAGTATTTCTCCCATTGCTAGACATGATACAATCAGATTGGTTATCATATTAGCACCTCAGAAGTCTTGGCCCAGCTAGATGTCTAGTCAGCGTTCTTACACGGGTACTTGGAGGAACAATTATTTGTAGAACAACCCCTAAGTATGTTAAAATCAAAAAATGAGGATAAGGTTTATAGATTGAAAAGGGCCCTTTATTGTCTAAAACAAGCTCGTCGGGCTTGGTATAGTCGCGTTGAGGAGTATTTTCAAAAAGTTGGTTTTCCAAAATGTCAATATGAGCATACATTGTTTGTTAAGATTGTGGACAAAGGAAAGATGCTCATTATTTGCTTGTATGTTGATGATCTTATATATACTTGAAATTGTGGTGTCATGTTTGAAGAATTTAAGAAGTCGATGATGGATGAGTATAAAATGTCAGATCTTAGAAATTCTAGATAGATTTCAGATGATGGATGGTAATCCAGTTAAGCAAAAGATGTTGAATACCATTCATAGAGAAGAAATATGTCTTCTCATGAATGACAGGCCAACTTTCAAGGCCAGTAACATCAAGGGTAAACTCCATAATTGGTCCTACAAGATTGGCCTTGAGGTGCTTGAAAATGTTGTCAAATTGAATCACTGGTGATTTCTTTTCCTTTGTTGTATCATAAAGTATTTGATCAAGTTTCAATTCTGAAAGTTTGTGCTACTTGTATCTCCAATTCTTCGACAAGATGCTTGTTCGAACAACATCTCGTAAAGGCAAATGCATAAGAATAATATCAATCACATTCACAGGAAGCCTACTGAGTATATCCCATATCATTAAGTCTCTGTTTGAAAAGTTGTCTACTAATTGAAATAGACCATGTAATTACTATTACAAATCACTTCCTTTCTTCTATTTAGTTGTCATTGTTTTAGATTTCACGGCCCTTTAAGAAATTAGGTAAGTTTACTATTGTTCTCTTTTTTAGTGTTCTCTTGAAGTCAAGTTTTCCATAAATGAACATGAATTAATTTATTATGATTAACTAAATTGACCAATCAACATGAATTAATCATTTAGCTTTTCTATGTCGGTCAAATTCATATTTTCACGGCTATTAACTCTTAAGGGTAAAATAGGAAGAATATTGCAATTTATGTATTGATTTTGTGAAATGACAAATATTAATTAAGGAACATCTATTTTTTAGTAAGGATGACATGTTTATAGGAACAACGGAGCACAGTATAGTACTTCCTCCATTAATTAAAAATAAATAATTTGTTGGAATATTGCACACCCTTTAAGAAAAAAATATTAAGACATTTATTAGACATTACTTTTCATTTTTACCTTTTTAAATTATTGTCATATTACTCTTTAGAATGATTAAACATTTATTATGATAACTACTTCCAATACATCAAAGCAATTAGGGGTCGTTTGATGTGAAGGATAACACAAAATAATCCTGAGATTAAATTATAGTGTCACTAAATTTGTTGTTTGGTTGGAAAGTGTGGAATAATTTACCCCACAATTAATAATTAGTACCGGAATAAGTTATCCCTCACTTTCGATGGTATAATAATCCCATCATAATTTGTCATGGAATAAATTTACTAAATGACAAAATTACCCTTCAAACCTTTTATATTACGAGTATCACTTTTCACCTATATATACTTGTAATAATTGTTCCTGTTGGATTGAACCATCGTAGCATATACTGCACTTTCATTAAAAAAAAAACACTGCACTTTGATGAGTAAGCAACATGATTGGTGATTCCAAACTTAACGTCAATGATTTTCCATTTGGACCAAAATTGTTTGGGACACCAAAGTGCAGTTCAAATATGAAAACTCTGAGAATTCATAAATAAACAAGAGAGTGATACCAAAAATATTTGTAAACGTAGTTGATGAAAATTCTTCTGGATATGCAAATTTTAAGAAATATGAAAATTCTGAGAATTCATACATTGTAATAGGCCAAAAAAAGAGAGTGATCAACCGACCAAAAATATTTGCAAACGTAGTTTATGAAAATTATTTTGGATATGCAAATTTTGAGAAATTTTTGTTATTAGTTGCTGAGATTATTAATGTGCTTGAGCCTAAAAACTATAAAGAAGTTATTTATAGTTCAAAAGAAGATCATTGGGTTGGTGCTATGGGTGAAGGATAATGTCTTTAATTTGACACGCTTGATCAAGCTATGAGAATTATTATCAAGCATTCATTGAGGTTTTCTCAACCATCATTTCAACAATTTTGGAATTTTCCTAAATTTACTTGAACCTTAAGGTTTTGCCCACCATCAACCACATAACTAATAAGCTTGCTTGTATGGTGGGTCTAATACCCACTAGTGATATTATCTACTCTGCACTTAAATCTACATAGCTTTATAATGATCTTTTTAATGACTAAGCCGTGCTTCCGCATATAGCGAGCATCATTCTCGTATGTATATTATCGACGTAGAATTTGCTTATGTCATATCCTACCACAATCTCCCACATGATTGCAAAACAACAACAAGTCTTCAAATTGAAAAATATAAAGAAATAATAGTTCATCCATAATCTCTACATTAAATTAAAGACGATACCCATAAAATATCACAAGTTCAAGCATGAAACGAAAGTAAAAGTCATTGAAATCGTTTGAAATATTCCATAGAATAAAATTCAAAATTTGCCTCTGAACATAAGTTACGCATCTTGACCATGAGGTGCCACAATGACTTTTACCCTCGGTGATGCTTTTAAGGACATCATAAGTTCTTCATACAAATCCAGTACCTCTATTGCATCAAGATCATCAAAAGGTTCAACAATCATCCTTGAAAGTGAAGGGGAATATGTCAATATTTGCTTTAAGAAAATAAGTTCAAATATTGTCCCCTCAAACTCTCTTAGTTCCACAAATTCAAGCTTCTCAAATTATTGGTCAACACAGTTTGGATCTTCCAGATAATATGTAACTTCACCAAATCTTTCTTTCTCTCAAGCTATTGAAAACCTATGAAATTTAAACAAAAAAATAGGTTAGTAACTTTTACAAGTTGTAACAAGTAAAATTGCCTTACATAAGGATTACAAATTCCATTACTATAAGATATTACTTGTAGATATCTTTTAATTTGTATAACCTGATATTGATAGAGCATACAACTCATTACATTGTCGGTACGTGTATAGGTCAAACTCTAAAACTGTAAAGTGTTTAACTTATATGCAATGACAATGTAAAATGCTTTTACTCTATCAAGTCACTAAAAAGTATCTACTAGTAACAAAGATTACCTACTAGAGCACGTAAAGGTAATCTACTATCAATGTATATATAACTTAAACTCGATTTTAAATTATAAAAGGTGAGATACATTACATCTATTTCCAGTGAACGCAAGTTCGGAGAACGTCGAATCAAGGAAAGAACATCAAAGACTTGGTTTAGATACAGCATGGTCACACACAACATTACAAGCTCCAAATGGTAGGGTTTTGATTGATCAAACCTTTTTGAAAAAAATTATGCACCCAAATGCTTGATAAAAGAAAAATAAAAGGCAAAAATGCATCAACGGTTAAGTATATATGAGCATAGCAACATTTATTGATTTGTAATAAAAATATTGAAATATGTCTTGATCAAATTATACTAACCTGAATGCAAGAATTAATCAAAACAAGTCTTGTCAGGTTAGAACACAAATAAAGAAGGAGCGACCATGTGATGAACCTCACTTCTTCATAATAAGATTCTTCATGGAATGACAACTCCCTAACATTTGAGAAATTTTTTTAAAAAAATGTGTGAATGTTATGACTATCATCAATAGTCAAGAATTCAATCCTAGGAGCTGATATGGTGAGCAAATGAACATCATTGCAAGCAATTAATGTTAAGGATGAAAGTAATGGAGTATTCAAGATGAAATTTGCTTTGGCTGGGAAAAATTTGATGAACTTCAAGGTCAATTCAAGGAGATTTGGGAATAATACTTTGGGAGAAGGTGGTTTAACTATGAAACTGGTGACATCTAGATATGTGAGAGTTGGACAATCAAATATACAAAAATACAATGTATAACGTTTACGTTTGTGATTTTTTAGGGTAAGTTCTTTGACACGTTTACTTGTTACACATAACAACCAATGGTCAAGGTCCCTACCATTACAATAGATGATTGACAAATCAAGGAAAAATTTGACCAAGGATCCAACATGTTTGAAGAGAATATTGTCAATCATATTACTAAAACCATTTTCAATCAATTCTATAGTACCACTTTTCTCTTCAAAGAACTCCCTATCTAGAACTAATAATGGATGCATAACCCAGAAATGTTCCCACTTCTTCGACAAGATACATGTTTTTACCAATTCTCAAAATGACGTCCTTGAATATTTCATGGAGGATATCCATGGGTAAATCAAAGATTTTGTCTATCTCATTTTCATCAATGATCACTTCTGCGCCATGATTATTCATGTTCACCATTCTGCACATAAAATAAGTCAAACTTCAGGGTGTGTTTGGTATGAAGGAAAATGTTTTCCTCAAAAACAAGTAGATTTTTGACTTATTTTATCATGTTTGATTGGTGAGTAGAAAATATTTTCCAGAAAAAATTTTGTGTTTGATTTATGAATGAAATTTTTTTTTGAGAAATATCTTTTATTTTTACTAGAGTAGAAAATAATTTTTGAAATTGAAAATATTTTTTAAAAAACAAACATAAATTTTATTTTGGGGGTGGGGGGGGGGGTCGAGGGTAGGGGTGCAAATATAAAAATTTGAAGTTGAAACTATTTTTTAAAACAAACTTAATTTTTTTTCTTTGGGGAGGGGGGGGGGGGTCGGGGGTCGAGGGTAGGGGTGAAAAAATGAAATTTTGAAGTTGAAAATATTTTTTAAAAACAAATTCAAATTTTTTTTGGGGGGGGGGGGGTTGTAGGGGGGGGGGGGTGTCGAGGGTAGGGGTGAAAAAATGAAATTTTGAAGTAGAAAATATTTTTTAAAAACAAACTCAAAAACTTTTTTTTTGGGGGGTGGGGGGTGGGGGGGGAGTGGATGGGGGGTCGAGGGTAAGGGTGAAAAAAATGAAATTTTGAAGTTGAAAATTTTTTAAAAAAACAAACTTAAATTGTTTTTTTTGGGGGGTGGGGTAGGGGTGAGGGTGGGTAAAAAAATTAAAGTTAAAAACATTTTTTAAAAACAAGCTTTAAATTTATTTGTTTTTTTTTTTTTTTGGGGGGGGGGGGTTGCGGGCTGGGTTGAGGGTAGGGAAATAAATTGATTTTTTCAACAAAAAAAATAATTGTAATTTGAAGTTGGAAGAGAGTTTTGGAAAATGTTTTCCTTAAGTTTTGAAGGGAAGTCATTTTCCTTAAATTTGAGGAAAATGAGTTGATTTGGAAAACATTTTCCAAAACATTTAACCCAACCAAACATGAGAAAATTTTCCTTCATACCAAACACACCCTTAGTCTATATTTTAAGAAAACAAAGATAAAGACATATTTCAAAGTTTTAGATTAAAGGTCTTCAAAAATTCTTTGTAGTCCTTATTTTATTAAGAAGAAAAAATGATATTAGATAGTAAAATTTTTTAATTCTCACATACACAATTTATTTATATTGAATACCTACCTATAATTGATTTTAAAAAATAAATAAATTGCATACACGTAGAGGAAATCTACACAAAATTGTTACCTCTTCAATGTAGATCTAAAATTTAGATCATACATTAAATTGTATAAAAAATGAAATAACATAGCTTTTTATGTTTGTGCATATTAAAATAATTGTATTCACCTCTTGCTAGATCTAATGAATTTCACTTGCATGACTATGTTAGATATGGAATCTATGAAATTTATATACAACTATTAAACATAAAAAATTATTTTTAAAATATTTATTAATAATAAGAATTCCTTTTATTTTGATTTTTCAGAGATACACACAAAACTTCATAGACCATCCAAAAGAATTTTTATACAACTATTGAACATAGAAAATCATTTCTGAAAAATCAACCAATAGACAAAAAAATCAGTGAAAAACAGTACCTTAGTAAGATTGTATAGAAAATTCTATTTTTTACATCCAAAAATTCAATAAAATTATACCTCAAGATTTTCTTGCATCACTTGAGGGAAAGACCTTTAGTGTTTTTGTATACTTTTAGAGTGTAAGAACAGAATAAGTTGTCAAAAATATATACCACACCAATGTTGTGTCAAAAACAAATATAATATATGGGTTCGATGGAGAAATATATATTAACTTTGACTTCTTAATTATTGTTTATATATATTTGTTTCAAGAAATTAATTTTAGAATACCCCATTTTAAATGTAGATAACTTTTATCTCTTGAAGATAATTTCTACTTAATAAAAATTAGACTTCTTGAATATTTAGTCTTAATTTTGATAGTCATTCAACTTAACTTTGCATATATTTATTACATTGACCATCTACGTATCCCCTCCACATCGCGGAGAGGGAATTTATTATTTGTTTGAGAACTGAATTTGGGGACAGAAGACTCCGTATTGTGCACGTGTCGTGGAGAAGAAATGCTCACCAACAACTGGATTTTTGAAGGCTCTCAATGGTTCTGCCTATCCCCGCTCAATGATAGAGTTAGGCTGCCAATTGTCATAGGCGATTAGAGGTCAGGAGACCATAATCATATAATAAACCTTGTGATCATTGATTCGTTAATTAATATCCATTTTACAAGATAATATGCATAAATCCTTAAGTCAACTGCAGCCTTGGAATTTCCCCAGTCATTGTTCGAACCTTTTTGAAATTGAATTATATTAGTTAAGCTTATAATTAGATTATCCATATATAAAAATCCACTTCACTATTCTTGATAACACTTATTTTAAATTGAAAGTATTGGAAAGATTGAATTAATCTAACCTTGAGTCCCAATGGATACGATACCTAGCTCTTAAAAAGAGCTACTTTAATACTTGCACGACCACGTACACTTGTGTGTGCGCTTGGGCGCAACATGGGGTAAACCTCAGTGCTGAGTATAGGCAAATCTCATACAGTGGCGCAAACCTCAGCGAGGACGCTGAGTCTATAAAGAGAGTGTTTGTGACGCCCCAACTTAAGATTAGAAGTCCCACATCGACAAACACAAGAGAGATGTTGGGTATATAAGTAAGTTGGTCTTACCTACTAGAGACGTGTTTTAAAGTCGTGCAGGCCTATGCCCAAAGTGGATCATATCACTAGCTGGTTGGGCCGTTACACGTATTTTCTTCCAAATCTAATGTAATACATTAGAGGTTTGTGCACGTGACAACCAGATTTTAGAGGTTTTAATTAAGTTGACTTTGTTATCCGCATTATTAAAATGTTCTTAAACTTCCATTCTTATTTTTACTTCCGTATTTTATCGTTATATTTGGTTTTAAGATGACTTGTCTTGGTGGGTGAAATGACTGCTATCACATCCATTTTTTTGTCTTGACAAATGATATCAGAGCCCCTGGTTCATAGGTCTCATGTGTATACAAGTCGCTTCTAAGTAGATTCTCGAGAAATGATACAGAGATGTTTGTACTTATATTCAAAAGGCTATGAAAATTGTTAGGAAACTTCTTTTTGTTCATTTTTTTCTCATCGTGTGTGGTAACCTTCATTAATACTAAGTTTTTGTGTGTTCTTTTGATAGATGGCAAGGACTAGATCTACTTTTGTTGGTGGTACAGGGGATATAATCCTCGAGATAGTTGTTGAGGCCCCAACTAAGGGTTGGGGAAATTTTTGAGCTAAGACTCAAATCATTCTTTGAAGTGAGTGAGATCTTACTGAGGGATTTAATTTGTCTTTTAAAGTGATAAGGTCACTAGATGTAGCACCTTGAGTTCCAAAAAGAACTAAAGAGAGTTCATTCAAGCCATTCCTAAGTTCTTCTAAGTTTTGGGTCAACTTCATACAACCATAACTTTAAGCACAGAATGAGTTAGGAAACCCATAAGATATCAAATGAAAGATCTTTGAGTCCTCTTTCCAACGCCACTGAGTTTGCTAAATTTTGAGCTTTTATGAGAGAGATATGCCCGTTTGAAGTTTGCTTGTCTAGTTAAGGAAAGCTACCCAAAAAGAGAAGGGTATTTTGGTTTTTTCCTTACCCCATTAGATTAAAACATTTTTCATAAGGTTAAGGGTCTAAACTGATTTGGTTCAGTTTCACAATCCTAATTTACGCTTAGGGTTTTAGAAGAGAGTTCAAAAAGATAAAAGAGGAGAAAAAGGGGAGGGTTCAAGGCATTCATCGAAATTTCTTGTGGATCGAGGGTTGTTTCACCAAGGGTTTGATCCCTAAGAGGTATATAAGTTTCCATAGTGTTGGGTTCATTCACCCACACACCAATCATGAGTTTCTTTTGTGAATCTATCTATAAATATTGAGAAATTTAAGTTCTTGATAAGTGTTCTTGAAGTGTTGCTTTCGTTCTTGAATTAGGATGGGTTTGATGAGTTCTTGAGATGAATGTTAGGAGTTTGAGGGTTGTTCTTGAGTAGATTTTTGTGTACTTATGTTGGGTATCCGAATCTAAGTGAGTGGGGAAGAAACCATTCAATTCTAGGTGAATTAGAGCCAAAAATCGAAGAAGGAAATTATTCAGAAGATTATGGGGAGGGGTTGGGGCGGCGCGCCCCAGATGTGCTAGGAGGGCTGGAGCGGCACCCCAGCAGTGTGCCAGGATGATATCTCTAAAGTTTAGGGGCTGGCACAGTGCGCCAGGGTCGCCTGCCCCCACCTTTTTTCTGTCGTTTGCTCTATCTAAATCCTTTTAAAGTGTACTTTTACTCCTCTTTGATTCTAACTACTCTAAACTACTTCTAAATATTGAGAAATCATTCATAACATGAATCATAACCTTGAATTCATAATTCAAATTCAAGGTAGAGTTAAGAGTCAAGTCATGAGAGTTCTTTCGAGTCTTTTGAGAAAGTCCCTTTGAGTCTTTTTGAGGAGTCTTCTACAATTACTAATAACTTGTTTCAAGACTCGTGTAAGTAAGTTTGAGAATGAGGATAATGTATTCATGAGTCTACATTATCATTGTGATCCTTGAGTCGAGTCGTTTATGCCCATAAATTCTGCATGAACTGCATAATTTGAGTATCTTTGAGAGAAGTAGTATCTTCAAGTTTTAAGTCTTGAGTATTGAGTTCCTAATCCTTTTGAGATTATATTTATAATAATGGGACTACTACATGTTACCCATGAATTTCCTTGAGTTGAGTTATTTATGCCCATAATTTTCGCATAAACCCTCTGAGTCGAGCATTTTTTAGATTAGTAGTATCACTGAGTCCTTGAGTTCTGGGGTTGTTGAGTTCCGAACATTGACTGATATATGTATGATTACTGAAACCCTTGAATTGAGTCATTCACGTTCATAATTCGGCATGAACTCTATTTTGAGAAGTCTTTTATAATCATTTATAAATTGTTTTAAGACTTGAGTAAATGAGTATGAAGATGAGAAGAGTTGAGTTCATTTAAAAAAAAATGATATATGGGAACTAAGTATTCCCAAGAGTAAATGTTTTTACATTTAAGATGAGAGGAAACACCGATTTCCAAAAGAGTTCACGAGCAGTTTTAAGTACTATCTCTTTTAAGAGAAATATTTTGAGTAATAATCTCAAAGTTGAGAAAGATGAAATGTTTTTTTTAAAACATATGAGCTAAGTTATATTATGGAAGTAGTATTGAGCACCGATATGGGGAGTTCTAGCCAATGTGGGTATAAAGGGTCATAATTTTTAGATGGTTCCTTATTGCTTTTTAAGCAAGACTAGTGGATCCACTTAGTGAGTAGGTTCTATACCCTGGCAAAGTATAGGACAGTTCTAGCAGCGTGGGCTAGACGTTGTATCATCACATAGCTCATAGTGATGGTTGTCGGTTAGAGAATCTCCCACAGAGTTATTTTGTATTTTCATACAAACTGATTTATTATTTTATTTTTCAATACATTGAATTGTTATCTATTGTTTTAAAAGCTTTTCTTTATAATGCATCTTTACTACTGCTTTATGTTGAATAGAGTTGAGCCCTATTTCTCTAAGGTGAGTTGAACTATGTTTCACAGAGTTGAGTATCTTATTGTTGAGTTGATCCCTATATCTCTTATTTGAGTTGAACTATATTTCACAGATTTGAGTATATTATTGTTAAGTTGAGCCCTATTTCTCTGAGTTGAGTTGAACTATGTTTCACCGAGTTGAGTATCTTATTATTGAGTTGGAGTTGAGACCTACTTCTCTGAGTTGAGTTGAGCCCTATTTTTCTCTGAGTTGAGTATCTTATTGTTGAGTCGTGCCCTATTTTTTCGGAGTTGAGCTATATTTCTTTGAGTTGAGTTGAGTTGAGTTGAGATGAGGTAAGTATGTTTCTTTACCATCGGTTCAAGCTTATGTTTATGTTTTAGAATTCCCCTTACATGGTCGTACATTCAATGTACTGATGCCATTTGGCCTACATCATTTCATAATACGGATACATGTACCTAGGGTCATCAACAGGCGCTTCGTTGATACAGCAAGTTCCAGTTAGTTTTGGGTGAGCCTTCTTATATTCCGGAGGACTTATCTTACAGTTAGTAATTTTGAGATATCTTGGGTCTTGACCCGATATCCTTCTGTAATAGTAGAGGCTTTATAGATAGACAAAGTTAAGTAGCTTTCAGTATGTATCTTCTTTGTGTTGTTTTAACGAACTCTGAGTTCGTCTATTGAGTATTGTTCATATTATTTCAAAGTTGAGTATTTGAGGTTATTGAACTTAATCCAGTTTTAAGCTTTTGTATGCTTGAGTTAGTCTTCCGCTTGTAGTCAGCTAGGATGAGGGTTCGTTTGGGGACCAACAATGGTTCTCGAGTGCCGGCCATGTTCACGGTGTAGACTAGTGTCGTGACAGTGCTTGTGGAGCGGCACTTGCCAGAGATCATGCCCGTGAGCAGCACCAGTGAGGGGTCGTGCTACAGAGGCCCCTCTAGAGCCTTAGATTAATGTTCAAAATGACCGGGTTCCTCCAAAGCACGTAGCCACACCTTTGCTTCAGGATACCATATTAAGAGTGTTGACTGTGCTTGAAAGCTTTACTCAGGGTGGTGGTATGACCGGCACACCATAGGGCTCTTAGACTAGAGTGGGGCTTAAACCCAGAGCAGCAACATACTCCAATTATTTAGGATCCTGTGGGGAAGCCACCAGTGGATCCCATGGTTGGAAATGATCTTACACCAATAGTTAGGGGTCAAGGTGCACCTTTGGTTGTTCTGACAATGCATGAGCAGCGCAGATATCAAAAATTCCAAAAGATGG